>OY755038.1:89559207-91966707 GCA_963576565.1 Aspidapion aeneum
CTCTTTTTATTAAGGGCCCTTTAGATGGGTAGGGGACAATCGCCGCAGACAATTCGCTGTGGTTCAATTCGCCGCGGGGATAATTCACCGTGAGATTTTTTTGTTTTAATGATGTTACCATTGGGAAATGTTTAAACAGATGTATTTAGCTGAGTTCATATATATTTGTTTGATTATAACTTTTTTCAAACCTTTCCAACATTTTTTTTATTAGGAAAATAAATAAAATGGCGGATCCAAAGTGGCGGATCCAAAATGGCGGATTTTTCCGTTTATCGAAGGATTTGTATCCAACTCGGACTGATGAGATTTTTAAGGTCGCTGATCATTATTTTTAACTTAAATTTAAAAAATTCAAAATGGCGATACAACATGACGGATTTTTCCATTTTTGAACCGATATGCATCAAATTCAGAACTTTGGGTGTTACAGGTCGGTTCCCATTTTGATTTTTTTTAGTTTAAGTTAAAAATAATAATCAGCGCCCTGAAAGATCCTAAAGTTTCTAGTTTGATGCATATCGGTTCATGAATGGTAAAAACCGCCATTCTACATTCGTCATTTTATTTATTATTTCCAATTAAAAAATGCTGGATTGTATTGAACCACCAAAGAAATAGTTGGAAAGTTTGAAAACATTATTTTTATAAAAAAATATCATTTGAAGTCAAAAGTAAATAAAACAATGGTAATATAATGAAACAAAAATCTCGCGGCGAAATGTTCCCGCAGCAAATTCTCCCCGCTGCAATTCGATTGGCGGCAAAATGTTCCCGCAGCAAAACGAGCCGCAGCCAATCAGCCAGCCGCGGCGAATCGGCCGCGGTTAATCGGCCGCGAATTGTCCCCTACCCTTTTAATTTGCGAACCTCTGCTTAATTTAAGGATCAAAATACCAATCTACAAATTTCCCTTTTCTACAAACTGAGCTCTTGCCGCTGTTTCATACAAAACACCAAAAACTTTCTAAACAAAGCATAGTTTATATCTTGTTTTTTAGAATCTAATGGCGGCGCATTTTTAAATTTGAGATAAATATAACAAACCCTGCAAAAGTATAAAAATACTCTCTACCCTAAGCTCACACTAGGTACTATAGTTATAGTGTACGTGTGAGCTAATATAACTAAAAACTGAAATATATTTTATTTAACTCCAGACTAAATTACCTTTTGTTTGATACCACACAAGCCATGTTTTGACTTAAACTCAAATTTTTGAAATCTACCCCCACCCTTAAAAAAAACAAAAAACTAAAATGTATTTTGTTAAACTCCGGACTCAATTACCTTTCGTTTGATATCACACACGCCATATTTTCACTTAAACTCTAATTTTTAAAATATACCCCCACCCTTTTTTTTTAAATAAATTAAAATGTATTTTGTTTAACTGCAGACTCAATTACCTTTCGTTTGATATCACACACGCCATATTTTCACATAAACTCTAATTTTTGAAATCTACCCCCACCCTTTTATTTGGTTTCTGTTCGGTGGATTTTGTTCATTTTTAAATGGGACCATCTCGACCCAAGGCCCAGCCTAGGTACCAAAGCGGTTTTTGAGTTATGCGCGTTGGTCGTTACAGACATACAGACAGACAGACAGACAGACATACAGACAGACGGCGCAACAAAAAAGTTTCAAAATCATCTGAAACGCAAAGATATATAAAAATTTTTGAAATCGGAGCAACTTTTTTTTTCTCGAAAAAATTAGGATCACCATAGCTCACACTACTATAGTATAGTATATGTGTGAGCTAATAAAGAAACAAAATCAAAGGGGTTGCAGATCTATATGTGCTTAAGAACTCTGTACTTAAATCATTTACAGATTCATCTCATAGGACATTTAATTATTGAACAACTTGTATAGTAAAAAAATCGAAAGATAAAATAATGTATAAGTTTGCCTTATAGGATCCTGCCGAAATCGAAAATTACTTCGATTAAGAGTATACCGTCGCGTGGATTTACAGTCTCTTACGGCACAAACCGTTCCCATTGTTTAAAATCAAAAATAACATATATCAAATACAAAAATCACATCTACACACCACTAATGCTCAACACGTACTAAAAGTTCAAAAAATATTGAAATACAGAATGCGCCTCTGGAGTGGTTGACCCCAACATGGCAGGCTGCGTGAAAGATGCGCGTAGCACCCCCTACCACCTGAGTTCCCTATCTGTTTGTTAGGTGATCCGTGGGTTAAAGCACGGATAGGTGATCCGTGGTTAAAGCATGGATTGCTCGTCGATCTACTGAGTTTCTCTTATTTGAACAACATTCTTTAAAATTCGGTCTGCTACTTTAAACCATGTTACTTTTGGGGTGTATGTGTTCCGGAACGTGGGCTTTTTTTAATTTTTGTCAATTTCAAAGCATATGTGTTTCTTATAGATTGTATTTTTGCTTTTACTTCTGCAACTTCAAAGCCTTCAATATTCATTATTTCACTAATTTTTTGGTAAGCATTATCTCGACTATCTTTGTTTTTATAAGAACTACTGTATACATCCCATAAACAAGGAAAACATTCAACGCCTTCAAGAGACTGTATGGTCAGTTCTGCTGACCACTTTTTTAGCCATAATAAGCTATAAAAACAACAATAAACAAAATTTTGAAGCTCAAACACAATGAAAATAAATAATAATGTAAAATAATGAACTTAAAACCACAGAAGAGCACGGTTCGGTCCGCTTAAACGAGTCAATATGTTATGCTTAAAACTGGCGAGCCGACGTGCAAGCACCTGTTTACACATGAAAATTTTCTTTAACTGCGCGCATGCGTCACCACTGGCGCCAGCAAATTCAGTCAGCTGCAGACTTTTTTGATACATGCATGCAAAAAAATAACTTGTGTGCAAGTCGGTGTTTACACTTGCAAATTTAACGTACTGGCGCGCCAGTTTTTATTGGCGCCAGCAAATCCATGCATGTGTAAACTCTCCTTTACTTCTGTGCTAAGTAAATGTGCTGTGAAATTTATTCTTGTGCACCACACGAAAAAAGTCAGGGCCGAACCGAGGGCCAGACAACCCTGGTAACCTTCCGAGGCGCAAACATGGGCCAATAAACACAGAAAATTACTCACTTATAATTGAGTAATTGGTTTAATATGTAATTTATATTAGTTTTCTTTCTAAATTTAAATAAAGTTTGCCTTAATTTAACCACAAAGGGCTAGATTTGCTGGATATATTATTTTTAGCTGAAGTATTATAATTATAGTGGATTATGGATGGATAGTAAAATTGATCTGGCTAACTATCCTAGAAGGACAAAGCCAGTACTCTGGAACAGAACAGAACAAAATAGGAGTTTTAATGTCATATTTGCCAAACAGTTAAGGTTAAAAAAGGATTTATTTTTATTTGTCCGTATCAGTATTCAACTGCGCATGTGCAGAAACATTACGAAACCTCAAATACCCTACGTGGAACGGATAGCTGTGGCAGCCGTATGGTATCGCTGGCCCTAACGCATTCAAACCAATTTCTGTGATCTTTGGTTTTCAAAGATCAAGTTCTGTCGCCCAAACGAAGCTGGTTGCATACAGCATTTTACTCGAAACTCCTCTTTAAAGTAAGAATTCTGCAGTTGTGATTAAATGTAATACCAGTGGCGCACCCACGAATATGTCTTGGGGGGACCCGAGGCTTCTGGGGGTGGGGGGGGCTAGGCCTCATGATGTCGTATTTGAGGCTATTTTTTGTGTTTACTCATGAAATATGTAAAAAATATCTAAAAAATCTTAGGCTTGGTATATAGGAGTCCAATTATGCCAATAACTCAATTTTAAATTTTTTACAGTTACTACAATTTCGCTTTGGATGGCAGAGTTGGTTGCAAGTCTTCGATCCGTAACGTTTAAATGCCTTTGAGTCATTAGCTTACTATTTTACCTGCTTTTTATTTATGACTTCTTCTAAACGATTTTATTAGAAAGGAACATATATACTCTACGAACATATTGATTTAGCCGGGCTATGACGTTTTCTATTCGTTGTTGTTTTGACTGTTTTAATGTCAAACAAATTGGGACCGACTTTTAAAAAAACAAATTACCGTTTTTGCAACTAAATCAATATTTGCGCACATTTTGATATCATTTTGGATTCTCTTTTATGTTTTGGATCTTTATTTATTAGGTAAGTACCTATTTTATGTATCCTTAAAAGGTATAGACATGTAAAGCCGCACACTGCAGGTACAAAGTGAACCAACAATTTTTTGAGGCTTCTTTACATAGATTTTGCCGCAAAGCTTGGTTTACCATAGCTATGACGCGGTGCCACTTATATACATCCTCAGCTATAGTAGCAACTATCAATAGGGTGGTTGACAGTAGTAAAAAATAAATATATATATATATATATATATATATATTATATCTATTTTTAGATATCTCTTTAAGTCTTGGTAATGCTAAAAATAAACTTTTTTGTTTAATTTTTTCTCAAATTCATAGTTCTTTTAATTAAATAAACTTATTGAATTAAAACAATTAGCCACGTGATTCAAAACAGGCGGGCTACCAATCAGCTACGAGTGACGTCACAATACAGTAAACGCCTCGAACAAACCTATTTTCTGTGTTATTTTCATATGGATGGTAATGTTTGAAGTTTAAAGTGCAAATTATCGCCCTAAATTAGATTTTATTTTGTGTTTTGCTTATAAAACATATTTTCAATGGAAAACGGATTCTCCAAAGCCGATAGCTCCAACTTGCCAATGCTCCATTCCTTTATGGTGGCAGGCTTCTTTGCCAACAACAGTGAGTTTTGTTCTGCGGAATTTAGAAACGTTAAAATGTTGATATAAGTATGAGTTTTTTTGTATATAACTGAAAGTTCTTTTATGATATTCTTCGCCTACTTTTACTCATTTAGATTTTGACGTTAGGTTATATGTTTTGCTTTTTTGTTTAATATGCCACTTACAATAGATTCAATTAAATACCCAATCATTATTATTTTAAGCATTAAGAAACAAACAAAAATTGCAGGACAGGGAGGCAAAAAGTATACAACGACCAGCAATACTTGAAGTACCGCATAGGTTACACTGCATAGTCCTGCCTATGCACTGCCTAGTCTTGCATATCCATTGCTCAGTCCTACATTTAGCCTGCATGTGCACTGCCTAATCCTGCCTAGCACCTCCAAAAAATTTGTACACCTTTCTGCCTATTAAAGTTGTTCACTCCTTGTAATAAACATAACCTCAAAAATATCATCGTCATTTACGAAATAGTTATATATATTATAGACAACGTGAGAAAAATTAGAAACAATTTAGTTATAATCACATCAAAGTGATCTTCACAAATTTAAAGTGAAGATGTATTAGATAAGGCCCTTGGGTCTTTTCGAGTAAGTTCTAGCCACTTTTTCCGTTCTTTTACTGCTGTAGGCACATGAATAAATAGTTTTTCAGGTGTTGTTAAGCTAGTATTAGAACACTGAGGCACTTATGGGACATTTTTTTACATAAAAACAGTAAAAACACAGACCAAAAACAAATAAACACTTGAATGCCGTGTATCTGCCCGCGAGTTTACTGCGCTATGACGTCATTGCAACGCCATGCTAGAAATGAGCGTTTTAGCGGCAAATTCAAATCGGAAATTAAAAAACTTGATTTTAAATGTAGTCATGATAAAATATACTATTTTAATAATTTTGCGTAGCAAATTAGGGACCTATGTATCATTCTAAACACTTTTCTAAAATTTGTCAAATACCCTTTTAAATGTAATATTTTATTTATATGAAATAGCCCTGTTTGACGCTATTAAAATTTCGTACGATTAATAATAGGTATGCAAAAGTGTCGTGTTGCTTTTTTATCCGAATGAAAAGTGGGTTAGTTTTTTTTAAACAAATTTTTAGTTTTGTCCGGGCCAGAAATATTGGGTGCGGTCCTGTATGAAGCTTTACGCAAGCGATGTGTTTTGACTGGCCGGGCCATACCATTAAACCAATTTGTTTATCTTTGCATCAGTCAAAAGCAACGGTTGCCTAGTGAAGGAGTGTCGCGTGTTTTCGTGTGAGGGATTGCGCTGTTTACGAATAAAATCCGGGAATGATTTGCGGCAAAATCGCGATAACGGACTAATAAGACACTCGCCAAGCCGTCTGGATAAAATCATACACATTGGATTTCTGTTGTTTATATATATTAAACTAAATACTGCTCCAAGGGAGCTGACACTGGGAAGGTGTAACACCAACAATAACAACAAATTAATAGAGGTAGGTATAACTCTTGCTTGCAGGGCGTCAACAAAATTGTTTTCGTTGTGTTTTTTATCCACCACCAAATTAAAAATTTTTTTGCTGCATAGACAGTTTTCCAGCTATTTTTATTAGAATCTTTCAACTTTTTTATTAACATTGCTGAAGAGGTAATCCAAAACCTTCCAAATTCTTCAAAATCATTTACTGATTACTTGACAGGTAAGCCTTGTAATACTGTATTCAGATTTCAAGTCACATACCAAATGGTGGCAATAAAAATCACAAACCTAAAAAATAGTAATAGCAGGGACTGCTACAAACTAAAGTCAAAAATCATTAAACACCTCAAAGATATCCCAGTAGAACCCCTGACTAAACTATTTAACCTTTGCATCCAAAGCAGCCACTTCCCAAGCTTCTTGAAAATCGCGAAAGTAGTTCCTATATTTAAAAATAAAGGTGCTCCCGAAGACTGCAATAACTACCGCCCCATCTCCTTATTACCAATAATATCTAAAATCATTGAATCCTTATTGAAAGATCAAATCAGCAGCTACTTTGAAAACAATAACCTATTTACACAAAGTCAGTTTGGTTTTAGAGATAAAAAATCCACAACCCTAGCCATAAATCAACTAACAGAATTTGTAGCAAATGGATTTGACAAAAAGCTTGACACTTATGCCTCCTTTCTAGACCTTACAAAGGCTTTTGATTGTATATCCTTTCAAATACTATTTGAAAAACTCATATACTACAACTTCGATCCTAGTAGTTTGTGTCTAATCAAGTCTTATATTGAGGAAAGAGAGCAGTTTGTGTTCTTTAATAACCTAAGCACTGAAAGACAGAGGATTCAGCATGGTGTTCCCCAGGGCTCGGTGCTTTCTCCTCTGCTTTTCCTAATATACATCAATGACCTGCCAAATTTCTGTGAAATTGTCAACCTCCTTCTCCTACTGTTTGCTGATGACACCACTACCCTGCAACGCTACCATCCATCACAGCCAATTAATACAATCATAGCAGACAAAAAACAAAAAATTGAAAACTGGTTCATAGCAAATAGACTTAGTCTCAACAGCAACAAAACACAAAACCTAAACTTCACACTTAGACGCAATCAGTCAAGCCTGCTGTGTGATGAGGAAGTCAAATTTCTTGGTGTATATTTGGAATCAGGTCTAACTTGGGAAGTTCATGTCAACAAACTAAGTTCCAAACTCTCCAAAATTACTTTCCTTATAAGGAGCCTCTCTTAAAAATGTATCCACTTCTACCTTAATCACAGCCTACCATGGATATTTCTGCTCAAATATGTCCTATGCAATACTCAATTGGGGGCATGCACCAAAAGCAAAGCAAATTTTTAAGTTTCAATGACGCTGTGTTAGAATCATGGGGGGTCTTAAATACCGCGACTGTTGTAAAAACAGCTTTAAAAGTCTAAAGCTTCTGACCTTCCCTTGTGTATTTATCCTAAACTGTCTGACGTACATCAAACGAAATCAAGATTTATTTAGAACTCATAGTGATGTTCATTCTCTAGCAACAAGAAACAGGGATAACATAATACCTAGCTTTCACCGAGTAGAAAGAACACGGAGAGGTACAGACTATTATGCAATTAAATTCTTCAATGTCTTACCACCTAATATTAAATCTCTGGAAGAAAAAAGATTCTTAATGGTAATAAAGAAATACCTAATTCAAAATGCATTCTATTCATTTCAGGAGTACCTCAATAGTAGCTTTGTCCTGTAGGTCTGCCTACATTTCTTTTACTGTTCACCTTTGTGGTTTGTCTGTTTGTTGCAAAGAGCATGTGTTTTTTTTTATCTATTAAATGTCTCATATGTTGTTATATCAATTTTACCAAACTGTAATTTTAAAAGGATTTTATATTAAAATTTGTTTTACAAGTATATTATACAATAATATCTTTTGGTAGGTAATTAATTTATCTTAAGATGTATTTATATTTTCTATTTTTCTACTTTTGACTTGTAAAAACACTATGTGTACTATTTATCAATAAAAAAACTAAACTAAACTAAACTGTTAATAAAAAAGGTGTTAAATTCCTTCACATTGAGATTATTAGTGCTGCCAGTGCTTGTTTTGGAGTTTGACTGTGACTTGATTAGGTTCCACATTGCTTGTGATTTATTGGTAGCATTGTTGATGTAATCATCATGTGCACTTTTTTTTGCCTTGGATATTTCTGCTCTGTAATGATTCCTATATTCATTCACCATCTGTTTTGGAGCTAAAATGGAATTTTGTTTATTTAAAATGCTTAAAGTCTTAAGTCTACCTAAACCAACCCAAACCAAACTGAACCAAACCTAGTACAACCTAACTAACCCCAACCCAGCTCTACCTAAACCAACCCAAACCAAACCCAACCGAACGGAACCGGCACGAACCGAATGGAACCCGAACAAAAACAACCCAAACCAAACAGAACTACACGAACCGAGTAGAACCAACCGGTACCGAACTGAATTGAACCAATCCCAACTAAACCGAATCCGAACAGAACCGAGCCCAACCGAACGGAACTGAACCCACAACCGAACGGAACCAACCTGAACCGAAACCGAATGGAACCAACCCAAACTGGACTAAACGGAACCAAACCAAACTGTACCGATCCCAACCGAACCCGAACCAAACCGAGCCCAACAGAACCAAACCGAACCTGTAACCGAACGGAACCAACCTGAACCGAACCGATCCCAACCGACCGCGAACCGAACTGAACTGAACCAAACCAAAACAGAACAAACCAACCCATCCCAAGTGAACCCAAACCAAACCTAAATCAAGGCTTCCCAGCTCTACCAAAACCAACCCAAACCCAACCTTTCTACAAATATAATGAAACTTATCCTGATGCAAGCCTTCCCTTTTAATTGATTGGTTAAAAAAATATGAATCCCAGAAAGAAGGGACAATTAAATCAAAATATTTTATTTTATTCCTGTGATGTGGCAACCTCGCATTTCCAGTCAGTCACAGAATATAAGAATAAAACCCCAGCAAATGGCCCAAAGTCCATAGTATCTATGCCCAATATCCCTGTGTATGTGATTTTGTGTGCATTTTAGATAGAAATTGAAAAGTGTGTTTTTTATTAAGAAAACTATTTTTTTTTAAATTTTCCGTACCTAAATCAGTTTCAAGATCCCTAAATTACTATTTTCAAAAAGAATCGTCATCAAAAAATGTCTCGTTTTAGTGTCTGGATAGTGCACCGAAACCCCACTTAGTGCTTAATTTTATATCTCTGCCAGTGTATACTTTCTTTACTGTCTTTACTACCCTATTGTTACACCTATTCAGTACAATTTTCTAATGACTTCAATGGTTCAATTTATTCAATTCAAAATAAACTTTATTGTCTGAATCCTAATACATTACATTGACAAAGCAAATCTTATAACTTACTTAATAGTAACTACCTCTATTTATTATAAAAAACTCATCTAAAGTAAAAAAAATAATAAATTTCTAATTATAATATATTCTAATAACCCCAAATCCATATTAAAAAACAATAATAATAGTTTAGAGGCACATGTTCAGAGTGCCAGTTCGAAAGTATACTTGTAATTGTTTTTATTGTAAAATTGTCTTTGTATAAATTTAAATAATCCGAAAGGTATTTTTCTCATGAAATAGAATAGAATAGAATATATATAGAATAGATTTATTTAACGGTTAAACCATTTTAAAAATTTACATACAATTTTCATAATTAAGAAATCAATTTGAAAGTTATTTAAGGCACTAAGGAAAGTTTTCTTAATCTAGACCTAAATTGATTTAAGTTAACATTAAAAAAGTCAATATTTTTGGCAACTGAATTACCTAGCTTGCAAATTCTTTGAGTAACCATATTTTGGCTATAATTCGTTCTATGATACTCTATGTTGAAAAGTTCATTATTTCTTAAATTAGCTTGTGGTACTGATAAAGTTACTTTTTGCAATATATCTGAACAGTCTATAATTCCATTGATAATTTTATATAGATAAATTACATCTAAAAAGTTTCTTCTTAGATGAAGCATTGGTAAATTCAATAATTTTCGAATTTCGACATAATTTATGTCCATTACAGGTATATTTAATTTATATGCAATAAAACGCAAAAACTTATTCTAGACTTTCTCAAGCTGTTGCATATGAGTTTCATAGAACGGAGACCAAATATTAGATGCATATTCTAGTACAGATCTAATAATCGCACAATAAACACTTTTAAAACAATATACATTATTTAAATCTATCACACATATATTATTTTTATATTATTATACTTGTCAAATTTAAAAAAAGAAGTAAGAAATAAACAATATAAGAACATAACAACAATTTTAACATATACACAAACTCTGTAAACATGTACTTATTAACACTATACAGTCGAACCTCTATAACTCGAACTTAAAGGGACAACCAAAACAGTTCGAGTTATGGAGAGTTCGAGTTATAGAAATTTGAGTTAAGGAGGTTAAAATACATATAAAAACCGCAGGGACCACTTAAAAGGTTCGAGTTATAGAGAGGTTCGAGTTATAGTGGTTCGAGTTAGAGAGGTTCGAGTTAGAGAGGTTCGACTGTATTTTTGAAATAATAAAAGTATTAAAATTGTTAAAACTACTCAAACAAGTTAAAATGTTTAGACACAATTAGTATTAAAATAGTTGAATAAAAATATAAAAATCATGGTGCACAATAAAGAAAAGATAGAAAATAAAAAAGTAAAATTAAGGCTAACATATAGTACCTGAGTTGGCATTTAAATTATCATTGCCTCTTTTAAATGGCATGTTCCTTGTTATGAGACAAATTTCATTTTGTATTTCACTCTGACAAATAAATACAAACATGCCAAAATATAATCCAGTGAGTGGTTAATCATGCAATTTTTAAAATACCTATGTTTATCGTGTACAGAGTCACATACCACTTTTATGATGCTGCTATAGTGTACATTAGAGTCCCTCTATGTTTCTTTTATTTGCAATCAATCTTTTCATTGATCAATATATATAGCAGTTTATTTTCGCCTGCTCTTGTTTCTCTCATATCTCAGTAGATGGGGCTTCTTGTGAGAGTTTTCTCACTATTTACATAGGATTAAAGACAAAACCGTCTAATTAACTTTGCAAGGGTGTCACATTGACCAAGCAGTGTTCTGAGGAGTCCCATAAGGATGAAACAGTTAACTGTCAACACTTATTAGATCTCTATTAGATCTTGGACCCCGTGAGGTTAAGCTTTCAAGCTACCTCCAAAAGTGTAGGTATCATCTAAATCCAGGTTTAATAATATATGTATATTTATAGCCCCTGTCATATTGTCGATGATCTGACAATACCTGCTAAGTACAAGTCAGATTTTTTTACAGGACAGAATATAAATAACAGTTATGGTTGCACCCAGCAACTGGTAGAGTTGATTGCTGATATTGTTTTGCTTTTATAAAGTAAACAACAGTTAGCAGTCCATTTCACCATGTGGGCAATGAATGTCTAGCACTATCTGCATAAAATCCCAGTAGTAGTAAATGTTGTTTATTGGTACAACCCAAATGGCCATCGACCAAAGTCCTTCAGCCAGAGAATTTTTTTAAAATAAATATAGCTTGTTTAATGCTGCCAGTTATTTTTGTTTTTTGTTTTATTTTGAATTTTTTGGAAAACCTAACCTTAAGGTTTGTTTTGATATTCAAATTTCTCAAATTCAAATTCAATTTCTCAAATTCAAAACTTCTTTATTCAAATGAACCTAAGCCTAAATTACAATGCCTGCAAATCAGTCACAAGTAAGTTAGTTTTTCCTTTTTTAAATTTTCAATTCTCAAACCCTACCCACTTATCTATCTATCTATCAAAAAGTTTTTCCTAAGCTAAACACACTTTAATAAAAGACAATCAAAACCATTGCAGAATGTCCCTACAGTTTATAAACTCATTAAAATATTAAAAACTTCAGTGATGTGTGTTCTCAAGTATTTATGTATGTTTCTTTTTATTTTTATTTTTTTATATTATCTTTCTAGGTGTATGAATTTAATGTAATCAAAGCCATCAAATTTACTGAAATCTAAAGCAATCAGAAGCAGGCACCAGAAATCCTAGGAGGTCTCCCCCATTAGCAAAAGCGAAATATCTCTGTGTTCAATGAAATCTCTTACATTGTATGGTTCAAGCTTTGTAATAATGTTAAATATATGTTTTTTAAATTTTTGGCCTTTCAGCAAAAACCTTCAAAAAAGAAAGTCCTTGTTTGGGAAAAGTTCTGATCAGGTGATAATTTTTCTCTTTGTTGAAAGTTATTTTCTTTTTGATCACCTGATCATTTTGGTAAAATCATGCGCGCTTTTGCACACGCTGGGAGTTTGAAGCGCCACCCTGTGTTTGACAGGGGAATGAAGAAATCACTTCTAAAAAGAAACTGAAAAGAAGTCACTGTGGTGTTAAGTTTAAGACCGAAATTCCAGCCACAAGAACAGGCCGCGGCCGCGAGAAAGTGTGAAACTGCTGTTAAATGAAAGAAGGTAAGCTTCTAGCGTGTTGCCGATTTTTTTTCCTTTGTTTTTAGTTTAATAGACGTCTGTTTTTCCCAGACCAGACCAGACCAGAATTTAACTTTGGGGTAATTTTTTTTGGGATATCTCTAGTTTTCTTCCCTTCGGGCAAAGCCGTCTTGGTCCTTGCGACCAGTCGTTTATTTGGCCCTTCGCGCTCAGATGTCTAGTTGGTCCTTCAGACCCTTATGTATGAAAAAGCCCTTTGGATTTTACAGTTTTTTTTTTGTTAAAAAATTGGTAATTTTATAGTTTTTTTGCAGCAGCAACATTTTATTGTTTTTTGCCAGATTCGAACATTGTTGTTTTTTGTACCACTTTTTTTTTGTTCCGCATGATTTTGAAGGTTGGTTGCCCTGAGTTTGGTATATGACCTCGTGCTGTGATAAAAAAACCCCGTTCGACATTTGGGAGCGGCCCGTTCTTTTTTCTTGTTGGCTGACTGACGTTTCATTGACGTTTGTGTGTTCTAACCTTACAATTTCACGTGCTGTTTTGTTTACCTCCGAGCAGGGCTATCAAAACGGACGGGCCACGATCCTCCACTTTCTAGACGTCACATCCGGGGCTGATTTTTTTTTGATGGTCACGTTACGACACAGCTGATTGTCTTTAAAAAATTGAAGTTGGAATGACGGTTCATGAATATTTGATTTTTTTTTAAATAAAGTCATTTTTGAGATTGTTTTTACTTTATTCTGGCAGAACAATTTTTTTTAAATGTATAGTAATCCTTAATTTTTCATAGCCGCTTCATTAGCTCACACAAAAATTAAATTAAAAGCAGAAGCAAATGTGACAATCACAGATGACAAAGTCAAATACATGTCAAATATAACAGTTGGCATGTGGTACATGGCGGGTAATTTGAATTCAAAATAAGGAATGCTAAATCTTGTAGATTTTAACCTTTTAATCATGTTGCTTCCTTACAAACCTTTGGTGAAATATCGGGATGGTGTCTGAGAATATTTCACTTAAATTTTGCGGAAATCTGTAGTGCCATTTTGAAAATACCATAAAAAAACCTCTGACTTCCCATAAGACCCAATGTAAAATTCAGCCCCAGGAGAACAGCTGATTTTTTCAGGGTCGTGGCCTCTATTTTTGTGTTGGCCTTGCTCCGAGGTTAGAAAATTTTTGTTTTTCGTCGGGTTTCGAATTAGCTTGTCTAACGAACTGTCACGATCAGCTGTTTTTCGATCCAAGATGGTTGCCATAGGACAAACAAAGCGTTTTCCCATAAGCCGCAATGTTAACAAAAACATAATTTTAAAAAAAGTGAAACAATTTAATTTACAACAAAGATGCTGTTTTAAGTATTGACCCTTTGTACACATGGGAAAAATGGGTTTTTCTTAAAAAAAATCAATTAAAGCCAGTAAATCTCAAATAAAAGGGACCATGTTTTGTTCAAAAAGTCAGGTTATGTTTTTATTAACTTTTGTTTTTTTAAACTTTTTTTCCAGTTTTTTACTCAGTTTGAATCATTATTATCAGTTTCTGTGCTGTTATGAATTGTGGCAGCTGGGGAGATCTTGATAATGTTAGTTTTGATGGAATGCCAAGTATTTTGACCTTAAAAAATCATCTTGATTTAAAAAGAAGGGAAAAGAAAGTGCTCTATTACCTGAATTAACAGAGGATAAATTGAAATATTCGAAATTTTTTTGTCAGGTTTGTTTTGGGTAAATATGTAACTGCCATTTTGGCAACATTTGTATTGGGATCGAGTGGGTGGACCTTTGCAGAAGTGTAACATAGAATTGTGTTAAAACTGTAAGAAATACTTCACTATGATTTTTTTACTATTCTAGGCAAGCACCTTTCAAAACTAGAATACAGCAATGATCCTGACTGGGTCTCTCCTGAATGGATTATTGTTTCAAAAATTAAAAAAAATTATGGTTGAAAAAAGGGTCTAGAGAAGAAAGAAAAGGAAAACAAAACAATGAGGTTAAAGTGTGGGTAATGAGCTGAACCAAATTTGTACACCATCCTACAGAACTCTTAAATAAACTCTTGGTAGTGTAGAGTCCTGTATAGTGTCCAGTGGAGTCCTGTATCATTAAAGTTTCTTTTTCTTTAATAAATATTTATTTTACAGACCTCAAAACAGTTTAGAATAAACTGGTGAATTTGACAATCTCCCTAACTCAAGCCTCTTTTTATCGTAAACTATTTTGGTGCAAATTTTCCTTTATTTTCATGCTTTTTGACACCTGAAACTTGTACACCGTAAAATTTGTATAGCATCTGACCGGACCTACTAGAAGTCCTGTTGTGAAATTTCTACAGTACTGTTCTGAGCTTATTACCAAAAAAAATTTTTTATGGCATCAAAAAATAGATGGAAAAAAAAGTCATCTTTGTTGACTTTGATGACCACAAAAAAAAACAAATAAGTTCTCTCAGATTTTTTTTTCAATTTCTCTCAAAAAAACTTGGGTCCTAATGGGTCATATGCTGTTACGCCCAATTGTAGAGTAGAGTATATATTTATTTGCATAAACTTTTAGATACATGATTGAACAAATATTGTTACAAAAAAACAGTAATAAAAGTAATAGTAACAGTAGTAATACAACAGTGAATATTGTACTGTTGTAAAATTTGAACAGTACTGTTGTGAGCTGATGAACCTTAGGTTTAACTGTACTTAAGCCCTATGTATTATAGTTCATGGAAAATCATATGGTGATGTACAGTGTGTGAGGCCAATGACAAGGAAAAACTGTATTTTAATTTTGCAAGTTTTTTTTATATAATGTTTACTTATATTTTTTAAATAAACATATGTTGTAAAGTACTTATTAGAAGTTTGCTTGACCAACCTCGGTTGGAACTCATATGTGCATATTGATCTGTTGGACTGACCTACCTATAAGTTGTGCCTCTTTTTCAAGTCACTACTGGAGGGTTAACACAATTAAACTTTGTCTAAACCTAAATATCATAGTGAAATATTTTTCACAGTTTAACGCTATAGAAGGCCTATTACTTAGCAAAAGGTTTAGTCAAGTACAACAAAAGATCCTAATAGAAAACTTTCATTGATTCAAAAAACTTCAAATTTAATGAAAACTAACATTATCATTACTTCCTCCGCTGCCACAATTCACAACAGAAAAAAAACTTGACATAATAATCAGTGGTGCACCCAGAAATATGTCTTGGGGGGACCTGAAACCTTTGGGGGCCCGATACCTTTAAGGGACCCCCAGAGGTCTCATGATGTTGTACTTTATGCTATTTTTTCTGTTCATTCATAAAATATATGGAAAATATCTAAAAAAATATCTGGTTTGGGGGGTCCGGGCCCCTAGCCCCCCGCCTCCTTGGTGCGCCCGTGTAATAATAAGTTAAAAAACTAGAAAAACATGGTCCCTTTTATTTTAGATTTTCTCGCTTTAGTTTAATATTTTTAAGAAAAACGCATTTTTCCCATATGCACAAAGAATCTGTTCTTAAAACTGATTAATTTTTGAGACTAAAGCTCTTGTCGTTTTTGTAAAATTTACGTTTTTGTTAACATTACGGCTTATGGGAAATCGGTTTGTTTGTCCTATGGAAGACATCTTGGATTTGATCATATGTTTTGTTAGACAGCCCTATTTGTTTGTGTGAAATCCGTCGAAATTTACCTTCTTTTTGCTTTCGTTAAGCGCGAGATTGTTGCCGCGTTTTTAGCGAACCGTACCCGTGTGTTGATAGCGAATTTGTCGCGAAAAAACCTACCTTTTTGTATCTGATAAAAACCGCTTTATCATGTCTGACCCAAAAAGTTTATAACAAAAACAAAAAAGTGTTAATAAATTTAAAGCAACTTACAATAGAGCCGTCGAAGCCCAGGGCAATGCAGATAAGGCAAAAAAGTTAAAACCCAGATGGGAAGTTGTGCCTTCTCTGGTAAGTCAATTTGATGCTTTGCATTTTGAAATTATAAGCTTAGATAGTAGTGATCAGATACAGGAAAGTCAGGAAACCTTAGTGCAGGAATTTGATGAAATGAAATATACAATTAGATCGATTTGTCGTGAGCTCTATCCTGAAGATTACCAAGATGCCTCACAGACAATTTTAAACCATTCTCTGGTAAATGTGGACAAGGGTCTTGAAATTAAAAGAATAGAGGTACCCCATTTTGACGGTAATCTTAAAAAATGGCCCACCTTTTTTGATATGTTTAAGTCACTTGTTCATGATAAAGCTGACATGAGTGAAATAGCTCTGGTGGGAGAAGCCGCATCTGTAATTAGGAACATACCGCTAACCTCGGATAATTATCGAGTAGCCTTTGATGCTATGATTAGGCGCTTTAATAATAAAAGACTTTTGGTAACAAATAACAAAAGCCCCTTCTGCAAAATCGAGCAACCCACAGGATTTGAGATTATTGTTGTCCACTTTTCGGGAAAATTTGGAAGCATTGTCAAACTATGATGATGTAGACCTTTTAGATTTTGCTAAAATGATTCTTCTTTTGCAAAAAGTTGATACCCTATTGAAAACTCAGTTTGAAATTGAGTATAGTGATAAGGAACTCCCGTCCTATAAAGATTTGTTTAAATCCTTAGAGAAAAATTGTCAGGCATTGGAAAATAGTTCTCTTTTAAATAAGCCAAAGGAGGGCACACCTCCTCTACCCCCTAGGAAGGGTGGCAAACCACCCTATCCTGCTTTAGTGACTGGAACAGGCCAGTCTGGTAATAAAGGTTGTGCTTATTGCCAGCAGCAGCCGTACCACCCCCTTGTGAAGTGTGCCAGATTTCTGAAATTGGAAGTAGGTCAACGCCATCAATTTGTTAAGCGTGAACGATTGTGTTTTAACTGCTTTGGCAAACATGGTGTATCTCAATGCCCTACAAATGCCACGTGTCGTCAGTGCCAGGGTCTTCACCATTCCCTGTTGCACTTTGTGAAACGCTCTCCGAGCCCCCAAGTTGATTGTCCAGGGAAGACCCCTTGTTTACCTGATAGTGAACGTGCCAAACAAGCATTGTGTACCGCTACACTAGTAACCCTTTTGAACCTTGTAAGAGGAGACCTGTGCT
The DNA here is from genome assembly GCA_963576565.1 of Aspidapion aeneum. Lineage (NCBI taxonomy): Eukaryota > Metazoa > Arthropoda > Insecta > Coleoptera > Brentidae > Aspidapion > Aspidapion aeneum. The sequence continues at coordinate 89,577,124 of OY755038.1, forward strand.
TTTTGCAACTGCCCAAGTTTTGGTGTTAGATGTTACATTCCGCTAGTGAAGTGTCCTTTGTAACCGTCTCTTTGGCTGAGAGGTTAGGACTTAAATTAGCTCCGAATAGAACTCCTATTGAAGGAATAAATGGGATGATTTCTAGTACTTCATATGGCAATGTTACATTGAAAATTCGCTCCGCCAAGTTTCCTGATAGTTTGTTTTCCTGTAATGCCATTCTTATTCCTAAAATTTGTGGAACCATACCTGTGAGTGTTGTAGAATATGATTCTGTTCAGTGGCCATACTTAAAAGATTTAGATTTTGCTGATCCTAATTTTGGACAACCTAGTAGTGTAGACCTTTTAATTGCTGTTGATTTGTTTGGTCAGATGCTTGTGCCTGGCTTTAAAAAAGGAGAGAGAAATGGAGGACCTTGTGCCATTAATTCAATATTTGGTTGGATACTCCTTGGTGGTATTGTTGGTCCTTGTAAAACTGAAAACCCCATTAGTTGTTGACCTCAGTGTCTTCCCCTATAGAATCTCGATTGGATAGTACCTTACAAAAGTTTTGAGAACTAGAATCGACCCCTCCAAAAATCCCTCTTCCCTCTGATGACGACTTGTGTGAAAAATTGTTTGCTGCTCATTCTGGAACTGAGTCTGGCAGATAAGTTGTTCGTTTACCTTTCAGAGAGCCTCGACAAGAACTTGGCGACTCTAAAGGTCAAGCATTGCGTAGATTCAATATGATGGAAAACCGATTATTGAGGAATCCTGCTTTGTATAGTGTGTACAAAGACTTTGTTCAGGATTACCTAGACCAGGGGTATATGAAATTGGACAATTCTAGCCCTGACTTCCATTCATATTTTGTTCCACACCACCCAGTTGTGAAGGTGTCCAAAATCGGATTCGTTTTGTTATGATGTGATGCCCATGGAAAGACCTTGTACCAAGAGAAACATTCTCTCTGAGATTGCAAGGATATATGATCCACTCGGGTTCCTAGCCGCAGTTGTTTTGGTTGCTAAATGTTTAGTGCAGCGTTTGTGGGTCCAGGGTCTTTCATGGGATGATACCCCCTCCAGTGATATTGTTGCACAGTGGCAACTCTATGTGTCGCAACTACCATTATTATCTTCGATATCAATACCTCGGTATGTTGTGAGGCAAAATGCTGTCACCACTGAATTGCATGGCTTTTGTGACGCCTCAATGTGTGCATATGGTGGTGCAGTATATATTCGACAAATTGAGTTGGATGGAAATATTTCTATCTCCCTTTTGTGTGGAAAAAGTAGGGTGTGCCATTTGAAAAGTATTTCTATTCCACGCTTAGAATTGTGTGCTGCTGTACTATTGGAGTTTGTTGGCAATCACCTTGATTGCATCCAGAGTGATAAGATTTTTGCTTGGTCTAACTCCAGCGTTACCCTTGCTTGGATAAAATCGTGTCTATCAAAACGAAAGGTTTTTGTAGCCAATCGTGTAACGACCGTTCAAGAGAAAGTTCCCCCCAGCTGTTGGTTCCATGTAAATGGTAAGGAGAACCCAGCTGATTGCTTATATCGGAGCTTACTCCCTAGTCAATTGATAGACTTCTTTGGTTTACTGGACCATCCTGGTTGGCCCAGTCTAGTGAAACATGGCCTATGAACCATAATATTGATGCGTTTGATGCTGATCTACCCCCTGAGGAAAATCGTTTTGTTTTTGTGACAGAAACACCCCTTGATGAAGTACAGCTGTTACTCACTAAGTACTCCTCTTTGCGTAGAATCTTAGGCATTGTTGCCTTTTGTTTGAGACCTTTTCGAGTGAAAAAAGATCCTGCTTTATCTTTTCCTAGTAAAGCCCTCAATGAGGCAGATCTTTATTATGCTACTTTAGTTGTTGTGCGAGTTGTACAACAAGAAGTTTTTTTTGAAGATTTGAAAAGGATACGTAAGGGTGAGAGTTGTGCTAAGATTCCCATGGTGTCCTCAGGATGGGCGGTAGATTATGTCACACTGATTTGGTATATGAGTTGAAGCACCATATGTTGCTGCCTCGTAGTCACAGGCTTACCACCTTGATTATCCAGGTCCTCGTTTGTTGGAGTACCTGTTAAATCAACAGTTTTGGGTTTTGTCTGTGCAAAGTGCCATTCACATGGTTATTTGTTATAGTGTTTTTGTTGTGACAGGGTAAATCCCAAACCATTGCATGGGTGACCTTCCTAAATTTACAGTCCAGGTGAAATCCCCCGTGTCGTGCAAGTAAAAATCGCGAAAGGATTACTTGACCGTAGTTTGGTGAAGGTATGTCCGTTACCCAGCTAGTAACCAACCTTCAACGCCTTGTGTAGCGTGAATCATGCTTATTTGAATTAACTTAAGTATGACGTCCATAGTTATTGCGATAAAATTATTGTTGCAAAAATGCTAATTTATTGTTTAGACCCTTTGGGTAATTGAATAACCTTTTTTTTGATTTTTTAGTTTTTTGGGTTTTTCTATAAAAATTGGGAATTTTTATGGTGGGCGGAATGTTTAATGCTGCCAGTTATTTTTGTTTTTTGTTTTATTTTGAATTTTTTGGAAAACCTAACCTCAAAGTTTGTTTTGATATTTTTGCAAACACAACTTTTTCTGGGTATTACGCCACTAGTAAGGAAAAATTATTTTAAAAAATTAAAAAACCACTGCGTTTCTCCTAGAAAAATAAAAATCACTAATTTGGCACATGCTGGGAGTTTGAAGCGCCACCCTGTGTTTGACAGGGAAATGAAGAAATCACTTCCGACAAGAAACTGAAAGAAGTCAAACGTGGTGTTAAGTTTAAGACCGAAATTTCAGCCACAAGAACAGGCCGCGGCCGCGAGAAAGTGTGGAACTGCTGTTAAATGAAAGAAGGTAAGCTTCTAGCGTGTTGCCGGTTTTTTTGCCTTTGTTTTTAGTTTATATACGTCTGTTTTTCCCAGACGGGGCGAATTTAACTTTGGAGTAATTTTTTTTGGGATATCTCTGGTTTTCTCCCCTTCGGGCAAAGCCGTCTTGGTCCGTGCGACCAGTCGTTTATTTGACTCTTCGCGCTCAGATATCTATAGCTTAAATAATAACTAATTAGTATACAAAAAGTGGACACTTTTTGAAAACTTTTGAATTACAAAAAAAATCTGAGAGATCTGAAATGTTTTGCTCTTGTAACTACTCGATTTTGCACTATCTTACTCTGTTCGTTTAATGAGAGTTTTGAGTCGATTATTGTACCGAGGTACTTTACTGTACTTTTGGGTTGTATGTCGTAATTTTCAATTGTAAGTGAGGGCTACCAGGATTAATTTTATGGTAGAATATAATAAATTGTGTTTTTTGTGGATTTAGTACAATTCTCCAGGTATTAAACCAGTGTAAGATTGCATTAAGCAGTGCTTGGAGCTTTGGTATTAGTACCGTCATGTTTGGTGCATGCACCACTCCTCCAGTGTCATCGGCAAATTGTAGTATGTAACGTGGCAACGTGGCCTGCTTTGCTATACAAGCCTTGAAAAAGTACTCCGAAGAAATTTCTTATTTTTATTGTGTAAAGTGAAAATAAATAGTTTAAAATACGTTGGTATCAATTGTACAAGAGACTAGTATCGAGGTAAGTGAAAAACTCCCCAAAATTTACACGATTTAAGTGAAAAATAAAGTTTTATGAAAAAAGCGCCAAGTAACGATTAACCGGTCAAAAAATTTTGGTACCACAGTCAGTACTATCACAGCTAGACTTTAGATTACAGTGTTGCCGAGTACATAATTTTGTAGCAAAAATAAGATAGCATGGATGAAAGTGGCGAAGTTTCAATGAAAAATCTTCGTGATTTAATATTGACTGTACAAAGTACCCTTTTGGGAGAGATACAAGGGGTGAAGAGTGATATTCAAAAACACAAGAGCAACCTCTCAGAGGTAAAAGAAGAAATCAAAGTACTTAGACAGGAAAACGAGGAGCTGAAAGGGAAACTTGAAGTGGTGGAAAGACAAAATAAAAATAAAAATTTGATTTTTCAGGGGGTAGAGGAAAATTCTACACCCCCTGAAAGGGCAGTTCTGGATATAGTTAATAAACTACTAGGAATTTCACTTTCGCTAGGAGAAATAAGCAACTGTTTCAGATTGGTAAGACCGTCGGAAAAAACTAGACCGATACTACTGGAACTTCTATCTGGCTTCGAAAGGAAAGATGTTCTCGGCGCTAGATCTAAACTGAAAAACACAAACATATACATTAACGAGGATCTCACTAAAGAAGAGTTCTACCAGCGAAAAACCCTTTTGGAGGTTCTGAAAGACGAGAGACTTAAAGAGTGCAGTAAGAAGCTGAAAAGTTATAATCGAATTGAGGTTGAGGGAACTATCTACACTTTCGAGGAGATCATAGAAAACAAAAAGTTACCAAACCAATTACTAAGTGTATCTTCAACAATTGTATCAAAAACTTCCAGTGCCCCCTCAACCCCATCCCCTAAGGAAGTGATTCTGGATTACGAGGAAGTCCCAGAGATATCTAAAAAAAAGCAGGACAAAAAAAACAGGAGGAAACTAAAAAGGATAAAAAGGGTTTAAAAAAAGACAAAGAAAGTCGACTTACAGACAAATCTCAATTTAACCTACAACAACCCAACAAAAAAACAAAACTGAGCTCCACATCTAGTCCTGTGACTCCTATTTCTGCAAACAGCATTTCTGGACAGAGATTTAAATACTTAACACGCCAGGGTCAAAAGTCAGAGCAATAAGTTATTTAGTTGAAAAATAATCGTTCTTTTTTTTTACCATCACTTTAACAAAGTTCTTTTTATTTATAATTTATTTTTGTGAACCTAGTTTGATAAGACTTGTTTATTATTTGTTTTTATTTTATACCTACCTACACGGCAATATTTATATTTTTTTCTATTTAAAGTGGATAAATAAACACACTTTTTAGTAAGATTGATATTTGCATGTTTTTTTTTGTTAAGAGTTTGCATACAAATTTTTTTTAACAATATAATTTTTGAAATCTGAGCACTTTTAATAAAGTTTTTTTTTGTGTTCCTATTTAATAATATAATAGTAAAATTTTTACGAAATAAATACAAGATTTGAAAAAATTTACAGTGGCATTTTTTAATGTTAGCTCACTTACAGCACATTTTGCTGATATAAAGAGTATTTTCGACCGGGAGAAGTATGATATATTTTGCATGTCAGAGACATTATTAACAGATAAAATTGATGAGAGGCTAGTAATTAATGGATACAGATTAATTAGAAAGGACAGGGTTTCCCCAGAAAACAAGAAGTTCTTGGGGCGGGGAATGGGGGTATAAGGAAGAAATTGGATGACTTTTGAGATTTTGGACTGTCCGTCAAATCAAAGTATTGAACAAATATGGAAAAACTCAACAAGTGTGCCTACTGTATTGGTTCTTTATATAGGCTTCATGGGGGGGAATTTGACACATTTCTGGACACGCTTGAGGACTCCCTCTCTCGTCTTTCGATTGTTTGTGATAGGTTGATCTGCGGTGGCGATGTCAATGTAGATTTTTTTGGATTTCGAAGAGTAGCACTCAAAAACTGTTATCATATTTAGAAACATATAACCTGAAGCAAATAATTGAATCTCCAACTGGAGTTACGAAAACATCAAGTACCTTAATAGATTGGCTATTAGTCCCTAAAGAAGTTAACGGCTTAAAAACCGAAGTACGCTAGTTTTAGAAACTTTAAACGCATCGATCTGAACGTTTTTAATGAAATGCTTAACACAACCTCGTTTGATCAAATTTTATTTGCTGGAGGTATAGATAAAAAAGTTGAAATATTAAATAGATGCATATTAACAATTTTTGACGTTTTAGCACCCATTAAAAAAGTTTTAATAAAGAAACAAAAACCTCCTTGGATGACGGATAATATATGTAAATTCACTAATTTAAAAGAACAAAGCTTAAAGGAAGCAAGCAACGAAGCTGTTGGGTACCAAGATAATAGAAATAACAGGAAGATGTGGTGGACGGACAAAATACAGGAAATGGTTAAAGAGAAAAAACGCACATACTTGAAATGGCTCAGTACTAAGTAGCAAAGAGACCTAGAAATCTACAGGGAAACCAGAAGACAGCTAAGAAATTTGATACGCACAGAAAAAAATTAAATATTCGAGCGCAAGTGCCACGACATAAACACACACGTAGGAGGTAGGCAGAGTTCTGAAGTATGGAAATTCATTTCTACAGTAAAAAACCCAACAAAAGAAAAAGTAAACATCCAGATAATCAAACCAGAACAATGGACAGAACACTACAAGGGACTGCTGCAGAAGACAAGACCCGAATATCTGGCAGCCTCTCCGAGAAGAGACATAGAAGTACATGGAGAGGAAGTAATCATCGAAAAAGAAATGATAAAGAATAATATTAAAAAACTTAAATCCGGAAAAGCTAGCGGACCTGGGCAGAGAACATCTAAAGAACCTTCGCCAAATCGCTCAATCGCGAGCCCAGTTAAACTTTGCCAGAAGAAGAGGGCTCTGCGAACGTTTCATTGCGAGTTTGAATTCACAATGAGAACTCGGTTTTCGCGCCGCGTTTCGTCAGTGGCGGAGGCATGCGAGGCTCTTGTTCAGATACACTATTAAGGTGACCATCTTTTAAACGATTTTTATTAACTTCACAGAGCCTGGTATATGATGTCTGTCATCAAATCTAGCGATTTATTTTTGACACATTTGAAAATACAATTTTATTTAAAAATATCGGAAATACGGGGTAGGTAAGGGGTGTAAGGGAGGGCAATTCAGAACTTTGAAACCAAAACAGATACAAACATGCGGTTTTCAGATGTATGATTTGATCGGGTGACAATACAATTTTATGAACAAAAATCGGAAGTAGGGGCTGGTAAGGGGTAAGGGCTGTAAAGGGGGTAAATTTAGAACTTTGTAAAAATACAAATAGAAACATGCCGTTTGTAGATTTATGATTGGTTCTGGTGACAATATAATTTTATGACAAAAAAACGGCGGTAGGGGGACGTCAGGGCTGTAAAGGGGGTAAATTCATAACTAGTAATCAAAACAGACACGAATATGCGATTTTCCGATTTATGATTTGATCTAGTGACAATCCAATTTTATGAAAAAAAAAACGGAATTAAGGGGTTGGTGAGAAGTGCAAAAGAGGTAAATTCTGACCTTTGATATTTAAATAAATACGAACATGCGGTTTTCAGATTTATGTTTTGTTCTGCGGAGTTATCGCATGATAAACTAAGGATTGAGGAATGGGATTGTATAAAATTGACAGAAAAGAAACCTTGTAATCATGAGGCACTACTAGAAATGGAAAGGCTGTGAAAGCCATAATTATACATCTTGCATACTTCTGTTTTTTTCATTTAAAAAAATGTAAAAAATAATATAAATCTATATTTTTAGTTAAACGATTTTTTTCGAAAATTGTACTAAAAAGTCAAAAATACCTTAGAAGATTTCTGTTGGCACATTATATATTTTTAAGTTCAATACAAAGTCGGGTTAAATTATTAAAGATATTGACACCCATCAATTCTACGTTCGAGATAAAAATGTGGCGCGTATACATCTTAATTTGATCTTTAATAATCGCGCCACGATTTTAAAAATATCTAATGTACCAGTAACGCTATTGGTACATCTAGACAGTAGTAATCTAGCAAATTATTTTTATTTTTTTTTGTGAAATTTTATAATAAAATCGTTTAACTAAAAAAAATATATATATTTATTTTATTGCAAAAAATCATGGCATTTTACTAAATCTCACCACATTAATTTTAGACCGATCAAAATAAAGTTTTTTACTCGGAGGAGGTTTTTAGAGGAAAGATAAAATAAAACTGTCATGCAGTACATATTAATTACTACAATAAACCTACGTCCTTAAACTCTAACATACCTACTTATATAGCGTGCGTCTCACATAAAAGTAACTACAGGGGGTCACTAGGAGGAAATTAGCGTCATTCCAAGGCCAGTGAAATGCTCTGTTTTTCTTATTAATTATTGATTTAAAAATTTCCAACTGCAGTGGCAAAAATATTCAAAACTAACCAAAATGTTAACAATTGATACTATTTTTACCGAAGATTTAAATTTTTTTTTTTTATAATTTTCGCTTGTGGCATCAAGTTTTTCAGTTTTTACCAAAATGTTTTTTCGCGGCGCCATGTGTTATAAAATTTTCGCTACACCATTTCTTTGCAATTTTTTTTCTATAAGGGCGAAACAATTAACTTTCAACACTTAATAGATCCATCGGATGTTGGACCCTCGTTAGACTAAGCTTTCCAGCTACCCACGAAAAAATACGAGAGAAACGAGACCATTTTTACCCCTGTAGATTCAAAAACTTGTTGGGTGTATATAAGTTGAACGTATATTGCTAAGCTTCTTTATTTTTCGCATTATTCTTTTGCAAAATGGCCCGGCTGGTTATCCTGTCCGAGGGCTTCATCGGTGCTAACTTTTGTACTTTAAAAGGCATTGAAACATGCGATGCCCTCGAAGTCCACTAACTTTGGTGAAAAACATTTTTGACAACCCAAAAAAAGCCCGGTCATTTTAAAGAATTTTTGACGACCTACCCAGCAATGAATCGGAAAAGCCCAGGCAATTCCCGCAAGGCCCGGGAAATGCCCAGACAAGGCCCCCGCAATGCCCCGGAAGTGCCCTATATGTACGCCAAATTATAAGACGACGTTGCGTCGCGTCTTCGACAAGATAGACGCTATACTGGGCTGACAACGAAGTAGACCGAATGGTCACCCTAACTTTCTCAAGCCAATAAAATTATATGAAGAGCGGGCGTGTGTCGCGAAACAATGCATGTCTAGCGAGTTGACACGGGATCATTGCGTGAACAGTTTACTCAAGAGAAAGGGTTTTAAAATAGAAATACAGTGGTGGCCAAAATAATAAGAATGCCCTAAAACTGAATAAAGATCTGATCCTGCTCTAACTATAAAAAAAAGTAGAGGTATATTTAAACATTCAATCTATTTCTCGTTTCACAAGCTAGGGCGATTTTTCGCACCAAATGTTGTAGTGTCTTTCTGCCACGTTAAAAAAAAAAGATAGTGTAGTTTTAGGCGACCAGTACTATTCGAAAGAGGGGGGGTAAAATATTTCTATATGTTTTTTTTTTCATGGGGTTAGTTGGATAACTCTATAAAGCATTGGAAATTGTCACAGAAATATTAGCTTCTACTTTTGTCTTAAGATAATTCAGTCGTCAAAAAAGGTGAGCCTTATACCCCTCATCTACCTTACATCACTGTAATATTCTATTAATTTTTTAAGATTTAACTCAAAAAACTATCAAAGTTAACAAAGTACATAACTTAAAATGTATACCTAGCTTATTTGATTAAAAGTTAAATATTACTTACATTTTCATAAACCCTGTTTTCCTATTTATTAGTTAAAAAAATAACGTTTTTTATTTGAAATAAATTTAGAAAAAAAAACTTTTTGAAAATAAGCTTTTATAAAATGGACTAAAAAGCATAAAATAATATTTTGAGTGTTCTGATATCATATATCATTTTGTTTTAGCCTTGTTAACTCGAAGTTTAGTGAAAATTCATTATATTACAGCAGAGAAATGTAAGGGTAGACAATTTATCCCAACCCAACCCAACCCTACTCGAGCTACTCTTACATTTTTCTGATATGGATGGACATTATTACGCCTGCTTCATATTAGGCAGATCATCCGCGTCCGGCTGTGTGTCGATTTATTTTGTCACATTGAAAAAGAAGAGTGGGCCCATCATCGGTTGTGGATGATCCACCAAATGCGCATGGAAAGGCATTTACCTAATATTAAATACGTCCATCGCTTTTATTATTATGATATCAGAACACTCAAAATATGATTTTATGCTTTTTAGTCCATTTTATAAAAGCTTGTTTTCAAAAAAAAAAAATTCTAAATTTATTTTTTAATTTTTAGATTTGTCTAAGTCTATGCATTTCAGCTTGCGCATCGATATTGCAGGGAGTCTTTCCTGTCAATTTTATAATATCTAAGTCTTTGTGTGCATTTTGTGTCCTATTATAGAATCAGGTAGGTATTCGTGGGTAGAGGACAGACCAAAAAGAAACTAAGGTACCTTTGGCAACGTTTCGGATTTAATTAATCCTTTTTCAAGCCCTAAAAACAATGAACAGGTTCTATATTTTTACATGGAAAAGAAATGTAACAAAATCTAATAACATTTTTTTGTCTTGAATTTTTTTTTATGTTTATATGTTCAACCTAGGATTATTCTCTATTATCAATCTATAGTCCAAAGTAAACTTACTCAGATAGAAATGTTTCTTGGGTCCATAAGTACAGCGAACAGGGGTGAGTGTTGATCGAAGAACATTTTACTTTAAAATTTTATAAACAAATGAATTGTTATTATTATAAAAATATGAGGTTAAAATTTACTACCATCTAAACGTCAATGATCTTTAACCTGTCGAATCTAACAAAACATAAAAATAAAAATAAACAAAATACTACACTTATGGTACCAATAAACACGTAAGGTTAAAACTATCATTCATAAAATCCTTTTGCTAAAAAAACAAAAATTTTTTAAACTACATTAATTTTAAATTATAAAAGGACATTACTTAATATTTAACAAACTAAACATATATATCACAGTAGGTCAACACTATATTACAACATAAGCAATAGTAAGTAGAAACAATTTAGGAACTAGGTGTTTAAAGCTTGATTCCTGTACTTGTTCAATATATTCCTATAAATTCCACTTAATCCATCAGCATCCGTCTTGATGTTAACTGCATCATGGATATTGATTTGAATCATCTCACTTAATTTTCTTTTATAGGATTGAGTTTCCATTTCTAGAATTTTGACTTCTTCAAACTGAAATCGATGGCCTGTCTCAAAGTGATGTTTTGAGAGTGCAGTTTTATCGTCATAATATTGTCTGTCATTTCTACAGTCATATTTATGCTGTTGTATTCTTTTAGACAAGTATTGCATTGTCTCACCAATGTAAAATTTCTCACATTCACAAGGGATACTGTAAACTAAAGAGCTTCTCTTGTCAAAAGGAATCTGGTCTTTTAGTGCCGTAAATAACGACTTGGTGGTTTTGGTGTTATAAAATGCCATTGTTATATCAAGATCCTTAAAGCAAGAGTTTATTTTTTGTGACAGGCCATCAATATAGGGAAATTTAAAAAATTTATTTTGCTTTTTTGGTTGATTTTTGTTTTTGTTTTTAAATCTAGAAATATTCTTGTTAATAAAATTTTCGGGATAGTTGTTGTCTTTTAGAATTTTTTTAACTCGAATACAGAAAATATCCTTCGAGTTAAAAAAATTCTAAAAGACAACAACTATCCCGAAAATTTTATTAACAGGAATATTTCTAGATTTAAAAACAAAAACAAAAATCAACCAAAAAAGCAAAATAAATTTTTTAAATTTCCCTATATTAATGGCCTGTCACAAAAAATAAACTCTTGCTTTAAGGATCTTGATATAACAATGGCATTTTATAACACCAAAACCACCAAGTCGTTATTTACGGCACTAAAAGACCAGATTCCTTTTGACAAGAGAAGCTCTTTAGTTTACAGTATCCCTTGTGAATGTGAGAAATTTTACATTGGTGAGACAATGCAATACTTGTCTAAAAGAATACAACAGCATAAATATGACTGTAGAAATGACAGACAATATTATAACGATAAAACTGCACTCTCAAAACATCACTTTAAGACAGGCCATCGATTTCAGTTTGAAGAAGTCAAAATTCTAGACATGGAAACTCAATCCTATAAAAGAAAATTAAGTGAGATGATTCAAATCAATATCCATGACGCAGTTAACATCAAGACGGATGCTGATGGATTAAGTGGAATTTATAGGAATATATTGAACAAGTACAGGAATCAAGCTTTAAACACCTAGTTCCTAAATTGTTTCTACTTACTATTGCTTATGTTGTAATATAGTGTTGACCTGTGATATATATGTTTAGTTTGTTAAATATTAAGTAATGTTCTTTTATAATTTAAAATTAATGTAGTTTAAAAATTTTTTGTTTTTTTAGCAAAAGGATTTTATGAATGATAGTTTTAACCTTACGTGTTTATTGGTACCATAAGTGTAGTATTTTGTTTATTTTAATTTTTATGTTTTGTTAGATTCGACAGGTTAAAGATCATTGACGTTTAGATGGTAGTAAATTTTAACCTCATATTTTTATAATAATAACAATTCATTTGTTTATAAAATTTTAAAGTAAAATGTTCTTCGATCAACACTCACCCCTGTTCGCTGTACTTATGGACCCAAGAAACATTTCTATCTGAGTAAGTTTACTTTGGATTATAGATTGATAATAGAGAATAATCCTAGGTTGAACATATAAACATAAAAAAAAATTCAAGACAAAAAAATGTTATTAGATTTTGTTACATTTCTTTTCCATGTAAAAATATAGAACCTGTTCATTGTTTTTAGGGCTTGAAAAAGGATTAATTAAATCCGAAACGTTGCCAAAGGTACCTTAGTTTCTTTTTGGTCTGTCCTCTACCCACGAATACCTACCTGATCTAAGTCTTCGATGAGAAGGCCGTCCAACAAAGGCGACATATGCTAAAACTGTCGTTATTATTATGATCATTATACGCAAGGATTAATTAATTTTGGTCGAGATCGAACAAACTAAAGGCTTACCTCTTCTACTATCCCCCCCTTTTTAGTGAGAGAGCATGTGAATTTTGAAATCAATCAGATACCTACGTGGAAGTCATTTGAAAGTAATCAGAAAAAATCGTCATTAAATCGTCAATTTTGAATCCGCCATATTGAATTTTTGTAATCAGATCAAAAATTCGTAATCCTCATTCTCAAAAACCCCCAGATACCAATTTTTGGTGGAAATCCGACAAACCATAATTTTACCCCCTCTCCGCCCTCCACGTTAGGGGGGAGGTAGAGTCCCTGTATGTTGACATATATCCAAATATGTCAACATACAGGGACTCTAGGGGGAGGTAGGTAGTCAGTGACACCACATTATTGAATTATCATCGGAACTATAACGGTATGCGAAATTTGAAGTCAATCGGATAGGTGGAAGTCAGTTGAAAGTAATCAGAAAAACGTGACATTAAATCGTCCAATTTGAATCCGTCATATTGAATTTTTATAATCTGATCAAAAATTCGTAATTCTCATACTCAAAAACCCCAGATACCAATTTTGGTTGAAATCGGACAAACTAAAGTTTTACCCCCTCTCCATCCCCCACGTTAGGGGGGAGGTAGGTACCGGATGAAACCATATTATTGTATTGTCATCGGAACTAAGACGCTATGCGAAATTTGAAGTTAATCGGATGTTTGGAAGTTCTTCAAAAATGAGTTGCAAGATTTGATTACATACATGTTATATTAAAAATATGCGTAGGTGTATTTACTTAATGCGTAGTTTCTAGAATAAGTTAAGACGTAATACCATAATTGCACAATATTGCTATTGTTTTCAAGATCATATAAAAGTCATTTGATAAACATGTTTACTTCCATATTCTTCGGGAACCCACGCGAAGCTGTGTCAGCACTCTTGTAACTATAAGTAGGCTAGCAGGTAAACAACGTCTTTTAGGTTTGACTTAGCATCTAAACGGTTCACATCTAACTTTAAAGTTGTCTTATTTGTAAAAGTGACTAAATAAAATAAAGTTATTTTTTAAAAAAGAGTTTTATTAAGCTCGCATCTAAAATTGGCGCAGTCGTGCGGATTTTTTGAACACGTCGTACTCTAAAGTCGCGTGGTGAAGTTCTAACTTCTTTACGAAAAATAAAGGACATACGTGCTAAAAAAAAAAAGTGCTAAAAATCAAGAACATTGTATAAAAAACTGGTCTCCATTCGTGGATATACATCGTTCCTGAACAGAAGTGACTCGAAGAAAATAAAAGAAGAAAAATACCAGTATAAACTGAACAAAGTAAACGAAACATTCAACACTGAAGACTTAAATTGTTGTGTGTGAGCAAGGAGTTGAACCCAGCCTTTGGAAGTGGCTACGAATTTTCTATTGGAACTTCGTGAGACGCCCGGAATTGAACCCAGCTTCTGAGGGTTGCTGCGCAACAAAGTCCTTCAGCAGATTGAATCAAATAAGAAGAAAGAAGAAAGAAACAAATGAAGACAACACTTTCTATGTAAGCAACTTTATTATTATTTCCTTTAATTATTTTTATTTTTTGAACTTGCTGTCAACCTCCGTGTGTGTACACGTAAAACTATTATTTAATTTTATAAATAATGAAGTTTTAATTTAAAACATCTTATTTTATTTTTATTAAGTTTTAAAAATACTTTAAAAATGTCAAATCCAGATAATATTAATCAAAATCAAGCTCCAACAACAACAACAATTGAACCTTATAAACTTTCCGAAATATTTTCGTTACTACCAGAATATGATGGTAACCCTATTAATCTTAATACCTTTATAAATGCGTGCGATCTGGCGTACCAAATGTGTGTTCCAACACAAAGATCATTTTTAATTGTCAAAATTAAAAATCAATTACGCGGAGAAGCCTCTAGATTAATTAACTCGCAAGACTTAGATACATGGGCACAAATTAAACGAATGCTTCTTGCCCATTACGCGGATCAAAGAGATTTGTCAGCTTTGACTCAAGATCTCCAAAAATTATTTCAATTACCAAACGAAAGTCCTTTAATTTTTATTTCAAGACTTCAAGTCCATATTGCTAAAATAAATGCTGCAATTAATAAACAGGACTTAACAAATATTGAAAAACAAGCTCAAGGTACACTAATCGAAACAATGATTTTAAATACTTTATTAACAGGCTTAGATAAAGACTTAAGTTTAGTCGTAAGAGCAAGTAAACCTGCAACATTTTTAGAAGCAGTTTCTTGTGTTAAATCTGAACTTCAATTTGAATATTTTCAAAAACAAAGACTTCATAAATTGCAATTTTCTCAAAAATTAAAACCTAGTCAACAAAAAATTTGTTCTTTTTGCAAAAGATCGGGACATTTAATACATGAGTGTAGAACGAAACAAAATAGTAGAACTATTCAAAATTACATACCAAACTTTAATCCGACTTTACCTTCCACGTCAAATTATAGACAAACTCAAACTTTCACCCCAAATTATAGACAAAATCAACCTTCCACGTCAAATTTTAAACAAAACCAACCTTCCACGTCAAACTATCGACCAAATCAATCACCAACATCTAACAATTATAGACCAAATAATCAAGGAAATTATTTTAGGTCTCAATCAAATAATAATCCTCAATCAAACAATAATCAAAGATCAAATTTTCAAAATAAACCTATGCATTTTATGGAAAATGTAGAAAATGGAACTCAAGATTTTGAAGATACTTATTATCAAAATCAAACTAATGATTTTTCTAATGATCAAAATCTTTATGATAATAATTTTGAACAATATGAAGATGTTTCTTTTGAACAAGAATATGAATCTAATGATGAACAAAATGTAAATTTTCGAAGACAAGCCTCGGAAATCGATCAAACGTTAATAAATTTTCAAACTATGTCAATACAGAACGAACACGATCAAGCGAACCAAACTCAAAACAAGTTCATGTAAAACATCAAATTTTAACTTTTTCAAGTAATCTTTATTATTTTACAGACATTACACAAAAATTTAAAATTTTAGTTGATACAGGTGCTAGTTGTTTTGTTTTTAAACCAAAAACATGTGAGCAATATTTACAAAGATTTCCTGAAAATGTAACTGTCAAAGGCATTTCAAATGAACCAATTTCAATTAACGAATCAGTTTTAATTCCTTTTACTTTGAAAGATCCTTTTAAAGTACTAGTTTGTGATCTTGACATAGGATTTGATGGACTAGTAGGATCAGATTTTTTAAAACATTATAATTGCATTATTGACTATCAAAATAATAAATTGATTACCAATTTTAAAACAGTTCCTTTATATAGAACTAACCCAGAACAAAAAGACTTTACTGTAAATAATGAACCAATAAAAAATATAATACAAATAGAAGGAAGAACAGAAAGAGCTTTTAAATTAAAAACAGATAAATTAAAAAATACAGAAGTTATTTTACTAGCTCAACAAAAAGACAAATGTTACATTCCTAATTGCATTGTTAAAATAAATGAAAAAGGAGAATTTTGTACAACAATTATTAATGCCTATGCAACTACTAAAACGATAAATTTTGATAATTTTGAATTTGAAAATTTACCTAGCAACTCAAAAACAACTGAAGTATGTTTTAATCTAAAAGAAAATAAACCAATAATAAGAGAACATGTAATACCAAAGCAGTTAAGATTAGATCACTTAAATGACGAAGAAAAAGAAATCATAACATCACTTTGTCTAGATTTTTCGGATATATTTTACTTAGAAGGAGATAATTTAACTTTTACAAGCGAAATTAAACACTCCATTCACACCAAAGAAACCAAACCAATTTTTACAAAGTCCTATCGATATCCTCAAGTACATAAACAGGAAGTAAAAAGTCAAGTTTCAAAAATGTTAGAACAAGGAATAATTCAACATTCTGTTTCTCCATGGTCCTCTCCAGTATGGGTAGTACCAAAGAAATTAGATGCTTCAGGCAAACAAAAGTGGAGAGTTGTAATTGATTACAGAAAGTTAAATGAAGTTACAATTGATGATAAATATCCTTTGCCAATGATATCAGATTTACTTGATCAATTAGGACATTGTGAATACTTTTCAACTTTAGATCTTGCATCAGGATTCCACCAAATTGAGGTAGATCCTAAAGATACTCAAAAAACAGCTTTTTCAGTTGAAAACGGTCATTATGAATACATTCGAATGCCGTTTGGACTTAAAAATGCTCCATCAACATTTCAAAGAGTTATGGACAATATTTTACTTGGTATCCAAAACGAAAGATGTTTGGTATACATGGACGATATTATTATTTATTCAGATACAATTAATGAACATGTCAAAAGACTAAAAGAAGTTTTTTCTAGATTAAGAAAAGCAAATTTAAAGATTCAACCAGATAAGTGTGAATTCCTACGAAAAGAGGTTGCATATCTAGGTCACATAATAACAGATAAAGGTGTAAAACCTAATCCAAATAAAATTTCAGCTTTGAAAAATTTTCCAGAACCCAAAAATCAAAGAGAAATTAAAGGTTTCCTAGGATTAGCAGGATATTATCGACGATTTATCCAAGATTTTGCCAAAATTTCTAAACCATTAACTAAATTATTACAAAAAGATCAACCATTTGTTTTTGACGCAACTTGTAAAGAATCTTTTGAAAAATTAAAAAATATTTTGACAACCAGTCCAATTTTGATTTATCCTAATTTTAATGAACCTTTTCTTTTAACAACTGATGCCAGTGGTTATTCAATAGGATCTGTGTTATCTCAAGAACCAATAGGAAAAGATTTGCCTATTGCATATGCCTCAAGAACTTTAAATAATACGGAACAAAAATATTCTGTCATTGAAAGAGAACTTTTAGCCATTGTATGGTCAGTCAAACACTTCAGACCATATTTATACGGAAGAAAATTTAAATTAATCACGGACCATCGTCCTTTAACTTGGTTATTCTCAATTAAAGATCCTGGAAGTCGTTTAGCCAGATGGAGATTAAAACTGGAAGAATATGATTATGAAATAATCTATAAACCAGGAAAAATTAACAAAAATGCAGATGCCCTTTCTAGAATAAGAATTGAAGAAAACATAAACAAAATATATCACTCAGTAATGTTTCAAAAGCAAATTAATGAAGAAAATATTAAAATTTTATATGGAAACTTATTTGATGCACCTCAAAATTTTTCATTAGCACATTGTGTATCAAAAGATTTAAAAATGAAAAAGGGAATTGCAAAAGAATTCAAAGAAAGATTTGATAATGTAGATTATTTAAAAGAACAAAATAAACAAATTGGTGAAATAGCAACTTTACAACTATCCAATAGAACTATTTACTATTTAGTTACAAAAGAATTATACTATCAAAAGCCAACATATGATACAATTTATCAAATTTTGCAAAACCTAAAAAATATTCTTCTGCAAAATAACGAGAAATATTTAGCTATACCCAAAATAGCATGTGGTTTAGACTCACTCGATTGGAACATTATATTGGCAATGATTAAATCAACCTTTCAATCAACTGATATACAAATAAATATTTATATTTTACCAGATAAAAGATCTGCTTTAATTGATGCCCTTACAGAAGATGAAAATTCCAATGAATCAGAAAATATAGTTGAAGATGAACTAGCTTTAATGTCTCCTCAAACTTTGGAAAATGAATTTAAGAGATTTCACAATTTATATCAAACAACATCATTAATTGATTATTCAAAGATTAGATATACAAATGATCAACTATTGGATAAAAAACACAAAAATATTATAACCATTTTTCAACAAGATAACTTAAAAGAAAAACATCATACTATAATAAGTGACATATTAGATGAAGAACTTAACTTTGATTTAAATAAAATTAATATTTGTTCTTCAAAAACAGTTAATAAACGAAAGTATTTTATAATTCCAGTACCGTATGTTGAGGAAGAAGCCAATTTAACTCTTTTCAAAATTTTATGTAGATGTCAAAATGACATTGATATCTCCAAAACATTCTATGTTGAAAATAATGTAGATTTACCAATTTTAGAAATGCTCTGTTTTGTCTTTGCTGAAAAAGATTTAAATTTAGTAATTTGTCAAGATATAGTTACTGAGCCAGTAGAAGATCAAAGACAAATAATAATTGATCAATATCATTCCGGAAAAAAGAACTTTCATAGGGGAATTAATGAAACAATTAGGAGAATTAAAGAAAAATATAATTGGAAAAATTTAACCAAAGATGTTGAAAAATTTATAAACCAATGTGAAATATGTCAAAGAAATAAAATTTTAAGAAAAAATTTGGACAATCCACTTGTGATTACTGAAACTCCAAAAACACCATTTGAAAGAATTAATCTAGATATTTTAGAAATTCCAGAAAGAAATTTGGTTTTAACAATAAGAGACGAATTGACAAAATTCATTCAAGCTTATCCATTAAATGATAAAACTGCAAAATCAATTGTTAATACACTATTATTATTTTTTCAACATTATGGAACTCCTTTAAGAATCCATACGGATTTAGGTAGAGAATTTAATAATCAGCTTTTAAAAGACTTGTGTAAGATGTACGATATCAAACTAACTTTTTCAAGTACAGGACATCCACAATCAAATGGAAGTTTAGAAAGATTTCATGCAACATTATTAGAAATGATCAGAGTTTGTAAAACAGAAAGTCCTGAAGAACATCCACTACAATTGTTACCATTTACTGTCATTTGTTATAACAATTCAACATGTAAAACTCATGGATTTACACCGTACGAGTTAGTTTTTGGACATACAGCAGCAAGACCTCCAGAAACTCTTTACAATGAAGAAGAACTTATTTGCAAATATATCAGAGATTTAAATGCAAGGATCAAACATTATTATCGTATAGCTAGATCAAGAACAAAACTGTCAAAACAAAAAGCTAAAGAAAGATTCGATAAACACGTAACTCCAAATTATGAATTTAAAGTAGGCGATAGAGTTTTCGTGAAAGAAACTCAAATTACTGGAAAATTATCACCTAAATTTAATGGACCTTTTGAAATTAGAGCAATTTCAAATAATTCTGCAACTGTTTATAATCCAATAACTAAACAAATTTCAAAATATAATTTTGATCTTTTAAAACCTTGTCATAAACCCGATTCAGACTCTGATTCTGACTGAAACTTTTCCTTGTTTCAGATTACTCGTTTTCCTTATCGGATGGGGAAAAGGACAATACAAGATCGATGAAATAAATAATACCGTAGGTGTTTATTTTCATAAAGAACTTAGTATAAAGGTATCAAATGATAAATGGACCTTATTAGTTTATAAAGATATTAAAGCTTTGCAAGATGCTTTTATTAGTAATAATGTTATTTTAGATAGCTTACGCTTAATGCTTCATCAATCAACTGGAAATATTAAAATGATCCACTTAGATATAAGACCACACGTGTCACTTTTATTTCAAATTTCCAATGATATAACCAATAAATTTAATGAAATCTATTCAGACATGCCTTACACACCAAGACGTAAAAGAGGTTTAATAAACGCTCTCGGTACTGTTTGGAAGTATATAACGGAAAATTTAGATGCAGCTGACGGTCAATATTATGAAAATTGTATCAATAAAATTGAAAAAGATGATAAAGAATTGGAAAACTTAATGAAAAATCAAATAAGTGTTACTACGTCAGTAATAAAACAATTTAATGCAACTTTGCGCAAACTTCAAATTGATGAAGAAACTTTCAACTCCAATATAATTGAAATTTCAAAATCAATACATCAGATTCATGATGAAATCGAACTTCTTAATCTTAAATTTTATTTTATTAATCTTTGTGAACAATTATTGGAATCATACACTTATATTCAATCTCAAATAACGGATGTATTAGATTCAATTTCTTTTGCCAGATTAAAAATTATTCATGCAAGTATTATCCTTCCTAATGATTTAACTAATGCTTTAAAACAAATTGCCCAAAATTTACATACAAATAATTTACCGGTAGCACCCATGGACGATAGAATTGCAACATACTTAGATATTATTGATTTGAATGCTTATATTACAAATGAAAGACTTGTTTTTGTCTTGGACATACCATTGGTTCGACCAGAATGGTATTCCGTTTTCCGATTGTACCCAATACCAATTTATGATAATCGAACTATGTTACATCATATTTTGCCTGTTAGTAAGAAATATATTGCTAAAGATAACGATGATGATTTCTATTTATCTTTTTCAGAAATTGACACTTGTAGGGATTTGGGCTATAAAATGAAAATTTGTAAAAATTTATATCCTCTTCCGATTGATAGCAATTCAATTTGTGAAGCTCAGTTATTAAGAACTCAAAAATTGTTAACTTTTCCAAAAACCTGTGAGTTAGTTTTGATTTTAGCAGAAGATTATAATATTCAAATTTTACAAAATAATGTTTGGTTAATAAGTGTAACAAATCAACTTCCAATTACAATAAAATGTAACACTGATACTATTTCGAAAATTGTAACAAAAAATGTAATTTTGTCTTTAAAACCATATTGTTCAGCTTTTGTAGGATCAACTAAAATCCAAGCCAATCAATTACAAACACTTGATTTAAGTTATAATTATTCAAATTTTATTCAAATTCCTTTCAATTGTTGTGAAAAATATCCAGAAAAACTTAGAAATCTTCCTAGATTAAAACCTTTAAAAATAACAAAACTAAATTTGGAAGATTTGGAAATTGCTAAACATAAATTAGATCAATATGCAAATGAATTGGATGATTTAATCAATGAACCTGAAATTGAAAAATATCATTCATGGCTTACATATCTTGTATTGGCTTTGATTATGGTTTTAGTTTTAATTTACTTTTATTGTAAATGTAAAAATCGAAGAGCTAAAAATGTACGTATAGGCATCGAAAATAATACTGATAACAATGATTTTCCACCATCACCAAATATATCAAGTTTATCAAGTTTAGGCAAAAGATTTTCAATAGCTAGGCGTAGGCCATCAATAAGGCTTACAGAGCCAATCGAAGAAGATATTGAATTAAATACTAATGTTTTAAGAAAATCTTATGTTTAATTGTATTTTGTAATTTTAGGAATTTTAAATTTTGTTAGTAAAAGTTACTGCATTGTATAGCACTAACTTTTTAAATTGCGAGGGAGTTGGTATATTAAAAATATGCGTAGGTGTATTTACTTAATGCGTAGTTTCTAGAATAAGTTAAGACGTAATACCATAATTGCACAATATTGCTATTGTTTTCAAGATCATATAAAAGTCATTTGATAAACATGTTTACTTCCATATTCTTCGGGAACCCACGCGAAGCTGTGTCAGCACTCTTGTAACTATAGGTAGGCTAGCAGGTAAACAACGTCTTTTAGGTTTGACTTAGCATCTAAACGGTTCACATCTAACTTTAAAGTTGTCTTATTTGTAAAAGTGACTAAATAAAATAAAGTTATTTTTTAAAAAAGAGTTTTATTAAGCTCGCATCTAAAATACATACCCACATACATACAGGTGAAGTTAAATAAAAGCTTGTAATAATAAAAGGGCGTACACGCCAGATTCTAAAATACCTTCGAATAAAAAAAACCTTTAAAAATTTTTGTATACCGGGTGAGCCAAAAAAAAACCGGACATTTTTTTTCATTATAACTTTTGAACTGTAGAATTGATTTTAATGGAACAAACTGCACTTCGCAGCGAATTAATGAGACTTGATTAAATATATTTTTTTGCCGCCATCTGAAAATCCAAGATGGCAGACCAAATTAAAATGTAACCTTCAAAGAAGCTCGTTTATTCTTTTGTTGCAAACATATTTTAATTATTTTTTTAAATTAGTAAGAAAACTACATTCTTGCCACGCACAACAAGGTACGAATCAGCAAAATCAGTTCAGTGGTTTAAAATTTTTTTTTTTGTTTTAACCATTGTTTTGCATATTATACGATTGCCTTGCCAATCAAGTCTGTATTTATTTCCTTATAAATTCATTACTACTAAACCGATTTTAATGAAATAAAAAACATCCTAATGATTTTTTATTTCACTAAGATCGGTTCAGTAATAATGAGTTTATAAGGAAATGAATGCAGGCAGGATTAGCAATGCAATCGTATAATCTGTTAAACAATGGCTGAAATAAAAATAGATTTTTTGAGAACCATCATACGGATTTTACCAGATTGTACTACTTTGTGCGGGCCAAAAGTTGTGCTTTTCCATAGATAAAAAAAAACTAAAACATTGTCAGAAAACAAGAATAAACACGCCATCTTAAAGAATCATATATGATTCTGTCCGCCATCTTAAATTTTAGAATGGCTGTAAATTTTGATCATATAGTCTTTAAAAGGCAATCAATTTTGACCAGGATGTTATTTATTTCATTAAAATCGGTTCAGTATTAATGAATTTATAAGGAAATAAATGCAGACATGATTGGCAATCGTATAATATTCAAAGCAATGGTTGAAACAAAAATATATTTTTTTAGAACCACCGAACCGATTTTGTTAATTCGTACCTTGTTGTGCGTGGCAAGAATGCAGTTTTTTTATAGATTTAAAAAAATAATTAAAACGTGTTCGCAACACAAGAATAAACGAGAATCTTTGAAGGGTACAATTTAATTTCATCCGCCATCTTGCATTTTGAGATGGCGGACAAAAAAATATATTTATTTAAATCTCTGATTAATTCTCTGGCAAGTGCAGTTTGTCCCATTAAAATCGATGGTATAATTCAAATGTTATAATGAAAAAAAAAATCCGGTTTTTTTTGGCCCACCCAGTAGTTTAAAAAAACAAGTTCAAGACCTAGAATGTTTGTTGCAAATATCGCTCCTATCGTCTGTTTCATAAGGGCGTAAAACGTTTTTAGCTCCTCCTTTCTGTCTGTCTTTTAAAACCGTGGATATAAATTTTTTAGTAAATTTTTGTCTCCCAGCAAATATTAACATAACCATATAAAATATGCGACATTTCTCAAATTTTCATAAAAATCCAAAAAATGGTTATAAAACTATGACCTTTTAAAAATTAAAATTTTACTTTTTCTGTTAATTTGCAATTGCCTCCGCTCTGGGTTTATTTTCACGGATCACCTAAATATTATAAAACAGAAAATTAAATCGACCTGGGTAGTTAGGTATTTATTAATCAGTCTACATACTTCAAATATTACGCGTTTCGCTTGACCTTCGACCGGCCGCATTCGCGTTGACGACAGCCGACGTTAACACCCGATGACACCCGATTCAATTTTTGTTTTGCACGCGCGCCTATGGTTTTTCGTGCAAGACTCGATCGGCGCGGCTTACCTACTTCTTTATAAATTAAATTCGAAGAAGATATGTACGATATTCACGTTATAACAAGGGCTCGAGATTTTCTACATGCGTTGTCCTTCTTGTCCAGTTATTTCTTCGATGACCTGGGGGAATATATGCTGAAATGCTCAAATATGGATCAGAGAAACTACTCGAAAATCTCACATATATTATTAATCAATGGTTAAACGGACATCCAGTACCTAATGATTGGAAAATTGCATTCATATCCTCAATACATAAAAAAGGAAACAGGCTGGATTGCAACAATTACAGAGGAATTTCAGTAACCAGTACTCTAAGTAGATTGTACGGTAGGATTCTTAGAGATCTAATAGAGAATGATTTTCCTGAACAAGAAGAAGAGCAAAGTGGGTTTCGCGCAGGCAGATCTTGTAGTGATAATGTTTTTTGTCTTAAACAATTAATTGAAAAAAGAAGCGCCAGAAATATAGAGACTCATGTTACCTTTGTGGACCTACAAAAAGCATATTATACCGTTCCAGTAGAAAAATTATGGACAGTTTTAGAGCAAACTAATATCAATCATACATACATAAAAGCGATAAAAGAACTATACAAAGGGTCAAAATCTAAAATTAAAATTGGAAATCGACTTTCAAAAGAATTCCTGGCAACAAAAGGCTTAAGACAGGGATGTTGTATCTCTCCAACTCTTTTTAAAATATATATCGCAGTAGCTCTAAAAAACTGGAAACGTAAAGTGCACGGCATGGGAACACAACTTAACGACCGATTTACCATATACACACTACAGTTTGCTGACGACCAAGTAATTGTGGCTAATGATAAAGAAGACATGGAGTATATGATGAGAAAGTTAACAGAAGAATACCAAAAGTGGGGATTAACAGTGAACGTGGACAAGACACAGTACTTATGTATTGGAAACGAATCCAGTGAGTTAGTACTAGAAAATGGACAAACAATATCTCCATGAAATGAGTATGTATACTTGGGTGTCACATTTGATAAGACAGGAACAGACTGTAAAGAATTGGAAAAAAGAATAGTAAAAGCAAAAAAAGTTATTGGATGTCTTAACAGTATTTTATGGAACAGAGAGATAAAAAAGAATGTAAAATTTAACATATATGAAACAATGGTCAAAAGCACGCTGTTGTATGGAATAGAGACTTGTCGCGTAACAGAAAAATACAAAACAAAAATGGAAAGTGTCGAAATGGATGCAATAAGAAGATCAATGAGAGTATCTAGAATAGATCACATAAGAAATGAGATCATAAAAGAAAGAATGGGAATCGAGGGAAGCATAACGGATGACATCACTAAAAGGCAACTTATATGGTACGGCCATGTACAACGGATGAACGACGAAAGATTACCAAAGCAGGTCCTAGAATGGCAACCAATAGGGCGCAGAAAAAGAGGGCGTCCTAAACTAGAATGGCAACAGTCAATCCAAAGATCAATGAGTCAAAAGAATCTGACAGAGGATGATTGTCAGGGTCGAAGGAGGTGGAGAATAGGCGTCGGACAACGTAGAAAAACGTTCTAAACCGACATAGTAGTAGTAAAAGAACAAGCATATAAGCGTTTTAAGCAAACTAAAAACCCTGCACACTGGGAATATTACAAGCAACTCCGTAACACAACGAATACTTCAATATCAAATGAAAAAAATAGTTACTTGGAATATTGTACCAGGTCAAATAATAAAGCTCTGCTATGGAAACGTTTAAAACGCTTAAGTATACTGGAAAACTCAGATATTTTAAATAATCCAGAAGAAATTAATGATTTTTTTCTTACGTTTTCTGGTGCATCAGCCCCTGTTGATCAGGACCTGTTAGGGTACTATCATCAAAATAGAAAAACTGATTTTAATGAACTATTCTCTTTTAAAACAGTCACTATAGATGAAGTGAGAAGGCATCTGTTTGGTATTAAAACACTTGCCGTGGGATCAGATCAGATTAACTGTCAAATGCTTACCATGTGTTGTCCTCGAATATTGCCTTTTCTGACTAATATAGTAAACACCTGTATTCTTGAGAAAGAATTCCCTTCGGTGTGTAAGGTAGCTAAAGTACAACCTCTGCCAAAAAAGAACAATCCTGAAGAGTACAATGATCTTCGACCGGTAAGTATCCTCCCTTGCTTGTCAAAGATTATTGAGAAGATTTTCGATTTACAGATTAGAGAACATTTGGATAAATATAAAGTACTTCCCGAACATCAGTCTGGATTTAGACCGGGTTTTAGTTGCACAACAACTCTGGAAAACATTACAGATGACATCCTTACGGAAAATGATGCAGGTAAAACTACGGTGCTGGTTCTTCTTGATTACTCGAAAACATTCGATACCATCAGTCACGAATTGCTGTTTTCTATACTTCACTTTGTTGGATTCTCCCGAGAGGCGATTACTACTATTCAAAGCTATCTTAGCGAAAGAACTCAATATGTAGAAACATCATCAGGATATTCAAATCGAAATCAAATTAATAGGGGCGTGCCTCAGGGTGGAGTTTTATCACCAATTCTTTTCTCAATCTACACTTGAAATTTAACAAAGTGCATAAGAAACTGCAATGCAGAACAATATGCCGACGACACACAACTAAAATTTTCTTTTTATCCCAAGGATCAATTTTTAGCTAAAAACTTAATTGAACAAGATCTTAAAAATTTGGTAGAATATTCTGAAAAACACAACTTAAAAATAAATCCTAAAAAGTCGGTAGTATTGTTTTTCGGTAGAAGTAAAAATGAAATAAAGAGCCACATGAACTTGTCTATTCAGGATAACCTCCTGCCCATTTCAGATTGTGCAAGAGATCTAGATCTACTGTTGGATACAGATCTTAGATTTAGAGAACATATAAGCCTTAACATAAAAAAAGCATACTTATCACTTAAGCTTTTGTATCCTCATCGGCACTCTCTTACTATAAAACAGAAAACCCAACTGACAAATATTTTGGTTTTAAGTCACTTTAATTTCTGTGATGTGGTATATGGGCCATGTCTCGACCAGAATGATCAAAGTAGAGTGCAAAAGGTCCAAAAATCGTGTCTTAGGTATATTTATGGCATAAGAAAATGTCAACCAGTATCACACAAACTGAAAGAAACAAGATGGCTGGATATGAGAACGCGAAGGCAACTGCACTCTTTATGCTTTGTTCACAAAATAATTAAGCTACAAACCCCACCTTACTTAGCAAAAAAAATAAAGTATAGAACAGATGTCCACAACTTGAATTTAAGGTTTAGGGGGTTGATAACGCCACCACAGCACACAACTAGCATGTTTGAAAGGAGCTTTACTTATAACGTCTATAGCCTGTACAATGTTATTCCCGATTATCTTAAAAACCTAAACATTCGAAATTTTAAAAGAAAAATTAAGTTGTATCTCTACGAAAAACAAAATATATCATGAAAAAAAAAACTAAGAAAAATTGCTGGATATTAAATATTATATTATAGGGTTAGGTATTATTATATATGCATGTAGATACTTTGTCTTGTTCTAAACTATTTTGTGATAGGTACTGTATTTTATTTAGTTATTCTGTTTTTTTAAGAAAAATTACCGGGGGTTGGACTCGAACAATACTAAATTGCCTTCCAGCTCCCTTTTGCATTTTTATAGTTAACAAAAACTTCTTTTGTAAAAAAAAAATAATTCCCCGTATAAATGCAAATAAATTTTACTACTACTACTGCTGTTAGCATCATTACGTATAAATATGTCATAGCAGAAGATATTGTAAAGCAAAGGCGATAATGGTGAACCTTGAGGGACTCCTTGAGTGAGAGAATGTATTCGATGACTTATCGTTTTTAGGTACATATAGTTTGCGATCTTCTAAGAAGTTTTTTGTTAGTATGATAAGTAGTTTTGGAAGTTTTAACTACCACATTTTGTATAACAATCCTTTACACCAGACACTATCAAAAGCTTTTTGTATGTCTAAAAACACTGCTGCTGTTTTCATATTTTCGTGTTTCATGGTTTGAATATTTGAGAGCAATATTGACAAAGGATGTAGAGTTGAGCACTTTCTTTTGAAATCAAATTGATGAATTGCTTCAGAAACATAAACTTCAATATGTCTGCAATAACTTCTCAAACAGCTTTCCAATTGCTGGCAATAATGTGATTGGTCGATAATTACACGTTTTACTTTTGTCAGTGTTACCTTTTGGTATTACTATAATTTGTCCTTTTTTCCAGGCATCAGGAAAATGATTGTTATTAAAACAGTATTGAAATAGCTTTATAATGAATGTATGTATTTTATGGTCTAACTTTTTAATCAAAATCCATGGAATAGTGTCATGGCCTGGCGCTGTATTTTTTTGAGTTTTTAATATCTGGAAGTAGTCATGTTCTGTGACTTCAAAATCGGTTGTGGTGGGGTTTTCCAAAAAATACTGCTCATACCAATTGTTAATATGTGTTTCTTGGTTTTTGTCGAAATTCGGAAGTACTTTATAAAGACCTGTTGAAAATATTCCTCAAAAATTTGGGTGTTTTCATCATCAGTTGAGTATGTTCTACCATTTTCTTCAATACTGGTCATGACAGCAGTGGGTTTATATTTTGAGAGCTTCTTGACTTTTTTGATCTTGATCTGTCTCTTTATGCCTGGATTAGCCTTTTGTTGATATTCCCTTAACAATTTTCTTTTTACCTTGATAAGTTTAATAATAAATGGAGGCAAAGTGTGACTGTGGAATTTACAATACCATTTTGGAGTGTTTTCCATAATACTTTGTTGTAGCTTATTCATAAATTCTAGAATCATGTCTGAGGTAATCGATATATTTTGAAGTGTTTCTAGATAGTGTATCACCTGTTGGTTAACTAGCTCCATGTTAGTCTTCTGAAAGTTGTATTTAATTTTTTTTTCTATATTTACTGGAGATTCCAGGTTTAACATAATTAACATAGCTATGTGGTCTGCTCCTATATCTGGCAACAAATCAACCCTTTCTATTGTTTTTAAGATTTTCCGTGTACATCAACAAATCTGGTGTTGAGTTTTCATTATTTGACATAATAAAAGTCGGTGGAGTTTCAAACAACTCAAAATCTGTGCTGCTTAAAAAGTCGTTCAGTTGTTTCTTTTTTGCTGGTAAGCTTTTTGGGTTGAAATCACCTATTATAATGGCATATTTGTATAGGTTTGCCATATTAAAAATGGATTGTTCTATAAGACTAGTTGGGTGGATGTAAACCAGAAAAAAGTGGAGTTGATCGTCTAAGAATGGCATGGAAAAGTGTAGACAGTTGTTTAGGCGATTATTTATTGTTGATGGATTTGCTTTTTTTGGTTTTAAAGATGGTTCTATTTCAGCCAGACAAACTCCTCGGATATTTTGGTTAATTATGTTTCCTTCAATATGGATTGTTTCCCAATTTCTGTATTGGACATTCGAGCTTTTTTAGTTTTACTTTCTAAAAATAAACCACACTGAACATTGATTTACTCTATTACATTATTTATAAGGTATTTTTTGGGCATGAAGCTATTAACATTGTTATATAAAATTTTTATACTAGCCATTGATCTCTCTTTGCACTCCTTGTAGAGGTTCTGTAGGGTAGCTACTGTTCTCTTTTTTGTCAAACATCAGGATGTAAAATCGATTTCCACTAAAAAACGAGACTGAAGTTTCGATGTTGTACTCATTATTAAATCGTTTTTTTAATTTTTCTAGAAGCTCATCCCTGTTGGAGTATTTAGGTTTGTTGAGCTTTTGACATAGGTGTTGACAATATGATCGTGGATAGTCAAAGGGGGCATGAATTTTGCTTTGCTTTTTAACCAAGTCAGATATATCTTTTGATTTTTTGTTGAGAGGATTAAGTGGTATGTTGGGTATCCCTTCTATTGGTTTGACAGGGCGTTTCAGGCATTTAAAGGACCAAGCTTGGTGTTCCTCGGATCCACAGGCAACACATTTTGGTGGCAGTTTAGATGTGCCTTTGACAGTTTTGTGGTTTTCACCACATTTCATGCAAGATACTGGAGTAGTGCATTCATTAGTTTTGTGGGTGAACATGAGACATCGACCACATGGAATGGGGGCAGGCAGGGGAGGAGCACTTGGATAAACAGCGTAGTGTCTAGTTTTGTAGTATATTCCCTCACTAAGCATATTTTCGTGTGTGGCTAAATCAGCAGTTATTATTCTAATTAACTGCGTGGGCTGGTTTGTGGCCTTTGAGATTATTCTCCTGCAATATAAATTCAACGGTTTTTAAAAAGGCAGATAGGTTTTCATCGCTTATGGTTTGTTCTACGCCAGATATTACACAAGAATAACTTGCAGCTGGTATTTGTTTTGTGGTGTTTTCCCTAGTGTAGGATTGAGTTTCGGTAAAATCGCTGATTTTGTTTTCGTTTTTTAGTTGCGTAAGTATGTTTTTCAATGTGGTTTTGGAACTGTTGCTTTTAAGTAAGAATCCTTTTTTTGTTTCTAAAATAACGTCTTGGTTATTTGGCATTACCGTTTCCCATATTTCAGCAACTTCGATTCGGCTACTTTTTTGCGTCATATTGAAGTAATAAAGTGAGGCGTATTTTTGTTTTAATATTGCTCGCATCTTATCTGAGTCGTTTTTGTGCATATTTGTACTTGAGCTGTTACCTATTGTCGCGGAAATTGTTTGGGTATATGGTCTTTTTTGTGGGTTTCCCCGTGTTGGACTATCTCTTGATCTTTTTTTGTTTATTACGTCGGCTACTCACCCGTGTCGTCTTGGGCTCCCGCCATTTTTTTGGTTGCAAAATTCTCAAAAGCATCCGCTGGGTACGATTCTATTTTGCCGGTATTTTTTAAATTGTTTATAAATAAATTTATACTTGACAAAAAACGTGCGATAAGCGATAAGAGAGCAGTTCGCGTGTTCTCTTTACTTGCTACTTCGCTACTATAACTGATAAAAATGATAACTGATAAAATCCCAATATTAAAAAAAATGTCACTTAGCAGGTATTGTCAGATCACCGACGATATGCAGTTACTAGTCATAAGGGTCATTGGAGAAAGATCAACAAAAATCATTACAATTCTTTAAAAATTTGACTGTAAAATTAGATTATTTGTTCTGAGGGGTAATTTCACTAAAATAAAAATAAATAAATTATATCTATTGCCAGTGAAATCACATTTTAACATGACAAAGCAACATCAATCATCAAAGTTACACAATACTTGTGTAAAGGTCGGTTCAGCCTCATAAATTAACTTACATTAACTTACCCTGAGCGAAATTAGAATAACTTAAGGGATTTTTCCGAATTTGGCAGTTTTTAACTTGTATTTTATGTTTAGATATTAGCTAGTGCCTTTAAAAACACCCCTAAACGAAAAAAACACAATTTTTTGCAAATTTTTTACAATATTTTGATAAAAAACAAAACCAAAAAGTTGCCTGTTTGCCAGGTGTTGATACCTTAGGCAGATCTAGCATTGTTATCAAGGATAAAAACATAGGCATGATAGGGCTAAACATTTTTTCTCAAGAAGCGTGGCAACCGTGTAGGTTCGGTTTTTATCGGCTTTGCCTGGAAAAAACTGTTAGTTGTCAGTTGGTTTTAGTTTTCTGATACACTGAGATTTTTTTTAAATATTTTAATAAAAATAAATAGTTTTTGGTTATTTATTAAACATATTGGGACTTGCCAGATGATTTGTTTTCATGTTTTAACATTTTATTTAGTGAAAAATTAAGATTAAAAAAAATATATTTAATTTGTGTTTTTTTGTTTTATGTAGAACTGACAACCTTGCTACATATCATATGTTTTCTCTCAATTTGTATCTGGATGGCCATTTGGCCATATTCGCGCCTAACAAAATTATGTTCTATGCCCCCAGCTGATTTTATTTCTCAGCTGTGTTAAAAGGACCCAATTCTTGAACCAAACGGAAAATTCGAATGGTGGTTTCGAGTACTCGGAAAAATTGCTATTCTTGAATGCCACTCGAGCACCATTTCTGTGTACGACTTTTTTTTTCGACTACACTACTTGTCAACGCTGTTTTCGTCTAATTTTGGCCAACCTACCGCCGGTATGTCCGCCTAAACTTGCCGCGATGAAGTAATGTTGACAGTAGATTGACATATTACCGCCTTGGTTTTTGTAATTTTTTTTAATTGATTTATTTTCACGGTATGTGTTTTTTTTTAATTAAAAAAGAAGCTGTGTTTTATTTTGGTAACGGCAATGATTGTGTAATCATTGCTAACTGTAAGTACCAAATTATAGTAATGGAAATTTGGGGGTTAGGGGCATCTAACCTGTTTGAAGTGCAGAAATGTGGGGGTGAAATTCGCAGTTGAATTTTGAGACTGGTTAAGGAAACAAATAAACTATCGGCCTAAAAGGCAAAACTGTTCTACTCAATAATAAACTGAGGAAAAAACACTGAGAGCAAAACATTAAATTGTTTCTATCCTACAGAAAAAATACACACTCCAAATGTTTCAGTTAAAACTCCTATGTTACTTAATGCTTGTACAATTTTGGTCAAAGCCAGGATGTATGAAAGTTCGTCAAAGACAGGCCACTAATTACAAACAAAGCCTCAAGTTCCAGACCCCTTCAGAATACTTATGAAGTTTATTTGTTTCCTTAACCAGTTTCAAAATTCATCTGCGAATTTCCGCACTTCAAAGAGGTTAGATGCCCCTAGCCCTTAAATTTCCATTACTATAATTTGGTACTTACCGTTACCAATGATTACACAATCATTGCCGTTACCAAAATAAAACACAGCTTCTTTTTAAATTAAAAAAAACACATACCGTGAAAATAAATCAATCTTTTAAAAAAAATTACAAAAACACAGACGGTAATATGTCAATCTACTGTCAACATTATTTCATCGCGGCAAGTTTAGGCGGACATACCGTCGGTAGGTTGGCCAAAATTAGACGAAAACAGCGTTGACAAGTAGTGTAGTCGAAAAAAAAGTCGTACACGGAAATGGCGCTCGAGTGGCATTCAAGAATAGCAATTTTTCCGAATACTCGAAACCACCATTCGAATTTTACTCGTATACGACAAAAAATCCATTTGGTTCAAGAATTGGGTCCCTGTCCTTTTAACACAGCTGAGAAATAAATTCAGCTGGGGGCATAGAACATAATTTTTTTAGGCGCGAATATGGCCAAAAGGCCCTCCAGATACAAATTAAGAGAAAACATATGATATGTAGCAAGGTTGTCAGTTCTACATAAAATAAAAAAACACTAAATATAAATTGTTTGACACAAAAATTTTAAAACATAAAAACAAATCATCTGGCAAGTCCCAATATGTTTAATAAATAACCAAAAACTATTTATTTTTATTAAAGTGTTTTTAAAAAATGCCAGAGTATCAGAAAACTAAAACCAACTGGCAATGAACAGTTTTTGCCACACAAAGTCGACTTCTACCGATGAAAACCGAACCTACGCGGTTGCCACGCTTTTTGAGAAAAAATGTTTAGCACTATCTTGCCTATGTTTTTATCCTAGATAACAATACTAGATCTGCCTAAGGTATCAACACCTGGTAACCAGGCAACTTTTTGGTTTTGTTTTTTATCAAAATATTGTAAAAAATGTGCAAAAAATTGTTTTTTTTTCGTTTAGGGGTGTTTTTAAAGGCACTAGCTACTGTCTAAATATAAAACAAGTTAAAAACTGCCAAATTCGGGAAAATCCCTTAAGTTAGTCTAATTTCGCTTAGGGTAAGTTAATGTAAGTTAATTTAATGTAATCTAATGTAATTTATAAGGCAGAACTGACCTTAAGTGAGTTTGTTATTTATTGTAACTAGGATTGCCAACTTTGCGAGGGGTTATTATCTAAACCAAATTTATATCCTGTCCTATATTACTTTAATAAATTTTTGCTTCTGTAGTGTCCTGTATTTATAGGCCTATACATGTCCTGTATAGTCCTGTGGAAGTCCTGTAGAAGTCCTGTGAAAGTCCTGTAGAAGTCCTGTGAAAGTCCTGTATGGTCCTTTGAGGTCCTGTGGAAAAATTTGTACATCTACAGTGGGCAGCTGATCACTCCTGGCTATTACTGTTTTTTTCATAAAACTATATTGTTACCAGATTAAAGATGAAAACCATATATTTATATGTGTTTTCATTACAAAGACCTGAATTCACCCCAAGGGGGAATTTGCTACCCCAAAAAACGTGATTTCCATTTTTAAAGGTAGTGATTTCCAGGTGATTGCCAGTGATTCCCGGAGAATCCCACCAACAAATTTGTTAGAAAAATTAAACCAAATGCAATATGATTTCAGTTTATTGTTTCTAAAAGTTTGTTAATATATTACTTCTAAAAATACTTTTTTAGAGAGAGTATTTTTCGATTATTTTTATTTTTTCTCACCTTTTCAGAAAAAATGGATTGTTTCCAATTTGGTATGTTTTATGTTCATATGACCAGGTAAAATCATCCATAGATTGTTTTATTGTTTTTTCTAAAAATTTTACTTCTACTTCTTCTGGATATATGTTAATTACTTTTTCCAAATGCCAATCATTATCATAAAATATTGAATATATTATGTTCTCTTTGTGTACAACAAGATCTTTATTTTCTTCGTCACTATTAAATATTTCTAAATTGTCGTCCAAACTAGTATCAGAATCTTGAAAGCTCAAATCCAAACTTTCACTCTCGGTTTCAGTTTCTGTTATGCTGTCCTCTTTTCTGATGTTTTTCTTTAAACTTTTTGATGCCTTATGTTTTGTCTTCTTATTTTTTTGTTTGGTCATTCCCTTTACCCTCACCAGCCGATCACTTAAAGGCGACCCTTTTTATTTTGATAAAACCAACAAAGAGTGGATTTTTTCAGTTTAATAATTTTTCCGTTGGCTAATTCAACACTGATACATGATTTTTCTGGAAATTTTACATCAGAACAATCTTTTTTATCAAAATCATTGGGTAATTCATCTTCTTTAAACTCATTTTCTAAATGTTCTTTCTTTGACAAGTTGTCAGCTTCATCTTGGTTTTCAACTCTGTCTTTAGTGTCTATAATTGATGGTATTGATATATTATAAATAGACTCATTTGAATAAACTAGTATATCAAATTCGGTTTTCCATGCATCTGCAAAAGCTTCTTCAATGATTGCTTTTATTTTATCACAAGTTGGAAACCTCTGAACTAAAGACGCACATCTGTTTCCAAACCTGATAGATTTTATACAGCGTTTGAATACAGCCCATGCCATTGCTGCTGGCCTTAGTTCAGGCCCTACATCTGAGATTCAAGCGATATGCTGCGTTTAATGATAGAAGCAACCGAGGGGTCAATAGCTAACCCAAAATGTGTATACCGATTGTGAAAATTCACAGAATCTTTTACTAAGATTGTGAGGGGTTGTGGTAAGATAGATTGTGAGTGATTGGGACAGACTGTGTAAAGATTGTGAGTGATTGGGATGGATTGTGTAAAGATTGTGAGGGATTGTGAAGGATTGTGGTAAGATTCTGAGGGATTGTGTAAAGATTGTGCAAGATTGTGAGAAATGTGTACACCGATTGTGAGAGCTGTTCACCCCTCGGAAGCAACACACTTGGTATAGATAGACATGACATGACTCGCCCGAACATTTAATGAAAGGTGGTAAACATGCTTTTTGATAGTTTTTTGCTAATAACTCGAAAACAGTCAACTTTTCCAAAACTCTTCTACAAATCATTTTTCAAGCGGATACAATTTCCTTTTCAACAATGTACCTTAGTACCCTCTGACGGCAGTGGTGCACTTTCCAAAAAAGGGGAAAATTTTGAAAATATTTTTTTAAATATTTTTTATGTGGTATTTTTTTCTCAAAAAAATATTTTTGGTTAAAAGCCCATTGTATACAGTTAAATACTTATTAAGCTAGACATATTTTTTTTATATACCCGCCTTGAAATAAAAATAAATGTGTTTTTAGAAATCCTTTAATCAAACAAAAATGTTGAACATTCATTTTTGTAACTATATAAAATGAGAGTGAGTAAAAAATTATTTTTGGTGAGTAATAACTTAAAAATGACTTTTTCTAGTTGACCTTTAAAGTGGGGGGGTGGGGGGGGCATCCCCCCATTCACCCACCTCAAAAGTGCTCTCTTACAGTATTTTCCCCATTATTTGCAAACTTTTAACTTGGCAAAAAACAACTAAGTAACAATTATTAAGGTTCATGAAAAGTACTCTCTACCGATGTATAACACGCCCCCCATACATTAGTGGCGCACCGAGGGGGAATTCACTACCCATTTTCTGTAGATGTATTGTGCGTTACTATGAAAAATGTCAAATAATGTGAGTAATGAATAACAATGAATAATAATGAATAGTAATGAATAGTAATGACAAGTAATGAAAAGTAATGCCAAATAATGAAAAGTAATAAGAAATAATGTCAAGTAATGAATAGTAATGAATAATCATTTTTATACACAATGTATCTACAGAGTGTTTCACAACTATTCTGACAAACTTTAACCCTAAGTTCGGTGTAACATATTAATATACACTTTTTGATATTGATTTTTAAACGGAAGCTTTTTTAAAATTGCTTAAAATTGAATTTCAAGCACCCAATCAGGTCAACGTAGAAAATTTGTGTATTTGTGAAAACAGTAAATTTGACATGTTGTAGGTTTTTGCCGATTTTTTTCGACGCAATTTATTGGCGACCCTAAGTTGATAGGTATTATAATAACGCGTCTGCATATGCAGTTTGTTCTTAATTAAGCCAAAGCTTCGCAACATATGACCCTTCAAAGTAGCACCACTTTTGGCCAAATTTTGATGGTTCTTCCTCATTAACGCGAAAAGTACTGAACCGATTTTGCTTTAGAATTTAATTAAGCTTAGTAAGCCTTATCAATTTGGTTATTATTGATTTTGGATTTTGACGCCTCCGTTTCGCGATATAACGTAAAAACTGAAATTGAAAAAAAAAAACGGTTTTTGCAAAATATAGGGGTTGTTTGCGCGCCTATTTGGAAACTGTAACATCTAAGACCACAGGTTTGGTTTTTTCTGATAGAGATAGGACCCTTACGACTCTGTGGCCCTATCTTAAGAAATTTTTTCCATCAGTTTTCAAGATATGGCTCTTCAAAATCTTACCTTAAAACGCTAATATCTCAGAAACGACGGAACCAATTTCGATTTGGTTTTCGGTTTTCTTAATGAAACCAACTTTGCTATGATTCCTGTTAAAAAACTTTTGGTTATTCCCAACTTTGAAAAAAAAGGGAGGGGGGTACCCTAAAAACCCGATTTACAAAAAAAGGTTAGTCCACTTTTTTCGATGTTGGTTATCTTCTTTTTAAAACGTATATTTTGGTTTTCCTGTAAACCAACTCCCACAGACTACATGCTCGCAATGTTTATAGTGTTTTTTCTTGAAAATGCGTTAGGATGGGGGAAGGGGTGGTCAAAAACGGCTTATTAAGACCTCAGGAATATTTTGTAAGTACAGGCCTTTTAGAGACACCTGTCATTCTGTCCCTGTTTATAATACCTTGCTAGAAAATATTACGAAAATATTAATATATTATACATTTATTTTTATTACCTATTGTTAGCCCGCGGTTATAAAAACGATAACTGCAATGGACTGTAAATATTTTAATTAAATGAAGCGCGAACAAACATAAATATATTGATATGAAATTACGAAATAGTCAAACGTCCATAGGTTAATTGTTGTGCCACACAACGGCAATCAGAAACAAAGGCACTCACCAGTTTGCAGCCAATTTCTCCACGTTCCAAGGGGCCCCCGATTGGATCTAATGATGTCACCACGTAGCTGAAGGGCTGAAGTTTCTAGTTCTATGCTTCAGTACACCAAAATCGAGCACTTTCATGTGTAGAAATTTGAAATAGTTGGAGAACGAAATTAACACGCCATATCTGGAGGCGATTGACAAAGGATCTCTCTTGATTGTTGGTGCGCATGTACAGCGCGAAATGCACTCTGTCCTTCATACAATTGTGTGGTTTTAAAAATATATAAACAACCGCGAAATTTAGCGGGAGCTAACATAACTGCCCTCCAAAACACACAATTTTAGAACCTCAACCGGACAGATAAAGATATAAGAAAAATGATCGACCGATAAATATAAATGAATGAAAACCGATAAGTATCGTAAGTTTATTTAGAGATAACGAAATCCCGAAAAGGCAAAACAAACAAACAAAAAATTCAAAAAAAATAAAAATAAAGAAAAATCTATTGTAATCCCGGTAATAGGTAGAAAAATTAAAATTACTTTTAATTTGGCAAGAGGCACAGTTTTACAACTGGCCGCTTATAAACACCGGTAACCGTTTGTACCGTCGCAACACGCACCTGACCGTCCCCGCTGGGAGGCAGTTCGATGACCCGACCGACCGGCCATTTCAAAGGTGATTGAATGTGATCACTTGTTATGATAACCAAATCATGTAATTTGATATTTGGGAACGAATCAGCCCACTTGTGTCGCTGTTGTAGCGTATGCAAATACTCTATAGAATACCGTTTCCAAAAATCATTATGTAGTTTTTGGATTAGTTGCCATCTCGAGAGCCGATTTAGGGGAACCTCGGACAAATATGACTCCGGAATTTCTGAATTAAGGGGTTCAAGTGTCAAAAAATGCCCAGGGGTAAGAGGTTGAAGATCGTGTGGGTCTGAAGAGGCAGGAGAGAACGGGCGACTATTAAGTACGGCTTCTATGCGACAGGTAAGGGTGGACATCTCCATGATAGACAACTTCTGGTCGCCGACAACTCGAACAAAGTGAGTTTTAAAACTTTTGACGCCAGCTTCTGCCAGGCCATTGAAATGTGGACTGAGAGGAGGTCCCAGATGCAAACGAATAGAAAGTCTGGTGGCAGCACTTCTTGCGTAATCAAGTAATTGGTTACGAAACCCTATAAAATTACTGCCTTGATCTGACCAGCATTGCGTCACGTTTCCGCGTCTGGAAATGAATCGATGGAATGCACCTACGAACCCTTCGGTGGACAGTTCCATGGTTAATTCCAAATGCACGCAATGTGTGGCCGTACAGACAAACACACAGACATACGATTTGAAAGCTTTACAACCACGGTAACGATGAGGAATCACAAAGAAAGGTCCACAAAAGTCGATAGCTACACTCGAAAAAGGTGTAAGTTGATTGATTCGATGAGCGGGAAGTGAACTCATTATGGGCGGTCTACAGGTCTTTCTGTGATTCTAAAACATTGCAAACACTTGGATATGGTTCTTTGAATTGCCCGTCTGGCAGATAATATCCAAAATTGCTGTAAAAGCAGATTATGTAATGTTTTAAACCCAGGATAAAGATATTGTCGATGAGCGGACTGGATAAGAAGAGTAGTTAAACGATGGTTACTCGAAAGTAAGACGGGGTGTTTTGCAGAATAAGACAAAAGGTCAGATTTTTGTAATCTGCCACCGACTCTAATGATATTATTGTCATCAAGAAAAGGTGAAAGTTTTCGCAAAGGTTTCGGTATTGGTTTATCCTTAGATAACGCGGAAAAAAGCTCAGAAAAACAAGAACCTTGAACGCGTTTGATAAGAAGGTATAACGCACTTTGCATCTCACCGGTGGTAGGAAAAACAATATTCTCAAAAATAACTTTTTGGTCCGGCGGCTTAGTGGGTTTTTGATAGGAATGGTTTTGAAAAAGGTTAACTATTCGAAGAACATAACAAATGATACGTTGAATTTTTGATATAGATGAATATTTGATAAGAAGCTGATCTAAGAAGTTAACGTCAATTATCGCATTGCAACAGACCTTTGGCTTTTCCTCCAGATTAATATCTCCGAAATCAATCGGCATTTTTGATTTATGAAAATCGGGCCATTCGTTTTCGGGAGACCACAAAGACGGTGCGTTCCACCACATGTCATGTGACATGAGCTGTGAAGGGGTGGCCCCTCGTGACGCAATATCGGCTGCATTTAAAGCAGAAGGAATGTAGCGCCACGAGTTTGAGGGAATGATTTCTTGGATTCTACTGACTCGATTTCCAACAAAGGTTTGCCAGCGATTAGGAGGGGATGAAAGCCAGTGCAATACGACTTGCGAATCGCAGAAAGTAACGATATTTGTAAAAGTTATTTTTCGTTCATAGCTAGATAAAACGAAGTCAATTAATTCGCTTAAAAGAAATGCGCCTAGGAGTTCTAGCCTAGCCAAAGTTTGTGACTTTATAGGCGCGACCCTAGATTTTGCAGATATGAGAGAAACAGATATATTATTTTCCTCTTCTACACGAAAATATACGACGCCTGCGTAGCCTCGAATTGAAGCGTCACAGAAGCCGATGATTTAACAGGTATTGGTTTGTGACAGTTTGATTTGTCGGGGTAATTGAAAATTGGAAAGAAGCGGGAATTCAGAACGAAGTTTGTTCCAAGAGTCGATGATAGAAGAATCTGGTTCTTCGTCCCAGCCTATTTTTGATATCCACAACTGTTGCAAAATAAATTTTGCTTGTAGCAACAAGGGACAAAGAAAACCTAAGGGATCGAAGATTGTTCCCATGATAGATAAAATAGAACGTTTGGTTGGGGATTTGTCCTTCATTCGGCATTGATAAGAAAAAATGTAGTTTTTTGGATGCCATTGAAGTCCTAAAACTTTGATAAAGTGGGGTTCCTCCTTGTCGAAAGAGAGAGGCATTTGACGATCGGACTCTGGCAATGTTGCCAATAACTCAGGACAATTGCTTGCCCATTTTTTAAGTTCAAATTCAAAAAGATTGAAGGAGAGAGCT
The DNA here is from genome assembly GCA_963576565.1 of Aspidapion aeneum. Classification (NCBI taxonomy): domain Eukaryota; kingdom Metazoa; phylum Arthropoda; class Insecta; order Coleoptera; family Brentidae; genus Aspidapion; species Aspidapion aeneum. The sequence continues at coordinate 89,618,050 of OY755038.1, forward strand.
TCAGAAAGCGAAGGGCTAGTTCCCAAGATATCGTCGATATAGATTGACGTTTTTAGAACAGTACTAGCCATAGGAAAACGTTCCTTTTCTCTCTCTGCCAGCTCATTTAATGTACGCATGGCTAGAAAAGGTGAGCATGTCATGCCAAAAGTGACAGTAGAAAGTTCCCACACTGAAAGTGGGTCCTGTGGAGAAAACCTCCACAATATCCTTTGATAAGGACGGTGATAAGGACTTGACGGAACATCTGTTTTATATCAGCAATGTAGGCAATAGGATTAAGACGAAACGTAAGGAGTAAAGAAGCAATATCCTTTTGAAGTTTCGGTCCAGATAACAACGTATCATTGAGACTAATATTTTTTGGGGTGACTGCCGAACAATCCCAGACTACCCTTAATTTTGTACTTAAGCTTTCCGGCTTTAATACGCAATGATGTGCTAAAAAATATGTTACGTCGACTTTTGGTTGACTAGATAAAACTAGGCTCATATGATTAGAATCGATATAGTCTTGCATGAAACTTGAATAGGCAGTGTACAGATCAGGATTTTTGATTAATCTATTTTCTAGTAAAAGTAAAAATCTACGATAAGCTTGCGGATAAGTATTTCCTAGGTCAGGGTTTATTTTATCTTTAAACGGAAGATCTACCATGAATCTACCGCTCGGTTGCCGTACTACACTAGCAGTAAATATTGATTCTGCTTTTTTTCTTCCTTTGATAAGATTTGTTTTTTAGGCAAATGTTCGATTTCCCAAAACCTAGGGAGAATGACCTCTAAAGGAGGTGAATGACTCGTTAAAAAACAACTGGTTCGTTCCGTAAGACTACCTACTTCGTCAACCTTTCCCATGACGACCCAGCCAAAGATAGTTTCAAGGGCTGAAGGTTGCCCTATTTGTCCAAGAACCCTGCCCTCCTTGAATATCTGTGCGAATAGCTCGCAACCAATAACTAGGTCCACAGGTCTAGATTTGAAATAAGATGGGTCGGCAAGTTTAAGGTTTTCCAAGTGTTTCCACTGATTATCGTTCAAAGTGAATGTAGGCATATTGGAACATAATTGTGGAACGACAATTGCTTCGAAATTAAGTAAAGGAGTGACCTGTCCTTGTGGCTTAATGTGACATTGAACGAGCCCTTTGGAAGTAAAAGAAGACATCTGATTTAATCCGAATATTTCAGTGGTGTAACTTCGCCTAGGAAGATTAAGACGCTGAATACACTTTTCACTGATGAATCCTGTCTGTGATCCAGAATCAAGCAGCGCCCTTACAGGTTGAAAATTTCCGCAACCGTCCATAACATCTATTATGGCGGTGCATAAAAGAAAGGTACCTGAAGGTCCTGAGGTATTTAATGACACATGAAGATTATTGACAGGTGGTGTGTGAATGACAGGACTAGTATCTTGGCTTCCAGACTCTTGATTAGTTTCTAAGACATGAGATAAAGTGTGGTGCCTTTTACTATTGCAAGTCCTGCATGAATATTTGGATTTGCACGTATCTACCCCATGCAAGAGATGAAAACACGCTAGACATAATTTTTTCTGCTTCACGAAAGATAGGCGATCGATAGGTGAGAGATCAAGAAATTTTTGACATTTCGAAAGCACGTGACCTTGATTACACCGGAAACATTTTATTCCCGTACTTGAATTAGTTGAGGTGCCAGACAGTCCTATAAAAGGCGAATTGGATGATTTATAGGTAGGCTTTTGCCCAAACTGACTTCGCATAGAATTTGAATTTTGATAGGTAGGCTTTTGCCCAGACTGATTTTGCATAGAATTTGATTTTTGATAGATAGGCACCTTTTTGGGTGCTGTTGATTGAGGAAGTGATTCCAAAACTTTACATCTTTTTTTCTAGAAATTGAAAAAGTGACTGAAAAGTGGGAATTTTGGTATTAGTATTGGCGTGACTCATTTCGAAATTTGAACGCGTCGGAATATCCAATTTTTCTAACAAAATGGAAAAAATAATAAAGTCCCAACTGTCAACGTCAAAGCTAAGTGATTTTAAAATTTCTAGGGATTCAGAAAAGGTGTCAATTAAATTACGCAATTCTTTAGCTGACTCGTTTTTTAAGGTGGAGTTCATAATTGAGCTTAAAGCATCATTTGCGAGGTCTCGCTGGTTTTGATATCTATTGACTAATTTGTCGTAAGCAATTTTATAATTTTGATCAGATAAGCTAATCCCTGATATCAATTTTAAAGGCTCATCCTCGAGATATGAAAATAAATATTGAAGTTTTCGAACGTTACTTAGCCTTTGATTTTGATCTATAATGTTATTAAAAAGATCGAAAAAGCTTGGCCATAATGTTTTATCACCTCGAAATATGGGAATACCTAACTCTTTGAGTTTTGGAGTTTCGTTTTGTCGAACATATGATCCCGAAAAGGATGGGGCCTCAACCGGAAATATTTTAGAGTAAACCCCCTTACACGCATAAAAATATTTACGAGCTTCTGAAAGGATCGCATCCTGCGTTTTAAACTCCTCGTCGTCCGCGTCGTCTATTAACATAATGACGTCATTATGTGCCAGCATGCATTTATCGAAGGTTTGATCCAAATCGGAATACCTCACTTGAAACTCGTTTCTCGCTTTTTCATCCTTTGCCGCGGTCTGTGAAAACACATAACACTCGGTGATCGCAAATAAAAAACCCTTGTGTTTTTGCACGGCTTTTTTGACAGACATGATTTTACCTTTGAAATGACGAAATTGTCGGTAAATATACAATTAACGCTAAATTAATGCTTCTAAAATAGAAAAATGACGAATTGTCGAAAATATGCACTAATTTATCGCAATTGATGAAAATTGTTTTAAATATCGAAATGATATGGTACACACCTAACACACTGAACGTTTGTTTTGTTTGTTTTGATTCCTTCTCGATTTTGTTTATACCACGCGGAGTAGACCCGTTACCATAGCAGCGGACCAAAAACAGGTACTGCGCCGACACCACTTTCTCTCGTTTCAATACGATGCGAAAAATTCAAGGCCGCCTTGTTTTCGGCGTGAAAATAATGGCCGACCTATTAATACCGTCGTATGGATTTAATTTAAAATAATTCGGCTCGAAAGGAACACTTATGCCCGCAGTAAGAAAAACGATAACTGCAATGGACTGTAAATATTTTAATTAAATGAAGCGCGAACAAACATAAATATATTGATATGAAATTACGAAATAATGAAAAGGTCCATAGGTTAATTGTTGTGCCACTCAACGGCAATCAGAAACAAAGGCACTCACCAGTTTGCAGCCAATTTCTCCACGTTCCAAGGGGCCCCCGATTGGATCTAATGATGTCACCACGTAGCTGAAGGGCTGAAGTTTCTAGTTCTATGCTTCAGTACACCAAAATCGAGCACTTTCATGTGTAGAAATTTGAAATAGTTGGAGAACGAAATTAACACGCCATTTCTCGAGGCGATTGACAAAGGATCTCTCTTGATTGTTGGTGCGCATGTACAGCGCGAAATGCACTCTGTCCTTCATACAATTGTGTGGTTTTAAAAATATATAAACAACCGCGAAATTTAGCGGCAGCTAACACCTATTATTAGTTATAATTAATATAAAGTATAATAAAAATTCACTTATCTTTAATTAAATACACTCAACAATGGACACAAAACAATTTGTAAAGTAAAACATAACCTCTCAACCTAAATTGCATAATAATGAAAAGTAATGTGAGGGCAATGAATAATAATGAATATCAATGAATAAAAATGCCATAGTAGTGAATATTAATGCCAAGTCATGAAAAGTAATGAAAAGTAATGAAAAATAATGAAAAGTAATGACAAGTAATGAAAAGTAATGCCTAATAATAAAAAGTAATGAGAAATAATGCAAACCACATTTTGTACATGTATTGCGAGAGTGAATTCCCCCTCGTGGCGCACCTTTTATAGGCATTTAAATAAATGAGAGGTGTGGAACAAACTATATTTTTTTAATTTTCCTAAATTTTACTGTCCCACATGTCTGGTTTTAAAACCCTTTTTTAAAGCCGAAGAAATTTTCTTTCCAACGATATACATCACTCCTCCCTTAACGCAGCAGTAGATCTTGCTTAGACGCCCCAAAAATGGTCAAATTTGATATACCAAGAAATAAAAAATGTCGAAAAATACATTTAGGTTCTGGAACCACCACCCCCCACCAAGAGTGGGCGGATGGTTCCCCCTCGTTATATTTTCGGTGGAGTATACTGTATATTCATACCATGTGTGTTGCTTCTCTCATTGAACGCAGTGTGTGTAGTAGTACTGTTCCAACATGGTTGACTTAAATGCTTAAATGAAGATTCAAGTGTCTACCAAATTTGACGATTTTTGGTGCGTCTATGCTAGATCTACCGTTGCCTTGAGGGGGGAGTAATATACATCGTTGGAAAGGAAACTTCTTCAGCTATACAAACAACTTTTAAAACCAGACATGTAGGACAATAACATTAAAAAAATATTGTTTTTTCCACACCTCTCACTTAAATGCCTATAAAAGGTTCATTCGTTAGACAGGACTTTTGGTCAGCCTCAATAAATATTACTTAGTTGTTTTTGGCCAAGTTAAAAGTTTGCAAATAATTAGAAAAATACTGTAAAAGATCACTTTTGAGAGGGTGTTTAATGCTGCCAGTTATTTTTCTTTATTGTTTTATTTTGAATTTTTTGGAAAACCTAACCTTAAAGTTTGTTTTGATATTTTTGGGCTTTCTGCAAAAACCTTCAAAAAAGAAAGTCCTGTTTGGGAAAAAATCCGATCAGGTGATAATTTCTCTCTTTGTTGAAAGTTATTTTCTGTTTGATCACCTGATCATTTTGGTAAAATCATGCGCGTTTTTTGCTCACGCTGGGAGTTTGAAGCGCCACCCTGGGTGTGACAGGGGAATGAAGAAATCACTTCCGACAAAAAACTGAGAGAAGTCACACGTGTTTTTGGGTTGAAGACCGAAATTCCAGTCACAAGAAAGGGCCGCGGCCGCCAGTGAAATTTTGGGACTGCTACAGAATTACAGAAGGTAAGCTTCTAGCGTGTTGCCGATTTTTTCCTTTGTTTTTTAGTTTTAATAGACTCTGTTTTCCCAGGCGGGGCGAATTTAACTTTGGGGTTATTTTTTTTTATCTCTAGTTTTTCTCCCCTTCAGGGCTCAGATGTCTATTTGGTCCTTCGAGCCGGATGTTTTGAAAAAGCCCTTTGGATTTTACTGTTTTTTTTGTTAAAAAATTGGTAATTTTATAGTTTTTTTGCAGCAACCACATTTTATCGTTTTTTTTTTGCCAGATTTGGACATTGTTGTTTTTGTATCGGTTTTTTTTTAGAGTCCGCATGGTTTTGAAGGTTGGTTGCCCTGAGTTTGGTTTATGACCTCGTGCGGCGATAAAAAAACCCCCGTTCGACATTTGGAAGCGGCCCGGGCCCCCGTTCTTTTTTCTTGCTGGCTGACGTTTCATTGACGTTTGTGTGTTCTAACCTCACAACTTCACGTGTTGTTTTGTTTACCTCCGAGGTTAGAAAATTGTTTATTATTCGTCGGGTTTCGAATTTGTTTGTGGGAAATCCGTCGAAATTTACCTTCATTTTTTGCTTTCGTTAAGCGCGAGATTAGTGCCGCGTTGTTTAGCGAACCGTACCGGTGTGTTGATAGCCAATTTGTCGTAAAAAAACCTACCTTTTTGTATCTGATAAAAAGCGCTTTATAATGTCTGATCCAAGAAATTTAAAACAAAAACAAAAAAGTGTTTTTAATAAATTAAAAACAACTTATAATAGAGCCGTCGAAGCCCAGGGCAATGCAGAGAAGGCAAAAAAGTTAAAACCCAGATGGGAAGATGTGCCTTCTCTGGTAAGTCAATTCGATGCATTGCATTTTGAAATTATAAGCTTGGATAGTAGTGATCAGATACAAGAAAGTCAGGAAACTTTAGTGCAGGAATTTGATGAAATGAAATACACAATTAGATCGATTTGTCGTGAGCTCTATCCGAAGGATTACCAAGATTCCTCACAGACAATTTTGAACCATTCCCTGGTAAATGTGGACAGGGGTCTTGAAATTAAAAGAATAGAGGTACCCCATTTTGACAGTAATCTTAAAAAATGGCCCACCTTTTTTGATATGTTTAAGTCACTTGTTCATGAATAACCGACATGAGTGAAATAGCTAAATTTCAAGCACTAAACACCGCTCTGGTGGGAGAGGCCGCATCTGTAATTAGGAACATACCGCTAACCTCAGATAATTATCGAGTAGCCTTCGATGCAATGATTAGACGCTTTAATAATAAAAGACTTTTGGTAACAAATTATTGGACGTCTATTTGTCAAGCCCCTTCTACAAAATCGAGCAACCCTCATGAATTAAGGTTGTTGTTGTCCACTTTCCGGGAAAATTTGGAAGCATTGTCAAACTATGATGATGTAGACCTTTTAGATTTTGCTAAAATGTTTCTTCTTTTGCAAAAGGTTGATACCCCATTGAAAACTCAGTTTGAGATTGAGTATAGTGATAAGGAAATCCCGTCCTATAAAGATTTGTTTAAATTCTTAGAGAAAAATTGTCGGGCTTTGGAAAATAGTTCTCTTTTGAATAAGCCGAAGGAGGTCTCACCTCCTCTACCCCCTAGGAAGGGTGGCAAACCACCCTATCCTGTGTTATTGACTGGAACAGGCCAGTCTGGTAATAAACGTTGTGTTTATTGCCAGCAACAGCTCTACCATCCCCTTGTGAAGTGTACCAGATTTCTGGAATTAGAAGTAGGTCAGCGCCATCAATTTGTTAAGCGTGAACGATTGTGTTTTAACTGCTTTGGTAAACATGGTGTATCTCAATGCCCTACAAATGCCACGTGTCGTCAGTGTCAGGGTCTTCACCATTCCCTGTTGCACTTTGTGAAAAGCTCTCCGAGCCCCCAAGTTGATCATCCAGGGGAGACCCCCCGTATACTTAATAGTGAAGGTGCCCAACAGGCATTGTGTACCGCTACACCCAGTAGCAACCATTTTGAACCTCGTAAGGAGACCTGTGCTTTTTGCAACTGCCGAAGTTTTAGTTGTAGATGCCAACAAAAAGTTTGTGTCTTGTCAGGCAATTTTAGATTCCGCTAGTGAAGCGTCCTTTGTAACCGTCTCTTTGGCTGAGAGGTTAGGACTTAAAGTAGCTCCGAATAGAACTCCTATTGAAGGAATAAATGGCATGATAGTACATCAGATGGCAATGTAACATTGCAAATAGGCTCCTCCAAGTTTCCTGATAGTTTGTTTTCTTGTGATGCCATTCTTATTCCTAAAATTTGTGGAATCATACCTGTGACTGTTGTAGAATATGATTCTATTCTATACCTAAAAAATTTAGATTTTGCTGATCCTAATTTTGGACAACCTAGTAGTGTAGACCTTTTAATTGATGTTGATTTGTTTGGTCAGATGCTTGTGTCTGGCTTTAAAAAAGGAGAAAATGGAGGACCTTGTGCCATTAATTCAATATTTGGTTGGATACTCCTTGGTGGTATTGAGGGTCCTCTTAAAACTCAAAAACCCATTAGTTTGTTGACCTCAGTGTCTTCCCCTATAGAATCTCGATTGGATAGTACCTTACAAAGGTTTTGGGAACTAGAATCGACCCCTCAAAAAATCCCTCTTTCCTCTGATGAGGACTTGTGTGAAAAAATATTTGCTACCATTCATTCAAGAACTGAGTCCGGCAGATATGTTGTTCGCTTGCCTTTCAGAGAGCCTCGACAAGAACTTGGTAACTCTAAAGGTCAAGCATTGCGTAGATTTAATATGATGGAAAACCGATTGTTGAAAAATCCTGCTTTGTATAGTGCGTACAAAGACTTTGTTCAGGATTACCTAGACCAGGGGCATATGAAATTGGCCAATTCTAGCCCTGACTTCCATTCATATTTTATTCCACACCACCCAGTTGTGAAGGCAGATGGTGACTTGTCAAAAATTTGAATTGTTTTTGATACATCTGCCAAGACCTCAAATAGTCGTAGCTTAAATTCTATTTTATTGGTAGGACCTAAACTCCAAAGAGATATTGTGTCAATATTGCTTACTTTTCGCCTTTATAGTGTTGTATATTCTAGTGACATACGTCAAATGTTCAGGCAGATTGATTTGCATCAGGCTGATGTGTGTTATCAAAAGATATTGTGGCGGTTCGACCCAACCAAGGAGATTCAAGAGTACTCTCTTCAAACAGTAACTTATGGTGTGAATTCGAGCCCATACCTAGCTATTCGTACTCTTCACCAGCTCGTTAAAGATCTTGGCAGTGGCTTTCCACTAGCGAGCAAGGTGTTGATGCATACTACTTATGTGGACGATGCCATTGGATTAGCTAATTCTGTAGCTGAAGCTTTAGAAAGCCGGAAACAGCTAATTGCGTTGTTAAAATTGGGTTGTTTTGAACTTCGTAAGTGGACTAGCAACACTCCTGAGTTACTAGAATCGGTTCCAGCTAGTCATCAGCAACCAATTTCCTTTGATGATGAATCTGCTGGTTTAAAAATCCTTGGACTAAAGTGGTGTCCAAAATTGGATTCGTTTTGTTATGATGTGATGCCCATGGAAAGACCTTGTACCAAGAGAAACATTCTTTCTGAGATTGCAAGGATATATGATCCACTCGGGTTCCTAGCCCCAGTTGTTTTGGTTGCTAAATGTTTAATGCAACGTTTGTGGGTCCAGGGTCTTTCATGGGATGATACCCCCTCCAGTGATATTGTTGCACAGTGGCAACTCTATGTGTCGCAACTACCATTATTATCTTCGATATCAATACATTTGATGCTGATCTACCCCCTGAGGAAAATCGTTTTGTTTTTGTGACAGAAATACCCCTTGATGAAGTACAGCTGTTACTCACTAAGTACTCCTCTTTGCGTAAAATCTTGGGCATTGTTGCCTTTTGTTTGAGACCTTTTCGAGTGAAAAAAGAACCTTCTTTATCTTTTCCTACTAAAGCCCTCAATGAGGCAGATCTTTATTATGCTACTTTAGTTGTTGTGCGAGTTGTACAACAAGAAGTTTTTTTTGAAGATTTGAAAAGGATACGTAAGGGTGAGAGTTGTGCTAAGCCTCTTCGAAAGTTAGCTCCTTTTCTTGATTCCCATGGTGTTCTCAGGGTGGGCGGTAGATTACGTCACACTGATTTAGCATATGAGGTGAAACACCCCATGTTGTTGCCTCGTAGTCACAGGCTTACCACTTTAACTATTGAAAAATTCTATAATGAGCATGGACATCCAGGTCCTCGCTTATTGGAGTACCTCCTAAATCAACAGTTTTGGATTTTGTCGGTGAAAAGTGCCATTCACAGTGTTGTTTCCAAGTGTTTTTTGTTCCTAAATTTAGAGTGTCCCAGGTGAAGCCCTTTTCTCATGTTAGTGTAGATTTTATGGGTCCATTCTCCATCACGTTAACCAAGCCTCGTGGTCTAAAAAATCAAAAGGCTTATGGGTGTATTTTTGTTTGTTTCCCAACAAAGGCCATTCACCTGGAAGCTGTTTCTGATTTGTCCACTGATGCATTTTTGGCTGCCCTCCGCCGATTTGTTGGTAGACGTGGCAGATGTGCTGCCCTCTACAGTGACCAGGGCACTAATTTTGTTGGGGCAAATAACCTCCTTGTGTCCTATTGTCAGCAAGCTGCTGAGACTTTAGCGATTAAGTGGTGTTTTAATCCACCCGCCAGTCCACATTTTGGTGGACTCCATGAGTCTGGGGTAAAGTCCACGAAAACTCATCTGAAGAGAATAATGGGGGATCAAATCCTAACCTTTGAAGAGTTGATGACTGTATTGGTTCAGATTGAGGCTATTTTAAATAGTCGACTATTGTGTAGTATGAGCCCTGATCCTCATGACTTTCAAAGTCTTACTCCTGGACATTTCCTCACTTTGGAACCCTTGACAGCCCCTCCCGATGAAGACCTAACCAATGTTAAGTTAAACCGTCTCCATCGCTGGCAGCTTGTTCAGCAGATCCAGCAGCATTTTTAGCGCTGCTGGCATATGGAGTATTTACAGTCGTTGCAACAACGCGAAAGATGGAATACCCCCGATAACCCTCCAAAAGTTGGAACATTAGTAGCGTTGAAAGACGAAAACCTACCCCCATTGAAGTGGTCACTCGGTAGAATTGAAAAAATTTACTCGAGTCCAGATAGAATCCCCCGTGTCGTGCAAGTAAAAACCGCGAAAGGATTACTTGACCGTAGTTTGGTGAAGGTATGTCCGTTACCCAGCCAGTAACCAACCTTCAAAGCCTTGTGTAGCGTGAATCATGCTTATTTAAATTAACTTAAGTATGACGTCCATAGTTATTGCGATAAAATTATTGTTGCAAAAATGCTAATCTATTGTTTAGACCCTTTGGGTAATTGAATAACCTTTTTTTTTTGATTTTTTAGTTTTGGGTTTTTCTATAAAAATTGGGAATTTTTATGGTGGGCGGAATGTTTAATGCTGCCAGTTATTTTTCTTTATTGTTTTATTTTGAATTTTTTGGAAAACCTAACCTTAAAGTTTGTTTTGATATTTTGGGCTTTCTGCAAAAACCTTCAAAAAAGAAAGTCTTGTTTGGCAAAAATTCCGATCAGGTGATAATTTCTCTCTTTGTTGAAAGTTATTTTCTTTTTGATCACCTGATCATTTTGGTAAAATCATGCGCGTTTGTTGCTCACGCTGGGAGTTTGAAGCGCCACCCTGGGTGTGACAGGGGAATGAAGAAATCACTTCCGACAAAAAACTGAAAGAAGTCACACGTGTTTTTGGGTTGAAGACCTAAACTCCAGTCGCAAGAAAGGGCCGCGGCCGCCAGTGAAATTTTGGGACTGCTACAGAATTACAGAAGGTAAGCTTCTGGCGTGTTGCCGATTTTTTCCTTTGTTTTTTAGTTTTAATAGACTCTGTTTTCCCAGGCGGGGCGAATTTAACTTTGGGGTTATTTTTTTTGGGATATCTCTAGTTTTTCTCCCCTTCAGGGCTCAGATGTCTAAGGGGGCGAGAGGGGGATGCCTCCTCCCCCACAATTTAAATGAATTCAACTTGAAAAATAAAGTTTTAAGTTAATACTAATCAAAAATATTTTTTTACTCACCTTGAGTATTATTATACTACTACTACAAATACATTTATTTTTATTTCAAGGCGCCTACTTTAAAAAGTTATGTCTAACTTATTAATTATTTATCTGTATACAATGCGTTTTTAAACAAAAATACTTTTTTGAAAAAACAATGTATTAAGAATACAAAATGCCAGAAGAAAAATAAAAAACATATTTTAAACATTTTCCTCTTTTTTCGTAGGCCTATGGAACGTGCACCACTGCCTTTAGAGGGTACTAAGGTACATGGTTAAAAAGGAAATTTCATCCGCTTGCAAAATGATAATAATAATATAATAATAAATGGTTTATTTATCAGATAAAAAATACAATAATTAATAATAGCTAACAAAAAATATTTATGATAAATAAACTCAGCTAGCACTGAAGCAATCTAAGACTGCTTGTTAGTGCTTTTTTTACTTAATTTTAAAGTTTCTAATATTTAAAATAGGATTGATAGTCACTAATAGTTTTTATAGTCACAAATTAGGATTTAAGTCACTAATCGGGATTTTTTTTTGACACAAATCGGGTTTGTTTGTCTATTTTAGTATTTCAGTATTTTTTTTTATAGTTCCTTATTTTTTTATTTATTGAGCACGTAAGTTATACCTATATATTCTAAAAACAGCTCTTATATACTATATTCATAAAACTTATGTATTTCTAATCCATATAAGTTTACTATCCAGTCTTTTAATCTTGTTCTAAAGTTTTTGCTGTAAATTATGTTTTTAAGAAATATTGGTAGCGAGTTAAAAAAATTTGGCGCTAGATATAGAAATGATGGCTGAGTAATAGTTTTGTTACTTGAAGGGATCAATCCACAATCATTTTTGTACCGAGTATTATGTTGATGGGTAATAGCTTCCAGTGATAGTTTTTTTTTGTTTATAGCCATTAAAAGTTTGTTAAAATAAAGTTGCCTGCAGTCAAAAATTTTACTTTCTCTATATAAAAGTTCGGAGGAATACGTTCGATTTTTGCCAAAGATAATTTTTAAAACCCATTTTTGTAATACATTAATTTCTTGTAGATAATTGTCTCTGACACCTCCCCCTCCAACAATACCATAGAGCAATTCCACGCCAAGTCATCCAATTTACAAAAAAAGTGTTGCCCTGACATTTAATTTTTTTCTTTAATCATGCTTACTAAATGAAACAGCTTATGCTTAACCACTTTTGCACAATTTTAGATTTTTTAATCCAATTAGTCTGTTGTACACGCATTTGAAAAGTCTAAAAACGGGCAAAATGGGACTTTAAAGAAAAAAAATATGCTCATAGTAAACAGCACCTAAAAAAAATGAACCTACAATTTTGAAAACATGCATAAAAGTAGTTTTCAAAAAAATGTGATGTTTAGCAAAATCTTTTATACTGGCTTAATTAGAGCAATTTAGAGAATATCCAAAAAACGCAGAAATTTTCGAAGTTTTCATATTTTTTTGGGGTATAAATGTAATGTTTTCTTAAATTTTTGATACAGTGTTGGAAAGCTATACTCAAGGACTATGACTTCCTTGTTTAAAACATATTTAAAAAGTAGTCGTTACCTTGGAGTTCTACGAAGAAGTTAAGAATGTCTGGGAAATTCCTCAACTTCAGTATTAAAAATGACCCTGTCTATCGGGGTGCTGGTGGTAATCAGTAGGGTAAATTTTTCACTGTATCATATACTTTTAAAAACAAGAATAAAAAATCTGGGTCTGTAATCCTTAAGGTCACTACACATTTTTATTACAGGCGTGGATCTACGGGGGGGGGATGCCCCCCCCCAAATCTGAAACTTTACTCAGTTTTGACACACAGAATACACCTCCTGGTCACTGTGCAAAATAGTTTTGTGAAATGTTTATTATGATACTTTCCCCCAAAATAAAGTTTCTAGATCCGCCCCTGCAAATTAAGGTTTATCAGAAGGTAAAGTTTATTTATATGAGCACTGTTCAATTATGATCTAAACTCACTTCATAAGGTCACTACACAAATTTTTAAAAAGTTTATTTACTTTTTTAGTAGTTATCTACTCTCATATTTAAAAAATCGGAAAAGAAGTTGAGTTCTATAATTTCAGAAACCGAAAAAAATTTTTTTTCTGAGCTTGAAGTAAATTTAGCATCTATAGTTAAATCATCCAGAGGAGTGAAAAAATGGTGTCCAGTTGTTGTTTGTTTGAGATTTTAATGTAAAACAAATCGTTTCACAGTACCTCCAAACGCATCACATGGGCTTTTACCATGCGTTAGTTTTGTAGTTAGTTTTTTTAATGCCCAGTGGCGTATGCAGAAATTTTCCAAGGGGGTTGGGAGACGGGGCTTGAGTAAAAGCAAAGTCCTGGAAAACCATTTATTTCTTCTTTCAGAAAAATTCAATCTTTAGGAGAAGTTATTTAATGGCTTTGGAAAGATTAGGCCTCCAACCCCCCCTCCCTCCTGCGTACGCCACTGTTAAACCTGAACCATTTCATTTACCAAAGAAACAAACTAATTAATGTCCGTGTCTCACCAAAAATGTATTCTTAAAACTAAAAAAAAATTCCCACAGTGTACGAAGATTAATTTGAACCCACAAACTAGGATGTATGTGGCTATAAATAAGATCCCCTGACGATGATTTTTATACATAATTTTTTTCCTTTTGCGACTCAATATAAAAATGTGATTTTTTACATGCTTTAACCAAATAGCTTAAAAGTTGATGTTAAAATGACAGACCCAGATTTTTTATTTTACTTTTATTTAGACGATACATTGTCAAGTAAAACAAGGCATAAGCGAGGTTTTAATAGACAGATAGACATGACAATTTTTTTTAGTCAAAAGTTGCCAATTCTGCGGTTTTTCCAATTTTAAAAAATTTTGTTTGCTGATGATAGTCAAGCCACTAAGCTAAGGTGTAAATAATTAAAAATCGAGAAAATCATAAAATTGACTATTTTTTTAAAACTATTTTTGCCATGTCAAAAAAGTGAGGTTAATTTTTTTTTCTCTATAGGATTATCCAACCAATATTAAAGATTTCTTCCGTCAAATTTCTTTTTACATTAGATTTAATACAATAGAAATAAAAAAAAATAAGGCCACAACTGATTTTCTTTTTTTTTTACTTTTAAAGTGGCCTGTAAAATGCGGGAGGCAACATTAAAAATTAAAATTTGTTAATTTGGTATTCCTAAGGACACTTATACATGTTATCAAAATTTGGATTTTTTTCGTGACATGGCAGCTACCCCCATTGGATGATTTGGCGTGGAATTACTCCATAGTTAAGCTGCGATTGAAAGAGAGAATAATAGATATGCCTGAGATAGGTCGTGCTCAGATAGTCCTTAAGATGAGAGAACCTAGTTACAAGAAATCTTGTCTTTTTTGTAAGATTCTTAATATGCTTGTTCCATCTTAAATGTTGATCTACAATGATACCCAAGTACCTTGTCGAGTCAGTCTTCGAAATGTTAATATTTGCATCAATCTTAACTGTGTCAAAAGTTGGTAATGTGTTTGAATACGATGCAAAAGTAATAAATTTTGTTTTTTCCTTAGTTAAGGTTAGCTTGTTATATTGAAACCACTTGCTAATATTAACAAGATCCTCTTCAACTTTGTGTTTAAGTTGATCCCAGGTATCAGCAGAGTAAAAAATTGCAGTGTCGTCTGCAAAACTTAGAATTATTCCTTTGCTATTTAAGTTAATACTATCAAAAATCTTTAGAATATTTTTAAAAAAGTTGACCGTTTTCGAGATATTCGCAAAAAACCGTCAAAACCCCAGTTTAAGGGGGGGGGAACCACTATGTTAAAAAAGTTTCAAAAATTTGATAATAAATTTGTGAAAGATAAGAAAAAGTACGATTAGTGTTAAGTGATTAGTCATGTATGGTCATACTAAACTTGTTTGAAAACCTCTTTGCACACTCGCTAGACTTGTAGACCTCGCCTTCGGCTCACCGAACCGAACCACCAATTTGTCTCGGTGGTGTGCAGAGGGTTGTTTTCAAAACTTGTTGTTTAATAAACTATTTTCTACAACTACCTAAAAAATGAAGTTTTCCACCTGCTAGATTACCTTTGAAAATGATGTTTAGGTTTGATTCAAAGTTATTCGCATGCTATCTACTTATTAGTTATTTATCAAACGTGAAATTTAGTACCCGTGAATTTAAAAATCAAACAAGTTTCGTGGCTAATCGGGTAAAAAGGAGTTTTTGTTTCTCTCATATTTTTCCGTGGGTAGCTTAAGAGCTTAACCTCACGGGGGTTCAAGATCTAATAGACACCTAATAAGTGTTGACAGTTAACTGTTTCGTCCTTATGGGACTCCTCAGAACACTGCTTGGTCAATGTGACACCCTTGAGAAGTTAACTAGACGGTTTTGTCTCTAATCCTATCTAAATAGTAAGAAAACTCTCGCAAGAAGCGCCATCTACCGAGATACGAGAGAAACTAGAACAAGAGCACGCGAAAATAAACTGCTATACATATCGATCAATGAATAGATCGATTGGAAATAAAAAAAAAACAAACCATCCGTGACCTACGACAACTCTTGTGCCTTTCAGGCCAGATCAACGCTGAATAGCATTTTTACCCGCCATCAGACACGTGAGCGTCAATCAGCGGAATTTTTAAGCCAAATAATATTAACAAACGTGAAATTTAGTACCCGTGAATTTAAAAATCAAACAAGTTTCGTGGCTAATCGGGTAAAAATTAGTTTTTGTTTCTCTCATATTTTTCCGCGGGTAGCTTGAAAGCTTAACCTTACTGTTTGTTGGACTAAGCCCTAGGCCTAGGCGACGTCCAGAAGTCGAGCAATGTGAAAAAAGGTTTTTAAACAAATTCTTAAACAAATTTTTTAAAATGGTTTTAATAGAACTGCAACATAAATAACTAATCAAACAAGTTTCGTGGCTAATCGGGTCAAAAGGAGTTTCTGTTTCTCTCATATTTTTCCGTGGGTAGCTTGAAAGCTTAACCTCACGGGGGTCCAAGATCTAATGGACACCTAGTAAGTGTTGACAGTTAACTGTTTCGTCCTTATGGGACTCCTTAGAACACTGCTTGGTCTATGTGACACCCTTGCGAAGTTAATTAGACGGTTTTGTCTCTAATCCTATGTAAATAGTGAGAAAACTCGCACAAGAAGCGCCACGATCTTTTCATTGTTCAGTGTTCTGAGGAGTTCCATAAGTTAACAGTTAACTGTCAACACTTATTAGGTGTCCAATAGATCTTGGACCCCCGTGAGGTTAAGCTTTCAAGCTACCCACGGAAAAATATGAGAGAAACAGAAACTCCTTTTGACCCGATTAGCCACGAAACTTGTTTGTTTAGTTATTTATGTTGCAGTTCTACTAAAACCATTTTAAAAAATTTGTTTAAAAACTTGTTTAAAAACCTTTTTTCACATTGCTCGACTTCTGGACGTCGCCTAGGCCTAGGGCTTAGTCCAACAAATAGTAGAGCCCGTGTGAAAAAATTAGTTTTTGCACTTTAGGGAACAAAATACTCTGCCAATCTATGGGCACCTAAGCTCACACTAGGTACTATAGTTATAATGTACGTGTGAGCTAATATAACTAAAAACTGAAATATATTTTATTGAACTCCAGACTCAATTACCTTTTGTTTGATACCACACAAGCCATGTTTTGACTTAAATTCTAATTTTTCAAATCTACCCCCACCCTTTTTTGTAACTAAAATGTATTTTGTTTAACTACAGACTCAATTACCTTTTGTTTGATATCACACACGCCATATTTCCACTTAAACTTTAATTTTTGAAATTTGCCCCCACCCTTTCTTTTTAAATAAACTAAAATGTATTTTGTTTAACTCCAGACTTAATTATCTTTCGTTTGATATCACACACGCCATATTTTTACATAAACTCTAATTTTTGAAATCTACCCCTACCCTTTTATTTGGCTTGTGTTTAGTGGATTTTGTTCATTTTTAAATGGGACCATCTCGACCCAAGACCCAGCCTAGGTACCAAATTTCATTAAAATCGGGCAAGCGGTTTTTGAGTTATGCGCGTTGGTCGTTACAGACAGACAGACAGACGGGGCAACAAAAAAGTTTCAAAATCATCTGAAACACAAAGATATAAAAATTTTTGAAATCATTTTTTTTCTCGAAAAAATTAGGATCACCATAGCTCACACTACAGTAGTAGTAGTGTGAGCTAAAAAACGTATTTTATTCCTCATATCAGGGACTAAAATGGCACTTTTTATCCTGGGGACTAAAAACTTTTAGTCCCTGGACAGACTGTTTGTTTCCTACTTGGTTTTTTTTACAAATTTGGTAAGGTAGGGTATGACTTACCCCATTTATTTTTTAGCCGCAAACTTTTTTTGTGATTTAAAAATAAAAAATCCTAAAAAGCAGTTTTTTTTAAAACTAAAAAAACGATTTTTTTAAGGCTACATTGAATTTAAATAAAATGTGTAACTGGTACACATATTGATTGATTATTCATATGAGAATGGGCCTTGCTGCCCTTCCACTGCGACCACCAGTGGGCCTATATTGTGGGTTGATACACATATTAGGTATAGCTCTGTTGGCCGGTGGGATGTTTATTAATTATTTATGGAGTGCTTTTCTATTAAACATTATCTTCCTCACAGAAAAAATTATATTTAGTTCAGTCTTGCTTGGTACACTGCGCGAATTGCAAAAATCTCCATGTCTGTAGGGAATTCCATCATCTCAGCCTCACACCATATAAAGGATCGCCGCTATTCTAAAAGTTTCGGAGCATCCTATTTAACACTTATAAAATTGAAGTACACAATTAAAATGTTATGCATGCTTTTGAGAAAAATCAACCAAAATAAAAGAAAACGCTTCAAAATAATTTAAAATTTTGAGGTTAACTCAGGGCTAAATACGCTAACTTGCCGTGAGAGCGCGGGTTAACTTTTTCCTGGGATAACCCCCGAGTTAGCAGTTAACCCTGGATGGATAAACACTTGTTACAACTTTGAGGGTTATCCCTAACTCATGGGGTAACCCTCCATTGATAAATCGGCCCTTACTGTACCTACATTTTTAGAAATAAAGCAACGAGTTTCAAATGTAATTGGTTATAAGTAAGCTATCCTTTTCAGATATTTTAACTAATATTAATCTTGGTATCCATCTTAATTAATTATTATTAAAAGCAATTGTTGCTCTTAGTTGAAAACTGTAATAATGTGTACACTTGATAATTATCTTGTTCGGTTTAATTGTAACAATAATGGGAACCGAAATTTTTACTCTTATTTTTTTAAATCCTCATATCTAAAGTTACTTAAAATAAAAATGAAATAAGAACTTGTAAGAACCCATGGCACTGAAAAAAAATTGAATTAACCTATTGATGTTTCGTTTTGCTTGGCTGGGATTACAAGTTTCAATTTCCTCACATCTTTAAAGTCATTGAAATATAGATTTGGCTTGGATATATCATTTCTTTTCCAAAAATAGTGTTACCCTTTTTATTTTTGGGGCTAATTGTAGAAAAATGACTAAAATGAATTTTAAATTGAGATTTATCATTGCTAACAATTTTGCACCATTAAACAGGCCCGGATTTGGCGGCCATCTTGAAGAAATGGCGCCTAAAATATATATATTTTTAAATAATGTGCTACCTATCTGTAGAGTTTAGCAAAAAAGTTTCAAACAAAAGGTAGAAACAATTTTCTACAATAACGCTTTAGCGTTTTTTTGTCAAACGAACAGTTTTTAAATTAGGAGGCAAAACATATTGCTGCCATTTTGGATTTTGGCCTATTTTTTGTGGCCTTTAATTAAAAATTAACCCAGATTAAGTAACTAAATCGGAAATTATGGGGATTTTGGTTAAAAGGAATAAGGTGGCGAACCCAATCAGATGTCCTATCGAAGTAAAAAATATTGACAGGGGTTTTCAAAATATTGAGTAAAAGCTTAAAATTGAAAATTGTAATACCATCGTCTTTTTGTAACAAATTTAAAAGCATTTGGTAGTTTTGTAGGTATAAGCTACTACGCCCAATCGAATGATGTTAACAAGTTTTTTCTAGGTCTTCTTTTTTTTTGAGAAACCGTTTTTGAAATCCCATGTAGTTACTTTTAGGTAGGTAGAATAAGGTGCTAAAATATAACAAACCCAGTAAACTTTCTTTGATGTTCACCAGCTTTTCTGTTTATTTTATTCACCCTAAAATTTATAGGCAATCTGGATTCCAGAAAAAAAAAACATGTTATTTTGAATAAATAAATCAACAGATGTTTAAAAGGCTTTAGCCAGAAATTCGTATAATTTTATCCTTTAAATACCATATATTCAGTCATATATCTTGAGTTTGCCAAAGCATAGAACCAACAGTCAGAGCCTTCTTATAATCCAAGACAATTTTGGACTTTTGGAGTAAGAAGTCACCTGAAACCAAAGACTGCTTAAAGTGTAACACTCCAAGGTTGTTTGTAACCTAACCTAACTATAATTAGAATGTGCCGTATTTGCCGATGATTAAAAAAAACTGTGGCTTTGTGGGCATTTTTTAAAATGATAGAAACCAAATAGGCAAATGGTCCAAGGATTGACAACTTCCTCTCAATTTGCAAACGTTTTTTGAAGTAACAAATGAGAAACGCTTTTGGCACATTTTCACTTGTAACAGCGACACTTGCGGGTTTCATATTGTATTTAATCATTTAAACAAAATAAAATAGAAAGTTATCTCGGCCTTGGCCTTCCTTAACCTTGTCTTAGCTTGGTCATATCGTGCTATATTTCTTTAAAGTTAAATGTAGGAAATTAATGTGACATTATTTTTCATCTCGTCCGTACATAGATTTTTTACATCCTGACTAAAATGCACTTATGTTTGTGTTTTTATCTTCGCTATAATGAGTCCCCAAAATGTAGAAAATTTAAACCATACCTAAAAAAGTTTTTTAAAGAACTTTAAAGCCTTGAAACCATAGTTCGTAAAAATCGAAATTAATAAAAACAAGAATCGTGCAAAACTATTTATAAAAAATAATTTTTACTTTGTAAAACTTAAAAACCGTAAAGTGTAGAAATGGTTCACTATAACATTAGATAAAAAGCGAGGGGGGGAGCTGTTTTATCTGGGTTTTGACTTAAAAAGCTAACCTAGTTATATGCTTCGAACATATAACATAGTTCGATGTCCTATCGTATTGTAACTTATTTTTACATAAATAAGTTTACCCGTCATCGAAGGTAAAAATCAGGTTTAACCTAATCTTGAGGGCATTGACTTAAAACCTAACCTATCATATCCAATTTTAACAAATTTTTACTTAAATTATTAGCTTTCCCATCCTGGGCCTTGACGGTTAAAATCGGATCTACAAAATCAGCTGATTGCAAAAAACGGTTTTTTTTGATGACCATAGCTGGCGCAGCTGACAGAGCCCTTTACCGGTAGAATTTTATTAGATTTTATTAATTTAGTTTTGTACGTTCGATTACAGTTTCTTTGCTTTATCATTTTTACTAAATATTCTTGCATTTCTATAATTTATTTACATTTCTATACCTAAATTATTATTATAGGCGCGTTAAAAGAAATCAGTCAAATTTAATGAGTTTAATGTCACTCAGAATTTTACTCCTAAAAACTGAAAATCAGTCGCCAAAAATACACATTGTAGGTAAATTAACTTCGCAGTCTGTAAAACAAAATCTTCCCTGTTTATCCTGGACTTCCTGTTCCTGTCTGAAAGCAACGTGGGGTGCGCTTCTAAAAATATTTGTCTTAAACAGAGACACGACCTGTCTGCCAGGGTAATTAGAAGAAACCTAAATCGGTGATGAAGAGACCCCGAACACTTCACACGTCTGTAGTTTTCCTAGGACGCACACTGGTCGATTTTCAAAAATATGTGGAATTTAATGGATATTTTCATTTTAACCCAAGAAACCAACATTTCTTCATGTGTATGGCCTTATCTTTTTAAAATAGTTCTCATCGACTTTTAACACGATGATTAGCTTTTGATTTGTCAAAAGGAATCGTCAGTTGGCTAACAAACTTAATTTATGTGAAGAAGCGAGTTAAAAAGTATCATGGATTCGAACAATAATTGTAGTATTGTAAAGGCGCGTATTCATTTGAGGCTGAATCTGCATACCTCGCTGTGTTCCGAACGAGCATAAGTGTACGTGCCTTGAAGGCGTGGCGAAAAGAAATTGATTGTGGCATACGAGACTATATCCGATCGTAGTGGATACTTTAAACGAACATTCAGTTGAATATGGTGCGTTTCAAGGCGCGTATTTACTTAAGCATGAACGTGACCGAGGCATTCGTTTAGCCTCGCAGCGAGGCATGCAAATTCTGCTTAAAAAAAATTGACACTTTGTTTTAAAGCGTGTTTAAGCAAAAGTTACCAACGAAACAAGTACCTAGAGGGGCATATTTGTTTCAGATTTAATTTTTTAAAATTATCCCGATCCCTAAACTACTTTTTTTTTTGTTATATACAGGGTGTCTTAAATAAAAGCAACTATATGGGGATTTCGGAAACGGTAAGAGATACGAGTTTGTTCAAATGAGAAAAAAGTTGCGCTATTCTAAGCCCAATCAGATGCCTTATCAAAATTAAAAATATCTACAGGGGTTTTTAAAATATCGAGCAAAAACTAAAAATTGGGTTTCTTATAAAATTGAAATATCGCCGCCATCTTGCAAACAAATATGAATGGCATTTATTAGTTTTGTATAAGCAACTACAGCCGATTTTTTTCTAGGCCTTCTAGTTTTTTTGGAACCATAGCCAAATTTGGTATTTCTTCTGACCGCCATATTGGATTTATACTTCAATAAATATTGCATAAAAGGAGCTTTTCAACCGTGTATAATAACCCTATCTTTGGATGACGGAAAATGTGAATTTATTTAAAAAATAGTTTTTCACTTAGTGGGCTGTGAAACAAATGCCGTCGTTGTGTTTGTTGTCATACCTACGTACGATTTATATGCAAATCTTTAAAGCCCTTATTTTTAAATTTTTCTCTGGCTAACAAATAATACAATTTCTTAAAATCCATCTTTTATTTAAAAGCATTGAATTAAATAAGTAAATGTTCAAAAATTCCACCGTTGTTATTCATGCAAATCGTGCATCGATGAATTAGAGACATGCACTCATCTTTAACCATTTGTTCAGGAATTTCTTCTATGGCTTGAACAACGGCTGCCTCAAGTTCTTCTATCGTGTTATGAGTTGTAGAATAAACTTTATCCTTTAAATATCCCCAAATACAAAAATCAAGAGCGTAAGGTCCGGCGAACGTGCAGGCCAGGCAACTGGACCTTTCAGTTCCGATCCAGTTATTTCCATGTTGCTGATTTAAATAGTCGGTTATGATTCTTGCATTATGTGGAGGTGCTCCTTCTTGCTGGAACCACATGTTTGCTACATCTTGAAGAGGCAAATTCTCTAAAATTTGGTCAACGTAATTTTGTAGAATTTCTAGACCTCGAGGTGCCGTCAAATTATGAAAAATGTTAAATAGTATGTGTCCGTTTATGACTCCTAGCCATACATTCAAACCCCACTTAACTTGATGGTGCACCTAACGATTTAAGAACGGATTTTCATCGGCCCAGTACACGTAGTTATGTCTGTATAAACACCCCGCAGTTTGCAAACCGGCCTTCACAGACCACAGAACCTTAAGCGGAAATTGAGAGTTTTCTTGCGATTTTTGTATGAACCAATTGCAAAACAAGGTTCTTCTTTCTAAGGCACCATCTCGGTTTCGGTTTCTAGGTATTGGCTTTGTCCGTCTGGGACAGTTACCCCGATTCAATACCGTGGGCTTCAAGAGAGTCTGGTTTTGTAACCACTTGAGGCCCCTTATTTTAGTTTGTGTATCTTGTGAAATCAGTCTTTCTTTCTCTCTCTTAAGAATTCTCACACTGTATTTATTTACATCTTTCCAATAAAGAACCATCTATGTAGATGTTTTTCTTTGTTTTATTTTTCTTTCTAAATTACATCCATGGGCTGTGGTTAATCTTTGTAGATGTGTATTTTTATTTTTTTACTTGTTTTCTTCCTTTTGCTTATTTTTTTTTCTATATGTATATTTTTCTTTTCTTTTTTTTCTTTTCCTTCTTTTTCAAACAATATCTGCTCTATATTTCTTTGTTAAATATTTCTTTCTCTTTTTTTTTTCTATGTAGATGTTTTTCTCTCTTTATCTTCTTTATTCATTTTTCTATCTGCTATCTTCACTCTTCTATCTTCTCTCCCTTCTATCTTCCCTCCACCGGGCTCTTCTTTTGTTTTCTTATTTCTCTCAGTTTTTTCTTTTGCCCTTCTTTCAATACTTTTTTCTTTTTCCTTTTATTATTCATTCACTCCATTCTTTCATTCTTTCATTCATTCTCGGACGTCACAACAAAGGTTAAAATAGGTAAAGGATCCTAAAAGACTAACTATATGTATCTAGATTAATCTTGTAAAAAAAAACAAAACAGAAAAAAAAGGAAACAAAATTTCCAAACTTAAAATCAAGAGTTTGCTCTCTTGTCATTTTTACAGTTTTATTCTGTTTTTTTCTAAAAATTGCAACAGAAGGTTACTCCTTTTAAAAGAAATTTGACTAAGGATACTTTCTAGAGATATGGGGCCGCACACGGTGTCTGTAAGTAGTTTGTAGATATTAAAGTCTGGTACCTCGTTAATTGGGCCCTCAAAAAAGATGTGGTTCAGATCCTCAAGCCGACCTCACTCACAGAGGGGAGAATCTTTAACACCGATCCTGTTCAGATGGGCTGAGGTAAGACAGTGTCCCGTACGCATTCTGCATATGGTGGTTATGTGCTTTCTGTTAGTAAAATTAAACCGTGTGAACCAAGGCTGAGGTGGAAATTCCGCTTGTATAGAACTATACCATGCTTTTTTTCTTTTACTTTATCTTTCCATTTCTGTTTAAAGGTGTTTAGTGTTTTATGTTTTGTTATGTTAAAGGTATCTTCTTTAGTGTAATCTAAATTTTTTGGAAGATTTAGTATTCTTCCCACGTTGGCTAGCTGGTCCACTTTCTCATTACCGTCTATCCCACAATGTGGCGGAATCCAAGCAAGCTTGACATGTGTGGTTTGACTCCACAAGACCAAAATTGTCCTGGTGCTTAAAGTAATAAAATCCTGCTTCCCATTGATTCCGTTCCTCTTTAGTTTATCCACAGAGCTTTTTGAGTCGGTGAAAATTATTATGTTCTCTATATTCCTCTCCAAACAAAACCTCAAGCCCTCATAAATAGCAACCATCTCTGCTGTGTTAATATTTATGTCATCCGGAAGTCTGCCTGAGTAATTAAATTTTATACTGGGTATGTGAATTCCATAACCAACCCTATTCTCTGTCTTAGATGCATCTGTGTAAATAAATGTAAATCTGTCTCTGAATTTTTCAGTTTGTTCCAGGAAGTTTAGTTTAGCCAGATTTGAGTCCCTACTGATATTTAGATGGAGAATGTCCATTTCTTGAAATTGAATGAGATACTCCTCTTGATAACAAGGCAGTGTCTCGTGTGATCCTAGTAGTTTTAATTGATCTTTCATGTCAATGTAATCTTTAAGAAGGGAGGATATACGAGATAAATCAATATTTTTGGTATTAACTGTGTTTTTGTATTCTTTTAAAATATCAATAATGGGGTTGTTCTTTATACTGGCTGCTTTAATAATCAGTTTTTGAGTAAGTATCTTTCTTCTGGTTGACAGGTCAACAGAAGCTGTCTCTCCATACAGTGCTAATACTGGTGTTGACTTCATACACCCTGTTATAATACGCATCCCTTGATTAAAAATTGGTTCTATGAAACTCGCGCCAAAATCGAGGTGAGACCTAACAAGTCCATCAAAGGCTATTTTTAATGTTTTGGGATCTGATCCCCACCAAGTTCCACAGAAGGCTTTTCCCAAGTTCAGTCTCTTCCTAGCTTTGGTTATAATATTGTTTATGTGTATATCCCATTTTAAATTTCTTTGTAGTGTAACCCCTAGGTATTTTATATGGTCTTTATATAGAATTTTCCTGTTATCTATAAGTATATCTGGTGGGATGGTGGGAGATCTTCCTTTTCTGAACCAGACTGCCTCACACTTTTCCTCTGAGAGTTTTAAATTCTGTGATGAGAGAAATTCGTTTATATTAGTTAGGGTTTCATTAAGGGTTTTTGTCATTTGAATAATGTTGTTTCCTTTGCAAAAGATCACCAGGTCATCTGCATATGCCATTATTTTGATTGACCTTGGAATAATATCAAAAATTTTTTAAATGTAAATGTTGAACAAAATAGGACTGAGAGGAGAGCCTTGAATAAGTCCCATGGTTGCCTCCTTAGGGCCATGGAGTTTTCCCTCTTTGTCTTTTATAAAGAGCTGTCTGTTATTAATAAGTCTGTAGATTAGGTTGCAAATGGTTATGGGGATCCCTGCTTCTATGAGGAGGTTGTAAAGCACTCCTATCCTGACACTATCATAGGCGCCCCTAATGTCCAAGAAGACACCCACAACTGTCTGTTCCTGGCAGAAAGCATTGTGTATATATGAGGTTAAATAGGCAAGGTTGTCATTAATCCCAAGGCTCTTACGGAAACCCATCTGATATTTAGAAAAAAATCTTTTGTTCTCAAGGAACCAGTATATTTTGTTTCTTATTATTGTTTCTAATATTTTAATGATACAGGAGCCAAGTCCTATTGGTCTGTAGCTTTCAGGATCTTCTGGGTTTTTATTTGGTTTATGGATGATATGTTGTTGTCTCCATTTGACAGGGATGCAATCTCCCAATCTGATTCTGTTAAATAAGAATACGAGGGTTATTAGAACTATTCTAGGTAAGTGAAAAATCATTGAATAAGTTATCAAATCCATTCCTGGTGCAGTGTCTTTTTTTTTGTCCTTGAGGCAGCTTTCTAACTCTTCTATTGTGAACTCCATTTCGTTGTTAGTTTCTGTTATGAGTGTCAAATCATGATGGAAGTCAACCGGAGTGAGTCCCTCCAGAACCCTCTCTGCCATCTCCCGTTCTAATTGTTGATTTGAGTTTTTGTTTTCTTGGATGCGAGAAAAGGTTCTAAAGGTTCTCCAGACCTCTTTAATGTTAAAGTTTATATTTAACCCTGCACAGAAATTTTGAAATTTAAGTTTTTTCTTTTGTTTTAGAAACCGCTTGGTTGAGGCTATCTTATTTTTTAGGATAAGATAATTTTCCATATTAGTTTGATCTTTAAAAGTTTTTATTGAATCTCTTCGTTCCTTGATTTTATTTGAGCACTCCTGGTCCCACCATGGGTTCCCTGTTTTTTTAGGATTATTACTTTTTTTTTGAGGCAGGGTTTCTTCTGCCACTTCAATCAATAGGTTTTCAAAATCTTCATATCTATTTATGTTTCTTGTATGAAATTTGTTTTCCGCTTCTTGGTTGAAAAGACCCCAATCTGCCCTTCTCAAATCGTACTTGGTATGGCTGCTTGATTTATTGTTGGATAAGGAGAAGACCCCACCCACATCAAACATCGTGGGGAAGTGATCACTCCCTCCGCAATCCTGGATTATATCCCAATGGGTTTCCCCACTCAGGTTGGAAGAAAGGCACCATCTCGGATTGCTTGACTAATATGTGTTGCATACGGATGATACTTAAAGTTTTTAAGAATTCTTTGTGCAGTTGATTTGGGTACATCAATGTTATTTTCCAGCTGTCAACGACACTTTGTAAAACCAGAGCTTCAATATTTTCATCAGGTTGTCGATTACGATTTTGTTTTTTAAAGGAACCTTAAGCGGAAATTGAGGGTTTTCTTGCAATTTTTGTATGAACCAATTGCAAAACAAGGTTCTTCTTTCTAAGGCACCATCTCGGATTGCTTGACTAATATGTGTTGCATACGGATGATACTTAAAGTTTTTAAGAATTCTTTGTGCAGTTGATTTGGGTATGTAGAATATATGTCAAAAAATCTGGGTGCGCCCATGGTAGTACAATAATATTATTTTCCAGTTGTCAACGACACTTTGTAAAACCAGAGCTTCAATATTTTCATCAGGTTGTCGATTACGATTTTGTTTTTTAAAGGAACCATATTCAATTAAATTATTTCTAATTATTCTGAAGATTGACAAACAAACCTGGTTGTCGTCTTTCTGGATATCTCTGAAATTACATATCTCCAGCTCTTCCAGCATTCTTATTACACAAAATATAACATTCATACATATCTACTTTCTCCCAATTTGGAAACCTTGTGTTAAATTTGATTGATAATGCGACTAAAAAAAATCTTAAGTAATTTAGAAGCTTTAAAACTCCAACAGATAAATCAAATAAATGACAAAGTTTTGACAGATAGTTACGTAGGTATGACAACAAACGCAACTACGGCCTTTGTTTCACAGCCAACCAAGTGTAAAACAGTTTTTTAATTAAATTCACATTTCCCGTCATTCAAAGATAGGCTTATTATACATGGTTGAAAAGCTCTTTTAATGCTCGATTTATTGACGTATAAATTCAATATGGCGGTCATAAGAAATAACAAAGTTGGCTATAGTTTTAAAAAAACTAGAAGGCCTAGAAAAAAATTGTTAACGTCATTCGATTGGCCGTAGTTGCTTATACAAAACTACCAAATTTCATAAAATTTGTTTGCAAGATGACGGCAATATTTCAATTTTTCAAAAAACACAATTTTTAGTTTTTGCTCGATATTTTAGTAACCCCTGATATCTTTAATATTGATACAGCACCTGATTGGGCTTAGAATAGCTCATTTAAACAACAACAAACAAACTGGTATCTCTTACTGTTTTCGAAATAAATCCCCAGGTAGTTGCTTTTATCTGGGACACCCTGTATAAAAAGCATTTGAAATTTAGGAGAAAAACCATTACCAGTTTTTGTACTTTTTTTAAAGTACCTATATATTTTTTAATAATTGAATTTTACAAAACAACTTTTGTTGGAAATTATTGTTTCTATAATTTAGGTTCAATTTTTTTTTCACATGTATTTTAAGAAAGCATATTTTGGTGAATATCACTCATAATTTTTATGGTTTTGCAGTGGCGTGCATACAATGTAGGCGGAAAGGCGATGCGTACCCTAAATAAAATTCAAAATACTTTCTTTTCATATCATCATATTTTAAATAACTCATCTCCTGACATATTGAACAAACATATTCATAATTAGCATAATATTGCGTAAGAAATATTTCGATTAATTGCATTATCGCGCGCGCATTTTTCATCTTATCTTTTCTATAATAGATTGATTTATTTCTATTCGAATATTGCAAAACGCCAGTAAAACTGACGCGTCAATTATGCGGCAACGCCGCTTCGCCGCCAGTCACCACCAGCCATAACATTTAAAGCCTTATGCGTCAGGCGTCGTTTAGCCTAAGTCACGTGTTTTCTGCCGGCTGAAGGCGAATACTCCTGCCTTTTTCTCTTATTTAATCTTTTAACTAACTTTAAGAATGGGAAAAATAATTTTCATAAGGGAGATTTACATCAAATAAATAATTTATATAAAAAGCGTTGTGGTGCGACTATGCGAAGCTAAAAGTGATTTCACAACTACAAAACTTTTTCTTGGATTTGTAGATGTGGATCAGAATATGGGGAACATAAACTATATATATATATATATATATATATATATATATATATATATATATATATATTTTAATTTACTACGGCGGCTGTGATAAGTAAAAGTGTGTCAAAAATTCGATTTTTGTTGTCCCACGACAACTTGAAAACTACTAATCCATTTTCACAATTAATACGTCTGTTGGTTAAATGTGGATCGTTTATAATAATTCCAAGATACTACATATGACTACTCCTGTTTATAGTTAAAGTTTAAACCTATTTTATATACCGGGTGTGCCAAAAAAAACCGGACAATTTTTTTTTCATTATAACTTTTGAACTATACCATCGATTTTAATGGGACAAACTGCACTTGGCAGATAATTAAGCAGAGTTTTGGTTAAATATATTGTTTTGTCCGCCGTCTTACAATCCAAGATGGCGGACGAAATTAAATAGTACCCTTCAAAGGTGCTCGTTTATTCTTGTGTTGCGAACATGTTTATGTCTCAACCATTGTTTTAAATATTATACGATTGTCTTGCCAATAATGTCTGCATTAATTTCCTTATAAATTAATTACTACTAAACCGATTTTAATGAAATAAAAACCATCCTAGTGAGATCATGATCAAAATTTATCGCCATCTTAAAATTGATGGACAGAATCATACTTGATTGTTCAAAATGGCGTGTTTATTCTTATTTTCTGTAAATATTTTATCTTTTGTTTTAATTCATATGCGCGGGAAAAGTACCGCGCATAACGAGGGCCAAATTAGTAAAATCGGTATAGTAGTTCTCAAAAAATCTGTTTTTGTTTCAGCCATTGTTTTACAGCTTATACGATTGCATTGCCAATCCTGTCTGCATTCATTTCCTTATAAACTCATTATTACTGAACCGATCTTAGTGAAGTAAAAAAAATCATGGTGAGAATGAATTGCTCTTTAAAGATTATAATCGCCATCTCAAAACTTAAGATGTCGGACAGAATCATACTTGACCCTTCAAAGAGGCAACTTTATTCTTATTATCCGAAAATGTTTTAGTTTTTTTTTTAATTTAAAGAAAAGCAATACTTTTTTCTAGCTTAAAAAGGTACAATGCTCTAACATCGGTGAAGTGATTCTTACAAAATCTTATTTTGTTTTAACCATTGTTTTACAAATTATACGATTGCATTGCATCAAGTATAATTCTGTCCGACATCTTAAATTCTAAGATAGCGGAGAATGTTGATTCCAGTCCTTAAAAAGCCATCCATTCTCACTATGTTTTTTATTTCACTAAAATCGGTTTAGTAATAACGAATTGGCAATACAATCGTATAATCTTTAATACAATGGTGGAAACAAAAATAGATTTTTTGAGAACCATTACACGGATTTTACTAATTTGTTCCTCGTTGTGTGGGGGAAAAGAAGTGCTTTTCTATAAATTAAAAAAAAACTAAAACATTTTCGGAAAATATGAATAAACACGCCAATTTGAAGAATCAAGTATGATTCTGTCCATCTTAAATTTTAAGATGGCGATAAACTTTAATCATGATCTTTAAAGGGAAATCAATTCTAGCCAGGATGTTTTTTATTTCATCAAAATCGGTTCAGTTAATGAATTTATAAGGAAATAAATGCAGACATGATTGGCAAGGCAATCGTATAATATGCAAAACAATGGTTGGAACAAAAATATTTTTGTTTAAAACCACTGAACCGATTTTGCTGATTTTTACCTTGTTGTGCGTGGCAAGAATGTAGCTTTTTTACTAATTTAAAAAAATAATTAAAACATGTTCGCAACAGAAGAATAAACGAGCATCTTTGAAGGGTACATTTTAATTTTGTCCGCCATCTTGGATTTTGAGATGGCGGACAAGAAAATTAATTTAGTTAAAACTCTGATTAATTCTCTGCAAACTGCAGTTTGTCCCATTAACATCGATTGTATGGTTCAAAAGTTATAATGTAAAAAAAATGCCCGGTTTTTTTTGGCCCACCCGGTACATATATATTGAAAAATTTTTAACTTCTTTTCGATTAATTTGATTAATATTTTTTTACAGGTTTATTAAAAAAAAACATACAATACGACTAAGACATATGAGACAACTTAAAATCCTACTTAAAACTAAATTGCCCGAATGTTTCAAACCCTTATATCTTATGTTTTCTTAAAGTTTTTAAAACCCCAGTTAAAAGGCTTAAAAAAACTTAATACAAAATATGTGCCCTGCGGTACAAAGCACTTAATCAGAATATTTTCGCACCTCTCTCTCTCTCTCTCTCTCTCTCTCTCTCTCTCTCTCTCTCTCTCTTGCAAATTCAAATAGTAACAATATGAATTACTTCGTAAGCTCCCAGTAGCGTAGCGTAGCGGAAGAGGGTGTTCCATAAAAAAAAATTACATATTTATATAATTTAACATTTTAATTATTTCTTCAATTCTAAGCAAAATTCATCAAAACACAACGTATAACAACAATGAATCAATTTCTTATGCAACTGCATTCATTTTAAAACCTAATAACCTGAAAACTATTTAATTTAGGTACACTATGTATCGAGAAACTTTGTTTAGATTTAAAGGTATAATTAAAATAAAAAATTATTAAATCAAATCAAATTTTATTTTCAAAATTACAAATTTCAGTATAACTAATTGGTGGTATCAGGAGACACAATGGAACTAAAATCTGTGTGTGAGCTCCTAGTACCACCAGAATACTGGTATTTTTTAGACAATCAAATTAATTTTAAAAAAATTAGTTAAAAAAATAATTTATTACTTTAGAGCTTAAATTCAGAACAATAAGAAGGTCTATTGTAACCGTCCGATTGCACAGAAAATAAATTTATCCTTAGTACTATTAATAAATTGATATATGTTATATAGCTTATTAGTTATTATTGGCATCAGGTGATATTAGGATCCAAAATCCATGTATGTAGCTGACATTTAATTTTAAGGTATGGCTTGTCTTTTATTTATTTTAGGAGCCAGTGTATGGTGAAGTTCTCTGATATAATGTTAACCTAATATTTGGTTTGCTCGCTTAAAGATTTTCAGCCTGTCTTTAGATAGTACTTGAATATATCGTTTGTTAACATATATTTAGTTTAGAAACATTACTCTAGCCTCACCAAATAAAGTGTCACTAGAAAATTTTCTATTCTTTTAAAAAATTACTTTTAGTATATGTTTTTGAGTGTCAATAACTGGGTCCAGGACGGATGTTCCTTTAAAAAAAATACAAGTTGTTGTGTTAGGGCTGTATATGCCCAACCCCGTAAAAGTAAAATTATTACTGCTTAGTAGACATTTTAAGACCCGACTACATCTTTTGTATTAAACGTTTTTTCAAGATCTTGTATGTATAGTTTAAGAAATAATCGACTGTTCCCATACTTATCAGTATATTTTTTTATATATTATTTTTATTATGGGCGCATCCATTTTAGATATTTGATGAAAAAAAATATAACATAGCAAAAAATGCGACATCCTGAGGAATCGCCAGTCCCCCTGACATATTCCTGGATGCATCACTGTGTTTATATTTAATGAAGAAACCCAAATAAAAACTGACAGCATCGTGTCAAATAAACTAAAGGCCTTGATTGCCAAGCTTAAGAAATGCCTAAAAAAATTGTTCTTTCCTATATTAATTTTTTTGATTTTACAGTGTGACCTCTTTAAATTGACCCTACGCTATACCGGGCATAGGCAAACTAATAATCCGAATAGTCAATTTAGAAAGTAATAGTCCGATAATGTATTTATACCAAAGTTATTAAATAAATAAAAAAAACATATATAAATAATTTAAAAAAAAACAAAAGTAAAACAAATGTAAAATATCATCAGTTCGTAAACAACAAGTAAAATTAAAGAAAGAATAATATAAAAAAGTTTTTTCCTCGGCCGGGACTCGTGTAACCTGTGTAGTTAGTTAGTGTTCATTTAATAAGTTTTATTCTTTACGTTCATGCTGCTAATTTTAATTGTCGGGATGAACGTTTCCCTAAAACTGAAATAGGGAACAATCGTTCGTTTTAGAGATATTTTATCTACAGTCAAGAGTTTTCAGAGTTGAGTCTATAAGTACCTTTGCATATGATAAAATTCACCTTTTGTATATATAGATATCCAATAATAAAGGCTTTTTGACTTAATTTGATTTTATTTTTAAATTATTATCAGCACTACTGCAATAAGTATGTTTTTTACTAGGTGCCACTTGACCTTATTCCCCATTAAACACTCTTTAAGAGATTCCGAAGAAAAACCAGCTATGTATTGAATTTATGATAAAAATAATAATAATAACCGCCTTGTTTTCCAACATAACAGGTGAACTAAAGCCAGTGTAAAACTAGCACCGCATGGAAAATTTTTACAGATACAACTCAATAAATTGTCAAAATAATTCACAGGCAAAAAACATTTTTTTCTAAAGATTTTGAGCATTTTTTAAAATTTTGCAAAAGTTCTTAAATGTTCCACAGTGGTGTAAGGGTCATTGTTTGTTTTTGAATGAAAAAACCTGTGTAGTTATGTATTGAGATAAATATTGGTTAAATAATTTACTAGTGCTACGGATTTCATCTGAGCCACAGAGTCGTCCAACAAAATCTTAAAATGTAGTTAATAACTAAATTTAAGGGGTCAGAGTTTTTGTCTTGACATCTTCTGTACTGACTTCTATAGGCCCGAAATAAAGATTAAAAGAAACTTCGGTTAAAATTTTGTCCCATTCATCAACGAGATTCATAGCGCCATTGCCCCAGGTGTTTTTTTAAGGATTTCTCCTGGACTAAGGTATTCAGTGTATTAGAAGTGAAGTTTTAGAAAAATGAAGGTTAGTCCTTTAAAATAACGCAGGTTGGATTCGTATAACATATGTGGTAAAAATATGGTTAGGGGCTCCCGGACTAAAAACACGCTACATTGATAGTGCCGAAAAAATTGTCGCGGGCGTCAAAAGATATGTCGCTCTGAATAGACGTCAAAACTTTTGGCGAAAACCGGCCTCTTGATTTAAAAAAACGCCAGTTTGAACGTTGAAAAATGAATTCCGGCAGCGCCCCAACGCTACAGTTTAAATATGAAATGAGTTCGAATTTTTGCAATTTACATTCATGTGAATGGAAGTAAACGCAAATATAATATTTATTTCTTTTCTTTAACATCACTTATCACTTTTTCTTGAGTTTTTGAGGTTTTATAAACATACATTACTGTGATATTACTGGATAAATTGTGTAATGCATAAACATACTCCATTTTGATGACATTTCTTGACGTTTCAAATGGTCATTTTTATACAAAACTGAAGCATGCGTTTATTTTAATAAAAAATAATCCAAAACAGTGGAAGAAACGTTTAAAAATTATTGATAAATACGTAAACAAGCCCACGGAAGGAATCTAACATGAAAAATATGTCTGGTAAGTTTTTGTAACTACAAAAATTGCATTTTAAATGACCTTAACAATACTGACGTTTTCTTCAGTATTTCTGTCGATTGGCAAAGAATCGAGCCCATTAGGGCGAAAAGAAAATTATTCGGAAATATATTTTTATCCCTTGGTAGGTATATAATATACTAGTAGGCACTTTTAAACTTTTTTCCGTTATATTTTTTTGTGCTTTTAGGTTTTTTTGTATACCTGATCTGTCACTTCTCGTCCCTGAATTTGACTTTTTGTTCCTGATCCGTCACTTTTTATCCCCAGTGACGGAACAGGGAGAAAAAATCAAATTCAGGGGATAAAAAGTTACATTTTTTTCCCTATAATGATGAATAAAAAGTGCATTTCAACCCTAAGCAGCGAAAACTTATTAATTTAATTAATTTAGTTTTTGGATTTTTTTAAAATACAGGTTGAATACGGTAAAAAACAGCTATTTAAAAAAAATAATAGCCGGTACCGTGGCCACCATTTAAATTAAAGTAAATAAAGTAATGTGTAGCTCAATTAACATCAGCAAAATCTTGATCCAAAAATAAATAAATAACCCATCAATGTTTTTTATTAGCTTTTTGTACCTAATTCAGTTTGTCTCAGTTTGAATCCTGCTGTGCTTCTTTTACGTTTCAACCCTCGATTAAGACGGACACGTGCCAAAAGGAATCAGGAAAGGATCTAGGGGCGCACAGGAAACCAAACACCCACCCTATTTAATGCGGGCTACATTTACATTCAATTTGTGAATTTCCGCGTCGGGCGTCGGTTCGAGCACATTTTTTAGTATGAGTAAGGTTATGAATGTCTTAAAAACCACTACCAGAGGTCTCAAAACACTAAGAATAGGCTGTTTGACAGTAGTAAAAATAAATATATATTTATTTCTAGATATCTCTTTAGGTCTTGGGAATGCTAAAAACAAACTTTTTTATTTAATTTTTTCTCAAATTCATAGTTCTTTTAATTTAATAAATTCATTGAATTAAAACAATTAGCCACGTGATTCAAAACAGGCGGTCTACTAATCAGCTGCGAGTGACGTCACAAAACAGTAAACGCCTCGAACGAACCTATTTTCTGTGTTATTTTCTTATGGATGGCAATGTTTGCTTTGGTTTAAAGTGCGAATTATCGTTTTGCATATAAAAAACATTTTCAATGGAAAACGGATTCTCCAAAGCCGATAGCTCCAACTTGCCAATGCTGAATTCCTTTATGGTGGCAAGCTTCTTTGCCAACAACAGTGATTTTTGTTCTGCGGAATTTAGAAACGTTAAAATGTTGATGTATGTATTCGATGAGTTGTTTTGTATATAACTAAGTTTTTTTACGATATTCTTCGCCTACTTTTACTCATTTAGATTTTGAGGTTAGGTTATATATTTTGCTTTTTTGTTTAATATAATAGATTCAATTAAATACCCAATCATTATTATTTTAATCATTAAGAAACAATCAAAAATTGCTTTTTTAAAACAAAATTTCCTAAATACATTTTGTTTCAAAGAATTCTTATGACCCTTCATAACTAATTTTAAAACACCAAAATTATTATGAAGTGAGCTTTTATATTTCTTGGGCAAAACTCCTGGTTTCAGTATTATTTTAGTTACTGAACTCATTAAATGGTACTCCATATAGTTTTCCATATCATTGGGCAACTGTAATAATAAATTATTTCACAGAAAAAAAAACAAAAATAAAAATCATGTAATAAACCGAGGGGGGGACAGGTAGGCACAAAGTATACAACGACCAGCAATAGTTGAAGTACTGCATAGGTTACACTGCATAGGCCTGCGTAGGTACTGCCTACTCCTGCCTATGCACTGCCTAGTCTTGCATATGCACTGCTCAGTCCTACATTTAGCCTGCATGTGCACTGCCTAATCCTGCATTTAGAGGTACTCCCTAGTCCTGCCTAATAACTGCCTAGCACCGCCTAAAAATGTGTACACCTTTCTGCCTATTATAGTTGTTCACCCCTTTACGAAAATAGTTATATATATTATAGACAACGTGAGAAAAATTAATAGAAACAATTTAGTTATACTCACATTAAAGTGATCTTCACAAATGTAAAGTGAAGATGTATTAGATAAGGCCCTTGGGTCTCTTCCACTTAGTTCTAGCCACTTTCTGCGTTCTTTTACTGCTGTAGGCACATGAATAAATAGTTTTTCAGGTGTTTTTGTGCTAAGCACTACACACCACTTATGGATATTTTTTTACATAAAAAACAGTAAAAACACAGACCAAAAACAAATAAACATTTGAATGCCGTGTATCTGTCCGCGAGTTTACTGCGCTGTGACGTCATTGCAGTGCCATGCTGAGGCACTACACACCACTTATAGGACATTTTTTTACATAAAAGACAGTAAAAACACAGACCAAAAACAAATAAACACTTGAATGCCGTGTATCTGTCCGCGAGTTTACTGTGCTGTGACGTCATTGCAGCGCCATGCTAGAGCGTTTTAGCGGCAAATTCAAATCGGAAATGAGAAAACTTGATTTTAAATGTAGTCATAAAAAAATATACTATTTTAATAACTTTGCGTAGCAAATTAGGGATCTATGTATCATTCTAAAATCTTTTATAAAATTTGTCAAATACCCTATTTTGGTCCAAGACTCTTAAGGCTGAAGCAACTAAATACAGAAGTTTGACGTTGATGAAACATATTCTGATAGTATGTATCATTCTAAAATTTATCAAATACCCTATTATGGTCCAAGACTCTTAAGGCTGAAGCAACTAAATACAGAAGTTTGACGTTGATGCAACATATTTTGATAGTTGTTTTACACCAGTGCAGCCAATTCTTGAATTGTATAGAAATGAACGTTCTCTCGAGAGATGTGATCGTTTCCGGGTCTGATCCCATCACATCGTGTTCTCTCGATGAGTGTTCCTCTTATTTTTGAACCTTCCCTGACCAAATTTGCCAAATTTACTACGTTCAAATGACCTACTTTCTAAACGAACCGTTTTAGTTTCTGGTATTTTGTAACCATAACGACATAACCATACATACCAGTTTTTTGAAACTAATGGAGGTAAATAAAAAAAATGTGCTCCATTAAACTTAATTTAAAGAAAAAATCCAATCGAGTTTTTGCAAAAGCATTCGAAATTGAGGGCGAGGACATTTCCTCGGATTTTACGTATTAAACTGGCCAACAACTATGGGAAACCATATCCGAATGATTAAAAGCCATACCCGGAGGATCGAACGATCATTATAAATCAAAAACGGAAAAAAAGAATACAGAAATCCTTTATCAAACAACAGTAGAAACAAATATTGACATATAAACGGAATATGTCAAACAAAACTTTCTGTGCAAGTTTCTCTAATCTTCCCTGCAATTGCAGCGCCATTCTCCTGTCTCATAGCACAAAAACGTTCACCAGCGAGTTTTGAACGGATGGGAACGCTGCTCGGGCGTTTAAGAATACAGACAGACGATCACTCTCTCAAATGAAGTGAGCATTCGCATGAGTTATACGACCGACGTCGACCTTACCTGGAATCATCTAGAGAAACCCGACTACCTCTAAACCTACCGGAGATGAGGAGTTGCATTTCAGTTCATTTGTTGTAAACGTTTTTACCTTAGTATTCTTAAGTCTATTATTGTACTCGCATCAATAAAAATATAGATTTATTATAAAGCATAAACTCGAAGTGGTTGTTCGATTACTTAATTCATGAAATTTCACACGAACACAATGCAACAATTAGCTTCCAGATAATATCAGTCAAATATATCCAGAGCGTCTAACTGCTCTGAAGACTTGGCCGCATTTTGAATTGTGCTTGGGCCTTTGGCTGAAGCCACAATTAAAAATACAAGCAACTAAATACATACGTTGATGAAAGACCTTTAATATATTTTGACAGCTGTTTTACGCCGGACATTGTCAAACTTATCCAGGGCGTCTTAACTCTATTTAGTCGTCATCGTTGACATTTAGTGCCGTAGCGTCGCCTAGTTCGTTAACCTATTTATTTAGTTAAAATTTTGCACCTATGCGTGTGGTAACATGTAGATTTTTACGATTGATTAGTGTAACTTGTATTGATGAAGCAACCTTTTTGTATATACCGCGTGAACAGGTTTACATCTAGGGGGCTAAATTTCCATAAGAGGACAAAAATAGATAGAGTATTATAGTGTTTAGAATGGTTATAAATTATAGGTTAAAGAAATGAAGGACCACCTTATTATTTGGTGAGTAGGGAAAGTAAAACTCTAATTAATAAATTTAATGAATTAATTATTACAACAAAATATAGATCGTATGGCGTCAAAATTGACCCTGCTTACCTTAAAATTTCCAATTCTCTTCACCTCGTGTGTATACCTCTTTTGTTGGATTCGAACAGAACGGCTATAGTGCCGTTTTCCGTTACCTCATAGCGGAGGAGGCGCGCAGGTGTCATCGAAACTTTGACGGCCATTTCGCGCGCTTAATTCAAATTTTAAATTGAACAAAAATAACAAAACAATGTTAATTGTAAAAAGAAAAATAATTAAAAAAACTATTAAAAAATAAAACAAAAAATAGTCTTGTGGAAAATATCTTTTCCCCAATTCCAAGCATGTATTAAAAAGAAACCGCGATACGCCCAAGTCCCGCAGAAAGCTTTGCAGCGTTTTCATAGGTAACCTTGATAAATTACTACAGGCGCACGCGGTCGCACTCGTCAAGGGGCGGACAATCTGAAACATTTTTTGCAGGCGAGAATTATTAGTTGACTTCACTCCTCACCATACAAGAAGTAGTAGAGTAAATTTGTAGAGTATTTCAAGAAAAAGCTGCAAAAAGGGTATATTTTTTATATTTGGCATGGTAGTAGCTAACATCAAAAGCTAAATTTTCAATCGAGGATCCCCTATTTTCCGGCATCAGAATCCAAGATGGCGGCTGCCAAAGTTAGAAAAAAAATGAATTCCCTGATTTAAGAGAAATTAAATTAATTTTGATAAATTTGCTTTAAGTAGGACCTACTCAATTCAAAAATGTAAAAAAAAGTTACACCTGTCACTTTAAAACAAAATGGCGGCTATATTTTAAAAAAAATCGTTTTTCCTCGATATTTTCTTAAATTTTTGCGCGATGTTTATTTTGAATACCTCATTCTAAAGCCACTGACCGGCTCTTTAAACCTACCGAAAAAAAATTATAAGTTTCTTAGCCGACACAAAGATGGCGCTTAATATGTCAAAAATAAATGAGACCTTTATAACCTGTAGACCAAATTAAATTTTGACAAAAAAATTTTTGGAGTTTATCAACAGGAAGCTAAATATTATAAAAATGTATATAAAATTACAATTTGACATTTAACATTTTAAGATGGCGGTCGAAGTTCAGATAAAAAAGTTATTTTTTTGTTCTTGTTTGACACAACTAGTATTGAGGTGTAATATATCGATTTAAACTAAATAGGGGTCGCCGATTTTAAATATTTCATAATAAATGACGCATGTCTATTATTAATCAAGATGGCGGCGTTTACTTTACTGTTAGATTAATATTAACGGAAATAGCTATTAAGTAAAATATGGTCAATTCAATCAAATTACCTGGTACGTGATATATGTATGTCAACTTTTTTGACATTTTTAAAATGTCTGTGTTTTGTTTAACGAGATGTCTTGTTTTTTCCAGCTTTTTTTGTTAAATTTCGAAAAAATAAACAAAAATGTTTTTTTTTTACATTTTCGGCCGCCATCTTTAAAAAATAAATAAATAATTTTTTTTTTGTACATTACAATATAAAACTAATTAAGATTAATATAAAGCTACATATCTTGGTAAAAATAATTACCAAACCAAAAAGATACTGCTGTATTTATATTTTGAACGCCGCCATCTTGGAGAATAATAGACATATGTCATTTATTATGAAATATTTAAAATCGGCCACCCCCATTAATTTAGTACAAATCAATATATTACACTGCAATACTGGTTGTGTCAAACATGAACAAAAAAATTACTTTTTTATCTGAACTTCGGCCGCCATCTTAAAATGTTAAATGTCAAATTGTAACTTTTTATAAATTTTTAAAAAATCTGGCTTACCACTGATAAAATCCAAAAAAAGTTTTTTTTAAATTTAATTTGGTCTACAGGTTGTAAAGGTTTCTTTTATTTTTGACAAATTAGGCGCCATCTTTGTGTCAGATAGGAAACTTATCATTTCTTTAAGGCACGTTTAAAGACCTGGGCAGTAGCTTTAATATGAGGTATTAAAAATAAATATCGCACAAAAAATAACGAAAATATTGAAGAAAAACGATTTTTTTAAAATATAGCCGCCATTTTGTTTTGCAGTGACAGGTGTACATTTTTTTACATTTTTAAATTAAGTAGGTTCTACTTAAATTAAATTTATCATAATTAATTTAATTTCTCTTAAAACAAGGAAATCATTTTTTTTCTTAACTTTGGTAGCCGCCATCTTGGATTCTGAGGCCGGAAAATCGGGGATCCTCGAAAGAAAGTTTAGCTTTTGGTGTTAGGTACTACTATGCCAAATACAGTCGAACCTCTCTAACTCGAACCTCTATAACTCGAACCTCTCTATAACTCGAACCTCTCTATAACTCGAACCTTTTAAGTGGTCCCTGCACTTTTTATATGAATTTTAACCTCTAACTCGAATTTCTATAAGTCGAACTCTCCATAACTCGAACTGATTTGGTTGTCCCTTGAAGTTCAAGTTATAGAGGTTCGACTGTATAAAAAAAATATACCTTTTTACAGCTTTATTTTACAAATTTACTCTACTAAAGTGGAACATTTTATTTTTTAAATTTTATTTAATGTGAGTTATTTAGTTCCTAAAACACCTAGATCGGATAATAAAATAAATTGTCTGTCTCAATACACGATAACTCAAGAACACCTCAAGCGATTACCCAATACGATACACAGGTTTTATGTGGGCATTAGATTTTGGTTGTTGGTTTAAAAGGCATTACTACTTATAATTTTGATATTTGTCTTGAAAACGTACTAAATGAGCTCCGCGGATCTACTGAGGCTCAATACCACCTCTGCCGCCTCATAAGGTCTCTACCACCCTCCGGCGTCCCATAACCACGCTGCGTTCACGGTGGTCCACCATTGCAAAATGCATTAAAAAAAACATCAAATTAAATATTAGTTAGCTTGCCAATAGTGAATGTGAACCGAATATCAATAACAAGAATAACACTTTAAAATTCTATTTGTTTGTAAAAGTAAGTAAATTATTTAAATTTAGGAACAAGCAGAATTTTAAGGTATTATTCTGGTTGTTTATCACCCCGTTTGATAAATGCACTTACATAAAACTGAAAAGTTGACCATTCGCGAACCAAATAGCGGCTTATACTGATATTGTCGCTAAACTGGCAACGTCGGTTTTACGCTTTTCTGCTCTCCAATACAATCCTCATGGCCGATACAAAAATCCTACCCCTAGATAGAAGGCTGGCCACGCAGTAGACGTAACTGCCCAACTAAAAACTTTAGCATTAGTAAATGTATACTCTATTCGCTTAGAGGCCTTCATGGACTGTTCGTGTTAATGCAAAGTTGACTTCAGGGGTTGAAAGTAAGGACACTCATCGTAAAGGCAAGCTTGACGATAAGTGACCTTAGTTGAAAGCCCTTACCTTTGGGAACACAACTCCACTTATTGGACATCTGGAAAACTCATGCCAAATACAATATGGCGTTTTAAACATAAAAAACCAGAGTTTTGGAAAATGTACAATTTTTTAATTACTTAATAAATTTTTTTCAAACTGTTTTTTTTTGGATTAATGTGCACTTTTATAAAAACTATTAATCACTTGCATTTTTAAGGTTTTTGTATCTCAAAAAAAAATATATTCCTCAACATCATGTTTTTTTTTTCGTGTTTTTTGCGTTTTATAGAAAAACTGCCGATTTTACAAAAACATCACAAGATGTATCCACAGTGGGTTTCGTTTTTACTATAAGTTAAAAAAATTTCTAGTTATGCTCAAAAAATTACGAAAAAGTAAATCCCTATCCACCAAAATTTACCCTCAGGTACCCCTAGCCACCAAAATTTTACTTTTTCATGAAAGTTTCAAAAGTGGAAAAAAGGCTTTACAATTCTAAATAACGTAAGCTAATTTTTTTATTTTTTTTAGTCTATATTCTGTCAAATTTAAGAACTTATTTAGAAAAATAATTTGGGTTGGAAGAAATATCGAAAATACAAAATATCGAAAACATACAAAAAATATATATATATATATATATATATATATATATATATATATATATATATATATATATATATATATATATATATACATATATCACAACGTTCTACGTCTTCCGATACCCAATCTCCACTCGTTTCTGTTTGCCCATAATTCATCATCTAGGCCGCTTATTCTTATTTCCCTGTCTATTCCTTCTCTCCAGCTTCTCCTTGGCCGTCCTCGTTTTCTTCGGCCAGTTGGTTTCCATTGTAGTATTTGTTTAGGTAGTCTTTCATCATTCATTCTTTGTACATGTCCGTACCACACTAGTTGTTTTGTTCTTATATCATCCACTAAAGTACGTTCGCCCACTGTCATAATTTCTCTTATTCTTTGATTTGTCACTCTTTCTCTTTTTGATTTCCCTGCTGCTCTTCTCCAATAGTCCATCTCCGTAGCGGAAAGCATTTTTTCTGTTCTATCCTTGATTGGCCATACTTCTGAGCCGTATGTAATAATACTTTTTACAATGGTGTTATATATAAGCTTTTTGTTATGTTTTGATATACTTTGGTCCCAAATTATTCCATTGAATAAAGTTATTGCTTTTCTTCCTTGTACGTTTCGATCTTTCATAGCTTTGTCTAGTGTTCCGTCAGTTGTAATTTTTAGACCTAAGTATTTATACTCATCACAGGACTGAATTCGCTGCCCGGTATTTAAGATTAGATCCTGTTTCATTCCACCGATACACATATACTCTGTCTTATTGAGATTAACCTCTAGTCCCCACTTATTGTACTCTTCTATTAGTTTTCGTGTCATATATTCGAGGTCGTCATAATCCTGAGCCACTACTATCTGATCATCGGCGAAACATAAAGTATACAAGGTGGTTTCGTCCAACGAAATTCCCATGTTTTGGCATTTTCTCTTCCATACTTTAAGGACTTGTTCCAAGTATATCTTGAAGAGCGTAGGCGAGATACAGCAACCTTGTTTAAGACCTTTATTTACTTGAAAGCCTTTGGTTAGTTTTGCTTTTATTTTAACTTTTGCCTTACTATTGCGGTATAACTCTTTGATGGCCTTAATTAGTTGTACGCTTATGTTTGTGTTTTCCAACGCTTTC
The DNA here is from genome assembly GCA_963576565.1 of Aspidapion aeneum. Lineage (NCBI taxonomy): Eukaryota > Metazoa > Arthropoda > Insecta > Coleoptera > Brentidae > Aspidapion > Aspidapion aeneum. Next base: position 89,661,709 of record OY755038.1, read on the forward strand.
CAAAGTAAATTTAGTGGTATACTATCATATGCCTTCTGCAAATCGACGTAAAGCAGATGCAGCTCTTGTCCGTATGCCATTTTCTTTTCAATAACTTGGGTTATACAAAAGAGATGATCTGAAGTCGATCTACCCGCCCTGAAACCAGCTTGTTCTTCTGCCTCCATGTCTTTATATTCGCTCTTCACTTTATTTCTTATTATTTTACCGTATATTTTGCTTAGCGTACTAGTCACAGATATACCTCTATAATTGTCACATATATCTTTCCTTCCTTTTTTGTGTATTGTGGATATATATGACGTTTTCCACTCAGTTGGTACTACAGTTCCATTTAAATATTTTTGGAAAAGATTCCGTAATCTCCAAAACAGTTCTTCAGTGCCATATTTAATAAGTTCGGCTGGGATATTTCCGGGTCCGGCAGATTTACCGCTTTTTAAGGTTGTGCACACGTTTTTGACCTAAGAGATAGTGAGGGGTACTGGAGATCCCATCGTTCTAATTATATTGTCTCTTGCCTCTTCCTTGAATTCTGCTCTACCTTCAGTTAAAAGTTTTTTAAAATGCTCATCCCATTATTTGTCTAGTATTGGTGAAATGATATCTCTGCATGTTTCTTTTTTAATCGATCTTATAGTTTTCCAGCTTTCGGTACTTCTCCTACCTCCTAAGTAAGAATGTATTTTCTGGCACTTGCGTCCACGAATGATTTTTCTTATCACTGATCATTCTTCTAACCTTTGATTGCGCGATTTTGTATTCTTGTCTGCTTCTATCTGTCTTTTGAGATAAGTAGGTGTGATATAATTTCATTTTTTCCTCTATTTCTTTTTCAATCTCAGCATCCCACCAGTATGGTTTTCTTCTTCTAGAAGTTTCTTCCACTAATCCTAGTGCTTCTTTTGCAGCTTGGTGGATGCTTAATGTAATACATTTGTATTCCTCATCTGGGGTTTCACCTGAACTTGTATTAAGTTTTTCGTTCAGTCTCTTTTTGTGTAGGTTTTTTACGCTGTTATGTTCTAGGCTTAGTAGATTATATTTACAGTGATCAATTTCTTAAATCACTGTATCATCAAGATGTTGTTGATGCAGGCTTCGGCCTTGATAAGGAAAGAGAATTTTGGACTCCAGAAAATAGTGATCACTTCCGCATGTTGATCCACGCTTTGTTCTGACATCTTCAATTTTTAGTTTTGTCTTTTGTTTAGTGATAAGATAATCAATGACGGATTTCAGGTTTTGTGAGGGTTTGGCCAGGTATATTTGTGTATTTCCTTATGTTGAAAAAAACCGTTTTGGATTTTTAGGTCTAATTGCTCACATACTGTAATTAGCCGGTTTCCATTGTCATTAACAACATTTTCTCCATATTGGCCAACTGTCAGATCCTTAACTCTGTTACCGGTTCTACTATTTAAATCTCCCAATATGACAATTTCTCTAGATGTACTTACAGCTGATATTTCATTGTGTGTTTCTTCAAAAAATTTGTCTTTCACGGCTACATTTGCATCGTCGTTATACGCATAGATTCCAAAAATCGTAAGTCTCATTCCTTTTATTGTTATATTCATTTTAATTAGCCTTTCATTGACTGCTTCCCAGTTGGTGATAAATTTTCTAAATCTTTTGTGGACCAAAATAGATACTCCTTATTGAGCATGTTTTTCTGTTGCCACTCCGCTAGGTTTTCAGATCCTTTTCCGTTTTCGTCCCGCCTTGGACTTAGTTTCGTTGGTTCGCTGTCGTTTCACTCGTAGAATGAAAAATAGGTTTTACCTATTTTTTATTTCTTTTTGATTTACCTTGTATCTTGTAGTCAGTTTGTTCTACTTTGTGTCAGGCAAGCCACGCTGAGGATGGAAATGCCTTTTTCCGAAACACCGATGTCCGTGGTTGACTATACCCCTATAAAGTTGCCTTTTATACATAGTTTCCTTGGTTCGCTGTCGTTTCACTCGTAGAATGAAAAATAGGTTTTACCTATTTTTTAATTCTTTTTGATTTACCTTGTATCTTGTAGTCAGTTTGTTCTAGTTTGTGTCAGGTAAGCCACGCTGAGGATGGAAATGCCTTTTTCCGAAACACCGGTGTCCGTGGTTGACTATACCCCTATAAAGTTGCCTTTTATACTTTGTTAACTCATTGTTTTCGGTTTCAAACCGATACCGTGGAGACGGTGATAGCATGGTCTGGTTGAACTGTGATAAAATGTCTTTCTTCCTTATAGACCGGTGGACGTTTTAGTCCCGCCTTGGACTTAGTTTCCTTGGTTCGCTGTCGTTTCACTCGTGGAATGAAAAATAGGTTTTACCTATTTTTTAATTTTTTTTGATTTACCTTGTATCTTGTAGTCAATTTGTTCTACTTTGTGTCAGGTAAGCCACGCTGAGGATGGAAATGCCTTTTTCCGAAACACTGGTGTCCGTGGTTGACTATACCCCTATAAAGTTGCCTTTTATACTTTGTTAACTCATTGTTTTCGGTTTCAAACCGATACCGTGGAGACGGTGATAGCATGGTCTGGTTGAACTGTGATAAAATGTCTTTCTTCCTTATAGACCGGTGGACGTTTTCGTCCCGCCTTGGACTTAGTTTCCTTGGTTCGCTGTCGTTTCATTCGTAGAATGAAAAATAGGTTTTACCTATTTTTTAATTCTTTTTGATTTACCTTGTATCTTGTAGTCAGTTTGTTCTACTTTGTGTCAGGTAAGCCACGATGAGGATGGAAATGCCTTTTTCCGAAACACCGGTGTCCGTGGTTGACTATACCCCTATAAAGTTGCCTTTTATACTTTGTTAACTCATTGTTTTCGGTTTCAAACCGATACCGTGGAGACGGTGATAGCATGGTCTGGTTGAACTGTGACGAAATGTCTTTCTTCCTTATAGACCGGTGGACGTTTTCATCCCGCCTTGGACTTAGTTTCCTTGGTTCGCTGTCGTTTCACTCGTAGAATGAAAAATAGGTTTTACCTATTTTTTAATTCTTTTTGATTTACCTTGTATCTTGTAGTCAGTTTGTTCTACTTTGTGTCAGGTAAGCCACGCTGAGGATGGAAATGCCTTTTTCCGAAACACCGGTGTCCGTGGTTGACTATACCCCTATAAAGTTGCCTTTTATACTTTGTTAATTCATTGTTTTCGGTTTCAAACCGATACCGTGGAGACGGTGATAGCATGGTCTGGTTGAACTGTGATAAAATGTCTTTCTTCCTTATAGACCGGTGGACGTTTTCGTCCCGCCTTGGACTTAGTTTCCTTGGTTCGCTGTCGTTTCACTCGTGGAATGAAAAATAGCTTTTACCTATTTTTTAATTCTTTTTGATTTACCTTGTATCTTGTAGTCAGTTTGTTCTACTTTGTGTCAGGCAAGCCACGCTGAGGATGGAAATGCCTTTTTCCGAAACACCGGTGTCCGTGGTTGACTATACCCCTATAAAGTTGCCTTTTATACTTTGTTAACTCATTGTTTTCGGTTTCAAACCGATACCGTGGAGACGGTGATAGCATGGTCTGCTTGAACTGTGACGAAATGTCTTTCTTCCTTATAGACCGGTGGACGTTTTCGTCCCGCCTTGGACTTAGTTTCCTTTGTTCGCTGTCGTTTTACTCGTAGAATGAAAAATAGGTTTTACCTATTTTTTAATTCTTTTTGATTTAACTGCTAATTAGGTTTGGTTGGGTATGGTTAGGTTTGGATAGGTTCGGTTCGGTTTGGTTCGGTTCGATTCGGTTCGGTCCGGTTCGGTTTGGTTCGAATTCACACCTTCTATGATCCCAGGAAAGAACTCAGAAAAGTTTTTTTTTTAACAAATTGTTGGTTTAGTTTGCATTGGTTCGGTTTGATTCGGTTCGGTTCGGTTAGATTTCATTAGGTTAGGTTTTTGAAACTATCTATTTTCGTTTATATCAGATTAGGTTACGTTATATTAGGTCAGGGTCAGGTTGTTGTTTCGATATACAGTGAAACCTCTCCTTGCGGACACCTCTATTAAGCGGACACTCCCTTTAGGCGGACAAATTTGTTGGAACCAAGCTTTTGCCTATGTCTTTACATGTATAACCGGACGCGAACAATTTTTTTTGGTTAAAAAATTCTGAAACCTCCCTTAACCGGACGCGAACCTCTGAAAACGGGACGGAGCGCTGCACGACATGAGCATAAATATTATGTAGTATGTTGGCAACAAGGCACTCTGCAGCCGGGGAATTACCTCTTTCCGTTTTAATGCGGAGACGAAATACATCTGTCATATTTACAACATTATTTGATTCAGCGGGACTGCTGTGTTTATTGTTCAGTTGGGTAATAATAGATCTCTTTGAAATAGCGCCTAGTAAAAAACTTCTTATTTTATGTGAAAAAATGGAAATTGTTAACGTTGCATGGAAGGAACATCTACCAACACGTTAGATCGCCTAAAATTTTAGGCAGCGGAAATTGTTAATAAATATATATCAAAATTTCGCAGTTACCTCTCTTAACCGGACACCTTCAATAAGCGGACAAAATCGACGGAACCGTGAGTGTCCGCTTATGGGAGGTTTCACTGTATTGTATTTTCAATATTTTGTTATTAGATATTTTGTGTTTTCGATATTTTGTATTTTCGATATTTTGTTGTTTCGATATTTTGTAGTTTCGGTATTATGAACCGCACCGAACCGAACCGAACCGAACTACCAGATTAAAATCCCGAAGAAAATCCCTTTTTAGTGTCCAATTAAAAAAAAAACACATTTAAACATCACTGACAATCTAAACAAATCGCTGTTACGTGAACTGTGAAAGAGTTTAGAAATTTTCTGGGGAACTCGTTTTCTCCCGGGTTAACTTGAATTCACGGAAGCGTTTTTTCGAGAATAGAGCATTTGCCCTTTTAGGGTGAGAATCACTCATATTGTCCTCCCAAGAATTCAAGAATAAGTATCCTGTAAAGAGTGTCAAAAAGTTATATGATATAAAATGATGGATGTAAATGAGCCTCTTAAAATTTAGAATAGTGTGCCTGACGGGGTGGTGCGGTGGCATGATGCTCGGGATTTAGGTCTAGTAGTTTTTATTTTTAATCTTTAGGGTGGAAATCCGTTGGGATATGCCGGTTGTTTTTAAGACATGATGTCGTCCGTTATGGGAAGACCACCACCACCCCTTTTAATCCAGACTTCAAAAACCCCTCGGCTTCCTATATCAAGATGCGGATTTCACTTTAAGCTTCTATGGAAAATTAAGGCTCGCAAGTCGAGGTTAGTTTTTTACTAGCTTCCATAAAAATACCCGAAATCGAAATGATATTGTTATGATCGTGTTTATTCAGCGAAAATAAACATTTAAAACTCGCAGTGCAGCAAGCAATATTCTTTTTAATTAAAAAAAAAACACCCAACTGCTAAATCTACTTGTACCTACTAGTCGCAGTTAGGTACAAAATTGATAGGTATACCTATAATGTACATACATGCTTCAACTTTTAGTTTTGATGCCCAAACGCATTTACAAAATTTTACAATTTTGTATTTTCATGAATCAGGTTATTGGGTAATTTTGTACCAACGCGAACAGTGTTACCTTCCTTTTTTTTTTGTTTGGATCACGGAAATATGTGCTTAATCCAATGTGTGACAGATACACAATAAAAAAACTAAATCAAGGTACCTAATTATTACCTAAACCATGCATTTGTGTCAAACACTGAACTATGCCCAAAGGGTAGATTTGTGTGTAAAATGGTTTTGAAAAAATATTAAAGCGTGTGCAGAAATAATTTTCAAAATCGCTCTATATTTGTGAAAGTTACAGCTACAACTATTACTAATAAGGATGGTGGGGAGGAGAAAGGAAGAGGTAAAATGATGTAAGAAAAAATCTTAAAGAATGTGCACAAATAATATTTGAAATCGCCCTATATTGAAGAGGGTGGGGGGGAATGACAGCAGGGGAGATGTGTGGGAGCAGAGAGGACTAAAAAGTAACTTGCAAATTACAGGACGTTTGCAATGGGTGATCAAAGAAATTTCATTAAAATCGCCTGAAATTTAGGTAATTTGTATGAAAGCCTACATCATATATCAAAAATATAACACCCTCGGGATCAGTAGCAATTCATCGTATCTGAGCGCACGGCAGTGCCTCGCCAAGTTCGCGCGCCGTAACCATCTTTTCTTGACCTACCTAAAACTCTACTTCGGACTGAGCTACGAATCTCAAACTTTGCACAGTCGTAGATCTCCATGAAGTTAACAACCCCTCCAAGTTTCATAGAATTCCATAAAGTAGTAACGAAATTTCAAAAAACGTCGAAATTGCGACTCACTCACTCACTCACTCATGTATAGATCATCAATATTCTACTGTACTTCCCGACATGCTACAAAGCTGAAATTTGGCAGACTGATAGAAATTATGACCAAACCCCTGGAAAAAATCAAAAAACCCCGAAATTTTAATTTACTGCCCTCCCCTTTACATTTAAAGTTATGTAAAAGTAGCATCGCCCACTTCTACAAATGCTAGAGAGTTGAGCTTTGGCAGACTGATAGGAACTATGATAAAACTATAGGAAAAAATTAAAACACTCCAAAATTCTAATTTACTCCCCTCCTCTATAAATGTAAAGTTAAGTTAAAGTAACTTTGCGTACTTCCAGACATGTTAGAGAGCTGAGCTTTGGAAGACCGATAGTAACTATGATAAAGTTATAGAAAAAAATTAAAACACCCCAAAATTCTAATTTACTTTCTTCCCCTGTAAATGTAAAGTTATGTAAAAGTAACACTGCCCACTTCCAGAAACGCTAGAGAGCTGGACTTTTTAAGACTGAAAGAAAATATGATAAAACTATATAAAAAATTTAAAAACACCAACATTTTAATTTACTTCCCTCTCCTATAAATGTAAATTTATATAAAACTAACATAGCCCACTTCCAGAAACGCTAGAGTTTTTAAAAAGTCCAATATTTTCATTTACTCTCCTCCCCTATAAATGTAAAGTTATGTCAAAGTAACATAACCCACTTCCAGAAACGCTAGAGAGCTGAGCATTGGAAGACTGATAGGAACTATGATAAAACTATAGGACAAAATTTTAAAACACGACAATTTTAATTTATTTCCCTCCCCTATACATGTAAAGTTATGTAAAAGTAACATTGTGCACTTTCAGAACGCTAGAGAGCTGAGCTTTGGAAGGCTGATAGGAACTAGGATAAAACCATGGAAAAAAATTAAAAAACCTCAAAAATTTAAATACGGCATTGCAAAAGTTTTGAACAATATTCCGCATATTTTACTACTTTAAAAATTAAGTATTATCCAATTCCTTTAAAAAAGAAGTGAAATCATAATAAAAAGAATTGAGATAAAAGTAAAGCCAAGTTCTCTAATACAAATTTCAAAATGAAAGGTTCTTACCAGTTTGGAAATATTTTTCTAAACTTTCAATTTAGTGCCCTTGTTCCAATACGTGACTCTACCAAATTTCATATTTTTACTGCGTTTTTTTAAAAAGTTATTATCAAAAAAGTTTTAAAAATTGTCAACTTTGATGCTCTGTATCTCGACAAAGAAAGAGTTTTGACCCATGCATTATAGAAACTTTTTTACCAGACATGACCTTCTCTATCACCTGTTGCCCTATGGCTTGTTATTGGACACCCAGTATATATACATACATACATACATTCACATATCCCAAGCAAAAAGCTGCTGTACCCTTCCTTTCGCCGTACTACAGGTGAGTAAAAAGGGACGGGTATTATAGGCATAGGGTTGCCTATGCCTATTATAGGCATAGGGTTGACATGCTAAAAATTAAAAAAAAAAAAAATTCAAAACAAGTGGGTTTGCTACAACACTGCCGTTTAAAGAAAGAACGCAGTAAGCAATTTTTCTCGCCTTTTGGATTTTTTGATATTTTGTTGTAAAATGCATGCATCGGTACAAATCATTTTTTTCAAAAATATTTTAAAAAGAAATAGTTTTAACCTATGCGGGAATTAGTTTTGAACAACAAATCATCAAAAAATCTCAACATTGAAAAAAAAATACTTACTACGTCTTGTTTTTTGACGGCAGATTGGCTTTACAGGCTTCTGCCCCGAATTAATGTGGTAATAGTTTAGTTTGACGTTTTTGCCAAGATGGCGCTAGCAATATAAAAAATACAACTGTGCTATTAGAGGAAATACATTATTTTTAGAGCAACCGTACTAAATAACTGATAGCATTGTACAATATATCAATTTTTATTTGACCCGCACCCCCTGTTTGGCTTATAAAGATGCTACCCTCAGATCCCTTTTTAGGAACCCTGTATAAAGAATAATATCCCCCTATGATCTCACCCAAATTTCAAGTTTCTAGGTAACTAGGTAAAATGCAAAGTTAATTTTTCGTGCGGACACCCGGTATAACAAATACATTTTTAAGGGAGGCCTAATGCAACTCTGAACAAGCCGTAAATTTGGGTGCAAATAAGCTTCAACGTATAATAGTTGTCTATAATTTGTAACGTCGAAAAAGGAATTAATAATAACCCAATAAGCAGGCTGCAAGCAAATGTCTCAAGTTACAGGAAGCCCTTGCCTCCCTTTTGAATGAATGAAAAGTCGAAGGGTTTGATTTATTGTGGCACTGAGATCTATGGTAGCATTCACCCCTTTCAAAAGTAGTCCCACTAACGCGATGGGGAAAGAGTTGCATAAATTAATTTTGGTTTATATTTGGATGTAATAAACTAACTTGATGTACATGAAATAAAAAAAAATCAAACATTACTTGCTACAAACGTAAAGTTTAGTACTCGTGAATAAAAAAACAACAATTTTTCGTGGCTAAGCGGGCATAGAAAGACTTTGTTTCTCTTGTATTTTTTCTTGGGCAGCTCGAAAGCTGTCACCCACGGGGGTCCAAGATCTATTGGATACCTATTAAGTGTTGACAGTTCACTGTTTCGTCCTTAAGGGACTCTTCAGAACACTGCATGATCAATGTGACACTTTTATAAAGCTACAGAGACGGTATATGAATCTAATTTTACGATGCTGGTAAGAGAAATAAATAAATAATACCTGCATTACGGTGTACTTTAACATAAGTGTCGACATCTACAAATACAAAAGAAGCTACCAGAGTAAAAATAAAAGGCAGGCAGATGAAACGAAAAACAGTACTAATGACAGTGACATAATTTGTCCCTCAGAAAAAATCTATCCAGTAGATCAGAAATTTTAGAATTGAAATGTTTTAACAAAGTTATTACATTGTGTGAGTATTTATTTTGATCTGCTTATGGATTTTTAGTTGAGTCTATTTTTTAAGTGATGAGTAACAGGCTGAGTTTGCAAACATTCTTAAAAGTGATTACTAACAGATTGCGCTAGCGTAGAAATCTTTCGAGCTTCGGACTGACTAAACCAAGCATGCGATCTAATAAATTACCAGATCAAAAAAGATACAGCAAAGAATTAGTAACCGGTTCTGTGGCATAAAAAATGTGTTTGAAAGTAAATAGCAACATTGTCCCCAAAATCGCATTCTTGGTTTAGTCCGAAGCTCGAAAGCTTTCTGCACGCGCGTTATTTGATAGGAATCACTTTCAAGAATTTTGGTAGGGGAAAAAGTTGGGCGTCAAGGACAACATTTTGCACAATTTGTTGAAATAAGGGCGCAGATGTGTGATAAATGAGTAGCACCCCCGTCTACATGCTCGACAGCCCCTGGTTACCCATAGGTTTTGCATTGGAGTTTCAGCACGGAATTAAAAAGACTACAAAATAATAACTTAAAATAATATTTCAGACGACAAAAAAGTTAAATTATTGAATAAATTTATTAAATTACTTTCTAAGTTACATATGTAGGTATTTATCTCAGTATTTATAATGCGTTTTTTTCTTAAATTCAACCACAAAGTAAGTACCTACTTACTTTATGATTAAACAATTAAAAAATAAAAAATTCACAATTGGCTGCAATGTGGTGGCATTTTGACAGTTATCTTACACCAGGCAGCGGTGGGTACCTCTTTGACAGTTGTTACGAAATTAAATTTTGTTTAATTGTTATTTGCAGGTCGGCATGGGTGCTGAAACACTTATTAGGTGTCCATTAGATCTTGGACCCGCGGAAAAATATGAGAGAAACAAAGTTTTTTACTTTTTACCCGATTAGCCACGAAAACTTGTTTGATTTTTAAATTTACAGGTACTAAAATTTACGTTTGTTAGTATTATTTGGCTTAAAAATTCCGCTGATTGACGCTTACGTCTGAAGGTGGCCAAAAACGCTAATCAGCGTTGATCTGACCTGAAAGGCAAAGTGCTGTCGTAGGTCACGGATGGATTATTTTCTTTGCAATCGATCTTTTCATCGATCGATATTTTATACTCGCCTGCTGTTCTTCTAGTTTGTCTGGTATCTCGGTAGATGGCGCTTCTTGCGAAAGTTTTCTCGCTATAGACGTAGGATGAAAGACAAAACGGTCTGATTAACTTCGCAAGGGTGTCACATTGACCAAGTGAGGAGTCCCATAAGGACGAAACAGTTAAATGTAAACACTTATTAGGTGTCCATTTGATCTTGGACCCCCGTGACGTTAAGCTTTCGAGCTACCCACGGAAAAATATGATAGAAATAAAAACTTCTTTTTAACCGATTAGCCACGAAAGCTTGTTTGATATTTAAAAAATGGTATGTTTTCACGGTCTCTAGTGGCGATTTATTTAAAATATATTTTTTTTAATAAAAACGGTTACTTGACTGGCTTGACACTCGAAGAGAAATAGTTGTCGAGTAATTTTATTTTATGTAAATTTTAGTTATTTCTACTTTTTTTCACTTTTTGTTAGTGTTGGGAATGGTCAATTCAATTGGGTCAAAATATATCAAAATTTCAGTTAATTAAAACTCTAGCTGACTATTACTAGAGTCCCTGTATGTTGACATATTTGGATATATGTCAACATACAGGGACTCTAACTATTACCAGTGCTGCGATTTTTTCTAAAATTTTAAGCGGGACATTTAAGGGGTGACCATGCAAAAGTCGATAAATCCATAATGTTCCATATAAATTTATCGAGTTTTGCATAATCGTTTGCTAATCAAAGATAGGTATTAATGGGTTCACGGCTTCGACTGCGCATGACAAAAACCGCGCGATTTACCCATAAGTGGCTTTTGTCATGGTCGGTTTCTGCTTGGCGCGGTTTTAGTCACTCGCGATTTTCGTCATGCGCGGTTTTTTGTCATGCGGGATGTTAGTCTTGCGCGGTCTATGCTGCGCAAACCTACCGCGCGCCATGTGCTAACCAAACCTAAGAATAATGAATACATATTTGTCAAAATTTAAATGTTGTATTTTTATTTTCGTTTATCAATTGACATGACAAATACTCAACCCTAGTTTTTGTGTGTAAAACATATTTAAAAAATAATCTGGAAATTGTCTCGTTTTTACAGCTTTCTTTATTCTGTGTCAGAAAGACAACCCTGTACACGGCACACCGTGACGTGGCGCGACGTCCATTTATAACCTGATTTATAAACTAGATTAGATTAGAATGAAGATATGTGTGTAGGCTTAAATGAGGGATAGACTGTGGGGGTGGCATGCTGATTTTACGGGGCGGAATATTTTTTTTGCAGGGAAATGCGAGAATTTTTTGTTTTGATAATTATGGTTTTTTTGCCCGGAACCTCTAGTTTTTTGCCAGCACACTTGGTCACATAATAAGCCATTTAATGTTTCTTAAAAGACTGATAGTCCAAAAATTACATGAAGAATTTGTACTCTATTGAATCTGATAGCTTACTGACATTGTTTTAATTGTCTTCCCTTAGTATCCGACTATTGCGTTTTAAATAGTAGAGTAAATTTGTAAAATAAAGCTGCAAAAAGGGTATATTTTTTTATATTTGGCATAGTAGTACCTAACACCAAAACCTAAATTTTCATTCGAGGATCCCCGATTTTCCGGCCTCAGAATCCAAGATGGCGGCTGCCAAAGTTAAGAAAAAAAATGATTTGCTTATTTTAAGAGAAATTAAATTAATTTTGATAAATTTACTTTAAGTGGGATATACTCAATTTAAAAATGTAAAAAAAAATTACACCTGTCACTGCAAAACAAAATGGCGGCTATATTAAAAAAAAAACGTTTTTCTTCGATATTTCTTTATTTTTTGTGCGATATTTATTTTTAATACCGCATATTAAAGCTACTGACCAGTTCTTTAAACCTGCTTAAATGAAATGATAAGTTTCCCAGCCGACACAAAGATGGCGCTTAATTTGTCAAAAATAAAAGACCTTTACAACCAGTAGACCAAATAAAATTTTGACAAAATTTTTTTTTGGATTTTATCAATAGTAAGGCAGATTGTGTAAAAATTTATAAAAAGTTACAATTTGACATTTAACATTTTAAGATGTCGGCCGAAGTTCAGATAAAGTAATGTTTTTGTTCTTGTTTGACACAACTAGTATTGCCGTGTAATATATTGATTTATACTAAATGGGGGTCGCCGATTGTAAATATTTCATAATAAATGACATATGTCTATTATTATCCAAGATGGCGGCGGTCAAAATATAAATACAACAGTAACAACAGTATCTTTTTGGTTTAGTAAATCTTTTTACCTAGATATGTAGTTTTATATTCATCTTAATTAGTTTTAAATTGTAATGTAAAAAAACTTTGAATTTATTTATTTTTTAAAGATGGCGGCCGAAAAAGTAAAAAAAAACATTTTTGTTTATTTTTTCGAAATTTAACAAAAAAAAACTGAGAAAACCAAGACATCTCGTTAAACAAAACACAGATGTTTTAAATATGTCAAAAAAATTGACATATGTCACGTGCCGGGTGATTTGAATAAATTGACATTTTTTACTTAATAGCTATCTCCGTTAATATTGATCTAACAGCAACGTTTAAATTAGCAAAGTTAAATAATTTTTCCTAAATCATCAGAATCTGATGTCAAAAATGACATATGTCATACACTTGTCAAACTATTGACATATGGTTTATTTTTTTAAATAAAATACCCTGTATATAATGTCTCTTTTTTCTGATTTCAAAAATATATATGTTGACATTTAGTCCAGCCGTTCTTGAAATATTTGCATTTTAAAAATTATATTCATTAACAAAATGGCAACATTCTTATTGTTTATTTAGATTATTAAAATGCAAATATTTCAATAACGGCTGGTCTAAATGTCAACATATTATATATTTTTGAAATCAGAAAAACGAGTCTTATCAACAAAAAAAATTATCTACAGTGTGTGTGTGTGTGTGTTTCATTTAAAAAAATAAACTGGTGAGGTTAGGCCTTCTGTAGAAAATAAAATATACCGAAGGACCACTCGAGATAGCTCGAGAAAAACGTGGGGGAGTTAAGAGGGACTGTATCTTTCCACAGGGCTCCAACAGGGAAAAAAGAGCCTAAAAACTTAAATACTAAAAATAGCGCAGCAATGAAAAATTATCAAGAAACGACTTACCATTAGATGTCTTTTGTAGCTACTTGGCTGGCCAGCCCGATTATACGCGAAGTACCAGACTCTGCATTGTTCTATAGTTCAAAATGTTCCAAACACTAATATCTAATAAACTAAAGCGTAAAATTAATAGTTTCCACAATTTTAATATAAAATAATAGCGGTGCGGTGACTTTCCTTGCACGTGGCGCGTGGTTGAGTTGTTCGCCCAGGCAATCGGCGTTTTCGTCTGCTAGGCCGAATTTAGCCGCTTATCTCAAATCCTTCATTGCTGGAAGAAGCGCGCGAAGTTTAAATTTAAAATATGGAAAGATATAGCGTAAAGTAAATCAAAATAATATTCTAAAAACGCTTGTAAGCGTAGAAAATGTAACCCAAAAATATTTAAAAACTAAGAGAGATAGCTTCTCTAATTTTAAGTGAAAATTAGAGAATATAATTATTTACAAAAATAAAAACAAGTTGGGAAACTTGTTCATTCGGCCCACCAAAATGAGCATCATTTTTCGGTAGGTGAATCTGAATCAATTGGAAGGGGGCAAAGCTTGACTAAAGGTCGTTTAAAGATACCGGACGCGGTACGAACATTTGCCACCCTAGCGTGCCCATCAGGCCCTTTAAAAATTTCAATAATGCGACCTACCCGCCATTGAAGGGGCGGTGATAACTCGTCTTTGATAAGAACGAGGGTACCTATTTTTGGCTCTGCGCATGGTTCCAACCATTTATTTCGTACTTGAAGGGTATGTAAAAATTCTTGGCTCCAACGACGCCAAAAATCGGCTTGTATTCGTTGGACCAAGTTCCATCGCGATAACCGATTCTCAGGTTTACTTGAAAAATCTTCATCAGGAACAGAAACTAAAGGTCCATGTGTTAAAAAATGTTCCGGTGTTAAAACCTGTAGATCGTTACAGTCGGTAGATTGCGGGGTCAAGGGGCGAGAATTTAAAATCGCCTCAATTTGACAAAGAACCGTGTACAACTCCTCATAACTTAGAATTTGCGAGCCAATGGTACGAATTAAGTGAGTTTTTACTGATTTTATCCCTGACTCCCAAAGACCGCCGAAGTGGGGAGCTGATGGAGGGATAAAATTCCAGGCGATAGCTTGTTGCGTGCAAGCATTTCTTGCAAGATCAAGCAATTCTTTGCTTGATTTAACGAAATTTGTGCCATTATCTGAAAAAAGAGTTTTTATGTAACCTCTTCGGGCAACAAAGCGACGCAGCTAAAAAAGCGTCCGAAGTTAGATCTGACACTAACTCGAGATGTAGAGCTTTAGTATTTAGACAAATAAAAAGGCAGATATATGCTTTTTGTGTTTTTACACCTCTGTGTTTACTAAGAGTGATAGGTATAGCACCACTAAAATCTACTCCACTAAAAGTAAAAGGCTTTTGTGGAATCAAGCGGTAGGACGGAATTTGTCCCATGATTTGCTCATAAGAATGCGGTTTGACGCGAAAGCAACGAACACATTTGGATAAAACCGTTTTAATTAAGCGTTTGGCAGATAAAATCCAAAAAATTTGACTAATGAGATATTGGACTGTTTGCACTCCAACATGCAAATATTTTTTGTGCATATATTCAATAAAAATATAAGAAAGTCTACTTTCCTTGGGTAAAAGAAGAGGATGTTTTTGTCCGTAAGAAATAGTCATGGCTTGTTGAATGCGTCCTCCAACTCTTATAAGACCATCCTGGTCTAAAAAGGGATTCAATTTTTGTATGGGTTTTATGCATTTTGTCTGGTTTTGAAGGATAAGAATTACTTCAGAAAAGTATTTTTGTTGTTCGTGCTTAGCCAAACATTTTAAAGCGTTAAAGAGGTCGATATAATCTATATTTGTCTTTTTTCTGACGTCTGCGGATAGTCTACAATTATTTATGAATCGTAAACTGCGGGCTAACAGTAGTTGAATAGCGTAAAAATCGGATTTATTATTTAAAAGCGAATCTAAAAAATTTTCAGTTATTCGGTCACAAGAAATCAGAGCAACATTTTTTCGTTCCTCAGTCTCTAAACTGTCATTTATTTTGACTTGCGGGATTTTTGTTGGCCATTTATCGAAAGATTCTTGTAAAAAACTAGGGGCGGCCCACCATAGGGGATGATTTAAAAGCTCACTCGGCGAGCAGCCGCGGCTGGCTACATCGGCACTATTGAGAAAGGTGGGGGTATATAACCAACATTCTGGATTAATATTATCTTGGATAAGACTAACACGATTTGCGACAAAAGTTTTCCATTTACTTGGATGGGATTTTATCCAGTGTAAAACAACCATTGCGTCCGAAAAAGCGTAAATATTATTTATTGTGAACCTTTTTATGAAGATATCATATGTGTATTTTAAGACCTCAGATAAAAGAGTAGCGGCTAGAAGTTCTATTCTCGGAATACTAACAAATTTTTTAAGTGGAGCGATGCGACTTTTCGCAAGAACAAAATATATGTGATATTTAGCGTTTCGTAAGACACGTAAGTATATTACGCATGCGTACCCTCGTTCACTCGCATCACAAAAACCACAGAGATCGATGGATTCGGCGTTGGTGATGTCAATGTGGCGGGGTAAACTAAATTTTTCTAAAACTTGAAATTCAGATTGATAGAGTGTCCACTGACGAACTATTTCTAAAGTAGGCGTGGCGTCCCAGGAAATACCAAGTAACCAAATTTGTTGAATCAAATATTTTAAAGTGAATGTTACTGGGGTAAGATACCCATGGGGGTCATAGCAGCGTGCTAAAAAAGAGAGAAGCGTCCTTTTAGTACAGCTTTGCTGATTAGGTAATATGTTAAATCGAAACTCGTCGTATGAAGGATGCCAGCACAGGCCTAAGACCTTAGTGACGTCATCCGAATCGAGAGATAAAACTGCGGGGTTGACTAAGGAGGGATCTAAATGAGAGATCACTTCTGAGCGATTGCTAGACCATTTGTGTAATTTCAAGCCAGCGTTTCCTAATAATTCCGTAAGCTCATGCTGCAAATTTAACGCCTCTTGAACCGTTTTACATGAAGTAGTGACGTCATCAATATAGGTATCGTTAAGTATAACTTCAGCAGCGTGAGGGTAGTTATCATATTCGGATTCAGCTAAGTGCTGAAGGGTGCGTAAAGCGAGATATGGTGAACAGTTCACTCCGTAAGTGACAGTTCGTAGTTTAAAAACGGAAACTTTTTCATTAGGGTTAAACCGCCAAAATATTTTTTGGTATTTTTGATGATCAGGGTTGATATTTATACCACGATACATTTTTTGACTATCGCAGGTGAGCGTCACAGGGTTAAGGCGAAAATGTAATAATATTTGAATAATATCTTTTTGTAGTTTTGGACCCGATAATAATACTTGATTAAGCGAAATATGCGTAAAAGGGTCAGTAATACTCGCATTAAAAACTACCCTTGTCTTAGTAGTGATAGCTTCATTTTTAACAACAGCGAAATGTGGAATAAAATAGCTGTCTGAATCGTTTTCTGTTTCTGAGTCATAGTCCATATGACCCAATTCCAAATATTCATTCATAAATTTAGAATATTCACAATACAAGTTTTTATCGCGAAGCAGTTTTTTTTCTAAAGATAAGAAACGATTTAGCGCGACTTGTTTTATTGCGGGAAACTGCGGTGGATTTTCAGATGTGCGAAAGGGAAGGGAGACAGTATACCGGCCGTCTTGATTACGCGACACGCTCTGTTTAAAATAATTTTCACAAATTTCATCCTCTGGTTTCAAATGAGTTTTTTGGGGGACGCAGTCGGTTTCCCAAAATTTTGAAATTAATTGCGAAAGCGAGTCATTTTCATTTTGACAAAAAAGAGCATTAATTGGCGGGGTAGAAATTAAGGGTTGATTTATTTGTCCCATCAAAATATAGCCGAAAATAGTTCCCATAGCAAAGGGATGATTTGGATCATCGCTAGCGATTTTTTCACCCTGTATAATTAGTGGAAATAGATCCATACCAATTAGTAAATTTATAGGCGAAGGGTTGTAAAAAGTGGGATCTGCTAAGGGTAATTTTTTTATAAAATGCCAATTTTCTGTATTTATTTTTACTGACGGTAAATCAGTACAAACTTTTTGCAAAATAATCGCTTGCGTAGACACAAAAATATCTGGTTTTTGAAAATTACAAATTTTAATAAAAATCGATCCTAAATCAGAAGTAAGAGAGTTGCCTCCAACCCCCTGTATATTTGAACATAAGGGTTGTCTTGGAAGGCCCAATTGTTGCGCTAATTTTTGAGAACAAAAAGTGTTTTGCGAACCGCTGTCTAACACGGCTCGAACTGTTTGAAAGTTACCGCGGACATCTTGAATTCTTACTAGGATAGTTGACAATAAAACTTGCGATTGCGCAGAAATAAAACCACAATGCGTGGGGTTAGAACCCGAAGGAGTTGCGATTGGTACTTGTGAATTAGAAGACGTCGAAGTAAAATTTTGATTATTTTGATGAGAGGCACTTTCAGGGAAATTAGTTTGAGTAGAGTAATTTTGAAGCGGACAACCAGTAGCCGGGGATCTAAAACTTTGCTGACTGGCGAAGTAACCACGTGGTGCGCTACTTGGAGACCCGTTGGGAGAAATATTAGAGAGATTTTGTGAGAAATTCACGTTAGCATCAAAATGTGATCTATTTTGATTTTGAGAATTAGCGTAATTAGAATTTCGCTCAAAATGAATTAATGATTGATGTCTTTGATTACCAGGGCAATAGCGACATGAGCGTAGACTTTGACAAGAATTTGTTAAATGTATTGAGCTTAAACAATTTAAACATAGTTTTTTATTTTTAGCGTAAGCATAGCGTTCGTAGGCAGATTTACCTTTAAATGCGTGACATAAATATATTGAATGTGTGTTAGAATCACAAAAAGCGCATCTATCTTTAGAATGAGTATTTTCCGTACCAAGTAGCGTTTTTGTATAATAAGGCGAAGCGTTATTTTTATAAAACTGTTTATTATTTTTAAATCTATTTTTAGATTGTAGCGAATAAAGCGAATTACATTGAGTTTCAAGGAAATTATAAATTTCTTGATATTTGGGCATTTCATTAGACCTAGAATTAGCTAGTTCAAAGCGCGAAAGTAGTACCTCAGGCAATTTATCTAGTAAAATGTTGGCGAGCGCAAAACACCATTGATCAGTGTCGTAATTTAGAGTTTTTAAAGCCTCAATGTTTTCTGAAAAAACATCAAGCAGCGTGCGCAGCGTTTCTGGATTGTCGTCTTTGAGAGCGGGAAAATTATACACGGAGCGCCAATAAGTTTGAGCCGATAAGCGGGGGTTATGATAGCGTTTTAGAAGCGTATTGTAAGCGATTATATAATTAGCGTCGGTTATTTGTAAGTGTTTAACTACGTTTAAAGGCGGTCCTTTTAGGTAGGACAGTAACAAATTAAATTTAGCGTTTGTAGGAATACTAGGATTATGGTGTACAGAACTATTGTACATATCTAGAAAGGTTGGAATCTTAGTGATGTCGCCATGAAATTCGACAATGCGCAGTCTTGGCATTAAAGACGCCATAAAGCGGTCTGGATCAGAAGAATTTGAAATTTGCGTTAAGTTTTGAGGTTGAGGAGCTTCAATTTTCACCTCAAATAGTTGTTTTTGAATTCTTTTAATATCATAGAAGCTGTCGTCAAACTCAGTAAGGCGTTCATTTTCTTCTTCCAGTCTCTCCGGACTTGCCGAATAAGCCTCTATTATTTGATTTTGATAAATAAAAAATGATTCTTTCATTTCATCAAGGTCGATAAGTCGAACCTGTAAACACGGTTTTTTTGTATCATCCGTTAGGCAAGCATTAGCTAAGTTATGAAGAGTATTAATGCGATTATGTTGCACATTACGGAGTGCTTCTAACTTCTTAAGTTGCGTACTCATTGTAATGTTTTTAAAAAACTCCGTTAAAACAGGTGAACGATTAGTTTCCGAAATTTTTAATATTTAAAAATTAAAAGCGTTTAAAAGAAAAGAAAATAGGCGATAAAAAATGTAAACAAGTCTCATTTACCTCTCTAATATCGTGGTGTTGGAAACTTTTCCTACGTGCAGACGACGCCAAGCCAAAAAGAGGTAGGAAATGCGCGAAAACAATGCGCGTTCGGTACTTTTTTACTTGTTATTTTTACTGCTAGCACAGCAAAAAGATCAAGGTCATGGGTATTTATTAAAAATTTTATTTTTAACAAAATGCGATTTAGACTTTAATTTTTCCCGGGGTCCTGTTATCAGGCTCGAACCTGGACCAAATGGTGAGGTTAGGCCTTCTGTAGAAAATAAAATATACCGAAGGACCACTCGAGATAGCTCGAGAAAAACGTGGGGGAGTTAAGAGGGACTGTATCTTTCCACAGGGCTCCAACAGGGAAAAAAGAGCCTAAAAACTTAAATACTAAAAATAGCGCAGCAATGAAAAATTATCAAGAAACGACTTACCATTAGATGTCTTTTGTAGCTACTTGGCTGGCCAGCCCGATTATACGCGAAGTACCAGACTCTCCATTGTTCTATAGTTCAAAATGTTCCAAACACTAATATCTAATAAACTAAAGCGTAAAATTAATAGTTTCCACAATTTTAATATAAAATAATAGCGGTGCGGTGACTTTCCTTGCACGTGGCGCGTGGTTGAGTTGTTCGCCCAGACAATCGGCGTTTTCGTCTGCTAGGCCGAATTTAGCCGCTTATCTCAAATCCTTCATTGCTGGAAGAAGCGCGCGAAGTTTAAATTTAAAATATGGAAAGATATAGCGTAAAGTAAATCAAAATAATATTCTAAAAACGCTTGTAGGCGTAGAAAATGTAACCCAAAAATATTTAAAAACTAAGAGAGATAGCTTCTCTAATTTTAAGTGAAAATTAGAGAATATAATTATTTACAAAAATAAAAACAAGTTGGGAAACTTGTTCATAAACCATATGTCAAAAGTTTGACAATTGTATGACATATGTCATTTTTGACATCAGATTCTGATGATTTAGAAAAATTATTTAACTTTGCTTATTTAAACGTTACTGTTAGATTAATATTAACGGAGATAGCTTTTAAGTAAAATATGATCAATTTTTTTGACATTTTTAAAATATCTGTGTTTTGTTTACCGAAATGTCTTGTTTTCTCCAGTTTTTTTTGTTAAATTTCGAAAAAATAAATAAAAATGTTTTTTTTTTTACTTTTTCGACCGCCATCTTTAAAAATTAAATAAATTTAATGTCTTTTACGGCTGTAAATGACTCTTAGGCACAGTGCTAAATTGAATATAAAGAAGTTTGGCTGTAATAGCAAAGTTTAAAAAAACATTTCCAAACTAGTAAAAACCTTTCATTTTGAAATTTGTATTGGAGAACTTGGCTTTACTTTTATCTCAATTATTTTTACGTAATGCCATTTTCGCGTACTTGGCTTCTTTTTACATGAAATGTTTTTGTTATGATTACAATTTTGCTTATGGATAATTAATAATTTTTATTTATCTTCTTCACTTTGGTCCAAAATTACATAAAAATCTTTTTTTTAGCTTTTTTTTAATGTGGAAAGGGCGCTATAAGTTTTCCACCACTTCTAATAAGTGTATGATTATTATAACCATAGTATTGTATTCCTTGATCATGATTGTGTTAAAATAGAAGATTTTTGTACAGCTTTTAACTTTCCTTTCGGCTTTCAAAATGACGTATTGTCAAAATGTTTAAAAATATTGAAAAATACATATGTGTATGCCACACACACTAGCAAGGTTTAGGTGGCGTACGTCCAGGCACAATATAGGTAACTGTCCAGGTGATATTTTTTTCCCACCAAAAAGTATACCCCTCACCGAAACAACCTCTGTTACCTAAAAAGACACCCTAAGTGTATGTACCGCAGAGAAATTACAATTTTGCTTATGGGTAATTAATTATTTTTATTTCTCTTCTTCACTTTGGTCCAAAATTACATTTAAAAAAAATTTAGATTTGTTTTTAAACGAGAAAAGGGCTCTATAATGTTTTATGAAAAATATTGCATGTGATTTTTTTTATATTTTTTCCCACCACTAATCAGTGTGTGATGATTATAACCATAGTATTCTGTTCCTCGATCATGATTGTGTTAAAATAGAAGATTTTTGTACAGCTTTTAATACCTTCCTTTCGCTTTTCAAAATTACTTTTTTATTTGTCAAAATTTTTAAAAAAGATTAAGAAATACATATGCACGACACACACACTAGCAAGGTTTAGGTGGCCTACGTCCAGGCACAATGTAGGTAACTGTCCAGGTCATTATTTGATGTAAATATAATTAAATACATCAAACTAGGTAATAATAATAAAATAGTTAATTACGAGGTTAATTTGCACAAGTGTGGAAGTGATACTTTAGAGTGGCGGATCCAGGATTTCCGGGAGGGAGGGACCAAAGTGGTATCAAACATCAAAATATTTTTTATTAGCGGTTTTTTATAGATTTGAGGTATGAAATTTAGTATCTAAAGGATATTTATGGCGAAATTTTTTTAAAAATTAGGTATAATTTGTGCCAAATTTTAAATCAGTAATGCTGATAAACTAAAAATTAACCTATATGTCTAGGCCCCCCTGGCCTACCCCCTGGATCCGCCACTGATACTTTATCGCACGCGACGGTAATTGACCGAACGACGCGGAGCAGAGTTCGATCAAGCCGTCAAGAGCGGTACTGACACTTTCCGCAAGCTTTAGGTACAAAATTTTACCTATGAGTACCTTTTCTTTCAAAAAATTTAATGTAATTTATTTTAAAAAAATTTCAAATTAGTTGAATATAAAGAATAAACAAATATTGAAGCTGTGCTATTGATGCGTTTCTAAGGTTTCTACGTGGTGTGGGTGTGCGATAAAGTGCACTTTACCGCACGCGAGTAGGTAAAATCTAAAACGTTTTTAAGCATTGCTAGTCAAGTGCTACAAATCATTTATCAAAATCGCAGATGCTCAAAATAGTTGAATGCTGGTTGATTTGATATCCCTTAACTCAGGTGTTTGTTTTTAAATTAGAATAATTCGGCCACTTGACTCAGTGCACACCCCAAGCGGAGGAAGGTCACATTTGAGGGGTTAATTAACCCTTTTTGGTTCACTTCCATTGTCTCCCCTAAATCCCTTCAATTAAATAATGGAAACCTAATAAAAACGGCGCAAAATAATGGTCAGTAAATAGGGTGACCAGATTTATACAAGTTTAAAATAAATATAAACTAGAGAGCTTTGAAAAAGCCGGTTGTAGTGCAGGCGCTGTAGGTAGTTGAGTATGCAAAATATGAGGACCGCAGTGTGACAATGGATTCTAGCTGACAAAAGGTCACAGATTAACGATCTGGATCTTGCCAAGCCAGTTTTGGTCCAATTTTTTTATCTCCCCTTCTTTTATACCCGTGTTCGAATTTCTGGAAATTTAACTAAGTTGCCGCCTTAAAGCCACAATGACAGAGAAATTGATGAAAAATGTGTAAAATCCAACCTAAATATAAAATTTTATTAGTTTGTTAAATGAAAAGTGCAAAAACCTCCAAAAACCCCCCAGACCCCCCAAAACCTGAGATTTTGAGGTTTTCTTCAAATTTTCTTCAAAACTAAGATTCTTAGGGAAAAACACGTAATCGCCTTTATTGTAGACAATAAAATTTGCTTTTCAACGGTGTATTAGTCAGTGAGGTACGATTAATGACCAACTCTTCAGCGGCGTCCGTTTATTGAGGTGATGTAAAAAAATTAAAAAAAGAAACATGTTTATTACATGATTTACCCGATTTTCTTGAAAACTAAGCTCTCTATCAAAAATTGTGTCCTATAGTCAATGTAGAGAATGAAATTTCCTTAAAAGCGATGTGTAACGAGGTTAGATTACTTTTATTTTGAAAAATCACTAAACTAAATTTTTTTACAAGTTTTATCCAATTTTCTCAAAAACTAAGCTGTTTAAGAAAAAAAATATTTTACACTTTATTGTAGAAAATAAAATTACCTTTTTAATAATGTGCAAGCTAGTGTGGTCAGACTGACAAAAAACATTAAAAAACCACATTTTTGTCACATGTTTTACCCGATTATCTTAAAAACCAAGCCTTCTATCAAAAATCATTTTCCATAGTCGATTGTAGACAATAAAATGTCCTTTTAATTGCTGTATCACAAAGTAAGATTTAGCTTTAAATTAAAACTTCACAGGCGTCCGTAAATAAAATCAATTTTTACAAATCACCAAAGTATTTTTTTTACAGGTTTTATCCTATTTCCTCAGAAACTAAGCCCAATTGAAAAAAATGTATTCTAAACTTTATTGTAGAAAATAAAATTCCCTTTTTACCGATATATAAGTCAGTCAGGTTTGGTTAATGACAGACTCTCCAGCGACGTTCGTATATAAGGGTCATATAAAACAAAAAAATATAAAAACATTTTTGTCACATGTTTCACCCGATTTTCTAAAAAAACTAAGTTTTTTATAAGAAATATGCTTTACAGCTGATTTGTAGAAAATAAAATTTCCTTTTAAATGATGTATTACTTGGTAAAATTAATTTCATTTTTAAAACTTCAGGGTCGTCCGTAAAATAAATTTTTAAAAATTACCAAATGAAGCATCACACTATAGCCGCCATCTGTATTGATAGTTTTTGCACCCCTCGTACCTCCCCACCCTCGCTCCCATCACTCCACAAAAAGAAAAGATGAAACGCCCCCGGAAAAAAGATTCTAGGTACGGCTTTAGCAGCAAAGGTGATGCCTCCTACTCACATTTTCTCCACATCCTGTGCTATAATTTTGTAGGTACGGTTAGATATGTGAGGGGGGGATGGCCTACTACGGCCACTGATTCAAATTTTAAGGATCTTAAAAAAAAATCGAACCAAAATTAATTTGTTTGTTGATTTTTAAACATTGATTTAATTTACGGACGTCCCCAAAGTTTTAAAAATTAAACTTTTCTTACCTTGTTATACATCGTTTAAAAGGAAATTTTATTTTCTACAATCAGGTATACGTGAGTAAGTTTTTTGGAAAATCGGGTGACAAAAATGTTTTTAATTATTTATTTTTGAAATGACCCCTACATACGGACGTCGCTGTAGAGTTTGTCATTAATCGACCCCTACTAACTTATACATTGTTAGGAAGGTAATTTTATTTTCTACAATAAAGTCTCGATCACTTTTTATTGATTGAGCTTAGTTTCCAAGAAAATTGGATAAAACCTGTAAGAAAATTAATTTGCTTTTTTTTCTGGAGATAAGTCTTACCTTGCGGCACAGCGTTTAAAAGGAATTTTTATTGTCTATAATCGACTATAGGGCATAATTTTGGATAGAGGGCTTGGTTTTTAAAATAATCGGGCAGAACTTGTGACAAACATGTGGTTTTTTAATTTTTTTACATTTTCTCAAAAATCGGACGCCGCTGGAGAGTTTGCTGTTAATCTGATTGCACTGTTAAAAAGGAAATTTTATTTTCTACAATAAAGTGTGGAATAATTTTTTTCCTAAAAAGCTTAGTTTTTGAGAAAATTTGATAAAACTTGTAAAAAAATTGGTAAGTTTAGTGATTTTTCAGAATTGATGTAATTTACGAAGGCCCCTAAATTGTTACAAGTAAAACTAATCCTGCCCTATTATACATTGTTTAAAAGAAAATTTTATTGTCTACAACCGACTATAGAACACAATTTGTGATAGAGAGTTTGGTTTTCAAGAAAATCGGGGAAAACAGGTAATATACATGTTTCTTTTTTAAATTTTTTTGCATTACCTCAATAAACGGACGCCGCTGGAGAGTTTGTCTTTGGTGGTACTCCACTGACTTGTATATTGTTGAAAAGGAAATGTTATTGTCTTCAATAAAGGTAATTACCTATTTTTCGCTAAGAAGCTTAGTTTTTGAGAGAATTTGAAGACCTAAAAATGTTAGGTTTTGGGGGGTTTTTGGGGGTTTTTGCAGCTAATATTTAAAAAACTAATATAATTTTATTTTTAGGTTAGGTCTTACACATTTTTGATTCATTTCTCTGTCATTGTGGCTTCAGGGCATCAACATAGTAACGACCGTAAGAAGAGGGGGGATAAAAAAAAATTGGACCAAAACCTGGCTTGCCAACATCCAAATCGTTAATCTGTGACCTATTCTCAGCTAGAATCCACTGTCAAAGTGCGGTCCTGATATTTTGTATACTCGACTACCTACAGCGCCTGCACTATTGTCACTTTTTTAATAAAGCAAATAAGAAGCATACAAGCCATATTTTATAATCATTGGCTAAAAAATGAATAAAATTATTATTTTTAACTCCAAAGTTCTGTCTGTACCATTTATTTGGTACTTTGCACCCAAGTGGAAATGGGACCAACACTGGAGCCCAAACCCAGTACAGCTAAAATCGATTAAATGGTTTTTGGTCAGAAAGGTCTGAAATCCAAAAAATTTTTTTTTAACGCGGAGAAACATTTTGTTCTTTTTGGTACGTTCTTCAAAGTTCACACTTAATACTATACAGGGTGGCTCCGATTAAGTTGCCACTATATTGTATTATTGTAGTATTTTTTTTCCGCTGATAAAGATAGTTAAAACAATTAAAAAATATATATGTTGTTCTTCTTTTTTCCCTAGAAATTAAAAAAAAAAATCCTGATAGAAAACGTCCTGTTATATTTTTGTGTTGTACCTTTTTATATCATCAAATCATAAAACTAGAAATTGTAATGTTTGGAGAAACAAATTTATAAAAATGTAAAGAAATTTTTAAAATAAGCATAAATGACACATGGAAATGTGTTAAAGAACATAATATTTGATGATTGTTGTTTAAAGAATACACATCGCATTTCAGATTGTAAATGCAGACAAGATTGTGACGTTTCATACTGCAAGAAAATACATCATAAACTTCTTCACTTTGAATAAGTTCACAAATTACCCGAAATAAGTTTTAATAATGCGCACAAAAATAACTAAACTTCAAATAAAAACTGAGAATTTAGAACTTATGCCATATACTTCACAAATAGTTGAACATATAATGTAATAATTTTGAAAATTGTTCCAGTTTTTTGAAAAAAATAATAACTACAATAAACGTGCTAGACTTCTGCCGCAAAACTATGTGTCTATTTGTGTGGCAGTTGTTTTGCTCCACTATAGTTAGGTGTGTTTGTACTAGTGCAAAATACAAAGTTTTTAGTTTTTTGAAAGATAAAAAAAATATTTTAGATACCTAAATTGGGTAAAATTCCTCTAATCTTTTTTACAATGTAAGTAAAATGTGGTTCCCAGTGAAGATTATTATTTATAACAATTTCTAGGTATTAAATTGTTTTTGTTTAAGGAATTATGTAAGTATTGATGCCTTTATGTGTTGGCATGATCGTAACTTGAAAAAACATTCACTTGGTTTTTTCAAAGTTAACTGTAAGGAGGTTGTGACCAAACAAGTTTTTTATTTTAGCAAATTCTGTTTCAGCTTGTTCTTTTAGATCATCCCAAGTTTTTTCTAAAAAAGAAAGTATCCGCCCACTCGTCTCCATTCACAACAATCCGTTGATACAACAGGACGAAAAGGACCCGCCCAACACTGTCTCCTGCGGTACACCATAATTTACACTTCCAGCATTACTCAGTATATCCCCGACCTTGGTATACTGCATTCTGTCACTTAACAAACTTTTTATAATTTTGTGTATGTTTCTGCTTAAAACATACTTGTCAATTTTTCTTAAAAGCAGCTCATGTGATACCGTGTCAAATGCTTTGGCTAAGTCGAAAAAGACACACAATGCGGGACTATTTTCATCAAAATTTTTGTATATTTGTAATGTAAGATTTGCGATTGGTTACAGAAAAATCGTAATTTCCAAATAGGAGAACTAGGGGTAGTAACGGACAATCAATTACCTAGAAATAACTGGCCATTTAACAGAATTGCTGCTACATACCCTGGAAAAGACTAAAAAGCAAGAGTGGTTGATGTTATAACAAGTAATCGTAAATAGTTAAAATTCGCCCTTTAAACAAAAATAAGAATTAACAAAAGAGGAGTAATCTTAACGAGAAGACTACTGAGGGGGGAAATGATAGAAAACGTATACTATAATTATAGTATTGTGAGCTAATATAACAAGACGTTTTCTATCATATAATATGCTTTTCAGATGATTTTGAAACTTTTTTGTCGCGCCGTCTGTCTGTACCTATGTCTGTCCATCTGTAACGACCAACGCGCATGACTCAAAAACTGCTTCCTGTTTAAAAATTAATAAAATCCAAAGGACATAAGTCGAAGAAAAAAAATGGTGGGGGTAAAAATATTACTTGTGTGGTACCATATTAAAGGTTTTGTTTAGTGGTGTTACACGGGGGGGAGGGGGGGGGAGGGTGGAGTGGCAATCTTCAATCGAACGCGTCCGCGGATGGCGAATAGTGATTTATTTTCCCATAAATTGGCAGAGTATTTTTGTATTTGTTATATTTTATATTGTATCGGTTTATAGTTTTGGTCAGAATGATTTTGAATTAAAAAGTTTTCAACAATTTCTATTGTTTTTATAGTTTAAACAAAAATCAGTAAGTAATAGAATTCATAGAAAATCAATGGTTCCATTATTTTTATTTTTAATTATTTTCCTTATTTTAAAGTGCCCAAAATAGTATATAAATCACGTGACTAAAGTGTAATTTTTTACAAATCGACTTGGGTAGAAATAAACTGGGATTTCCATTCATAAACAAAATATTTTTTGAATTTTTTTACAAACGCGTGAATATATTGTTTTTTGCTGACTGCCCAAAAACTGCTATTAGTTTGCTAATTTGACGGACCCCGTAGTTTTATTAATAGCGAAGTTAGCAACAGCAGGGCCGATTTATCCATTATTTGGCAAGAAGGACGGCAGACTGATGTGGGCGGCAAAATGTTTAGAGGATGAGACAAAAATTTATTTGAAAAGGCAGAAAAAACGGAGAAAGGTTCAGTTTTTCACCCAGATATAAAATGAAAACGGAAACATAGCAATCTAAATAAACCCTCGGCTTTTTACCAACGTGTTTATGAGCGATTTTATGTTCTAACGAATGTGAACTTGGAAAATGAAACAATATAAATAATAACGAAAGTAAATAAATATGTACGAAAATGGTTTAGATACTTCGTTAATTCAAAAATACATTCATTTAAAAGCGCATTAAGAAAGTGACATTAAGTCTCCATTAGATATTTGCAAGTCTTAAGAGAAAATTAATCAAAAGAAATATTTCCCAACTTCGACATCGCGTGTTAAATTTTCTTTTCATTTTCAGTTGCTCATGCTTTATTTAAAGATCATTTTTAAAACGGTCAAGGATTAAAAACAATTTTAGTTCGACAAGAAAGTGTAATGCATGTCATAATAATACAATTTTGATTGAAATATTAACGATTTTGTCCAAGAAAACTCAAGGAAGAAACGCGGGTACGGGTAGGCCTCGTCAGATGTCTATTAGGGGAAATGAATCGACCGCTGCCCTCCGTAGATTCCAGGTACTCTCCGACCCGGGGAGTTAGCACCTGTATAGGGTCCCTTTCTCAGGGTTACGGGGAAGACCACATCGATATGAAAGGCGGAGAGAATGGACCTCGGTACGGTGATCATAGCGTAGGTGGCAACCCTTTGTTTTAGGGATAGTATAAAAGACTACAGCTGTTGCCTTACAGTATGGCGTTGGCTCGTCAAAAGCTAGAGGAGTAAAACCTTGAATAAAAATCCTGGCCCTCCAAGTAGGGGGTTGAGGCATTTGACTGGTTCTCTAATACTTGTAAAACAAAGCAGTTACCAAAAAGCCTAAACAAAGCCTCGGAGCAATGGATGGAAACTCTCGAAGACGAAAAAAGCAAAGACAAAGGACTATGATTATAGCTACATGGAACGTACAGGGACTGAATCAAAAGTTGGACATTATTGCAACCGAAGTGCAGAATTGTAAGATCGATATTATTGCACTCACTGAGACAAAAAAGAAAGGATCACGTACGAATAGTGTCGGTAATTTTGTCCACATATTCACTGGAGTCCCAAAAGAAAGAAGAGCAGCCAGAGGGGTATCCTTGTTGATAAAGAAAAATCTAAAGAATAAAATTACAGACTACGATTGCATTAGTGAAAACATACTTCGAGTGAACATGAAGATGCTTGGACATAATATAAGCATAATAGCAGTCTACGCATCATCAGATGATGAAAGAGTAGCTACAAAACAAATGGTCTTTGATCAACTTGATGAGACTATCACAAAAATCGGTAATACCAGAGAAATAATTATGCTTGGCGATTTTAATAGCCGAACTGGTAGGCAAACCCAGAGCAAAGTGATAGGACCATTTGGAGAGGAAGTAACAAATGATAATGGCTTAAGACTGATGCAATTGTGTGAAACCCACAACCTAATCGATATACCTGGATTCAGCCAACAAGGAATCTTAAATCAATTATTGATTATGCTATAGGTGGACAACACTCGCAATTAAAGTGGTATGATGTGCGAGCACTTCGTGGTGTTACCTGAGGATCTGATCACCATCTGGTAAAAGCAAAAATATTATTCCCTTTAAGAAAAACAAATAAGGAAGAAAGTATTAGAGAAAATGAAAACCTAGAATGCATCGAAGACAATCAAAAATACAACTTTAGAAGTCTGGAAATCGAAAGTACTCGAAGATTGTATCAGAACCGATTCGATGAAAAATTAATAAACACAAATCACTCATTTGAAGAGATATATACAAACATAATAAAAAGCTTGAAGGAAGCAAGCAACGAAGCTGTTGGGTACCAAGATAATAGAAATAACAGGAAGATGTGGTGGACGGACAAAATACAGGAAATGGTCAAAGAGAAAAAACGCACATCCTTGAAATGGCTCAGTACTAAGGAGCAAAGAGACCTAGAAATCTACAGGGAAACCAGAAGACAGCTAAGAAATTTGATACGTACAGAAAAAAATTAACTGTTCGAGCGCAAGTGCCACGACATAACCACACACGTAGGAGGTAGGCAGAGTTCTGAAGTATGGAAATTCATTTCTACAGTAAAAAACCCAACAAAAGAAAAAATAAACTTCCAGATAATCAAACCAGAACAATGGACAGAACACTACAAGGGACTGCTGCAGGAGACGAGACCCGAATATCTGGCAGCCTCTCCGAGAAGAGACATAGAAGTACATGGAGAGGAAGTAATCATCGAAAAATAAATGATAAAGAATAATATTAAAAAACCTAAATCCGAAAAAGCTAGCGGACCTTGGGGAATATATGCTGAAATGCTCAAATATGGATCAGAGAAACTACTCGAAAATCTCACATATATTATTAATCAAAAATTGCATTCATATCCTCAATACATAAAAAATTAAACAAGCTGGATTGCAACAATTACAGAGGAATTTCAGTAACCAGTACTCTAAGTAGATTGTACGGTAGGATTCTTAGAGATCTAATAGAGAATGATTTTCATGAACAAGAAGAAGAAGAGCAAAGTGGGTTTCGCGCAGGCAGATCTTGTAGTGATAATGTGTTTTGTCTTAAACAAGTAATTGAGAAAAGGAGCGCCAGAAATATAGAGACTCATGTTACCTTTGTGGATCTACAAAAAGCATATGATACCGTTCCAGTAGAAAAATTATGGACAGTTTTAGAGCAAACTAATATCAATCATACATACATAAAAGCGATAAAAGAACTATACAAAGGGTCAAAATCTAAAATTAAAATTGGAAATCGACTTTCAAAAGAATTCCTGGTAACAAAAGGCTTAAGACAGGGATGTTGTATCTCTCCAACTCTTTTTAAAATATATTTCGCAGTAGCTATAAAAAAACTGGAAACGTAAAGTGCACGGCATGGGAATACAACTTAACGACCGATTTACCATATACACACTACAGTTTGCTGACGACCAAGTAATTGTGGCTAATGATAAAGAAGACATGGAGCATATGATGAGAAAGTTAACAGAAGAATACCAAAAGTGGGGATTAACAGTGAACGTGGACAAGACACAGTACTTATGCATTGGAAACGAATCCAGTGAGTTAGTACTAGAAAATGGACAAACAATTTCTCCATGCAATGAGTATGTATACTTGGGTGTCACATTTGATAAGACAGGAACAGACTGTAAAGAATTGGAAAAAAGAATAGTAAAAGCAAAAAAAGTTATTGGATGTCTTAACAGTATTTTATGGAGCAGAGAGATAAAAATGAATGTTAAATTTAACATATATGAAACAATGGTCAAAAGCACGCTGTTGTATGGAATAGAGACTTGTCGCGTAACAGAAAAATATAAAACAAAAATGGAAAGTGTCGAAATGGATGCAATAAGAAGATCAATGAGAATATCTAGAATAGATCACATAAGAAATGAGATCATAAAAGGAAAAATGGGAATCAAGGGAAGCATAACGGATGACATCACTAAAAGGCAACTGATATGGTACGGCCAGGTACAACGGATGAACGACGAAAGATTACCAAAGCAGGTCCTAGAATGGCAACCAATAGGGCGCAGAAAAAGAGAGCGTCTCAAACTAGAATGGCAACAATCAATCCAAAGATCAATGGGTCAAAAGAATCTGACAGAGGATGATTGTCAGGATTGATATGGTACGGCCATGTACAACGGATGAACGACGAAAGATTACCAAAGCAGGTCCTAGAATGGCAACCAATAGGACGCAGAAAAAGAGGGCGTCTCAAACTAGAATGGCAACAGTCAATCCAAAGATCAATGAGTCAAAAGAATCTGACAGAGGATGATTGTCAGGATCGAAGGAGGTGGAGAATAGGCGTCGGACAACGTAGAAAAACGTTCTAAACCGACATAGTAGTAGTAGTAGAAACGCTTTTAGATATATTATTTTTTAATTATAATTTTTAATTTAGAATTATTTGTTTTTGCTGTTTTTTTTTTAAATAAACATTTTATAAACATTTAATGAAAATGGTATAAAAATGTTACAAAAATGATAGAAACAAGCGGCAAAAAAAATTTGCTTAGCGCGTCAATTTATCTTAACGCAGCCCTGGCAAAAGTGCCGACTTAATCGGACCCACCCTGTATTTAGTATGTGTTTGCAGATAAAAAGTAGAGGATTATGTGGCAGTCCGTTATGAAGTGTTAAACTGGGATAAATAATTTTAAAAAAATTAAATAAAAAAACACCCAGCTGCTAAATTTACTTGTAAGTACTAGTCGCAGTTTACTAATAACATTGTCATCAGTTACAAAATAATAAATACAGAAACATAGTATCTAATCCTAAAATGGCTTTACATATAAAAAAGAGCTAAAAGCCAACATTTTTACAAGTTGGAAAATGTTTGGTCCAGCGGTACCTAGCACAGCATTTTAACGTAAGCCGAACAAAACTTTGTTCTATAAATAAAAGGTGGATAAATTAACAATTACTTTAAAGGAAGTAAGGATGATCTGGCAGGCCAAAAGTAGAGTCCCTGTATGTTGACATATTTGGATATATTATCCAAATATGTCAACATACAGGAACTCTAGCCAAAAGTAAGTCAAGTTCGGGAAGATCAGGCGCTAATTTGAGTACAGCGAGTTATATTCACATAATATTATTTTTATTATATTAGATAAGCATTTTTATAACCACACGTGTTTGCTAACTCTGCACTTTTTTACTATTATATGAATTGTTAGGAGAAAATTAAACCATTCCCAGCAAAGCTTCTGTAGACTTAAGATCGTACTATTGTTACTTGAAAGTTGTTACGCAAAATAAAATTTTTTAAAAACAATTAACTCTAAAGTTAATACTTAACTGGTGCAGTCGTGCGGATGCGTTTCGTATCGGTTAAAAAACAAAAACTTTAATCGGTTCGTGAGTTTCAACTCTTTAAAACGCAAAAAGAACTTTAACAGTGACAAGTCGCAGTCCTGTGTTGGTGAATCGGGGAAGGATTAATTTGGGCCACAGCGATAAAGCAACCACGACGCAAGAAGACCACAAAAATCGTAAGTGCCAAATTTTCCTTTTCGCCTCTTCCTAGATCGTGTAAGATTTCGGTAGAGATAATTTTAGGGCGTGATTAATTGCAATCAATTAATTTTAGGCAAGATCAATTGGGATCATTAGTTTAGGCAAGATCAATTGGGATCATTAATTTTAGGCAAGATCAATTGGGATCATTAGTTTAGGCAAGATCAATTGGGATCACTATATTTAGGCCAGATCAATTGGGATCAATAGATTTAGGGCAAGATCAATTGCGATCAACTAGGTTAATAATAGAATAGGAAAAACAAAAAAAAATAAAATTCAACAAAAATCGAAAACTGAATTTTAGAATTTTGAAAAAAGAAATTAGTATTAAAAAACATTTAAAAATTTATTTTTTTTTGTAATTTTTATGAGCTCAGACAGTGATTCTGATTCGGATTCTTTAAGTAGTTTATTTTCGAA
Organism: Aspidapion aeneum; assembly: GCA_963576565.1. Classification (NCBI taxonomy): domain Eukaryota; kingdom Metazoa; phylum Arthropoda; class Insecta; order Coleoptera; family Brentidae; genus Aspidapion; species Aspidapion aeneum. The sequence goes on from OY755038.1 coordinate 89,695,738, forward strand.
TCAGTTTAAATCAAAAACAGAGAAAAAACAACCGAAACATTTTGAATATCGGTTTCAAAATTTTGCAAACGTTATAAGACCGTCAAAAATGGCAAATCAAGAAGGTAATGTTATTCCACCTCCTCAACCACCACGTATAGAATGGGATTTATTATGATGGTAGTTATGAAACTTAATATTTTTTTAAACAAATGCGATAGGTTAGTACAAGATCCACATTGCACGAAATGAGACAATTAATACATTGATTTTTGATCACATCCAAAGTAAATTGACAGGTAATGCCGAAAAATTGGTAGGCAATAGAAGTGATATACAAAATTATTTCGAATTAAAGGAAGCTTTAAAACAATGTTTTTCTGATCGAAGAGATAAAGAATGCTTAATTCAAGATTTAGCTCGCACCAAACCTTTTAAAAACGAAGATCTTTTTTCTTTTGGTACACGGCTTAAGCACCTTACAAACGCCATCAATCAAATGGTTCGACAAGAGAATCTACCCCTCGAAACATTTGCTATTTTGAAAAATGAATATGAAAAAACCGCATTAAATACTTTTATCGCAAATTGCACAGGTAAAATCCGTGACAATATGTTTTTCAATAAACCCGATTCGTTAGAAGAAGCGATGACTAAAGTCAATGAATTCGAAAATTTCGAAAAATTATACGGTTCTCAAAATTATCACAATTTCCCTTCAAGTTCAAAACAAGTACCTAATAGAAACATTTTTAGCTCACCAAATCAACCGTTTAATAATTTCCAAAGACAACCTCAAAATTATTTTAGTCAAAACTCAAACTTCTTTCAGCAGCGACCTCAAAATCAAAATTTCTCTAATCAAAATTTTGCTAACCAAAATAGGTTTCCTACTGGTCCAATAAATATTCAACCACGACCAATGCCACCAAAAAAGTTTTTCACAGGTGAACAAGTCCCAAACCAGACGTATTTAAACCAAAAAATACACCACAAGATCAATTACCAAAACCTACCCCAATGTCCGTGACATCTAATAATACATTTAGACACGTACATAGCCAACAAAGTCAACTACCACAACACTGGCAACGTTATCCTAAACCACCTCAATTTCATTTCGAAGAATTACACATGAATGATGTATCTTCACAAAATAATTATAGCCATGATTATAATCAATACAATGACTATGATTATACCCAATACGATGACCATGATTACAACCAATATAATAGCTATGATTATAATCAATACGATAGCCATGATTATAATCAGTACCGTAGCGATGATTATAACCAATACACCGATCAGTCATATGAAACTAATATTTATTACCAAAACCAAGGAAATTAAATGCAAAATCCTGGAACTTCAACTCAAAATTTAAATATCTCAGAAACTAAAAATAAAACCGAAAATTTTCAAGAGGCCAGCTCCAAACAAAATCAAACCTAGTAGAAATAAATAGCTCTGGCAACAGCGCACTTCCTTATATCGAAATTAAACATCCAAAATGTAAATTATTAATCGATACAGGAAGTTGTCGTTCGGTTCTTCGACCATCAATCGCTGAAGAATTTTTTCCAAATTGTATTTTTAGAAAACAAAATAAAATTAAAACGGCAACAGGTTGCACCGAAATGCAGTTTGAAGCAGAAATCCCTGCGTTTGCAGAATTTAATTGTAGCACATATATTAAGTTCGTTTTATTCGACTTCCACGATTTTTTCGACGGTGTAATAGGTATAAACGACCTTAGACAACTTGAAATCAACCTGGACATCATTAACCAACAATTGATTGGATCGAATGTAAAAATACCATTCATATATCGAGAACAGTAGCATTAGGACCCAAGGAAAAGGCTTTAAAATTAATACCCGTTTCTATAGACAAGGGCGAAATATTAACGAATGGAAATAAAATTGGTAATTTTTTAATACCGCCAATAATAACAAATGCCAAAGATGGATGGGCATGCGTAGAGATTCAAAACCCCACTGATCGAAATTTATCCCTTACTTTCGAACAACCCCTAAGAGTTCAACCCTTCGAAGAAAATTATTTTGAAATGTTTACATTTGAATCGGTCATTAAGATCAATCAATGCCAATATCAAACCAATCAATAAAAAAGGAAATAGATCACTTGATTAGAACAGATCACATGAATATAGAAGAAAAAAGAGAAATTACCAAATTATGTCGAGAATTTTCGGACATCTTTTATAAAGATGGAGAAAAACTATCTTTTACCTCCGCTGTAAAACATCAAATAAAAACCAACGATGAAGTACCGGTACATACAAAGTCATATCGCTACCCATACATACACAAAGAAGAGGTCAGACGACAAATTCAAGAAATGCTTGACAAAAATATTAATAGACCATCATGCAGTCCTTGGTCATCTCCAATATGGATTGTTCCAAAGAAAATGGACGCCTCTGGAAGACAAAAATGGAGAATTGTAGTAGACTACCGCAAAATCAATGAGAAAACAATAACAGATCGATATCCAATTCCCAATATATCAGATATACTCGATAAATTAGGTAGAGCTCAATATTTCACCACTTTAGACCTCGCTAGTGGTTTTCATCAAATAGAAATGCAATCAAACTCTATTCAGAAGACAGCCTTTATCGTAGAAAATGGTCATTACGAGTATTTAAGAATGCCTTTCGGGCTTAAAAATGCACCCTCTGCTTTCCAACGAGCCATGGATGAAGTCCTCAAAGACCTCCAGAACAAAATTTGCATGATTTACATGGATCACTGTATTTGCTTCAGTACAAGCCTCACCGAACATATAAATAACCTAAAGTTAATTTTTCAAAAATTCCGAGACGCAAACTTAAAAATTCACTTGGATAAATCAGAATTTTTACAAAAAGAATGCGAATTTTTAGGTCACGTTGTAACAACAGAAGGAATTAAACCAAATAAAAAGAAACTAGAGGCAATAGCAAAATTTCCAATACCAAAAACCCAAAAACAAATCAAATCATTCCTAGGTTTATTAGGCTATTATCGAAAATTTATTAAAAATTTCGCGAAAATCACAAAGCCAATGACTAATTGCTTAACGAAAAATAATAAAGTGGAACATACAAAAGAATTTGTAGACTGCTTTAATATTTGCAAAACTATTTTATGTTCAGAACCAGTACTTGCATATCCCGATTTTACTAAACCGTTTGAAATGACGACAGATGCATCGAACTATGCGATTTCAGCCATTTTGCCACAAAATGGACACCCAATTTGTTATGCATCAAGAACATTAAACCCTGCAGAGATTAATTTTGCAACGATCGAAAAAGAATGTTTAGCAATAGTATGGGGATGTAAATATTTTCGACCATACTTATTTGGTAGAGAATTCACCGTGTATACCGACTATCAACCACTTACTTGGCTTATGAACTTAAAAGAACCAAATTCGAGACTCGTACGCTGGAGATTAAAATTAGACGAATATACTTTCTCAATAAAATATATAAAAGGTAAATCCAATAACGCAGCCGACGCATTGTCTAGAAACCCAGTAGACCTCAATGCCTTGGAAACGGCTTCAGTACAAAATAATGCGGGAGATTCCGATGATGTCATACAAGAATTTTTAGACAGACCAGAAAGCTTTGTAACACAGCTAGAACCTGAAAACCAACCAGAAGAATCACCCAATACCAATAATAATGACAATCAATCAATATCAAATCAATCAAAGAGAATATCACAAAATCAATCAAATCAATCAAATAATCAATCCCAGGATGAAAATTCAGATGGATAAACTGTTCACTCATCAGCTGAAGAACCAATATTAGCAATACCAATATCGGAAAGACCTCTAAATCAATATAAAAATCATATTATAATGACTATTAGCGATACAGATAAGATGCAATGTAAATTTAACAAAGTCTTTGAAAATACGAGATATTACGTCACACTAACTGCCAATGATGCACAGCAAGACATAATTAAATTTATGAAAGAATTCTTAGAACCAAAACAACGATACGGTATTTTCTTTAGAACCTCAATTTTGGCCCCATTATTTACAACAACTGTCCAAAATATCTTTAAAAATGCATCTTACAAAATAATACAATGCCCAAAATTATTAGTAGACGTAGAGATAAGAGAAGAGCAAAAAGAAAAACTCACCCTGTATCCTACCACAAAAACATGTCATAGAGGCATTAACGAAATGAAAACATTATCTTCAAATTTTTATTGGCCTAAAATGATCGAAGACATTACCGAATATGTAAACAACTGTGAAACATGCCAAAGGAATAAATACGATAGGGATCCTCCAGTGATTAAATTTAACTTGACGCCCACGAGTTCAAAACCATTTGATCATGTACATGTAGACTCATTTCGCATATCAAAAGAAATATTTTTAACGCTGTACGACACATTTTCTCGATACGGCCAGGCGTACCTTTTAAAGACCTTGACCGGTACATCAGTCACAGATGCATTACTGACCTTCTCAAGCCACCACGGCTTACCTTTAAAAATAACCGTTGACCCAGGAACTGAATTTAAAAATAAGGACGTTCAAGATTTTTGCAAATTACATAAAATCCAACTTCACATAGGAACCGCCAAAAATTCGAATTCAAATAGCCCCGTGGAAAGATTCCATTCATCCATTATTGAAGCATTTAGATGTTTAATGGAAGATAATCCAAAATCAAGCGCAGAGCAACTCATGCAACGCGCATGCCTTGGTTATAATAATTCGATTCACTCTGTACATAAATTTACCCCCTTTGAAGTGGTAAAAGGGCACATAAGTAATATCGACCCCTTTAGCATATCGGACGCAGCCATCGTTTTAGACTATGTCCAAAAACACAAAGAAACAACTCAAAAGTTATACGAAAAAATAAAAGAAACAAACCAGCAAGTTAAAGAGAAAAATATAAACAAGGCAAACGAAAAACGATCGGACCCCCCAGATTTCTTAAATCATTCTGACGCCTACATACAAACAAAATCGAGATCAAAAGATCCCCCAAATTTACAAAAACCGTAGTTAAAAGACAAACTCCTAAAAAGATTTTCACCACAAAAGGCACTTATCATAAATCGAGTGCGCGAAAACCAAAAACTAAAAAGAAATCTTCTTTACAGGTTCAAAATCTATCCTACATGTTACAAGAAATGAACAAGATACGAAAACGAATAAACATGCCTTTTTACACCAAAAAATACAAAGATTTAAGAAGTTACTATTTTAAAAAGACTAAATTAGCTAAGAAAACCTATAACAACTCAAGAATTTTAAATGCAAATAACCTGAACAAGGAAAGTTGGAGTATAGTGAAAGAAAACATGGGTAAAACTTCCAAAACTATAATAGAGCTCAACCACGACGGTACTCAAATAAAGGACCCTTTAGACATTTGCGAAACATTTAATAAATACTTTGCAAATTTTGCGAATGGCTGCGACCCACCTCGGGATCCAGACCTATCGCACATCAACATAGAAGAAAAATCTATGTTTTTACGCCCAACTAACACCCAGGAAATTCAAAAAATCATAAAAAAAGTATGTCAAAAAAATTCGTCCGGTGTAGACGAAATTCCCGGTAAAGTAATTATATCAATACAAGATCTAATAGCTTCTCCATTAGCGCACATAATAAACGAAAATTTTACACAGGGCATTTTCCCGAAAGCCCTTAAAATCTCAAAACTTGTCCCAATCTTCAAAAACAAAGGAACTAGACTTGATATTAAGAACTACAGGCCAGTCGCCTTGCAATGCCACGTAGCAAAAGTTTTCGAAGCATGTTTTAACGAAAGGCTAACCAATTTTTTGGAAACTAATAACATTTTCTCCAAATGTCAAAATGGTTTCCGAGCCAGACGTTCGACGGACACCGCACTCGAATGTGCTCTCCAACATATTTATGACAGCCTTAACAACAAAGACCATGTTATGGGCCTCTTCTTTGATATGAGCCGTGCCTTCGACACCATGGAGCATGATCTACTCTTCCAAAAATTAGATCGTATGGGAGTAAGAGGTGCTTGCAATACTTTCATTAGATCGTACTTATCAGAAAGATATCAACAAACAATGTTTGATGGTGCCAGGTCTACGGCTCAAGAAATTCGAAGGGGAACGCCACAAGGCTCCATAATATCCCCGACTCTCTACCTGTGCTATGCCAACGACCTACCAACAAATTCCTTGGCCGACACAGCGTTTACAAACTATGCAGACGACACGGAAAGCTCAGTCTCAGCAAAGAACGAAGAGCAGCTTAAGAATAAATCTCAGGCATGCCTTAACCACGTTGCAGATTGGAGCACCTCTAATGGCATTAAACTAAACAACATAAAAACGGTCGTCATGAAATTTCTTCCAAAGAACACATCCACGGATTCAAGTCTTCTGCTTAGAGTGGAAGGGCAATCAATTGAAAATGTCGAAACCAGTAAATTTCTTGGTGTTTATATAGATCAGAAACTAACTTGGAATAGACATATTGATCACGTGTTGGCAAAACTTAGTTCTTGTTCATTTCTAATTTTAAACATAAGAGATACCGTGTCGCTGGACCTTCTTAAGCTGGTATACTTTGGACTGTTTCAATCTGCTATGGCCTACGGAATCATTCATTGGGGAAATGCAGCGCGAGTCGATCAAATTCTAATCGCGCAGAAACGGGCGATAAGATATATGACTAAATCAAGCAAACGAACATCTTGCAAAGATCTTTTTAAGTCTCTCAAAATAATGACTTTTCCATCTCTATTTATTTATTCACTTCTTATCTACGTAAGAAAAAGTATAAATAAATGGCCAAAAACATCCGAAAAACATGACTACGAAACTAGAAATCGGAATCAACTACAAATTCCATTCTCTAGACTTGCTATAGGCCAGCAGAGTCCCCAATATCTCGGACTTAAAATTTACAATCATGCACTAAAAATGCAATGTTTTACAGAGACAGATAACTTTAAAACTTTTAAAAATAAAGTGAAGGGTTTTGCAACAGAAAAGAGTTATTACTCTCTCAAAGAGTTTTTTTCAACTTAATGTAAAGTGTGTGTTTTTCGATGTATAAAAACTTTTGTTTGTTATTTATTTTTTTAAAAATTTTAAGTCTTCTAAAAATGTATTTTAAACTTTTAACTTTTTTTTTGTGACGTGCTAACAAGATACTCTTTTGCATAAATATTAGTATATTAAGGCAATATTGTATTTTCAAAAGCGAAATATATATCTATCTATCTAAAATGACACTCCCGAGGAACGCCCTCATAGTAGCAGTCATAATGACGTCACTAATAGTAGTCAGCAGCAATGATGACGTGCAAATTACGACCTTAAAAAACCTCCTTCTTCCTATCCAATTAGGTAGCTCAAAACAAATTTATACAAAACATACTTTTTTGCATTATATTGATCTTCAATCAATAATCGATCAATTTTCAAAAATTAAAAAATATTTCTCAATGATTAAACAAAACTTTTTAAAAGACAATAATAAAAATCCGATATCTTTAAACAGTCTTTCCGAAAGCTCACTTTTAAGAACGGAATATTTAATACAAACCACTCAAAATAAAATTTTAAATTTGTACCCTGTTATCAGGAACAAACGAGGTTTAATTAATGTTGTCGGAAAAATTAATAAATGGCTTTTTGGAACCCTCGATTCCGAAGATGGTGAACGTTACGAACAAGCAATATCTCACTTACAGAAAAATCAAAAAACTATTGTTCAAGAAACAATAGTTTTTTGATTTACAAATCTCGTTATCAAAAAACCTTAATTCGAGAATATAACAAAACCTTAACAGTTCTTAGTAGTAACCAAAATAAATTAGAAAACAGTTTAAAAAGATTACAAAATTATATGGGAACAACAATTCGAGATTTAAATATCTATTTGACTTTCCAAAATTTGTTATCACAAATCAATTTAGATTGCCAAAATCTTATTACTTTTGTCGATAATTTAGGAGATGCAATAATGTTTGCAAAATTAAACACTTTGCATAACTAAAATATTTCAGGCACTGAACTGATTCGAATGATGGAATATTTAAAGAAAATTTACAAACCTAGTCAAATTACTATCAATTTTTGGGTACACAAATAACTTTTTCAAACTTAAAATTGATTTTTGCAATTCATTATTGAACCCGAAACATATACATTTTACCAATTAATACCTACTATCCAAAATAACGAAATTTTCGTACCTCGATACCCTTTTTTGGCACGAAGCTTACAGAAAAATCAGTTCCACGAAGAAGCCTGCCCACAATTAGAAGAAACGTACTACTGCCAAGAACGATTCACCACCGATGACAATTGCACCCTTAGACTCACAGAGGGCTGTCAACCACAAAACTGCCCTGTGTTTAACATCAATCTGCAAGAATCAATAATCGAACAAATCGCACAAGACCAACTACTGGTGATGCCAGCCAAAACTGAAATGGTCCACACAAAATGCCGCACTAGTCAATATATTGGAACTAGTAAACCGATTTTAATTAGAATCCCACAATCATGTGAAGTAACAGTTGCAAATCGAAAATACAGAAACGAAAACCAATTAATAAAAGGAAGACCACTGATCTTACCAAATATTGAATTCCAAAAATTTAAGCAACCAGAAATTTTGCAATCAACAAATTTAACAAAAATCGATATTGCCAATATCTATAAATTAAATGATATTGCCAATAAATTAAAACCAATCAAGATTCAAAATGAATTTCATGCCAGCCACATCACGTCTTACGTTACTTCAGTTATCATTATGATTGTCATAGCCATGATGATATTTTACTTTTGGAAAAATGGAGTTTCACTGAAGTCTTGCCGACACAAAACGTCAAGAAAAATAGTGGTAAAGCAACCACCTGATGAAGAAGCAAAATCCAGCCGCAACTCTGAAGTTGAGCCTGAAAACAACTCCGTCTTCAACTCCGTGATTTTCAGAAGGAGGGAGGAGTTATATTCACATAATATTATTTTTATTATATTAGATAAGCATTTTTATAACTACACGTGTTTGCTAACTTTGCACTTTTTTACTATTATATGAATTGTTAGGAGAAAATTAAACCATTCCCAGCAAAGCTTCTGTAGACTTAAGATCGTACTATTGTTACTTTAAAGTTGTTACGCAAAATAAAATTTTTTAAAAACAATTAACTCTAAAGTTAATACTTAACTAGCGTGTCCCATTTTCGATGGGATTAAATGGGTAACTCGGTTGTTATTAAAGATATCAATTTTCTGATTGCACCTTACCGTGCTCTTTTTTGGGCCCTTAAAAATGGTGTAATCAGATTTTTCAAAGAAATTCAAGGAACCCTAGAAGACGCATCCCCATTATATAATACGCAACTTCATTCATCATGCATGAAATCTCAGAAAATTTCGCCGAATCCTCGCAGGCAACACTGTAATAGGTATAAAAGAGAAATCCATGAAAAAACCATGGGCGTGCAGATTTTGTTGAAAATAAAATAAAATATATTATAGACATTTTCGTATAAAATTTTTGCACCCAAAATTATAAAATTTAAATTAGTGTAAAATATTACCGGTACAGCTTTGTCAGCCATTTTATTTAAATGACTCTTTTTACAGAATTAATTCTTTTATCGATTTATAATATTAGAAATCAATAACTTATTTACAGCTGGTAATATCCGTAGTTTTGATTTTTATTATTTTTCCCTAAAGTTAAGAAATCTAATTTATATTATTTTTTTCTGGATATAGAAAAGTGTTACTTTAATCCCTAAAATTTAAAACACAGGTAAAAGGGTTTCTTTTTATTTCAAATTATCAAAGGTGTTTTTTTAGCTTTTTACTCTTTCACCTTGGTAATAAATACATTAAATTTTTTACAGTAAGTAGATTACTCAGACCTTGAGATATTTATCAAAATTTTTGCATCAGGATTTAAAGAGTCTATTTGATCTTGATCTAGTGTACAGGGTGCATTTTCAACACTTTTGGGTGTTTTCGGTTTCTATGTTTATAATATTGATATGCGATGTTTACCATCATTATTCTCTCTTTTAAATTAAAGCACACTAAGGTGTAGTCGTTTTTTCTTCAATCTTCTCTAGAAGTTCCTGAAACCACCCAAATGATAAAAATGGGAAAGCCTATACTTATAATATAGATTTTTTTGTTATATTTTATCAGCAAAACTCTTGCCTCGAAATAAAAAGCACTCATTGGTTTATGTTTTTTTATTAAAATTATTTTAATATAACTTTTTAAAGCAATTAACTTTTCTTTGTTTTTAGTATTTAAAAATAATAGGTACATAAAGTTTAATAAAGACTTAACTTATTAATACATAAAAATAATCAATATGCAACTACCTAGGATCTAGATTAACTTACTTCACATCCATCAGCACATAAGAAACCTGACCTTCCCTTTATATTTATTTATATTTTGTAGTGAGCTTTAAGACTTTTTCTTTTATTGGTCCATATTTTTCTCCTTGCTTTTATTTTACCTTTCACATAATAGGTACCAACAAACAGTACTGACCAAAAGTAGAGAATCCCCCTAAAATTGTATATAAAACTGATCCTGTACCAACTATCAAAGCACAAGTAATGCATTTGAAAACTTCAATCAATCCAGTTCCAGAGTTTTGGGTATTTTCCGCACAAAATCATGTAGTCTGCTTTTGTGATATTAAAAAAAGCAACGTTTTTTTTATGTAATTTTAGGCAAAAATGGCAAGTTCTATTTAAAATAGACATAAAAGTTATGTATCTCCCAAAAATGTCCCGAGAATTGTAGAAAGAATAGTCTATAAATAAGAAATTTTAAAAATACCATATTTCAAAAATTTTGTCCATATTATTCACTTTTATGACATATACCATAACTTTTACACCTCCTGCTGTATGCTAATGTTAAACTTACCAAGTTTGCATTGTATTATCTTTTAAGCTGTTAGGGAATTCAATCAAATCATGAAATTGGATATCAGGCCGGATATTTGCAGATTTGGGAGTGTCAACGGCTGACGATATAAAAGTGGAACTAAAAAAATAATTTAGACAAAAATTTTAAATAATCAAGATGATTAATTGCATTTACTAAAAAAAGTCAAATGTACCTGTAAAGATTTTTTGTAGATATTAAAATTAATTTTAGAGAAAAAAACTAAATAACGCAAATTATCCACAAATCCCGAAATTCAGAGCATTTTACCAAAATCCATTCATTAGTTTATTAAACTCTAGCAATTAGTTTTTTTAGAAAATATTTGGTATGAGTCTGTGTTTTTTACATTTGCAAATGTTAAAAAATATGACTTATTCAGTTTTATCAACAAAATACTTTTGATTTCCATAAAAAAATCTATTTAAATTTTATTTACCAAATAAAAAAAAAATATATATTATTTATAATTAAGTGATTATTATACAGGGTGTCCCATAACTTAGGGGCCATAGTGCAGCAGGTGATAGAGGAGGTTATAAAAAAGTTTATATAACATCGGGTCAACATATATCTGTTTTTAAGATATAGGATTTTTAAAGAAGAGTGGGTGAAAACGGGTTATACAAAAAAAAATCTGTCACAGCCAGCTGAATACTCAGCTAATTGTGATTAAAAAATGTGGTACTTCTTTTTTTTGATAATATTACAAGTGGAGGAGGTACAGGCTGTCAAAATAACCTCGAAAATGTATAAAAAATAATATATTTTTTTTTTAAATTAATTTTTGCTTTCTCTTTTAAAAAATATCAATAATATTTCATTATTATGTCTCGCTAGATACTTGTTTTTATTAACAAAAAATATTTAAAAAACATTGCATTTAATATGGCATTCATAAAAGTGTATTCCAAAAAAAGAGTATTTTCTAAAAAAATTGACTAACTTTTTTCAAATTAATTTTTTTAAATTAATTTCAATTTATTGCTTTTGTTCTAATACAAGACTACCCAATTTCATATTTTTACTGCGTTTTTTTAAAAAGTTATTATCACAAAAGTTAAAAAAATTGCCAACTTTGATGCTCTGTATCTTGACAAAGAAAGTTTTGACTCATGCATTATAAGTTTTTTATCAGACATGACCTCCTCTATCACTTGTTGGCCTATGGCCCCTAAGTTATGGGACACCCTGTATATACAAACATTAATAAATTTGGCAAATATAAAAATTAAGAACAATATTTTAATCCATTTGACTCAAGGCTCTCTTTTAATTAATCACCAGGGACTATGCAGTAAGTGAAAAGAAAGTAAAAAAAAAAAAAATTCTGTGTAAAAGTAGGTACTACTTTTTTTCTTCTTATAGTTATATTTGTTAATTCTAACTACTTTTTTACATCATTACATGATGATCAAACATCAAAAACAACCAGTGAAAATATATTATGTATACTTTATAATAAAAAGAGATAGTTGAATATTTAACTACTAACCACTAGTAGTAAGTAGTTTTCTTAATTTGAACTAGTCTTTAACACCTGACCTTCCTTACCTAGAAGACAAAAACTCAAAGTTTTCACTCTTGGGCAAGGCATTTGGTACAAGATAGTGCCTACCAGTAGGTGCTAAACGAACATACTGAGGATCAAAGTGGTCAGAACAAAGACATGCCCATTTTGACAGAATTTTTTCCTTATTAAGGTCAATAATCTCCCTCCAAAGCTCTCTCTTGTTTGGATCAGTGGGGAACCTAGAAAACTCATAAATTTAAATATGTTTAAAATGTTTAATAACTGTACAGTAGCATGACATAATATAACATTACATATTGAAAATGGTTGTTTACATAAGAAATATATTTTTTAGAGTTATATATTATTGCCAGAATAATTTAAGAAACTTTTCCAAAAAACCCAAACACTAGAGGTGGGAAAATAAGGGAATTTGTAACAATAAATAATGTTTCTTAAAACTTCTTTGTAAAATAAATCACTAATATTTTTTAAAAAAAGTTATAAACCACACCACTGTCTTACCAAAACGTAAACAATATGACGGTTTTTTGAGAAGAGATTTAAACTTACCGGTGAAATGATAAATCCAGCCACTTCTCGTCACTTTTATCACACAGAATGCACTTCTTAGGCATTTTTAAAGTTATTTAATAAAAAAAAATCTTTATTTTGTGATAAATATCCCAAAAAAACAACTAAAACACACGTTTATTCGGATAACCTCTCAAAGGCAACGATAAATGATGCAAGGGTGACGTTTGGTCTACATGGTTGCCGCTATTAATTTTTTTTCTGAATAATAGCGAACGAAAATCAGTTTTTTGTATTTTACGCGAGTACGTAAACCGTAGGGCAAAATTTAATGTATGAGAAATATTACCCATAGGATTCCCTACAATCGGTCTCCATAGTCTAAAGGTCTACAACCACACGTTTAGAAGAAAATTTCCAAAAATTATGTTTTTTGCAATTTGCAAAAACGGTAAGTCATAAAAAAAAACTTTATTGACATAAAATGATCAAGACACAATTCTCTACAATGCGACAATGACAATTTACAGCTCTACAACCACATGTGTTGAAGACAGAGGGTGCCGAAAATGCCCATTATATACTTTTTTGCGTTTTACGCAAAAACCATAAATCATAGAGCTGTAACTCACATAGGTGAATTGTAGAGAATGATGTTTTTTTCTAGGACCTACCGTTTTTGCATAAAATAAAAAAATTATTTTTGCAAATTTGGCGCCCTATATGTTCTACACGTAGTTGTAAACCTGTGGCCCAAAAGGAAAGAATGTAGAAAATTGTGTCCTTTAACATTTTATGTTTATAAAGTTTCTTTCTACGACTTACCGTTTTTGCGTAAAATAAAAAAAAAACACAATTTTTGACAACTTAGCCGCCATCTACCTTCTAAACATGTCGTTGTAGACCTATAGACTATGGAGATTGATTGTAAAGACTCGTATGGGTAATATTTCTCTTAAATAAAATTCTTCCCTACGACTTACCGTTTTTGCGTAAAATGCAAAAAACTGATTTTTGTCAATTTTGGTGCCCTCTATTTTCTATACATGTAAGTCTAGAGCTATAACCTTTAAAGAAAAATTGTAAAGGAATTTTTGAAGTGTAAACTTCTTTAGGCGCGTTTAGCAGTTTTTGTGGGTACTTAATTGAACTGAGCCGTTAGGCTCGGCTATTCAACGCTCATTCGGGTGAAGTCGGCTCGAGTCGACTAACTGTGAGAGGAACATTCAGCGAGCAATATGATGATGCAGATGAAGGCCAGTATTATTAATTTCGCCTTGCTAAAGTTTACAGTTCTGCCATGTCTATAGCACACACAATTTTTTTTGTCAACAAAGATTTTCTCTGCGACGTTCCATTTTCGCGTAAAATCAAATCAAAAAGCTTTTTGAGTTTTCCAGAGTTGCCCAGGGGAGGGTTGTAGACTAATTTTTTTAAGCTATTATATATTATATAAAAAAAAGGTTTTTTTAACTTTTGTGATCACAACATTTAACTTAAATTTATTTGGACTAAAAGCAAGTGTTATTTTTATACCGAAAACATTTGTAGTGAGAACAATAATTAATAGTTAAAAGTGCAGTTTAGTCTTCTGGTTTTAATAACTTTTTAAATACCACCTAGGAAGACAAAATTAATAAACTATTTATGAACTCTAACCTCACACCAAAGAAATTTGATTAAACTTACTTTTAGTTGAATGTTTTTCACACTTACATGGAGTCCCGTTTTTTCAGAAAACCGAAAACCAAATCAATATTTTAAACTGCGCATTCGCTACCGTACTTTTTCTTCTCACATAAAATTATCTCCCTCTCAGCTGTGGTCGAGCATGTGTCAAGTTAGTAAGAGGAAGATAATTTTATGTGATAAGAAAGAGATAGGTGCGCATGTGCAGTTAAAAAAAATGGTTTGTATTACAGGATATAGCCGCTCGTTATTTTGTGTTCCTGCAAAAAACAAATTCAAGTTGGTTGACTGCACAAAAATTGCAATTTTGTGCTAATCGTTGTACGTTCTATAAAAATCGACAAACAACAATCTTCGAAAAAAACCAATTTTAGCTGATTATTTCTAATTTATACTTTCCTTTTAATTCCAAATAGGTAAGGATTTAAACCGCCACGCAGATCTATACAAACAGGGACTTAAAAAGCAAATGTTTTATGATTTTTATTAAGTTTAGGTACCTATGTAAACAAAAATTTACCGATTGATTATTGGATAACATATTCTAACTTTAAAAAAACTTTTTTTCAAACAGTTATATAAGTAATGTACTTCTATACATCCACCTTATTCTGTGTTAAAAAATAATAATAATTAGTATTTAAAAGAACATTAAGAAAATCAATAACAATTATGAAATTGTTATTGATAAGTAAATTGCTTTTAAACTTTGGAATGCAAACATCATTAGTTTAATATCTTAATAAGTTGTTTTTAACATTATAATTAAGAACCAAATATTATTATGTACATCATTAGTTTAATATCTTAATAAGTTGTTTTTAACATTATATCATTATGTTATCATTTAAGTGAAAGGTCAGCATATAAAAGCACATTTCATAATCAGATAATTCATTCAAGTTCTAGCTATAGCAGTAGTAGTATAGTAGTAGTAATAAGTTTTATTAAATAAAGAAAATTAGTTTTTAAAAAGCCGTCTGTGAATTATTGGAACTTAACTGGCGCTGCGAACAGGATAGCTGTTTGGCATTATCCTGACGGTCTTATATTGCATAAGAAACGACATATTGCCTCCAGCTACCAAAAAGAACACGTTCCGGGAGAACCTTCGTATTGTATCCATAGTCAACTTGGTTCAACTACAGAAAAACAACCACGACTTGGGACTGAAGACTACCTCTCCATTTCGCACAAACGGCCTTTGGACAAGTCTATTACGGCAACTGAAGATTACCTACCATAGAGATGTTTTTTCTGTAAGTAAATTTTTAAATGTTTGCTAAAGACAAAACCACTGACAACATAAAAACTAAATTTCTGCAAAAACTAAAAGAAGGCAGCACGTCCAATAAAGACCTTACTTCCTTCAAAACTTTAGAAAACCAAGAAAATCCAACTTCCGAAGAAGACATTCAATTATATTCCAAAATTTCCTTAGAAACTAAAAATTTAGATTTAGATAGGTTAGAACATAGTTTAAGTAATTTAGCGATATCTAACTCTCAAGGAAACTCTACTAATCCTCCTATTCAACCGCAAATACCACATATTAACACATACACGCAAAGAAACATGCCTGACGAAACATTCAAACTAGCCTGCGACTTTTTACCAACTTTTGACGGACAAATCGAATATTTAGAAAATTTTATTCTTGCTTGTGATGAATTTCTTACAACATATGGAACAACTCCAACAAAATTAAATTTTGCGCCAAATGCTGTAAAATCTAAATTAAGAAAGGAATCGCAACTATATATTTTCCGTAACCCGCTATTTAAAACTTGGGATGAAGTAAAAGCATCCTTACAGAAAGAGTTTGGAAACCCCATTGATTTAAGATCATTACTACAATCTTTGCAAAATTTGAAAACTGATAAAAATAAAAATATACAACAATTTTTTGATCGAATTAAAAAATTCCTAAATGAAATCAACACTAAAATTAACTGTGAAATTTCTGACGTAAACTTAAAAATTTTTCCTTTAGACCAAGCAGAGTCAACAGCGATTTTAACGGTAGTTTCCAATTCACCAGATGACCTACGACCTGTCTTTATTCAAGAACTACCAAAAACCATGACAGACTTACAAAACAAAATATCTAATTATAACATTATAACAAATCAAATGTTTAACAGATATCAACCTAAAAATTTTTCACAACCTCAAATAAAAAATCAAAACACACAAAGACAACCTTTTTTTCCTCCTCCAAACTTTAGACAACAATCATTTCCACAAGGTCCAATTAATATTCAATCAAAACCAATAAATCAAAAATTCCCCTCAAATATTCCTGCATTCAGAAAACCGCCAATGTTTAAACACCCCACACCTAATTCGAAACCAACACCTATGTCAGGAGTATCCACCGCAGTATTTAAACCATTACCATCAACATCTCAACAAACACCTTTTCAACAAGCATATCAGCAACGTAATCCCAATTTCTTTAGACAAACTGCACCATTTAAACAACATTTCGAAGAACTAACTAATTTAGAAACACATCAAGAAAATTCTGAGGTTTCCGAAAACTCTGAGTCTTTAGATTTTGCACCAATTCCATGCTATTTTGATACAGAATCAAACCAATATTTGCCTATCCAACCAGAACTCACCTGGGAAGATGAAACTGAAAATAATTCAAATTTTCAGGAAGTCTCGAGACATCTAGAATCCACTTAAATCACATTGGTCGTCTTTCATCCCTCCCTTTCTTATATCTTCAAAAATTAAACATTAAAATTCTCATAGACACTGGTGCCTCACATTCAATCATTTCACCTCGTTTTGCTAACTTACTTCCAGATTGCATATATGAACAGCCCTTTTCAGTAATTTCTTGCAACAGAGAAATTATAGAAAAATATAATTTTAGATACCCCCTCTTAAGTGAATTAGGTATTACAAATATTATAGACTTTCACGTCATTAACTGGCACGAACATTACGATGCTCTTATAGGCAGTGACATATTTCAACAAATGCAAGTTCTATTGATTATTCTACAAATAAACTACGCCTGAAAAATAAGTTAATTCCATTTCATATTGCTATGACCAAACCACCACCTAAAATAACCCATTCATCTCATAAATTAAAAATTCCTGTCAATCAGAATTTTGGAACTGGACTTCTACCTTCATTTGAATTACATAATTACACATTTCCAGATTGTTTAGTCCACATAGAAAATGGATATTGCGAGATACCTAATCCCTTTGACGAACCGATTGTCACAGAATTCAAAGCAAGGTATAATGTAATCCCTTCAGAATGTTTTAATATTCAAACAAATTTTACAAATATTAAGAATCCCCATGTAATTGAATCTCTTAGATTAAGCCACCTGAATTCTGAAGAAAAAGAGGCAGTCATCAAAATTTGTAAAGAATTTTCACCAATCATGTACACTGATAAATCTGACTTGTCTTTCACTAGCCATGTCAAGCATCATATCCGTACCAAAGATGACAAACCAATCTATGTAAAATCATTTCGACACCCTCCATCTATGTTACCAGAGATAAATAAACAAATTCAAAAAATTGTCATATTGGGAGATTTAAATAGTAGAACCGGTAACAGAGTTAATGATCTGACAGTTGGCCAATATGGAGAAAATCTTGTTAATGACAATGGAAACCGGCTAATTACAGTATGTGAGCAATTAAACCTAAAAATCCAAAACGGTTTTTGTCAACATAAGGAAATACACAAATATACCTGGACCAAACCCTCACAAAACCTGAAATCCGTCATTGATTATCTTATCACTAAACAAAAGACAAAACTAAACATTCAAGATGTCAGAACAAAGCGTGGATCAACATGCGGAAGTGATCACTATTTTCTGGAGTCCAAAATTCTCTTTCCTTATCAAGGCCGAAGCCTGCATCAACAACATCTTGATGATACAGTGATTGAAGAAATTGATCACTGTAAATATAATCTACTAAGCCTAGAACATGACAGCGTAAAAAACTTATACAAAAAGAGACTGAACGAAAAACTTAATACAAGTTCAGGTGAAACCCCAGATGAGGAATACGAATGTATTACATTAAGCATCCACCAAGCTGCAAAAGAAGCACTAGGATTAGTGGAAGAAACTTTTAAAAGAAGAAAACCATACTGGTGGGATGCTGAGATTGAGAGAGAAATAGAGGAAAAAAGGAAATTATATCACACCTACTTATCCCAAAAGACAGATAGAAGCAGACAAGAATACAAAATCGCGCAATCAAAGGTGAGAAGAATGATCAGTGATAAGAAAAATCATTCGTGGACGCAAAAGTGTCAGAAAATAGATTCTTACTTAGGAGGTAGGAGAAGTACCGAAAGCTGGAAAACTATAAGATCGATTAAAAAAGAAACATGCAGAGATATCATTTCACCAATACCAGACAAAGAATGGGATGAGCATTTTAAAAAACTTTTAACTGAAGATAGAGCAGAATTCAAGGAAGACGAAAGAGACAATATAATTAGAACGATGGGATCTCCAGTACCCCTCACAATCTCTGAGGTCAAAAACGTGTGCATAACCTTAAAAAGCGGTAAATCTGCCGGATCCGGAAATATCCCAGCCGAACTTATTAAATATGGCACTGAAGAACTGTTTTGGAGATTACGGAATCTTTTCCAAAAATATTTAAATGGAACTGTAGTCCCAACTGAGTGGAAAACGTCATATATATCCACAATACACAAAAAAGGAAGGAAAGATATATGTGACAATTATAGAGGTATATCTGTGACTAGTACGCTAAGCAGAATATACGGTAAAATAATAAGAAATAAAGTAGAGAGCGAATATAAAGACATGGAGGCAGAAGAACAAGCTGGTTTCAGGGCGGGTAGATCGACTTCAGATCATCTCTTTTGTATAACCCAAGTTATTGAAAAGAAAATGGCATACGGTCAAGAGCTGCATCTGCTTTACGTGGATTTGCAGAAGGCATATGATAGTATACCACTAAATCTACTTTGGAAAGCGTTGGAAAACACAAACATAAGCGTACAACTAATTAAGGCCATCCAAGAGTTATACCGCAATAGTAAGGCAAAAGTTAAAATAAAAGCAAAACTAACCAAAGGCTTTCAAGTAAATAAAGGTCTGAAACAAGGTTGCTGTATCTCGCCTACGCTCTTCAAGATATACTTGGAACAAGTCCTTAAAGTATGGAAGAGAAAATGCCAAAACATGGGAATTCCGTTGGACGAAACCACCTTGTATACTTTATGTTTCGCCGATGATCAGATAGTAGTGGCTCAGGATTATGACGACCTCGAATATATGACACGAAAACTAATAGAAGAGTACAATAAGTGGGGACTAGAGGTTAATCTCAATAAGACAGAGTATATGTGTATCGGTGGAATGAAACAGGATCTAATCTTAAATACCGGGCAGCGAATTCACTCCTGTGATGAGTATAAATACTTAGGTCTAAAAATTACAGCTGACGGAACACTAGACAAAGCTATAAAAGATCGAAACGTACAAGGAAGAAAAGCAATAACTTTATTAAATGGAATAATTTGGGACCAAAGTATAACAAAACATAACAAAAAGCTTATATATAACACCATTATAAAAAGTATTATTACATATGGCTCAGAAGTATGGCCAATCAAGGATAGAACAGAAAAAATGCTTTCCGCTACGGAGATGGACTATTGGAGAAGAGCAGCAGGGAAATCAAAAAGAGAAAGAGTTACAAATCAAAGAATAAGAGAAATTATGACAGTAGGTGAACGTACTTTAGTGGATGATATAAGAACAAAACAACTGGTGTGGTACGGACATGTACAAAGAATGAATGACGAAAGACTACCTAAACAAATACTACAATGGAAACCAACTGGCCGAAGAAAACGAGGACGGCCAAGGAGAAGCTGGAGAGAAGGAATAGACAGTGAAATAAGAATAAGAGGCCTAGATGATGAATTATGGGCAAACAGAAACGAGTGGAGATTGGGTATCGGAAGACGTAGAACGTTGTGAAACCGATAAATATATATATATAAAAACTTCTTGATAATAAAATTATAAGACCTTCTATCTCTCCTTTTTCCGCACCAGTCTGGATAGTTCCGAAAAAACTAGATGCCTCCGGAAAAGAAAAATTTAGAATGGTAATCGATTACAGAAAATTAAATGAAAATACAATTGAGGATAAATTTCCATTACCTAAAATAGAAGAAATTCTGGATAACCTGGGAAAATGTCAATATTTCACTGTCTTAGATTTAGCCCAAGGTTTTCATCAAATTGAAATGGACCCCAAATCTATTGAGAAAACAGCTTTCACTGTTAACAACGGTCATTATGAATATCTAAGAATGCCGTTTGGTCTCAAAAATGCCCCCGCCACATTCCAAAGGATGATGGATGAAATTTTAAGAAAATATCTTTTTAAATTCTGCTTTGTTTACATGGACGATGTTATTATTTTTTCTAAATCACTTCACGATCATATCCTTCATATTAGAACCATCTTTCAAAAATTAAAGGAAGTCAATCTAAAAGTCCAATTAGATAAAACCGAATTTTTGTGTAAAGAAGTTCCATTTTTGGGCCATGTAATAACCCCAGAAGGTATAAAACCAAATACATCTAAAATAGAGTGCATTAAAAAATATCCTATTCCAAAAACTCAAAGAGAAATAAAAGCATTCCTTGGTCTCGTTGGATATTATAGAAAATTCATTAAAAATTTTGCGAAAATTGTTCAACCCTTAACCAAATGCCTACGTAAAAACACTAAATTAAATCCCACAGATCCAGATTATGTTAACGCTTTCGAGAAATGTAAAGAACTAATGACAAACTCGCCAGTTCTAGCTTACCCGGATTTTTCAAAGTTTTTATTCTCGAACTCTTAATTCAGCCGAACGAAATTACTATACCATTGAAAAAGAATTTCTTTCTATCGTAGAAGCAACTAAGCACTTTAGACCCTACCTATACGGACAAAAATTTCTAATCGAAACTGATCACAATCCTCTTGTATGGTACACATCTCTTAAAGAACCCAATTCAAGATTAACCAGATGGAAACTCAAACTTGAAGAATTTAATTTCGATATTAGGTATAAGAAAGGCAAAGAAAATAAAGTTGCCGATGCACTATCACGAATTCAAATTAACGCATTAGAAACTGAATCAAATATTGCTAATAATGACACAAATGACACAGCAAACATCGAAGACTTTGAAAATGATACCGTACATAGTGACAGTGGTGCATTAAATGTCAATCTGTCTATTTCGGAATTGCCTATTAATTACAGTAACCAACGTATAGTCATTAAAATTGGTCAAAATTATCACGTTTTCTCTAGCCACCCTTTCGAAAAGAACCATAAAGTAATAACAGTTAACAAAGATTCTTTAAATGCACACTTTATGAGAATCCTAACGGAACATTTAACTGACAATAAAACCTTTTGTTTATTTATCCGTGATGAAACTCTAAAAACTGAGTTTATTAAATTTTTACAGGAAAATGGCAATAGCAAAATACGCATAAAATTTTCAACAATATTATTACCTGACATTGTTCTCAAAACGCAACAAAAAGAAATTATTTCACAGTATCATTCACAAAATCATAATGGTATAATCGAAACCTATAATCATCTTAAAACAAAATATTATTGGCCCCAATTAAGAGAGTCCATCCAAGATTACATAAATAAATGCGAATTGGGTTTAATAAATAAATACGACCGAAATCCTTACAAATTAAATTTTCAAGGACCTTTAATAGCCCCTAAACCATTTGAAACGCTGTATATCGATCTTTATAAATTTAGTAATCAACTATTTATCACTATCATAGACTCATTTTCTAAATTTGCACAAGCTTATGCCATATCAGGTAAAAATGCCATAACAATCTTAAATAAACTTCGTCATTTCTTTTCTGAACATGGTTACCCAAGAAAAGTAGTCTTTGACAATGGAAAAGAATTTAACAATAATATAATGAAATAATTCTGTTCTCTTTTTAACATAGACACTCATTTTACTACCCCTTGTAATTCTACTTCAAATAGTATCGTAGAAAGGCTACACTCCACATTAACAGAAAAATTAAGGATTCAAAATCAAAATACCCCTAATGAATCCTTAGCTCAACTTATGATTACTGTAATCTTAAATTATAATTATAGCATCCACTCCACAACTGGTTATCCACCATTTGCTCTCATAAACTCACCTTGTTTCTTTGAACAGAAATTAGTGAAATGACAGTTTACGAAGAATATAATCAAAAACGCAAAAATGAGATTTTACCTTTTTATGAACAAATTTATCAAAAAACATTACAAAATCAACAAAAAAGGACACAAAACCAAAATCCTGTATCACCCGATTCAATGCCCATCCACTTCAAATAACCAGATCGTTTTTATACGCGACAAACAAATTAATACTAAGAACAAACCACTTTACAAAAAGCAAACCATAAAAGGACAAAAAGGACCAATATTAACAGTAGGAACCAAACAAAATAGAAATACTAATACACATATAAGACATATAAAGAGATTAAGAAAGAATCTTTCTTTTCAGATTCCTACTTCTTCAGACTGTTCAAACTCTGGAAATAACACCAATTAACGCAACTACATACTTAGAAACGCTATCTAACCAAACCTACATACAAGACCACCTTCATTCTACCTATGTAAATTTTAACTTATCCCAAACTTTTGAAACATTGCAAATTTTAAATCAATCATTTAGTATTATAAATAGATCAAAAAACTTTTATGTAAAACAACAGATTTTTGCAACAAACGAATTAATATCAAATTGTTTTGCTACATATCATAAATTAATTCCTAATCGTGAAAAACGCGGCTTAGCAAATTTCTTGGGTACAGGAATAAAATTCGTAACAGGAAATCTTGACGAGCAAGATCTACAAGAAATAAATAAACACTTCGACATATTGACACGAAATCAAAATAAATTAACATCTCGATTAAATGATTATAGTTCATTAGCCGAACACATTTCAAACAAATACAATGATCTTATAAATAATATCAATTTTCATTCAGGCGAACTACAAAGAGTTCTTACCGAAAGATATAATGAAACTGATAAAACATGGAATATTTTGAGTATTAATTTACAAGTACAAAGAATTAAAAACTACCTAGAAATGTTAGAAAGAACAATATCATTTTCCCAGACCGAAACACTAAATTTAGAAATTTTGGATCCGACTGAAATTAAATTACTTGGGAATACTTACGAACACACTATCCTAAATCCTTTTTATGGCCATTAGGACAGCCTTTAGAGTTAGTACAATTATGTAAAACCGCAATTCTTATCAAAGATAATGTATTAGTTTTAGTTATAAGAATTCCAATTTTTAGGGATTACACTTGTAAAATGTCAATTGTTTATCCGATTCCTTATGATAATTTATTAATGACAATACCTTCAAGTTATGTCTGTAATTCAGATTGGTTTAAAACGTGTAAAAATAATAATCATAAATGGTATTGCTATAATCAAATTAATAACTTTAATATTACTCAACATGAAATTTCTAATTCCTATAATTATGTCATACAAACGGAGAATAAACAAATTATTTATTGCACTTCAAAAACTAACCCTATCTTAGAGTTGTGTCAAAAGATAGTACGTAAAGACGTGAAAAACTGTAACATTGTTAAATCAAATTGTACAGTAGTTCTTAATCAAAACAGATATGAAACAAAAATTAATACTATTGAACATTATCATCTTGAACTAAAACCTTTTAGAAGCACTTCAAAAATAAATTTGAATTTAAATCATGTATTGCAGCCAGAAAAAATTAATGAAAATCTTTTTCAACCATTAGAATTAGAAACCTACAGTTTTCAGAAAAATGGGCATAATTATTTATTGTTTTTTATTCTCCTTTTGATTATCGTTACTATAGTTTATATTTTTCAAAAATATTTTAGAAATAAGGTAATATCTAGAAATACTATTAAAAGATGGTTAGAAGAAGATAAACAATTAGACGAAGATATAGAATTACAAGAGAAATCGTGAGGACACGATTCTTTTTAAGGAAGGAGGAGTAATGTACTTCTATACATCCACCTTATTCTGTGTTAAAAAATAATAATAATTAGTATTTAAGAGAACATTAAGAAAATCAATAACAATTATGAAATTGTTATTGATAAGTAAATTGCTTTTAAACTTTGGAATGCAAACATCATTAGTTTAATATCTTAATAAGTTGTTTTTAACATTATAATTAAGAACCAAATATCATTATGTACATCATTAGTTTAATATCTTAATAAGTTGTTTTTAACATTATATCATTATGTTATCATTTAAGTGAAAGGTCAGCATATAAAAGCACATTTCATAATCAGATAATTCATTCAAGTTCTAGCTATAGCAGTAGTAGCATAGTAGTAGTAATAAGTTTTACTAAATAAAGAAAATTAGTTTTTAAAAAGCCGTCTGTGAATTATTGGAACTTAACTTATACATATGTGCATATAGGCAAACAGACAGACATGCATACATACATATCTAGAGGTTATACTTACAACCTAGAATCAAATTGTATAGAAAAACATTATTAATGATAAAATCTCAAAAAAAAAATTAATGAAAACAATACCTTTTCTCACATAGGATGGTAAACATATTCTATTACAGGTACATGTATAGCAATCCAAAACGTAAGCCGAACTCAAAAACAAAATATTCTTTTGATTTTTATTAGTTACCATTTTACTTATGTACCTACTTCAAAATTACAAGTTATAAAAGTACTGGCAACATTGTTGCGAATTTGAAAGAAACCTTCAGTATAATACTTTTTATGTCTGATGAAGTTTAGGATTTCTATACGGGGTCTACCTTTAGTTGAATGTTTTTGAGATTTTTGCTTTACCCCGTAGTTTCGCTAATACAGGGAGTTTTTGAAAAAATTGCATTTTTATTAATTCCTTATATCTCGCTTATTTTGCAAGATATTTTTATTCTGTAAAAACCTTTTATTGGCAACTTTTTTAGAGCAAAATAATGACGTTGTCAATTTTTTTAAATTTTGTTTAGTTTTTGAGATATGGTATTTATCATAAAAAAATTAAATACGGACCTGGATTTTTTTATCACTATTTTGATTGGTTTCATGCTATTATTATCTTAAAATGATAAAACTTTAATATTTTCTTGAATTAAGATTCAAAAAAATATATATTAAAAAAAAATTGTTTGAACCTGGAAATTAACAACGTAAATATAAATTAAAAATTGCAAGTTGAACGATTTTTAGTTTATCTGTTTTGAAACGTTAATTGAAAGATTTATAAATAAAGTAAAAAACGTTAAAAAGTTACAAACATAATACCATAGTAATTATTTGATGGAGTAACTCATGAAATTTCCTTCAACATGGAAAAAAAAGCGTGGAATTGACATTGTCATTTTACTTGTCATTTTTGTGAATGACTAACTCAAAATTATTCTAAAATGGCTAGAAATCGACCATATCCAGATTTTGAAAAATGTGATATGTTTAACTGCTTTATTCAACAACAAAATCCCAATATTTAAACGGCAGAAATATTTTTATGCAAAATGCGTTAAGAAAAATTACTCAAAAATGCCAACAATGTGTTAAACCTAATGGCAATCAATTTCAAGATATTTATCATTAAAAAATTAGTTATTATTTTTTATAATTGGTTATTTTTTTTTGGTGTTTGTCATAGACTTTGTTTCAAATAAATCTTTAAATTAACGTAAAACCATTTTAGTTTAATAAGTATCAGAAGTAGCAATTTTTATTTTAAATTTATGTTGAAAATTTCCAGGTTCGGACTAAATTTGTTTATTTAAAAATAAAATATTTTTTTTTAACCTAAAAACAAAAAAATATTAAATTTTTATTATTTTGTGATAATAATAGCATGAAAAAAATCAAAAAAGTAATAAAAAAAATCCAGGTCCGTATTGATTTTTTTATGATACATGCTATATCTCAAAAACATAACAATATTTTAAAAAATTGACAACGTAATTATTTTCTTCTAAAAAAGTTGCCACAAAAAGGTTTTTACAGAATAAAAATATCTTGCAAAATAAGCGAGATATAAGGGATTATTAAAAATGCATTTTTTTCATAAACTCTCTGTATTCGCGAAACTACGGGGTATAGCCAAAATCTGATTACACCATTTTTAAGGGCTCAAAAAAACAGTACGGTAAGGTGCAATCAAAAAATCGATATCTTTACTAATAACCGAGTTTCTCATTTAATCCCATCGAAAATCGGACACGCTGTACTCTGAAATGACCCTGTCGAGAGAGCAAATAATGCAAGAATTTTTTCATAGTTTCCAGGCAGCCAAGCACCTATTTACCGTAGAATTCAATCATCAAACCCCAAGTGCCGAACTGCAGCAAAAAAGACCGAACTACTTTTTAAATGTATTATTTAGCAAAGATAATAAAGATATTCTATTCAAAATTAAATTAAATTTAACAGAAATAAGCACGTTATTTCTAAAAACGACCAAAAATATATTTTAGCTAGTTTTTGTCAACTTTAATTTTATTTATTTTATAAACATGCAAAAGAAAATAAAAAGTCCTCTCACTGAACATCATAACACTACTGTAAAGTGTAAATATCAAACTGATATAATAATAAATATATACTGCTTAAAATAAAAAAATTGTGTGTGCACGACAGAAGTGTAAACTTCAACAAGGCGAAATTATTAATACGAAATACAAGATTTTTTGCGTTGTATATTGATAAAGTAATATACAAAGTAATAACATTTACATAATTATAATTGGGTATAAATTACTCTGGTAAATTTTGCTCTGAGTGGCCTTCATCTGCATCATCATATCAATCTGCTGACTGTTCCTTTCACAGTTAGTCGACTCGAGCCGACTTCACCCGAATGAGCGTTACATAGCCGAGCGTGACGGCTCAGTTCAATTCAGTACCCACAAAAAGTGCTAAACGCGCCTAAAAAAGTTTACACTTCAAAAACAGCCGTATCAGATTTTTTTGAAATCAGCTGTACATGCTTCAACTTTTAGTTTTGATGCCCAAAACGCACTGACGAAATTATACAGTTTTGAATTTTCATGAATCAGGTTATTGGGTAATTTTGTACCCAACTGCGACTAATAGTTACAAGTAAATTTGGCAGTTGGGTGTTTTTTTTATTTAATTTTTTTTTTATTTCCAACTTTTAGGTTTAATTTTTCTTCAGCCCTATAAAAAGCCCATTTACAATTCATTTAGCTTTACCCAAAAAATACGTGTAGATTTTCAACGGACGCGAACAATGTTACCTTCCATTGAGTGATGGTGGGGGAGGAGAGAGGGAGGAGGGAACTAGTAAAATGGTGTCGAAAAAAATCTAAAAGCGTGTGCCGAAAGAATTTTTGAAATCTCTAAATTTCTGAAAGGTATAGCTACAACTATTACTAATAAGGAGGGTGGGGAGAAGAGAGGGAGAGGAAGAGGGAAACTAGTAAAATGATGTTGGTACAAATTCTCAATGCGTGTGCAGTAAGAATTTTTGAAATCGCTCTATATTTGTGAAAGGTATAGCTACAACTATTACTAATAAGGAGGGAGGGGAGAAAAAAAGGAGAGAGAAACTAGTAAAATTATGTTGGAAAAAAGTCTTCAAGCGTGTGCAGAAAGAACTTTTGAAATGGCTTAATATTTGTGAAAGTTATAGCTATAACTATACTAATAAAGATGGTGGGAGGAGTGAGGGAGAGGCGGGGGCTAGGAACTAGTAAAATAGTGTTGGAAAAAAAATCTGAAAGCGTACGCAGAAAGATTGTTTGAAATCGCTCTATATTTAATAAAATTATGCGAATATGGTTTTTGAATAGGGTGGGGGGAATGATAGAAGGGGGGGAGATGGGTAGGAGCAGGGAGGGTACAAAGTAATTACAGCAAATTAGAGAATATTTGTAATGGGTAATTAAAGGAATTTCAATACAATCGCCTGAAATTCGCCATGTTGATTCCTGTTTAAAAAAATATAGCCTATAGCATCTTCGGGATCAGTAGCAATTCAACGACACCTTCCTTTCGCCGTGCTGCAGTTGGGTAAAAAGGATCAGGCACACCTCTTATGGGATTTCTGTAGACTGAACCTTTCTTAACAAAGTTTTCATTAATATTTACTATTCATTAATTTGAGTTAGGCCCATAAGAACTTTTGTTGAGAAAGGTTCAGTCTACAACATACCAAAATTTCATGAAGTTTGCAAAGCTAAAAACCATTTTGAATTTAAGAAACCTCATTAATTTAAATCGCTTCATCTTAATCGTTATTCGCGTTATCGGAAATGTCATAAATTTCAAAATTAGAACAAAGCCAATCTATTTCTAGTTGCAGTTGTATATTAAACCGTTTCCGTCCATAAAAATATTTGGTCCACTAATGAGACCTACGGTGACAATGTTATGCTTACAGTAATTATTATTACAGTGGCACAGTGGCGGCTGGGGGTATTTTTTATGAATATAAGTCTATCTCTCAGTGGCGCACCCAGGAATCTGTCTTGGGGGGCCCGAGGCCTCTTAGGGGGGGCCCAAAGACTCATAATGTCGAATTTTGAGCTATTTTTCGTGTTTTTTCATGAAATATGTAAAAAATATGTAAGAAAATTTAAGGCTTGGGGGGGGGGGGCGGGCCCTTGGGTGCGCCCATGTATCTCTATTCTACCTTCTCGCCAAGTTTCTAAATTCTTTGTCGTTAAAATTGTCTATTTCGTAGATAATTGTTTTTTAAATACGAGGATTGGATGAAAAGTTTCCGGACTAGCCTATCGCAGGCCCGATAAAAAGTCTCCCCCTAGCAAACAAAATCGACGTGTGTTGCATTTTTTTTAATTTTCAGCAGTTCTCGAGAAATCCCGGGTGGAAGTTTTAAATGGGACACATTGTATTTGCTGTTTGGCAATATAAAATATTTAACAAAAAAAGAAAACTTTTTTCAGTCTTTTCCACTAGGGCTCAATCCTCTCTTTGTCCATCAGTCCTAGGGAGATCCATCAACAGGGTAGTGCACGCATGTGCGACACGAAGCAAAGATTGACCAGCCACATAAGCGTGTTTGAACTTGTTGAGCTCCACTGTAAGAAATAGACTATTTTCAAATTTTAATTTGCATTGATACCCTAATTCTGATATGTCGTAACCCACAAAAAAATGAAAATTCATATTTTTTTATTTTTAGGTTAGTAATTATGCATACATGCTAAACCCTCGCAACCAAAAAAAAAATAAATAAAACGGTCATTTCCGCGATTTCTAATAAGTCGCATAATGCTTACCCTATGTAATTTGCTTCTAACTTTTCTTATTCCTGTAAAATTTTGTTGAGTTGGGTTACGACGTGTCAGAATTAGGGTGACGATATGCTGGTCAGGCGTTATGGTCCGCTTTTGACACTGATAAGATCAAAACAAATTCGAAACATATATTTGGCTAGTAATTTTTTGCTCCCTGTCACACAGTTTTCGCCTTCACTAATTTGCCACTTAGATATTACTAATTCAAGTCCAAAAAATCCCAAAAAAAAACATCAACCATTTATATCTAATTATCAAATCGGGATAATTCTGCCCAAATATTTAACAGGGCGGTAGCTAGCAAAAATCCTAAATGCTTGTTTTTGGTGGCAATGTTATATATTGTTAAACTCGATTTTCTACATATTTGCCGGTTTGCAGTAACACATTACATGCGAACAATCCACACGATGCCTCCTTGTTCTTTCTCTCATTCTTACAGCTCCAGCGGTCTACAGAATACAGCGTCTTTCAAAAATCGAAAAAGGCACAATTTCAATGTTTTATTAGCGATAATAGAAATAAATCATGCAGTCTTCACGAAAAATATTAGATGAGAAATGCAGTATATGTAGTACATATGCAATTAATCGAAATATATATCAAATTAATGAAAAAATGCTTATTATGGATGTGATTTTGTTGAATATATAAGATATTTAAAATGTGATAATATTTTTTTTTTTAATTTTTGCTAGGCTAGGCACTGCGTTTCTGCCTACATTGTATGAACGCCAATGCTAGTGGAGAAGACTGAAAGAAGTTTTCTTTTCTATTTTTAACAAAGTTCTACTGTAAGAACTGGACTGTTTTCAAATTTTAAAATATTTTAGTTAAATTATGTTATTATTTTTTGGGAGCTCTACAGCACTGCAACGCTTATGCATCAGTCGTCGTTGCAGTGGCGTATACATAAAATAGTCGGGGAGGGCGGGCCTGTAGTATTTCCTGTTTACTTTTTATAAAAATGATTAAAATAGAGGAATTTCAGTCATAATAATATATATCTTTATCGGTTTCACAACGTTCTACGTCTTCCGATACCCAATCTCCACTCGTTTCTGTTTGCCCATAATTCATCATCTAGGCCTCTTATTCTTTATTTCACTGTCTATTTCTTCTCTCCAGCTTCTCCTCGGCCTTCCTCGTTTTCTTCGGCCAGTTGGTTTCCATTGTAATATTTGTTTAGGTAGTCTTTCATCATCCATTCTTTGTACATGTCCGTACCACCCCAGTTGTTTTGTTCTTATATCATCCACTAAAGTACGTTCACCCACTGTCATAATTTTTCTTACTCTTTGATTTGTAACTCTTTTTCTTTTTGATTTCCCTGCTGCTCTTCTCCAATAGTCCATCTCCGTAGCGGAAAGCATTTTTTCTGTTCTATCTTTGATTGACCGTACTTCTGAGCCGTATGTAATAATACTTTTTACAATGGTGTTATATATAAGCTTTTTGTTATGTTTTGATATACTTTGGTCCCAAATTATTCCATTTAATAACGTTATTGCTGTTCTTCCTTGTACGTTTCTATCTTTTATAGCTTTGTCTAGTGTTCGGTCAGCTGTAATTTTTAGACCTAAGTATTTATACTCATCACAGGGCTGAATTCGCTGCCCAGTATTTAAGATTAGATCCTGCTTCGTTCCACCAATCTACATATACTCTGTCTTATTGATATTAACCTCTAGTCCCCACTTATTGTACTCTTCTATTACAATATTTCGTGTCATATATTCGAGGTCGTCATAATCCTGAGCCACTTAAATAATTAGTTTACTGTGGCCATCACTATCTGATCATCGGCGAAACATAAAGTATATAAGGTGGTTTCATCCAACGGAATTCCCATGTTTTGGTATTTTCTCTTCCAGACTTTAAGGACCTGTTCCAAATATATCTTGAAGAGCGTAGGCGAGACAGCAACCTTACTTGAAAGCCTTTGGTTAGTTTTGCTTTTATTTTAACTTTTGCCTTACTATTGCGGTATAACTCTTTGATGGCCTTAATTAGTTGTTCGTGTTTGTCTTTTCCAACGCTTTCCAAAGTAGATTTAGAGGAATACTATCATATGCCTTCTGCAAATCTACGTAAAGCAGATGCAGCTCTTGTCCGTATGCCATTTTCTTTTCAATAACTTGGGTTATACAAAAGAGATGATCTGAAGTCGATCTACCCGCCCTGAAACCGGCTTGTTCTTCTGCCTTCATATCTTTATATGCGCTCTCCACTTTATTTCTTATTATTTTGCCATATATTCTGCTTAGCGTACTAGTTACAGATATATCTCTATAATTGTCACATATATCTTTCCTTCCTTTTTTGTGTATTGTGGATATATATGACGTTTTCCACTCAGTTGGTACTACAGCTCCATTTAAATATTTTTGGAAAAGATTCCGTAATCTCCAAAACAGTTTTTCAGTGCCATATGTAATAAGTTCAGCTTCGGTAATTCCGAGTCCGGCAGACTTACCGCGTTTTAAGGTTGTGCACACGTTTTTGACCTCAGAGATTGTGAGGGATACTGGAGATCCCATCGTTCTAATGATATTGTCTCTTTTGTCTTCCTTGAATTCTGCTCTATCTTCAGTTAAAAGTTTTTTAAAATGCTCATCCCATTTTTTGTCTGGTATTAGTGAAATAATATCTCTGCATGTTTCTTTTTTAATCGATCTTATAGTTTTCCAGCTTTCGGTACTTCTCCTACCTCCTAAGTAAGAATCTATTTTCGGGCACTTTTGCACCCACGATTGATTTTTCTTATCACTGATGATTCTTCTCACCTTTGATTGCGCGATTTTGTATTCTTCTCTGTTTCTATCTGTCTTTTGGGATCAGTTATAATTTCCTTTTTTCCTCTATTTCACTTTCAGTCTCACCATCCCACCAGTATGGTTTTGTTCTTTTAGAAGTTTCTTCCACTAATCCTAGTGCTTCTTTTGCAGCTTGATGGATGCTTAATGTGATACATTCGTATTCCTCATCTGGGGTTTCACCTGAACTTGAATTAAGTTTTTCGTTTAGTCTCTTTTTTTACGCTGTCATGTTCTAGGCTTAGTAGATTATATTGACAGTGATTAATTTCCTTATTCACTGTATCATCAAGATGTTGTTGATGCAGGCTTCGGCCTTGATAAGGAAAGAGAATTTTGGTCTCCAGAAAATAGTGATCACTTCCGCATGTTGATCCACGCTTTGTTCTGACATCTTGAATTTTTAGTTTTGTCTTTTGTTTAGTGATAAGATAATCAATGACGGATTTCAGGTTTTGTGAGGGTTTGGTCCAGGTATATTTGTGTATTTCCTTATGTTGGAAAAAACCGTTTTGGATTTTTAGGTCTAATTGCTCACATACTGTAATTAGCCGGTTTCCATTATCATTAACAACATCTTCTCCATATTGGCCAACTGTCAGATCATTTACTCTGTTACCTGTTCTACTATTTAAATCTCCCAATATTACAATTTCTCTAGATGTACTTACTGCTGATATTTCATTGTGGATTTCTTCAAAAAAAAATTATTTCACGGCTATATTTGCATCGTTATTATACGCATAGATTCCAAAAATCGTAAGTCTCATTCCTTTTATTGTTATATTCATTCTTATTAGCCGCTCATTTAATAGATACTCCTTGTTGAGCATGTTTTTCTTTTGCCACTCCGCTATAGAAATGGTCATATTGTCCTAGGTTTTCAGATCCTTTTCCTTTCTTCTTCGTTTCTTTAGTACAGCAAGGTCTACCTTCATTCTGCTGCACTCATGTACTATTTCATTCACTTTTCGACTCATTCCTTGTACGTTCCATGTACCAAAAATCCTATTCCTGTTTCTTTGCTTGGTTTGTCTTAGGTTTTTCATTTCATTGCGAGGCGTTTGATTGGGTTTTTTAACAGTGTACGTTTTTTCCGGGTATCAGAGAGTTAGTTTAATGCCCCAACCTCCAACTTGAAGGACCAGGTGATTTTTGATCGAGGTTTTCTTCCCCTAGCCTTTGACGATTCAAACGCCGGTACTACAAGGCAGCATCTTCTTCACCTGTGATCCTAGGCAGGAGCCCTTACAGGGTGCTATCATCCGGACCAGATGAACCCTGGTTTTTTTACGAGGTTGTTACTACTCCCTCTCCTCCTTTCCCGTTAAAGCAATGGGACCCCAGGCTTGAGACTGGTATAGCGGAGTTAGAGATAATAATATATAAAAGCAGTAAATGAAGCTACGATGTTACTAAGACTAAAGGATCAAAATCAAATATTTTCATAGGTATGGCTATCGATAACCAGAATCGTAGACAACACTACTGCATACGAAATCAAACAAGGTGCAAAGTGATCAACGTGTAAGGAGATTTAAAATCTTTGTGTAAATATTTTCTAAAAGTTCGATCAAGCTTGGTATTTTAATCGAATCCCCAGAAACAATTGAATATTTAAACACCACAACCAACCACATCGGGTCCCTGGCCTCTTTAGTCCGGGAGCGTGAAGAATATTTATTTTTATTTTATCATTAACATTTTATTTGAGACTTAATAGGGACATTGGCCTCACATCTTCACCTGTTTTAGTACCCCCTTAAAACCTGCCTCGCCGCCATTTGGAGAAATAAATTATGTGCTTTTAATAATGTCGAAAATGACGGCCTATTATACGGGGATGACGTAGGGACTTATAAATCCAGGCAGTATTTGGACAGTTTTACATTATAAGATGACAGTTCTTTCAATATAAGGCCTTATTGTTTTTTAGGAAGCGCATTATGTGTCCCAGATACTGCAACTTTTTTTCTTTAATTGTACGTTCAACTTATTTCCCTTTACCAATTATTCTTAGCATTTCGATGCTTGTGATTCAATTCAATTCAATTCTTTATTCGCCAATAACTTACAAAGTCAGGTTTCGTCCTTAAAGAAAAATCATTAAAAAGTTGTACAAAAAAAGTTAATAAAACATGACATAAAAAAAGAAAGTATAAAACGTAAGTACACTAAAAAAAACTAAAAAAAAAACTTAACAAACTTTGACATAAAAAAATGTTTGTTTCCTTCGGAGCATAGATCAACCTTTCTCTAGGTAGTTTTCAAATTCAACTAGTGTATAAAACACGTTGTCCAATAGTAACCGCTTTATTTCCCTTTTGAACTTATTATTGCTAAAAACTTTTATTTCAGCTTGAAGCTTGCTGTAATAGAATCGGCCTGAGTGTATGGGGGATTTTGTATAAAAAAAATGATTAAACTTTTGTATTTCCAAATTATTCTTGTTTCTGGTTTGGTAAGAGTGTATCCGATCTTTTTGTAAAATTTTCTTTATTTTGATGTATGCAGACTAGTAATTTAAATAAATAAATACATGTGACTGTTAAAACTTTTTTACTTTTAAAGAACTCTCTGCAAGATTGCATAGGATTTAGGTTAAAAATTAAACGAATTATTCTTTTTTGCTGAATAAAGATTCTCTCCCATTCAACCGCCCTACCCCAGCTAAGGATGTTGTAGGAGACCACTGAATAGACAGAAGAATAATACACATTTAAGAGAGACGAAGTGTCAAGAGATGATTTCAGCGTCATAATGGCAAAATATGCGCTATTTAATTTATTTGAGACATAATCTATTTGATTGGACCATTTTAGCTGATTATCCAGCAGGGTTCCCAAAAACTTTGTATGTGTGTTGCTTGGAATAACGTTATCATCAATTTTTACAATAAGATTATCCAGTTTTTTTGGAATTTAAGTGGTTTTTGTAGCAATATTCTTAAAAATTTTTAATTGCAATAGAAATGTTTTGATTTATTTCTTCGCTACTTTTTCCCGGAATACCCATTAACCCCAGTATCATCACAATACTGCGATATTTTACCTACTTTTATATGCTCTGGCAAATCAGATATATATGTTTTAAATAAAAGGGGTCCTAACACTCCCCCTTGAGGGGTCCCAAGTTCAACTTTGAATGAGTCAGAGTAAGAGTTTTCATGTTTTACTGTAAGGTCTCTTTCAGTAACATAAGACTCAATGTATTTATTTATTGACCCACGAATACCTATTGAATCTATTTTTTTTGTTAGAAATGTTGGATTGAGGGTGTCAAACGCCTGAGATAGGTCAAAGAAAACTCCTACCACAGTCTCTTTGTTGTCAATTTTATCATACAAGTACTGTACCAACTACTGTACTGTGTGTTGTTCCTTTGGAATTATTATTTTCTTTTTGTAGTCTAGTATATATTGCCTTTTTGATAACTTTTGCTAAAGGGCTATTTGTAACAATTGGACGGTAATTTTCGACTAGTTGTAAATCGCCTTTTTTAAAAACTGGTGTGGTTTTTGACAATTTTAGAACCTTGGGGAAGCATCCCTCTTTAACAGATTGGTTAATTATTTTTGTTAGGTAGGGGGCACATGACTCTTTAATTAGTTTCGTTGGTATTTCATCAGCACCAACTGATGTTTTGTTTTTTAGTGACATGATTAATTCTTTCATTTCTTCTACTGTAAATAGATCAATTGTTGAACTTGTTTGCCCTAAAATATTTGTGGAGACTCGAGTTGGTTCTTTTATAAGCGAATTTATTTTAAATGATGTAAAAATGTCTTGTAATTGTTTACTTTTTTTGTCACATTCAAGCATATTAACGTTTAGATCACCACATAGTAAAATCTTTGAAAATCTATGACTTATGATTTGTAGTGCTTGGTCCAATGTAAACAGAAATGTCTCGTAATTACTATCACAAGGTGATTTATAGATACACAAGATGCCAAGCTTATTTTTATAGTTAATAGCTATGCATTCTATGGTTTGTTCAATAGAAAGAGTTTGTATAGAAGTTATTTCTGTGCAAAAGGCTGCTTCAGTATTTTTTGCATAAATTAATGATCCCCCATGTTCTAGGCGTTCCCTACTACAACTAGAAACCAGCGAGTATCCTTGTATAAACGTATTTTTTAATTGATTATCTTTTAACCAATGCTCCGTAAGGCAAAGAAGGGTTGGTCTATGTTCCGCAGTAAATGAATCAATTAAGTTAAGTTTACTATTTAAACCTTGAACATTTAAATGGCTTAAAGAAAAATCGCTATTTTTTAAGTGTCACTTTCTAGGTCCTGCACAGACGTTAAGCATTTATCTTCGCCATCGGAGGTCGGGAAAAATTTTTCCTTGGAAATTTAAATCTTCGTACTACTGCTCTATTTGGCCATATACTAGAGTCATACACCTCTGATACTTGTTCAATCGGGAAGGTTAGTTTAAATCAGCTCGCATATTCAGTTTGGTTATGTAAGACGCAGTCGAAGTGGATGTTTGGTGCACTTCTTTGCAGGTGTCTTAATACATCTTCGGAAGTGGGAAAGAAGAATTTAGAGATCAGTTGGATGACTTGGTCGGGTTAATACCTGAGTGTCTCTCGTTCTTGTATTGAGACACCGCGGCCCGCATAGATAGAGGTTTTCCGAAAAATGTATGTGTGGCTTCGGTGGTTCAGTGGTAGAATGTTTGCCTAGATAGCAAAAGGTCCCGGGTTCGATCCCCGGCCGAAGCAGAAAACTTTTTTCTTATTTTTCTTTCTTTAATTTTATTTGTTGTTTATAGTTTTAGGTCCTTGCATTACTTGCAATTTGGTATTTGATAATTATATTGGCAAATCGCCCATTTTGCGATCAGAAATTTTAACACACGAAAAGGTGATCTCATGTTTTCAGACGTTGATTCTTTACGTCTAATTTGAGTTATCATACCTTTGACAGTGGGAAAGAAGAATTTAGAGATCAGTTGGATGACTTGGTCGGGTTAATACCTGAGTGTCTCTCGTTCTTGTATTGAGACACCGCGGCCCGCATAGATAGAGGTTTTCCGAAAAATGTATGTGTGGCTTCGGTGGTTCAGTGGTAGAATGTTTGCCTAGATAGCAAGAGGTCCCGGGTTCGATCCCCGGCCGAAGCAGAAAACTTTTTTCTTTCTTTAATTTCATTTGTTGTTTATAGTTTTAGGTCCTTGCATTACTTGCAATTTGGTATTTGATAATTATATTGGCAAATCGCCCATTTTGCGATCAGAAATTT
Organism: Aspidapion aeneum; assembly: GCA_963576565.1. Taxonomy (NCBI): domain Eukaryota; kingdom Metazoa; phylum Arthropoda; class Insecta; order Coleoptera; family Brentidae; genus Aspidapion; species Aspidapion aeneum. Next base: position 89,733,914 of record OY755038.1, read on the forward strand.
TAACACACGAAAAGGTGATCTCATGTTTTCAGACGTTGATTCTTTACGTCTAATTTGAGTTATCATACCTTTGACAGTGGGAAAGAAGAATTTAGAGATCAGTTGGATGACTTGGTCGGGTTAATACCTGAGTGTCTCTCGTTCTTGTATTGAGACACCGCGCCCCGCATAGATAGAGGTTTTCCGAAAAATGTATGTGTGGCTTCGGTGGTTCAGTGGTAGAATGTTTGCCTAGGTAGCAAGAGGTCCCGGGTTCGATCCCCGGCCGAAGCAGAAAACTTTTTTCTTATTTTTCTTTCTTTAATTTCATTTGTTGTTTATAGTTTTAGGTCCTTGCATTACTTGCAATTTGGTATTTGATATTCCACATACCTTTTTAACTGCTGGTTATTGCTTCCCTCTGGTAACTTTTGGTACACAAGAATGTCAATTAGAAACTCTTTTTTCAACTTATTTAGCTCAGTGCACAAAACAGTACTATCAATGTCGGCCATCTTTTTTCGATTCGATCTGCCTACAAAATTGCCAAAATTTTTCGATAGGTCCACATTTCAAAAGAGTTAAGTCGTTCATGCTTCCACCCCATAATAAATCACACTATGTACATAACATGTTTTGATTTGTAGGTTCACGCTTAGGGTCAGATCTGTCCTACAAGCTACCTTTTGCATTTTTATAAAGTGCTGCTGTAAAATTAATCATTGTTTTCCGTAATAAGTGTATCTTTTTACTTTTTTAATTAAGATTTAATTTATGTTGTTTTTCTTACAAATATTTATAAACTTGGTTTTCTTGATATTTAGGAAGAGCTCGTAATTTGCACTACACCTTAGTATTTTGTTCATGATTCTTTCTAATTCTTTAAGGGCCGGTTTATCATTATATGGTTACCCCTCGAGTTAGAGATAGCCCTGGGTTAAAGTTGTCAAAAGTGTTTATCCATCCAAGGGAAAATGCAAACTCGAGGGTTAACCCTAGGCTAACATGAACCGCGCTCGAACGGCAGGGTAGCGTATTTAAAAATTTTCCAATTATTTTGAAGTTTTTTTTTATTTTGGTTGATTTTTCTCAAAAGCATAACATTCAGCTTGTGTACTTGAATTTTAGTGTTAAATAGGATGCTCCGAAATTTTTAAAACACCAGCGGTGGCTGTGATGATGGAATTCTCCACAGACATGGAGATTTTTGCAATGGGAGCAGTCTACCAAGCAAGCCAAAAATAAATATTCTTTTTTCTATGAGCAAGATCATCACAGATTACTAACCACATATACTGTGAAGATCATGTTTAATAGAGAAGCACCCAATAAACATCCCACCTGCCAACAGAGCTATACCTAATATGTGTAGGTACCGAGCCACAATATAGACCCACTGGCGGTCGCAGCGGAAGGGCTGCAAGTCCCACTCACATATGAATCTTCATCAATATGTGTACCAGTTTTAATGTAATTACTATTTTATGTATATAATTTTAAAACTTTTAATATGTATTTAAAAATGCAAAATAAAAAGTGAATGTATATTTGAAACACTCAGTTTTTTAAATTTTTATTTGACGGCCCCTGAAAAATGACTATTAAGTTCTTTTGTTATACAACAGTATTTTAGTTTATACATATATATATATATATATATAGTACGTACCATCAAAATAAAATACTTAAATTATTGCAACATGCTAGAGCACTTTTACAATTCAAAAAAATATGCTACAGAATAAATAATATATCACATCAAGGTGTTTAAACACTTTCTGGTCACCCAGGAAGCCTCTTCTTGCTCTGCACAGGGGGGTGTCAGTCATTCCGGGATAACATGTTGATGTGTCAGAAACTAGTCTAGTACCATTATTTCGTGTCGATGTGCCTTATTGATATTTCTTTATTAAAATATAGAAGTTTGTTTGGTTTCCTTGTAAAGACATAACCTGTAACAAAAATAAAATAGGTGTATTAGTTTAAAAATAAACTTAAAAAATGCAGAATTATGATCCAATACCAAAGACATTAATCCATTTGCTTTTAACTTATTTTATCTCTTAAATTATCTAGCTTTAATATAGGTAGATAGGTACCTATAGATGCATTTTTATTTTAGACTATAATTAGTAGTTACAACAAGTACAACAGAAACAATTTACAAAGTTGGAACTACATGCTAATTTTAATGTAGCTAAATTATTTTCATCATACATATAGTAGATACTTACTGGCTAGAGTACAATAACTGAAGAAACTGAATAACTTTTTTCCAAATAATATTTTTTTAACAAAACACCCGAAACCAACAATACAAAAAAACATATGATTATAACCACAAAATGTCAAAAATTCCACAGATTATTAAATAAGAAGGGAAAACTTGGATGGTCGATTGTTACCAGCATTGCCAACCTGCGAGTTTCGGAGCTCTGGGTTAAAATCGCGTGGATAAACACTTTTCTCTTTAACTCGAGGGTTACCCCAAGGTCAGAGTTGGCCCAGGGCTAGCTAACACGAAGAGATACCCCGCCATTGATAAACCGGCCCTTAGACTGCTGGCTATTATTACTGTGTCGTAGGTATCTCAGCTGATCCCATTTACCCTTATACCGGCGTTCTTATTTTCCAATGCTTTTATTATAATTTGCTCCGTGTACGCATTAAACAATAAAGGTGACAATATGCAGCCTTGCCTGACTACTCTCGATTTCCATTTCGTCAGACTCTTCTTGTCCAGTTTTTACTGTGGCTCGTTGATTTTTGTTTGTAAGAAGCTCATCATGTTTTGCCTTATTAAAAGCTTTATTACAGTCTATAAAGCAGATATAGAGGTCCTGGATTTATAAATTGGACTTTCGTATGTCAATTTTGAAAGAAAAACTATCAGTTTTCAATGGAAAACTGTCAGAATAGTGCCCGGCACTATTACTGCCTGGCTTTATTGCAATAAGTGCCTATTAACTTTTTTCGGCAGACATATGAATGTTGACGTTAGTCCCCATTGGAATAAGTCCCTGTGCACAGTGGTTCAAAACCGCATTAAACACCCGCATTCATTTTCTTTGTGTAGAAATTCGTTAGTACTGGACCGATTTCAAAGATTTTTGGCTTGTTCAAAAGTTAAAACTTTAAGCTATACGATCCTATTACAAAAATTGACATTTCGCTAAAATTAAAGATGGCAGACGCTACTTGAAAATGCCAATTTTTGACCCCCTTAAAAAAATTGTGCGCACCGCTGTCATTTTTAGTTTGGATCTGTTAAAAAGATTTATCCCTGCGGTGAACAGAAAGGTATCACTTCTTAAAATTGGACATGAATTAAAAAAGATAGAATGAAATGAACAATGTGACTTTTAGCTACAAAAAACCATTAAAATCTATAATATTCACCAATCATAATACAGTGTTTTATGTCAGCAAAATCATGGTTATCGTTATTCTGAGTCAACGCAGTAACGACCTGTCATGCCACAGTGATTCAAAGTCATGTAAAACTGACGCATTCAATTTTATTTGCTATTAAAGCCATTAAACCTTGTACAAATATAATATATAATAAACAGTTAGTATAGGTCATGACCTTAGTATAATAGTAGATAATTATCGGCTTGCTTAAAGTCATATAGGAGCCCCAATGCGTCATTTTAGGGGGTTTTGAACCACTGTGCGTCGTTAGTGTTTCCTTACTCGTTGATTTATTTGTTTTTATTTTTTTAAAGGTCAGCAGCAGTCGCACTCCAAGATACGATACTGGTACTAAAAAAAGGACGCCTAAAGGTTAGTTGAGGGCTTGCTTGGTGCTTTTAAGCACTTCTATAAATTAGGTTACCTATTCCCTTGTTATTGCTTTTAAGCTTTTTATGAAAATGTTCCCATAACAAGTGCGCAAAGTGATAATTTCCTGCACGCAAAAGCAGTTAGACGCGCTCCGTTCGAATAAGCTTTAAGTGCAGTAGAGACACCCAAGTGTTGTAAACTTTTTGAAACTAATATTTTTTATTATTTTATTTCTAACACCTGGTATACACTTCTCCGACGTTAAAGCACATTGAAGAATGTGTCTGTAAAAAATTCCTTGCGCATAGTACAACTTTGCACACTTAAATGAGTGCAATGAGTGCAAGTTATACGGCGGACACTTAACTCGAAGAGTCTGGTTTTTTTATAAAGATATTTTTAGAACAAGATTCTCTTTTGCTCACCTCGAGGCCTATGCAACTTACTATTTATTTTCTGCACTCAACCGTTAAAAGTTCCTTTTTTCACACTGCGGAATGAGAAAAATACTGCGAAGAGAATTAACAGAACGCCAAATTCTAATACAGAAACTGCATTTGGAGCTAAGGCCCAGACAAACGTTGTGGAATAAATGTTGAGGGGTATTGTTTAAATTAATTAATTTAATTTAACGATAGTCTTCTTCTTCTCTGGCTCCTCTGGCTTTCAGTGGCGGCTCGGGAGGTAGTGCCACGGAGTCATGGCACTACCGTATTTTCCTGCAAAAACAAGTTTTTTATTTTTAAAATATCTATTGGTTTTTATTTTATTTTATGCATTCTCTTTTTCATTTATATAACATTCGGTAGTGTGTGCAAGGCAGTGGATGACACTCCAGCTCGATGCGACGGCTATGCGATGAACTGAAGCGTCAAACACGCTGCCACTTTTCTCTTGGCTCCTTCTAATAAAGATAGATTTTATCTGCAGCCTATATCAGCGACAGTGATAGGACCAATGTTGGGCATTTTAGCGTTGTTTTAATAGGAAAAATCAAAGAAATTGTGTGCCTGGCACGGCTCATAAGTTATTCGTGTTACTTGCATTGTTTTTGTGCGTGGAGCATGGGTGTTTTAATTTACGCCCTTTACAATACATTTTAATTATTTCAGCGGAATTTGTTGATAAATTTTGAGTTATTTTATGGCTGAATTTTTTTTACTCAAAATTCTGGCACTACTATGTTGTATTGACACGAGGTTGCTTTTAATTTTTTACTCCATTGTATTTTGTAGTAGCTGGTATATGGTGACTCCCATTTCGTGAGTGAGTCGGAAAGATTTCTTCTTTTTGAATTCTTTGCAAGGGTGTCACATTGACCAAGCAGTATTCTGAGGAGTCCCATAAGGATGAAGCAGTTAACTGTCAACACTTATTAGGTGTCCATTAGATCTTGGACCCCCGTGAGGTTAAGCCTTGCAGCTACCCACGGAAAAATGTTAGAGAAAGAAAAACTTCTTTTTACCCGATTAGCCACAAAAACTTGTTTGATTTTTAAACAGAAAAATATTTTTGATAGTTTTTAAAATTCGACAAAATCTGTTTGGATCCATATTTGTAAATAAAACTGTTGATAACTTTAAGTTTTGCCGAGGTGATTATGTTTTTGTCGTCAACTGCTTTAACCTTTATAATTGCGTAAAGCATACGGTTTTGTCTTCTGTTGGCATAGGGTATATCCTGTCGCCCAAGCTCTCTTTAATCGGAATCAATTATTTCCGATGTCCGACTTCGTAAATGGCTTTTTCCGGTTCCCATCATCGTGTCAGGATCAGTCAGGGACTCAGTTACAATAAAAAATAACTAGTAGTAGCTTCCATTGTATACACCGTTTTCAAAATTCAATACATAACGACTCATGATATACTCTGAAATTGGACCCATGTAAATTTTAACCAAATTTTATTTGAATGTTTCAACCGAGGGAGAGACACTAAAGCCGGCAACCCAAGCCTGGCTTGCGAAGCAGGTTGATATAGAGATAAAGAGTCATATAAAATGCAAAATATATGTTTTGATTTTTGAAGAAAATCTAAATGGTGGTAGAAAAAAGTATATGGACTTCTAGTTAATAAATATCGGACTAACCGCATAATTACCCCCCCCCCCCCCCAAGAAAAAAAATTATGATATAAATAGTGTTTTCGTCGACCATTTTCCTCCCCACCCTCCTAGCTTGAATCAGCCACTATTTAACACAATATAGATAACAATAGATAACATCTTTTAACTATACTGGGTCATAAGTTATCACCACCTTCAGCTAAAAGTTCAAAATGAATACCTTTCCTTAACTCTAGGCGAGAATTATTAAGAGTCCTAATTAATTTTCCAATTAAACAAATGTTTTTTTTAATGAGAGGGTGTGAATCCAAACCGAACCGAACCGAATTCGGTTCGGTTTGGTTCAGTTCGAACCATATTCGGTTCGGTTCAGTTCGGTTGTTACCTATTTACACAATGGTTGGCGTTTGTGTGTGAAAACGTTGGGAAACATTCAGAAATAAAGGTACGAACAATGCACAGATACCAAATTTACATAGATAGAGTTTTTGTCAACTGTACGCCGATGATTTGACATAACGAATACAAGAATAAAATAATATTCATGTGTAAAAGTATAACCAATCAGGACTTCTTATCTTAAGGACCGCAAAGAGGATAGACTTATACCCATTGATATTGCTATTTCAAATATGTTTGAATTCTGCATTGTAAGGTACTGTAGCTATTGCAATAATACCTACTATATGGAAATAATATGCATATGTCTTTGAAAGCAACCAATCAGGTCTTTTTTGCTTAAAGACCCCAAGGCCCTCATGTTTGTATCATGAATGGGCAGTTACCGTGGGTATTGGAATATTATGTATATGTTCACACCCTTTAAGTACAAATCAGTACTTACTGGATTTCTCACTTATATGAATACTAGTAGATGGCCACATAAAATAATATAATATGTTTCTTAGGACAATTATATATTACAGCCTAAATAGTAGTAAGTTTGAAATCCTTTTATGCAGTTAGTTTATGCAAAAAATTATAATAATATTACAATTCTTACATTTTGCAAAATTAATAAACCCTGTACTTTGCTTACCTTGGTATTCTGAGAAAACATTTTGACTACAGTAGACTCGCGCTGGTGTGAACACACGCTTGTGTGAACCTCCCAGTAGTGTGAACAGTGAGGATCAATGTATTATAGTAGTATAAAGAGTAACGAGACTCGATCGTATAAAAACGGAAAAGAGATGTTTATCAAATGGTAAGATTTAAGGGAATTATCGAGAATTACTTAGTTTTAATTCGTTTTTGTGGTAAATACTAGGACCATTTCATGTTTTGCTTTGTAAAATGGTAAAAACCAAAAAGTTTTTAATTCTTGCTCCCAAAGGTAAGTTTGGAAGGCGAATCTGAGAATGAAATGAAGACACCTAAAAAAGTTGCAGAATTACTTAAAGTGGTTACATTATAGTCAGAAACAAACAACATAGGTGTTAGAGCCTAAGAAATATTGAGGCCGAGCTGTAGCCACTCATTGGTCAGCTAGAAGGGTTCGGACTAAAATAACATCGTATTTTACCTAATGATATGTAAATTTTGAAGTTTTATAAAAATTCATAATTGTAGTTAGACGGCTGTGCCCGAAGGGGAGAAAACTAAAGATTTCACAAAAAAATTACCCAAAAGTTAAATTCACCCCGTCTGGGAAAACAGACGTTTCTTGAACTAAAACAAAGGGAAAAACGCTAGAAGCTTACCTTCTTTCATTTAGCAGCAGTTCCACATTTCACTCGCGGCACCCCAGATTTTCTTGTTGATGGAATTTGGGTCTCAATCCCAAAAGCACGTGTGACTTCCTCGGTGGTTTTTGCGGAAGTGGTTCTTCATTCCCCTGTCAAATACAGGGGGCGCTTTAAACTCCCAGCGTGTGCAAAGCGCGCATGATTTTTGCCAAAATGATCAGGTGTTCAAAAAGAAAATAACTTTCAACAAAGAGAAAAATTATCACCTGATCGGAATTTTTCCCAAACAAGGAGTTTCTTTTTTGAAGGCAAAATTTAAGGCTAGGTTTTCCCAAAAATTCAAAATAAAACAAAAACAAAAAAAACTGGCAGCATTAAACTTTCCGCGTACCATAAAAATTCCCAATTTTTATAGAAAAACCCAAAAAACTAAAAAATCAAAAAAAAGGTTATTCATTTACCCAAAGGGTCTAAACAATAAATTAGCATTTTTGCAACAATAATTTTATCGCAATAACTATGGACGTCATACTCAAGTTAATTTAAATAAGCATGATTTACGCTACCCAAGGATTTGAAGGTTGGTTACTGGCAGGGTAACGGACATACCTTCACCAAACTACGGTCAAGTAATCCGTTCGCGGTTTTTACTTGCACGACACGGGGGATTTTATCTGGACTCGAATAATTTTTTTCAATTCTACCGAGCGACCACTTAAGTGGGGGTAGGTTTTCGTCTTTCAACGCTACTAAAGTTCCAAGTTTTGGAGGGTTATCGGGGGTATTCCATCTTTCGCGTTGTTGCAACGACTGTAAATACTCCAGGTGCCAGCGATGGAGACGGTTTAACTTAACATTGGTGAGGTCTTCATCGGGAGGGGCTGTCAAGGGTTCAAAAGTGAGGAAATGTCCAGGAGTAAGACTTTGAAAGTCATTAGGATCAGGGCTCATACTACACAATGGTCGACTATTTAATACAGTCATCAACTCTTCAAAGGTTAGGATTTGATCCCCCACAATTCTCTTCAGATGAGTTTTCGTGGATTTTACCCCACACTCATGGAGTCCACCAAAATGCGGACTGGCGGGTGGATTAAAACACCACTTAATCGCTAAAGTCTCAGCAGCTTGCTGACAATAGGACACAAGGAGGTTATTTGCCCCAACAAAATTAGTGCCCTGATCACTGTAGAGGGCAGCACATCTGCCACGTCTACTAACAAATCGGCGGAGGGCAGCCAAAAATGCATCAGTGGACAAATCAGAAACAGCCTCCAGGTGAATGGCCGTTGTTGGGAAACAAACAAAAATACACTCATAAGCCTTTTGATTTTTTAGACCACGACGCTTGGTTAACGTGATGGAGAATGGACCCATAAAATCCCCTTTAACATGGGAAAAGGGCTTAACCTGGCACAACAAAAACACTTGGAAATAACACTGTGAATGGCACTTTTCACAGACAAAATCCAAAACTGTTGATTTAATAGGTACTCCAATAAACGAGGACCTGGATGTCCATGCTCATTATGGAATTTTTCAATAACCAAAGTGGTAAGTCTGTGACTAAGAGGCAACAAAAGAAGGTGTTTTATCTCATATGCCAAATTACTGTGACGTAATCTACCGCCCACCCTGAGGACACCATGGGAATCAAGAAAAGGAGCTAACTTTCGAAGAGGCTTAGCACAACTCTCACCTTTCCGTATCCTTTTCAAATCTTCAAAAAAAAACTTTTTGTTGTACAACTCGCACAACAACTAAAGGAGCATAATAAAGATCTGCCTCATTGAGGGCTTTACTAGGAAAAGACAAAGAAGGATCTTTTTTCACTCGAAAAGGTCTCAAACAAAAGGCAATAATGCCCAATATTTTACGCAAAGAGGAGAACTTAGTGAGTAACAGCTGTACTTCATCAAGGGGTGTTTCTGTCACAAAAACAAAACGATTTTCCTCAGGGCGTAGATCAGCATCAAACGAATCAATATTAGGGTTGATAGGCCATGTTTCACTAGACTGGGCCAACCAGGATGGTCCAGTAAACCGAAGACGATGGTCTATCAATTGACTGGGAAGTAAGCTCCAGGATAAGCAATCAGCTGGGTTCTCTTTACCATTTACATGGTACCAACAGCTGGGGGGAACTTTCTCCTGAATGTTCGTTACGGCACCGGTTCAAAAAAGCGATATTTAAAACGGCGACATTTAAAACAGCGACATTCAAAAAAGCGACATATCAAAACGGCGACATATCAAAACAGCGATATTCAAATGATCGACATCTAATAAAAACAGCGATATATCAAAACAGCGACATTCAAAAGAGCGACATATCAAAACAGCGATTTTCAAAACAGCGACATTCAAAAGAGCGACATTTAAAAGAGCGACAATTCAAAAATCAATATTAGGCAACACTTATAAAAAACGTCTTATGACTTGCCACACCCGGTATTTCAGTAAAGCTTATTGTAACCACGATACAAACATCAAAAATCGTCAAATTAAGCCACTGCCAGTCACTTTCACTACCACGAGGGCTATATGTTCGGTTCGGTTTGGTTCGGTTCGGTTCGGTTCGGTTTGGCTCGGTTCGGGTCGGTTCGGTTCGGTTCACACCCTCTAGGATCCCGGAAAAGAAGTCAGGAAAGTGTTTTTTTTAAATATGTTAGGAAAGAGACCCCTTAGTCGAACTGTTGCTATTTTTTAAGACGCTTTGTAAATGTCGCTGTTTTTAATTATATATCGCTCTTTTGAATATCGCTGTTTTGATATGTCGCTGTTTTAAATCTCGCTATTTTAAATATCGCTGTTTTAATATGTCGTTCTTTTAATCTGTCGCCCTTTTGATATGTCGCTGTTTTAACATGTCGCTGTTTTAAATGTCGCTGTTTTAATATGTCGCTCTTTTGAACCGGAGCCGTTCGTTACACGATTGGCTACAAAAACCTTTCGTTTTGATGGACACGATTTTATCCAAGCAAGAGTAACACTGGAGTCAGGCCAAGCAAAAGTCTTATCAATCTGGATGCAATCAAGGTGATTGCCAACAAACTCCAATAATTCTGCCAACAATACAGCACCACACAATTCTAGACGTGGAATAGAAATACTTTTCAAAGGGCACACCCCACTTTTCCCACACAAAAGAGAGACAGAAATATTTCCATTGGACTCAATTTGTCAAATATATACTGCACCACCATATGCATACATTGAGGCATCACAAAAGCCATGCAATTCAGTGGTTACAGCATTTTGCTTCACAACATAACGAGGTATTGATATCGAAGATAACAATGGTAGTTGCGACACATAAAGTGCAACTGTGCAACAATATCACTGGAGGGGGCATCATCCCATGACAGACCCTGGACCCACAAACGTTGCATTAAACATTTAGCAACCAAAACAACTGGGGCTAGGAACCCGAGTGGATCATATATCCTTGCAATTTCAGAGAGAATATTGCTGTTGGTACAAGGTCTTTCCATGGGCATCACATCATAACAAAACGAATCCGATTTTGGACACCACTTTAGTCTAAGGATTTTTAAACTACGATTATTTGAGGTCTTGGCAGAGCCATCAAAGAAAATACGGATTTTTGACAAGTCACCATTTGCCTTTAGAACTGGGTGGTGTGGAATAAAATATGGATGTCAGGGCTAGAATTGTCCAATTTCATATGCCCCTGGTCTAGGTAATCCTGAACAAAGTCTTTGTACACACTATACAAAGCAGGATTTTTCAATAATCGGCTTTCCATCATATTAAATCTACGCAATGCTTCATCTTTAGAGTTACCAAGTTCTTGTCGAGGCTCTCTGAAAGGTAAACGAACAACATATCTGCCAGACTCATTTCTTGAATGAGTGATAGGAAATATTTTTCTCACAAGTCCTCATCAGAGGAAAGAGGGATTTTTTGAGGAGTCGATTCCAGTTCCCAATACTTTTCAATATCCAATCGAGATTCTTTTGAGTTTTACGAGAACCCTCAATACCACCAAGGATTATCGAACCAAATATTGAATTAATGGCACAAGGTCCTCCATTTTCTCCTTTTTTAAAACCAGGCACAAGCATCTGACCAAACAAATCAACACCAATTAAAAGGTCTACACTACTAGGTTGTCCAAAATTGGGATCAGCAAAATCTAAATCTTTTAGGTATGGCCACTGAATAGAATCATACTCTACAACACTCACAGGTATGGTTCCACAAATTTTAGGAATATGAATGGCATCACAGGAAAACAAACTATCAGGAAATTTAGAGGAGCCAATTTGCAATGTAACATTGCCATATGACGTACTAGAAATCATGCCATTTATTCCTTCAATAGGAGTTCTATTCGGAGCTACTTTAAGTCCTAACCTCTCAGCCAAAGAGATGGTTACAAAGGACGCTTCCCTAGCGGAATCTGAAATTGTCCGACAAGACACAAACTTCTTGTTGGCATCTAGAACTAAAACTTCGGCAGTTGCAAAAAGCACAGGTCTCCTGTTACGAGTTCAAAATGGTTGCTACTGGGTGTAGCTTTACACAATGCCTGTTTGGCACCTTAACTATTGGGTATACGGGGGGTCTGCCCTGGAGGATCAACTTGGGGGCTCGGCGAGCTTTTCACAAAGTGCAACAGGGAATGGTGAAGACCCTGGTACTGACGACACGTGACATTTGTAGGGCATTGAGAAACACCATGCTTGCCAAAGCAGTTAAAACACAGTCGTATAAAAAAAAAACTGAATTTTCAATGGGGTATCAACTTTTTGCTAAAGAAGAATCATTTTAGCAAAATCTGAAAGGTCATCATCATAGTTTGACAATGCTTCCAAATTTTCCCGACAACAATAATCTCAAATCATGTGGGTTGCTCGATTTTGCAGAAGGGGCTTGACAAATAGACGTCCAATAATTTGTTACCAATAGTCTTTTATTATTAAAGCGTCTAATCATTGCATCGAAGGCTACTCGATAATTATCTGAGGTTAGCGGTATGTTCCTAATTACAGATGCAGCCTCTCCCACCAGAGCGGTATTTAAGGCTTGAAATTTAGCTATTTCACTCATGTCAGCTTTATCGTGAACAAGTGACTTAAACATATAAAAAAAGTGGGCCATTTTTTAAGATTACCGTCAAAATGGGGTACCTCTATTCTTTTAATTTCAAGACCCTTGTCCACATTTACCAGAGAATGGTTTAAAATTGCCTGTGAGGCATCTTGGTAATCCTCAGGATAGAGCTCACGACAAATCGATCTAATTGTGTATTTCATTTCATCAAATTCGTGCACTAAGGTTTCCCGACTTTCCTGTATCTGGTCACTACTATCTAAGCTTATAATTTCAAAATGTAAAGCATCAAATTGACTTACCAGAGAAGGCACATCTTCCCATCTGGTTTTTAACTTTTTTGCTTTATCTGCATTGCCCTGCCCTGGGCTTCGACGGCTTTATTGTAAGTCGTTTTTAATTTATTAAAAACGCTTTTTTGTTGTGGTTTTAAAGGTTTTATTTCAGACATGACAAAGCGGTTTTTATCAGACACAAAAAAGTAGGTTTTGTCGCGACAAATTCGCTATCAACACACGGGTAAGGTTCGGTAATAACGCGGCAATAATCTCGCCGTTAACGAAAGTAAATAGCGAAGGCAAATCAACACACGGGTAAGGTTTGGTAATAACGCGGCAATAATCTCGCGCTTAACGGAAGCAAAAAGTAGGTTTTTTCGCGACAAATTCGCTATCAACACACGGGTAAGGTTTGGTAATAACGCGGCAATAATCTTGCGCCTAACGAAAGCAAAATGTAGGTTTTTTCGCGCCAAATTCGCTATCAACACACGGGTAAGGTTCGGTAATAACGCGGCAATAATCTCGCGCTTAACAAAAGCAAAAAGTAGGTTTTTTCGCGACAAATTCGCTATCAACACACGGGTAAGGTTCGGTAATAACGCGGCAATAATCTCGCGCTTAAGGAAAGCAAACAACAAAGGTAAATTTCGACGGATTTCACACAAACAAATTCGAAACCGACGAAAATTTTTACAAACAATTTCTAACCTCGGAGGTAAACAAAAACAACATGCGAAATGAGGTTAGAACACACAAACGTCAATGAAACGTCAGTCAAGCAACGGCCAACAAGAAAAAAGAACGCGACGCTCCCAAATGTCGAACGGGGGTTTTTTTCGCCGCACGAGGTCATATACCAAACTCAGGGCAACCAGCCTTCAAAACCATGCAAAAGCTAAAAAAAAATCGGTACAAAAAACAACAATCTTCGAATCTGGCAAAAAACGATAAAATGTGGCTGCTGCAAAAAAACTATTAAATTACCAATTTTTTAACAAAAAAACTGTAAAATCCAAAGGGCTTTTTCATACATAAGGGTCTGAAGGACCAAATAGACGGCTGTGCCCGAAGGGGAGAAAACTAGAGATTTCACAAAAAATTACCCAAAAGTTAAATTCACCCCGTCTGGGAAAACAGACGTTTATTGAACTAAAACAAAGAAATAAAAAAACACGCTAGAAGCTTACCTTCTCTCATTAGCAGCAGTCTCAATCCCAAAAGCACGTGTGACTTCCTCGGTGGTTTTTGCGGAAGTCGTTCTTCATTCCCCTGTCAAATACAGGGGGCGCTTCAAACTTCCAGCGTGTGCAAAGCGCGCATGATTTTTGCCAGAATGATCAGGTGTTCAAAAAGAAAATAACTTTCAACAAAGAGAAAAATTATCACCTGATCGGAATTTTTCCCAAACAAGGAGTTTCTTTTTTGAAGGTTTTGGCTAAAGAGCCCAAAAATACCAAAACAAAATTTAAGGTTAGGTTTTCCCAAAAATTCAAAATAAAACAAAAACAAAATTAACTGGCAGCATTAAACAGTAGTATTTTTCGATACTTTAAATTGTCATTTTCAGCAGAAACTAATAGATTTGCTTTAAATTATAAGAATAGTTACAGTTTAAAGTTGATAGGTATGGATTTATTTATTACATCTTACCAATAAAATTTCGGTTTTAGAATAGACCTTCCGTAGTGTGAACAGCTCCATGGTATAAAGTGCCGATTTTTTTCGTGTTCACACTAGCGCGAGTCTACTGTATATAGAAACAGCTTTATTCATCAATTAAGAAAGTTTAAGAATTTGATCAAATTGCTGCTGTATATTGTATTGCTTTGGGTTAATTACAATTCCTAATAATACAAAAAACATTCACTGGGTGTGGTCATTCCCTGGCATTCGACGCCGGCGTCGCTCAGACTTCTGATTGCGAGAGGAGTCACTTTTCCCAATTGAGAAAAAAACGCACGGCAATTTTGGAAACCTACTTGCAAAAAAACAAAAAAATCCTCTCCCTCTACGGTCTATGTCTGGTAATTGCGAATTGCGATCCAACGACCCATGATGGAGTGCCAAGTCCTTTGGCTCATATAAAATTTACCGACAATTCGCGGGCAAGTTGATTTTCAGGATGCTAGCTTTGGCAATCCAGAGATCAGACGCACCACACCAAACGCCGCCGTGAAATAACAAAATAGCGACTCCTTTTTGAAAAAATATGCTGGTTTGGTTCAATTCGGTTTGGTTCGGATTTACACCCTCTAGGATGCCGGGAAAGAAGTCATGCGCTATTTTCTATTTTAATACATCGCTATTTTGATAGTCGCTATTTCGTTACTCGCCATTTCGTACGTCGCTATTTTGTACATCGCTATTTCGTTCCGAAGCCAGCTTAAACTGTTGATGCCTTTTATTTAATTTCTTGCAGCAAGCCTTGAAATTGAACTAGAAATTTAAAGATATATGATTTTCTAAATATAGCGACAGACAAAGATTTTTCCCTCACTGGTAGCTATTAATACGAGAGACTGTTTCGCAAATTATATTTTTATCTTTCCAACAACCGTAAAGCAAGAGGAAGGTATGAACCGTCTATTAGTCGCGTGGATTACAAACATTAAATTTATGTAGGTATTAAAACTAATTTTGACAGGGCTTGGCGGGACCGGGCAGGACTTTGCAGGACTTTGCGGGACCTGGCAACACCTGGCAGTACCCGGCAAGGGTTAGAAGGGCCTGGCAGAATTTGGTAGGACCTGGCAGGACTTGAAGGGACGGGGCAGAACCTGCAGGGCTTGACAGGATCTGGCTGGACCTGGCAGAACTTGACAGGACCTAAAGATGGGAGGGCAGGGAGTCATTTTATTTTGAATATTTTAAAAATACAATAGAAAACAAAAATAAATAAATACTTTGGGTAACTACTGGTAAGAAACTCAATGTACTACTGTAAGAACAAACCTTATCGATAAGGACCTAGCAGGACCCATAAGGAGTTGAAAGGACCAACAAGACGTTAGGAAGAATCCATCACAGCTTCGCAGACTAACAAAATATAAAAATAGTGTACCAATACATACATAGTTCCATTTAGTTTGTTTGGGACCACTTTTAAAAGATGACGATAACGGCTCGAGTTTTTCTTCTTGTATTCTCGTTTAAGAAGCCTATGATGACAGGGCCATGACAGACAATACACAAGAGCGGTCAATAATTTATCAAGCACCTACAACTGAATAAAAATCTTTTCTAGACGGATCAACCGTCGCCAATCATCGGTCCCATGTCTAAAGATCCGGTTCACATGGGACCGATGATTTGCGACGAAAGATCGGGTCGGTCCATTTTTTTTATAACATCGGACGACCGCTGTTAGTTGAAAGGCGGCAAAAATACATTATTTCCCTATGTTATTGAGGCCTTCTAACTAATTGGGGCAGGATTATATGCGAACATGTGAAGACACAATTTAAATCAAAGGTCCTTGTGTATTATTATTATGGTCCTATATAAAACGGGCGGGATAGATAATATAGATAAATAATAAATAAGTATTATTTTCCCTAAGAATTTTTTTTGCTATTAATTAGGCACTATTAGCGCCTAATTCCTGTTTCACCACCTTTTTACCCCCTAAACTACCCCATACCAATTCTAAAATACGTTTAGTGTATTTAGTGCAATTTTACCAAAGTTTGACTCAAAGCCTTTTAAGTTTTGAATATTGGCCACTTAATTCAGTGGTGCACCCAGAAGAGCCTTGTGGCAGGCCCGAGACCCCATAATGCCGTATTTTACGCCTATGTTATTTTTATTCGTGAAATATGTCAAAAAATGCTTAGAAGAATT
Organism: Aspidapion aeneum; assembly: GCA_963576565.1. NCBI lineage: Eukaryota > Metazoa > Arthropoda > Insecta > Coleoptera > Brentidae > Aspidapion > Aspidapion aeneum. The sequence continues at coordinate 89,750,631 of OY755038.1, forward strand.
TCAGCATGGCGGGCCCGGGCACCGAAGCCCCCTCCCCCCCCCCCCCTCCCCCTTAGGTACGCACACGCTTAATCAGTCTTCAGATACCACTGTGCACCAGCGAAAATATTGGTTGTTTTTTCGATGCTACCACTAAAGACTGACAAAACCTTCACAGGTGAATTTACAATGCAACTAACGGAAGCTGAAGCCAACCAGTTAAGATTACACCAAAAGTTTTTACATTTAAACGAAATTTTTTAATAGCGTATGTAGCGTCTGCATCAGGTTCTGGTTAGACTTTACATTTGAAAAAAATGCTTCCTAATTTATATTGTAGCTTTAACTAATCATCAACGAGAGATTCACTGGTTTTTTTGGTGTATATCAGTTTCTGTCACTTGTGACATTTTTGTTATGCATACTGTTTGTGGTCTTTTTGCAAGATAAGATTTGACCAGACTGGATCCGATACCCCTTACACCATATGATTCTACGATGCAAATCAATATATTGTGGTTTATTGTATCAAAGGCTTTCGAGAGGTTAAAGAACAGCCCCGAAATTATATCTCCTTTGTCAAGCCTCTCTGTTATAAAAGAAATAACCTCAAAGATGGCATGTTCTGTTGATCTAGAAGGCAAAAAGCCATATTGTTGTTTGGAGAAAACCTGTTTCTGGGAGAGGAAGGCCATAATCCTGCTTTAAAATGCTCTCTCGACAACCTTTGATACTGCTGAAAGTATGGATATTGGCCTATAGTTTTTATATCGGCTCTATCACCTTTTTTGTAGACCGGGAGAACCTTTGCAAACTTTAGCGTGGATAGAAAAACACCAAAGCATTTTTTTGTGATAGCAACAAGAGGTGTTGAAATGTATATTGCTGTTCTTTTTAATAAAAAAACCCCATCCACACCTGCTGCGTTTTTATTTGGTAGATTTCTTAAAATATTGTAAACCTCCTCCCAGTATACAGAAAAGAGATTAGTTAGTTAGGGTGAATTGTTCACCAAAGAGCCTGCAAAGATGATTTGGGTCTTCAATGATTACTCTATTATCTGATTTGATTTTAATGTCAGAAATAGTGGTTTTGTTCTGTTCCTTATTAAAAATTTTCCACATGGTTTTTGTTTTGTTGCTGGAGATTAAAAGTTTATTCTCATAAAAATATTTTTTTGCATTTTTAAGATGTTTAGAGTAGTTGTTTTTATCTCTTTTATAAACCTCATGGATGACAGGGTTTTTTTGTGATTGTACCAAACATACAAGTTAGTTAAATGTTCCTGCATTTGTTTAAGTGTTAAAGATTTGTCTTGTGCTAAAAAAGGGTCGCTAAGTTTTTCAAAGACAACATGTCCAAAAACATCATGTTTGAAAGCATTTTGTTCTAAAACATGTTTTTCGAATGAAATTTTGTTCGAAAGCATTGTGCTCGAATTGTCAATGTTTTAGGAATTATCTTCATTCGTCGAATATTGAAGAATTTCCTCCAAAATGAGGGTTTATTTTAAATTTAATCCAAATTTCGCATAGTTTGTATTCGATTTTTTATTATATTAAACAAACTGTGTTGCAACTCAATTTAACTCTGTTAAACAAACAATTTAATTATTATCAATAAAGAACTGGCATGTATGGTAGTCTTAATCCCTGTATGTCTTTGAGTATAGAACGGGAGGCGGGACCGTATTGTAAAACTGTTATTTATTTATATAAATATATATATATATATATATATATATATATATATATATAAGCTCTTAAAACTATCAAATAAAATTTATAAACTAAAGCTGAAATGTATTAATTAGCTGTGAAATCAACACCCATAAAGCACGTTCTTTATCTTTCCAAGCTCCTAAAAGTAACTTATAGATAATACAGGGTGTTTCATTATAAACGTTCCCTAAATAAACTTATTTTGCTATTAGTCCTACTAGGTTCAAACCAAAAGCATTCAAAGGAAGATTCACAAACCCAGTATAGGTATTGTTAATTTTTTTAAAATCTACTAAAAACTCCCAACAGTACCACTCATATTGGGTGGGTTTTGGGAAAATTGTCCAAGCATGTCTGCTTTGTGTTTAACAGATACCTTTTGTTGGATCATATATTATAATTAAGTATAACTCTTAAACCACAATGCAACATATAAAAATTTCGCCAGAGCTTTGGTTTTCGAGATAAAGCTGAAAAAGCAAAAAAATATTCACTCTTAAACCAAAATAATTTGGAAATAAACTAACGTAACTATAAAATTACCGAACCGAATTGGATAAAATTTTCGAACCCAAATTGTGGTCACTTTTTTAAGGTTTGAAAATTTAAAATAATTACAAATTTGAAACCACACGATATATCGAAATGTTATTCTTTAAACTCAATATCATGATTTGCCCATCCAATTTTCTAATAATTGAAAATGTTGCCAACGTTGAGCTTTTAAGATATTAAATTAGAGACCTTGTTTTTATGGAGAAAAAGGACACAAAGTCACTGGTCAATAAATTCTAATATAATAAAATAGCTGGTTACATATTTTTAGTTAGTCAATTAAAATTGTGAAAGAAAAAAATGACTTCATACACTAACAAAAACAATAATTGTTTCTTAAATAGTATTATTCTTTGGATTGACCATTGAGTTGTATAAGGCCCTGAAAGGGCCTTCTATAGAAGTCAGTGGGATTGACAAATTAAGTCATGATGATGCCAGAAATGACGAAACAGTGAATCAGCTATTTTCTTATTAGCATTTTTTGACTGAGAACAGTGAATTTGTGTCCCTTTTCCTTCATAATAATTAAATTTATTTTTTTGCTTCTGGTCTACACTATGTATTGTATACAAGAAATTTAAAACCAGTAGTTTGGTTGTATTGATTTTAGAGTTTAGTGACTTGAGTGTAAGATTTGGAGTATATTTAGCTTGAAAAACAAAATAAATACTTGAGCGTTTATATAGGTTTATTTCTGGCGCAGTAAATATCTTTATTTTCTTAGAAAGCTTAATAACCCAATAAGAAAAACCAAACAGACCAGTGCAATTATCTTTTAAAAAAGCAAAAAACTAAAAAATATATATAAACTGGTAAAGGAGGAAAAAAATATAGCGCAGCTAACGGCAAATACAAATTAGACTTAATCCAAGTTATTGAATAAAACTTTTGGATTATTGGTTTCCATGATTTTCAGCAAAACTGTCGAAAAAAGTTAAAAATTGAAGTTATAGGTAATAAAAAGGTATAAACCATTTTATTACATAACCTAAAATTTGTAGCTTTTTTTGTCATATTTATTATAATTGGTAATATTACGTTTTATTTTGACTTTATTCCGAAAAAGAGAAGTTATTTTCACCCAAAAAGTTCTGGAAAGTTGAAAATAAATATAGTATTTTTTTTTTTCGTTGAACCGTCAGATTATGTAAAAAAATTAACAGGAAAATTTGCCAGCGTTTCGAAAAAGTTTTAACGAAAAAAGGCAATTATTTTTTTATAATATAAACTGCCTTATGAACATTTTTACGTGAAATTTAGGTTTCAAATCAAAATAAAATGTAAAAGTAAATATTTTGATTTTAAAAAATTACGATGTGTTAAGACATAAAAAGATAGTATTTTACCATTTTAACAAAAAAAAAACGGTTTTTTCGAGTTTTTTTATTATTTAATGTAAAGCATGTGTTATATGAGAGTTGTAGCCCTTTTTGATACGTTCTTATAACTTTTGCATTTAACTTTTTTTGATATGAGGTCCAGTTAGAAAACCATTATTTACTCCTAAACGTTCACTTAATTTTACTCTAATAATTCGGATCGAGTTTATTTTATTTTCGACAGTTTTTATGCTTTTATCAATTTTTTTCCTTTTCAAAAATTCTTTGCACTGGTCTAAAAACCTCATTATTGTTCACAACTATTTTAATGTAAGTTTTTTTTATACGTTCAGATTAGTTGAGATTTACTACCGCATAAAATTTGATGATGTCATGTTACAAATAGGATTTTTCAATCAGAAATAAGATTGGGGGCAAATGGTCAAAGTGGACCCATTATTTAGTATTTTTACCGCGTTTTGAAATACAAAAATTTCTTAATATCTTATTTAACTTAAACGTAGATACAGGGTGTTTCTTAAATAACACAAGCAAAAAATTTAAGGTCATTTTTTTTTAGTTTATGCACTGAATAAACATTTACAAACCTTATAAATTTTGAAATGTGTAGGTACTGGAAAACTCGGGTATACCCATATACATAATATTCCAATACCCACGGTAATTGCCAATGCATGATGCAAACATAAGTCCTCGCAGTCCTTAAGAAAAAATGTCCTAATTGGTTGCTTTTAAACACATATGCATATTATTCCCATATATTACGTATTATTCCAATACCCACGGTACCTTAGGATGCAGGATGCAAACATATTTGAAATAGCAATATCAATGGACATAAGTCTATCCTATTTGCGGTCCGTGGGATAAAATTTACACGTGCATATTATTTTATTAATTCATGTATTTGTCACGTCAAATCATCGGCGCACAGTTGATAAAAACTCTTTCTATTTAAGTTTGGTATCTATGCATTTTTCGTATCCTTATTTGTGAATGTTTGCCGCAAACGCCTCATTTTATAAATGGGTAACAAAGAGTATTGAAATATTACGTATATGAATATGAATTATTTTTGCCACACGGGTTGGATTTTTTTACATTAAATGTTTTTTTATAATCTCACTCATTTTTTAAAGGATTTGGATAAGTTTGGTGTTTTAAAGTAGTAAAATGTAGAATAACATTAGCAGTTAAACCTATTTCTGTTTACTCGGCGAGCTAAGTCTTTTTTTACGGATGTCAACTCTTGGAACTTTTAAAACTGACTTTTGCAAGTCCCATTCTTGTTTTTTTTTTTAATTTTTCGGTGGCGGTTTCGCAAATACAGTTATGACGTTTGACCACTATAGTTTTGAAAACTTTCTTTAAAATGAATTAAAAATTTCACCTCGTTAAACTTGATTTGTTTAACTAAAACATTTCTATCCTTTAAGGGGAGTTAATCTAAAAAAACATTTTTTTAGTTTACTGGAGAATTTGTTAACGATAAAACCATATAGCACATGTAAATTATCCGATATTTTGGTAGACATCACTAGCCCCAGATTTAATTAAAGTTTTTTTTTAATTTATACTAGGACCTTTCATACAAAGATGATCAATCGTCCAGTTTTGCAAAATTACAGCAAAGTACACGCCAAAATTACACCGGACCGCCCGTGTGTAAAGCAAATGTTTTTATATGTTGCTAGGACCCTTATGGGTAGTTCATACCCCAGTTTGAAACCCTGGAATCCCTTTGCTACTCCCGTGGGACTCGAAAATCTTGTACTTTTTGTAGTTTTTTCCAAAAAACTACCTTAAGGAAGCATTTTTTGGGTTTTTACGTTGAGTAGTTTTGTAAAGCCAACCAAATTCTCTACATTCTAAGCGCAACCCCAGCTTCTTAGGTTCATTAGTAAGATGAGAGTGGTCAAATATTTGAGGATTTTTACAAAGAGTTAAATTTTACCTTTAAAGTCATTTTCCAAGCCACGTCCGACTTAACTAATCGTCCTAGAGAAGTGTAATAAGGAAGGAATTTATAGAGAATTGTGTTGGCTTTAACACGGTACTAAGATTGTGCCTCTAGGTATTACAGTTTCAGCAAAAAATAAAAAAATAGTAAAACATCGATGTTCCAGAAAAAAAAACATTTTAATATATAATTCTGGAATCTATATTAGGAGGCCATAGCATCTTTCGACTTTTTGATAAAGAATTTATAACACCTGTCTTAGTCAATTATTAATTGGTGGGAACCAACACTGCCTGACTTGTTAACAGACATTAAAATGCCATAAAGGTAGAATAACAAAATATTTTTTCAATTCTCAACGGCTTAAGCTAGAGTAATGAAACTTGGCACACATCGGCCTTCTAGCACTGATTCTTCAGCTGGGGCGTGTGGGGGAAAATGTGTTTTTAGATTAACCCTTATATCTTCTACACTATTGCACTTCCACATCTAGATCTCACTAAATTAGTAGTTCATACAGTTACCTACAGGCCTACTAGTTAAAAAAATGTTCGACGCTGTTAATACGGACCGTTAGTTAGGAGAAGAAAGGTAATTTCTGAATATGAAGTAAGGTGAAAATAAGATTTCGGGCCCTTACAGCCCCTAGGGGCTGGAGGCAAATAATAAAGTATTTAAAATTAAGAAGTGGTCAAGCGCACTCTTTTGGTACAATTTCGATAACCTAGGTCAGAGTATAAGTCAGTTTTGTTTTTTTTTTTTAATCGTAAATGACAAAAATGTTTGCCTTTAATTAGGGGCCTTATTAACAGCTTTGACAATTTCGGTTACATAGGAGACCTGTTAGTAATTGTCTGAACTACGAATTTAGTGAGAGCTATAGTTGAATTAAAGTGGCACCGCGTCATAGCTATGGTAACCCAAATTCTGTGGCAAAATCTAAGTAAAGAAGCCCTGAAAAATTAGTGTTTTACTTTGTACATGCAGTGTGCCGCTCGTGGCTTAATGTTCGAAGAAGACCTTTTAAAGGAGAGATCAAATAGGTACTTACCCAATAAATAAAGATCCGAAACATAAAAGAGGATCCAAAATTATATTAAAATGTGCGCAATTAGTTGCAAAAACGGTAATTTGTTTTGTAAAAAGCTCCGTCATAGTTTGTTTGACATAAACAGTCAAAACAACAACGAATAGAAAACTTCAACGTCCGGCTAAATCAATAATATGTTCGTAACAACCAGATAAGAGTATATATGTTTCTTTCTAATGAAATCGTTTAGAAGAAGACATCAATAAAAAGCAAGTAAAATAGTAAGCTAATGACTAATTAGTGCAGTGCCCAATGGCAGTGCCTCATTTTGGGAATCAATATCAATAAAAAAATTAAAGGAAGTGCGTGCCACTGTATGTACCCCTCTACTCCCTTCCTGAACCATCAAGGTTTTGATGACGCGGTGTCACTTTAATACAACATCAACTATAGATTTTGTACAGGTGCAATAGTCTGGAAGAAATAAGGGATAATCTAAAAACATATTTTGCCCTAATACGCCTTCTAGGGGCCAATTTTCGCACCTGAAAATTGAGTACTCGCGATTATGCATGTCAAGTTTCATTTCTCTGGCTTAAACCAATCAGAATTAAAATATATATTTTGATATTCTACCTTTTTAGCATTTTGTGTCTGTTAACAGGTTAGGCAGTGTTGGTTCTTACCAATTAGTAATTGACTAAGAGAGGTGTTATATCAAAAGGTCGACGAGAGGCGCTATGGCATCCTACTATAGATTCCAGCATTATTTAATACCATGTTTTTTGTCTAGAACATCGATGTTTTACTATTTTTTTAGTTTTTGCTCAAACACTAATAATATGGAGGTACAGTTTTGGTACCGTGTTAAAGCCAATACTCTATAAATTCCTTCCTTATCACTTTTTCATAGGACGATTGGTTTAGCTTATCTAGTCGCCGCATTATAGTAGAGTTAATTTGTAAAAAAAGCTGTAAAAAGGGTATATTTTTTTATATTTGGCATAGTAGTACATACCTATGACCTGAAGCTTAATTTTCATTCGAGGATCCCCGATTTCCAAAATTAAGAAAATAAATTATATAAATTTTGATGGATTCACTTTAAGCGGGACCTACTCAATTTAAAACTATAAAAAAGTTTAACACCTGTTACTTCAAAACAAAATAACGGGTATATAAAAAATTCAGCGAACCTTATTTAGTGTAAATTGATATACTACACGGGAACACTAGTTCTATCAGACAAGAATGAAGAAAGAACTTTTTTATGTAAACTTCGGCCGCCATTTTTTATAAATACTTACAAATATTGGGTCACTCTTGATAAAATCTAATTTTTTGTTTGTAAAAATAGGTCTATAGGTTATGAGGTGTATCTTTTATTTTGGACATATTAAGCGCCATCTTTGTGTCGGCTGGCGAAGTTAATTTTTTTTAGTACATACAATAAGCTGGTCAATTGCTTTAATGGGAGGCTCTTAAAATAAATATTGCACAAAAATTAATTGAGTAGGTCCCGCTTAAAGTAAATCCATCAAAATTAGTTTAATTTCTCCTAAAACAGGGAATTCATTTTTGTCTTAACTTTGGCACCCGCCATCTTGGATTCTAAAGCCGAAAAATCGGGGATCCTCCAATAAAAATTTAGCTTTGGGTGTTAGGTACCACCATGCCAAATATAAAAAAATATCAATCTTTTTTCAGCTTTTTCTTAAAATACCCTACAAATTTACTTAACGATTAGTTGAGCCGTTTATTGCTACTGAGTGTTTTTGAAAAGTCTGCATTTTGGGAGGGGATCTATAATTTTAGCTTACACTACTACTATAGATAGTAGTGTAAGCGGATTTCAAAAATTTTTATATGTCTTTGCGTTTCAGATGATTTTGAAACTTTTTTGTCGCGCCGTCTATCTGTCCGTAACGACCAACCCGCATAACTCGAAAACCGCTTGCCCGATTTTAATGAAATTTGGTACCTACGCTGGGTCTTGTGTCGGGATGGTCCCATTTAAAAATGATAAAAATTCCACCGATCTCAAGCCAAATAAAAGGGTGGGGGTAGATTTCAAAAATTAGAGTTTATGTGAAAATAAGGCGTGTGTAATATCAAACGAAAGGTAATTGAGTCTGGAGTTGAACAAAATAAATTTTAGTTTTAAAAAAAGGGTGGGGGTAGATTTCAAAAATTAGAGTTTAAGTGAAAATATGTCGTGTGTGATATCAAACGAAAGGTAATTGAGTCTGGAGTTGAACAAAATACATTTTAGTTTTTTCAAAAAGGGTGGGGGTAGATTTCAAAAATTAGAGTTTAAGTCAAAACATGGCTTGTGTGGTATCAAACGAAAGGTAATTGAGTCTGGAGTTGAATAAAATATATTTCAGTTTTTAGTTTCATTAGCTCACACATACACTATAACTATAGTACCCAGTGTGAGCTTAGGTACCCATATATTGGCAGAGTATTCGTTAACGTAAACCTGCGTCATGCTAACCGTGCGCGTGCTAACGTAGAGATGTTAATCTTTGGTAGAGATGTAGACTCGAGAAGAGCCACCTACTGCTATTCTCGGATGTAGACAACTCTCAATCCGCGAATGTGACAATGAGATGGCGAGTTTTCCTTAGTTACGTATACGATAACTCTATAATAATAATTATTTTCAAATAACAAATAGGTACTACAAAGGCTCTTTTCCTATATTTCTCCCTTAGTTTTGTCGTATTAAGGATGTCAGAGCCGACCGCAAAGGAACTTTTTATTGGCTTCCTGACCCGTATGCTAATCTTATTGGCTTAGTATAGGGTTTCTGGAAATATCACCTCAAGGATTATTATCTGATACAGGTGCTTAAATTTCTTGGAATTTCTTTTTAAATTTAAAACTACTATACACGGGGTGTTATTAAAATGATTTACAAAAAATATTATAAAATATTTTTTGCAGAGTTATTTGCTAAACCAAAACTCAAAACTTGAATCAATTTCCATACCCATTATAAAAAAGGGTTTATATGGACACCCTGTGTCTTCTTATCAACACAATAATACTAAAAATCCTATGATAGTTGATTAAGGGTCTATGTCACCGACTTTTTTTTCGGTTCCATAGCTTAAGCGTTTTTTAATATAATCATAATATGACGTAATAAGGAACACTTTAGGCTAAGTAATGAAAAAAACAGTTGGTGCGATGGGCTATTATTGTCATAATAATGTTACAAATTTAAGTTATTTAAATTTTATAATTGGAATTTATTTAGGTTTAGTGTAGTATTAGGTCGATTTATCTTAAGGTTGTATTCTTAGTCTAGGTTTTAGTTGCGTTTTCTGTGGCTTGCGGTCGCGGTAGTGCGGGAACTTTCCGGACGTCGAAGGCTGCCGGAAAGTTCGAGAGAGATGGACGATCCTATATATAGGGCCGGGGTCGCGCACCAGGCAGTCAGTCACAGATAACGTGCGTAGTGGTCGCGAGATTAACACGAAGTTAATAGACCGATTATAGTAGTGAATTATTAGCAAGTTATTACTAAGTTTAAGTGCGTGTTTTTGTACATAATTTGTCGAAATAAATTGACGTATCGTTTTCAACAATTGCGAGTTTTAATTTGTCGTTGTGAACCCGTAACAATAAGGACGAGGTTGAATTCCTTAGCGATGCCACGGTCTGCTATACAGACGAATCAAGTCTGACAGACCGGAATTCTACCGGTGCAGGATTGGGGTGGTACTCGCTGGGATCCAATGCAGCGGTCTTCCAGGTGGAGGTTTACGCTATACTGGCGGTAACATGGGAGGAAGAAATTAGACACGAAACCGAAAAGCGCCTCTGAATCTGTTCAGACAGTCAAGCTGCGCTGAAAGCACTGTGCAAACCAACCATGTCCGCGGGTTTAGTGCAGGAGTGCGCGGATGCACTTTAGGAGTTGGCCGGAGTAAGGGAGAAGGAGCTGGGTCCCAGGAAACGAGAAAGCTGACGAACTCGCCAGTGGTGGATCCCGGAAGAAATGCGTCAGACCAGGAGCCTTTCCTGGGGCTCACAGGAGGGCAAATGAAGTCGGCTGTAACAGAGTGTACCTAGAAAGAGAGAGAGAAAAGGGATGGACCAACACAGGAAACGCCAGACAGTCGAAGGAGTATGTGACAGGATACAGCAAATCTTGTAGAGACTGGCTGCTCCGTAAAACACGAAGAGTGGTGGGAGCCATAGTGGGATTCCTAACCGGACACTGCGTCCTACATGGACGCTTGGCGAAGATGAGAGTGAAGGAGGACCCGACGTGCGAGCGATGTTGGGCCGAGGACGAGACCTCGGCGCCTTTCCTCTCATCATGTGAAGTATATAAGAAGGCAAGAAGAGAAGTATTCGAAGCCTTTGAGACGGAGGACCTTCTGAATCTGAGGTGGCCCGATATTCTGGCTTTTGTACAGAAGACGGGCAGATATGCTCCTACGGAGTTTTTGGTTATTAAGCAAATTTTTGAGAGATGTAATCTACCGTATTCCGAAAACCGCGTATTGATGCGATGCTCCGTTAAAATTTAGCATTTAAAAAAAAATTTAATTGTCAAAAAACTGTCATTAGCATTAATGGTTTTTGTCCAAAACCTAATCAGCTTGTTACAGTGTCGAGCACTATTTTACCTAAAAATTTTATGAAAATTTATTAGGCGGTTCATACACTCACACACAGCACACCCATACACAGATGGACATCACCACAAAGTATACTATCTTTGTGACATCACGACGATATTGCTAAGATAGGAAAAATACACACAAATACCACATTTTCGGCGTTATCTGAAAAAAAAATTCGTCCAAAATAATCTGGGCATTCAAATTGATAGTTTACTAATTTTAACTATCTATTACTATTCTGTATCTTTTATCATAACAAAGTATGCAATGTTGCACACTTAATTGAGAACAGCTTATAGGCTAAAACGGTGGCTCTTCTCTACTAAAATCGTTGTTTGACGGAAACTATCAAACAACGCTAAAATGTACGCATTTGGATCTTAATGGCTATATAAAGATAATTATAGTTTATTTATGTAATAATTTTGCCTAAAAAATATTTATTTACAATTATAAATCATGTGACATTACAAGTGTCAGTGTTTTTTTTTGCGATAACGTCAAAAATATTATATTTGGTTTTACTTTAACCTAAATGAGCGATCTCGTCGTGAAGGCATGAAACTCTACTATCTTTGGAAATGCATTACCTTATTGAATACAAATCAATGTTTAAATATTAGTAGAGGCGCAGCTTAGATTCCTATCTCAGTGACACTCTCCCGCATATAAATCTAAAAATACCAACCAAATAATTAAGATATAAAAATATAGCAGGATAAAAATATAGCAGAAGGTATATGGTATTTAAAGTTTTGTCTTGATAATAATAAACTTGTCACAATGGAAAAACATGGTCTATCTTGAACGGTAACTATAATCAGCACTCAGGTATATTAAAAACTTTTGTATTTAAGGTAAAAAATGAGTTAAATCTAGACCAGGTGTATGAACTTAGTACTTAGCAACCATTAGTAAATACTGCTGTTGGTGTCAATAAACAAAAAAACTTGAACGAGCAAAGGGGTATAAGACGAAACATAATTTTTAAACTTTTAACGAAAATCTAGATCAGGTCTATATTCTTAGTACTTAGCACCGTTGCGTCAATGAGGCTTTTGGCACGGATCACCTTAAGGTGATTCGTGCTTTTGGTGTGAATAAGCAAAAAACCTGAACGACCAAAGCCCAATAAAACCAAACTTTTAAGAGCATTTCCAGCCTCCCTTAGGACTTCGTTTCAAAGTGTTGAATTTGCCATATCCAATCCTTGGAAATTTGGTGAGATTTATAGCGGTGCTTATTGTGTGTCTGACAGCATTACTGCAAGGGTAATAAAAGTAAACAAATCTCAGTAACTCTGGAAGTCATTTTATTCTAGTGTGATAGCAATGAGCAACATAATATAATAAAACTTGATTTTTTATTACAACATTTTTAGATTGTATTTTGGCAGCAATTTGACATTATATTTATGCCCAGCTATAGTTGTAAATATTATCAGCTGCATTTATTGGTAAACAATCTAGGTTTACATAATAGCTGTACTACATATTATCAATGAGTATATGACCCATATAGAGTGGCAACCGGCGAGTCTCGCAACATGGGGGGGGGGCAGATGGCGCTGAAATAAATTCGTCTAGTACGCAATATTTAGAGACGACTACTATTATCTAATGGCATTTGTATGATAGGCCTGAACCTCGGACTCGCACATGCAACTAAATCGTACTAGTTGTCTCGGAATATTGCGTACTAGACGAATTGATTTTAGCGCGATCTGCCCCTTAATGTTGCAAGGCTCGCCGGTTGTCACTCTATATGAGTCATATACTTATTGATATTATAAATAAAAATATAGGCTTGAGTATGAACTGCACTAAAACTAAAGTCATAACAAACACAGATGAGGATATCACTATCAGAATAAACCAAGAGAAAATAGAACAAGTAGAGGATTGTTAAACTAAAAAGGGAAAATCAAACGGCTGGGCAGCGTTCGATGAATTCTACATATTAAAAAATAAAAAATATCCTCAGTACCTCAAAACGAAAGTGTATAACCAATGAATCCTTCCTGTACTTATCTATGGATCCCAAACCTGGACACTTACAAAATCAAACATAGATAAGGTAACAAAAGCCCAAAGATCAATGAAAAGACAAATGTTACATGTAAAGCTAACATATAGAAAAAGGAATGAATGGATAAGAAATAAAACAAAAGTAAGGGATGTAAGAGGAGAAGTAGTAGAATTAAAACGGAAATTTGCCGGTCATAATATCAGACAGAAAGACGATCGATGGAACAAGTGTATTGTAACCTGGAGACCTTGGGAAAATAAAAGAAGTAGGGGATGACCCCCAAATGAGATAGGCGAACGATTTTAAGAGACATGCAGGAGCTAGATGCATGAACACGGCGACAGACAGAGAAGAATGGAAAATATTGGGGGGAGGCCTATGTCCAAAGATGGATCGAAGAAGGCTAGATAGATAAATAGATAGATTATAAATACATAAGTTCGTGATGTGGCACACCGTTGTTTGTTCAGCCTGTTCCATTTCTATTCTTGTATCAAAAAGTTGCAAGTCCGAGATTAAGTAAACAATTCACAAGTATATGAAAAGGATAGGCAGTCCCCTACATTAATGCAACGCTTCCGCTAGGCGCCTATTCATTGGATGCACGCCGTTTGCTTTCTCTGTCTTGCACATTTAGATCATATAACTTGTCTCACGCACTCGTGATTTTTGATTTAAGGAATTGAAGTGAAACCAGTATTATTAAGCAAACCCTTAGGATGCCAAAAAGCCGTGTGTTAGAGTATAGTATAGTAAAGATAGGATGTGCTTAAAACCATATTAAAAATTGTTTTTTTTTCAAACAATTTTCATTCAAGTAATATTCAAACTCGAGTTGGTTCGCTACGAAACTGCCGTTGAAAGGAAGATCGCAGCAAGATTTTCTTTTTAATTTTGAGATTTTTTAATATTTTGGTTTAAAATTACATTCTGCATCTGTAAAAACTGTGTTTTTATTATTTTCTTAAAATATTATAAATGTTTTGCAGTTGCTTTTTTTTCCCTCGACGCACACAGGAAAATTTTTGAGAATAGCCGATCACAAGTATTTTTGAGTCTTCTATTTGGAATAGTGAAAGATTTTTCCTTTTGTCAATGCTTATTTATTACAAATGCATCTTTAGCTTAGACCCGGGTTTGTAACTCAGCAAATTCTGTCAACTAAATGTAACTATTTATTAGCTAAATTTAACAATTTATTTTTTATAAAACTTAAAAAGAAATTAAAAATTTAACTTTCTAGCAAAAAATGGCATATAAACTTTTTTTATAAACTTATAGTATAGTTTTCTCCCAATAAATAAAAATACTCTGCTAATCTATGGGCACCTAAGCTCACACTAGGTACTATAGTTATAGTGTACGTGTAAGCTAAAATAACTAAAAACTGAAATATATTTTATTCAACTCCACTCAATTACTTTTCATTTGATACCACACAAGCCATGTTTTGAATTTGAATTTTTAAAATCTACCCCTACCCTTTTATTTGGCTTTCGTTCGGTGGATTTTGTTCATTTTTAAATGGGACCATCACGGCCCAAGACCCAGCCTAGGTACCAAATTTCATTTAAATCGGACAAGCGGTTTTGGAGTTATGCGGGTTGGTCGTTACAGACAGACATACAGACAGATAGACGGCGCAACAAAAAAGTTTCAAAATCATCTGAAACGCAAAGATATGTAAAATTTTTTGAAATCGGAGTAACTTTTTTTTTCTCGAAAAAATTAGGATCACCATAACTCACACTACTATAGTATAGTAGTAGTATGAGCTAATAAACTAACACAAACATCTCAGATTTTATGTTTTTTGTTTTATATCAGATGCTATTTTTGTACAAAATTTAAAATGGCGGACTAGTTTAAAACAGATATTTTTGACCCCCCTGAAATTTTTTTAAGTGCACCACTGTTATAAAACTATCGACAAAAACCAGACAAAACAGCGAAATAGAAAAATTGAATGCTATAAACTTTTACAACGCTCGTCATCTTTAATTTCATCTTACGGCAATTTATTAATTTACTCTCACTTTTAACTTAAAAACTCTATCGAATGGGTTACTATTCATTAAAATCGGTCAAAAATTTTAGCAAAAACAAATTTATTGTTTGCAGTATTGATAATAACTAATAACAGGATTTGGTTTTATTTTAATTCACTTTGAATAATTTGCGAACGCGTTGTCAAGACAAAGGCGTCAAGCGAAGTCGTATAAAGGTAAGAATAACTTTTAAAAGTACCCAAATTTATACTAATATAAGTTTATGAAAAGCAAACCGATTATAATAAAAAGAGTCTCTAAATATACCAAGATAACTTTTCTTTGAATTAAGGTTGGATAGTATCCAAATTTTCAAATCGATAATATGGTCTTTTGGCCAGTCATTCTCTTAGATTTCCCTGAGTGCGATCGACGGCAGAAAACATCTCCATTGGCTTTGCAGACTTAGTTTGGCGATTTGAATTCTAAAATACAAAAAAATATTTCTTCTGCAAAAACTTTCGGATTTTTATATTTTTTTACGGATCGGATACCTTCCTAGCTAACCTATTAGCACCCTTGGTAAAGCCATGATAAATCACTTTGCACTTTAAGAGTTATTTTGTCTCTTGACAATTAAAAACTTTCTTACCGAGCTACAGTGTGTTAAAATATTCCCTGCGCTTGATTTTTTTACAGTTCGCCACTGGTGGATTTTAAAATACAAAAAAAATATTCTACTTTGTTAAGAAACTTTTTGATTCTTGGTATTTTTGTATCTGCTACCATTATGAAGAAAAAAATTAAAACAATTTAAAAACGGTAATAGGTACTCAAAGACTCCAGAAAGCACAAAAGTTTCTAGATAAAACAAAGAGTCTTTGTGTTTTAGAATTTACCAGTAGCGCACTGTAAAATAATTTAGGGGACAAAGTGGGCATGACCCCTAAACAAATATCATCCTGGACACTTTTGGAAGCAGTTGGCTTGTTTAATTAGGTAAACCCTATAGCGTAATCTATGTGACAAATTTAAGCTAAATATCTCAAAAACTCTAAGTGTTATTTAAAAAAAAACTAAAAGTTTAATCGCCTGTAGCTCCGTGACGAAGCGTTTTTTTCTAAAATTGTTAAAAAAAAATACTCTGTCAAAATATGAACCCCTAAGCTCACACTAGGTACTATAGTTATAGTTTACGTGCTAATATAACTAAAAACTGAAATATATTTTATTCAACTCCAGACTAAATTACCTTTCGTTTAATACCACACAAGCCAAGTTTTGACAAACTCAAATTTTTGAAATCTACCCCCACCCTTTAGAAAAAAACTGAAATATATTTTGTTTAACTCCAGACTCAATTACCTTTCGTTTGATATCACACACGCCATATTTTTTTCGCATCTGCGACCGTTACCCAGCGCAATATTAGCTCACACATATACTATACTATAGTAGAGAAAAAAAAAGTTGCTCCGATTTCAAAATTTTTTATATATCTTTGCGTTTCAGATGATTTTGAAACTTTTTGTTGCGCCGTCTGTCTGTCTGTCTGTCTGTCTGTCTGTCTGTCTGTCTGTCTGTCTGTCTGTCTGTCTGTCTGTAACGACCAACGCGCATAACTCAAAAACCGCTTGCCCGATTTCAATTAAATTTGGTACCTAGCCTGGATCTTGGGTCGGGATGGTCCCATTTAAAAATGAATAAAATCCACCGAACACAAGCCGAATAAAAGGGTGGGGGTAGATTTCAAGAATTAGAGTTCACGCGAAAATATGGCGTGTGTGATATCAAACGAAAGGTAATTGAGTGTGGAGTTAAACAAAATACATTTTAATTTTTGTTTTTTTTAAGGGTGGGGGTAGATTTCAAAAATTTCAGTTTAAGTCAAAACATGGCTTGTGTGGTATCAAACGAGAGGTAATTTAGTCTGGAGTTGAATAATATATATTTCAGTTTTTAGATATATTAGCTCACACGTATGCTATAACTATTGTACCTAGTGTGAGCTTAGGGGTCCATATATTGGCAGAGAATTTATAAACGGTTTCGGAAACATTAAGGCAAAACCTTCTTCCATATTTCCAGGGGCATATCTCCCTTTGGGAGCATTTTTCAAAAAATAATGTTTATCTAAATCTTGCTCTTCTCGGGTACTACACCACGAATGTTTAGGAAACACCCCTTAATTAAAAAAATTTATAAAATACAAAAATAATTATAATAGTTTTCTGCAAAAGGTAGTAAACATACGTAAAAGCAGCAGAAGCAATTAAAAAGCAAGACAAGTAATGCAAATATTGAAAAGTAGATTTACTTTGCTTTGTAGGAAACATGGCTTCTTTATAAATTATGAGGGTAAAACTACATTTTAACGTAAAGTGTTTAAGGAGACATTTTGTTTTCCCCCAAACTTCGGTATCTGCTACTGTGTTTCAGCACGTGTCCTTTTATTAAGTGCTTATTGGAGTATTTAAGACGAATACAGTGTATTAAAGATTTATGGATGATTCCATGTGGCCGTTTTGACGCCAGGCCCTGGCTGGCTCAACCGTTAGTTAAATATAGTTGGACAATTTTTAAAATTTTAGGAAGTAGTCCATATTATGGTGGAGTCGTTAAATAGGAAATCAAACAGGTTATTGTCTTCCTCCACCTCAAGATTCAAGTAAGATTTAGTATTTTTGCGTACTATATATTTCTTCAACAGTATATAGTATGCAGATCCAAAATATAGTATAATACTATATAATATAGTACGGTTGGCAACCCAAGGCAGACAGACGGCGCGGCATGACAAAAAACTTTCAAAATCATCTGAAACGCAAAGATAAATAAAAAATTTTGAAATCGGTGCAACTTTTTTTGACCTAATAGAGAAGTTAGAAATCAACACTGCCCTCGTTAGTTAAAAGGCAGCAATTGACAAAAGTGTTTTTTGGAAATAGCGACTTCAAAGTTTTAATTATTTATAAAGGCTATTTGTGTTTTTTTATTTTAGCGTAAAAACAATGTTTTAAAGATTTTTCAATTTTTTTAGATACATACATTCAACTTCAAAAAATAATCACATGCGGTCTTTTAACTAACGGAAACAGAACTTATATTACAGATTTAAAAAACTTTAACTCATGTAAACATGCAGGAAAAAGCATTTCGAAAGTGTAATTATATGATAAAAAGTTATAGCAGCTATATTTTTTTTGTCTGCAATGCCAGACATATTTTTTTTGGTGAAGCAGACGCATAGAACCCCTACGAAAACACATTTAAAAATGTTAATTGCAGGGGTAAAACCAATATCTATAAACCAACCGTGGCTCATTAATTTGTCTAGAAGCAGTTAGAGTTATTTACGTCGGCGGATAAAATGAAAGAAACTATGCTTTATAAAATCCAAAATAAACTAACTTTCTTTTGAGAAGAATCTGAGGGCACGGCAGTGCCCGGCCAAGTTCGCGGCGTAAACTGCTGTACCATCTTTTCTTGAAACATTTCAGCCCATATTTGACCTATCTAAAACTCTACTTCGGAATGGAATAGATCATCAAAATTCTACTGTACTTCACACGCTACAAAGCTGAAATTTGACAGACTGATAGAAATTATGACCAAACCCTTGGAAAAATCAAAACACCCCAAATTTCTGATTTAGTCCCCTCCCCTATACATGTATGTAAAAGTAACATTGCCCACTTCCAGAGGAACTAGAGAGCTGAGCTTTGGCAGACTGATAGGAAATTTGATAAAATTATGAGGAAAAAATTTAAAAACCCCAACATTTTTATTTGCTTCCCTCCATTAAAATGTAAAGTTATGTAAAACTAACATTGTCCACTTCCAGAAACGCTAGAGAGCTGAGCTTTGGAAGGCCGATATGATAAAACTATAAAAAAAATAAGAAAAACCCCAATATTTTAATTAACTTCTCTCCCCGATAAATGTAAAATTATTTAAAAGTAACATTTCCCACTTTCAAAAAAGCTAGAACTTTAATAAAAGTACAGCATATTTTACTACTTTAAAACTTTTATATTATCCAAATCGTTTAAAAAAGGAGTGAAAAAAACATTTCACGTAAAAAAAGCCAGTATCTACGCGAAAATGGTATTTCGTAAAAAGAATTGAGATAAAATTAAAGCTAAGTTCTCTAATAAAATTTGATTTGATGATTTATAGTTATAAAAATTGTACTGTTCTTACTAGTTTGGAAATGTTCTATTACGGCTGCAAATGACTCTTCAGTGCTAAATTGAACATTAAGAAGTTTGGCTGTAATAGCAAAGTTTAAAGAAACATTTCCAAAATAGTAAGAACCTTTCATTTTGAAATTTGTATTAGAGAACTTGGCTTTAATTTTATCTCAATTCTTTTTACAGAATACCATTTTCATGTACTTGGCTTGTTTTTACATGAAATGTTTTTGTTACGATAAATAATATTACAACTACTCATCTTCAAAACGTTAATCCACTACTTAATACTGATTTCAAATCATTTAAACTATTTTTTATCGAAAGCGTTAGAATTTTTTTAGTGTTCCTTGCAATGGTCAAATCAAACCAAACCAATCAAAACTTTAAAATTGCCACACCTTATTTATTTTATTCTCAATTTTTTATTTGTAACTTTTTTACATTGCCATTGCTTAAACAGACCAGACAGAGATTATATCTAACAACTCAAGAGTTACTTATTAGCGGACAACCGAAACAAATTGGTTCAGCCGATTGGTTATCTTTGGTGTGCCATGAATAACCATTAAATATGCCAAAATGGATTGGTTAATGTTGGTGATTTCTAGGACCCAGGCAAAATTGATGATTTTTAAAAAAACTCCTGTATTCTGTTTCTTTAGGGTCAAATACTATTTTTTAATGAAAATTGCATGAAAATTCATCCAGCGCCAGCTATTTAGAAGCCTATAATAACGTAGTCCAACCAAGGCTACCTAATCCTACAATTGGCCATAATTTTAGACTCTGCAGCTACAAATGTAAGCAGTTTCCCTAGAAATATGAACTCATCAGTTTTACGCCGCTTTCCATTGTCAAAACATGGATCCATAGAGGATCTAAAACTTTCCTAGCTAGCCTATTAGCACACTTCAAGTGCAGCCATGATATATCAGCTGTAAAAATAGTTTTTTGTAAATATCTCAGAAACCAAAGCTCCTACGAGGTTTTTGGTTATGACACAAATTATTGAGCTAATTTTAGGCTACTATATTCCGAAAACCGCATATAGATACGATGCTCCGTTAAAAAGTTAGCATTAAAAAAAAAAATTAATTGTCAAAAAACTGTCATTAGCATTAATTGATCTTGACCAAAATCTAATCAGCTCGTTGGAGTGTCGAACACTATTTTACCTGAAAATTTTATGAAAATCGGTTCAGCGGTTTAGGAGGTATCGTGTTACGGAAATAAATAATATACACACACATACACACAGACATTACGACGATATTGCTAAGATAGGTCAAAATGCACCCAAATAACACATTCATCGTTATCTCAAAAAAAAAAAATTTCGACGAAAATAATACCTTCTGTAGCCATTGCTACGCGGTCTAGGAAGGTAAAAATAATAAATTATATATCTTTTTTGGTTTCAAACTATCACAAAGTCGAGTAAAAATATAGAACCACGATGCTGTAAAGGTAACCAAAGGTAACTCAGCTCAGGAGCAGGGTGACTTATTTTGAACCAAACGTGAAACAGCTGATTCTTGACATTAAGATTTCCCCTACTTTCGTACACACCGCGATCGCTAATACGCTCTTGTTAATAGGGACTTATTGCAATAAAGCCAGGCAATAATAGTGCCGGGCACTATTCTGACAGATTTCTATTGAAAACTGACAGTTGATCTTTCAAAATTGACATACGAAAGTCGAATTTATAAATTCAGTCGTTTATTTTCCATTAATAGTGGCGGCACAATTAATTCCGGCTCTTATAATACACAAAGGCCTAATTTTGAAAGAAGACAGCTGTTCTTATAATGCGAAACTGTCAGAATAGTGCCCGGCACAATTATTGCCTGGCTTTATTGCAATAAGTCCCTAATATTGGTTAAAATTGGTTATTCGCTTATAATTGGCTAAGTTTTTGAAATAGAGGAAGAATACCTTTAATTTTAAGTGACTTAAAAATGTTGTAAAACCTAAAATTTTCTTACCTTTATTACCATTTTGTGAGAAAACCAAGCATTTAATAAAAAAACTTTATAATTAGAAACGTTTTTAAAACCAAGATTGCATTTTTCAAGATAAGCTACAACCTAGCTAAATAATTATAAATCTTTTGAGAACCAAGATTGCATTCTTCAAGATACGCTACAACATAGCTACCCGAGCGGTTGCTAGCAACGCTTCAAGATTCACAAAAAAAATTTTTTTATGTAAGTAGAACATATTAAAACATTTTTTTAGTCAACTTTAAAAGGAGTGAAACGTTGATGGTTAATGTGAAGATTCGAATAAATTCCATCCAAAAAATCATAACTTGTTTTCATCAATAAAGTATTAGAGTGTGTATAGAAAAAAAAATCCAAATAAAAACTTACCTCTGGATGATTGTATTTCTTTTATTGCAGGAATAGAAATCTGGCATGCGGTGGAAAAGAAACTCACCATGGACAGTACTGATATGCGCCTGCTGTTTTGCCCACGCACAAGACATAAACAACTTTAACAACGAGCCTTACATCAAGTGAGTAATGACAAGCGTATTAGGTTCATTTTCCTAGATAGCTTCCTCCTCTTGGGGTCATTATGATCTTACTTTAATTTGTTTATAATGTTTTGTAATACACCTTGACTATTTTTTACATTTTAATAAACCACGAACTGTTGATGTACGATACAAATGTCAATTTGAACGTTTGAATTAGACCAACTGATGAAATCAAAATTGGTCATTTCGATGTAAAGTTCTAAACTTGTTTTTGAATTAACCCCTAAATTATGTTTCAAGGTCATAACCGATGTGACAGTTGGGTAGAACAACAGTTATCGGTCCCGGAACTTCTCGAGCACACTATCTTAATGCAGCGGCGATAAAATACATTCTTGGCGTATTTATTTTAATTCCGTAAACGTCAATAGATTGTGTTTTATTCTGATTTTTTTTGTTTGACTGCAATCTAGACTGGTATTTGGTATCGAATTATACAGAAACGAGTATAATCATGACCCGATTTTATGTAATATATTGATTACCTTGGCAGAGGTTCATGAAGAGTGCTTCGAGCGGGTACGGGGTTGATTATCACGTTAATTAGTCCGGTAATTATTATTGTTCATTAGATGCGTCCGTTATCAGCCATGATTGGCGTTCAAGTTCCATTTTAAAAAAATTGCCGTCACAGTGTGAACAAGCCTTTTTCAATTTTTACATACCAAAACCATAACTCGGATAAATACTTTATACTCCTCTGTTCATTTCACCAAAAACAAGAAACAGGGTACATATCCAAGATAAAAACACAATATTTTTCTAATTTTCGATACCGCTCCCCTTTCTTTTAAATTTAAAAACATCGGAATTTCACAATGTTAATTTTTCCTTCTTTAGAACTTCATTTTTTAACTCAGGCATTCTTAAAAATATTCAATTATATTTTTTTAAAATTTTAGTCGAAACAACCCTACAGACATCCCCTACAGACCAAACGGCCCAGACCAGTTTGCTCAAAACAGTAATGTTCCACAGAACCCGCAGTTTATACCAACCGGAAGTGGACAGCCAGTTACAGATCAATATGGAAACCCGTTGCGCAACAATCCATCAGATTCTTATGGGCAGAATACTCTCAGTGTAGATCCCTTTAATCCTAGAGACCATCAAGGTGTGGATCGTTATAATAGAAACAGAAGTAGACCGACTCAGGTGGGTAGATGTAAGAAAAGGTGGTTCGACCATCCACTTCTCCTTTTGCTTCCTGGTTGCTGATTCAGGGCCGTGGGCTGGTGGAATGGTCTCTGAGTTGTGTTATGCGATAAACGCATTAAAATGGTTCAAAATTTACTCTCTTTGAAGAACGCGCCACTATTTCCGTGCTTCTTATTTGTTGAGACGGGGAAGTTCACACGATGTGATGCATCACTTTTTACGACTATGAGATTCGAGCCCCTGGGGATAATTATCGTAATCGTGGTAAATGGTAGATCACATACGAAGTGCCTCGCCTGGGCCAATAGCAAGCAGGTCTATAGTCGTACGCTATCCAAAGACAGTGAATTTCGAGCGTTTCGCAAGAGAAGTCTGTTCACATAAGACGGGACAATTCACGAAGTGTCATCCTATACGACTCCGAATCCTGGAGGATGTCAGAAATTAGCAGGTTTTTTGCCATTACACGGTGTATCAAATTTATACAGGGTGTCCCAGCCAAAAAAAACAAGGAATTTTTAAAGTACTGATTCAGAAAATTTTAAAAGTAACCTGACCGTCATGTTGTCTCTGAAACTGTTCGGTTCGGTAATATAATAAAGAGATGTCAACTTCGTTAAAGAAGTTTTTATGACATTCACCTAAAGTGAAAAAGTAGCCATCACCTTGAAAATTTTCATTGAGGTACCTCGTCGAACGTTATTTTCACCTTGTAAATAGTTTGGTTTTGTAAGTTGGTTAAATACTTGAGGCGATGTAAGCATTTTAACCTTATTCGGTAAGGGTAATAAGATAATGTACTTGTGCTATTTACAAGGGTAGATAGTAAAAGGAAACCCATATCTGAGGAAAAACAAATACTCGTCACTATTCGACTTAAAGTAAATGTCAGAAAAACGGTACTGGCATTAAAATTCACTAAAACTTGTCCTGTTAAAAATCTAAAATTACCTGAAGTTAATTTTTATTTTCATTTGAAAGCTAGATTAAGCAAATGGATTACTAAGTACATTTATTTATTCATTTATTGTACAAGACTTTATGAAAAAGTATATACATTGTCAAGCAGTTTTAGCATTAACAAAAATAAATAACAAAAATACAATCTAAAAACTAACTTAAGAACTCGTTAATCAAGTAAAGACATTTTTTAACTAGTTATGCCTGTAATGTTTTTTTAAACAATCTAGTACAGGTGATGCTTTTGATGTCGACAGGGATTTTATTAAAAACATAACTACAAAAACATTTTGGGCTTTTTCTAAAGGTAGACATGTTATAATTTGAAATGATAATGTTAGAATTCTGCCGGATTGGATTTGCGTGCAAAGTTGATACTGATGGACACCTGTCCTGGTAGCGCTTCACAAACATTCCTGCTTCTAGTACTAGGAGCCCGTAGACTGTTAGAATTTTGTTATTTTTAAAGATAGGCTTGCAGGAGTCAACTAGATTTTACGCAGAATTTTTTTTTGTAGTATAAAAATGCGATCCATATCACAGGATTGTCCCCAATACAAAAGCATATACTTGAGATGACTGTAAACTAACGCATAATAGACACTCATAAGTTGCTTGATAGAAAAGATATTTTTTAGATTTACAATGGCAAAGTACGCTAAATGAGTGTCCTTAGGTTAGATGGGGTGTTAGTTTCGGGAACATTGTATATTAAAGCTCAGACACACCAATATCGTCAGTTTTTTTAACAAAATATTTATTTTCAGTTTGACGATCCATTCAGAACGCAAAATGGAGGTTTTGACTACAATACCAATGATATATACGGTGGATCTGGAAGACGAAATCCTTTTAATAGAGATGAACATACCACTATTATTCGAGAAGCGTAAGTAACTTACCTTTAAATAATATGCAATTCTATTTAGCCTTCTTCGATCCATCTTTTCACATAGGCCTCCTTCAATATCTTCCACTCTTCCCTGTCTGTAGCCGTGTTCATTCATCTTGTTCCCGCATGTTTCTTCAAATCGTCCGCCCATCACATTTGGGGTCCCTACTTCTTTTTTGTTTTTCCAAGGTCTCCAGTTTACAATACATTTGTTCCATTGATCGTCTTTTTGTCTAATATTATGACCGGCAAATTTCCATTTTAATTTTTCTACTTCTGTGACATGCCTTACTTTTATTTTATTTCTTATCAATTTATTCCTTTTTCTAATTTTTAGCTTTATATGTAACATTTGTCTTTCCATTGATCTTTGGGCTTTTGTTACCTTATCCATGTTTGATTTTCTAAGTGTCCAGATCTGGGATCTATAGATAAGTACAGGAAGTATACATTGGTTATACACTTTCGTTTTGACGTACTGAGGATATTTTTTATTTTTTAATATGTAGCTTAGCAATCTTACTCGTCTCTTGATTTCAGCTGTTTGGTTTTCTTTTTTTAGTTTAATAATTTGTCCCAGGTATATATATTCCTCTACTTGTTCTATTTTCCCTTGGTTTATTCTGATTGTGATATCTTCATCTGTGTTTGTTATGATTTTAGTTTTAGTGTAGTTCATACTCAAGCTTATATTTTTAGCTGCTGTATCCAGTTCTTTCAGCATTTTTATCAGTTCTTCTTTCTTATCTGTTATTAAGGCGATATCATCAGCATATCTTAGGTGGTTCAAGTATTGTCCGTTTACTTTGATGCCCATTTCTTCACAATCTAAGTTTTTGAAAACATCTTCTAGGGCCTGGTTAAATAATTTAGGGGATATTGTGTCACCCTGGCTGACACCTCTTCTTATGTGGATTGGGTTGGTTCCTTCCTTCGTGGATTTTGATTGATGTTGTTGCTTCGCTATATATATTGACTATTAGATCGGTGTATCTGTGATCTATTCGGCTATTAATTAAAGATTTTACTACCCAGTGCTCAATCCTAAGCTTTTTCAAAGTCTATAAACGCAATATATAGTGGAATGTTGTATTCGTTGGCTTGTTCTATTAGGATTTTCATGGCTAATAGGTGGTTAACTGTACTGAAACCTTTTCTGAATCCTACTTGTTCTTTTGATTAATATCCGTCAAATTTTGTTGTTAGTCTATCTGTTAATATTTTCGTGAAAAGCTTATAAATTACATTGAGGAGTCTTATAGGTCGATAGTTTTTTAGGTCTGCTTTATCGCCTTTTTTGTGTAGAATAATGGGTATGGCTTCTTTCCAGTTGTTTGGGAATTTTTTTTCGTTTAGTATTTTATTCAGTAGAATATGGAGGGTATTAACTATAGTTTGTTCCTTTTCCAGGTGATTTGTTATTTTTCATTTCCTTTAATGCTCTCTTTATTTCCGCTTTTCAGGTTGTAGCTCTGAGTTTATGTTCTTTATTTTTGTTTGGAGTTTCTTCATGGTTTCTCGCAATGGTTCCCTTTTTGTTTGGTATAATTCTATATAGAATAGTTGTGTGATATTTATAATATCCTCTTTAACGTTATTTTCTATGCCGTTCATATCCTTTCATATTTCTACTATTTTCTATAACACTCTTAACTTTTATTTCTTGGCTTTTTCTGTTATTTTCATTTATCGTTTTTCTTATAGGTTCATTTATTTCTGTGTATTCTATCAATATTCTTTTTCCTTCCTTCTCCAGGTTGCGCCTTTTTTCCATCAGTTTCTTTATTTTATCTTATATACAATTTTCTTTTTTTTATCTTTTTTGCGATATCTTTTCCTACTTTGGTCATAGCTCTTGGCAGCGTATCATTTATTTCATCTATATTTTCATTTTCGCATCTTACGTTTTGGGTTAGCTGTTCCTTTATACTTTCTTTGTATATAGCTTTATTTGGGTAAGTTTATTCGTGTGTGTTATTATTAATTTTTTTATTTATTTTGGAATTGCTATCAATGCAGATTTTTGTTCTGACTCCTGTGATCACTGCCTGTTGTAAGGCTGTTTAGGATAGTTACATCTCTAATGATGTTTTTCTCAGTAGTCAGTATGTAATTGATTTCGTTTTTCGTTATTTCATTAGGGCTGAGCCATATCCACTTTCGTTTCGGTTTCTTTCTATAGAACAAGTTCATTGCATAAAGGTGTTTTTTCTCTAGATAATTCATAAGGGTTGTGCGCCTGTCATTCCTTTCGCCGTATCCAAAATTTTAGTTTCTTTTATATTCATTTTCTTCCCTAATTTGGCATTGAAATCTCCCATTACTATTGCATAATTGGTTTTGTGTTCTTCCATAGCTTTGGAGATGTCTTCATAAGTGGGGGCATATACTTGGATAACTTTAAGTGATGTTCTTTTCAATTTTAGTGTAAGATAGGCAACGCGATCTGAGATTCCTTTAATATGCAATTACATCTGTTATTTTACTTCTTTGAAAATTATCTAAAAGCTTTTTTTAGGGGAATGACTTCTGTTTGAGAAAATACTTATATAAATTAAAAAGAAAAAATAAAAGATAAATCTAAATGTCTCTATTAAAGAAATTTGCCCATTACGAAAGAAGAAATGTAGCAGGACAAAGCGAAAACTGTCTGGTTTTACAGACATATTTAAGTGAGGCCTGTAGTTGCAACTTCGCTTTGGTACTGATTTTTATGCGCACATAGTATTATTAGAAATATGGTGGAGTACCAAAAATGTATTAGGTGGTAGACGCTTTTTACTCATTGGGCGTCGACCGGTGAGATACCACCATGCCAGAAGTGAGTAGCGCTAAGTGGTATCACCACGTTCCGCTACTGCGCTGGCAGTCCGGTTCCAACAATGAGTAACTCAGATAGCATGATCGCGCCTCCAGGATCAAAATACTCCGGAGGTAAAATACCCGACCACTCGGCTCTCCGGGCGTCGGGTGATCCTGGGGGTCCTTCATGCAAAGATATTAAAAGAAGACCAAAAACTCAACTCAGAATTGATTTTAGCAATATAAGAGGATTAAGTACCAACATGAATTCAGTTCACCAACATCTTGAAGAACAAAGACCTGACATCCTTGTTCTCACTGAAACTAAAATCAGTTCTGCAACACCTATTCTGAACTATCTTTATCCCGGCTATGACCTACACCACCGATTTCGACATAATTTTGGGATCTGTGTGTACATTAAAAATGACCTTTCATGTCATCGAGAGGAGAAGCTAGAACCAGCGAACCTCGATATCATATGGCTGAAATTCACCTCAAAGTCATCGACCAAGTTCATTTGCTGCCTCTACCGACCGCCAAGTAACACCGAGTATCAAAACTTTTTTGCGACATTATCCGAAAACTGTGATAGTATACAGTCTAACTATCCATATGCGAAAATTGTTTTTTAGGCGATTTCAACGTCCACAATATACCCTGGCTAAAACACCACAACAAAACAGATAATGAAGGCAGGGAAGCAGAAGCTTTTGCCATAAGTTGTGGTCTAACGCAGCTTGTCGATGAACCTACCCGTATCTCAGAAAGGGGTGAATTTGCAGCGCTTTTAGACTTGTTCCTAACAACAAATCCTGACTTGTACACAATTCAAGTAGATCCCCCACTTGGTTCATCCGATCATAAACTTATAAGAACAAAGTGCGAAATGTTCATACCGCCAAGCCAACAATCACTTCCTTAAACAGTTTTACCTGGATTTTCCATGGCAAGAGGTTTGCTTTAAAACAGCTGATCTGGAATGGATGCATATATCCCACAAACAATAAAACGCAGAGCTAATGCAAAACCTTGGTTCAACAGCCAGTGTCAAACGGCTGTACAGAAAAAACACAGAGCATATAACCTTTGGAAACGACAACAAACCGCTCAAAACCACACAGAATTTATAGAAGCCAGAAATAGTTGCAAAATTACTATTGACGCCGCCAAAGAAACATATAATCAAAGATTAAAAAACAGGTTGCTGAATTGTCCAAGTAGTTCTAGGTCCTTTTGGTCTCTTGCAAAAGCCGTTGGATCAAACTTCACCAAGTCATCCATACCACCACTTACAGATAAAACTACTCACTTAGCCACAACATCAGAGGAAAAAGCCAATATGCTGGCCAAAATCTTTTCCTCCAACTCAAACCTAACAGTGCCAAATGGAAAAACTCCACCGTTCATTGAAAGGGTTTCCCACAGTATCCCAGAGGTACCTTTTTGTCACAGAGAAATACGAAAATCCTTTAAAAAGTTGGATACAAACAAAGCAATGGGTCCAGATGGCATTCCCGCGATAGTACTCAAAAATTGTGCTAGCGAACTCACCCCAACTTTCGCAAAATTATTTAATTTATCTTATAGGCAAGGAGTATATCCATCATCATGGAAGTCTGCCGCAGTACAACCCATTCCAAAGAAAGGAAAAAAGACAGATCCGTTAAACTATAGACCAATTGCTCTACTTCCGGTGATATCAAAAGTAATGGAAAGAGTTGTGAACAATCACCTAACCAAGTTCTTGGAAAAGTACAAAATTATCAACGACAAGCAATACGGATTTCGAAAATATAGGCCAACTGGCGATTTACTTACATACGTCACTCACTTATGGCAAAAAGCGATTGAGTTGCGAGGTGAAACAAGAACAATTGCCTTAGATATATCTAAACCATTCGATAAAGTCTGGCATGAAAATCTGCTCAACAAGCTCAAAGCAACGGGATTGTCGCCGAGACTTTGCACTTGGTTTGAAAGTTACCTTAAGGATAGATCCATTTATGTTGCACTGGATGGCCGGAACTCCAACTCTTACCAAATAAATGCTGGTGTGCCACAGGGAGCAATCCTTTCGCCAACACTTTTTCTGATTTACATAAATGACCTCATAGATAAAACAGTAAATCCACTTTATTGCGTTGCAGATGATGGCAATGTAGTCTCCTAAGTCATACCACCCACATGTCTCTCCGCACGTGAATTCCATTACCTTAGACTAACTGAAATATCACAGATAAATAACGACTTGGAGATAATAGAGGACTGGGGCAACAAAAACCTTGTACAGTTCAACGCGCAGAAAACCCAAGCAGCCCTGTTTTCAAAAAAGACCAGTACCGGTGAGCCAAACATCATGCTATCTGGAAGTGCTGTCGCATTGCAGAGCCAGTTGAACATCTTAGGAGTCACTGCAGAGACCAACATGTCTTGGCACAGTCACGTGGCAGATATAGCTAAAAGGGCGTCCCAAAAGCTTGGGGTGCTATTTCGTACAAGACATCTGTATACACCAAGCCAACTGCTGACACTCTACAAAGCCCAGATTCGACCAACTATGGAGTACTGCTCACATATATGGATTGCGGCACCCAAACATACCTTAATGCTTTTGAACACCGTGCAAAAACGAGCTATCAAGCTGATCAATGACCCCGCACTTACCCGTAGCTTGGATAGTCTCGAACATCGAAGAACTGTGGGCGATCTATCTCTCTTCTACAGGTATTATCACGGAAAATGCTCTGAAGAGTTGGCACGTATGATCCCCCCGGGAGTAGCACCTACTAGGCGAACACGTCAAACAGACGGTAACCATCAATTTATTGTCAAAATAGAGGCACCAAGAACCTCATTATATCAGAATTCATATCTCTGGAGAACAGCATCGCTGTGGAATAAACTCCCTGCGACAGTTTTCCCTGCAGGTTACAACCTGAACCGTTTCAAAACCAACACACACCAACATTTCCGCGCACTTGCCGCTTCTCGAGCGTGATAGGGATCTCCTTGCGAGTGCGCATACCCGTAAAAAAAAAATGAGCATATTTCATATGTGCGGAAAGCAAAAGACAAATTAGGAGGTACGATTTAGAAACCGGTGTCGGTGGTACGATTTAACAAACGGGTTGGTTAAATCGTATCGTTGGCAGAGATTTTAGTCTAATGTTTTTTAATGCTTTTGATATTTTTAAACATGTTTTTGTTAATAAACTAGCCAAATATTTGTTCTTACTCAATAACCAATATTGTTAATATTATAATAAAAATATTTTATTTCGAATTACAGCGTCTAAAAATTCAAAAATCGGTACGAGATATATATATAGATAAACTTAATATTTTTACGAGAAAAAGTAATTCCTAATAAAAAATTATAAAATAGTCAAACATCAAAGTTTTCAAGTTGAATAGGAGGCGTGTCAAAAAAGTATAAATCTCGTAAACGTAAAAAATAAACCGTTTAATTAGGCAAATTATTATTATTGCCCTTTTGAACGTAGTTTCGATTAGCGGTCTGTGGATAGTTGATAGCAAAATTTATATTTTTTTACATACCTTTACTTTTTAAGAAGTTTTTTTTTCATAAAACTAATCTTAAAAGTGATTTTCATGTGGTGTTATTTTATGGTTGAAACTGTAACTATATGTTTTTTATAAACGTATACTCCTTCTTTCGTTTTTTACAAAAAGTTATGAACTGACCAGTTATTTAGTACCATGACTTATTTATACGAGTCATGACTATCACCTTGAGTATTTTAAATGAATCGCCCTGTATTTTTAGCTAGCATTCATTTCCGACTCCAAAAATCTCGACAAAGTCCCTGGAGCTGGTAATTGGTCGTCTTTTTCAATTTCCATGGTGCACTTGATTGTTGGTCGAATACCGTTTAAATGGTGTAGAAAATTTTGTAGTTCGTCATCATTTTCCGGCCATATAATAAATGTGTCATCCATGTATCGTAGCCATAGTTTTGGTTTGACTCTTGCTGTGTTGATCGCATGGTCCTCGAACCACTCCATGTAGATGTTTGCTACCACTGGCGAAAGAGATGAACCCATTGGGAGTCCATCATTTTGCGCGTAAAACTTATCTTTCACTTGAAAGTAAGAGTTACGGAGACAGAGCTCCAAAAGATCCATCACCCCCTCCACCGATAGCGTTGTTCTCTCATGAAGTGTATCATCAGTTTGTAATTTGTTTTTGATGATACTGAGTGACTCATTTATTGGCACGTTGGTGTAGAGACTTTCCACATCAAAACTTACAAATCTATCGCCGGGATCTAATTCGATACCTTTTAAAACCTCGACAAAATGTTCCGAGTTTTTGACAAAAGATTCGGACTTACCCTGTAGTGGTTGAATTATGTCCAACAAAAACCTCGACAAAGTGCTGGTCGGTGAGTCCCTGGAGCTGGTAATTGGTCGCAGTGGTATATCCTTTTTATGGATCTTTGGTAATCCATAAAAATGTGGTGCTTTACTGTGGTGTGGAGTCAGGCGGGATCTAACAGCGTCGGAGATATTTTCAGCGTACTTCTTCAAAGTTCTGTAGATGCGTCCTTCTATGGTGGTGGTTGGATCTTTGGGTAGTTGCTTGTAGTCTCCTTTCTCCAGAACTTCTTGGATCTTTTTGTCGTAAGTCTCGACATCCATGATCACCGTCGCGTTTCCTTTGTCGGCCGGTAGAATCTTGATTGATTTGTCTGCCTGCAGGTTCTTGATTGCCCGTTGTTCTTGACTGGTGATGTTTGTCTTTTGTTGCTTCTTTCTGTCCAACGTGGTTCTTACTTTATGGCGAAACTCATCAGCTTCGGGTTGAGGTAGACTAACGGTCTCTATTGCCGCAATAATTTCCAGTGTCGGTGTCTGTGCCGGTGCAATGGCGAACTTAAGTCCCTTACTGAGTACCAATTCTTCGTTGGTGCTCAGAGTCCTTTTGGAGATGTTCACTATAGTGCTTGGTGTTGTTGAGTCTGTTCTATCTTGAGTACGTGTCTGTAGTTTCTTAAGTTTTTCTCGGTGAGTTGATCTTATCTTCTGTCGTTGTCTGTTGCACGTACTGTCAATTTTACTCAGTATCGGTTCGTAGTCTTCCTCCCATGTGTGTCGTCTAATTTCGTCAAAACGCTCCTCCATGTCGGTGTTGAAGTTGGCTTTTCTCCATCGATGGTAACTGATTTGGGATCGGATTAGTGCTTGGCTGGTCCTCTCTAAGATCTTCTTCGTTCTCACTCCCGGAAAGTTGGCTTTTAGGCGAAAACCAACCGGAATGACACCACTGTCTCGCGCCTCGCACAAGAATGAAATGTGTTCTTCCTTTATCACTTTAAGTTTGGTCTTCTCGTAGCCTCTGAATAGATTGTTGATTCCGGGTCCGTACCGTTCTTCAACTCTTTGTTTGAAACTCGTAGACAATGATTGTGTAGAAATAAAATTTCGGACTTCCATTGTCTTTATTTATTTTAAAACACGACGTTTCGGTTAGTAAGTATCTCTAACCGTTATCAAGTGTAAACTAAACAATCTAGTCTCTAGGCTACTACTTATACTACTTGGTGTGCAGTCAGG
Organism: Aspidapion aeneum; assembly: GCA_963576565.1. Lineage (NCBI taxonomy): Eukaryota > Metazoa > Arthropoda > Insecta > Coleoptera > Brentidae > Aspidapion > Aspidapion aeneum. The sequence continues at coordinate 89,784,011 of OY755038.1, forward strand.
TGTGACGGCCCGCCCCCTTTTTAATCGTAAGACGCCTGTTTTCCTTAAGGAGTGGTTTCCATATGTTTGGTATGTCCGTGCTTGGTTGACTGAAAACTTCTTTATTCTGCATTATAAACGCAGCTTCAATAAACTTTCGTTTTCGCCAATGCGACTCCTTATGTAAAACTTTAGCTTCTGACCACTGAATCCTGTGATCATTTGACCATGCATGATCTGCTAAACCAGATTTTTCAATATCCCCTAATTGGGTACTTTTTAGATGTTCATTTACTCTAACCTGAAGAGGGCGTTTCGTTTCACCTACATATGATTTACCACACTCACACGGGATTTGGTAAATACATTCCTTGTTATTTGAGGGATTGTCTGGTTTTGTTTTAGTTACAAAACTTCTTATCGTATTTCCCGAAGAAAATACTGTTTTTATATTATAGTGTTTAGCTATTCGTCTTATGTTTTCTGAAATCCCTTGAACATATGGAATGTTAATAACACCTAACGGATTATTATTTTGAGAATTTCGTACATTTAGTTTGTTTTTAATTTTAAATATCGTTGAGTTTATTAATTTCTCGGAATAACCATTCTGTTGTAAGTCCTTTTTAATGTTGTTAATTTCTGTGGTTAATTCTTCATTATTACTACAAATATTTACGGCTCTTAAATACAAACTTCTTATAACTCCTTGTTTTGTTGCAATAGAATGATTAGACTTAAAATTTAGGTACTGTCCCGTGTGTGTAGGTTTCCTATATACAGTGGTTTGAATGTTTCTGTCTAATCGTTTGACAAGAACATCCAAAAAAGGTAAGGCCGAATCTTTTTCAATTTCCATGGTGCACTTGATTGTTGGTCGAATACCGTTTAAATGGTGTAGAAAATTTTGTAGTTCGTCATCATTTTCCGGCCATATAATAAATGTGTCATCCATGTATCGTAGCCATAGTTTTGGTTTGACTCTTGCTGTGTTGATCGCATGGTCCTCGAACCACTCCATGTAGATGTTTGCTACCACTGGCGAAAGAGATGAACCCATTGGGAGTCCATCATTTTGCGCGTAAAACTTATCTTTCACTTGAAAGTAAGAGTTACGGAGACAGAGCTCCAAAAGATCCATCACCCCCTCCACCGATAGCGTTGTTCTCTCATGAAGTGTATCATCAGTTTGTAATTTGTTTTTGATGATACTGAGTGACTCATTTATTGGCACGTTGGTGTAGAGACTTTCTACATCAAAACTTACAAATCTATCGCCGGGATCTAATTCGATACCTTTTAAAACCTCGACAAAATGTTCCGAGTTTTTGACAAAAGATTCGGACTTACCCTGTAGTGGTTGAATTATGTCCAACAAAAACCTCGACAAAGTGCTGGTCGGTGAGTCCCTGGAGCTGGTAATTGGTCGCAGTGGTATATCCTTTTTATGGATCTTTGGTAATCCATAAAAATGTGGTGCCTTACTGTGGTGTGGAGTCAGGCGGGATCTAACAGCGTCGGAGATATTTTCAGCGTACTTCTTCAAAGTTCTGTAGATGCGTCCTTCTATGGTGGTGGTTGGATCTTTGGGTAGTTGCTTGTAGTCTCCTTTCTCCAGAACTTCTTGGATCTTTTTGTCGTAAGTCTCGACATCCATGATCACCGTCGCGTTTCCTTTGTCGGCCGGTAGAATCTTGATTGATTTGTCTGCCTGCAGGTTCTTGATTGCCCGTTGTTCTTGACTGGTGATGTTTGTCTTTTGTTGCTTCTTTCTGTCCAACGTGGTTCTTACTTTATGGCGAAACTCATCAGCTTCGGGTTGAGGTAGACTAACGGTCTCTATTGCCGCAATAATTTCCAGTGTCGGTGTCTGTGCCGGTGCAATGGCGAACTTAAGTCCCTTACTGAGTACCAATTCTTCGTTGGTGCTCAGAGTCCTTTTGGAGATGTTCACTATAGTGCTTGGTGTTGTTGAGTCTGTTCTATCTTGAGTACGTGTCTGTAGTTTCTTAAGTTTTTCTCGGTGAGTTGATCTTATCTTCTGTCGTTGTCTGTTGCACGTACTGTCAATTTTACTCAGTATCGGTTCGTAGTCTTCCTCCCATGTGTGTCGTCTAATTTCGTCAAAACGCTCCTCCATGTCGGTGTTGAAGTTGGCTTTTCTCCATCGATGGTAACTGATTTGGGATCGGATTAGTGCTTGGCTGGTCCTCTCTAAGATCTTCTTCGTTCTCACTCCCGGAAAGTTGGCTTTTAGGCGAAAACCAACCGGAATGACACCACTGTCTCGCGCCTCGCACAAGAATGAAATGTGTTCTTCCTTTATCACTTTAAGTTTGGTCTTCTCGTAGCCTCTGAATAGATTGTTGATTCCGGGTCCGTACCGTTCTTCAACTCTTTGTTTGAAACTCGTAGACAATGATTGTGTAGAAATAAAATTTCGGACTTCCATTGTCTTTATTTATTTTAAAACACGACGTTTCGGTTAGTAAGTATCTCTAACCGTTATCAAGTGTAAACTAAACAATCTAGTCTCTAGGCTACTACTTATACTACTTGGTGTGCAGTCAGGTGTGACGGCCCGCCCCCTTTTTAATCGTAAGACGCCTGTTTTCCTTAAGGAGTGGTTTCCATATGTTTGGTATGTCCGTGCTTGGTTGACTGAAAACTTCTTTATTCTGCATTATAAACGCAGCTTCAATAAACTTTCGTTTTCGCCAATGCGACTCCTTATGTAAAACTTTAGCTTCTGACCACTGAATCCTGTGATCATTTGACCATGCATGATCTGCTAAACCAGATTTTTCAATATCCCCTAATTGGGTACTTTTTAGATGTTCATTTACTCTAACCTGAAGAGGGCGTTTCGTTTCACCTACATATGATTTACCACACTCACACGGGATTTGGTAAATACATTCCTTGTTATTTGAGGGATTGTCTGGTTTTGTTTTAGTTACAAAACTTCTTATCGTATTTCCCGAAGAAAATACTGTTTTTATATTATAGTGTTTAGCTATTCGTCTTATGTTTTCTGAAATCCCTTGAACATATGGAATGTTAATAACACCTAACGGATTATTATTTTGAGAATTTCGTACATTTAGTTTGTTTTTAATTTTAAATATCGTTGAGTTTATTAATTTCTCGGAATAACCATTCTGTTGTAAGTCCTTTTTAATGTTGTTAATTTCTGTGGTTAATTCTTCATTATTACTACAAATATTTACGGCTCTTAAATACAAACTTCTTATAACTCCTTGTTTTGTTGCAACAGAATGATTAGACTTAAAATTTAGGTACTGTCCCGTGTGTGTAGGTTTCCTATATACAGTGGTTTGAATGTTTCTGTCTAATCGTTTGACAAGAACATCCAAAAAAGGTAAGGCCGAATCTTTTTCAATTTCCATGGTGCACTTGATTGTTGGTCGAATACCGTTTAAATGGTGTAGAAAATTTTGTAGTTCGTCATCATTTTCCGGCCATATAATAAATGTGTCATGGTACATCCTTCTTATGGATCTTTGGTAAACCATAGAAATGTGATGCCTTACTCTGGTGTGGAGTCAGGCGGGATCTAACGGCGTCCAGGATATTTTCAGCATACTTCTTCAATGTCCTGTAGATGCGTTCTTCTGTAGTTGTAATTTATTATTATTTAAATATTCTCTTTCATCACCATCTACATCCTACATTCACTATCGAACTATTTTTGAATTTTGTTATTTTTATGTCTGGCTTTAGACAGTTCTTTTTTTAACGTTCCCATATCTGTCGTCCCTAATAGGAAAGCCGTATGTAGAAATTTTATGTTTTATAAACAAAAGGGTTTAAATTGTTATATTTTTTTATTATCTTATAATTTTAAAATAAAAATTATACGGTTTTATTTTTTTACTTTTTATTTCAAAATTATCAGACAATAAAATACTAATATCTGCCATCTGAGACGGCAGATATTAGTCAGATATAATTCTTTTGGGTAATACAGCCAGATTTTTGAAGATATTATTTTATATTAACTTTTACTATTAGATTGACAGGTGATGGCAGTTCTTCGATTAGTTGATACAAAGCGCTTTTTATGAAGAGCCTGTACACTTTTGTAAAAGCGATTTTATTTAAAACTGTAAAATAATAAAACCGGTTTTTTTGTCAAAGCGATTTATTTTGTTCCAGTGAACCAGTGCCGAAAATTATTTTTTGGGGCAAATGTGACTTCACTTCTGTAATGTTTCATTACCTATGAGGAACCCTATTTATTTTTTTTTTGTAAAAATGTTTTGGTGAAATACAATAATATTCTATTCTATTATTGATTACCTTAATCTTAAGGAGATAATGCACAGAAGTCGTCTTGTATTTCTCTTTTGATATAATAAACAAATAAATTTAATAATACCACTAATACACTTTTCCTTTAGTAGTAGTTAGAGGGTTTACGTTTTTATTTTTCTAGAACGTATTTTATCGTCGCTTCAAAAATGGTCCGACCCAACCAACTCTACCGAGTATCTGTTACGGTGCTGCAAAAGAAACAACCTCTGACAGTGCGAGCATCTATATCGAGAAACGGAGTAGAGATGTCGTCTGATTTCCGTGTTGTCAAGGAAGAAGGGATACTTGAAACTCTGCTTATGAGGGTAAGATTGCCTTCTTGGATTCCGACACTGTGTTGAAAAAAACCTGTGGCTAAATATAGTCCAATCATTAGCAGTGGCGCACCCAGGAATATGTCTTGGGGGGGGGGGGGGCGAGGCCTTTTGGAGGGGGCCCGAGACCTCATAATGTCGTATTTTACGCTATTTAATTTTTTATTCATGAAATATGTGGAAAATATCTAAAAAATCTTAGGATTAGGATGCCGTTTTGGTCGAAAAAAAGTTTTGCCACGATCATAGGGTTGATGGTCCCTAATAAGTTTGGGCAGCCCTAGAACGATATCCGCTCAAGCCGCCATCTTGCAAAAATGGCGCCCAAATTCAGGTTTTTTAAAATAATTTCCTACAATAAAGTTTATTACAAATTTTTTGCACAAAACTTAGTTTTTGAAAATATCAAGCATAATAATTTCGGTTTAATATAAAATTATCTTTAATGTTTGGATGCACCTTCAGTATCAACCTTAGCTTTAACACCATTTTGCGGCACATTATTGAAAAGGAAATTTTGATCGAAAAAAAATATTTTTAATATTTTCCTCTAGAATGTTTCGTTTTTCAGAAAACTGAATAAAACCTATAAAAACACGTATTTTTTGTTACGTGATTTTCAAAAATAAACATTAGGAATCTCTAACACTGTAAGGTTTGTATTTCAGTGGGGAACTACCCAGGCAACTAATTAATATCCCGTTTTGTAGGCTAGTTATCAATATTTACCTTATGTCAATACAATCATTATCAAAAATGAGTAGTCTTTAAGTTAAAAGCCACAAAATACAATTGGGCAGAATCCAAAATGGCGGCAAAACTGTTGATATCATAACTCGAAAACTATTAGTCTGACAAAAAACACGTATAAGCATTTTTGTAGGAAATCTTATTGGCTATAGGTTTTGTTTTAAACTTTTCTCTACAACCTACAGAAACCAAGTTATTTTAGAAAAACTAAATTTGGGGTCATTTTTCCAAGATGGCGGTATGTGCGGACATAGTTCGAGGTTGCTAACTTTTTGAAATATTAGGAACTTTCAACCCTATAATCGGGTCAAGTTTTTTTATACTGGGATCAATCGCCCAGTTTTAGAGCAAAGTTAAAGCATTTTTAAACAATCACAAACAACCAAGTACCTAGCCAGGAATCGAACCCGGACCACCGGTGTGTGAATCAAATATTGCTACCACTACACTACGACGACGACTAATCGGGCAAAAAACAGCTGATTGATTTCGATATGGTCACTGGAGAACCAGTAAAGCGTTTTTTATAGGGAGTAATGCTAATATAATTTAAAATCTTGCCAAAGTGTCATAAGATACAGATTAAACAAAGTTGCTATTACATGGAGCAATCCTTTCTGAATACGAGAAAAAATAGGTACTTTCCTAAAATATTAACAATATGCTCTAAATTTACAGTATAAAAAACCAATGTCCTGTTCGGTTAGCTCTTTTGTACATGTTGAATGCAGATAACATTATTATTATTCAATTGGCCAATATTCATTAGACAAGTGAGAGAGATAACGCTTATATATGAGAGCTAAAATAACAGTCATAGGTCTATTAGAACTTATTCTTGACATTTCAGGGAAATATTTATTTTTCTTGTATTTAGTTTCATTGGAAAATCAAATTCCAAAAATAGCAGTAACAGAAAATACAAAAGATGAAATACATATACAAAGTTCCATGGTTATAGATGAAAATGATATTGAAGAAAGCGAGTTGGATGAAATAATAAAAAAAATTGAATTCAAGGAAAGCTAGTGGCTATGAAGACATTTCGATTTGGTTGGTAAATAAATAAAGCAATTATTTTTCTTATCCATACAAACAAGTAAATTTCCAAAACAAATGAAAATATCTCAGGTTAACTCCATATCATAATTTCTCAGATAACTTTTTGACATTTAACAGCTGTTTACCATAACAAATAGCATAGGCCAACGAAAAAAAGTTGTCTCAAAAATAATGATATTAACTGTAACCCAAATTTTTAAAGTAGGTAATAGGTAGGTTTAATTCTAAAATAGTTCAAAATTTATTTGGAAAAGCGAAATCAACTCGTAACAGTTAATGACCAGAAAAGTTCTGTGATAGAAATTACATGTGGTGTTCCTCGAGGTTATGTTTTTGGGCCTACTCTATTTTTAATTTACATAAATTCTATTGGACAACTAAAACTAAATGGAAAAATTAAACTTTTTGATGACATATTATACAACTATTATTTGTTTTGGAAACAGTATTAACGAAATTAAAAACAAAATTAAACAAAATTTTGAATGAATTGCTACAAATTAAATAAAAAGATAATGCTTTGTATTTATTCTAAAGTTCCGAACCCCCCCAGAATCAAGTTTCTGGCTAGGTGTCTGGATTAGGACAGCAATATCTATGACATTTGGTATAATTTCTGTACCAACCGAACCGCCGGCTCCACGACACATGATAGACAAAAAGCTCCACCAAGTAAACAAAATCGACGTGTTCGAGGGTTTAATAAAAACGTCATCATCATCATTTTCGCATTTTTTCACACTAAAAAAATCCTTCAAATTTGTGCCTCAGTCAGGTGTATATTATATCTAGTGCATGGCCATGACCCTTCCAGTTACTTTGTATAATAATTCGATAAAAATTTGTACGCGGAAATGGCTCCTTTAATCTTGCATGGTTACTGATGATGGGTTTTAATTCATTTCAGGTGCCAAAAACAAGTGCTTCTGGCGAATACAAACTGCGAGTGGAAGGATTATATGAAAACGTATTTGGTGGATTAGCTTTTTCAAATGAAACCAAGCTGACGTTTTCCCAAAGGTCTATGACGATATTTGTGCAGTTGGATAAACCAGTCTACATGCAGGGAGAAACAGGTGTGTTTTCTTTTTTATTTAATAGAGAAAAATATTTTTTGCTCTTTAGTGTTACTGTTAATCCCCAGAATCAAAGGTGACAAATTAGAAATAAAAATAATATTGTAGTAATAATAGTGTTTCACTCAAGTAAAATGTATATACTACTACTATGTCGGTTTAGAACGTTTTTCTACGTTGTCCGACGCCTATTCTCCACCTCATTCGATCCTGACAGTCATCTTGCGTCAGGTTTTTTTGACCCATTGATTTTTGGATTGACTGTTGCCATTCCAGTATAGGACGCCCTCTTTTTCTGCGCTCTATTAGTTGCCATTCTAGGACCTGCTTTGGTAATCTTTCGTCGCTCATCCGTTGTACATGGCCGTACCATATCAGCTGCCTTTTAGTGATGTAATCCGTTATGCTTCCCTCGATTCCCATTCTTTCTTTTATGATCTCATTTCTTATATGATCTGTTCTAGATATTCTCATTGAACTTCTTGTTGCATCCATTTCGACACTTTCCATTTTTGCTTTGCATTTTTCTGTTACGCGACAAGTCTCTATTCCATACAACAGCGTGCTTTTCACCATTGTTTCATATATGTTAAATTTTACATTCTTTTTTATCTCTCTGCTTCATAAAATACTGTTAAGACAACCAATAACCTTTTTTGCTTTTACTATTCTTTTTTCCAGTTCTTTACAGTCTGTTCCCGTCTTATCAAATGTGACACCCAAGTATACATACTCATTACATGGAGATATTGTTTGTCCATTTTCTAGTTCTAATTCACTTGATTCGTTTCTAATACATAAGTACTGTGTCTTGTCCACGTTCACTGTTAACCCCCACTTGGTATTCTTCCGTTAACTTTCTCATCATATACTCCATGTCTTCTTTATCATTAGCTACAATTACTTGGTCGTCAGCAAACTGTAGTGTGTATATGGTAAATCGATCGTTAAGTTGTATTCCCATGCCCTATACTTTGCGTTTCCAGTTTTTTAGAGCTACTGCGATATATATTTTAAAAAGAGTTGGAGAGATACAACATCCCTGTCTTAAGCCTTTCGTTACCAGGAATTCTTTTGAAAGTCGATTTACAATTTAAATTTTAGATTTTGACCCTTTGTATAGTTCTTTTATCGCTTTTATATATGTATGATTGATATTAGTCTGCTCTAACACTGTCCATAATTTTTCTACTGGAACGGTATCATATGCTTTTTGTAGGGCCACAAAGGTAACATGAGTCTCTATATTTCTGGCGCTCCTTTTCTCAATTACAAGTAATTAATCTTAAACAATTAAGACAAAAAACATTATCACTACAAGATCTGCCTGCACGAAACCCACTTTGCTCTTCTTCTTCTTGTTCATGAAAATAATTCTCTATTAGATCTCTAAGAATCCTACCGTACAATCTACTTAGAGTACTGGTTACTGAAATTCCTCTGTAATTGTTGCAATCCAGCTTGTTTCCTTTTTAATGTATTGAGGATATCAATGCAATTTTCCAATCATCAGGTACTGGATGTCCGTTTATGCATTGATTGATAATATATGTGAGATTTTCGAGTAGTTTCTCTGATCCATATTTGAGCATTTCAGCATATATTCCTCCAGGTCCGCTAGCTTTTCCGGATTTAAGCTTTTTAATACTATTCCTTATCATTTCTTTTTCGATGATTACTTCCTCTCCATTTACTTCTATGTCTCTCCTCGGAGAGGCGGCCAGATATTCGGGTCTCCTCTCATGCAGCAGTCCCTTATAGTGTTCTGTCCATTGTTCTGGTTTGATAATCTGGATGTTTACTTTTTCTTTTGTTGGGTTTTTTACTGTAGAAATGAATTTCCATACTTCAGAACTCTGCCTACCTCCTACGTGTGTATTTATATCGTGGCATTTGCGCTCGAACATTTCATTCTTTTCTGTGCGTATCAAATTTCTTAGCTGTCTTCTGGTATGCCTGTAGATTTCTAGGTCTCTTTGCTCTTTAGTACTGAGCCATTTCAAGTATGTGCGTTTTTTCTCCTTGATCGTTTCCTGTATTTCTTCCGTCCACCACATCTTATTGTTATTTCTATTATCTTGGTATCCAACAGTTTCTTTGCTTGCTTCCTTCAAGCTTTTTACTATGTTTGTATATATCTCTTCAAATGAGTGATCTGTGTTTATTAATTTTTCATCTAATCGGTTCTGATACAACCTTTGAGTACTTTCGATTTCTAGACTTCTAAAGTTGTATTTTTGATTGTCTTCGATGCATTCTAGATTTTTATTTTCTCTAATACTTTCGTCCTTATTTGTTTTTCTTACAGGGAATACTATTTTTGGTTTTACCAGATGGTAGTCAGATCCACAGGTAACACCACGAAGTGTGCGCGCACAATATATATGGATATATATATATATATATATATATATATATATATATATATATATATATATATATATATATATATTAGCAAACTAAGAGTCCTCGTATGCGTGTTATTTGTTTGTATTTAATTTTTAAAATGTTTTTCGTGTAAAAAGTGTGACTGTCTTTTTAAAACTGTTTTTGACGTAATGTATTATGAAAATGTGAAGAAGGTCTTTGGACCGAAACCGAGTTTTATTAGAACCACATCCCCAAAAAACCAACAAAACTAAAAATATTAAATATATGGTTCAAAAAAAAAATATATATATATATATATATATATATATATATATATACAGTGAAACCTCCTATAAGCGGACACTCACGGTTCCGTCGATTTTGTCCGCTTATTGGAGGTGTCCGCTTAAGAGAGGGAACTGCGAAATTTTGATATATATTTATTAACAGTTTCCGCTGCTTGAGATTTTCCAATATTAAATCTTTCGTGCTGATGGATGTTCCTTCTCCGAAACGTTAACAACTTCCATTTTTTTACATAAACTAAAAAGTTTTTTTACTAGGCGCCATTTCAAAGAGACCTATTATTACCCAGCTGAACAATAAAAATAAACACGGCAGTCCCTCCAAATAAAATTTTGTTGTAAATACGGCAGAAGTATTCAGTCTCCGCATTAAAACGGAAAGAGGTAATTCCTCGGCTGCAGAGTGCATTGTTGCCAACATACTACATAATATTTATGTCCATGTCGTGCAGCGCTCCGTCCCGTTATCAGAGGTTCCCGTCCGGTTAAGGGAGGTTTCAGAATCTTTTAACCAAAAAAAATTGTCCGCGTCCGGTTATTAGAGTGTCCGGTTATAGGAGGGAATTTTACATGTGAAGACATGGGCAATTTCTTTCAACTATTGTTTTGCATATTATACGATTGCCTTGCCAATCATGTCTGCATTTATTTCCTTATAAATTCATTACTACTGAACCGATTTTAAATAAATAAAAACATCATAATGAGACCTGATTGCTTTTTAAATATCATCATCAAAGTTTATCGCCATCTTATATTTTAAGATAGCGGACATAATCATACTCGATTTTTTAAAATGGCGTGTTTATTCTTATTTTCTGAAAATGTTTTATTATTTTTTTAATTTTTAAAAAAGCACTACTTTTGCCCCGCACAACAAGGTATAAATTAGTAAAATCTATTTTTGTTTCAGCCATTGTTTTACAGATTATACGATTGCATTGCTAATCCTGTCTGCATTCATTTCCTTATAAACTCATTATTACTGACCCGATCTTAGTGAAATAAAAGAAATCATAGTGAGAATTAATTTAATTAAATCTTAAAAGTTAAGATGTCGGACAGGATCATACTTGACCCTTCACAAAGGCACGTTTATTCTGATTTTCCGAAAATGTTTTAGGTTTTTTTTTAGTTTATAAAAATTATTTATAACGAGGTACAAATTAATAACATCGGTATAGTGGTTCTCACAAAATCTGATTATGTTTTAACGATTGTTTTACAAATTATACGGTTGCATTGCCAATCCTGTCTGCAATTATTTCTTTATAAAATTATTATTACTGATCCGATTTTAATACATCTTCAAAGAACAATCAATTCCCACCATGATTTCTTTTTATTTTACTAAAATCGGTTTAGTAAGAACGAATTTATAAGGAAATTAATGCAGACAGGATTGGCAATGCAATCGCATAATCTGTAAAACAATGGTTGAAACAAAAATAGATTTGTTCAGAATCACCACACCGATTTTACTAATTTGTACCTTGTTGTGTGGGGAAAAAGTAGTGCTTTTCTATAAATTAAAAAAAAAACTAAAGCATTTTCGGAAAATAAGAATAAATACGCCATTTTGAAAAATCAAATATGATTCTGTTCGCCATCTTAAAATTAAAGATAAACTTTGATCATGAGCTTTAAGAACCAATCAATTCTCATTAGGATGTTTTTTATTTCACTAAAATCGGTTCAGTCTTATTGAATGTATAAGGAAATAAACGCAGACATGATTGACAAGGCAATCGTATAATATGCAAAACAATAGTTGAAACAAAAATATTTTTTTTAGAACCACTGAACCGGTTTTTGCTGATTTGTACCTTGTTGTGCGTGGCAAGAATGCAGCTTGTTTAGGAATTTAAAAAATAATTAAAACATGTTCGCAACACAAGAATAAACGAGCATCTTTGAAGGGTACATTTTAATTACGTACGCCATCTTGGATTTTTAGATGGCGGGCAAAAAAATACATTTAATCAAAACTCTGATTAATTCTCTGCCAAGTGCAGTTTGTTCCATTAAAATCGATTGTATAGTTCAAAAGTTATAATTAAATAAAAATTGTCCGGTTTTTTTTGGCCCGCCCGGTATATATATAGATTTTGTGAAAAAAAGCATACGTTATGCTATGCTTTTTTTCACAAAATCGTCCACAATGTTTTTTTTTTGCAAAAAAAATGTTAAAAATGTATTTTTGTTTGTTATTCAAAGGTATCTCAAACTGTCCAGACCCCCTGACCTTTTTCCTCCACAAAAAATGTCCCCAATGGACAGGTTACGATATGTTTGCGAACAATTTACGAAGGTTAGGATAACACCGATTTTGCCCCCCTAAAAAGAACGCAGGCAAGCTATCTTAAAGAAGTAAATTAAAAAAAAAATCATTCAAAAGAAACGTAATTGGAATTTTTGTTTTCGAAATATTGGAAACGGAGGATTATTGATCAGGGGGGATACTTCATCATTTTGTAATATCTCGTCTTTAAAAAAATATTTATGTTATTTTCCCATCAAATTAGAAAGATAGCAGGAGTTTGGCAATTATGCATCATAGGCCACTCGATTCCCTGCCGCCCTTCGTAGTAATTTTCGACCATGTATATTTTAGGCCGTTTTAGGCATTATTCTTATGTAGCATTTATTGTAAACTTAAATACATATTACATACATATTTATGAAATAAATACATAAGTATTCACTCATTGTTACATAATATTTATATTATATTAAATAAAAAAAAATAAAAAAATCATACTTCAAATCATCAATCGTTGTTTGGAGATATCAAAGAACGCTAGTATGATAAAATTAAATAACTAATATTACAAAAGGCTAGAGATAAGAGGGATCTAATTTTTTTGTTACAACATATGTGACAGTCCCACCTAAGATGACTGTCTACATAGACTCCAAGGTATTTGAATTTAGTACATTTTTTTAATTCAATGTTTTGAGAGTTTAGTTCAAAATGTATTAATTTATAGTTAGGTAGCCCCTTCATGTAACTGCTCAATGGCATGGTTTTGTTAATATTAATACTGAGAAGATGATTGTTAAACCACTTTATAAATTTTGGGAAATCAGTTAATATGGTGTTGTATAACCCCTCCCAAGAGTTCGCCATATAGTGAACTCCGGCGTCGTCAGCAAAACACTTTGGCCTCGCTATCAACTTCATAAAGATCATTAATGTAAATATTAAATAATACGGGGCTTCGGACAGTTCCCTGAGGAACACCGCAGTCGACCACTGGATCACTTGTTGTTTCATTTATTTGTGAAGTTTTTCGCTATCTTTCAGATAGCTTTTTAATAGACGCACAGAATTTTCGTCAAATCCAATGTTTTTAAGTTTTTTTATTTAAAAGTGAATCAGATATTTTATCGAATGCTTTGGTCAGCTCAACAAAGATGCATATAGATGGAGTGCGTGCTTTTATCGACCGAATCGTATACTCTTAAAATAAACCCCGCTAAAGGATCCTCCGTTGATCTGCCCGTTCGTAATCCATACTGATTCTTTAATAATATATTGTTATTTTCTAAGTGATTTACAATTTTCACTCAATATTTTTTCAAGCTACTTATTAGAGAAATTGGACGACAATTTTTAACATCTGTACGATCTCCAGCATGGTAAAGAGGTTTTACTACAGCTTGTTTAAAAATATCGGTGCAAACCCTATTTTCTATGGACTTATTTATAATAAAAGGCTCAGCAATCAAATCTCTAATATCTTTTAGAATTTCAGTCCATCTTTACCTGGTGTTTTTTTTTGGTTTTAAGAGTTTGATGGTTTTTAAAATTTCATCGCTGTTCATTTGTTTTATTTTAAGTTTATTGTCTATTTTTTTACTAAACTTGAATGTTCTCATTTATTTTTGATGTCTTTGGACAAGTTAGATGCTACAGTTGTAAAATATTTATTAATACAATTAACAATATCTTTGTCATTTTGGAGGGCGTTGTTAGGATCTTTTTTGATTTGTTGTATTTTTTTTTGTTATTACTGTTGTTGATATTTTTATGCAATTCCATAATTTATTCCGGTTATTAACATTTACGTTATTAGGATTTTTTGTAAAGTTTGTTTTTATAATTTACGGATTTAATTAGGCCCGTAGTAGTCCATTCTTTTCTTTGTATTTCTGTTATTTTTCGTTGTTTTTGTTGAGTAGATTCTTGTATATACTGTCTTGGTTGATTTACAAAATTTGAGGTGGCGATATTTATCATCTTGTTTGTGTAAACATTATTCCAATTTTTGCCTCGAAGTTGTGTTTTGGATGAATTCATATTTACATTATATTTAACCTTTTCATATTGACTTGGATTTACGTTATTAGTGGAAAAATATTGTAACTATAATATTTGCGAATAGTGGACTGTAATTTTTGAATTAAAGTCTAGAGATTTAAAAACCACTTCGTTTTTGGATTTTAAGAAAATATGTCAAGACAGGATTTTCTAGTCTCGGTTTTTCGTGTTACGCTAATTATTGTTGATACAAAACCCCAGTCCATCAACCAGCTCAGGTACTCATTTTTTACATCAAATTGCAACAACAAATCAATATTTATGTTCCCTAGAACTATATCAAAAATTAACGTATTAAAAGTAATTTTTTTGCTTTTGCTTTTTCAGTTGTTTTTAGTGCTTAGTTATTTATTTTTTAGCTTATGAATAGTCTACATAATACAATAGAATACATATTTACGTTAATTTTTGCCATATTACTAAAGTTGTTTACAACTTTGCTTAGGTTTGCAAAGCAAGTTTGTTGGTATATGTGCATGTGGGATACCTGATCAATCATGGGGTACTGAAGCTGATCTTAGTAAACATTATTTATATAAAATTCATAATAAAAGAACATTTCACATCACACCAAGTATCCTCTCTTTCTCCTATAAAAATATCCAAAGGCATGAACTGTTTTCAAAAAATGTAGAACATGTCAACACTGGTTTTATATGTGTGTGTTAAAATTTAGTTGAAATAGTTTTTTGTTCAATATACCATTTTTATTTAAATGATCAAGTATCCTCACAGCGAGGATACTTGATCCAAATGCATTGATGCCTTAAAAATAAATTTAAACCATGTAATGTTGTCCTTTATTAAACTTTACACACAAAATTTATAACAAAATTTATTATCATTTTATTTTTATAAAAAAGTGAAACTGTGATCAAGTATTCTCCCTTTCCCTAAACGTCATTCGAAATTTGTGTTTTCAATCAAAATGTTTTCGAAAAAGGTGGCATTCGAAAAAAGCGTCATTCGAAAGTTAGGTTTTTGATCAAAAGGTCTTCTAAAAAGTATTTTCGAAAAACGGACAGTGACTCTATTAAACAAAAGTATATTTTTACCTTACAATATCTTTAAGAAACCTAAAGAAACTTTTCTTGAAATCATAGCTTTACGATTATCCATATCGGCACTGTCAGTAAAAACAGAAAACTAAGCACCTACGCACTCACAAAAAAATATTTATTAGCGCGCGCTACTGAATTCAATAGAATAGAATAGAATAGAAGTTTTATTTACGGGCAAGGCATTTTACATGTTTTTTACAAATACACTAAGTAATAATATAGATAATAATAAATAAGATAAAATAGTCCTTTTTTTAGTGTAAAATGTACTATAAAGATATCACATTTAATCACAACATTCCATAATTATACTATAAATTTAACCGTTAGATTATGGTAGACGAAAAATGTTAATCACATTATCCTTGTCTCTTTAAAGTTCACTCATTAAGAACTAGGTAAAATTATACTATACATTATACATACATACTAACAAACATACTACAAGATGATTTAATTATTTTTTTATAGCTACTTAATGACATAATAAAAATATCTATATTTAACTTATAAATCACAGAATTTGCTGATCTCATAAATCTCGAAATTGCAGAATTATATCCATAGTTAGTGCGATGGTATTTAATAAAAAAGAGCCTGTTGCTACGTAAATTTATACGTGGTACATTAAAGCCTATCTGTTCTAACAATTCAGGTGATTAAATTATGCTATGTACAATTTTATAGAGTATACACAAATCCTGTTGGTGTGCAGAATTAATGGAGTCACGACTTATTCTTAATTTAAAGGCAATGATGCGTAGAAATTTTCTTTGAATTCGTTCTAGTTGATACTTGTGAGTTTCATAAAATGGAGACAAAACAGGACTTGCATACTCCAGGACTTGTCTAACAATGGCAGAATAGGCATTTCTTAATGTAAAAAGATTGTTAAAATCTATCAAATTTCGTAACACAAAGCCCAGTAACTTCATAGCTCTATTGGAAATTCGTTCGATATGTTCATTGAAATTTAATTCAACATCCAAATGCACACCCAAATCTTTAATTAGATAAACTTTTTCCAATTCAGTGTTATTAATTAAATAGCTGAAGTTAATGGGATTTTTAGATTTTGTGAACGACATAGATTTACATTTGTCGATGTTTAGTGAGAGATGATTTGATGGCAATAACGCCTGAAAGCCCGAGAGCACCTGACTTGATAGCTTCTAAGCCGATATGGCCCGTTGCGCGAAGATCGGCGCAAAGCGTTCCTGCTCAACAACTCTGTGAGCGGTTAGGTAGGCTGACAAAGTGTCTCGTGATGGAACAGCTTCCAGCTGAATACGACCGAAGGGTATTGGGTTCGAATCAAATGCCTGCCTTTACACACTTGAACTCATTTTCCGTGTGAATAAATATCCACTAGAGAGGAAAGGTCTTGTGCGGAATTTGGACATCAGTGAAGTAGTTGTAGCTAATGTTAATACAAGACCGTCATTTGAAAGTGACGATAATTGAGTGTTAAAAGCGTCAGCTCGACAAAGAGTTCTGGGCAAAAATCCTTAATTCAGAAAAAAATCTCCACCGTGAGAGTGTTAACGTACTGCATATTGAATTCGGATTCCAAGTTACTTCGAGTAAATCTTTAGAGCTAATAAGTTAAAACAAAACGATCGAACAAATCGCGTTCTCATTTTTTCAACAGAAGCAGAAAAACTTTAAATATGATAACTTTTTAGTTAATATCATTTTTGGTTCATTATCCGTTAAAAGGAGAGGTCGATTTACATCCACACTGTATATAATAATAATAATTTGGAAACTATTTAAGCTAATGGCCACATAACTGTTAATTTTAAAATTAGAAAAAATGTCTACCCAACTTAAGGGTACGTGCGGTTTGTAGGCAAATATCTCCCAAAGATAAAAGTGTACGCTTGTATTTATGTTCGCGCGAAGACAGATGACTCTGTGTAGCGAGAAACTCCATTCACAAAACTGTAACTATTAAACGTTTGTATCAATTTATAACAACAACATCGTTAAAAAAAACGTCATTGACACATAAGACCTTCTCAAGCGGTGGACCGTTCGGTTATTAATTCTCTTTGTTTAAATGCGAAAATTAAACACAGAGCGCTTAACTAAGAAATTTAAAAAATCATGCATTTTCATTGTTCTGTTAACCGATTATAACCCCGCTCCGGAGGTAGAAAGAAAGAACAATGAAAATGCATGATTTTTTGACGTTTCTTGGTTAAACGCTCTCTGTTTGATTCTCATATTTAAACGATGAGAACTAATAAATAACCGAACGGTCCACCGCTTGAAAAGGTCTAAAGTTTCCATGGAAGGTTGTTATGCCCAGGACAAAAAATACTTTTAATCCTTTTTTGTAGGCAACATAGTAGTGATTTTAGCCACAGGGATTCAAATAAATATTTTACTTACTGCAATTTAATATCATAAGTGTTTCAGTTGCAAGATCCTTTTTAAATTAAACAGTTTGGGCAATATCGAAAAGGTGAATTAGATATTTTTTTGTCACTTTAAATTACTTTTGGGTGGGTAGTTTTACACAATTTACTCTTTGCATTGATGTGAAAGGTGACGTGGTTTATTATTTTCTTTCAGTTCGATTTCGTACTATCCCAATCAACACAGAATTAAGAGCTTTTAACGACGCCGTTGATGTTTACATGTTAGATCCCAACAGCCACATTATGAAACGTTGGCTGTCAAGACAATCGAATTTGGGCACTGTCAGCTTGGACTATCAGCTGTCCGACCAACCCGTCTTTGGCGAATGGAAAATCAGGGTTATTGCTCAAGGACAGGTGGAGGAATCCAAGTTTTTGGTGGAGGAGTATTATCAGACTAGATTTGAAGTAAGTTTCATCATTCTAATGATATTTTTGAATGGAGTCATCCTAAAAAAATAAGATGTCGTTTTGTTACTTGAATTGCGTCCCTAAAATTAAACATTATCAGGGGCGTGCGATCCATGTACGCAAGGTCAGCATTGCTTCCCCTTGGCTAGATTAGGTTAGATAGGGTGGTAGACCAAAACGTCAGCTGATCTTAGCGATGTCTTTGTGGATATGGATTAAAGACTTTTCCGAAAATTTATGTATGATCGTTGGTGGCTTAATGAAAGAGCGTTTACGTACAGAGCAAGAGATCCCGGTTCGAGTCCCGGCGGAAGATAAACTTCTTTGTAATTATTCTTTCTTTAATTGCACTTGTTGTTGATGGTTTTAGGTCCTTGCATTATTTGCAATTTGATATTTGAAAATTATATTGGCAATCGCCGATTGCGATCAGAGATTTTAACACACGAAAATTTGTCTAATTTGACTTTTCATACCTTTGACAGTGGGAAAGAAGAATTATAAAAATCAGTTAAATTGGCTTGGTCGATTAACTCTAAAAATCCGGTTTAGCAGATCATGCATGGTCAAATGATCACAAGATTCAGTGGTCAGAAACTAAAGTTTTACATAAGGAGTCGCATTGGCGAAAACGAAAGTTTATTGAAGCTGCGTTTATAATGCAGAATAAAGAAGTTTTCAGTCAACCAAGCACGGACATACCAAACATATGGAAACCACTCCTTAAGGAAAACAGGCGTCTTAGGATTAAAAAGGGGGCGGGCCGTCACACCTGACTGCACACCAAGTAGTATAAGTAGTAGCCTAAAGACTAGATTGTTTAGTTTACACTTGATAACGGTTAGAGATACTTACTAACCGAAACGTCGTGTTTTAAAATAAATAAAGACAATGGAAGTCCGAAATTTTATTTCTACACAATCATTGTCTACGAGTTTCAAACAAAGAGCCGAAAGTACGTTATAAACCAGGTATGTTATAACCGGAGTACACTGTAGCACTAAAAAAATTAGAATTAGGTTAAATATCGAGTTTGTTTTTAACAGCCTCGGTGTTTACATAATTTACGTAGGCTACTTTAAAACTATAAATGATATATATTTAAATGTTTTTGTTTTAAGTTTAATTTTTGAGTAGGTTACTTCGTGACGTTCACTTGGACAAATACTATTAAAATAACGATTTGGTGTAGTTTTTCGTCAACTACAAGGCAAATTGAAGCTCGAAGTTGAAGGCTTCGGAGTTCATGAACACACATATTTCTTATTCTATTTTTTACAAATATGAAAAAAATTCATACCTGATTTAACAATTATCAAAAGACTCAATAGCAAATGGTAATATAACAGAATAAATACAATAAATAAACATAAAAATATGTTTATTACCAAGTGTTTAGTTTTGACGCTATCTTTTTGCACTTTTAAACATTTTGAGTCACTTAACGATATAGCGTACATCTACAATAATAGTGCAGGGTTCTGGCTGAAATAACAGTAGGTATGCTTTGATTTTAAGGCGCTAATCTACATAAAAGTAAAGCACAGGCTAAAATTTTCTGAACTTTCGGTTTTGATGTACAAACCTGGTTTTAGTAAAAAATTTGAACCGTTTAGTTTTTAAAATTTATTTTTTAATTATTACTAGCCAAATTTTTTTAATGAGATTTTTTTTTATTTTACTGTGTAATTTACAGCCCCGCAGTTGATAATTTGGGCCTAAAATCATAACTGTTATAACAATATATTTTTCAATTCAATTTTTTGGTGGTTTAAATTAATCTAACGTCGAACTGAACTTATCAATCTCAATAGGTAGTGGTTTTCAAGAAAGCACCCAGTGACACTAGTTGTCACTTTTTTAGGAGATTCCCATATGTATTTATTTAAATAACATAAATGTATCTAGTTTGGAAAGTATTCGATTCGTCAGATTCCGTTTATTTATTTTAGGTTAACGTAACTATGCCTGCCTTTTTCCTGAACACAGACCAATACATCACGGGTATCGTAATGGCGAACTACACCAGCGGCGCACCAGTGAACGGTAATCTAACGTTGAAAGCCACTATCAGACCAGTACGACCTATCGATGTTAACAGAATGGTCAACAAGAACCGACCCAGAGCCAGAAGACCTTACCTTAACGAGCATTATGATTCTAATAGAGGTAATGAGTCCCGATCTAGTGGTCCTTATAGGGTAAATTAAGAACGAAATACCATAATTCTGCAACTATTATAAATCTATAGCGTTGGTTGTTCTAATAAACATACTAAAACTCAGCAAACTTGCTACCTACTACCAGTAGGGCCTCTTGTTCAGAAATTACTAATTTTTTGGAAAAATATCAAGACAGCAACATTAAAGACCGTTAAAAAACTTGGAAATTTACTCTGATTGAAACCGCCTACGAATTACCCTTGTAAAGATACGCCGATGTGGTGTTGTTTCTCAAATTATATCTTAAAACTTACGTTCTTAAAAATTATGTCCTTTAATGTAAAATATGTAGTATATAAATTATTTTATATAGTGAACTTTTGTTTTAAACAAAAAAATTTATTAGGTTTTTTTTATAAAAAGGTTACGGTGACGTATACTCCAACGATATCAACAGGCCATATGACCCAGCTAGACCGCACGATGCAACTGATCCTTATTATCAGCAACAAACCAGACAGTATGATCCAAATTCACCGTACGATCAACAGATTCCCTACGGATCGCAACCTCAAGGTAACTGTTAAAAAAAAGAATTTAATGGCAGTGGATTTTCTTTAATCGGGCGATTTATACGTGAGATGATTTTTATGGCGTATTCCATTGGGAAAATGAGTGTAGCACTAGTGCACAACTGACTCAGTGTTTTCATTCCATTGACATGCACTTCTTCGGTTTTCATATTCCATTGAGGAACTTTTAAATTCAGTTTTTTTGCACTAAACAGTGCAGCTTTTTGGCACTGAGGGGTGGTTTAAAGTTAGAAAAACAATTGAAATAATCCATGATTGATAACAAAACTTATATACAAAAATTTTCAAAGCTAAATAATACATAAATAACTTAAAACTATATCTGTAGATGCATTACCGTATTAAATACGTGTCAATATTTAAATATTGTAAAAAGCACAAGATATATTAGAATCCGTTTTCAATGGCACATCCACCAAAACAATTGACCATCGGTTTAATCATCGCTAACTGGTCTAAAATATTAACATGTAAAATTTAGCGGACAGCTGACACTGACTTGCAACGTTTTAATTGGACATTTCTTAGTGACTTTTGATGGTTTAAATATGGCTACCATTTTTAAACCAAAATATATTATTTTTATTTATTTCTGACCATTGTGTGGAAATAATGTATTTGTTACAAAGATATTTATGAACAATTTATATCAATATTAAAAACTATTGCATTCACGGGAAAAATAATTTAAACCTTCAACCAAAATCTAGACTTAGGATTGTAGAACGTAGCACTGTAGACCCCTTAGTAAAAACTAGTTGTTATGTTTGATGATTCCTGGGTGTGATACTTTTTTATTATTTGTCAAACACACTGTGTTTATATTGTATTACAATCTAGTCAATTTGGGTGTGCTACTGAGAGAATAATAAACTATTCGCTATGGTTTTTCCCTAAATAAAAACTGTGAGATTATTAGCTTGCACACGAGTGCGATTTTGTGTGTTCCATTGAGTCTGCACTCGCTGCAAATTTTTGACAAGACCGAGCCAGTGTCAGTGCAATACCAGTGCTGCACTCATTTTTTCAAAGGAGTACGCCATGAGTGAGCCAAATTGACGTGTAGGGTCTAGACTTGGAATAGCCCCATATTTCATTCATAAATCTGGATTTTAGTCCGGAGGCGGCGCGGCATGGGTTAACACAAAAAAAAGGTCTGAAGTTTATTTTAAAGGGATTTAATATCTCTAGGACTCCTAGTTTTGATATCCGAGTGATAACAAGCTGTCACCCTTGAGCATTTTGAGATATGCAAGATGGTGGCTGATAAAGGATTAAAAATTTTAAAATAAATAGTTTTTAAAAACGTAAAACCAACACACTTAATTAATAGCTATTGGGATTCCATTAAACATTGCAAAAGCCCCGACCCCTATCCTTTCAGGAACGTAGTCAAAATGGCGCCGCCATCTTGGATATTTGACTATTTTTTCATTTATTAGCCTTTCACTCAGAAAGTACTTATTTTTTGGGAAAATCTGTAGAGTGGAAATTTAAAGGGTATTACGAAACTTATCATGGGGGTACGGGTAGACCTCGTCAGATGTCTATCAGGGGAAATGAATCGACCCCTGCCCTCCGTAGATTCCAGGTACTCTTCGACCCGGAGAGTTAGCACCTGTATGGGGTCCCTTTCCCAGGGTTACGGGAGAAGACCACATCGATATGAAAGGCGGAGAGAATGGACCTCGGTACGGTGATCATAGCGTAGGTGGCAACCCTTTCTTTTAGGGATAGTATAAAAGACTACTGCCTTGTAGTACCGGCGTTGAAATCGTCAAAGGCTAGGGGAAGAAAACCTCGATCAAAAATCACCTGGTCCTCCAGGTTGGGGGTTGGGGCATCAGACTAACTCTCTGATACCCGGAAAAAACGTACACTGTTAAAAAACCCAATCAAACGCCTCGGAAAGAAATGAAAAACCTAAGACGAACCAAGCAAAGAAACAGGAATATGATTTTTGGTACATGGAACGTACAAGGAATGAATCGAAAAATGAATGAAATAGTACATGAGTGCAGCAGAATGAAGGTAGACCTTGCTGTACTAACAGAAAAGAAAGGAAAAGGATCTGAAAACCTAGGACAATATGACCATTTCTATAGCGGAGTGGCAAAAGAAAAACATGCCCAACAAGGAGTATCTATTTTGGTCAACAAAAGATTTAGAAAATTTATCACCAACTGGGAAGCAGTCAATGAAAGGCTAATTAAAATGAATATAACAATAAAAGGAATGAGACTTACGATTTTTGGAATCTATGCGTATAACGACGATGCAAATGTAGCCGTGAAAGACAATTTTTTTTGAAGAAATACACAATGAAATATCAGCAGTAAGTGCATCTAGAGAAATTGTCATATTGGGAGATTTAAATAGTAGAACCGGTAACAGAGTTAATGATCTGACAGTTGGCCAATATGGAGAAAATCTTGTTAATGACAATGGAAACCGGCTAATTACAGTATGTGAGCAATTAAACCTAAAAATCCAAAACGGTTTTTTTTCAACATAAGGAAATACACAAATATACCTGGACCAAACCCTCACAAAACCTGAAATCCGTCATTGATTATCTTATCACTAAACAAAAGACAAAACTAAAAATTCAAGATGTCAGAACAAAGCGTGGATCAACATGCGGAAGTGATCACTATTTTCTGGAGTCCAAAATTCTCTTTCCTTATCAAGGCCGAAGCCTGCATCAACAACATCTTGATGATACAGTGATTGAAGAAATTGATCACTGTAAATATAATCTACTAAGCCTAGAACATGACAGCGTAAAAAACTTATACAAAAAGAGACTGAACGAAAAACTTAATACAAGTTCAGGTGAAACCCCAGATGAGGAATACGAATGTATTACATTAAGCATCCACCAAGCTGCAAAAGAAGGACTAGGATTAGTGGAAGAAACTTCAAAAAGAAGAAAACCATACTGGTGGGATGCTGAGATTGAGAGAGAAATAGAGGAAAAAAGGAAATTATATCACACCTACTTATCCCAAAAGACAGATAGAAGCAGACAAGAATACAAAATCGCGCAATCAAAGGTGAGAAGAATGATCAGTGATAAGAAAAATCATTCGTGGACGCAAAAGTGTCAGAAAATAGATTCTTACTTAGGTGGTAGGAGAAGTACCGAAAGCTGGAAAACTATAAGATCGATTAAAAAAGAAACATGCAGAGATATCATTTCACCAATACCAGACAAAGAATGGGATGAGCATTTTAAAAAACTTTTAACTGAAGATAGAGCAGAATTCAAGGAAGACGCAAGAGACAATATAATTAGAACGATGGGATCTCCAGTA
Organism: Aspidapion aeneum; assembly: GCA_963576565.1. Lineage (NCBI taxonomy): Eukaryota > Metazoa > Arthropoda > Insecta > Coleoptera > Brentidae > Aspidapion > Aspidapion aeneum. Next base: position 89,808,499 of record OY755038.1, read on the forward strand.
CCCCTCACAATCTCTGAGGTCAAAAACGTGTGCACAACCGTAAAAAGCGGTAAATCTGCCTGTTACTGCAATTTTCTTTAGTTTTATTTTATTTATAATTTATCTATTTCGCCTCAAAAATAATCAGCCATACAAATTCAAATTGTGGCACCTTGCGCCGTCCAAACAACGCGGGTGCTAAGGACATGAAATGACACATTCTGTCAAGCGAAAACACGTCAACTCGTGAAAAATCATTCTCTTCTTTCGAAGACTAATTTTCTTTCGAAAATTAACTATTAAACATAAAAACCTTAGTTATTAAGTGCTACCATCCTCAATCCAAAGACTGAAAGTGAGACTACTTCAAGAGCGGGCCCGCAAGCCGAGAAATAACCATCAAAAGGTAGGTGCCATTTTTTCTCTTGCTTTTGTATGGTTGCGCGATCAAGAAATATTAAATAAGAAAATTACACCTAAAGAAAGTTACAGTCCGCTATGAATTAAAGAAGAAAATCTATTCACACTATCCATTACATTTTATGGACCTCCGAGCCGCATCTAGGCTATGAAAAAGCGTTTTTAAAAATATTCTAATTTTTCTTGAACGCCATATTGGGCTTCATTCTTATCAAACGGAGCACAGTTTAGTTGTAGGTAATCGAGTTTCCTTGGATACCTACGTATGTGTGCGTGTGTGTGTGGCCTCCTAAATCTAAAATAAAAACTACAGGGTCAGTCTTGTTTACTACCTACTATCGATAAATTTAATACATATATTTATTCGGGAATTTTGTGTTTTCAAAATTTGATTTAATGCAAAAATAAAATACAAATCTTCTATCAAATATCGCCTTTCGGTTTCGCGTTTCCGCGATTTTAAACATATTTAGTGCGCTAAAATGCAAAAAATAAAAGTGTTTAAATAAATCAAAATCCAAGTAACCAAATACAAAAAATCAAAAACTCAAAAACTGTTTTAAAATAGATACCTTTGTTTCAATAATTTAAAACCAAGTCAATACAACAAAAGATACTTAACAATCAAAATGGGGGATGCAGAATTAAAAACATTTACTAGAAAAAGAAAAATCGCTTTGACTAGGATCACTGAAATCTATACTTTGGCGGTAAAAGCCAAGGATGATGAAGCCGAGCGCCCTATCTTTCAAATTGCTTTTGAAACTTTGGAGGATCAATATTTTGAGTTTAAACATCTCCATAACGAATTGATTGGGTTGCTGACCGACGATAAAGATTTCGATGCGGAAGATACAATTAGAAAAAATTGTGACACTTTTTATTTCCAAGCAAAAGCAATATTTTGTAAGTTATTCCAATTCAGGCACTTCTAGGCCGCAGTCCTCTGTGCCTACTCCCAGCAGTCATAGTTTTGAAAATTTTAAACCTTCAATTCCGGTTTTTACGGGCTCAATGCTAAAATGGCCGACTTTTCTAGATCTTTTTTCAAGCATAATAGACAAAAATCCTGCACTATCGAATGCCTTAAAATTTCGGTATTTAATTACTTTATTGCAGGGTGAACCATTAAATTTGGTAAAGTCGTTACCAGTTACTGATAGTAACTATTTAATTGCCTTTTCAAATCTACAAAAAAGGTACAACAATAAGCGCCTTTTAGCTACGTCATATTGGAATTCCATTGTGCATGTTTCCTCCATGAAATCAAATCAGAGCTCTAAAGATCTTAGAAATATTTTGGACACGTTTACTGAAAATCTAGAGGCCCTGAATGCCTTAGAATTTAATACAAAAGATTGGCAGTTTCCGTTGTTTAATTTATTGCTGGGAAAAATAGATACTCCCACTAGATCAGCCTTTGAGGTTTGCCATACTGAAAAGGAAATTCCTAGTTACACCGATCTATATGAGTTTTTAGAAAAACTGTGCCAAGCACTAGAATCGGTTCAGTATTTTCAGCCTTCAGTATCAAATATGGAAAAAAAATCTAAAAGTTTTGGATCTGGTAACTACAATCGTTCAAAACCAAATTCATATAATAACAATAATTTCAAAAACTCCTTTATGACAGGCATACCACAAAAACAACAAATTTTACCAAACTTTAATAATCATAATCCAAGCAACTTTCAAACAAAAATATCAAAACAATGCAAGTTATGTAACCTTTCGGTACATCCTTTTTCTCAATGCCAAGTTTTTTTACAAAAAACTCCAGCTGATCGTCTCGCTTTCGTGAGACAAAATAATATATGTGGCAACTGTTTAAGATCAAATCATTTTCTTTTAAAAGATTGCTTATCGCCTTTTAATTGCAAATCCTGCGGGTTACGTCACCATAGTTTATTATGTGACGTCACAACTCGATTTAACCCAGCCCAACCTAACATGCAAACTTCTTCATTTATTTCAAACATTCAGTCACCAACGCAGAATCAACAATCAAATTATAGTTTATATCCTAATAATATCGATTCAAATCAAATACCTTTCTATGATAAAAATATTCAGCAGAATATTAACCCAACCTTAACTAGCATGCAGCATTCTAATCAATCTAATTTTAAGTCACAAATGCAACCAATTCAAGATCAATCTCAACAACAAATCAATCAAAGTCAATATCCTTCTACTTCGCAACAAAATCAACAATTAACGCAAAATACATCTCGACAACAACCTAACGAAACCAACTGTTATACCTCATTCACCCCAAGCTGTCAAAGCACAGTACTATTGTCTACCACTATTGTAGAAATCCTCGATGCACGCGGGAACTATCAAGTAGTGAGAGCCGTCCTAGACAACGCCAGCGAAGCCTCTTTTATCAGCGAAAACTGCTTAAATAGGTTAGGTTTATCTAGGAAAAAATTATCTGTTCCTATTCTAGGAATAAATCAATCTTCTTCTTCAACAAAAGGTATGACGCAATGCACTATTCGTCCAGTTGGAAAAACTGATCCCACATTTTCCTTTAACGGTTTAGTCGTTCAAAGATTATGCTCTTCTTTACCTAGTGTCCAAATTAATCCAAGAAATTGGAATTATCTTTCAAACATTAAACTAGGCGACCCCTTCTTCTACAAACCAGCCCCTGTTGATCTACTTCTAGGCGCCGAGATTTATTCCCAAATTATTAAATCAGGTCGTATTTCTGGGTGTCAAGGTCAACCAGTCGCCCTAGAGACGGAGCTGGGATGGGTGTTGTTAGGCAGGGTCGAACAAAACATATCTTATCAATCCAATCCCTTAAAAATCGAAAACTACTTTACCGCTTTCGATAACTCTCTAGACTTGACTCTTAGGAAGTTCTGGGAGCTTGAATCGATTCCTCAAAAAAGCTATTTATCCCCAGATGAGAAAAAAGCTGAGGAAATTTATCAAAATACGGTATCACGTGATAGCACGGGACGATTCATGATAGCTTTACCTTTTAGGCACTCTGAACCCGACTTAGGTGACACGTTTTCTAGAGCTTACCGTTGTTTCATTTCATTAGAATCTAGACTTCTTAAAAATCCTGAAATGTATTCCATGTATTCAGATTTTATGCTAGAATATTTAAAAAACGGACACATGAGCCTTATTTCAAATAATGAACCGAAATCAATGAATGTTTCATATTTACCACATCACGGGGTACTAAAACCCGATAGTACAAGCACGCGTTTGAGAATTGTATTTAATGGATCTTCAATTGGAAGTAAGAATTATAGCTTAAATGAGACCCTTTTACCAGGCCCTAAACTTCATGCAGATATTACAACTATTTTATTAAGGTTTCGTTTTCATTCTATAGCAATTCTTAGTGATGTTCAAAAAATGTTTTTGCAAATCAATTTAGTACCCGAACATAGAGACTATCAGCGTTTATTGTGGCGTTTCCACCCCAATGAACCCCTAAAAGAATATCGTTTAAATACTGTTGTTTTCGGACTCACTTCAAGCCCTTTCTTAGCAATCAGAACCTTACGAGAGTTAGCCTTTCAAGAGAAAAATAAGTATCCAAATGCTGCAAAAGTAGTTCTTCAAGACGTTTTCATGGACGATGTCTGTACGGGCAGTTCTGATTTGTCTTCTGCGCAAGCGCTACAAAAAGAGCTGATTGGCTTGCTAAAATCCGGTGGGTTTGAACTACGTAAGTGGGCAAGCAATGACCCAAGATTGCTATCATCATTGTCTCCTTCAGATTGTCAAGTTCCAATATCTTTCGATAAGGAACAACCTTCTAGTATTAAGGTCTTAGGGCTTCAGTGGAACCCTTCGTCAGACACATTTTCATATAAATGCAATCAAGATAATAGTCCGTTAACAAAACGTAAAATCCTCTCTGTAAATGCTAAAATATACGATCCTTGCGGATACATATCGCCAGTAACTCTTCTCGCAAAATCAATAATGCAAGAACTCTGGAAGCAAAAAATCGATTGGGATGATCAACCCCCACCCCACATCTGCGAAACTTGGTTACAATTTAACTCACAGTTTTCTAGTTTATCGGAGATTTCTCTCCCTAGATATATTTTTTCATCTAACATACAACGTTGTCAAATTTTAGCATTTTGCGACGCTTCAGAGCGCGGCTACGCATGCGCTATATATCTACGTATCGAATTATTAAACGAAATCAAATCTTCCCTTGTTATTGCAAAAAGCAAGGTAGCCCCACTCAAAACAGTTTCGATTCCTCGACTGGAGCTATTGGGAGCTACGCTCCTTGCTGATTTACTTCGATTTGTCCTAGACATTTATTCGTCAATGATAACAATCGATGAGATCTTAGCATTTTCTGACTCAGAGGTAGTCCTGGCTTGGATTTCTAACTCTCCGCATAGGTGGAAAACTTTTGTGGCTAATAGAGTCAGTCACATCCAGGAAACCATTCCAGATATTCCCTGGTATCATATCCGAACTCTGGAGAACCCAGCCGACTGCGCCAGTCGCGGCCTAACTCCAGATAATTTACTTAATCATTGTTTATGGTTTACCGGTCCCCCCTGGATATGTTCTCCTCGCTCTGAATGGAATTTAGCTTCCCTGTCAGAATCGAATATTACTAGTTCTGTTTTAGAGGAAGAGAAAATACAGGTTTTGGCCACAATTCTGAATAATGATATTTTAAACGATCTTTTACATAATTATTCATCTATTTTACAAATTCAACGTATTATTGCTATTTGGCACAGATACTTTTTCAACATTAAGCATCAGGACACTAAACGCACTGGTTTTATTACGCTTTTTGAATTACAAGAATCTTTACTTGTACTTGTCAAGTACGTGCAAAATCAACATTTTTCTGATATCTTCTTAAAAATTCAAAATAATGAACTTTTACCAAAACCATATCGCAAATTAGCGCCTTTTCTCGACCCCCAAAATCGTATTCGAGTTGGCGGGCGGATTAGAAATTCAATCACATTATCATATGATGTAAAACACCCCCTACTATTACCAAGTGATAGCACACTTACCAAGCTGATCATTCAAAATATTCATTCAACCTACTTGCACCCAGGATTTAATACAACTATGTATTTACTTCGACAACAGTTTTGGGTACTTTCAGCACGTAGAGTTATTCAAAAGGTTTTATCATCTTGCGTTAAGTGCTATCGCATTCAACCCAAAGCTCTTACCCCCTACATGGGAGACCTTCCAAGCTTCAGAATATCACAGCTGAAATGTTTTTCAAATGTTTGCATTGACTACGCTGGACCTATAAAATTAGCTCAAGGGCGTAAATTAGTCATTCATAAGGCTTACATTTTAGTGATTGTGTGCACAGCTTCTAGAGCTATTCATCTCGAACTAGTTTCTAACCTAACCTCAGAGGCTTTCATTGCTGCTTTTCGGAGATTTGTCAATCGAAGAGGAGTTTGCACCAATATTTATTCTGACTGCGCAACTACATACAAGGGAGCTTACAAGGAGCTTACCGAGCTTTCAAAGCACGCCGCAGATCATTTAAAAATTTCTTGGTTTTTCAATGTACCTGCTGCCCCACATTTCAATGGGCTTGCGGAAGCTGGAGTAAAATCCGTTAAAAGCCATTTACTTCGTGTTATCGGTGATCAAATATTAAACTTTGAGGAACACTATACTCTTTTAACCGATGTTGAAGCATTGCTAAACAGCAGACCCTTATGGGCGCAAAGCTCTGACCCGAACGACTTAGCTCCTTTGACTGCAGGACATTTTCTTACGTTATCTGCACTAAATTCAGTTCCTGATCCAGATCTTTCTCATTTAAAACTAAATTCCTTATCTCGTTGGCAACTTATACAAAGGTTGAACACAGATTTCTGGAAGAGATGGAAATCAGAATATTTGAACACCCTGCAACAAAGGTCAAAATGGCACGAGCCAAACCCTAACATTGAATTGAATACATTGGTACTCATTAAAAATGAAAATGAGCCACCAATTCATTGGTTACTTGGACGCATAGTCGAGTTACACCCCGGCCGAGATGGGCATGTAAGGGTTGTTACGGTGAAAACTAAAACCGGGTTATTTAAGCGACCTATAGTTAAACTGTGCCCTTTGCCTATGGCTTCAGATTAAAATTAAAATATTAAATTTTAATTTCTTTAGTTTAATTGTAAATATAAATTTCTTTTCAAAATAGAAAAAAAAATTATTATTTTTTTTCTGTTCAAACAATGTTTGGAATTATCTTTATGTTTTTCTATTTTTTACTTAAAAAATGCATAAACGCGTTTGTTTTTTGCTACTAAATTACTATAATTGAAAACATTCGTTTTCGGTGGCGGGAAATGTTACTGCAATTTTCTTTAGTTTTATTTTATTTATAATTTATCTATTTCGCCTCAAAAATAATCAGCCATACAAATTCAAATTGTGGCACCTTGCGCCGTCCAAACAACGCGGGTGCTAAGGACATGAAATGACACATTCTGTCAAGCGAAAACACGTCAACTCGTGAAAAATCATTCTCTTCTTTCGAAGACTAATTTTCTTTCGAAAATTAACTATTAAACATAAAAACCTTAGTTATTAAGTGCTACCATCCTCAATCCAAAGACTGAAAGTGAGACTACTTCAAGAGCGGGCCAGCAAGCCGAGAAATAACCATCAAAAGGTAGGTGCCATTTTTTCTCTTGCTTTTGTATGGTTGCGCGATCAAGAAATATTAAATAAGAAAATTACACCTAAAGAAAGTTACAGTCCGCTATGAATTAAAGAAGAAAATCTATTCACACTATCCATTACACTGCCGGACCCGGAAATATCCCAGCCGAACTTATTAAATATGGCACTGAAGAACTGTTTTGGAGATTACGGAATCTTTTCCAAAAATATTTAAATGGAACTGTAGTCCCAACTGAGTGGAAAACGTCATATATATCCACAATACACAAAAAAGGAAGGAAAGATATATGTGACAATTATAGAGGTATATCTGTGACTAGTACGCTAAGCAGAATATACGGTAAAATAATAAGAAATAAAGTAGAGAGCGAATATAAAGACATGGAGGCAGAAGAACAAGCTGGTTTCAGGGCGGGTAGATCGACTTCAGATCATCTCTTTTGTATAACCCAAGTTATTGAAAAGAAAATGGCATACGGTCAAGAGCTGCATCTGCTTTACGTGGATTTGCAGAAGGCATATGATAGTATACCACTAAATCTACTTTAGAAAGCGTTGGAAAACACAAACATAAGCGTAAAACTAATTAAGGCCATCCAAGAGTTATACCGCAATAGTAAGGCAAAAGTTAAAATAAAAGCAAAACTAACCAGGCTTTCAAGTAAATAAAGGTCTTAAACAAGGTTGCTGTATCTCGCCTACGCTCTTCAAGATATACTTGGAACAAGTCCTTAAAGTATGGAAGAGAAAATGCCAAAACATGGGAATTCCGTTGGACGAAACCACCTTGTATAATATATGACACGAAAACTAATAGAAGAGTACAATAAGTGGGGACTAGAGGTTAATCTCAATAAGACAGAGTATATGTGTATCGGTGGAATGAAACAGGATCTAATCTTAAATACCGGGCAGCGAATTCACTCCTGTGATGAGTATAAATACTTAGGTCTAAAAATTACAGCTGACGGAACACTAGACAAAGCTATAAAAGATCGAAACGTACAAGGAAGAAAAGCAATAACTTTATTAAATGGAATAATTTGGGACCAAAGTATATCAAAACATAACAAAAAGCTTATATATAACACCATTATAAAAAGTATTATTACATATGGCTCAGAAGTATGGCCAATCAAGGATAGAACAGAAAAAATGCTTTCCGCTACGGAGATGGACTATTGGAGAAGAGCAGCAGGGAAATCAAAAAGAGAAAGAGTTACAAATCAAAGAATAAGAGAAATTATGACAGTAGGTGAACGTACTTTAGTGGATGATATAAGAACAAAACAACTGGTGTGGTACGGACATGTACAAAGAATGAATGACGAAAGACTACCTAAACAAATACTACAATGGAAACCAACTGGCCGAAGAAAACGAGGACGGCCAAGGAGAAGCTGGAGAGAAGGAATAGACAGTGAAATAAGAATAAGAGGCCTAGATGATGAATTATGGGCAAACAGAAACGAGTGGAGATTGGGTATCGGAAGACGTAGAACGTTGTGAAACCGATAAATATATATATACGAAACTTATCAAACGAAGTCTCAATCTCTGGAGATAGGCCTCTTCCAATATCTTCCAGTCTTTTCGGTCTGTCGCCGTATTCATCCATCTAGTTCCCGCATGTTTCTTCAAATCCTCCGCCGTCTCATTTGGGGTCTTCTTTTTTTTTTCTCATGGTCTCCAGTTTACAAACATGTGTTCCATACATAATATCCATTCTGATGACTGGCAAATTTCCATTTAGTTTTGCTACCTCTCCTCTGACTCCCACTTGAGTGGCGTCCGTAAGCTAGGATCATTTTTGAAAATATCTAAGCATGTTACACATCGTTTCAAATAAAATTGTATTGACTATAACGTGGTGTAAACGATTTTTTCCCAAAGTGCTTCGTTGTCAAGAGAAGTTAATAGTGTTTTCTGTAATTAACCCCAATATATGAACGTCACTGTTCTAATCGTAGTAAATTCAGTCCTACTAAATGACACGTTGTGATAATAAGGAAATTTTATTATCCTTATACAATGTTATAGGTAATATTTTCGTAAAGAGCTTAGTTTTTACGAATATTGCAAAAAGTAGATAATAAATAGGAAATGTTTTGTGATTTTTAAAAAGTATCCCAGTTTAGGGACCCCATTGAAATGTTAGCCGTAATCTTAAGCAGATTACGTTATATATCATCAAAAAAATATTTTATCGTCTTATTAAAACGTATAAAACTTTTTTTCTAGGGAGCTTTGCTTTAAAGGAAATTGGATAAAAATGTTGGAAAGTTTTATACACATGAAGAAGGCTTGATTTTTACGAAAATTGCAAAAAACATAAAACATTTTCTGAAATTTTTAAAAATGTTCCCAGTTTACGGACGCCACTGAAGTGTTACCTACAATCTGCACTGAGTATTACATAGCTTAAATTGAAATTTTATTAGCTAAAAAAAAGTATAGTATACTTTTTTGCATAAGGCTTTGTTTCTAAGAAAATCGGTTAAATTTAAAAATAAGTGTATTCATTTTAAATAAAATGTTAAAGAACTTAGTATGTGTAGAAATACACACGATTCCTACATAAATTGCTTCGATAGCTTACTATAGAGTAGTGGATTAAATGAAAACAAACTCTATTGAATGTAACTTGTTTAATGTTCACAAAAGCGTTTGTAAAAACAACTTGAAATATTGAATAGTTAGGTTTTAATGACACGTAAATACTTGATGTTAAGCGTTACAGCTGGGCAACGCGCTCCCCGCTCTGATTGTAATGGAACTGCTCCATGACAGTGAGGTGGAAAACCACACACGACACTCGCGATCGAAAATATTGGTGAATCGAATTCTTGCATGCGCATCTCCAACGCTACTTGACTAAGGCTACCATACATAGGGCAACTATATTTTTACTTTGAATTCAAACAATATGGACGGTTAAGGGTACGTATCTCTACAGATTTTTTCAAATAATAAGTACTTTCAGAGTAAAAGGCTAATGAAAAACTAGTTAAAAATCCAAGATGGCGGCTCCGTTTTGACTACGTTCCTAAAGGGATGGGAGTCGGGGCTTTTGCTATGTTTAATGGGATCCCAATAGCTATTGATTACCCCCAGTGTTGCTTTTATGTTTTTAAAAACTATTTTTTTATTCGTGTATCCCTTATCGGCCGCCATCTTGAATATCTCAAAATGCTCAAGGATGACAGCTATCAAAACTAAGATTCCTAGAGATATCAAATCCATTCCAAAAAAAACTTCAGACCATATTTTTGTTCAGGTAAAAAACCCGGATCCGCCGCCGGACTATTAGTTTTGAAACGATGTAAAATAAAATTAGTGTTGGAAAGACATATAAAACAAGTTTTGTTTTGGTTTTATTCTGTTTTGGAGACGTCGCGTAGTTACCTTTCTGCGTATGTTTCTTTATCCAAAATATGAAGTTTTTTATACTTAGTATAACCCCGAATATTGGTTTCGAAAATAGCTTTTATAATGTTTTCTTCCAAAAATAAAATAAAATTAAAATATGTCTTTAATTATAAAAATATTCTGGTAAACCCGAGGGTGAAAAAAACAGTAAAATCAGTGAAACTATTAAATCTACCGAACTACATCGCATTACGCACTTAAATGGACCTGCGACGCGAAAACCACTACCGCCAACCTAGTTTATTGGGTCAGTCTGAAATTATATCTCTTTTGCGCTCAAAGTATGGGGGTTTGAGAGAGATACAAGCTAACCGCGGCATTTTGATGAGTTCAAAACGAATTTTTATCACGTTGTATTCAGTCTATGGGAAAGTTCTTGTCTGATTTAATCGGACGTGTCTCTTTCGCACTCAGAGCGGGTGTTTTGTCAGGGATGCAAGCTGTCGCAACCTTTTAAGAGAAGTTGTAGGGTGATACCAATATAATACTTATGTGCTTAGGTTACGATCAGAACGGGTATGGACAACAAAACTATTACTACGGCTACAATGATGAATTCTACTTCAAACCGATCGTTGAGAAGTATTTTAACTTCCATGAAGAACTTCCTTTCTGGATGACTTCAAGTTCTGAGAGATACGAAGCTATTCCTAGTTTAAAATTCGTAAGTGTATATTTGAGTATTTTAAAGTTATTTAAACTTTTTGTTTGCTTTTGACCTTCTCCACCAACCCTTTATATTTAAAAAAAATTGTGTTTTTTTTTCATATATAATTTAATTAACTTTATATTTTGTATTGTAAAAGAGACGAGTAAGATTGGCCTAGGCAGCATTCGGTAAATTAAGCTACATATTAAGAAGTACCAGTACCAACGTAACGAAAGTGTATAACCAATGTATCCTTCCTGTACTTGCCTATGGATCCCAGACCTGGACACTTACAAAAGCAAACTCAAAGACAAATGTTACATATAAAGCTAACAGATAGAAAAAGGAATGAACGGATAATAAATAAAACAAAAATAAGGGATGTCAGAGGAGAAGTAGCAAAATTAAAATGGAAATTTGCCGGTCATATTATCAGACCGAAAGACGATCGATGGAACACGTTTATTGTAAACTGGAGACCTTGGAAAAATAAAAGAAGTAGGAGAAGACCACAAATGAGATGAGCGGACGATTTGAAGAAAGACGCGGGAACTAGATGGATGAAGACGGCGATAGACAGAGAAGAGTGGAAGATATTGGGGGAGGTCTATGTCCAAAGATGGATTAAAGAAAGCTAAATAGATAGATAGATTGTATAAGCCTTTTTCCGAGATAGTAGAGTTAAAAGCCGCTTCTATCGTGTCACCCCGTGTGCACTTCATTGCTAAAATGTAAGACACAATTTAAATCATTTCTTACACCCTAAGAATGCAAAATCGACTGGTCGTCCAAAAATCGTCGTGTGCAGGGGGTGGTGGGAGTAGTTTTTCCAAAAATTTTGAAATTTTTTTTTTTGCATTTTTTGAATCTATAAAGTGTGCTCATGACTCCACCAAAAGTATATAGTAATATTACTATCAGAAACATTTATTTTTCAATGTTGAAAATATCGTTCCCAATGCTTTTATATGGAGTTCCCTATTAAACAAGTGCTCGCCCTGAAAACGCGTATTTATAATAATTTATAACTTGTTATAACTCGAGAACCCTTTGCTTAATCAAAAAAACACCTTGTGTAAACTTTGTGTATCAAAGATCAGGGATTACAATGATTTTTGATGAATGTCAATCGGACGCATAGTTTTTTTTAAAGTAGCAAAGAGTGATGCCATGACGCGACGAACGCGGCAGACACTGACATGCGACGAAGGGTCAGATATTTTACAAATGCACGTTGGGCCAGGCGAAATGTGACTCTATGTCTTGAGACAAGTCGAGACACACATAAGTTCGTTTTTCGTTTAACTCTCGCGGTTACAGATGTTTAAGTTACTTGGTTTTTTGCTTGTAAATTGCGTTATGTGTATAGATGTTGTGCTTGTGTGATTTGGCCGTGAAGGGCCAAATATGAAAGGCTAGGCGTGAAAAAAAGGTAAATTTAGTTCTATATAAGAATGTGACTCTCGGCCCTACGGGCCTCCGGGAGTCTATATTCACTATATTAGTATGTAACTCTTGGCCATACGGTCCTCCAGTCGTCCATATTCACTATATTAGTATGTGACTCTCGGCCCTACGGGCCTCCGGGAATCCATATTTAAAAGGGAAACTACCCGCGTCCAGTTTAATTCTATATTATAATGTGCCTCTCGGCCCAACGGGCCTCCAATTTAAGTCTATATTAGTATGTGACTCTCGGCCCTACGGGCCTCCGGGAATCCATATTTGAAATTGAAACTACGCGCCTCCCGTTAAATTTGATATTGGGATGTGACTCTTGGGGGACTCCAATTTATTTCTATATTAGTATTTGACTCTCGGGAGTCCATATTTACTATATTAGTATGTGACTCGGCCCTACGGGCCTCCGGGAATCCATATTTGAAAGGGAAACTACGCGCCTCCCGTTAACTTCTATATTGGAACCGAGACTTTTGATTTGAGCCCCCCACTCCCTGCTATAGGCATAATATGTGAAAACTGAAAATTTGACATGGTGTAATTAGTTTACACCTGGAAGACACAATTTTAACGGTAATAAACTATGTATTTTTTTTTGCAAGCCTACACAATAGCGCATCTGTCGCCGTCGAGATAATTAAAATAAATTGTCGGCGTCTTAAAATATGACTCTTCAAAGAAGCACCACTTTTTGGCAAATTTTGATGGTTTTTTGACAAAAACTAAAAAAAGTACCAAACTAATCTAAAAATTTTTCTCTGATGTTTATAGATCTTGGTAGGCGCTATAGTTAAAATTATTATAAATTTTTCATTTTGACGTCTCTGTTTAGAGATATAGGCAAATAATTGAAATTTAAAAAAATTCTGTTTTTGAAAAACACAGGGACCTATTTTGCGTCAATACACTAAGTGGGTGACATCTAAAGCCACATACATTTATTTTGTTATCGTAGAAATAGGTTCAATCAAGGGCTGTCAAGTCACCGGAAGTGATGCAGCAAAATCGTTTCTGAGATATAAATTGTCAAAATATAACCAATTTAAGATTTTTTATATTTAAGGAGCTCTGGAGAGGAGGGGTGCGACCTACAAAAAAGTTTATTTGAAGTTTTTTTGTTAATTTGAGAGTAAAAATAATTTCTGTTATTAAAAAATTAAATTTTTGTATTTTTTTTTGGCCTGATGACGTCACTAACATAAACGGTGCCAGCGAGTGCTTTTATTCGAGATTTAAACTTATCGTGGAGCTCTGAAATTTGGCACACTAATAGGCATCGACAAACTAAATCGAAATGGATTCTTGCATTTTTTCGATTTGACCCTATACGGGCTTTCGGGAATCCATATTTGAAAGGGAAACTACGCGCCTCCCGTTAAATTCTATATTAGAATCGAGACTTTTGATTTGAGCCCCCCACTCCCCGCTATAGGCATAATATGTCAAAACAGAAAATTTGACATGTATTAATTAGTTTACACCTGGAAGACACAATTTTAACGGACGCATCTGTCACCGTCGAGATAATGAAAATTAATTGTCGGCGTCTTAAAATATCACACTTTCAAGTAGCACCACTTTTTGGCAAATTTTGATGGTTCTTTGGCAAAAACTCAAAAAGTACCAAACTAATCAAAATTTTTTTCTCTGATGTTTATAGATCTTCGTAGGCCATATCGATAAAGTTATTATAAATTTTTCATTTTGACGTCTCGAGATATAGGCAAATAATTGAAATTTAAAATAATTCTGTTTTTTAAAAACGCAGGGACCTATTGCGCGTCAATGCACTAAGTGGGTGACATCTAAAGCCACAAATTAATATTTTTACCGTAGAAATAGGTTCAGTCAAGGGCTGTCAAGGCACCGGAAGTCGAGCAAAAAAATAGTTTGAGATATGACCCTTCACAGTTTTACATACAAACGCTGATATCTCAAAAAGAACTAAACCGATTCCGATTTGGTTTTTGGTTTTCTCAATAAAACCAACATTGCTATGATTCTTATAGAAAAAATTTTCGTTTTTCCCAACTTTGAAAAAAGTGGAGGGGGGAGGTACCCTAAAAGCTTGATTTAAAAAAAATAGTCCACTTCGGGGGGGGGGGGGGGGTCGAGAATCACATACTAATATAGAAATAAATTGGAGGCCCGTAGGGCCGAGAGTCACATTCTAATATAGAACTAATTAAAGAACCAATCTGATGGCCTGCGTTCCAATCGCACTTCTGAAATAACTTTTTTCATCAATAAATAAATAATACATTTATTTTCAAAAAATTATAATAATAACACTACATAGTAAAAACTTTTAATAAATATATGATACATTTTTATTTACACTAAATATAATAATAATAAATTTGAAGTTGCAAAAGGCAGTTAAAAACAATAGAAATGGGTCTCAGTTTAACCCCTTTTCATGCTTTGTCTTATAAAAATTAAGGTAGGTCCAAGTTAAAGATAAATCGTTTTGTTAAATATTTGGCATTCTTTTTTAATACTCTAAATATTGTAACATAGTGTTATTTTTGTTTTTCAGTTTAAGGGCGTATATGAATTCAAATATCCCATCCAAGAGCTTCTTCAGTTTACCCCTACGGTGCATGAAGGCTTGGAATTGGTCATCACAGCCAGCGTAGGTGACAGAATCTTAGATGAGGTAATTTTTTCTTATTAAATCTTTTTATAACACGGGACAGGCAAATTTTTGCTACAAAACAAGGAGTTATAAGAAGTTCGTATTTAAGAGCTGGAAATATTTTTAGTCATTTACAGAAATCTAAAACATTATAGAGAACTTACTACAGAATGGTTATCCTACAAATTAATAAACTCTGCGATCTCTAAAATTAAAAACAAATCAAACGTAGCAAATTCTTAAAATAATAATACGTTGGGCGTCACTAACATTGCATATGTTCAAGGGATTTGAAAAAACATAAATAGGATAAGGAGTTTTGTAATTAGAAAATCCCTCAGATAATAAGGAGTCGCATTAACAAAAACGAAAGTTTATTGAAGCTGTATTTGTAATGCAAAACAAAGAGGTTTTTAGTCAACCAAGCATGGACATACCAAACATATGGAAACCACTTCTTATGGAAAACAAGCTTCTTCGGATTAAAAAAGGGGGAGAGCTGTCACATTTAACTGTATACCAAGTGGTATAAGTAGTAGCCTGTAGATTGGATTGTTTAGTTTACACTTGAAAACGGTTTGATCAAATAACCGAAACTTTGTGTTCAAAATAAATAAAGGCAATGGAAGTCCGAAATTTTGTTTCTACTGTATTATTACTAGAGTGTTCTCCTGAATTTACCTGTGAATATTAAATGGTTTAAAGGAAAGGATAACAAAAAGCTTCCCAAATTATTTTGTTACTCAGGCCTTTTATATACAGAAATATTTTAAAAAGGAACACACTTCAGTCTATAGACAGGAAAAATTCTAGATCAGCCCCTCTTAACTTGATTACTATTTCTGCTAGGGAAGAACTTTAACAGGATTCCCACGCCTCCTGGAAAACCCGGGATTTTTCAAAATCAAATGGATAAAACTGTAATTTTTTGGAATTTTCTGAAGAGTTCTGGAATTATTTTGCCTTTCTGATAATGATAAAAATGATTTAATTTAACTAATTTGATAAGCTGGGGCAAATAAGAGTTAAAACTATTATAGATATTTTTTGGCGGTCGTAACTGAATGGGGAATGTATTAATTACTAGGGCAAGTGTAGGGGAGTCGGGAGCTTGTACTTCTTGTTATATAGTTTTTTCCAGTTTTGAGTTTCGAAAACAAGATAAGTGGATTTTTTGAAAAATATCCTTCCATTGTATTAATAAACACCTAGCATAAACAAAGTCGTGGAAACCCTGTTTCAATACAAAAAAGTTGAGTACACGAAAAGGTCATATTTACAGAAGCCTAATTTAATTGCAGAGAATAGGTTAAAAGCGTAAGTAAGAAGTCTCTTACTTCAAACTAATCGAAGTGTCTGAGCGTTTATTGTAATCATGCCTCACTATAAGCTTTCGTTCGTTCGTTTCATTTTCATTATTACTCATAGTTTTTTTAATTTATCACGGCATAGACGTCATAGGTTAACTTACTGTGTTGGCTAGGAGGCTATATGTATGTCTAATTTTTATTGTTTTTTTTTATTTTTAAGGTGATTGAAGGCTATTCGACTGCAAGGATTTTCAATTCATCAGTTAAACTGAGATTCATGGGAGATTCTCCACAAGTTTTTAAACCTGGTATGCCCGTAATCGCGTATATCGTTGCTGCGCATTACGATGGATCACCTCTTTCTAGGTAAGTAATAATTTGGGTTGTAGCTTCCAGACTTCCTAAGGGGATAAAAGTCTAATATTTGGTACCAGAACCAAATTGAACCCTGCTACAAGCAATGCGTTTGCTAAATATAGTGGCTCCAAAATGGCCGACATACGATATTTTTGCAAAAACACCTAGTTGTAAATAAACACGTAATTTATCTTTTTTACACCTGTTAAGGTGCCATCAAAAGCCAGCGACTTGTCCTAGAAACTAAATTGATGTAACTGGCAAACCTATAGTCCTTGCAATACCCCAAGTCCCTTTGCTATCCTTTTTTATTTTTCTAATATAAAGAAGACAGAAAATAGCATCGAAAATCATTGTAGTCCCCAGATTGCAGTTGGCAGTTGTAAGCCTATTTGTCTATCAAAGTAAAAAATTGACAATGAAAGTAAACAAAAAATTTCTGACAAGTGTTCAAAATATTTTGTAAAGTAGATATTTAAAAGTCTCAACATATTCATAGAAAAATGGGCAAGAAAATTCCACGCTTTTTTAGATGTTCAGCCCTAGCTGTAAATTGCAGAGGGCAATTGATATAGTTCATTTTGTAAATAGTACCTTTTTGTATGTTTGTCAATGTGGATGATTGATGTCATTGTTAATTTAAAAAAATAAAAATAAAGACTCTACATTCAAAATCATAACATGGCGCAGTCGGTATAAGAAACCTGGCAACAATCCCAGAGGTATATTAACAAAAGTATGCCATTCAAATCTCCATTAGAAGCAATATCCAATATAAATGGCGAATCAAGATATTTCTCCACCTTGGATGCAAAAAGTGGTTATTGGCAATTGCCCTTAGATGCAGAAAGTCAAAATTTAACCACATTTCTAACACCATGGGGACGATTCAAATTTTTGAGGTCTCCAATAGGATTAGTGAGCTCAGGAGACGAATTTTGCCGCAGAGGTGATGAGGCTTTACTGGATATTGGAAATATTGAGAAGGTAGTAGATGACATCCTTGTATTGTTCAATAAGTTTTTCTTTTATACTCTGTAGTTGCTCTGGTGACGAATTTTCAATGTTAATTTTACTCAGCTTGGATCGAAGACGGTTGTTGAAAAATTGGTTTGAGAAATTCTGGATGAAGTACACCAAGTTCAATAAGGGTGTTTCTGTCCAATAGCAGGTCTTTGACGTGATTACAGACGTAGATTTGAATGACTGCTTTTCTATTCTCGTAGTTTATTTTACATTTAAATGTCCCATAGACCTTTATTTGACTACTATCTGCAGATTTAAGTTTTATATCAGTTTTCTTCAACTCAGACTTGAAAATGTTTATTTTTTTTAGAAATTTGTCTCCAATAACACTTACTTCAGCGCCTGTGTCTGGTGTTGCCAATAGTTTATAAGTGCTGCTATGATGTTCTGAACATAAAGGTTTTATTTGTATCTGAATTTGACGATAATCAACGATGTTGATTTTTTATTTACATTGGCTATTTTCAAAAAACCAATTTTTGAATTTTCGGCTTCTTCCGATATTTCTAAACGTTCGACGTCTTTTGATCTACGTGCAGATGTAAAATGTCCACGTCGGTCACACCGTGTGCAGACGGAATTTTTTGCTGGACATTCTCTTAGGCTTTTATGCCAGCTATTATTACATCTACGACATACTTTGGTTTTTTTGTGCTTTGTGTGTTGCATATTTACTTTTCGAATTTTATTCTCTGCAGCTTTTTGTTCTTCTTTTCTTGCTAGTAGATGACATTCTTTTACATGACAAAACATTGGAAGAATATTATCAAAGAATAATCCGTTTATTAGATCGTTGTAGAGCCAAATCAATCACCTTAAACCCAGAAAAATTTGTCTTTGGTCAACCAGAAGTATCATATGTAGGTTACATTGTTGGAAAATAAGGTATTAAAGCAGACCCAAAAAAAGTGGAAGCTATTGAAAACTTTCCAAAACCAAAAAACATTACAGAACTAAGGTCATTTATGGGGATAGTGAATCAACTTGGCTGTTTCTCATCGGAAATCAGTAATGCCGCTGGTCCATTAAGAGAACTTCTAAAAGTCAAAAACCAGTTTATTTGGAGTTCAATCCATGCTCAAGCGTTCAATGATGTCAGAAAAGCATTGTCAGCACCTCCTATTCTGGCACCTTTCGATGTTACTAAACCAACAGCCCTTTACACCGATGCTTCTCGAACAAATGGATTAGGATTTGTCCTGCTACGGAAGTATGATAAGCTATGGAAACTCGTACAATGTGGCTCCCGATTTTTGTCAGATACTGAAACCAGGTATGCTATGATTGAAATTGAACTTCTTGCAATATCTTGGGCAGTTACAAAATGCAGAATTTACCTCCTAGGCCTACCATCATTTAGTATTGTTACGGACCATAAACCTTGGGTGCCCATTCTCAACAATTACACACTGGATGCTATTGAAAATCCACGAATTCAAAGGCTGAAAGAAAAGCTTTCTGGTTATAAATTTCTTGCAGAATGGAAAAAAGGCAAAGAACATCTAATCCCAGATGCGCTTTCACGTTCACCTGTCTCCAAACCTAATCGAGAAGATTTATTAACAGAAGAAGCTACTCAACAAGTGGATTCTTTAATTATTTTTCAAATATCAATAGCAGACAGTTCAGCAGATGAAGTTCGAAGTTCTCACCTTCTGGATCCAATGCTAATTGAGTTGCAAAATGCTGCTAAAAATGATGAGGAATATCAAACGCTGATCAATCAAACTCGAGACGGATTTCCAGCTTCAAAAAAAATCTAGAACCAAAACTATTACCCTACTGTAATGTTCATCAAGAACTCAGCTTTGACAACTAACTAATTGTCAAGGCTGGAAATCGAATTTTGATTCCGAAGAATTGCCGCAAATCGATAGTGGAGAAATTGCATGCGTCTCATCAGGGAATCGAAAGAACACTGAGAAGAGCCCGCCAGACTGTATATTGGCCAGCTATGAACAGCAACATCAAGAATAGCATAGAAGCTTGCCAATCATGTCAAATGAGCAGACCTTCTTTTCCAACAGAAACATTAATTATTGAAGATCCACCAAGTCGTCCTTTTGAATATGTATCATCTGACTTATTCAGTGCTGGTGGATGGTCTACGTTGATCGCTATCTGGATGGCCCGTCGTCTGTCAGTATGGTAACAAAGACCCCAGTAGTTCTCAAATTATAAACGATCTACAGAAGATTTTTGCAGACATTGGAGTACCGTCAGATTTCGATCAGATAATGGTGGTCATTATTCATCAAGAGAATTCCAAACATTCCTAAAAAAATGGAATGTATCTTTTGCTCCATCTACACCGCATTATCCACAAAGTAATGGACACGCTGAGGCTGGAGTGAAAGCAATGAAGTCACTGATTTTGAGATGTACCAAAGAAGGGGTTTTCAACAAAGAAGAATACTACAAAGGATTATTAGAGTGAAGAAATACACCGAACATATATGGAAAATCTCCGGCACAAATATTATATGGCAGACCAATGAGATCTATTATACCAGCTCATCACAAAATGTTTGCTGCGGAATGGAAAAATGTATCCAATATTTTTGACGCAAAAGCAAATCAAAAACTAAAATTGGCTGAGAAATATAATCAAACTGCAAAGGATCTATCACCATTAAAACTTGGATGCAATGTATTCTTACAGAATCCTACTACTAAAAGATGGGACAACACAGGAGTAGTTGTAGAAATTGGACCGTATCGCAAGTACACTGTAAAAACAGCAAGTGGACAAGTTTTTACAAGAAATCGGAAATTCCTACGTGTGATAACCAGAACATAAATTTCAAAGGGGAGATGATGATAGAACAACCAAAAAGGGGAGATGATATAGTTCACTTTGTAAATAGTACGTTTTTGTATGTTTGTCAATGTGGATGATTGATGTCATTCTTAATTTAAAAAAATAAAAATAAAGACTCTACATTCAAAATCATAACAGCAGCAGTCGTTTCTTTCGTCATAGCTGACAGCAGCAGTTCATGAGATGAAGTTTTTTGGGAGATGAAAATAACTGATTTTTGCGTAATTTGTTTTTTGTTAGTTTTTTAATATAGCTTTACAGCTTTATACAATAATTTTAATGATTTAAACTTAATCCTATGAGCTGTTCAAGTTCTAGTACTTTTTAAACTTAGTAAATAGTTATAGCCTTAATATAGCTTATATATTACGTCTGAAATATTTTTTTAAATTCACTCGGAAAGAGTCTCTAGGTCTTTTGTCGTCAATACAGTTTCTGTTGAAATTCCGAAAGCCTTTGCAGTTAAATCAGTTAGAAACCTCTTTACAATTTTCAAAAGATATATGTGTCAATCATAAAAAGTGAGAGATTTTCGTATTAATATCTTTTTTATTAAAAAATATAATAAAATACTGTGTTTTATTTATTTATCTACTTTACTCTACTCTATTCTACTCTACCCCAGTTGATTGATCAATGCATGTCAGTAAAGCACATACGCTGTACATACATTTTTCACTACATAAAATCATTTTGGGACAGAAACTTTTTCAAAAAACTCTTCAAAATAGCAATTAAATTAGAATTTAGATAAAAATAAGCAATAATCTTTCAAAAATCACAAATTTCAAAACGATTGACAGTTTAAATATCGATCCACCACCCTTATTATAGAGGGTGGTGTCCAATCATATTAACCTTAAGGTAGCTGATAATTAGTTTCGCAGCATCCGTTATCAGTTACCTTAGGAATCTGTGGTTTCAAACTGAATTAAGTGTTTTACAGTTTATCTAAAAAAAAAGTTATGATATAATATTATACTTGTGGTGTAAGAAGCACCAACAAAACTAGCCATCTGACCTGAGGGGGAGGGGAGGCTTCGCTAATGTGACCAACATTTTTGTGTGTAGGAAAAAAATCTGGGGGTTTTAATGCTCCGCATGCGAAAATATTAAGACATGACTTAAAATAAGTACGGAAATGTTTATTTCCACACATTTTCCCCTAGCACTAGGTAAACAAATTTAGTTGTAATTTTCAAAATTTTGGCGTTATTAAACTAAGATTTTTATCGGATTTTTAGGGATTAAGTTTTTAGAGGGTGGCTTCAAGTGGTGTAATGAAGCAACGCTCAAAAATCAATGAACATTTCGTTATTATTGGGGCAGGAGCTTTTGAGTTTTTAGTGGCAAAGTGAGCGACGGAAAGAAAGACCGACAGAAATCGGCACGGTGGGGGCGGGGAGGCGTCGGCGTCTGGAAACGTGCTTTTTAAAAATGGTTTGGGTTATCGGCCAAAGAAGGATAAATTTTGAAGATTTGAGAAAAATATATCATTTTGATATATTTTTCGCGTTTGGAAAAGAAGTTAAACAAAAATTGTTACATTTAACGACTAATAAATAATAACTATTATTATAAGAGAGTATCAAGAGTTCTCATGTAGTAGTATATAGAGGGCAAAGCTTTGGAAAAAAGTACTGATCTCTTAAAAACAGTACTAACTGGCCTATCTCACAGTAGTTAATAGTGAGAAATAAAACATTAACAAATGACAGTAATAATTTTTTTCCAAGGTGTTTAATATTATACATTAAGATATTAATTTAAATTACCTGTAGCTTTCTTTTTGCTGTAAAAATATTTTCAAAACATCGATACATTTTTATAGCAACATAAATATCAAGTTTTGTTTATGCATAGGTATAAAAAGATATGTATGTATGTAATATACGTCAATTGTTTCGACTACTATATATCATTGGTAAATGTTTTTTTTTTTTTTTTTTGAAGAAGGAGACTAAATATTTCAGTTATCGCAAATATTTTTATAATATGAAAAGTCACACACGTTACAAAGTCAGGTCAAGAAATGACCATGAGGTACCTAAAATGCAACAGGTCTTGCCTGATATTCATTTAATCAAAACAAAAAAACAGGAAACACAACATCCGCTATATTTAATCGACCCTTGTTTATTATTTATTATCTAAAAATAGCTTTTTCGGTACACTATTTTTTCCCGTCAAAACTGGAGACAGGAGTAAAATGTATTTTCGCTGCACTATGTTTGTAAAAAAAGCGTTCTTTGAAAAAATTTAATCACGACTTACGTTGCGAAGAAGATAAAGAAGGTGGCTTGTTCTCTTCTCTTTACGGGACCCCTGAGAAAAAGTTGATGAGTCGCCACTACGATTTTTTTTTCGAAAAATCGAAAGACCACAGCGAGCAAAAAAAAACAATAAAATGGCGCGACCGTGTCAATATTAAATTGCAACTGAGCGCGCGGAAAAAGTACACCCGGTTTGGATTTATTTTCAAACCCGGTAGCTGCTTCCAACTAAAATAAAATTTATAAAAAAAAAACAACTGAAAATTGAACAATGCTATCTTGACATACCGATGCAATTTAAGAAAATAATAATAGTTTTGTTTTTTGAATAGATTCGATGTTTTGTTATTTTTTGCTTATTAGGCAACCCTTTAAAATCCTTTACTAACAATACAATTATTTTTCAGAGAAAGTCTACAAGCCAGCTATTTAGAAGTGTCCGCCTACGTTGAAATGAGAGGGGGTAAAAGAGATATAGAAACTAAAATGCTCTACATGATGGAAGATCAACCAGGCGTTTGGAAATATGAAATTGATTTAAAAAGAGAACTAGGTAAGTTAACTTTAAAATTAGTAAATACGTGGCATCTCATTAGGGATGGTTTCCAGATTTATTTCAGAAAGTACTAACGCTACGACTTAAGAAAAACTTTTATAATAATGTGACCTTGGGAATCCACATAAAATGAATTTTTTGTTGAGCCCTTCCATTCGGCATCATCTACCTCTCCACATGCATAACATATACAAAAATATATAATATTTATATTTCTTAAAAAATCTGCACGGCCTGGATCTCTTACATTTAACGAGTGATTTTTATAATCCAAGCCAAGGGGTTATCAACTCGTTGCAATACATGTACAAATCTCTGGCATTACGTAAGCATTACACGCACATTACATCTGCATTACGACATTACGTTTTCATTACATGACATTACGGTTGCATTCCTCGCATTACACCACATTACTTGCGCATTACTTGCGCATTACACCGCATTTCTTCCGCATTACTTGCGCATTACGAGACATAACCGCGGCAGTGGCAAGTCGTGACTTCGCAGTTGTTGTAAAAAGTCACAATAAGTTACATTTTTAAGTGAGTTCTAGTGACTTTAATGGAAGATTATTGGGTTAGGTTTCCAGTAGGTAGGACTAAATTATTATTATTCAAGAAGACTGTAAATAAATTTTAAAAAATTTGGTTGGGAGTGTTACCAATATTAATCATGAATGCCCATCGTTCCCAATGACAGTTTTTTCCGTTTTTTTCTTGTTTCTGTTTTATTTTGGTGTTTTTATTTTATGGTAGAGCTTTTTTTAAGAGATCCGTGGGTAGAGCTGATGTAAAACTGTTTGGCAAGCTTGCACGATAATTTTGTCTTGCGTACCTGGCAACGCTGCACACACGACTCAAGGAATTTACAACATCATAACCTAAAATATCATGATTTTTCGGGGTTGATTTATTTTGATTTCCAAGTTTTTAAAATAATTTACAAAGGCAAAGAAAGATACGCTTTTCTTGAGTGTTTCAGTTTGTGTGTTGCTTGTGGCACCAGGAAATATAAATAAAATAAAATGTAATTAAAAATACTCGGGTTACAGGTTTCATATTTTGGCAAATGTCTGTTTAGATACCCGGGCGTATATTTAGTTTAGTTTAGTTTACTTTACTTTATTTACGGATACACCATTTTTACAGTTTGAACAGAATAGAATATAGAATATAAAATAGTAAGAGAAAAAATAAATTTATAAATTAGTACTTACTAACAAATAAAATTACAAAATAAAACAAAATAAAATTATTAAAACACTAAAATAACAAATCAATATTAAAACAAGACATAAAATTAAGCCTATCTATCCAACACAGCGAAAACAGATCGTGACCTATTTTTAAATTGATTAAAAGATAGGCCAAATAGCTCAATGTCGCCATAAATATTGTTTGTGATTCGAGGAATTCTTGCTAGGGGGCTATTCAAGTCGTAAGGATGGAACTGGACTACAAAAAGCCTTTTATCTCTAGTTCGGTGGTTTGTATTAAAGTTAATATTGTACAAAATATAATCACAGTCAATCAGACCATTAACAACCAAACATATTGGGGGTGGGTATATACCTAGGTATAGGTATACTCTGTTGTTTACTACTTTTCTATCAGCAGATTCGTTTAGGTACAGTGGCATGTACCTATGTACAGTCGCCTCCAAAAATGATGTTGCAAAGAGCAAACTACTGCGTATAAGGATGCAACGTAAATTTAAATATGACCGCAGTGTGTTGCCACATGCCGAAATTACTTAGCTGTAGGATTAGCCACTTACAAAGGGTGAAACTCACCTCTACAATTTAAATATGGGACATAGTCTCGGACGAGGTCTCTGGTAAAGTGGAAACTTGTTTTAGAAATATTTTTACCCAACTGAAGCACAGCGAAAGGGTTGTTTTTCGCTTGGGGTATCGATAGGTACGGTCACACTAAAGGCTAGACGGCTGAACCATCGTTAGATTGGTATTGTAGGTTTTTCTGTGCATAACTTACTCAAATATAGGCCGATTAAAAAAAATATTTACCCGCTCTTACTTTTGTAATACACCAATCAATCTAGAAAAAATTTCTTGAAAACAGTGGACAAAATAACACATCTTTGATTTTTGGCCCAGAGCTTTAGAATACCTTCGTAAGCAACATACTAAAAGTCCTCTAAAATCCCCTGGATCTGAGGTCCACCATATTGAAAAAATGACAGAATTTTTTTAGGTACCGCTGTTTATGGGCTTAAGTAGCTCAAATTTGGCGTGTAAGTACTCATTGCGGCTCAATATAAAAATACAAAATGGCGTCCTGCTAATGTCAAAAATAAATCCGCCATTTTGTAAAATACCTTTCTCTCATTATCACAGAGCGGTCCAGAACGAGTCGAAAGTCACATTAAAATGACGCCAAAAAGTGATTGCACATTTTAAATAAGGACTACTTTCTTACCTCAAAAATTTATATTGCAAAATTCTAGCTCCTCCTTTTTGATTTGGATTAATTATTTTCAGGTCCAAAATACACAGCTTTTGTCGGCAGCAAAGTTTTATTTATCTACAGGGTGAGTCAGAAATCGTAATTAAAATTAAAAATCTGCTATTATGAAAATACATTTAGTATATAGAGCACCTAGATTTTTTGGTATGTTATAAGGCAAGTCAAGCCCATCATTTTTGTTCTTCGTAAGTGATATCATATATTTACAGGGTGAGCCATAAATCAAAAATAATTATTATTAACCATAATTACTAATTTACAATGTTAAGTCACCCTGTAAAATCATGAGATTACTTTCTTAGAACAAAATTGTTAATCTTGACTTACCTAATATAATACATACCAAAAAATCTTGGAGCTGCAAGTGTTTGGGATTGGGACGTCAAAATATATTTTTTAAAATACCCAGTTTCCGATTTTAATCACGATTTTTGACCCACCCTGTACATAAATAAAGGTTTACTGCAAACAAAAATTGTGTATCTTGACTTAGAAATTACCATATTAAAATTTCATCCGAGATTTCATCCAAATCCGAAGATTACAAAATTTTACATAGAACTGTGTGCAAAATTTTACAAAAAGGAGCAGCTAGAATTTTGGAATATGCATTTTTGAGGTAAGAAAATAGTCCTTATTCAGAATGTGCAATCACTTTTTGGCGTCATTTTCATGTGACTTTTGACTCCTTCAGGCCCCTGTATCTAAGGCCTAACTTTCTAATGCATTTACCCATGATTGTTAAATTTGGCACACACGCCACCAAAGAAAATCTCAATTAAAATGCCGTATAACTTTCATTTGTCAAAAATTGCAATCGCCATATTAGATCAAATGTCATTTCAAATTTCAAATAGGAAAATAACCGAATTTGGTGGAACATGTTTCTAGTAGAGCCCTTAACAACATACTAAAAATAAAGCTTTCTAAGTGCTAAGGGGTGGCCGCCATTTTTTAAAAACTGTAAATTTTTCATTATACATGTTACAAAAATAATCCCAAGACCAAGACAGATTTTTTCAAAAAAAGTTATAAGGTATGTTCAACCCAAAATAATATTATTAATAAATACATTTATTTCTACTCCCTCCCCCTTACTCCCTTGTCTTAAAAATTAATTTTTTATTACTTTTTGTTCAAATGATATATAAATTCTCCTTAAAATATGCTTTTTAAAAATATCCCACACTAAGATTGGTATATAGGGAGGTTGTTGGAAACATCTACCAATGTAGATCTAACCGAGAATCCAACATTCAAATTTAAATACTAAACTCGACATCTATGTTTGGCCAAGAAATCATGATTTTCAAACTGTTGAAAAACAATATGTGTTTTATAGTCCAATAGAACTAAAAGGAACCAATTCGTTTAACATAAGCCGACATGACAAAATTAAAATTAAAAAAAAATCTGTTTTAATTATACTTAATTTGTTTAGAATAAAAGTCTAAAATTTTAGCATACATTTTTGTGCAATAAAAAATGTTTTGGAAAATTTACTAGCGTTTGGTACCCGCTGCGTTGCTAGCGGTAGCAGTCTACTATACAGAAGTTTTTGTTTTCATTTCAACCCCTATGTTTAACGGCTTAGGCGTAAATTTTTTAAATTTCTTTTTTAGAGAGCGCTTACATTAAAAAGCAGCTTATAAGCGACAATAAAAATTTGCAATTTTAGCAATAACTAGGTAGGTTATTAGAAGAATGACTTAATTTTTAGAAAAGGAATTATTCTCACAACTTTTCAAATTTTACTTAAATATTATTATTTGTGTATATAAAAAATACATTTTGAATGTATTATTACTATTTTAAACTTGTGTGCCGCTTAAATTCTACATTATGTACCAAATTTAAATATTAAAAAACAAAAAAATTAGCTTAGCTTTTTTGAATTTTCTCAAAAAATTGTTTAAAAATGGTAGTTATTGTAAAATAACATTACGCATGACATCACAGCATTACTATTATATTACTGTGGCACTACCATGTGTAATGCGCGCATTACATGCATTACTTGAATTACTACAGTTACTGAATTACGTAAAGGCATTATGACATTACAGTTGGCATTACGACATTACAGCTGTCATTACGACAGTACATTCTAAAATTGCGACATTACACAAAAAATTATGTAATGCGCAATACATATACAAATTTTTAGGGAGTTGATAACTCCTCGATCCAAGCTTTGTCCTAATAAAATTCAATAGTTTTCGAGTTATTAGGTTTTAAAATTAATGTAGTTATAAGAAATTCGGTATTTTATTAATAATTATACAGGGTTGAAACAAAATTTTGGACTTCCATTGTCTTTATTTATTTTAAACACGATGTTTCGGTTAGTTTTAAAGTGTAATTAAATCTACATGTTACTACTTAGTGTGACGGCCCGCCCCATGTTAATTCCTTTTTTGACGTTTGTTGTCCGTAAGGAATGGTTTGCATATTATGGTACTGTCCCGTGTGTGTACGGACAGTACCTAAATTTTAAGTCTAATCATTCAATTGGTACAAAACAAGGAGTTATAAGAAGTTTGTATTTAAAAGCCGTAAATATTTGTAGTAATAATAAAGAATTAACCACATAAATCCACAACATTAAAAAGGACTTACAACAGAATGGTTATTCCGAGAAATTAATAAACTAAACGATCTCTAAAATTAAAAACAAACCAGATGTAGCAAATTCTTAAAGTAATAATCCGTGTTGTTATAACATTCCCTACGTTCAAGGGATTTCAGAAAATATAAGACGAATAGCCAAACACTATAGTAAAAATACAGTATTTCATCGGGAAATACGAGAAGGAATTTTGTAACTAAAACAAAACCAGAAAATCCCTCAAATAATAAGGAATCTATTTACCAAATCCCTTGTGTGTGTGATAAATCATATGTAGATTAAACGAAACGCCCTCATCAGGTTAGAGTAAATGAACATCTAAAAAGTACCCAATTAGTTGGGCTGAAGCTAAAGTTTTGCATAATCATTGGCGAAAACGAAAGTTTATTGAAGCTGCGTTTATAATGCAGAATAAAGAAGTTTTTAGTCAACCAAGCACGGAAAACGGTTAGAGATACTTGCTAACCAAAACGTCGTGTTTAAAGTAAATAAGAAGTCGAAAATTTTCTTTCTACTCAATTATTGCCTACGAGTTTCAAACATTGTACAGGGTTGTTAATAAA
This sequence comes from Aspidapion aeneum, assembly GCA_963576565.1. Lineage (NCBI taxonomy): Eukaryota > Metazoa > Arthropoda > Insecta > Coleoptera > Brentidae > Aspidapion > Aspidapion aeneum. The sequence continues at coordinate 89,837,777 of OY755038.1, forward strand.
ACAACAAATTTCTTATGCGAATGAATTGAAACGGTTGAACTTAGGTACATTATGTTTTAACGAACTTTGCGTAGAATTGAAGGAATAATTGAAATGTCATTTATTATACAGGGTGTTTTATCTAAAACATAGCAATTTTGTTATGCCACGACCTTATGCCCATTCCTGTAAAAACTAAAAAATTACTTTAGTAGACATTTTAAAATCCTACAACGTTATTAATAAACGTTTGTCGATATCTTGTATATGTTAAGAAATAATCGATTGTGTTACTAGCATATTAGTAGCTACAAATTTTATTCTTATATTTAATAAAAACTTTTTTAGCATTTCATGGCAGAACGCCATTTGAGCAAGATGAACTGAATCAAATGTCCTCTTTGCATATTCGAGCCTCGTTTAGGGACGATTTCAATGCGCAATCGGCAACGGCGGAACTTTTGATGCTTGCCCACTATAGCGAATCGGAACAGCAAATGAAAGTTACTACCAGTACCATCACACCTAAAGTAAGTCCTTGTTCTTGAAGTAGATACAGAGTGGCACATAAAATCATTTGGTTTTAAATTGGTTTCTTCATTTAAGCATTTAGTTTTTAGATTCTAGATGACTTTTAGAAGTGCTTAATTGATGACTGTGATGGGGCATGATTACTATTTAATAATAAATTTCCAGAGAAATTTTCGTGCTGCAGTGATTGACTCAATACTCCCAAAAAAACAATGATACGCGAATAGAGCGAAATAAAGCAACGACATAACGACCATGATTCCCTGACCATGATATTTACTGAAAATTAAAGACATTTATTAGCAGATAACTAATTTTGGTGCAGAGCATAATAGCGATCATAGTTAAAACCAAAGTATAATTACCTGTTTTACTTTTGGTTTAACCCAAAAATAACACTGCTCCGGAGCTGAGTTACTTTCTGTTAACAGCACAGTGTTTGATGTTTTTATTTTTTGTCTGGATTTAAAACAAAAAAGAAATGTAGGTATTAAAGTTATTATTAGAATTGAAATAACATTTTCTAAATATGTAACTAAACTACGTGATTGGAAGGAAAAAAAAAGAAAAAAATTAATTTTATAAACTTATCATTTTTATAAATGTGTAATAATACTGACATATTGTCTTCTAACGTTATTCTACATTTTTAATCTGTTTGTTTGTACCTTTAAGAAGATGGAAAACAATCGTCTAAACGTCGCCAGCAAATAAAGAGGGTTAAATCTCTAACGTTGTCCTTATTTCCCGCTAACCTTTTCTTAATGTAAAATCTAAGGACGCCAACTTTCTTCAAAAAATAAATGTAAGATTTAGTTAGGTAAAGCCAGTTTTTTGAAAATCGTCAATTTTTATGAGGATTTAGTAACCAAGAATAGCCAAACCATACTGATGAATTTAATGGTTAATAATATTTTAGTGGAGTGACAAACCAAGGATAAAAGAACCAAGATATTTTGGTTATCCCCTAATAAATGGCTTTAATCAAGAAGTGATTTGTAATAACAGTTCTACTAAATCAAATAACCTTTGACATCCGTACTAACGAGGATTACTTACGGCACCACTACCCAACACTTGTGTCCGCTCTCAAACGCAGGCCAGTCTACTTTTTTTTTGTTTTGAATTCCATTGTGTTTTAGTTCTTATTTTTTCTCAACAAATTTTGTAATAGCTAAAAATCTTGCCAGAGCTTTAGCTTATTAGATTTAAAAAAAAACAAAATATTTTCCGCCAAAAATTTACGATCATATGTAGGTCAGTACTGTATAATTTAGATAAAAATTTTTTAGGTTGGCGAATATATGATATTCCACATTCGAAGTAACTTCTACGTCAAAAAATTCAACTATTTGATTATCGCCAAAGGCATCGTATTAGTAACAGGTAAGCATTAGAAATATTAAGAACGTTAAAGCCAATACAACCATTAAAAGCATTTTAACGCGGCAGAACACGCACAATAAACTTTATTTTTATGTGTCTAAAAAGCGCAATGGTTTTTTAATTATTGAAAAAATACTCACTGGGAGCTAAAGACTAGGGTCACTGCATCCTGGAAGCCTGGCGTCTCCAGGGGTAGCGACACCAAACATAACCTCATTTACGAAAAACGCAAATCTGACACTGTCAGGAGCGTAGCTTTTTTTATGTTCAAAAAAATTGAATGGTTTACAAATGCTACGTAAAGAACTGTCCGTCGCATCCGGTATATAAATTTGACTGTCCAAATAAACAAACCTAAAAAAACTAAGTTTTTTATGATTTCAATATTTATTAGGACCCTGTGTTAGAACCCACACAGTGCAAGAAACCATAAATATAGTTTGCATGTTTTATATATATTCTAAAATATAGAAAACTATTATGTTGGGTTTTGTATCATTTAATAAATTTTTTATGCTCTCTAGGGAATAAAAGTGTATGTTTAATCCCTTTGTTCATGGGCTAAGGTAGTTTTTTTTGTCCCCAGTAATTAAAAGTAATTTCTTTAAAACCATAAAGGCAGAATATAGGTTTTTGGATTATTTTATTTTATCATAATACAAACAACAAAAAGGAATGAAGATATATATACACGATAACGATTATTTTGTTGCTTCTGTACTTTGCTGATGACTTGGTTCGTTTCGATTGTTATTGTGTCCTTCGGCATAGAATATTGCTTCTATATAAACGAAGCATTTAACTTTCTAGACTTCTCCAGGATGTAAACCAGGAATACCTTTTCGGTGAAATTTTCGAAATTCTGTTTATTGCATCATTTTCGGTACTCAAAGCTTTCTTTCTTCGGTGACCTTTTCCATGCCCATCTCAAAGTAAAAATATGCTTTATTCTTTGCTCCCTTGTTTGTTCCATCTTCGAGAAATGTAATTCGAACTTTTTCTCGACTAAACTTATTTAGTTTGTTATGAAATGAATATTATTTGTTCCACTTGTTTGTTAACATCTGACTAACTTTTGTTTAATGTAATGCCATGACAACTATCACTGCCCACTGTTTTTTTATATACGGGGGGTTGACATGCAAAAACTACAGTACGGTAAGTGGTTTAATACCTATTTATTTAGTTTATGATTATTATTATTTTTAGTATATAAAAATAAACCTTGGCATTAAAGCGGGCGGCGAAGAAAAGGTCAAAAGTACAAAAAGTCGAAAATACAAAAGTTCGAAAGTACAAAAGGTCGAAAATACAAGATTGAAAAACAAAAGGTCCAAACAAAGAACACACACACTCATAGAAAAGTTTTGAAAAAATCAACATCTAATAAAAACTCAAGGTCTAAGAATTTTTATTTACCATCTCTAGGTATTTTTTTGGGTAGCAACACGACGGGTCGCAGAACTTTGTTCGAAAACATTTTCTTCGAACGGAAATTTTTATGAAAACAATTTCTTCTAATGGAAATTTGTTCGAAAACATTTTTTTTTAACGGAAATTTGTTCGGAAACCATTTCTTCGAACGGAAATATGTTCGAAAAAATTTTTTTCCTTCGGAAATTTGTTCGAAAACATTTTTTTCAAACGGAAATTTGTTCGAAAACATTTTTTTCAAACGGAAATTTGTTTGAACACCATTTCTTTGAACGGAAATTTGTTTTCGAACGGAAATTTATTCGTAAGCAATAGTTGTTCAAAAACATTTTCTTCGAATAGAAAAGATTTTCTTTGAAAGCAAGCTTTTCGAAAAAAGACGACACAATTCATATAGTTTGACTAAGGCAAGGTCTTTCTAACATATTTTTTCAAAAAAACCCTGACTTCTTTCCCGGGATCGTAAACTGTCTGAAAATTTGTCTACTTTCCTCCTTTTGGAAGGTCGAAATTGGTATTTTCCTAAACTTTCTCAGTTGATCGCAAACGTATCCGAACCGGTCCAGATACCCCCTGATGTGCTCAATTGAGAAAGGTTAGAGTAACACCGATTTCAACCTTCCAAAATGAAGACCAGAAAGCTAATTTAGGGAAATCATTTTTCGAAAATAGGTTTCGGTTGGTTCGGTTTGGTTTCACACCCTCTAGGATTCCGGAAAGAAGTCAGGGAAGTTTTTGTTTCCAAATATTGTTAGAAAAAGACCCTATTAGTCGAAATATATGAGTTGTGAAAGCCAGGTCTAAAATTTTTCTTTTCGAAAAATTTGTTTTCAAAGAAATGTTTTTGAACAAATTTCCATTTAAAAAAAAATATTTTCGAACAAATTTCCGTTCAAAGCAAATGTTTTCGAACAAATTTCCGTTCGAAGAAAATGATTTCGAAAAATTTCTGTTTGAAGAAAACGTTTTCGAACAATTTTCCTTTCGAAGAAAACGTTTTCTAACAATCTTTTGTTCGAAGAAAATGTTTTCGAACAATTTTCGGTTTGAAGAAAAGGATTTTCGAAGTTTATGCTTTCGAACAATAATATTAAGATATTTATATGAAATGTACTATAAAATTATAATTAATTAAAGCCGAACCTTACTAAAACTCGAACTGTTTTTGGGCTTTTTTTTGTCTTTTGATAAAATGTAAAACTCGGGATAAAAAGTGAGTAAAAAAGAACCACAAAACCTAAAAACACCGAAAAAATAGAAAAAAAAACTTGAAAAATAAACTAAAGAATGCAAAAAATAGCGTATAAACCTTGTTATTAAAGTTTCATTTTGTCCTTTGATATATTATATAGTATTGTTACAAATTTAAGTTATTTAAATTTTATAGTTAGAATTTATTCTGCTGCGTCGGACTCATAAGCCAACAGAACACACCCAACACCTACCTCGTTGCAAAGTCACTAGTTAAAACCGATAAAGACATCCCGATTAGAGTCGCCAATATTTTCCCAAATAGTGTCAAAATTAATAAGGGGGAGTTGGTAGCATTATTTGAGCCAGTCCAGAAAGTAACAAGATGTGAAGAGCCAACTTCGGAGGATAAAAGTAAGTTACCAACGGACGTACTTCAGCAATTTCAGTCAACTTGGCAACATCTCACTCCAGAAGAATTTCGTAAAGCGAGAGAGTTTATAGAAGAACAAAGTAATATCTTTGAAACTATGAGTAGTTCGGGACGCACAAACCTTATTCAACATTCCATCAACACTGGCGATGCCCAACCGATAAGACAGCCCCCAAGAAGACTACCATTGGCCAAACAAGAAGAAGTTCACAATCTCATTAATAAAATGCTCAGCGACGGTGTTATTGAAGAGTCATCAAGTCCTTGGTCATCTCCTGTGGTGTTGGTCACTAAAAAGGATGGAAGTACTAGATTTTGTGTCGATTACAGGAAACTTAACGATGTGACCAAGAAAGATAGTTACCCACTACCAAGAATAGACGACACATTAACAACATTGGCAGGATCATGTTGGTTTTCTACTCTTGACCTAAAAAGTGGGTATTGGCAAGTAGGAATCTTTGAAAAGGATAAAGAGAAGACTGCATTTGCCTATGCAATGCTCCAGCTACATTTAAAAGACTAATGGAAGTCGTTCTACGAGGCCTTACTTGTAAAACCTGTCTAGTATATTTGGATGATGTCATAGTAATGGGGAAATCATTTCAAGATCATCTAGACAATTTACGAGAAGTATTTTCAAGAATCAGAAATGCCAATCTCAAATTAAACTCAAAGAAATGTTTTCTATTCCAAGAAAAAGTTGAATTCCCGGGTCACGTCGTTTCCCGAGAAGGCATCCATACTGACGAAAAGAAGTTACAAGCAATAAAAGAATGGCCTCAACCTCGTGACAAACATGAATTGAGAAGCTTTTTGGGTCTGTGTACATACTACAGATGATTTGTAGAAGGATTCGCCAAAATAGCGTCTCCATTACATAGACTTACAGAAGATAAAGCTTCTTACAGATGGAATACTGAATGTGACCAAGCATTTAGAAGACTGAAGGCAGCATTATGTTCTAGTCCGATTCTCGCATATCCTATTCCAAAAGGTAAATTCATATTAGATACTGATGCGAGCAACGATGGCATAGGAGCAGTACTCTCCCAAGTACAAGATGGAGAAGAACAGGCCATCGAATTTTTCAGCAAAAAGCTATCCAAACCAGAGAGAAATTATTGTTACCAGAAAGGAGCTCCTAGCCATCATTAAATCCGTGGATCACTTTCACAAATATCTCTATGGACAAGAGTTTCTGATTAGAACGGATCATGCTGCGTTACAGTGGCTCATGAAAATGAAACAACCTGAGAGACAAGTCGCGAGATGGATAGAAAAGCTACAACAATACCATTATCAAATTAAGCACCGAGCGGGAAGGGTGCATAATAATGCAGATGCATTGTCCAGAAGACCTTGCCCAGAGGATTGTAAACATTGCGGGAAAATTGACCAGAAAGAAGGAATTACCTACGTGCGCCAGATAAAGTTAGAACCAGATGAAGAATGGATGTCGGCTTCGATTAGAACCACACAACTTAACGACAAAGATGTAGGACCTATCTTGCGATTGAAAGAAGAGAACAAGCCACGACCATCATGGCAAGATATCGCAAACCAAGGGGTGATATTCAAATCAATGTGGGCACAATGGGATTCACTGATAGTAGAAGAAAACATCCTTAAACGTGCCTGGGAAAGTGCCGATGGCCTTACTGTGATTAATCAAGTAGTGGTTCCTAGGAGCATGGTAGACAATATAATGGCCGAATGCCATGGTGGAAAATCAGGCGCGCACCTAGGCATAAATAAAACCATGGACAAAATTCGAAACCGATTTTATTGGGTCAATTACTTTCAAGATGTGAAAAACTGGTGCCGCCGATGTTCGACTTGTGCAGCCAGCCAAGGTCCCAAAACAAGGTCCAGAGGTCAAATGAAACAATATAACGTAGGTCTGCCATTCGAACGCATTGCTATTGATGTGGCCGGACCATTTCCAGAAACTAAAAAGGCCGCTACAGTTGCAGAAGTTCTGGTAAATGATGTTTTCAGCCGATTTGGCATTCCTTTGGAACTACATTCAGATCAAGGAAGAAACTTTGAATCAAAGCTCTTCCAGAATCTCTGTGACCTTTTAGGAATACATAAAACACGGACTACTGCTTTACATCCGCAGTCAGATGGCATGGTTGAAAGATTTAATAAAACAATAGAAGAACATGCAAGTTGTTGATGATGTGGCCTATTAAAATGCGTTGTGTGACATTTGTGGCAGCTTAAAGACGTTGCCGCCATTTTGTGACACAAAAAACCCACTGAATAATTAAACGAATATCTGGAAGCAGAACTGTATTTTCCAGCTAGGTAAAACATTGATATGCCCGGTAACTTTTGTACAGTGGAGAAGGGGGGGCTCAGAAATAAGAAAATTTTAAGTGCGCCACATTATTTAATACCAATGTTTTACAAAGAAGATCTTAAATAAAATACAGTTCAACCCAAACGTTGTAGCTAAACAATGAAATTCTACCTACTTCCGAGGCTTCCAAAGTATTTGTGTAATTAAAAAACCAAAAAAAATTGACTAATAAACGAGATAAAATTCTAAAAGATTTTTAACTGAATCAAAATGATAAAACTAGAAGCACTTTACAGGTAGATGGACTCCTTTAACAGGTCATAGCGTACCTACATCAGAGTCAGTAGTGTGAGACTCAATTATATAAATGATTGTTAAAAAAAATAAATATATATATACTTATATATACTTCCAAAATTATTCCGTCATAGGGGAGATCCGGACCAAATATCTGCTGTCATCATTCTACGTTGGGTAGAATGAGACAGACAGCAACCCAGTCCGAGGTCCACCCCATGAGGTAAAAATGTGTAAAGAAACCGAAAAAATAACCTCATCTCTCTTTTGTCTCTGCAAAGTTGGTCATTGGGTTGCACAAATAATACAAAAATTTAGTTCATCTTGTGTATTTTAAGGGCTGAAGTTAAGATTAGAAACATGAAATATGTTAAAAAAAATTAAACAAGTTCGGGCCAAAATAGCAAGGCACTCCAAATTTCACAGGAGAAATTGTCTTAAATAAATGAAATGAAGGAAGACAAGTCAATATAGTAAATACGCCGCAAAATTGTGGTTATGACGTCATACCGTTACCTTGCGTTTACAAGCAATGTTAAAATTATATTGAAAAGTTATCTGGAAAGATAATGTCTAAATTATACTGAAAATTATATGAAAAGATTGTCCAAATTATATTGAAAAAAAATTATATGAAATGGTTATGTCTAAAGGCTTGCTCCTACCTTGGTCCTGCAATTATTTAATTGTGAGTTTGGTGTTTTATTAAACCTGGAAGTGGTGTTGTTCTCCTCCTGCTACTGCTGCTCCTGGTTTGCCCGCGTCTCCCCTCGTGCTCGCTTAGCACATGGTGCTAGGGCAGCACATGGTGGTCAAAAGGCTGTTGGCGTCTTGCCCGAGCGTAAAAACCCTGTGGAAAATGAAATGTTTCAGTTTCCTGGAGAACCCCATGTCGACTCAATAAAAATACAGCAGATTTAAACAGATGAACTAAAATAACTCTAACGTACCTTTCCCAGGGTTACAACTGGCTCGTCCGGCTTCCCACCAGCGTCCAGCACCGCTGTCGATGGAATGGACAGGGCTGTAGACAAAGGAGAAAAACAATATATAGTTTTTATCCAACACGTGGTTAAAAGAAAAATATAAAAACGCCAAAAATTCCTCACGTCTTTTGTCAAAAAAAAGTACATTTCACACGAAAAATAATTACAATTTGGGAGGCAAATATTATCTTGAAGAGTACTCAAATAATAAAAAAATAAAAAAATAAAATCGAACTTACCAATGCTCTTCCCCGTACAAATGGCGTAGGCCGACTTAAAATCCCCTCAAAAGGGTATGAGCGTCACTTTAGATTTCGCCTAAACACGACGGACTCACTTCTACAGTTTCTGGGATATCTCCTGCAATTCGCTGCAGTGCCAAAAACCAAAAACAAAGGCGATCCCAGAAACTGTTGTCGACCCAGCCAAAATTCGTTAGCAACAGACCAGGCAGAACACAAAAAATGAAGTGGCCGGAAACCGTTTTTCAAATGTGGTGGGGAGTGGGGACAGTAACACGAGACTGGAAGAAAAGACCCGCGGTTTTCAAACTAACCAATGAGGAAATACAGCAATAGTTCCATACCGGTATGTAGGGGCCAGCACTGACCAAGGGGACATTGAAAGTATGTAAAACGTGCATTGAGGTGTTGTCGGATCTATTTCCACGGTTGAAATTTTTATAACAAGGACATCGAGACACCCTCCATACATAGACCGAACATTTGCTTACCGGACCGTAAGAAGCTCAGCATTGAAACCATCGACTGTAAAATCAATTACCGAAGACCAGGGCATGCATCAAACCCAGGAATATTCGAACACTCAACCAATTCCCATATGAGTAAAGCTATACTGAGCGCAGAATTTAGTTGCACTCCAGTTACAGTCTTAGTCAAAAGTTTCCTTCGCTCTTTATAAATGTTTTCTCTAATATTCATATGGTTTAACGCCATTTTTGTAAAACATTTCTACAGTAACAAAGTTGTCTCTGAACCTGAACCCAAAAATACACACTGAACTACTGCTTACAGACACAAGAGTGTTCAGATGTTAAGTTACACGATTTCGTTTATTCTTCTTTTAGTCTTGGTTTTTATCCCTCGTTTATCTCCCATTTACAAAAGTGCATAACTCGTATTTATTTTATCTTCTCCTCATCAAATTAATAAAGATATCAAAGGGGCGGTTCTTCAGTTGTTACTGGTCAACCCAAATATGTTTTCGTACTATCAAAACTAGTTAATCCGTGAAGGATATGAGGTTCGGATTGTCCCAATATCCTCGAAAATAAACGTAAGGGAATGAAATGTTCATCTAAATGTTTCCTTCCTGTTACTGAAACCATTTGTGATGCGGCAACGCCGCCATTCCCCAGCATAACAGCTGTTTAACTTTATGAACGTCAAGTAAACGACGAAACTACAGAAATAAACAAAACAAACAAAAGTTTTAATGTGATTTTCCCGAAACCTGTGATCTTAAATTCCAATTACGATGTCCAGATAATGCGATGTGCGTAGTGTCCACAGTAATTCGATGGAATGCCTCCTTTTAAGGTAACTTTCTAGACACTATATAACCTCCAAACCTAGCTCTATAAAATACCCTTGATTTGTGTACAGAAAGACGAATCAAAGAGCCTTGATTATTTACCTAAATAAACAAATATGTAACGTTGCCTTAAACGCAAAAATGACACGTTACAATGAGCACCAAACAGATTGGGACCAATATATTCCATTGTTTTTGATGGCCCATAGAACCGCCATTCACAATAAGACAGGAGCTACTCCATCTAGTATCCTGTTTGGTAGAGAACTGCGTTTACCATGTGATATCATATTTGGTTCACCTGAAGAAGAACACTTAGAGGTGAATGACTATGTCGAACGTTTAAGGCAAAAGCTGCACGATATCCATGAAGTGGTTAGAGAGCGAATAGAAATAGCCAGTGACCGCATGAAAGCGAGATATGACCTGAAAGCAAACTCTTCAGGGTTCAAAGAGAATGATCAAGTTTGGCTATACAATCCTCAATGCAAGAAAGGAAGATCACCTAAGTTGACACCACCATGGGACGGGCCTTATAAAGTTTTATTTTATTAAGAGAATTAATGATGTAGTCTACCGAATCCAGAAAAGCCCGAAGTCCAAGATGAAAGTTGTTCATCTAGACAGACTAAAACCTTACCTGGGAAATGTTAATCGAGACAATCAAACCTGAAGAGGAGGATAGTGTTACAAATTTAAGTTATTTACATTTTATAGTTAGAATTTATCTAGGTTTTAGTTGCGTTATCTGTGACAAACTGGTATGCGAACGGTCCGTGTTCTAGAAAAGGGCGGAATAATCCTGAATCGAACAAGGATGGAAAATTCTCGAATAGTAGGCAGACCCTTATATATAGGGCCGGACGTCGTGCATGGGGCAGTCAGAGATAACCAATGGTAGTGATCGCTAGATGTTAACGCGAAGTTAATAGGCGTATTAAAGTAGTGAATTATTAGCAAGTTATTAGTAAGTTTAAGTGCGTGTTTTTGTACATAATTTGTCGAAATAAATTGACGTATCGTTTTCAACAATTGCGAGTTTTAATTGTTGTGGAGAACCCGTAACAGTATTAATAAACATTTAATATACAAATGTATTTCTGTCCTGTTTGTTTATTTATTACTGTGAAGTATCCCTAAAAGTAAAACTAAGTGTTATAATCGGCAACAGTGCCACGTTGAAGTGATGCCGGAGATTGGGCAATAGGACTATGGGGTCGGCTTTTAAGATATCGTAACGATACGACTCGTAGTTTAAGAAATGTAGGATTGTACCTGAAATAAATATAATTAATAAAGTTATATTCGTTAAACTTAAATCCCTTAGTGTTTTCACTCGGACACCACAAAATTTGGCGACGCGGATTAAATATGTGTTGAGTATTTTCGCAGTGAAGTTTTCAAGCACCAGGCACTACGCTTGATTTCAATCCATCATGGCGGTTTCAAGTCTTCATACCGTTTTCAAAGAATTTAATGGAAGTGAGGATGATTGGATTATTTATAGCGAACGACTTCAAGAATATTTCAAGGCACATGAAACAAAGGACACGTTAAAAACATCGACACTGTTAAGTATTGTTGGTTTAAGTACTTACAAATTATTGAGGGATCTTTGTTTTCCTGACAAACCTAACACCAAATCTTTTGATCAATTAAATAAGCTATTAACAGATCATTTTAGCCCGAAGGCGATTTTATGGAAAGAAAGAAAAATTTTTCAAAGCGCAGCACAGACACCGGACGAATCTGTTCAAGAGTATTTTGCACGTTTAAAAAATCTTGCTTCTGATTGTAATTATGGGAATAATTTGGAAATGTTTTTGAAAGAAAAGTTTATTACAGGTCTTAGATCAGGTCCTGTATGGGATCGATTGTGTGAAGAAGACGATAGTAAATCTTTGTCCGAAATTTTGATACTGGCCATGTCAAAAGAATCGAAAAACAAGGAAAAAAATATTTATTACACACGATCTCAAGAAATTTTTCGTAGTAAACGTGACAACTACGCTTTTTCAAATCAAAACAATCGACGCAGGGAACATAGAAACCGGTCGAGGTCGCGTCATAGAAACAAGATGGCTTCCAGTCATTCGATCAATCAAAAAGCACCATTTCAATTTCGTCAGTCGGAGAGAACCAATAGGGAACGATCAGGTGGTAGAAAATCAATAATGAAAAATAAAATAAACACAACCTCAAATTATAATAATGAATTTTCTTGTAAAATTTGTGGAAAAATTCATAATTCTGAATGTATTTATAAGAATTTTTCGTGTTCAATTTGTGGAAGACAAGGGCATTTAGCTCGGGTATGTAAAAGAAAGGGAAGAAATGTAAATTTTATGGATGAAACACAGGTACAAACAGAGTCTGATGATAGTTGTTTAGAAGAAATGGAAGAATGTTTTCATTTAAAGGTCGATTCAAATTTAAAAATAAAGGAAAGAAAGGAACAAAGGAAGAGTATTTACGTACAGAGTACTGATTTTTCTGACGTGAGTAGATTTATGATTATTTTGTCAATAAATAATAAGGATATAGAGTTTTCTATTGATACAGGTAGTAGCATTTCAGCAGTAAGCAAACAGTTTTACGATAAAAATTTTTGTACTATCAATTTAAACCAGGATGATGTAATTTTGAAAGCATATAATGATTCTATTTTTAAACCTTTAGGTTATTTTCAAACATTGGTTAAATATAAAAATGTATGTAAACAAATTAAATTTTATGTTGTAGGTAATGGTGGACCAAATATAGTAGGAAGGGACTTTTTGCATTCGTATGACATTGGCTTAGAGTTAAATTACACTTCTGTGACAGAGCAGGTGGCGAGACTGGTGGAACAATTTTCAGATGTTTTTTCTGATAGAATCGGAAAATTCAAATATTCAAAAGTAAAAATTTTGGTTAATGAAAATGCAACCCCAGTATTTTGCAAACCTAGACCAGTACCATTAGCATATAGGCAATTAATGGATGAGGAATTGCAGCGTTTACAGGATGAAGGTATAATTACACCAGTAGAGACAAGTGACTGGGCAAGTCCACTTGTTCCTATTTTAAAGGAAAATGGAAAATTAAGATTGTGTTGTGATTATACAGTAAGTGGTCTAAATAAAGCTGTCAAAAATATGTCATATCCCTTACCAACTGCAAACGAGTTATTTTCAAAGTTACACAAAGGTAAATTTTTCTCAAAATTAGATTTAAATCTTGCTTACAACCAATTTGAATTGGATGAGGATTCTAAAAAATTATTAACATGGAGTACACATAAAGGTTTGATGTGTATGAACCGGCTCACGTTCGGAATTTCTACAGCTAGTTTTATATGTCAAAGATTATTAGAACAACTTTTTATTAATGTAGACGGCGTTGTAAATTTTTTGGATGATATTTTGATTACAGGATCCACAGAGGCAGAACATATGGCAAATTTGGAGAAGGTACTTCAAATTTTACGTGAGGCAGGTCTAACAGTCAATAAAAAGAAATCATTATACTTCCAGCATAGTTTAGAGTATGTAGGGCATAAAATAACAGCAGAAGGGTTAAAAAAGTCAGAGAAAAAAGTAGAAGCAATTTTAAGAGCACAGAGACCTACTAATGTCAGTGAAGTAAGGACTTTTATAGGTATGGTAAATTATTATGCTAAATTTGTACCTAAGTCAGCTCAAATTTTAAAACCTATATATGAGCTTCTCAAAAACAATAAGAATTTTGTATGGTCTAAAGATTGTGAAAATGCTTTTTGTGAAATTAAAAAAATAATAGCTTCTGACTCAGTTTTAGTTCATTTTAATCCTGACTTACCTATTATTATTACAGTAGATGCTTCAGATGCAGGTCTTGCTGGAGTGATGTCTCATATAATGCCAGATGGTCAAGAGAGAGTGGTATCATGTACTTCAAGAACATACATGCCTGCTGAAACCAGGTATCCTAGTTTGCACAAAGAGAGTTTAGCATTGTATTATGCAGTGGTAAAATTTTCTCAATTTTTACATGGTAAGATTTTTACTTTACGCACTGATTGTAAACCTTTAATTGGTATTTTTGGAAAAGATAAAGGAATACCACAAATGCATGCCAACAGAATTCAGCGTTGGGCAGCTTATTTGAGCAATTTTTCCTATAAACTGGAGCATATAACAGGCAAAAATAATGTATTGGCTGATTATCTCTCTAGAGCACCAGTAAAAACTAAAATAATATCTGAAAAACCGTTAAATAAAGCTTTATATCTCAATTTTACAGAGCTTCAGGAAGAATGGCCAATTAATAACGAGGACATAAGAAGAAAGACACAAGAGGACAAAATTTTGAGAGAGGTAATTAAGTACATTGAGCAGGAAAAATGGCCAAAGAAAATTTTAGATAACATAAAACCCTATTATCACAGAAAAGAAGAGTTGTTCATAGAAAATGGTGTGATACTATGGGGACACAGAATGGTAATTCCTAGCATTTTAAGACAAAACATTTTAAAAGAATTACATTTTTACCATTTTGGTATAGTTAAAACAAAAGCATTGGCTAGATCTTATGTATATTGGCCAAATATTGACCAGGAAATAGAAGTGGTATGTAAAAAATGTGATTATTGTATTCAAAATAAAAGTGCACCTCCAAAATGCGATTTAACACCTTGGAAAATTGAAGAATCTCCTTTTGTAAGAGTGCATATGGATTTTTTAGGTCCAATAAGAAATAAAATGCTATTTTTAGTTATAGATTCATTCTCGAAGTGGATTGAACTTATTCCAATGAACACAATGACAGCCAACGAAACTGAAGAGAAAATGAAGGATGTTTTTGCTAGATATGGGCTACCCAAGGTCATCGTCACAGATAACGGAAGGCAATTTACTTCATTGAACATTCAGAATATGTTAAAAAGAAATGGTATAAAATTAATGTTCACTCCCCCTGGAAATCCTATGTCAAATGGTTTAGCTGAGAATGGTGTGAAAACGGTAAAAACAAACATTAAAACAAGGTTATCAGATCCGTTAAATGTTCATAAAAGCTTAAATATCATAATATCTGAAGTTTTATTCTCTTACAGAAACACACCACACATTTCCACGAAGGAAATGCCATCCAAATTAATGTTTAATAGAACCATAAGGACTAGACTAGAGATTTTGAAAGAAAACCCCATGTTAGAACAAAATCAAACAGAGGAAAAAGAAAAAAGAAATACATCAGGGAATGAAGTAGATAAAATCATTGAAAACCAAAAGAAAGCTCAAAATAAACAGATAGAAAAACATGGAGGGAGAAGGAGAAGCTTTCAAGAAGGAGAGAGTGTGATGGTAGCAGATTATAGAGATCCTAATCATAGAGCATGGACAAAAGCAAAAATTAGAAAGGTGATAGGCAAAACAACATATATGTGTGAGTTGGAATCAGGACGTGTGATTAAAAGACATGCAAATCAGATTTTGAGAAGAATATTAGAAGAAAAGAGTTCACATCAACAGGAGGGAGGTCTGGGAGAGCAGAATGCGAAGGTTGCACCTCAAAGAAATTACAAAACTAGGTATTGTTCTCATAAATTTTCACCAAATAATTTGACAGAAAATAATTCAAAATTGGGAACAAATATAGCTATTCCATCTACCAGCTATCAGCAGCCTATTAATAGGGCAAGTTTCTCCAGTTCTCCAACCATCTCTGATCATACTGATCAAACAAACAATTCTTTTACTTCTAGTTGTCATGGTTTTGACAATTCTCCAAATACTTCTAGTTGTCATGGTTTTGATAACTCTTTAAATGATTCACAGCTATGTTTTGCGGATGCAAATGATTCTTTTGTTGTAGGTTTAGAAAGTGACAAACTGTGTGAGACAGAATTACATCAGAAAATAGAGTCCAAAACATCAGATTCTTCTACTCATGCCAGAGGAATCAGTAGGTTTGGGCGTAGTATCAAGGTACCATCATGGAGGCAAGATTATACATCCTTGTCAGGTAAAAAGAGTAAACAGAAAAGTTTTGATAAAATAAAATAACACATACTCATGATGATATCCTTGATTTCCTTCTTTTTATGACAAAAATAAATATTTTTATTGTGTATGTACATTTAATGTTAGTAGACGTTTATAAATGTTTTAAAACAAAAAAAAAAAATAATAAAAAGTATGACTACATTTGTATTAAAATATGAGTAAAATTTGTATATAATTTTCAGGTAAAATTAAATTAAAAAAAAAATTTAAACTCCTTAGATAAAATTTTGTTATAACATCTAAAACAGAAAAATTATGACGATCAACATATTGTAATAAATAAAATTTTAAATATTGGTAAAATGAATTAATGTAGGTTTTTACATGTAAACTATGAGCCTATTCTTAGTAAAAAGCTTAAAACCAAATTTAGGTTAAATTAAAAAGATCAAACTTATCTAGTTTATTTTAAAATAAAGTAACCAAGCAGATTTCTTAATTACAATAATTAAGAGAGCACTAATTAACTAAATTAGATTTTAAAGCAATCAACATTTCATTAAATTTTAGCAAATTGTTTAAATAAAATATTTTTAACTTTAATTGTACAAACAATTAAGATGAAACATAACAACAATTGGAAATTATTTAAAGGAATTTTCAAACAAAGTATTGTTCTTTTATTAACACAAAAGCATAATTACAAAATTTTAAATTATTTGCTGATATAAGGAAATTGGTAGAAATTGAATGTTGTAGACACAGGAAATTTATATAAAAATTTCTTTACATAAAGAAGTTACACAAAGTGACGCTTTTATCAATATTATGTCCTGTGCATACAATAATCAATCTGGGAAATAAATAAAACCATAAATGTATGTTTAAAATGTATAATGATTGTAAGTGAAATGTACAAAAAAATTAGTGATAACAAAATCTGTGATATTAGTGTAAGTTTAAAATATTAAGGGTTACTAAAAGCGTAGAAGGAGGGTGTGAAGTATCCCTAAAAGTAAAACTAAGTGTTATAATCGGCAACAGTGCCACGTTGAAGTGATGCCGGAGATTGGGCAATAGGACTATGGGGTCGGCTTTTAAGATATCGTAACGATACGACTCGTAGTTTAAGAAATGTAGGATTGTACCTGAAATAAATATAATTAATAAAGTTATATTCGTTAAACTTAAATCCCTTAGTGTTTTCACTCGGACACCACAATTACATATTATTTTTATACAAAAAACACAACAAATAATATTTAAAAGAAAATGATTTTTAACAATAAATATACCTACAATAAATATTCATAACCCAAAAACTCAAGGAACATATTTTTTATTTCTTAAGCTGTATAAAAACGAGTTCTTTTTAAGTTTGATTAAAACATTTTTTTTACCCCTGGGAGACGCCAGGCTTCCAGGATGCAGTGACCCTACTAAAGACCCCTTTAAAGTTAAGGGTTCCTTATACTTTAAAAACTAATAAAAGAACGAGATAGTAAAATACATATACAAATCTAGTGTTAAGTGTACTCTTATTATACTGCTTCTATCCATTTTTTAACAGTTTTGATCTTTTCAATACAGAATAATTCGCGAGTAATTATAGAAAAAATAGCGCAATTGAAGCACAAACAACAACTTTAAGAACAAATGTATTCACATGTCGAAAAACGAGGAAAGAAAATATTGGCAGGAAAAAATTATAAAAGTTCAAATATTTCTCAATTTATATTTTGTTTTTTTTTTTAGATTTTCGAGGTATTTTCGTTCGCTTTTACTATTAAAAAGTCAGTCACCTACTTAAACAACGAGCGACAATAACTCACCCAGTGACACTCCCCAAAAGGATTTCAAGAATGCCTACATTTTATTTTACTTATGTAATTCCCTAATATTTAATCTATTTTATTTACATACCTGGCGAAATCTTTAATTATATTTTCGAACAGGTGAAGAAGACATGAATGATTTCGTCAGCACGATGTCAATCGCACTGAGCGCGGAAATGGCACCAGTCGCCACCATTGTTTGCTGGCATGTCGGTCAATACGGTAATATGGTTGTTGACAGTTTGACGTTTCCCGTCAATGGTATCAGCAGAAATAAGTTCAAGGTGTTCATAAATAATAGAAAAGCAAGGTAATTAACATCTTTAAGTATGCAAAAAAGTAAGCAGCCAATACTAAAAAAACATCAACTTATGCCCTAATCGACCTTCCTGTGGCGGCAGACGCGTTTCACTGTCAAATTATGGAGTCACTAACAAAAGCTTCAAAAGCACTGCCAAGAGAATTTAAAACGCAAAATAGGTTTATTCGAACCCCTGCTTACTTGTAACTTTTAAAGGTTATGTAGAAAAATTCCGAAGATCAGATGGACACTTTAAAATAAAGGTGGCTCTGTCATAACCTTGATAATCAATTAGTATTATTACTGACATTGATTGATTTTTTCTTTTTACCTGTACAGGTACATTTAATTCGACAAACTTTAACCACCAAAATGTTTTATTTATTTTTTTAGGTTTTTATTGGTTAACATAATTCGTTTAAAAATAATTTAGGTTTTCAGTATAATATTTTTCTTCTGTATATTAACCATTATTTTTGTTTCCAACCGTATATCATATTTAGGTTTCTTTAACCCGATTTTTGTTTCATGCGAATTCTGAACACACACTATTTTAAGCACTGCTTTGTTTTGACATCTGATACTTCAAAAGGTATTTTGTCCTCTTCTGCTCAATGATCCATGCCTTTTTTCGTAATACTAAGAGATTTCGTGGTTACTTTTATCTTCTGTAATCTCTTTATCTTTGACATTCGATTTGAATGTGTCTTTAGTTGTGGTATACTTTCTTTACTTTTCTGCATCCTACTTTCTTGTCTGTCATCATGTGCAAGTTTTAAGGCCTTTTCAGTTTCTTTTCTTCTTTTTTTGATATTTTATTCGTTTAACTTTCTTGGTTACTTGTTTCTTTTCTAAATAAAAAAAAATTCCTCAGAGCCCTTATTGTAGTTTATTTTCAAGTTCGGTTTTACTGCTTTCAGTTATCGTTGTTTTACTTCTAGACAAGTAGTTACTACTAGCATGGCATATTGCAGATTTGTTCCATTTAAAACGAGTTAAGCACACACACCTTTGTGTAAAGTATAAAATTCTTTTAGATTTTAATCAGGGTACGATTTTTAGTGTATTCCCGTTGATATTGCAATAAGACTATTTAATTTTCCTATTGGATTGCGGAAATTGACTCTTCGTTTTATTTTACGGCTATGACTAAAGCAACTTAATTTCTGCTTTCTCCAGGACTGGACACAAAGTAGAAGTAGCTATTTACGGTGAACCAGGCTCTTATGTCGGTCTGTCCGGTATCGACAAAGCTTTCTACACAATGCAAGCCGGCAATGAACTAACCTACGCGAAAGTCATTACCAAAATGATGACCTTCGACGAGGACACCAACGGCACCCTGCAACATACATGGTATTCTCACGAAGGTATGTCACAGTTTAATAGATTTAATTCAAATTTAAATATTAAAAACGTCTTTTAAGAGTTTTAAATTGGTCTTATGTAAATATAAATAACCCAGATAATCGATATAGTGTTTGCGATTTTTACCTTCCTAGCCCGCACAGCAAAGACTAGAGAAGGTATTGTCTTCGACGAAAAAATTTTTTTTGAGATAAAGCCGAAAATGTTATTTGGGTCTATTTTGACATATCCTAGCAATATCGTCGTGACGTCTGTCTGTGTGTGTGTATTTTTTCTGTCCGTAACACGATAGCTCCTAAACCGCTAAACCGATTTTCATAAAATTTTTAGGAAAAATAGTGTTCGACACTCTAACGAGTTGATTAGATTTTGGTCAAAATCCATTAATGCTATTGACAGGTTTTTGACAATTAAAAAATGTTAAAAATGCAAAATTTTTAATGGAGCATCGCATCAATATGTGTTTAGTTTAGTTTCTAAGATATTAAAAAAACTGTTTTCAAGGCTGATTATCATAGCTTTACTTGAAGTGTGCTAATAGGCTAGCTAGGAAGGTAGTACAAGTTTATTTGCCTTTTTTTAGACGTAAAAAACGGGTTTTAAAGAATTTAGTTTTCTAAATTTAAAAATATTTATTTTATTTATTTGATCATAACCTATTTATTTTTTGACCGATTTTTATGAATTATGTAGCAATTTTAATTTTTTACAAACTACGCTTTTTATAAGTGAGAAAAAATGTCCCCATTTTAAAATTCAAGAAGGCTACCACGGTTAAAAACAGTTTAGATGGTAATTTTCACATGTTGTTATTTTATTTTAGGAAATCCCGATGAATTGGTTTATTTCCCTTCGAGTACTTACGGTATTGATCCCAATCGAACCTTTGAATATGCTGGCCTAGTCGTTTTTAGTGATTTTGAAGTACCGAGAAAAATTTCATACTGCAATGCCACTCAAGGTAAGATAATATTATTCTTGTGACTTTTAATAGTATAGTAAACACAGCACATTTACTAAATAACGTCGTACTATACATATTATCGCAAAACAAATAAAATTTACTTTAATAATAAAGAAAATCAAAAAAGTAAAATTGGTCTGTCTAAAAAACCAATCATCTTAATATATACAGGCAGGATTCCGTTTACTATGCTCAAATTTTATCGCGGAAGGTTTTAAGTTTAAGAGTAATACTAGAAAAGCTGTAGGCAGTGTTTTATTAATATTTAGTTTTGTAATTTAATAATTTAAAATATTTAATGTTGTATTGCAATAAATTAATATTATTTATCGCAGGTTATGGAGAATGCCTAAGTGGAAGATGTTACCCTCTTAGAAAAAGATGCGACTACTATCAGGATTGTGAAGACGGAACTGATGAGCTTGGATGTAAGTATATTTTTTGGCATCAGAACAAATCGATTTGATACTTATTATCGCCCTAGTGCTCGTGAGGTCAAAAGATACACAATAGTTTACGCTCCTTTTGCAATAACCTAGTTGTAATTAGTATAAAAGTTTCTGTAGTAGCAATTATACTCCTGGTGCCTTTTTCATACTAGCTTACTTTCAAAGTGCTCACATTCTGTGCAAAAATGCTTTTAGTTAGCCAATTTGGTAACCTAACCCTATGATACTTTTTAGATCATAATCATATGGATTGCTGTATGGTTTCTACATTCCATAAACTGTATGTTAATACTTCATTTTAGGCTGTACCCAGTTAGAATGCCTCATTTTGCTGTAAAACTATCCTTGAGATTGCTGTATGATGATTTATACATCCTATAAACAGTATGATAATACATAATTTATTTTAGGCTGTAAGAAATGCGCTATACTGCTCTTATAAAAGCAAAAATGCTACTTGGGAGTTAAGGTCAAGCCAAGTCAATTGTCACTCACTATATAAGAGTATATATCGTGATTTATTTATTTTATTTTTATTTATTCATATGAACAGTAAAGCCAATTTACAAAAAATTACAGATAAAATTTACTTAGCTTAAACAATAGAATAGAGAAAATAATATATAAAACAATAGAGCTACTAGTATCACAGTAAAATCAGACTACAATTTCCTTTATCTTTTTCTTAAAAGGTTGGGGTTTGCTGTTGCAAAGCAGCAAAATAAACCGGTAGCGGGTTGCGGCTTGTATTATTGCTATTTCTATTTAGTGTTCAATTCAATTTGATTCAATATATTTATTTACCATATTTTTTACATAGAAATGAGTCTTATAAATTAAAGCCTTTAATGTATATATTTAAATATACATTGCAATGTGATTGAGCCCATTTGCCAAAATTCAACAAAGTTAAAATAATAACTGGACTGTTGGTGGAAGTTTTTTTTTGCTAAATAATTATTTTAGTTTAGAATTTTGCCTTTTTCTTAAATATAAAAGTAAAAAAATTATATATAAAACTCAACAAAACAATATAACAAAAAAATAATGGAATATTCTTGAAAGCTAATTTCTAATTATCTATTTCTTTCTTTAAAATAATTTTGGATCATTTTAAATTAACCAACTATTTATTTGTTTTTTTTTTAATTGTGACATTTTGTTTAATTTCTGTTGGAAATAAGATTTCTTTTCCGATGTATGTATAGCAGCTTTGACCTATTCACACTGTATATTTTAAGTGGTTCTTTTATCTTCATTTAAATATTAGCTTTTTTGGAGGCATCAAAAAGAACTTTCAAACATAATTTAATTAATCAGTTAGGAAATAATACGAGTTCACTATTAAAGAACTGCTCCACTGGCTATTCGTCATGAATTACAAATCATAATCCTTCAAATTTCTATGATATATCACTAGTGATTATACAACCTATTGGCTAAACTAAAGCTATTTTGTACTTATTACGACTTAAAACGCTAGATTACGACTTAAAACGCTAGTAAAAAAACGATTTTCTTCTTGAATTGTATAACCACTTTTACAGGCGGTAACTATGACAACACGACAGAACTAGCCCTCTTCCGGAAGTTCCGCTTCAATAGGATCCAACGTCAATACGAGAACGTGTGGGTGTGGCGTGACGTCAACATCGGTCCTCACGGCCGATACATTTTCAACGTCGAGGTGCCGGCAAGACCCGTGCACTGGATGGTTTCAGCTTTTTCGATGAGTCCAACTCTTGGTTTCGGCATGCTGAACAAGGCCATTGAATACATTGGAATATTGCCATTCTTTATCAATGTTGAGGCACCTAGTATTTGCATGCAGGGTGAACAAGTAAGTTTTTGTTACGATCTAGAGCGCCAAGGAATGTAAAAATCAAATGTGTGTTAAATGAAAAATCATCAGAAGCAGCGTACTTTCTGCTGTTTTTGGGGTGAAACCTGAGAAGTAAATTTACAAATTCTTGACTAATATACTTAAAATATTTAAAACCCTTCTAGCAAGCCTTCTATTACCTAGAAAGTGACATTTAACTTTCTCGGCAATTTTTAGTTTGTGCGGGTTTGTATTGTGTATTAATTAAAAATATAAATAAGCATGATGATAAAAGTCTCATTTGAGAAGCTATACTTTCGTAGTACAGTTCGGTAAATTCACAGTAGCAAAATAAATTTAAAAAAAAATTGGTTACGTGACCTAAGCAAAATTAATAAGTGATAATTTCCCTAGTTTGATACCTGTCACGTGCAGATATCATAATAAGAGAGGCATAAATTGTTATTGTATTTGCTTGGATTATTATTAATTTCCCTTACTCTCTAGCCTTTTAAAATAATTGTAGTATAAAAAAACTTATTTATTTGTGATTCTGGTTCCTCCTTATTTTACTAGGATAAAAGGAAAGTAAAAAAAATGGATCCATGACGGATCTGATACCTTCTTAGCCCATTAGCACACTTTAAGTGAACTCCACGGTATAGCAGCCTTGAAAACAATTCTTTAAATGTCTCAGAAACGAAAGCTTCTACAAAGTTTTTGGTTATAACACAAATTATTGAGAACAACGTGTTCTACTCTATTCCGAAACCGCATATTGATGCGATGCTCTGTTAAAAAGTTAGCATATTTTCAATTTTTAAACTGTCAAAAAACTGTAATTAGTATTAATAGATTTTGACAAAAATCTAATCAGCTTACAGGGTCGAACACTATTTTACCTGAAAATTTCATGAGAATTGGTTCAGCGGTTTAGAAGCTATTGTGTTCCACAGCTACACATACCCACACGGACAGACGTCACGACGATATTGCTAAAAATAGGTCAAAATACACGCAATTCATTAAAAACAATATTTTCTCTAGCCATTACTGCGTGGACTAGGAAGGTAAAAATCAAATTAAAACCCTAAACTATGCAATATAGGTAAAATATTAGTATGAGGTGTCGTCCAATATAACAAAGACTAATAATAATAATATTGTGTGATTTTAATAGAATATAACTTGAATCCAAGACTAGGACTACTAGAGTACAAGGAAGCGAAAAAAATATAAACGCTGCCGGGTTGCCCTAGACTTGAAGTTGAAGGAAATCCTTTAAAACCTGTCAATCAAAGCGTCGAAAAAAGACCGTGCCATTACAACCTTAATTTATTAAGTCGCTAAACGTGCCTACTAAACTGTCAAGAATTGTATTTTCTTTTTAAAATAATTTTTGGTGAAACATTCTCGTACCGAATCTCCTGCGAGTTTGAATTAATCTCCATAAAATTTTTCTCGGTAGCGAATTCTTTAAAAATATTCCGAGTCCCTGGCCGAGGAAAATTTTCGGAAATAATTTGAGCTCTATGGAGATTATAAGTGAATTAATTTTTTAAACTGTTAGTTAGTTTCTGTTTCTTAAAATAAAATATGGTTACTGCCAAATTATTTTGCTGTTGTTTGTTTCTCTTATTATTCGGAAAATATCTAAATAAATTACACTCGCGTATCAAAATCAACCAGATTTTTAGCGCTCAACTGGTTTTTGTCCAAATTACAATAGTTTGTTTTTACATTTTACGGTTTTTTCGCAAAAATATGCTCTTGCACTTCGAAAAAATACGTGTCATGCAAAAATATCGGTAATATTGATGCACTTGTGCAATTACCCCCGATAATTCGACTTGAAAATGTGTTTAACATCTTCTTTCTTATTAATTGTTTACCTCTCTTGGAACGACTTTTTTGTGATTTATTGCTTCTCTCTTCTCAGCTTTATTTCTTCCGTTTTTGCAATTACCTTAATTATTTTCGACGAAAAATTTGTTATTTGGGTGGATTTTGACCAATCTTAGCAATATCGTCGTGACGTCTGTGTGTCAATAAACTTCTTAACGGAGCACCGCATCAATATGCGGTTTTAAAAATATAGCGAAGCACACATGTGTGTGTGTGTTGAGGCGTTTACACAATCACACACAATACGCTGTTAACGGGATTTTTTTTTGTCTTAGCCACATTGTCTTTTGTGGTGCAAATTAAACTTTCTAAAAACTACCTTTTATTTTTTAATTTTTTCTAAACTTCTTTACTTAAAAAATTATGTCTAGGTTGGAATTCGTGTCAGCGTCTTTAACTACATGTTAGATGACATGGAAGCCACTGTCGTTCTCAAGGGCTCAAAGGACTATAAGTTCGTGCACGTGGAAGAGAACGGTATTGTCAGAGCCTATAACCCCAGAACTTCGTTTGGCGAACATCAAGTAAGTAAAATTGAAATGACAAAATACTTATGTGCAGGTTAAAAATATACAATGTGTTGAATCGCGTTTGTCTGAAACAAAAGCACTGTAGGTTCTAAGCTTCAAAACGCATCGGCTTTAACATTTATTTTAAACCTTTTATCCTTATGTACATTGCGTCCAATTTTCGATGGGATTTAATGACAAAATTGGTTATTATTAAAGATAGCTATATATAGTTTTTACCTTTCAGTTTATTACGCAAATCAAAAATTTAGCGTAATTTTTTTCGTAAAAAAAATTGCTATAAAAATGTTTTACATAATTGTTTTTTGTTTAAACTAGGATATTTCAAAAATCTCCTGTGTAGAAGAAACTACGGGGTATGGCAAAAATCTAAAGCTAAAGAGATTGCGGTGAAAACCGCAGATCGCTATCTTTATTAATATCCGTATGTCTTATTTGATTTCATCGAAAATGGAACGTGCTGTACTGGATGTTTTAAATTCGTTGTTTTTGGGAATACAGACAAACCTGAACCCCACTTGCTAGCCTCATTTTTCAAGAGATTGAAGGTGGTCACCATATTTTTTACCTCTTTATTTTCTATTAATTTCTTAATTTGATCATTTTAAATAAATATTTTAAACTCAGTTAACAAATTAGAATATAAAATAAAAACAGCAATATAAAAAAATGCAAAGAATATAAAGAAATATAGGAGTCATTCCATAGTGATATAACAATTTTATGTAATATCTTAAAAACTAAAACTGACTCAATTAATTCAGTTTGATAGTTTGATTTTTTATAAAGAAATCTATAAAAAAGCAATTTACACAAAAATTGAATTTTTATAAATAAAAAAATTATAGGGTCCCTCCCTAAATACTTGTTTTTCCGACAAAAGTAAACACGACTTACTGTATCAAACTGCCGTTTTTACCTTTAACCTTCTCTCTTAAAAATCGAAGCACGCAATCAGTTTCTTCCATCTCCCCTAGAAACACCTGAGTTAATCAATATGGGATACCCTCTTAACTTGGATGGAACTTCTTGAATTTGCCGAAGACCGCTGTTAATGTCTCGGTCTTTGTGTAGTATTTACAAAAAGAAATTGGTGTACAGCTGCGAGACTGTAAACACACTACTTGTTAACGTTAACGGTTATGTATGTACATACATTAGGGACATTTTGGGGCGTGT
Organism: Aspidapion aeneum; assembly: GCA_963576565.1. NCBI lineage: Eukaryota > Metazoa > Arthropoda > Insecta > Coleoptera > Brentidae > Aspidapion > Aspidapion aeneum. The sequence goes on from OY755038.1 coordinate 89,864,195, forward strand.
ATTTACACTTTGTTACCGTTATTGTTATTACTGGGTCTGCGCATTAGCAGCTTCTCGCTCCTTATTTGTTATTTACGGTAATGGCGCCTGGTACTTACGGTGGCCGTCCTTGAATGTTAACGTTATTTTTTAAGGTTAGTTTTATATTGTATTTTTAAATGCAGTGGTGTTACCTGTGGATCTGACCATTATCTGGTAAAAGCAAAAATATTATTCTCTTTAAGAAAAACAAATAAGGATGAGGGTATTAGAGAAAATGAAAACATAGAATGCATCGAAGACAATCAAAAATACAACTTTAGAAATCTAGAAATGGAAAGTACTCAAAGATTGTATCAGAACTGATTAGATGAAAAATTAGTAAACACAAATCACTCATTTGAATAGATATATACAAACATAATAAAAAGCTTGAAGGAAGCAAGCAACGAAGCTGTTGGATACCAAGATAATAGAAATAACAGGAAGATGTGATGGACGGACAAAATACAGGAAATGGCCAAAGAGAAAAACGCACATACTTGAAATGGCTTAGTGCTAAAGAGCAAAGAGACCTAGAAATCTACAGGGAAACCAGAAGACAGCTAAGAAATTTGATACGCACAGAAAAAAATGAAAGGTTCGAGCGCAAGTGCCACGACATAAATACATACGTAGGAGGTAGGCATTGTTCTGAAGTATGGAAATTCAGTTCTACAGTAAAAAACCCAACAAAAGAAAAAGTAAACATCCAGATAATCAAACCAGAACAATGGACAGAGCAGGAGACGAGACCCGAATATCTGGCAGCCTCTCCGAGGAGAGACATAGAAGTACACGGAGAGGAAGTCATCATCGAAAAAGAAATGATAAAGAATAATATTAAAAAGCTTAAATCCGGAAAAGCTAGCGGACCTGGGGGAATATATGCTGAAATGCTCAAATATGGATCAGAGAGACTACTCGAAAATCTCACATATATTATCAATCAATGCATAAACGGACATCCAGAACCTAATGATTGGAAAATTGCATTTATATCCTCAATACATAAAAAAGAAAACAAGCTGGATTGCAACATTTACAGAGTAATTTCAGTAACCAGTACTCTAAGTAGATTGTACGGTAGGATTCTTAGAGATCTAATAGAGAATGATTTTCATGAACAAGAAGAAGAAGAGCAAAGTGGGTTTCGTGCAGGCAGATCTTGTAGTGATAATGTTTTTTGTCTTAAACAAGTAATTGAGAAAAGGAGCGCCAGAAATATAGAGACTCATGTTACCTTTGTAGACCCACAAAAAGCATATGATACCGTTCCAGTAGAAAAATTATGGACAGTGTTAGAGCAAACTAATAGCAATCATATATACATAAAAGCGATAAAAGAACTATACAAAGGGTCAAAATCTAAAATTAAAATTGGAAATCGACTTTCAAAAGAATTCCTGGTAACAAAAGGCTTAAGACAGGGATGTTGTATCTCTCCAACTCTTTTTAAAATATATATTGCAGTAGCTCTAAAAAACTGGAAACGTAAAGTGCACGGCATGGGAATACTACTTAACGACCGATTTACCATATACACACTACAGTTTGCTGACGACCAAGTAATTGTGGCTAATGATGGTAAGAAAGTTAACAGAAGAATACCAAAAGTGGGGATTAACAGTGAACGTGGACAAGACACAGTACTTATGTATTGGAAACGAATCCAATGAGTTACTACTAGAAAATGGACAAACAATATCTCCATGCAATGAGTATGTATGCTTGGGTGTCACCTTAAGATTGATAAAACAGGAACAGACTGTAAAGAATTGGAAAAAAAGAATAGTAAAAGCATAAAAGGTTATTGGATGTCTTAACAGTATTTTATGGAGCAGAGAGATAAAAAATAATGTAAAATTTAACATATATGAAACATTGGTGAAAAGCACGCTGTTGTATGGAATAGAGACTTGTCGCGTAACAGAAAAATACAAAACAAAAATGAAAAGTGTCGAAATGGATGCAATTAGAAGATCAATGAGCATATCTAGAATAGATTACATAAGAAATGAGATCATAAAAGAAAGAATGGGAATCGAGGGAAGCATAACGGATGACATCACTAAAAGGCAACTGATATGGTACGGCCATGTACAACGGATGAACGACGAAAGATTACCAAAGCAGGTCCTAGAATGGCAACCAATAGGGCGCAGAAAAAGAGAGCGTCCTAAACTAGAATGGCAACAGTCAATCCAAAGATCAATGAGTCAAAAAAATCTGACCGAAGATGATTGTCAGGATCGAAGGAGGTGGAGAATAGGCGTCGGACAACGTAGAAAACCGTTCTAAACCGACATAGTAGTAGTGGAATTTTTTACTAAAATTCGGTAGTTTGGTTTGTAAAAAATATATAAATATACAGAAAGTTAAAGGATTGTGAAACCCGCTGGGATCCAATGTAACAGTCTTCCAGGCAGAGGTTTACGCTATACTGGCGTTAACATGGGAGGAAGAAATTAGGAACGAAACAGGAAAACGCCTCTGCATCTGTTCAGACAGTCAAGCTGCGCTGAAAGCACTATGTAAACTAACCATGTCCGCAGGTTTGGTGCAGGAGTGTGCGGATGCACTTCAGGAATTGGCCGGCGTAAGAGAGGTAGAGCTCGTATGGGTCCCAGGCCACGTGGGAGTCCCCGGAAACGAGAAAGCGGACAGACTCGCCAGGGGAGGATCCCAGCAGAAATGCGTCGGGCCAGAACCGTTCCTGGGGCTCACAAGAGGGCAAATGAAGTCGGCCCTAACAGAGTGGACCCAGAAAGAGATACAAAGGGAGTGGACCAACACAGGAAACGCCAGACAGGCGAAGGAGTATGTGACAGGCTACAGCAAATCCCGTAGGGACTGGCTGCTCCGTAGAACACGAAGAGAGGTGGGAGTCCTGACCGGACACTGCGTCCTACAAGCACACCTGGCAAAGATGAGAGTGAAGGAGGACGCGACGTGCGAGCGATGTTGGGCCGAGGACGAGACCTCAGCGCATTTTCTCTCATCATGTGAAGCATACAAGGAGGCAAGAAGAGAGGTATTCGAAGAGGAAGCCTTTGAGACGGAGGACCTTCTGAATCTGAGGTGGCCCGATATTCTGGCCTTTGTACAGAAGACGGGCAGATTCCTTAGCGAAAGAAGGACGCAGTAGGGGGGATGCCCGGGGGTTGGCGAAAAGGGCGCTTCATGTGCCTAGTCGCCAGGCCTAGAGCCTACCCCACACTACTACTACTACTACTAAAGGATTGTGAAACTATTAAATTAACGTTTGGGTTATGCCTATCTTTAGTGTTCCAAAATCTATCTTTTTTGCCCTGAATGTTACCGTTATTCTTGGTAACAATAACGGTAACAGATGTCAAAAATTCTGTTATTTTAACTGACCCAAAATCTCCCTATTGATAACGGGGAGCTTAATTATTTTTAAGTTGACCAAAAACAGGAGAAAGATTTAAGTTGACCAAAAACAGGGGAAAGAAAAAGGAGGGTGATAATTTTATTTTTAAACAAATTTTTTCTATAGCCAAATTCGGGTCGCTTAATTGGTCTTTAAGTGCTAAGATTTGAAAAAATACTACTTTTGAAATTTCCTTAAAAAACACAATTTGTTTCATAAAAACCAAGATTTCTGACATTTAAAAAATAATAGTATAGAGGAAAGTCGCCTAATATTGGGATACCGCCTAATATTGGATACCCACTTATTTTTAAAACAAAACTGCGATAGGTTACTATTTATTAACCATAAGCTACATAATGGCTTAAAACCGCTCCAAACAAATTTTCAAAAAATTATAAAGACTTTGTTGGCATAAATTGACATGTCATGAATTGTTCGTATCTAAAGATTTTTTTCTTCATATTTAAGTCCCAAAATATTTTTTTCAAGTTAAATTTTTTTAAAATATTTTATTGGCATTGGTAGTTCAGGTTATAGAGTAAATACTATTAGAGTTTTATAAATAAATTTCTGCATATTTTTATTTTAAAAAATATAACTTAAAAATCGTTTAATGCGCGTTATATTGGATAGCTGATGTTGCGTAATATTGGATAGATTTTGCTGTAGGAACCAAAGATTAAATCTGCGAATTTTTTTCTTTTGTTTCGTTCTTGTTTATTATGCTGTTAAGTGACTTTTTTTGTTTTGTGCGTTCATCAATAAAAATTAAAAAATTTGAAAATTATAATTTTTAAAATAAAATTACATTAAATATACCATATCCAATATTAGGCGACTATTTTTACAATTGGCAACATCGATCATTTTTAAAAAACGTTTAATTATTTTCTAAAATAATGTTTTATTCTCTTCCCGCTCATCATGAATGATAAAACACCATGGCTCCTAAAAAAATTACAAATATAGGCCTGTTTTTTATAATAATGTAATACGTTTGAAAGAAAGTATCCAATGATACGCGACATTCCTCTATCAGGAAAGTTTCAAAATATAATTATTGCCAAGGCTTGCACAAATCAGCTATTTAATATTAATATAGTACGAGATGCCAAACGTAAAATAATGTCGATAAAAAGTTATACCTTAAAGATCCCAGTTAGATCTAATTTTGCCACACTTTTACATGCTTCAATTTTATAAATATACATATATTTTTATACTGGGAGCTTCTATCCAATCTGGATCAATCGTCTAGTTTCGTAAAGTTGCAGTAAAGTTAAAGCATTTTAAACAATCACAAACGGCCAAGTACCTAGCCAGAGTTCGAAGCAAATGTTGCTATCACTGAGCTTCGGACGACGACGTTTATATAAACATCATTCCACATGTTAGTGCAGGCGCTAGAAGTAGTTGAGTATGCAAAATATGAGGACCGCCGTTTGACAATTAATTCTAGCTGAGAATAGATCAGAGATTAACGATCCGGATGTTGCCGCGCCAGTTTTTGGTCCACTGGCTTTCTTCTATTTAAGGTTTTTGTGTGGCATTATTTTAAATCAAAAGTAAAAAAAATGTTTTTTTTTTCAATTTGAAGAAAAAAGATAAAAAGTGGTAATAAGTCACCATTTTAATTAATCAGCCACCATATTGAAATCCTTCAGAAATAAATTTTAAAAATGTACTCGATATTTTTGCACTTTTGTCTTATCATTTGTACTAAATTTTGGTAATTCTTGCTGCGGCAGTTTTTTAGTAATCCCTGTTAAAATGGGATTTTAGCGATGTGTTATTTTTACCGGGTTAATTTCCAGGGTAGGGAGGACTTACAAAGCGCCTTCAGCTGATTTTGACAGAATCATAGATAATCTCGCAAATATAATTTTTAAATTTTCGTTCTCAAATTATATGATGTTACAATCGCCATTAAGAGGGCCGACATCTTGAGAAAATGACAGAAAGGGCATATCTAATCACAATATGTAATTCGTCATGATATTAGTCAATTTATGTTTATATGTCAACTGACGTTCTAAAGGTCAATTTGGACCCTTAAAAACAACATCTTTAGCATATTTGAGAGGGACAACGCGTAAAGTGAAAGTAAAGCTTCTTCTTTTCCAGAATATATAAATTGGGTTTCTTCTGTTTAAAGTTTTTGTGTTGCATGATTTTAAATAAAAAGTTTTTTTTTTAATTTAAGTAGGTCACGGTCAGTCAGGGTTAGAGGTCAACCAAACCTTTTTTTTGTGTTTTGTAATTAATTGTCTTTTATAATCGGTAACTAACTTCTAAATTTCATGTTGCGACAAACTTTAAGAAAATAAAAACTGGTAATAAGTCACTATTTTTATTATTAATCAGCCGCTATATTGAAATCCGTCAGAACTAGAGAATTTTTTTAATGGGAATTTTTGCTTTCTACTTTCTTGCTGAGGCATTTTAGCCATATTTCATTTTTACCGGGGTATTTTCCAGGATAAGAATGTCTTGAACCATACAAAGCGACTTCAGGTACATTTTAATTTGCTGCTAGAAAACCTCGAATTACTGCAATTTTTAGAAATGAAATTATCAGAAGTCGTCTTTTTGGGAATAAATCCTGAACGCAACTGTTCACTAAACACATTTATTTATTGCTAAAAATTCACAAAAAAATCCCGAACCCTTATAATCCAATTTTCCCTATTCTATACCCTACAAAAGTGCTCCACTCACCCATTATCCAACAAATCTCAGCACATGAACGAGTTCGATGGCGTCGGAGCTCCGGACAAAAAAGAAAAGTAGTAGTAGTAAAATTTATTTGCATTCATACGGATAATTAATTACATTTTTTTTTACAAAAGAAGTTTTTGTTAACTATAAAAATGCAAAAGGGAGCTGGAAGGCAATTTAGTATTGTTCGAGTCCAACCCCCGGTAATTTTTCTTAAAAAAACTAAATAACTAAATAAAATACAGTACCTATCACAAAATAGTTTAGAACAAGACAAAGTATCTACATGCATATATAATAATACCTAACCCTATAATATAATATTTAATATCCAGCAATCTTTATTTGTTTTTTTTTCATGATATATTTTGTTTTTCGTAGAGATACAACTTAATTTTTCTTTTAAAATTTCGAATGTTTAGGTTTTTAAGATAATCGGGAATAACATTGTACAGGCTATAGACGTTATAAGTAAAGCTCCTTTCAAACATGCCAGTTGTGTGCTGTGGTGGCGTTATCAACCCCCTAAACCTTAAATTCAAGTTGTGGACATCTGTTCTATACTTAATTTTTTTCGCTAAGTAAGGTGGGGTTTGTAGCTTAATTATTTTGTGAAAAGGAGTGCAGTGCAGTTGCCTTCGCGTTCTCATATCCAGCCATCTTGTTTCTTTCAGTTTGTGTGATACTGGTTGAAATTTCCTTATGCCATAAATATACCTAAGACACGATTTTTGGACCTTTTGCACTCTATTTTGATCATTCTGGTCGAGACATGGCCCATATACCACATCACAGAAATTAAAGTGACTTAAAACCAAAATATTTGTCAGTTGGGTTTTCTGTTTTATAGTAAGAGAGTGCCGATGAGGATACAAAAGCTTAAGTGATAAGTATGCTTTTTTATGTTAAGGCTTATATGTTCTCTAAATCTAAGATCTGTATCCAACAGTAGACCTAGATCTCTTGCACAATCTGAAATGGGCAGGAGGTTATCCTGAATAGACAAGTTCATGTGGCTCTTTATTTCATTTTTACTTCTACCGAAAAACAATACTACCGACTTTTTAGGATTTATTTTTAAGTTGTGTTTTTCAGAATATTCTACCAAATTTTTAAGATCTTGTTCAATTAAGTTTTTAGCTAAAAATTGATCCTTGGGATAAAAAGAAAATTTTAGTTGTGTGTCGTCGGCATATTGTTCTGCATTGCAGTTTTTCACGCACTTTGTTAAATTGCAAGTGTAGATTGAGAAAAGAATTGGTGATAAAACTCCACCCTGAGGAACGCCCCTATTAATTTGATTTCGATTTGAATATCCTGATGATGTTTCTACATATTGAGTTCTTTCACTAAGATAGCTTTGAATAGTAGTAATCGCCTCTCTGGAGAATCCAACAAAGTGAAGTATAGAAAACAGCAATTCGTGACTGATGGTATCGAATGCTTTCGACTAATCAAGAAGAACCAGCACCGTAGTTTTACCTGCATCATTTTCCGTAAGGATGTCATCTGTAATGTTTTCCAGAGTTGTTGTGCAACTAAAACCCGGTCTAAATCCAGACTGATGTTCGGGAAGTACTTTATATTTATCCAAATGTTCTCTAATCTGTAAATCGAAGATCTTCTCAATAATCTTCGACAAGCAAGGGAGGATACTTACCGGTCGAAGATCATTGTACTCTTCAGGATTGTTCTTTTTTGGCAGCGGTTGTACTTTTGCTACCTTCCAAACCGAAGGAAATTCTTTCTCAAGAATACAGGTGTTTACTATATTAGTCAGAAAAGGCAATATTCGAGGACAACACATGGTAAGCATTTGACAGTTAATCTGATCTGATCCCACGGCAAGTGTTTTAATACCAAACAGATGCCTTCTCACTTCATCTATAGTGACTGTTTTAAAAGAGAATAGTTCATTAAAATCGGTTTTTCTATTTTGATGATAATAGCCTAACAGGTCCTGATCAATAGGGGCTGATGCACCAGAAAACGTGAGAAAAAAATCATTAATTTCTTCTGGATTATTTAAAATATCTGGTAATGAGATATTACTTTTAGAGTTTTCCAGTATACTTAAGCGTTTTAAACGTTTCCAGAGCAGAGCTTTATTATTTGACCTGGTACAATATTCCAAGTAACTCTTTTTTTCATTTGATATTGCAGTATTCGTTGTGTTACGGAGTTGCTTGTAATATTCCCAGTGTGCAGGGTTTTTAGTTTGCTTAAAACGCCTATATGCTTGTTCTTTTAAATTAATGAATTTACATATATTATCCGTCATCCAAGGACGTTTATGTTTCTTTATTAAAACTTTTTTAATGTGTGCTAAAACGTCAAAAATTGTTAATATGCATCTTTTCAATATTTCAACTTTTTTATCTATACCTCCAGCAAATAAAATTTGATCAAACGAGGTTGTGTTAAGGATTTCATTAAAAACGTTCAGATCGATGCGTTTAAAGTTTCTAAAACTAGCGTAGTACGGGGTTTCTTTGACATTCTCGCCGGACGTGCAGGATATCAGACAATGATCCGATACGTTTTCAATTTTTTTTACTTCTGGTTTTAAGCCGTTATCCTCTTTAGGGACTAATAGCCAATCTATTAAGGTACTTGATGTTTTTGTAACTCTAGTTGGAGATTCAATAATTTGCTTAAGGTTATATGTTGTTATATGTACTCTTATCAGAATCCAAAAAATCTACATTGACATCGCCACCACAGATCAACCTATCACAAACAATCGAAAACTGAGAGAGGGAGTCTTCAAGTGTGTCTAGAAATGTTGCAAATTCCCCCCCATGAAGCCTATATAAAGAACCAATACAGTAGGCACACTTGTTGAGTTTAAATTTTATCCATATTTGTTCAATACTTTGATTTGACGGACAGTCCAAAATCTCAAAAGTCATCCAATTTCTGACGTATACCCCCATTCCCCGCCCCAAGAACTTTTTGTTTTCTGTGGAAACCCTGTCCTTTCTAATTAATCTGTATCCATTAATTACCAGCCTCTCATTATCAATTTTATCTGTTAATAATGTCTCTGACATGCAAAATATATCATACTTCTCTCGGTCTAAAATACTCTTTATATCAGCAAAATGTGCTGTAAGTGAGCTAACATTAAAAAATGCCACTGTAAATTTTTTCATGTCTTTTTTTTTTATTTCGTAAAAATTTTACTATTATAATATTAAATAGGAACACCAAAAAAAAACTTTATTAAAAGTGCTCAGATTTCAAAAAATATAATTTTAATATTTTAAATATAAAAAAACTTGTATGCAAACTTTAAACTTACAAAAAAAAATACATGCAAATATCAATCCTACTAAAAAGTGTGTTTATTTATCCACTTTAAATAGTAAAAATATAAATATTGCCGTGTAGGTAGGTATAAAATAAAAACAAATAATAAACAAGTCTTATCAAATAAGGTTCACAAAAATAAATTATAAATAAAAAAGAACTTTGTTAAAGTGATGGTAAAAAAACTAAATAACTTATTGCTCTGACTTTTGACCCTGGCGTGTTAAGTATTTAAATCTCTGTCCAGAACTGCTGTTTGCAGAAATAGGAGTCACAGGACTAGATGTAGAGCTCAGTTTTGTTTTTTTGGTGGGTTGTTGTAGGTTAAATTGAGATTTTTCAGTAACTCGACTTTCTTTGTCTTTTTTTAAACCCTTTTTATCCTTTTTAGTTTCCTCCTGTTTTTCTTTGTCCTGCTTTTTTTGAGATATCTCTGGGACTTCCTCGTAATCCAGAATCACTTCCTTGGGGGATGGGGTTGAGGGGGCACTGGAAGTTTTTGATACAATTGTTGAAGATACACTTAGTAATTGGTTTGGTAACTTTTTGTTTTCTATGATCTCCTCGAAAGTGTAGATAGTTCCCTCAACCTCAATCCGATTATAACTTTTCAGCTTCTTACTGCACTCTTTAAGTCTCTCGTCTTTCAGAACCTCCAAAAGGGTTTTTCGCTGGTAGAGCTCTTCTTTAGTGAGATCCTCATTTATGTATATGTTTGTGTTTTTTAGTTTGGATCTAGCGCCGAGAATATCTTTCCTTTTGAACCCAGAAAGAAGTTCCAGTAGTATCGGTCTAGTTTTTTCCGACGGTCTTCCCAATCTGAAACAGTTGCTTATTTCTCCTAGCGAAAGTGAAATTCCTAGTAGTTTATTAACTATATCCAGAACTGCCCTTTCAGGGGGTGTAGAATTTTCCTCTACCCCCTGAAAAATCAAATTTTTCTTTTTATTTTGTCTTTCCACCACTTCAAGTTTCCCTTTCAGCTCCTCGTTTTCTTGTCTAAGTACTTTAATTTCTTCTTTTACCCCTGAGAGGTTGCTGTTGTGTTTTTGAATATCACTCTTCACCCCTTGTATCTCTCCCAAAAGGGTACTTTGTACAGTCAATATTAAATCGCGAAGATTTTTCATCGAAACTTCGCCACTTTCATCCATGCTCTCTTATTTTTGCTACAAAATTATGTACTCGGCAACACTGTAATCTAAAGTCGTGCTGTGATAGAACTGTCTGTGGTACCAAAAGTTTTTTGACCGGTTGATCGTTACTGGGCGCCTTTTTCATAAAACTTTATTTTTCACTTAAATCGTGTACATTTTGGGGATTTTTTCACTTACCCCGATACTAGTCTCTTGTACAATTGATACCAACGTATTTTAAACTATTTAATTTCACTTTACACAATAAAAATAAGAAATTTCTTCGGAGTACTTTTTCAAGGCTTGTACAGCAAAGCAGGCCACGTTGCCATGATGAATGAAGTAATTCCAAAAAACAATTAATGTTATCCCCTAAAGAGCACGATTGTTGTAGCAATTATAAATCGCGTCGTTTTGATGAGGTAAGAAAAAAAAAATAATTCCTAGAACACAATCACACACACAAAAGTGAAACCAAAAAGGTTGGCAGTTATTGACTGGGAAGGGCACAAATTTTCACCAGAGGCCTGTCAAGCACACCTTTTGTGGTTCTAACCTGCACCACCCTAGGAATCCCATCGGGGCTAGGATATATTTTAGTTATACACGCCAACGACCAACGTAGAGGTGGGGCGTTTTCATCTCTTATCACTACGAGCGGGTCTAACGTGGGAGGGTTATTTGGAGTATTTCACCTTCCTCTTTGTGTTAATTGATTTAAATACTTCATATGCCACCTTCGCCAAAAGCTTTGGTGCAACTGTTGCTTTAATTGCCATCTGTTTAATCTTCCAATCTTGATACCATTTAGATCCTCATCAGGAGGAGCCGTCAGAGGTTCAAGGGTCACAAAATGCCCAGGGTTAAACAACTAAGATCATTGGGCGAAGGGCTGACACTACACAAAGGTCGAGAATTCAAAATTGCCTCAATCTGCACCAACACTGTGTATAATTCCTCAAACGTGAGGATTTGTTCACCAATAATACGCATTAAATGCGATTTTGTTGATTTGCCACCTGCCTCGTGGAGGCCATCAAAGTGGGGGCCCCAGGAGTGTTAAAAGTCCACTTTATGGACAAAGAATCCGCCGCTTGTTTACAATAACTATCCAATATGTTTCTCGCTCCCAAGAAATTCGAACCCTGATCAGCAGCGATGAACGCTCCTGACGTTAAGTCCGACACCAGTTCCAAATGAATTGCCTTCGTGGGCAACACACACAAAAATACAACCATAAGACTTTTGGCTGCGAATACCTCTAGCCTTACTCATCGTTATGAAAAAAGGTCCCATATAATCAACAGCCACATGTGAGAAGGGCTTCACCTGTGATATACGAGCCTTCGGTAAGTCTCACATATAAGGGGAAAAGGGCACAGGCCGAGTGCGAACACACCTAAAACATTTCGACAACACACTGAATTGCACGCTTCGCCGATACAATCCAGAATCTTTGCATAACCAGATAGTACATCATACGAGGACCGGGATGACCGTTTTCTCGATGCACTTGCTCAATAATCAATGTTGTCAACCTATGTTGTCTAGGAATCCACATCGGGTGTTTAGATTCGTAAGACAAATCTTCACTATGGCGAAGACGCCCACGAACCCTCACGACGTCATATTGGTCGACAAAAGGAGCTAATTTTCTGAGGGACTTTGAGCAAGACTCTTTATTCAAAATTTTCTGAATATCTTTACTAAAACAGGTCTGTTGGACATGCTTCACAATAGTCACCAGAGCTCTATGTAACTCTTCAAATCACAATGCACTGGTCTCAAAATTTTCTTTAAGACGAATGATCCTCATAGGTCTCAACATTTAAGCCACAATATTTTGTATTTTTCGCAATGACGAAAATCTTTCTAACAAAACCGTTAAAAATGAGGAGATAACTCAGTCACAAACACTGTAGATTTTTCTTCAGCTTGAATCTCGTCACAACTAATATCAAGTCCTTCAGAGATAGCCCATGAAGCCGAAGGCAAAAACAGCCAAGAGGGGCCTTGAAACCACAATGGGTGATTAACAAAATCACAGGGAAGCAAACCTCGAGATAAACAATCTGCTGGGTTTGACTTACCATCCACGTGATTCCACACACTAGGAGGTAAAATCTCTTGAATTTGAGTAACCCTATTTGCCACAAATACCTTCCAGCGGGAAGGATGATCCTTGATCCAGGATAGAGGAATAGTCGAATCTGACCATGCAAAAAGATTATCAATTTTAATATCACGTAGACTCTCCATCACAAAACACATCAATTTACTCAATAAATGAGCAGAGCAAAGTTCAAGCCGAGGCACTGAGATCACTTTAAGCGGAGCCACCTTACTTTTTGCACACAGAAGATGACCACTCACTTTTCCACATGTATCCACTTGTCTTAAATATACCACACCACCATAACCTAATAATGAGGCATCACAAAAGCCGTGTAGTTCCCTTAAAACTACATTATCTACACTCACACACCTTGGAATGGTTATAGTTGAAAGAATGGGTAACTGCGACAAATATGTAGACCACTGATCCACAATTGCCTGCGATGGGCAATCATCAAAATCTAACCCTTGAAGCCACAACTTCTGGATTAAAGATTTAGCCACAAAAACTACTGGTGAGAGAAAACCCAAAGGATCATATATTCTGGCTATTTGAAACAAAATATTTCTTTCGGTACATGGCTTGTTGTCTGACACTACTGAATATAAGGGTTCCACTGGAGGCCCAAAATTTTCAACTCTGAATCACCTTCATCAAAACTGATGGGTTGGAGGTGACTCTCTGGCACATGCTCCAGCAATTCTAAATAATTACTGTTCCACCTCCTAAGTTCGAACCCCCTAAGTCTCAACAATGTCACTAACCGTCTCTGGACCTCCAAAGCCTCTGAGACAGACTTTGCTGATCCCACGGCATCGTCGATGTAGGTCGATTGCCTCAATATATCAGCTGCTAAAGGGTACTCTTGACCATGATCCCCTGCCAATTGCAACAAAGCACGGATGGCCAGGTACGGACTACAACTTAAGCCATAAGTCACAGTATTTAAAACATACTCACAAATGGGTTGATCAATTGTTTGGTACGCCACATCTTCAGAATGCACTAAAATGTTACGATACATTTGTCTTATATCTGTAGTGAAGACCACTTTCTTCATACGAAAGTTCAACAAAATAGAAACAATATTTGTTTGTAGTTTACTTCCAACCAACAACACATCATTTAAACTCAGTTTATTACTAGTTTGTGCTGATCCATCAAAGACAGCTCTAAACTTTTGTAACTCTCCACTATCTTTCCAGATGCCATAATGAGGAATATAATATTTTCCATAAGAATCACTAGAGTCACTACTATTCACCACCCTCATATGGTTCTGATCAAGATAGTCCGCCATAAAATCACAATATGCTTCACGAAAAGAAGGAGTTTTAAGCAAGCGAGCCTGTAGCAAGTGAAATCTTTTCAAGGCTTGGGACTTCGACTCACCTAAGGTAGCCTGTTCACGAAATGGCAATCTCACAATATATCTACCATTTTTATCACGTCCATGAGTGGAACTAAAAATGTCCTCACATCTTTGATCATCTTTAGTCAATAGAATATCCACAGAAAGAGTCTCAAGTTGCCAAAATTGTTGTAGTGATTCCTCAAAACCTGTTGAGTTTAAAGAGGTACACCAACTAAGTTGACTTGTCGAAGGTTTGTTACACACACTACCCATGAGCACATACCCAAAGATGGTATTCATAGCACAGGGTCCGCCATTTTGCCCCTGTTTAAACCCAGGATGTAAAACTTGGGAGAAGACATCAGCTCCTAATAATAACTTCACATCTCGGGGAGTACCATACTGGGGATTAGCTAATGTCACACCAGATAAGTATTTCCATTTATTACTCATCTCACTAGAAGGAGTCACACCACAGATGAGGGGGACTACCACCGCTTTCACTTCAATAGACCATGACAAATTACTACTTGGGCTTACACATAGCACAATGTTTCCTAGCGAAACACAAGATGTCATGTTATTGATACCTACAATGGGCGTTGAACCGCCTACACGTGGCAAACCTAGCCGCTTGGCAAAGGAAGCTGTTGTAAATGAGGTTTCGCTTGCTGAATCCAATAATGCCCGACAAGTTACAACATTACCTTGACAATCACGCACACACACTTGCGCAGTGGCAAAAAGAACAGTCTTAAAATTGGGAACTGAATTCCTTCACACATTCACTGCAACAGAGTTTTCATATATTTCTAGATTTTCACTATTTGACGCCAAATTGTTACCTGAGACATTTTCTGACCTCTGACCGGACTCACTCCTCACTGTTGAGGTACCTTTCGAATTAGGAAAGTGTAACAATGTGGAATGTCTTCGGGAACAAATTCTACAGTTTGAGTTGATAGAGCAGTCAAGAAACCCTATGTTTAGCAAGGCAATTGAAGCACAGCTGCTCACTTTTGGCAAAGTCATGTCTTCATCTAGCTCACGAAATTTATCACATCTAATTATCAAATGTTGGTTTTGGTTACCAAGAGATTTACAACATAAACACTCACTATTACCACCTGACTCCCTAGCTTTAGTAAAAAAATTATGTTTAGGACTTGAGTGACTGACCTTTTTTGACACTTCATATTTTCTCTGACTTGACACACTCGACACATTCACAGGACTTGAAGTAGATTTGGATAGAAGTGCAGTATTCTTCAAAGCATGACAATTTGTTTTCAAAAAACTAATAAGATTTTGATACAAAGGGATTTTATCTTTACTGTACTCTATTTCAAATCGCGTTTTCAA
This sequence comes from Aspidapion aeneum, assembly GCA_963576565.1. NCBI lineage: Eukaryota > Metazoa > Arthropoda > Insecta > Coleoptera > Brentidae > Aspidapion > Aspidapion aeneum. The sequence goes on from OY755038.1 coordinate 89,879,608, forward strand.
AAAAGGATCTATTTTTTGCAAGAGTAAATTTAGCTTTGTACCACAAATCCAATTCTTGATAATTATCTAAAGCCTCCAACTTTTCTTTAAAAGTAGAGATCAATTTACGTAGCTCCACTGATGGTTTTTAGCTGAAGCATTCACAATTGCCAACCAATAATCTGTCAAAAAGAATCTATCATTTTGGTACCTATCCACTAAAGCTATAGGGCTGTAGCTGTTTTATAATGCCTGCCCTGAATATGGATATTCTTAATCACATCCGCTGCTTCACCCTCTAAAACCGGAACTAAAAATTGAAATTTGGCAATATCTGAGTACTCGGGATCCTCATCTACCAATGTCCTAAACATATCATAAAAGGTCGGCCACTTTTGCCAATCACCACAGTAGGTCGGTATATCTAACCTCGGTTTTGCAAAAGTTTTCATTCTACCACTCACAGACAAATTTGAATCATTTTTATTCCTATCACTCACACTAACCTCAACCGGCAACAAGTCCTTACAAATTTGATTGATTGAACATTGCATTGAGACACACTTATTTATAACCTCTTGCTCCGTATCACACTCACTATCGTCTACCAACCCTACAATATCTAAATGCAGGTCTTCGAACCGACTTACCCACTCCGCTAAGCCTTCTACACGCGTTTGTAACTGACCCTTTTTCGTTGAGTCGATAAGGGCTTCATTTGCCAAGTTATAGAGCACTCGGGTTCGATTGAAGATTGTTAATCTTTTCTTTTTTAATAATTTTATTTCCGACGTCATTTTTTTAGTTTTCTTGGTCATCAACGCACGAAATTCCTACTAAAATCTCGGAAAATAAACACAAAACGCGTTGTCTTCGAAATAAAAACAAACAAAATTTTTCAAAATTAAACTGAGGTTAGAACCGCTAAAATCAGCTGCTTGACAGCTACACTGTATGTCTATACCGAAAGCCACACCTTTGTTTCCTGTATGTCTATATAGAAATCCCAACCACACAAGAACCGGAACTCGCTTTCACTTTAGTCGGTCACTGGTGCCGTTCACCAGTTGCCAACTTCTCTTTGTTTTGAATTCAATTTTTGAAGGCCAATCTTTGGTCACGTGACCCACAAAAAAAACGGTCGCGACAATCGTAAAAAATGGCACATTCAAAAAATGAAAACCACAAGGCTGAAAGGGGAAAAGATTAGAGAAATTGCTACAAAAATCGTATATCCACACTGCCAATTTAGGATTTGGCTAGAAGGATCATTTAATTAACGCAAATGTTCACTAAACACATTTATTTATTGCTAAAAATTCACAGAAAAATCCCGAACCCTTATAAAAGTGCTCAACTCACCCATTATCCAACAAATCTCGGCACATGAGACGAGTTCAATGGCGTCGGAGCTCCGGGCCGCGTGTGGTCTCGTTGCTGGTCAAAGATGGAAGAGACGAAAATCTCGCCTTTTTTTAGTGTTTTTGACGTATGTCACGTCAACATGACACTGGGCATAGAATCAAAAATAGGTAAAGGTTTTTGACAACAATTTCAATTTGGACCCCTATTCCTGAGAAATCTATGACCCACACTTTGTTTGAACACACATTCTTAAAATTAAGATCCAACAAATCCTGCTTTTTTGGAATCAGGTCAGGTCTAAGGACCTCAAAAATATATTTTTTAAAATCCTCATACCCATATCGACTATGTCAAAACCAATCGTTTTTTGGACTGGTGTTCTGCGACTCAGATTGACCCTTCAGGTTTAGAGAATAATTGAACCATATGCTGTAACAACGTTGCACAGTGGGGCAGAAACACAAAAAGGTGCGATAAAGTCCCACAGTGCAATGGATGTATTTCTTTGTAGTCAGGAATGTCTAAAATGAATTACTTGGTGATCCAAAATAAAAAAAATTGACCCCGAGCTGTTAGTCGATGTAGAAGTGGTCGAATAAGCTTCAAAATAATTCCTAAAATACTATGTACGACGGTAATGTTTACAAAATATTATATTATGTTGTCGACCCTACAGAAACGGAAAGGCCAAGTTTGCCCCCTCCCCAATAACTAATCGTCCCCCTGAAAAATGAAAACACCTAAACCCCCAAAAAAAAACTTTACAGAACCGACATTAAATTTTTACACACTTTTCTTCTATCTGATTTTCGCTATTTTTAAAACGACAGAACCTTTCAGTGGCGTATATAAGGGGGGCCTGGGGGTCCGGGCACCCCCCGAAGCTAAGATTTTTCTAGAAATTTTCCACATATTTCATAAATACAAACATAAAACCCACTACTGGAAGCTTTCTTTGTTTATAAATAATCATGTTTATATATTATACTACAGAACAAAAAATAATTTAACTACAGTCGAACCTCTATAACTCGAACTTCAAGGGACAACCAAAACAGTTCGAGTTATGAAGAGTTCGAGTAAAAGAAAAAAAATCATATATTTCAATAAATGTTTTTATTGCATTAAAACTGTTGAAAAGTACAAAACTAACTTAAAATAAATGTATATGTACATACTTAAAAACTTGAAAAATAATTAGTTAAGTATTACATTTTGACAATATGTTTTTTTTGTTCAGTTGGACTCAATTTTTTTTCGTATTTCAAAGATAAGAGATAAGTCATTATTTGTTGTGGCCTCATCCATTGAAAAACCGAGCTGAATGGTTTCAATTGCTTTTAAAACTTCAGTGTTGGAAGGTTTTTGTCTAGGATTTTCTTCATTCTCATCTTCATCGTTAGAGTTTTCCTCAAAATTATCCTCTGTTTTGCCAACACTTTCCAAGATCTTATCTTCTGTAAGAGTTTCGGTTGTTACTAAATCCTCGTCTACATTTAAAAATTAATCAAGACTGTATATTAATAAACCAAATAATAAGTTAAAAAAAGATCGGTCTGAAAGTGTAAAATTAACGTATAAACCTCGTTATAAAAAAGTATTTTTATCCTTTAACGAATTGTAGCTTTCGCTACGCTCGTGCTAAAAACTTTTTACCTTGAAATCCCTTGGTATAATTATATTATAAGAACAGGACCCTCTTTAATCCTTATTTTAGCGATAAAACTGTCATTTTTTTATCCTTAAAATTCAAAATAAAAAGCTCTATCAAACATTATGTTTTTAGTAAAGTAGCTGAAAACCACATAATTATAATTATAATTTAATTTTAGGGCAGAAAAATCCAAAAGTTTAAAAAATATTTTCTAAAATTCGTAATTAGCTATTGGCCAATTATATACCTCGCTACGCTCAGGCTACAAACTTTTTGCCTCGGGATAAGGTGTGACTTTTATTCCTTAATATATAATGCGTATAATAATAGTATGTGTAGATGTATATGTATTTAGTACGTTATATTTTAAATATCTATACTACAATTTAAACACATATTTCGCTAACTTTAGAGAAAAATGTTAATATTTAAAAATTAATTCCGGCCTTATTAGCAAAAACTAGCAGCTAAATGTGGCATCATTTTAAAAAGGAATGTTCAATAAACAATGACATGTGAAAACAAGTAACTTTATGTCTACGTATTTTTTTTTAAATTAAAGAAAATAAAAAAATTTTGAAAGATTTTACAAAAATGGCAGTTTGAAGAAAAACAACAAAAATGTTGCATTTTTTTTATACGAGAATAATGTACTCACCATAGTGATTATCTGACATAATTAAAATTATTTTAACCAAACTTGATCAACATTAAAAATTGTGGCAAAGTTGATTCATTTGTGTTCTTAAATCAACTACGTAACGTCAGTTTTCAAAACACGCTAACTTTGACAAGGTGTTTTATTCATTTGTTTGACGTTGCGTTTGACGAAGCTAACTTAATATGGTAAAGCGATTATTAATAAATAATTTTCAGTAAAAATATGCTCCATATTAAATAAATGAGTTCTGCACTAAATCGCATGTTTTCTTGATTTTGCCCCTCTGTGCGTTATAAGCGCCAAATACTGTTTTTTTTTGGAAATTAAAAAAAAACGTTTTATTTTTAATTGTTTAGACATGTAAAGTGTTTATAAGTCTAATATGGTTGACTTTAGGTTGTATAATAATAATTTAGGTATTATTGCCTTAGATGTATAAAGGATAGGGTTTTATGAACTTAGATGCTATATTTTAATAAAACAACGTTGTATATCCACGTCGGTTACAACGTAGTTTTGCGGCAATAGGGCGGTTAGAACGTTGTTTTATGTTTAAAAATAAAGCACAATGATAGTAAAAAACGTGTTTATTAACTTAGGTTAAAACCACCTTTGGGTGTAGTAGGTACCTAAAAGCTGTAATTATACACTCTTAAGATTTTCATAAAAAGTTACATATTTTAATGGAATATATATGGCAAATACAACGTTGTTACACCTGAGTATGCAAGTCAACTAATTTTATTACCATTATAAAATAGGAATAGAAGCCCCGTATTCTTCTACCACTTTATAGGTTGATTATTTCGATCACATACAACTTTGTTACATGGAAAACTCGAATGTGCCTATATTGGCGGTTACAATGTTGTTCCAGCATAGTATTCAATTGTGCAACATTTGTTGCCTTTATCACAAAACCCCACTTTTCTTGGAAATACGGCTTCAAGCTTAAGAACTAATATTGCTGATTTCTGCAGGCTTTATTAATAGGTCAAAATACATATGGGGCTTTCCATGTCAACCCAGCCACCTTTTGCACTTAACAATTTTGATTTTAATAAAAATTTATTTTTTGGTTCCTCTGTAGATAAAGATTACACCAAGGTAAAAAATGTTGCTATTCCTTAAATCTACTGGGTGTTTTATCTTCTTAATTGGCCGAAGAATATCTATAGTTTATGATTTTTCCTGAAAAAATATGAACTTTGCAAAAAAAATTACTATTGTTTAGAAATAAGAACAAGAGGCTTTAAGAAAAAATATTGAAAATGACAGATAATCGCATCAGTGAACTTAGTACAAGACAATAAATTTAAAAAAAACCGCCATTTTGAAAATGTGACCCCTACGACTTTTTATATTTTTTTGAAAAAAGATTCTCCAATATTTTGTCTATTGCCTTTAAATATTTTAGAGTGGGTCGAGAAGTATAAATACCTAAAGAAAAATTCTTGTGTAAGTGCGCGGAGGGCTTGGCCCATTGAGTTGTATAACGCCCTGAAAGGGCGTTAGAGACAGAAAGACAAGGCATTTTTTATTGACCCTATCCAATTTGGTTTCTATGGGCCGGTATTTCTTTTACAATAAAAACAGAGATATACATTATTGAACATGTGAAACGGACAAAGATATGGTGATTTTGCATGCTAATAATACCCTAGATAATATATGGGTTTTTTTATCTCTTTCACACTGACGGCATAAGTGCGACAGATAAGCAGCATTCTACCTGTTTATACAGGAAAACTGATAGACAATGTTGTCTAAGTACGGAATTGAATTTTTTTGAATTTTGTGCGGGAATATTACAAAAAGAAATCTTAAAACGTTTAAAAACAAGTTTAGAAGTAACTATTTGAGTTCAAACATGGTCCTAAATTGTTTTTTGTGCAAAAGAAGAAAAAAATCGATAAAAAAACAACATTTCATGGGTAAGTCGTCTTATATATAGTATAGTTTTTACTAAAACACGAGAAAGTTCAGTAGCGTCACGATAGATAGTTTTTTCTGCGACCGTGCGATTTTACCCTCACACATTTTGATTCAGAAAGTGTCACTTCCCCGCACACACAGATTATTTTTTAATAATAATTTGTCCTGCAATGCGTTCTGGTACCTTTTACCACCCTACTCAAAACTTATTACAACAAGTTTTTTTTGCATTGCATGAAAATTAACAGAAAGTATTTGATTTTCTTAAAAATGATTTTTTTTTTAAATACTTACATACCGATTTTTATCCAGTTGTTTTTGTTTTTTCGAACCAAACTTTTGACATGTCACGGTCGAGTTTCATATATCTTGATGAATTGTTGCACACACTGATCTATGTTTTTATAAATTTCGATAAATTTAATGTTTTTTGCGGACTTTACAGTAATTTTAAGTTAAATTTTGGTCTTTCATCGCGAAAGTATATATTTATTATTATATGACGCCACCGCGACCGGTCTACAGGCCGGTATCATATGTGTATGTTCTTCTAATGTCATTTGACCATCATGCTGTCTTACTTAATAAGGTCACTTAGTTTAATAAAAAATTTTGTCCTACATAATATAAAAGAAGAATAGAAACCAACAAAAAATTTGTGACACTTCGATTACCGATTTTCTTTGATTGCGATGGATTAGGGTGACCAGATTACGGTTTATTAGGGTGCCCCGAATGCGGAAAAAAAGATTTTGAAAAATTTCCCTAAAAAAATTTGAAGACCGAACACTCACGCGCCACTCAATGTTTATGGTCGCATACACTAATCCTAACTCGATTTCCGACGCTTATGGACAATGGTTACCCCCTGGACATAAACCTAACAACTTTTACTATATTTATTAACAACTAGGTAGGTTAGGTTTGGTTAGGTTGGGTTATGTTGGGTTAGGTTGGGTTGGGTTAGGTTGGGTTAGGTGGGTTAGGTTGGTTCAGTTTGATTATGTTCGGTTAGATTCCGCTAGGATTGTTTAGGTTAGGTTTAGCTACATTCGGTTAGGTTCGGTTTAGTTTAACCAAATCGAACCGAACCAAACCGAATCTAACGGTTCGGTTTGGTTTGGTTTGATTGATTCGACTCGGTTCGGTTCGGTTCGGTTTGGTTCGGGTAGGTTTGGTTCAGTTTGATTATGTTTGGTTAGGTTCGGCTAGGTTTAATTTGTTTTGGTTAGGTTCAGCCAGATTCGGTCTGGTTCGGTTCGGTTCGTTTCGAATCGGTTCGGTTAGGTTCAGTTTTGTTCGGCTAGATTTGGTTCAGTTTGATTATGTTTGGTTAGGTTCCGCTAGGTTCAGTTTGTTTCGGTTAGGTTTAGCTACATTCAGTTAGGTACGGTTTAGTTTAACCAAATCGAACCGAACCAAACCGAACCGTTAGATTCGGTTTGATTTGGTTCATTTCGATACGGATCGGTTCAGTTTGGTTTTGTTCGGTTAGACCTTCGATAAATTTAAAAGAAGTAAATAATTATTAATTTTTAGTGTTTTAAGGAATAAAAATTGATATAATGTTCAATTAAACTAATTTTTAATTGTAACAATGTAGGAATCATAATTTTCTTGATTTTGTTTTGAATTTCATGCTTCTTTAAAAATTTTGCATTTTTATAAAATGACCAAAAAAACTGACCCGATTTCGATCAGCGACCTTAGTTATTTCAAGTTTTTGTTAACAGCTGATAGACGTCAGGGACCGTTTTGTTTCAGTTTGAAATGAGAAAATGCTTCTTTTGAAGCAATTTGTATGGGTTTTAATGGGGTTTTAGAAATTTTCAATTTCAATTTTTTTACATAATATACGATTTTCCGCAATTTTTTTTTGAGAAATCACTATAAAATGATCTAAAATTATCATTTTTCAAAAAACTTCGTGGTTTTAAGAAAAGTGGTAAAACGTACCAGACCCCTGAAATGTGTTGCAGTCTAGGACAACTGGGCGCCGCCAACTCGGCGCCACCAACTGGGCGGCGGGCTAACGGGGCGGCAGGCCCACTGGGCGCCGGGCCAACTGGACGTCGAGTCAACTGGGCGCCGGACTAAAATATTTTTTCTTGATAAAATGTGCAGATGAAAAACAAAATAGATATATTATTATTTATGCAAAAACATCTTTAAAAAATCCTTTACTTAATATTCTTGAAATTTGGGTTTGTTAGAGTTAAATCCATTAAGTCGAGTGTTGAAATTTTGGTAGGTCTAGAGTTCTACATAAACACAACATAAAATTTACGTTTTTATTACAAGAATGGCGAATCCAAAATGGAGGATTTTTTTATTTTTAAACCGATTTGTCTCAAACTTGAAAGTTTGAAGTGTTTGTGATCACTTAATACAATTTTACCCTCAAACTTAAAAAAATTAAAATCGCGGATCCAAAATGGCGGACTTTCTTATTTATGCATCGATATGTATCGAATATGGAACTTGGCGGTGTTTCAAGTCGCAGAACACTACACCTACCAAATTTCAACACTCGACTTAATAGATGTTGAAATTTTTGTATAAATAACATATTTATTTTGTTTTTTATCTGCACATTTTATCGAAAAAAAAATAGTCCGGCGCTGAGTTGGCCCGGCGCCCATTAGGCCCGGCGTGGCGCCCTGTTGGCGGCGGTTCGGTTTTGGCCGAGTTGGCCCATTCCGAATTAAAATTTTTAGTTCCGAAATTTCATCTGACTCGAGCATAACTTGTAGTCCACCCAAGAAGAGAAGAGTTGAAGAAGACCCTTGTTCAAAGAAAGAAAATATTTTACGTGGAAGGTACAACATTTGTAAAGTTCTAAGATGAAAACAATAATTTTAATACATCCACTGCCCTTAGCATGCTTAGAAATTCTTTTTACTCTTTTTTTTACTGAAGAGAATTTTGTAAACACAGTATACACAAGTATTCATGAATTATTTATTATTCAAACAGAAAATTGTTGATCAAAAAATTCTAGTGGAATTCAAAATTTTTATTTTGCGCCGCCACTGCCCTTTTTTATTCAAGACAAGCAAATAGAATATTTTTGCGATGTTGCATGTGTCCGGACTTACCAAACCGATATTCTATTTTCATCCCTATCTTGCTCATTAAATTCTTACTTGTATTTGGTCAATTGCGATAAAAGCTTGATATAATGGCAATTTAGGCCCATGCCGGGTCTACCCGTAGGGTATAGAAGTCAATGGCTTGGCCGTACTTATATGTATATGGGCAAGCGAGCAGTCCTATTGAGGCACCGAAGGTGTGAATCAATATACATTTTATTAAAAAAAGGTGTTTTGCTTTAAGGAAAAAATCTTTTTTTTTCATTCTGATGGCCCCCTCCTCGCCTATGACATCAGCGGCGTCACATTGAAGGCCAAGACGGGCCTTGGCCTTCCACTGTTTAAAACCTTATCGGCTATTAACATTGTGGCACATTTTTCTAATTAATTCTAATTACCTAGTCCTGCATATGACACTAGATGCCACTAAACAGGGTGTCCCAAAGGCGATTTCTTTTGGGAAGTCTCGACCATCATTTCCGAGTATCCAGTATAAAGAATAGCGGTTTTTTTTTTAACTCTGCGTTTTGGAAGGGGGCCTATAACTTTATTGTTTTACTCAAATCGTTTTTGTATAGTCTATTTTGAATATAGTAGTAGTAGTAGTGTGGGGTAGGCTCTAGGCCTGGCGACTAGGCACATGAAGCGCCCTTTTCGCCAACCCCCGGGCATCCCCCCTACTGCGTCCTTCCTTCGCTAAGGAATCTGCCCGTCTTCTGTACAAAGGCCAGAATATCGGGCCACCTCAGATTCAGAAGGTCCTCCGTCTTAAAGGTTTCCTCTTCGAATACCTCTCTTCTTGCCTCCTTATATGCTTCACATGATGAGAGGAAGTGCGCCGTGGCCTCGTCCTCGGCTCAGCATCGCTCGCACGTTGCGTCGGTCTTCACTCTCATTTTCGCCAGGTGGCCTTGTAGGACGCAGTGTCCGGATAGGACTACCACTATGGCTCCCACCTCTCTCCGTGTTCTACGGAGCAGCCAGTCCCGACGGGATTTGCTGTATCCTGTCACGTACTCCTTCGCCTGTCTGGCGTTTCCTGTGTTGGTGCATTCCTTTTGTATCTCTTTCTGGGTCCACTCCGTTACGGCCGACTTCATTTGCCCTCTTGTGAGTCCCAGGAAAGGCTCTGGCCCGACGCATTTTTGCGGCGAGTTCGTCCGCTTTCTCGTTTCCTGGGACTCCCATGTGGCCTGGGACCCATACGAGCTCCACCTCTCTTATTTTGAATATAACTATTTAGTTGAACTTCATCTGAACTTTTAATTTTTAGGGTATACTTAGTCATAAAATGAAATAGCCAGTGAAAAGTTTCCTTTAAAGAAATCAATCACTTAGTATTTATTTTTTAGGTAAGTTAAGCCCCGCTCGCAAAATGCAGAGTTAAAAAAAACCGCTTTCCTTTTTACTGAACACTCGGAAGTGAGGGTCGAGATTTCCCAAAGAAATCGAATTTGGGAGACCCTGTATAGTGGCGCCGAATGTCATAAAAGTGCGGGAATAGGTACCTAGTCTAATTAGAAAAATGTGCCACAATGTTGGTAGCCGATAAGGTTTTAAACAATGGAAGGCCAAGGCCCGTCTTGGCCCTTCAATGTGACGCCGCTAATGTCATATGCAAGGGAGGGGGGGGGGGTGTCAGAATGAAAAAAAAAAGATTTTTTCTTTAAAGCAAAACAACTTTTTATAATAAAATGTATATTGATTCACACCCCAGGCGCCTCAATAAGACTGCTCGTTTGCTCATATACATATAAGTACGGCCAAGGCATCCGTGCACTTACACAAAAAATTTTCTTTTTGGCATTTATACTTCTCGGCCCACTCAAAAATTTTTAAAGGCAATAGACAAAATATTGGAGCATATTTTTTCAAAAAAATATAAAAAATCGAAGCGGTCACATTTTCAAAATGGTGGATTTTTTAATTTATTGTCTTGTACTAAGATCACTGACGCGGTTATCTGTCATTTTCAATATTTTTTTTTAAAGCCTGTTGTTCTTATTTCTAAGCAATAGTAAAAAATTTTTTTGCAAAGTTCGTATTTTTTCAGGAAAAATCATCAAACTATAGATGTGCTTCGGCTAATTAAGAAAATAAAACACCCTGTAGATTTAAGGAATCGCAACATTTTTTAATTTTTTTTTATTATCTTAGTGTAATCGTTATCTATAGAGGAACCAAAAAATAATTTTTTATTAAAATCAAAATTGTTAAGTGCAACATGGAAAGCTCCATATAATAAGTTGCTGCAAGATCAAATTTTTAAATAAAAAATCTTTATGTCTAGAAGATAAAGTCTCTAACTAATTCCATTTTTATAAAAAATTTTGCTTGAAATCATGGTCCGATGGAATTTAGAGAAACTTATTAAACGCTACCAATATTGGGGCCCCCAGGGCGCCAACCACAGCTTGGAAAGGCAGGTCAAATTGACTATTTTTACCTAAGAAATGATTATGTAAAGTCTGTTGCTTTCTGTGTTGTCGAAAATAATGCTCCTTGTTCAACTTCTGTTTTAATAGAATGAAATTTTTAAGGGTTGCTACATGTGCGGCGTGTATTGTAGTTGAATGGAAAATCATTTGTGTTACATCCCGCCGTTGGAGATTGGATTAAAATTTTGTTGTTCCTAGAAGAACTGACTATACTTAAATAAAATAAGTAGAAATATATACATTTTTTAGTTCTTCATCTTTATCAAATCACAAGACGCTGCCCAAGTTCACATTCCCATCGTATCCACACGACTGGGCGACATACACGTCACCCTATACGCTTCAACCCTTATTGGAACTGATCAGATTACGAAGAAGATTCACGTCGAGGCGGACGGCTTGCCGCAGTTTAGACATCAATCGGTTTTGTTGGATTTGAGTAATAAGGCGTATACATTCCAGTATATGCATGTTAATGTTAGCGAGACCCCTGTTATTCCATACGAATATGACAGGTTAGTATGAAAACTGTTTTTTCTTACTAAAAAATAATTTGATGAAGGTTCGATTGTTAAAACAATTCATATAATAACAAAAAGATTTCATGTAAAAAAAAGCCAAGTACGCAAAAATGGTATTCCGTAAAAAGGATTGAGATAAAAGTAAAGCCAAGTTCCAATACAAATTACAAAATGAAAGGTTCTTACTAGTTTGAAAATGTTTTTTTAAATTTCCTATTACAGCCAAACTTTTCATTTGCAGCCGTAAGAGAACCTTTCATTTTGAAATTTGGATTGGAGAACTTGGCTTTACTTTTATCTCAATTCATTCAATTTACGAAATACCATTTTAGCGTACTTGGCTTCTTTTTACATAAAATGTTTTTGTTATGATTTTACTCCTTTATTAAAGGATTTGAATAATATTTAAGTTTTAAAGTAGTAAAATATGCGGAATATTGTTCAAAACTATGCAATGCCAAAAATGTTGAGGTTTTTTAATTTTTTCCTATGGTTTTATCATAGTTCCTTCTAAAGCTCAACTCTCTAGCGTTTCTGGAAGTGTGCAATGTTACTTTTACATAACTCTACAGTTTTAGGGGAGGAAAATAAATTAAAATTTTGGTGTTTTTAAATTTTTTTCTATTTTGTCATAGTTCCTATCAGTCTTCCAAAGCTTAGCTCTTTAGCCTTTCTGGAAGTGAGCAATGTTACTTTTACATAACATTACATTTATAGGGAAGTTATTTAAAATTTTGGATTTTTAAAATTTTTTTCTATAGTTTTATCATAGTTGCTATCGGCCTTCCAAAGCTCAGCTCTCTAGCGTTTCTGGAAGTGGGAATGTTACTTTTACATATTACATTTATAGGGGAGGGAAGCAAATTAGAATTTTTGAGTTTTAGCATGTCTGGAAGTACCGTAGAATTTTGATGATCTCTACATGAGTGAGTGAGTGAGTCAGTGGCAATTTCGGGTTTTTTGAAATTTCGTAACTACTTTACTACTTTATGGAAGTCCATGAAACTTGGAGGGGTTGTTAACTCTATAAAGATCTACTACTGTGTTGAGTTTCGTAGCTTATTCCGAAGTAGAGTTTTATATAGGTCAAATATGGGCTGAAATGTTTTAAGAAAAGATGGTACAGCAGTTTACGCGAACTTGGCGGGGCACTGCCGTACCTTTATGTGTAATCTATATACCAGGGCTACTATATTTATCTTCCCTGATTTATACCGAGAGGTTTGGCTTGTTGGAAAGAGTTCGCAATTTAAATTTGGCAAATAAAGATTTATTCTTTTCAATACCAATAGTTCACAAGACGCTAGCCCTACCAAGTCCACTTTGAATCCTTGTTCGCATGCGCAGATCTACCAATATTATTTACTCATGTATTAGAAGAGATGAACCGGGTGATTTTCATTTGAATGATTCTAACCACATGAAATTAGAAAGTTTCAAAAACCTAACCTAACGAAACCTAATCAAATCTAACCGAACCGAACCAAAGCAAACTAAACTAAACCAATTTTTTTTTCAAAAAAAAACTTTCCTGACTTCCTACCCGGGATCCTAGAGGATGTGAATCCGAACCGTACCGAACCGAACCTATCCAAACCTAACCATACCCAACTAAACCTAATTAGCAGTGTTGTAGTTTAGTTAGGTTCGGTTCGGTTCGGATTCACATCCTCTAGGATCCCGGGTAGGAAGTCAGGAAAGTTTTTTTTTTGAAAAAAATTATTGGTTCAGTTTGGTTCGGTTCGGTTAGATTTGATTAGGTTTCGTTAGGTTAGGTTTTTGAAACTTTCTATTTTTATGTGGTTGGAATCATTCAAGTAAAAATCACCCTGTATTCATCTATTTTAATACATGAGGTAAATAATATTGGTAGATCTGCGCATGCGAAGTCAGGGAACGAAAGTGGACTTGGTAGGGCTAGCGTCTTGTCAATAGTTTGACATTAATTATGTTTATCTGTCTCCCAATTAAGTAACTTAAATTCGTAGTCGGTCAACAAAAAAAATCTGACAAAGTTGGCGAAATATAAGCATGAGTAATCTTGAACTTTTGCCAAATTCTAAAAGTTTTCCCAACTTAAGCCGAACTTTTCAGTATAAATAAAGGTTTTATGTTTTGATCATACTTACAATAATATTATCTTTATTCCTATTTGCGTACACAGTTTGTTACACGTTTGCATACATTTAACCTTATATTCATATCCTTCATTCATATAACATGTATAAAATTCCTTAATTAGTTCATCTAATGTACAAAAATATTAGTAGATCATTAAAATCAGTGCCTTGATTGAGATAATTTTTCCACTGTGTATTTGGCATCATCGGGTCCTAAAGCCTAGTGAAATATGCCGAAATCATAAATGGGGTTTTTAAATTTAATAATAAATATTTAATTTAGATTCTACGTTTACGGTTCAAACAAGGCTCGTATCTCAATAATCGGAGATGTAGTGGGTCCCATATTCCCTACAATGCCTGTCAATGCCACATCTTTGCTGCATTTACCCATGGACTCCGCGGAACAGAACATGTTCTCTTTCGCTGCGAACATGTACACTTTATTGTATATGAGGTAAGTAAAAATCACTAAAACCTCTTAATTTACCAGTATCCAGTTACCAACCGATAGTACAATAGAATAAGGTTACCTGGATATACAGGTTGTCCCAGATAAAAGCAACTACTTGGGGATTTCGAAACCGGTAAGAAATACAATTTATTTATCATATCAAAATTAATTGAGATACTTTAAAACTCTTAACAAATAAATTAACAATAAAATCAGTCAAATAATTGGCTAATATTTGACAGATAGTTACGTAGGTATAACAACAAATACAATTACGGCATTTGTTTTATAGCCAACTAAGTGAAAAACTGTTTTTTTAATAAATTTCCATTTTCCATCACCCAAAGATAGTAAATAACAAAAACAAAATCGTCTAAGGTCATAAATGAAAATGGTATAACAGTCCAATGGCAAAAATGGAATTCTTAATAACCGGAGATTATACAAATCGGTCTCATGGAAGTTTTGCGGCAAATTTAAATCCGGAACAAATAATATTGTTGTTTTTGGACCAAAAAATAGTAATTTCTGTTTTTTTCCTTTAATTAGCTCCCCTGACCTTCTTTTGAGAGGTCGAAATCGGTGTTAACCGACCCGAGCCTCTTGGTCAATTAATTGCAGATGAATCCTAACCCAGGGTTCAATACCTGACCTTTTTTAAGGATGGGCCTTGCTTGCGTATGTGCTATAGCAATGTAGATACGGCGTTTTCTTTAGGCATGGAAGTTAAAATAAATTGTAGTGAAGAATGCTTCAATTGCACAGCAATATCAGAACCGCTCTTCTTTTGCTGAACGTTACAAGTTAGGCCCGACCTCCTTTTATGATTTTTTGATAAAATACGTTATAGAGAACTTCGATTTTGCTCTTGTCTTCTGTTAACGGCTCACCGTTAGTTTAGTTTTACTTACTTTACTTATTTTCTATCTTTTAGTTTACTTTTTCCGCAATTTTACCGCTGTAAATAGTGAACATTTAGTTATAGGCTTAAATTAGAGACATTGATGTGTTCCAGCGACGACCTACAAGGGCCCCTGAAAGAGGATTGAAGAGAAAACCAGGTGAGTGGACTCAACTGCACGCCGACATTTTTTATATTTGGGATCTTTGTGACTTTGTCACTGGTCCATTCGAATCAGCACCTTACAATCTACCAAACTTTTACATGGCCACTTCGGCCGGATATTGTTGCATGGCCTCTTAGGCCCAACGCGTTTTATTCAAAATAGTGTAAATTTCCTCATAACCCTTGTTATTTTAGGTTAATTTGCAATTTAATGTTTGTCACACGTGATCCACATTAAATATCCCCATATATAAAAACCATTATTAGCAAGGTGTGCAAAAAACCTTATTTCATTTCTTATCAGTAAAAGAAATAAATTCAAGGTCACTCGATACGCAATTTCATCATATTTCATCTTTTTCAAGGTCACCCGATGCGCTGAAATTTGCTTATCTCTTTACTTTGTCTCAGAATAAAATAAAAACATAGACGTGCCGCTATTTGTTGCCATCCATTCAATTTATTATTTTAAATTAAGTACGCTTATTTAAGATGTCTTCAAACGCAAATAAATTAAAACAATATAAGGCCATGCGCCAAATGTACGTCTATCAAATAGTTAATCTCAAAACATTTGCTCAAACTGCTCATACAAGTGAGCAGGCAAAACTTCAATTTGAGATGTGTTATTCAAGCTTTAATGAGATAAAGAGACAGTTCAAAGAGACGCTTAAAATCCCCAAATTTTCGGGAGATCTAAAACAGTTCCGCCATTTCTACGAGATTTTTTCTTTAGTCGTTGACCAAGACGACGACCGCACAGATGTAGAAAAATACTCGCACCTCATGGAGGCCCTAGAAGGGCCCGCAAAAACCGTGGTTCAAAGTATATCCGCGTCTGCGCAGCACTATAGAGCCGCTCTAGATGCGCTCCTAGAGAGATATGATCGACCCCGTCTTATCGCCTTCGCTCACTTGCAAGCTCTAGATAACGCACCCGTAGTTACAAACTCAAATAACTTAAAAATTTTACGCTCGCTTATGGATATTTTTAATGAAAATATCACCGCTCTCGTAAGTATGCAATTGCCTATTCATAACTGCGATTTTTTGTTATTTTACATGCTCTCAAAACATTTAAATGACGACCTGTTAACTAAATTCGAGATTCAAAACACGCGACCGCAGGATAAGTCGTTTCCAAAATATGATGATTTAAAGAATTTCATTTTAAATCACTGCCACGCTCTTGAAACGATAGAATTTTCAACCTCGTTAAAAAATTCGAAGCCTTCTAGCAGTTTTTATTCTAAGCCTGACTTTAAAAATAAAAATATTTACCAAAACAAACCTCGTCAAAGTCAAGGCAATACGTTTTTTGGCAATGTTAAGAAAAACAGTACACAAAGAGCCTGTATCTGCTGCCGATCAGCTGATCACAACATTTACAGGTGTCCTTTATTTCAATCTAAACCCCCCCAAGATCGCTTAAATTTCGTTTACGCTAAAAAACTATGTTTAAATTGCATTTCAGATAAACATCTGCTAGAGAGCTGCCGCTCTCAAACATCATGTAGATCATGCCATTTTAGGCATCATTCGCTTTTATGTACCCGCGATAATAATAGTAATAGTTTTAACCCCGCTTTCAGTGCCCCTGCGCACACCGCTTCTCCTATGCAAAATATACATTATGCCAATCAGGCACTGCTAGTTTTTCGCAAAACTATACCGCAGTAGAAAATAATAACGCTCAATCTCAATACTTACCGCAGCAATCACACGCCATTGGCAACTTCCTTGCTACGTCGGCCCCGCACACAGTGGGAATGCCACAGCTTACCACTAGTTCACCGCAGAGCTTTTCCCCACAAATAAATAAAAATTATTCAACGCAGTACAGTGGCGCACCGTCACAAATGCAACACGCTCCAAATAATTGTTCGCTTATGTCCTCACCGCAACAAATTCAAGTTGCACCGCTGCAACAAATGCAAGTTGCACCGCCGCAACAAATGCAAGTTGCATCCCCGCAAAATCCACTAAATCCCGCGCAACCAAATTTTTGTGGAATCGCCGCGTCTACCTCTAATGTTCTTCTGTCAACTGCTATCGTGGAAATCCAAGATAGGTTTGGAAGCTACCACAAGGCTCGTGCAATCATTGATAGTGGTTCAGAAATGAACTATATATCGCAAAACTGCTGTAAAAGGTTACAACTACCGCATTTTCAATCTTCTTTAACCATTCAAGGTTTAAATCAAATGCAAGACACCTCTGCGCAAGGTGGAGTTTCTTGTTGCATTAAACCCGCTGGGGCACCAGGCCCTATACTAAGTCTGGATGCATACATTTTACCGAAATTATGCCCAGATATGCCGCCTAGAAAATTAGAACCCTCGCGTTGGCGCCATATTGTCAACTTAAACCTCGCTGATCCTAATTACTTTATTCCAGGCCCAGTAGACCTGCTACTTGGCGCCGAAATATTCGCACAGATTATACTCGACGGCCGTGTTTCTGGCGAAATAGATCAACCGGTCGCAGGAAATTCTATTTTTGGATATCTCTTGTTAGGCAAATGCTCTAGCAAGAACTCCATAAAAAATACCGCAACCTCTTTATTTTGTTCAACAGTAATCCCGCTCTTATCAGATCTAAATCAATCGCTCACTCGCTTTTGGGAAATAGAGGAGATTCCCAAGAAAATTTTAATTTCACCAGAAAATGAATTATGCAAAAAAATATTTGTGGATAGCCACAAACGCGACGCCACTGGTTGCTTCATAGTGGAGCTTCCATTCAAAAATAATATCACACCGATATTTGATATCACACAATCACGCTCGCTCGCTACAAAACGTTTTTTATCACTAGAAAACCGTTTACACGCGAATAAAGATTTGAAACTCGAATATTCAAAAATAATTCAAGATTATTTAAAGAATGGGTTCCTTAAACCTGTTCCAGAATATTTAAAATTTCAAAACGGTTTTATCATACCGCACCACGCTGTTGTTAAACCAGGAAAGGTTCGAATAGTCCTGGACGGTAGTTTTAAAATTAAATTAGGCTACCCCTCGCTAAATGATACGCTCCTGACCGGTCAAAAACTTCAAAAGGACATTGGTCAAATTCTCTTAAATTTTCGCCTTGGTAAAATTACGTTTGCGTGCGACATTCGCTCCATGTTCACAATGATAAAGGTAGCTGAACAGCATCAAACTTTTCAAAGAATATTGTGGAGACATTCTCGCGACGAACAAATCCAAGAATACATGGTTGAAAGAGTCATTTTTGGGTTGTCTAGTTCTCCATTTCTCGCTAATAGAACCATACTTCAACTAGCTCACGTTGAACGCGAAAAATACCCGCTCGGCTCACATATTTTAGAGCAATCAGTTTATATAGATTACTGTTGCTGTAGCTTTAATTCCCTTCAAAAAGCTAAAACTGCTCGCGATCAGCTAGTTTCCATCTTAAAAATGAGTGGTTTCGAGTTGGGTAAATGGTCTAGTAACACAAAGGAGTTACTTTCTGACATTCCAGAAGGTCAATTACAAACTAAATTAGTAAGCTTCGACTCAGAATCGCATATACTAAAAGTCCTGGGACTGCAATGGTTCCCACAGGATGACATGTTTTGCTTCACAGTCAGCCCTATTAATTTTAAATGTACCAAACGCAATATTTTAAGTCAGATTTCGCGTCTTTATGACCCTCTCGGTTTTCTTAGTCCAGTAACATTGTTCGCAAAATCCTTTATTCAGATTTTACATACGCTGGGATTAAATTGGGATGACGAGCCGCCACTGGAAATATGCGAAAGGTGGTCTCAACTAAAAACCGAGCTTTTGTTACTCGAAAAAGTTAGAATACCGCGCCTTATTTGCCTAAATAATACTTCCGATATCGAACTGCATGCTTTCGGAGATGCATCGATGAAGGCCTATGCCTCGGTTGTTTATTTTCGGATTTCCGATAATGAAAAATGCCAAATATTTTTTGTCATTGCTAAATCTCGCGTTAGTCCCTTAAAAAACTTCAATCAATACCCAAGTTGGAATTGACCGCTTGCGTTTTGTTATGCGATTTAGTTTCTTATGTTCTAAATACATTTAAAAATAAAATTAATTTTTTAAAAATTTACGCTTGGACAGACTCTTCCATTGCCTTGCACTGGATAAAAAGGCCCGCATATAAATGGAAGACATTCGTAGCGAACCGCGTAGCTCGAATCCAGGAAAGCCTACCGCCGGAATCATGGCATCACATCGATTCACGCCACAACCCTAGCGATAGCGCCTCAAGGGGGCAGCTACCCTCTGAATTTTTTGAAAACTACCTATGGTTTGGAGGCCCTCACTGGCTTACGTTACCTACCAGTCAGTGGCCTGAAACAAAATTCAAATTTGATTCTACCCCTCACGAGGTACGCTCGGAGGAGAAAAATACATTTTTTGCCTATCCAGAAAACGATCCATTTGAAAATCTTTTAAATTTTTATTCCTTGTTTTCTCAAATACAAAGAATTACCGCATATTATTTAAGATTTCAATATAACTAAAAATGAGTAACCGCGATACTCGAAGACTCAATATTTCCCCCTCTTGCTTAGAATTAAAAGAGGCAACAATATTTGTAGTACGCTACGAACAAACGAAATATTTTTCGGAAATAATTGAGAGACTTAAAAATAAAAAATCGATTCCCAAAACTTTCAAAAAATTAGGTATTTTTATCGACTCTAAAGATAATTTATTACGTGTTGGAGGTCGTATTGAAAAATCAACTTTAACGTACGATCAAAAGCATCCCGCATTATTACCTTGTAAATCACGCTTAACAACCCTTATTATAGAATATTTTCATAAAGTATTTTTGCACCCAGGGGTTCAAACTTTACATTTCTTATTAATCCAAAATTTTTGGATTTTATCTCCTAAACGCGCCATAAATCACGTAGTTTCAAAATGTGTAAAATGCTGGCGTTTAGCTCCAAAACCGTATCAACCTGCTATGGGTTCTTTACCGCGCTTGCGCATTTCACAACTTCGTAGTTTTTCGGTCGTAGCTATCGATCACGCAGGGCCGTTTGATACACGCGCTATGAAAATCCGCTCTTCCAAGACATTTAGGTCTTATGTAGTAGTTTTTTGTTGTTTTGCGACCAACGCACTGCACGTAGAGCTTTCTGGAGACTTGTCTAGTGAAGCTTTTCTTGCCGCTTTTCGTCGTTTAATTGCGCGAAGAGGTCCGGTTAGTAAATGCGTATCAGAGAACGGAACGGCATTCGTTGGTTCAAATCGTATGATCCAAGATATGCTAAAAAACGCTGCCGATTCTCTATCCATAGAGTGGCATTTTCAACCCCCTTCTGCCCCTCATTTTTCTGGTTTGGTAGAAGCGGTAGTCAAGTCACTCAAAACGCATTTAAAAAGAGTCATAGGAGATCAAATTTTAAGTTTCGAAGAATTCTATACCGTTCTTGTACAAATTAAAGGCTTATTAAACAGCCGTCCGCTTACTCCTATGAGTTCGGATCCGATCGATTTTTCTGTTCTCACTCCGGGAGATTTTTTAACGTTAGCAAATATATCCGCGTTGCCTGACCCAGATTTGTCCCATTTGAAGTTAAATCGACTTAGCAGATGGCAGTTGCTGCAGAGGCTGCATCAGGACTTCTGGTCAAGATGGCATACAGAGTACTTGCATACACCTCAGCAAAAGACGAAATGGCTGGAACCCAATTTGTCTATGCCAGAAATTGGTACTTTATGCATTGTCAAGCAAGATCATGAACCCCATTCTAAATGGATTCTTTCTCGAATCATAAATCTTCACCCAGGTGATGATAATGTTGTCCGCGTTGCAACTATACGTACAGCGGATGGCACCAAAATGAAACGGCCTTTGGTAAAGTTATGCCCTTTACCAAATGTTGAAGTTTCTCAATAAAAGGTCAAAATTGCCCTTTTAGGGGGCCGGAATGTTAACGGCTCACCGTTAGTTTAGTTTTAGGTTAATTTAGAATTACTTATTTTCTATCTTTTAGTTTACTTTTTCCGCATTTTTCTCGTTCAAGGTAAATGAGGAAGTTTTCATTTATTTTGAATACATTTTTCTTTAAATAAACGCGTTATGGATTTAAATATCCCGCGTAAACAGTTGAGAAAGCTAACCCATGAGCGCAGTAGCAAAAAGCCGCGCATTGCCCCAAACTCAGCACTCCGCAAGACTTCGCATCCGCCATTGCACGAAGCCGTGTTAAAACCCGCAAAATCCGCGCCATTACGGCAATTTACCATTAATTAAATCATTTTACCGCTGTAAATAGTGAACATTTAGTTATAGGCTTAAATTAGAGACATTGATGTGTTCCAGCGACGACCTACAAGGGCCCTTGAAAGAGAATTGAAGAGAAAACCAGGTGAGTGGACTCAACTGCACGCCGACATTTTTTATATTTGGGATCTTTGTGACTTTGTCACTGGGCCATTCGAATCAGCACCTTACAATCTACCAAACTTTTACATCTTCTTTTGAAGATTGACGTTTTTGATAATGTCCGATTATTAATAATTCCGTAATTTATGCTCTTAGTCGATTTTTTATTTGTCCTTTAGGATAAACTATACCTCTAATACATAATGATATTTATTGATGTATAAATTTTATATGGCGGCTAGTAGAAATAACAAAGTTGGCTATGGTTACAGAAAAACTAGAAGGCATAAATTGGTTAACGTCATTCGGTTGGCAGTAGTTACTTATAAAAAACTACCAAATTTTATAAAATTTGTTTACACAAAACTTTTAGTTTTTGTTTTGAGAACCCCTGGATATATTTTTAATTTCGAGACAGCATCTGATTGAGCTTGGAATAGCGCAAGTTTTTTCTCATTTAACCAGAATTGTATTTCTTACAGTTTTCGAAATCTCCATGTAGTTACATTTATCTAGGATACCCTGTATATGTTGCACTTTATTGTCCGATATTTCTGTTTGTTTTCATAGATATTGTGAACTCAATTGACCAAAATAACAAGATAATTCCGGAAGATGAAACCCCGTGTAATATAATAATTTATAAAATAATATGGATATAATGAAAGGCAAGACTGCCATAAAACTTTAAACCTTAATATTATTTAATAGTTATACTTTATAATCTACCTTTTCAATAGTCCCTCTAATCAGCAAATGAAGTCATCCTCACTCTTTTAATGTAGGCGGACGAACTTTGCGTCAAATAAATTGCATTTAAAGTTTGCACTCGCAAAAAAACTCTATTTATATTTTTACTGTTCGGCAACGGCGGCGTCTCGTCCGCAGGCATAACCAACCTGATTGCGCAAACGCATTTTCCGGCGTTTTTGAATTTTTTATAAGAAGAGATCCCCTATTTCGTTATTTTAAATTGCAAAAGCTTGAAAATGGTCGGTTTGGTTTCCTCGTTAACCAGTGTTTTAAATTTTATGGGCAGCCTTTTATTATGACAATAAGGCACCTACTTGTAATTTAATATGTTTTTAAATCAGGTACACACAGCAGAAAAACAAGACCATCCAAAAGGAAGCGTTCCATCATTTAAATATAATGTATCAAAGGCAATTATCATTTATGCAACCTGATGGGTCATTTTCGACCTTTCGCAGTGATTGGTAAGATTTTCTATTAGACGTTAAGTTATTCTCTAGTTATCCATCTTGGTTAGAAAAATACCTTTTTAATGTTTTTACTTAAGATTTATAAGTGGAAATATAACCAACACAAGGACTAGATTGATGGGGATAATTTGGTGCAGAAGGTGTCAAATTTGCGATAGGATTAAATGAGAAATCTGTTGTTTTTATCTTACAACTTTTGACTGCTTTTTGGTCGTTTCTATTATCGAGTTTGTGGTTTTCAATAGTTTGACAAATTATATATATTATTATACAGGGTCCCTAGAGTAGGATCTAGGATTAGAATTTCATAACCCAAACAGCGGCTTCGGTTCGAACAACGATATTTAAAACAGCGGTCTCATTTAAGCGGCATTCAAAACAGCGACATATTAAAGCAACGACATTTAAAACAGCGATATTTAAAAGAGGAACATATTAAACAGCGATATTCAACAAGAGCGACATATTAAAACATCGACAATTCAATTTTTTTAAAAATCTTAACTGGTTAGGTAAATGCTATAGCTCTCCCGTTCTCGAACCAGGTTAGGTTATGTATGTTGAAATAACCAGGTTAAGTATAATATAAATTAGCCAGGTTAGGTTTGATATACAAATCTAACCGGGTTCGAGGACGGGAAAGCGATACCAGTAACATAACTGTTCTAGATTTAAAAAAAAAGTGAATTGGGAATGTTTTTAACGTCGTTGTTTGAAAAAGTCGCTTTTTCAATGTCGCTATTTTAACGTGTCGCTCTTTGAAATGTCGTTGTTTTTATTACGCATCGCTGTTTTGATATGTCGCTTTTTTTAAATATCGCTCTTTTAAACCGGAGTCACAAACAGCAATGCTATATGGATTTTGCTCGGATCAAAGAAAAACATATAGTGTGCAATGCTGCTGTTCTTTACTTCGGTTGCATTAAAAATAATGTCCTTACTCTTTTGGTTAAAGTAAAGTTTTTTGTATTGTATGTATGTATATTCTTTATTTAGTCAAGACTAATACATCTTTGTGATACGACGATAAACTAAGCTAACCGAATTAATGTAACCCGTAAACCGTCGAGGGCAAAAAGATGAATAGTTATTTTTTCTGGCAAAAAAATCTTAAAATATTTTGAAGACATCTTTAATTTTTTTTATTATACTGTGAGAAAGAGCCGGTTAAAATAAATTTACTAGTGAGTTAAGTTTAACTACTTGTTAGTAAATGAACGTCCTACCTTTTTTTATTGTTTAAAGCCTACGCGTTTCGATTTATTACAAAATCATGTTCAGGCCTGTAAGAAATATAAAAACCTATAAGAAAACCTCATAAGGAAGAAAAAATTAACAAGTACTTACAGAAACACCATCCCCAAAAGGGCTGTTCACAAGTAGAGATGACACATTTTACGGACAAACTATTTAAAACGTAAACATATAAAACACTTATTAAAAACAACAAATTAAAATTTTGCTTACATACATAGGTGCATATTTCTTATTTAAATTTAAGTTAAACATAATTAAATATCTATGAATTACAGTGAAACCTCCCATAAGCGGACACTCACGGTTCCGTCGATTCTGCCCGCTTATTGGAGGTGTCCGCTTATGAGAGGAAACTGCGAAATATCACAATTTTCATTTCATTCATTTCACAACAATTTCCGCTGCTTGAGTTTTTTCGATATTAAATTTTTCTGCGATCTTTCTTGCTGATAGATGTTCCTTCTCCGAAACGTTAACAACTTCTATTTTTTCACGTAAACTAAGTAGTTTTTTATTAGGCACTATTTCAAAGAGATCTATTACTAGGTACCCAATTGAGCAATAAAAATAAAACACAGCAGTCCCGCCCCCACCGAATAAAATATGTTGTAAATACGACAGAAGTATTTAGTGTCCGCATTAAAACGGTAAGAGGTAATTCCCCGGCTGCAGAGTGCGTTGTTGCCAACATACTACATAATGTTGATGCCCATGTCGTGCAGCACTCCGCCCGTTGTCAGAGATTCGCGTCCGGTTAAGAGAGTTCAAAATTTTTTAACCAAAAAAAATTGTCCGCCTCAGGTTATTAGAGTGTCCGGTTATAGGAGGGAATTTTACATGTAAAGAAATAGTAAAAAACTTGGTTCCAAAAAATTTGTCCGCTTAAAGGGAGTGTCCGCTTTATAACGGTGTCCGCAAGGAGAGGTTTCACTGTATACTATATATTATTTATTAAGTTGTTATATAAAAATAGTCTACTTAAAAGGTTAGATGTAAGAGTAGGAATTGTTCTCCACCAAGAAACAAAGATAAATCTCGCCTTGTTGATATATTAGTATATTTTCTTATATCAATAAAAGACGTTTCATTCATTCATTCATTCCAATTTTGAAAATTTTATTATCTGGAAATATCCAAAAACAGGGACGGGCCTTCGAGGAGAAATCCACTCACGTGCACCTTTCTTCCAGATGGAATGACCCCACTTGCAGTACCTCGTTAATATTGTTTTGACATACGTCAATTAAAATGTCAAAAAATTATTTTTTTACTTGAAAAAAAAAAACAAAAACACATCATCAACTTTTGACATTTAAAAATCTCAGTTGACGTCTTTTTGATTTACAAAAAGCCCACTAGCACTGATTCAAAATTCGCCCATTCGGATACCGTTTCGTCATCTCTAATTTTTCTATGTTAGTATAGGTGTGTGTGCTCTGAAGCTTCCGGTAGCGACGAGAACACGGTGGGTTTTATATGAGGATGGGATAGCAATATACATTTACGATTGTTAGTTGTATGAAAACCTGTTTATTCAGCCTGAGGTAAATCTTTTTATTATCTTATTTTTCCCTTGCCCTTATGCCACTAAATTATCCTCAATAAAATTTCGGACTTCCAATTTCTTTATTTATTTTAAAACACGACGTTTCGGTTAGTAAGTATCTCTAACCGTTATCAAGTGTAAACTAAACAATCTAGTCTCTAGGTTACTACTTGTACTACTTTGTGTGCAGTCAGGTGTGACGACCCGCCCCCTTTTTAATCCTAAGACGCCTGTTTTCCTTAAGGAGTGGTTTCCATATGTTTGGTATGTCCGTGC
Source organism: Aspidapion aeneum (assembly GCA_963576565.1). Classification (NCBI taxonomy): domain Eukaryota; kingdom Metazoa; phylum Arthropoda; class Insecta; order Coleoptera; family Brentidae; genus Aspidapion; species Aspidapion aeneum. The sequence goes on from OY755038.1 coordinate 89,905,582, forward strand.
TTGGTTGACTGAAAACTTCTCTATTCTGCATTATTGTCTACGAGTTTCAAACAAAAATAAATTATCCTCGTTGTTTAATATTGCTTTTATTTTAGTAACAAGAAAATTGCTTTTAGTCAATTTTATCTGCTTTTTTTACTTTTGAAAGTTGCTTAAAGGTGCGATAGAGAATACAGTTAACTCTAAATTAATCAATAGATAAATAATTAAATTACATAATTTTTAAGGAATCAGTCAGCTCCTTCAGTATGGCTCACAGCCTATTGCGCCCGAGTTCTTCAAGAAGCCAGCTTTTACGAGTGGGAAAACTATATCTACATCGATCCTTCAGTTATCGCCAAGTCAATCGAATGGCTGCTTAGACATCAGACTGAAGAAGGCTCCTTTTATGAAAGCACATGGTTAGTATCAAAGGCATTTAAGTAAACCATACATAGACAATCCTTACGCGCATATTCGCAGACAATGTTGGGTTACGTTAAATATGGTTTTTATATTTTTTTAATAATACAATGCGAACGTAACTTCCACTTTTGGGTAGAAACTGTAGCAAAAATGACATTTACCGGAAACGGCATTCAAAATTATTCATATATGAAACATTTTGTATTTGTCTCCTCTAAGTTAAAAAAAATATGCTGCTTTTTAAGAGTGGTACATACATTTTAAACTTCTAGGGTAGATCATATTAAAACAATATTTTTACACGAATTCAATATCTCTTTTTGTTCAAAAGTTAGGAGGATCTTTTTACGTCTGCACCATTTACACTATAAACTCATTTTTCATTTTATCTGCATGTTTTTTTTTCACTAGGTTACCTGATCGGAAGTACAATTCTTCGTTGAACATAGATTACGACAACATTCCTAACCGAAATATAACACTGACTGCGCATGTGTTGGTCACATTGGAGGCTGTCAAAGATTTACAAAGTAAGTGTATTTTTATGGAAATGATAATTAAAACACTTATACCGTTTTCAATCTACCAACAACAATGTCTGCCGAGCTCCCGCTGATCCCCAATCACGTTGAAAATTGTCTCTATTTACCTTAAATAATTTTTTTATACTCCCCGACATACAGTGTGTCCACAGATTGAGTGCAGTGAAGGTACAAATGACAAAAAAATTTCGATTTAGATTTTGATTTTCTGGGAATTGCTCCTGCTTTAGTAGCAAACTAAGATGTAAAAAAATGAGCCAAATCAATTAATATACAGGATAATTGAGTAGGCTGAGTTGATAAAAAGTGTTAAGAAGAAAGTACCTTTGTGTTAGAAGATTTCGGAAAAGGTTATTAAAAGAGTTGTTTAGAATCAAAAGTTACGGCAGATTCTCAATTTTCAGAAAAATCAGCCAACTTTGATTTTGTAAGGCGGTTATGTAAATTTTTTTTACCTGATTTTTCTGAAAATTGAGAATCAGCTGTAATTTTTAATAAACAACTTTACTTAATAACGTTTTCTGATACTCTTAAAACAAAGTTGCTTTACTTTTAACACTATTTGTCGAATCAACCTACTAAACCGTCCGTATATTGATTGATTTGGCTTTTTTTTAACATGTTAGTTTAAGGCCAAGCAGGAGCGATTTTCACTTAGAAATTGTGTAAAATACTACTCTTAAAGCTATTTTGGTCTAATCTAAGATCAGAGTCAAAAATGTTTTTATTACCTTTCAGGCGGTTTAAGTGCGAAAGCAGCGATTGCAGCAAAGAAGGCGATTTCTTGGTTAGAACGAAATATGGAACTAATAGAGAAAAAAGGCAAGGCGTTTGATTTGGCCATAGTAGCCTATGCTCTCATGCGAAACAAAGCTCCAAACGCCGAACAAGCGTTTCTTGCATTAGCCTCAAAGTAAGTAGAAAATAGTGATGGTTTTTCCGCACGAAAGGGCATTTACACAAAAAAAGTCAATCGAAGGTCAGGCAAGCTAATAGAAGAATTGGTAGATAACACACTAATTGAAGTATACTAACAGATTTTTGTTAGTTTGTCATATAAATTTAGGGCAGAAATGCGAGTCGAGTATTGGTAAAATGTCTTATCACATTTTGAATGACACTTGTATATATTATTTATTTTAACTACCTGAGCAATTTATTCCTTTTTTAATACAAAATTTACAATTTAGGTTTTTTGTTATTTATTGCTGCTTACCTTAGTTGGGATTGCCTGTGTAAACTATGTTTATCTAGGGAGGAGGGGTATTTTAATAATAGTTGATTAAAAATAATGCACGATCTATCTATTTTATTTTGTAAATAAATTCATTAGAAATGTATTATTATTATTTTTCTTGGAGTAGTGTAATTGGTAAAACATTTGTCATTCAAAATGTCATTAAAATGCGTAGAAATTGAGTCAGGCTCTTACAAAATTAAGAAAATATTATAAGACATGAACAAACTTAATAATTAAGCTTTTATCAAAAGCTTAAAAAATACTACTACTATGTCGGCTTAGAACGTTTTTCTACGTTGTCCGACGCCTATTCTCCACCTCCTTCGATCCTGACAATCATCTTCTGTCAGATTCTTTTGACTCATTGATCTTTGGATTGACTGTTGCCATTCTAGTTTAGGACGTCCTCTTTTTCTGCGCCCTACTGGTTGCCACTCTAGGACCTGTTTTGGTAATCTTTCGTCGTTCATCCGTTGTACATGGCCGTACCATATCAATTGCCTTTTAGTGATGTCATCCGTTATGCTTCCCTCGATTCCCATTCTTTCTTTTATGATCTCATTTCTTATGTGATCTAATCTAGATATTCTCATTGATCTTCTTATTGCATCCATTTCGACACTTTCCATTTTTGTTTTGTATTTTTCTGTTACGCGACAAGTCTCTATTCCATACAACAGCGTGCTTTTTACCACTGTTTCTTATATGTTAAATACTGTTAAGACATCCAATAACCTTTTTTGCTTTACTATTCTTTTTTCCAATTCTTTACAGTCTGTTCCTGTCTTATCAAATGTGACACCCAAGTATACATACTCATTGCATGGAGATATTGTTTGTCCATTGTCTAGTTCTAAATCACTGGATTCGTTTCCAATACATAAGTACTCCACGTTCACTGTTACTCCCCACTTTTGGTATTCTTCCGTTAACTTTCTCATCATATACTCCATGTCTTCTTTATCATTAGCTACAATTACTTGGTCGTCAGCAAACTGTAGTGTGTATATAGTAAATCGGTCGTTAAGTTGTATTCCCATGCCGTGCACTTTACGTTTCCAGTTTTTTAGAGCCACTGCCATATATTTTAAAAAGAGTTGGAGAGATACAACATCCCTGTCTTAAGCCTTTTGTTACCAGGAATTCTTTTGAAAGTCGATTTCCAATTTTAATTTTAGATTTTGACCCCCTTGTATAGTTCTTTTATCGCTTTTATGTATGTATGATTGATATTAGTTTGTTCCAACACCGTCCATAATTTTTCTACTGGAACGGTATCATATGCTTTTTGTAGGTCCACAAAGGTAACATGAGTCTCTATATTTCTGGCGCTTCTTTTCTCAATTACTTGTTTAAGACAAAAAACATTATCACTACAAGATCTGCCTGCACGAAACCCACTTTGCTCTTCTTCTTCTTGTTCATGAAAATCATTCTCCATTAGATCTCTAAGCATCCTACCGTACAATCTACTTAGAGTGCTGGTGACTGAAATTCCTCTGTAATTGTTACAATCCAGCTTGTTTCCTTTTTTATGTATTGAGGATATGAATGCAATTTTCCAATCATTAGGTACTGGATGTCCGTTTATGCATTGATTGATAATATTTGTGAGATTTTCGAGTAGTTTCTCTGATCCATATTTGAGCATTTCAGCATATATTCCCCCAGGTCCGCTAGCTTTTCCGGATTTAAGCTTTTTTATACTATTCTTTATCATTTCTTTTTCGATGATTACTTCCTCTCCATGTACTTCTATGTCTCTCCGAGGAGAGGCTGTTAGATATTCGGGTCTCGTCTCCTGCAGCAGTCCCTTGTAGTGTTCTGTCCATTGTTCTGGTTTGATGATCTGGATGTTTACTTTTTCTTTTGTTGGGTTTTTTACTGTAGAAATGAATTTCCATACTTCAGAGCTCTGCCTACCTCCTACGTGTGTATTTATATCGTGGCATTTGCGCTCAAACATTTCATTTTTTTCTGTGCGTATCAAACTTCTTAGCTGTCTTCTGGTTTCCCTGTATATTTCTAGGTCTCTTTTCTCTTTAGTACTTTGCCATTTCAAGTATGTGCGTTTTTTCTCTTTGACCATTTCCTGTATTTTCTCCGTCCACCACATCTTCCTGTTATTTCTATTATCTTGGTATCCAACAGCTTCGTTGCTTGCTTCCTTCAAGCTTTTTATTATGTTTGTATATATCTCTTCAAATGAGTGATTTGTGTTAATTAATTTTTGATCTAATCGGTTCTGATACAATCTTTGAGTACTTTCGATTTCTAGACTTCTAAAGTTGTATTTTGAATTGTCTTCGATGCACTCTAGGTTTTCATTTTCTCTAATACTTTCGTCCTTATTTGTTTTTCTTAAAGGGAATAATATTTTCGCTTTTACCAGATGGTGGTCAGATCCACAGGTAACACCACGAAGTGCTCGTACATCATACCACTTTAATTGCGAGTGTTGTCCACCTATAGCATAATCAATAATTGATTTAAGATTTCTTGTTGGCTGAATCCAGGTATATCGATGAATATCCTTATGTTTAAAAAAACCATTATTTATTTTTAGGTTGTGGGTTTCACACAATTGCATCAGTCTTAAGCCATTATCATTTGTTACTTCCTCTCCAAATGGTCCTATCACTTTGCTCTGGGTTTGTCTACCAGTTCGGCTATTAAAATCGCCAAGCATAATTATTTCTCTGGTATTACCGATTTTGGTGATAGTCTCATCCAGTTGGTCAAAGAACATTTGTTTTGTAGCTACTCTTTCGTCATCTGATGGTGCGTAGACTGCTATTATGCTTATATTATGTCCAAGCATCTTCATGTTCCCTCGAAGTATGTTTTCACTAATGCAATCGTAGTCTGTAATTTTATTCTTTAGATTTTTCTTTATTAACAAGGATACCCCTCTGGCTACTCTGCTTTCTTTTGGGACTCCAGTGAATATATGGACAAAATTGCTGACACTATTCGTACCTGTTCCTTTCTTTTTTGTCTCTGTGAGTGCAATAATATCGATCTTACAATTCTGCACTTCAGTTGCAATAATGTCCAACTTTTGATTCACTCCCTGTACGTTCCATGTAGCTATATTCATAGTCCTTTGTCTTTGCTTTTTTCGTCTTCGAGAGTTTCCATCCATTGCTCCGAGGCTTTGTTTAGGCTTTTTGGTAATTGCTTTGTTTTACAAGTATTAGAGAACTAGTCTAATGCCTCAACCCCCTACTTGGAGGGCCAGGATTTTTAATCAAGGTTTTTCTCCTCTAGCCTTTGACGAGCCAACGCCATACTGTAAGGCAACTGTGGTCTTTTATACTATCCCTAAAAGAAAGGGTTGCCACCTACGCTATGATCACCGTACCGAGGTCCATTCTCTCCGCCTTTCATATCGATGTGGTCTTCTCCCGTAACCCTGGGAAAGGGACCCTATACAGGTGCTAACTCTCCGGGTCGGAGACTACCTGGAATCTACGGAGGGCAGGGGTCGATTCATTTCCCCTGATAGACATCTGACGAGGTCTACCCGTACCCCGCTTAAAAAATGCGGCATATAAACTTGAAAACAATCATACATTTAAAATATATTTGTAAACAATTAAAGTAATGCAAAATCACTACTTGGCCATTGGGTATTTTGTTACAAAGAAAAGATAAAAATTAAGTTTAATTTGTTTATTATTTTAATATCATTATTATTTTTATTTGAGCTGCTTAATATAAAAAAAAAATCGTTTATATCATACGGAGTTAGAGTAGAGACGTAATAGCGAAAATCCTCATTAAATTAAAAAAACACCCAAATAATTTTTTTTTTACAAAATCAATACTTTCTCTAGCCTTTCGTCTTCGAGCTAATAAGTAAAATTACTTTATATATAGATAAGTTATAATGTATCTTGTTATACACTTATTCAAATTTCATTTTATCGATGTTTTAAATCGAGCTAGAAATCACTGTCGTACTTTGAATAGTTCTTGAGATATCGCAATTTCTTTATATTATTATTTGACTTATAAACTTGAAAATAATCATACATTTAAAATATATTTGTAAACAATTAAAGTAATGCAAAATGACTACTTGACCATTGGGTATTTTTTTACAAAGAAAAGAGAAAAATTAAGTTTAATTTGTTTATTATTGCAATATCATTATTATTTTTATTTGAGCTGTTTAATATAAAAAAAATCGTTTATATTATACGAAGTTAGAGTAGAGACAATATAGCGAAAATCCTCATTTAATTAAAAAACCACCCAAAGTCTTTCGTCTTCGAGCTAAATTTCATTTTTTGATCTTTTAAATTGAGCTAGAAATCACTGTCGTACTTTGAATAGTTCTTGAGATATCGCAACTTCCTTATATTATTTGTTTTTTTTTTTTTAATTTATTAAAAAAACCTACTGAACAAAAATATTTTAAATTAATTTTTTTTATCCCCTTAAGTAAAATCAATTTATACATTAAAGTCTGTAAGTTGATCCAATAAATCTCTTATTTTGTTGGTTCCTTTCATATGGATTGACTTTGTTCATAATTTTCAGAGCCAGATTGGAAGGAGGTTTAATGTACTGGGGTCGAGAATTCGTCCCTCAACCGCCGTCAAAAATCGAAAATCAGCGACCCTTTCTGCTGCCGAGGTTGCCGTACAGTTACGACTCAGAAAACATCGAAGCTACTGCGTATGCTTTGATGGTTTACGTCGAAAGACAGGAGTTTGTCGTTGATTATATAGTTAGGTAAGTAGAAAAAAAATAAACACCCAAAATTAGTTGGCGTTAACTAAGATTTAAAACAGCACTCTTTAACTACTTATGCGAAATCTAACCCTATACAATTACGAAGTACTTTCTGTGTAAGACCTGAAATATGTAAAGTGTCTAAGATATATGTTAGGTGTAACTATTATCAAACAACAATATAATTATATGTGATATTTAACTTAGTGGATAATGTGTTAGTGTAGCTTTAAACATTTTTAAATTTCGTTGTAAAGTTGAGCTTTAATTTATGTGTGTTTTAAATTAAAATTAATTAATTTGTATAAATATTATTATCCGAATGAGTCCGGTGGAGCACAGGGGCCCTGAAGAAAGTTACATGACAAGGTCACGAAAAACTGAACTTCGGTAAAACACTCTGAAAGATATAGATAATATTTATGTGTTAAAATATGTTTACTGTGCACTTGTTCGTTCGGTGCTCGAATATGCCAGTTCAGTTTGGCAGCCTTTTTATGGAGTTCATAAAGAGAGCTTAGAGAGAGTGCAGAGAAAATTTTTAAGAAGAGTGGGACTTAGGCTGGGTATTCCCTATGAAGAAATTAATTGTAATGAGAAAATGAAACTTTTAAATCTTACTTCATGAGAGAGTCGAAGAACGTTTTTTGATACTTGCACTCTCTTTAAAATTCTGAACGGTATGATTGATGCCCCAGAGCTTCTTTCAGAGGTTAGCTTTCACATTCCACCTAGGAATTCCAGAAATAAAGATCTATTTAGTCTAACATTTCATAGAACTAATCATGGCACTAATATTCCTATAAATCGAAAGTGTAAAACTGCAAATTTTCTAATGCAAGAAAATAAGAACATTGACTTTTTTAATTGTAGTTACAATGTATTTTGCAAACAGGTTAAAAAAAATTATTTGCCTGAATTGTTATATTTTTAGATTTGTTGTAAAGATTACGTTTTAATTGTGATGGATCTTGTTGTTTACGCTGTTCTCTTAATTAAGTACATTTTTATGTGTTAAACCGCCATCTTGATGAACAAATAAGTGATAAGTTGTGATAAAAAGTTTTACTCCAACTGTGTGATTTATTCTAACTTTTACTTGTAATTTTATTTTTGAAACGACATGACTATTTTTTAATGTGACATTATTAGTTAGTCCTACTTTTGTATTTGTAACTGCTATATGCGTTAATAAAGATTTTGATTTTGATGTTGGGGACCACAAAACTGCATTTAGTGAAATCCTAGCTGCTCCTTTTTGAAAAATTGCCTTAAAATTCATAAAATATATAAACTTTTTTTTATATTACTCAGCTACGGCTCGAGTTAAAAATATGAAAATAAGCATCGCTGCAGGTATGAAATATATTTTCAGGATAAAATTTATTTAAGTAACATTTTAGCACTAGTAAAACATTAGAGCACCACGAAAAGGGAGATACGTATTACGCCATCGCATAATACGTGCCTACTAGCATAATTAATTATGTCGAAAGTCTGAACACAAATTTTACTAAAAAAGAAACACAAGATTCGCTTACTGCCCTGAACCGAACCGAACCACCAATATGGCAGGTAGGGAAAAACCCAATAGTTGGGCGGAGTGTGGACATGGTGCTCCGCTCATGTTAACACAAGACCATCGTTCGAAAGCGACCATGGGTATCCCATTATCATCCCCTATAAATTGCATAGATGACGCTGCTCGACAAAGAGTATCAGGCAAAACTAAATCCAGCAAGAAAAGAAAATTGCCTACCGTGGGGATGCTTAACGGGCGAACTCGCTGGGTCTGGCCGGATTCTCGTAGGCTGAATAAATATGTAAATTTTCAAGTATGGAACCTGCTTCAAGTGGTCTTCAAAAAAAATGTATTTTATATTTTTTAGAAATAGATTTTTCTTACAGGAATTAATTTTAAAAAGGCTAGCAATAATTTGAATGTATTTTATCTACTAATTCAGGTGGCTGAATACGCAGAGATTGACAGATGGTGGATGGGCCTCGACTCAGGACACAGCCAACGCAATGAGGGCCTTGATCGAATACACTTCCGCGCAGCGGATCAGGGATATTTCCAGTATAACTGTCAAAGTAGATGCCGTCGCACGCCCCGGCAAAACTCATGTGATGCACATCGATGACAATAACAGGGCTAAACTGCAGTACTTGGACATTCCTAATGCCTGGGGTAAGTCGGAGGCATAAATAAATTACAAATTTTAATTTACGCACTTAATAATTTTTGGAATGAGGTTACAGACATATTTTTGTAACAGTAAGAAAAGTACTGAACTGATAAAAGAATATCCGTTTCAATCTTAAACTGCCATGTGCAATATTTTGCCAGCCTAAAGAGAAAAACGGGTTTAGTTTTATACTTTTTTATTGTCTTATAATTTTGAAATAAAAACGATGCGGTTTTATTTTTTTTTACTTTTTATTTCAAAATTGTAGACAATAAATAAATTGTTAAACCCGGGCTTTCTTCTTCGGGACGGTAGTATTGATAACGTCAAGGAATGGCACATGGGGAATGGGTAAAAATGTGGCCGAAAATTTTTTCCCCAACGCGGAAATGAAAACGACAAAAATGTAGTGGACAGAAGAAAATGGATTTTGCAATGCATTGTGGCCCTTAAGGTGTTAAATTTAAAAATAACACTAACTAAATCATAATGATGGATTGTCTCTTCTAGGTACCGTTAAAGTGGATGCCCGAGGAACAGGGTATGCCATCTTGCAATTGCATGTGCAGTACAATGTGGATGTTAAAAGGTTCCAAACGGAGCCTCCAATCAGAGCGTTCGATTTGGCCACTAAGCAATACTTTAACGGAAGAAATCAGTCTCATATAACTTATGTCAGCTGTCAAAGGTAAGATTTAAATACATCATTTTTTTTTTATATTTGTCTAGTTAATTAAAGTAAAATGCAAAAAAGTTACACTTACACCCCAAACACTCCGATTTTATGCAACTATATTGTTTTGTAAATAAATGAAGAAAATAACCAATTATCTTATACACCCTTTATCTCGAATATTACAATTAATTTTTGAACTACTAATCATAATGTTTTTACGCAATGAATCTACAGTTTTACATAGACATGGAACGTCAGTCGCGGACAAAAATTTAGTTTTAGACTAGAGCGCACACGCACGGACCGTACGCGCATAGCTATTATGATGAAATTGCGCTTTGACATGACGCGTTTCGGTGCATCATAAATATTTCAAATTCATAACCGTTGCCTGAAATTAAACTCAAAAAGCATTTAACAATTTTTCAATTTGTTTTAGATGGATAAACTGGAACGAGTCTGAACGATCTGGCTTAGCGGTTTTGGATGTCACCATTCCTACCGGTTATATTATTCAGCAGCAGGACTTGGACGCTTACACGCTTTCTAGGCGCGTGCGCAATCTGCAGCGGGCAAAGTTTTTGGAAAGAAAAGTCTTGTTTTATTTTGACTATGTAAGTAATTAGATTACCGATGATTTAACGTTGCGCCACGTGCCATTTTGTGACACTGTAAATAGAACAATAACGTCGTGCCAATTTGTGACGTATAAAATTGCGACACTATAAAAGCACGTCGTAATCACTCTATTAATTACTGAATAATTAAACAAATATCTGGAAGCAGAACTGTATTGTCCAGCTAGGTAAAACATTGATATGCCCGGTAACTTTTATACAGTGGAGAAGTGGGGGTTTAGAAATCAGAAAATTTTAAGCGCGCCACAGTGTTTTAATATCAAGGTTTTACAAAGGAGATCTTAATTAAAATACAGTTCAACTCAAACGTTGTAGCCAAACAATGAAACTCTACCTACTTTCGAGGCCTCCAGAGTATATGTGCAATTAAAAAAACCAAAAAGAAATTGACTCATTGACAAAATAAAATTTTAAGAGATTCCCAAATGAATTAAAATGACACAAATAGAAAGTACTTTATAAGTAGATAGACATCTTCAACAGGTCATAGTGTACCTACATCTGAGTCAGTAGTGTGAGACTCAGTTATATAAATGATTGTCAAAAAAAAATACCCTTCCAAAATCATTCCGTCATAGGGGAGATCTGGACCAAATATCTGCTGTCATCATTCTACATTGGGTAGAATGAGACAGACAGCAACCCAGTCCGAGATCTACCCCATGAGGTAAAACAATGTAAGGAAACCGCTAAAAAATATAACCGCATCTCTCTTTTGTCTCTGCAAAATGGGTCATTGGGTTGTACAAATAAGGCAAAGATTTAGTTCATCTTGTATATTTTGATTATAAAACCTGAGAAAAATACCAAACAATTAAATAGGGCCAAAATAGCAAGGCACTTTAAATTTGACAGGGAAAATTATCCTAAATATCAGCAAAATTGAGCAATGTTGAAATTATACTGTGAAAAATTATATATGAAAAGATTATGTCTAAATTATATTGAAAATTTATATGGAAAGATTATGTCTAAATTATATTGAAAATTTATATGAAAAGATTTTATTTAAAAGCTTGCTCCTTCCTTGGTCCTTAATTATTTTGTGGTTAAATAAAAAAATAAAAAAATTATTTTGTACTCCTAAGTTCTGTTGTCCCACACATTTTCCCACTGCTGCTTCGGTCCTGGTTTGCCCGCGCCTTCCCTAGTGCCCGCTTAGCACATCACGCTAGGGCAGCACATGGTCTCAAGATGTTGGATCCTTGCCCGAGCGTAAAACCCTGTGGAAAATGAAATATTTCAGTTTCCTGGCATTCGTTGGTTTTGCTCGAGGTTCCCCTACACCGAGTAACTTAAAGTAAGAACCCCATGTCGACTCAATAAAATAAAGCAGATTTCAACAGATGAACTAAAATAACCCTAACATACCTTTCCCAGGGTTACAATGCTACACCAGCTTTACACCAGTGTCCAGCACAATCGTCCCGTTGATGGATTGGACAGGGCTGTAGACAAAGGAGAAAAACAATATATAGCTTTTATCCAAAACGTGGTTTAAACAAAAATATAAAAAAAAAACTCAAAAAATTCCCCACATCCTTTGTAGAAAAATTACATTTCACGCGAACACAGTTACAATTAGGGAGGTAAATATTATCTTGAAGAATTCCCAAAAATAAAAAAAAATCGAACTTACCACTGATTTTCCCGTAGAAATGGCGCAGGTCGCCTTGAGTCCCTCACTCAGAGGATGTGAGCCGTCACCAAGATTCGCCTAAACGACGGACTCACTCTTACAGTCTCTGGGACAGAACCTGCAAACACTGCAGTGCCAGTAACCAAAAAAACAATGGCGATCCCAGAGACTTGTTGTCGACCCAACACCAGTTCTTTAGAAAAGAGAAAAGACACTTTGTCAAGAACACAAAAAAAGTGAAGATGCCGGAAATCGTTCCTTAATTTGGTGGGGCACCGTACCAACCAAATTTTCCCGGTTAAATTCAAATAAGAATGCAAACGCATTTAAAAAAAACTCGCAAACCAAAAATCCTGCAGAACTTAAGTTTGTCAGCCTGACAAAACTCCAGCGGTTTTCGAACCAACCAATGACGAAATACACTAGCACTTCGATACCGGTCTATAGGGGGCAGCATCAAGCAAGGGAATATTGAAAATGCGTCTCTGCGCGTTGAGGTGTTTTCAGATCTATTTCTACGGATGGACAAATGGATACGATGGTAAAATCAATTACTGAAGATCAGAGCATGCATCAAACCCAGGAATATTCGAACACTCAACCAATTCCCATATCAGTAAAGCCATACTAAGTGTACAATTTAGTTGTATTTTAGTTATAGTTTTAGTCAAAAGTTTCCGTCGCTCTTTATATATGTTTTCTCTAAGATTCATATAGTTTGACGCCATTTTTGTAAAACATTTTTACATTAATAAAGTTGTTTCTGAACTTGAATTTAAAAATACACATTGAACTACTGCTTAAACCCTGCACAAGAGTGTTCAGATGTTAAGTTTGCTCACCACTAGCTAGCCCTACATAACCCTTCAATCCGACTAACTGAGCTAGATATTAACTTTATTTAACTATGATTATATATTAATTTATATAATATAAAAATACGATTTTGTTTATTCTTTTAGTCCTGGTTTTTATCCCTCGTTTTTCTCCAATTTACAAAAGTGCATAACTCGTATTTATTTTATCTTCTCCTTATCAAAGTAATAAAGATATCAAGGTGGGCGGAGCCTCGGTTGTTCCTGGTCAAACCGTGGACCTAAATATGTTTTCGTGCTACAAAAACTAGCTAATCCGTGAAGGAAAAGAGGTTCGGAAGAGAAATCGCTGTCCTAATATCCTAGAAAATATAAATATTCGAACGTCCAGAATAGATGTGTATTCCCGCTGTTACTGAAACCATTTGTGATGTGGCAACGCCGCCATCCCCCAGAATCATACCGGGTAGATTGGATTAGAATACTTTTCTCATTTCGTCCATTTATTGAACGCACGCGGTCGCTAAAACAGAAACGAAATTCCAAAGATAAACAAAACAATAAAAAGTTTTTATATGATTTCTCCCGAACCTGTGATCTCAGATTCCAATTACGATGCCTAAATAATGCGACGTGCGCAGTGGTTACAATAACACGATGGAATGCCTCCTCTGTAAGGTAAATTTCTGGACAATATATAACCTCAAAACCTAGCTCTATAAAATACCCTTAATTTGTGTACAGAAAAACGAGCCGGATAGTTTTGGTTATTTACAGAAATAAAACAAATATGTAACGTGTGTCTTAAGCGTAAAAATGACACGTTACATAATCCCCCCCAACTTCAAGACGATTAACCTCAAAAGGTTAATCGGAGAGGTCCGCTGCCGACTTAAGGTCTTTGGCATGCCAGCTCCCTGGTAGTACTTTACCCGATGGTTCCTGAAGCTCAAATATCCAAGGAGAAATTTTATTCCTAATCACATAAGGACCAACGAATTTCGGTGCTAACTTCTTCGAGAAAAACTTCGCAGCATCTGACAAAACATAATTCTTCTTCCAAACACGCTGACCCACAACAAAGTTGGGTACCCTTGTACGCAAATTATACTGATCTACGTTTTTCTCTCCCGCCACCACCTCTAGCCTTCTCTTAACATCAGCATAGAGCTTCCGGAAACCTTCATTCTTACTTTCAGCTGCAGATTGTACACCATTCTCTTCAGATAACAAAACTGGGTTGGAGTAATCTTTTCCTGACAGACACATATTCCTACCAAAATTAACAAAGAAAGGAGACATCCTGGTTGTCTCATGGGTTGCAGTACGAATCGCGCAGGCAAGTTTATGTATTTGTTCGTCCCACTTCCTTTGGTCTTTTACATAATAACATGACATGTTTGAAACTCGTAGACAATGATTGTGTAGAAATAAAATTTCGGACTTCCATTGTCTTTATTTATTTTAAAACACGACGTTTCGGTTAGTAAGTATCTCTAACCGTTATCAAGTGTAAAACACAAAGTAGCAAACGGGGTACTCCGAAGACCATAAATACTTGCTCCTCAAGATGCTTGACAACAGCTTGAGTAGGGGCTGTTCTCATTGGAAAAACTAAGGAAAACTTACTCAAATAGTCCGTAACGACGAGAATCCAGCAATTACCCTTTGTCGAACGAGGTAGAGGTTCATATAAATCTGTTGAGATAATTTCCCAAGGACGAGTTGGTTTTGGGTGAGATATCATCTGATCAGATACACCTTGCGTATCACCTTTATGAGCCGCACAGACAAAGCATTTCTTTACAAAAGTTGCCACGTCCTGGCGCATTTTTGGCCAATAATATTTTTCTGTCAGTCTGTGGAAGGTTTTATACACACCCATATGTCCGGCGGTAGGAGGATCGTGAGCTTCTCCAATAATTCTACGCCTATGATCTTTGGGGACTACCTCTTTCCAATATTCGTTAGATGGTGAAAGTTGAGGGTATTCTTGTTTGACATATTTATACAACTTATTATCAGTGTATCTCCAATTCATAAATTTTAACGGTGATTCTACGACCCTCTTTACCATCTTTTGGTACCATCGATCTTTAATTGCTGTTAAAGCGTCTCTGGGCTGCGAAATTGTATCAATTATAGGTACTGCGCGCGACAACATGTCCGGGACAACTAAATCTTTCCCTTTTCGATGGATTACTTCAAAGTCATATTGCTGCAGTTTTACAGACCAACGAGCAAGTCTTCCACTGGGCTCTTTCAAGCTATGAAGCCATTTTAAGCTAAAATGATCTGTTATGACCTTAAATGAAATCCCCTCAATATATCGCCGGAGCTTCTCTATCGCCCAAACCAACGCCAAACATTCTCGCTCGGTGGTCGTGTAAACACGTTCTTGCTTAGTCAAAGATCGACTCAAATAGCATATAACTTTGTCTCCCTCAGGATAAGGCTGCGTTAGACATGCTCCTATTCCATATCCTGATGCGTCTGTTTGAATGACAAATTCTTTGGTATAATCTGGACATGTAAGAATCGATGCAGTCACTAAAAGTTCCTTAATCTTAATAAATGCTTTCTCGCAGTCCGGAGTCCAATCGAACTTTTGATTTTTCTTAGTTAGAGCTGTAATTGGAGCTATTATCGCTGAAAAATTCTCTATGAAACGTCTATACCAGGATATTATACCTACAACTCCACGAACTTCTCTGACAGTTCTTGGCCTCTGGAGCTCTAACATGGCTTTAATTTTATTAGGGTCGACTCGGATGCCTCGACGGTCCACTACGAATCCTAAATAAGTCATTTCTGGCCTACACAGTTGGCATTTCTCCCAACTTACCGTTATCTTTGCATTCTGCAATCTTCGTAGGATTTCCTCGAGAATTCTAAGATGTTCAGAAAAGCTCTGTGTGACAGTTACAAGGTCATCGAGATATACGTACACGTAGGGGTCTAAATCGTTTCCTATGATGCTATCTATGAGTCTCTGGCAAGTTGCAGGTGCATTATGAAGACCAAAAGGTAAACGCTTAAATTGGAATAGACCTCGTCGACAGATGAATGCTGTTAATGGCTTTGATGATTCTTCAATTGGTACTTGCCAATAAGCGCTTTTAATATCTAGAGTTGACAAGTACTTAGCATCTTTCCACTTGTCAAGAGTCTCGGATACGAGTGGTAAAGGATAACTACCACGCGCCGTCACTGAGTTTAATTTGCGGTAGTCTACGCAGAAACGATATTTCTTTGTGTTTTTCTTCTGTTCCATTACTACTGGTGAAGCCCATGAACTGCTACTACGTTCTATTACATCCATTTTCAGTATTTCGTCGATTTCGTCATCAACAAGTTTTTGAATGACCGGTTAGACCTTATACCAACGTTGTCTTATCTGTGCTGCATCTGTTGTAATCTTATGTTCTACTCTGTCTGTACATCCCAGTGAGTCACCCATAATAGTCTTATATTTATCGACCAATTCCTCTAGTCGTTCTGATTCATAAGGCGTAAGAGTAGTTTGTTGGTCTGATGTTTCCAAAGAACAAATCACATCTTTATTATCGGCGAAGTGCCACTCATTAGTACTTAAGTTCGGTACTATCCCCATCGAAATCCAAAATTCTAATCCCAAAATCAAAGTGTGCGGCAACTCAGGAACGACGACGACCTCTATTAACTTAAATTTATCCTGAACTCGCATAGGAAGCTGCACTGTCCCAATACTAACCGTGCTTTGACCATTTGCCACAATCCAACTCGTCTTTTTCGTGGTATCAACTGAAAAACCAAACATCTCGATGATTGACCAACCATGATTTCCTAAAAAGGTACGTGAAGCCCCGGCATCCAACAAACCTAGTAACTTATTTCCGAGCACATCCACTTCTAAATAAGGTCTCTCATCTTTACGAGCATGACTTATCACATAATCTAAGACGTTCGTTAGCCTATCGGTCGATGCTTGTTCAGGCTGACTCGAAGGTCGACCGCCTACGAGCGCCTGGGTCCGTTTCCCTGACGATTACAATTACGACATTCTCTTACTGTTACCCCTGGTTGACCACAGGAATAACACCGCTTGCCTCTAGATACTGCACACCCGACCGCCATGTGCCCTGTTTGATTGCATCTGTAGCAAAGAACGTCCCTGTTCGACCTACCAGACCTAGCACCTTGTGGTGGTTGTCTATCCCTGTCATTTACACTAGACTGACCACTAGCTGGTTGCTGTCTATTTCTATCAGCTCTAGCAGCGAAACTGCTTGCTGGCTGCTGCCTATCTCTGTTAATTCTATTATCAGGAATATTTCAATTCTGTTGGTTAGATGTCTCGGTACTTGATATCTGAATTGCATTGACCCCTGTTGGAAAATCGTCATTATCGCTCTCTACGTCAACGTAAGCCAAGTCAGGTTCGATTGATTGGTTTTTCCTAGGTGTAAAATTCTCTTCCTCTAAACCATATCTCTGGTCTATTCTACGACACAGATCATTTAAATGTGATAGGCTATTGACCTCAGTAGCAATTAACCCATTTTTATAGATGTCCGCAATATTTCTGAAGACGACAGCTAATTTCGCCTCTTCAAAAACAGGACAGCCAAGTCTTTGAAAATATGTGTTCATGACAGCAATATAGGTCCCTATAGACTCTCCAGGGCCTTGTTTACGTTTTTGAATTTCCTTCAATAGCTTCTCGCCATATGAAGAAGGGAGATACTCTGCCATGAACCTCTGTTCCAGCTGTTCCCATGTATGGACTTCTCTACGAACGTCTTTATAAAAAGTATAAGCTGACTTTTCAAAAAGATCAATGCCCGAGTTCAGTAAAACCTTTTTGCTAACTCCTCTAGCCTGACTCAACTCGTCCACTCTCTCAAAAAATGCGGTGACGGAGATCGTACCCCTCTCGCCTGTAAACTTTAAGTTCCATTTATGCGGAGGTACAGGTGCAACGTGATATGAGGTACCAGGATCACTTGACATTGGTACTGGCGACGAACATGAAAATGGTCGTGACTGAGCAATCGGTGCTATGCTACTTTGGAGGGCAGCGAAACTCAATGGAACGGTAGACGGTTGTTGATAATGAAGAGCTGTTGTACCGTCATTCTGAATTAGCATTGGGGGTGGTGCTTCTATTGGTGTTTGAGTCGGGTTCGTAAGCACTTGCATTTGCACTGGAGGAATGACCGACGGTTGGTTCGTAGGCTGTTGAGCTGTTCTTTGTGTGCTCGAGTGCTGTGGTTGCGGGAGTTGAGACTGGTTGGGTATGTTGCCAACATTTGTCGAGTGGTCTGAGCTTCGACTCCTCGATTGGCTTTCAGATGCTTCATCATCATCTGAGGCAACTCTTAGCAGATCTGTTGCTTGGCTCTGCATTCTCCCAATCAAACTCAAGGTTTCCGCAACCAGTATGCCTTTCGTTTGACTTTCTGCAAAGTTAGACGGATTCATGTTATTTATCCTGGCTAACACGTGTTCCAACCTTACAGCGATTTTCCTAAACTCTCCCCCTTTGCTCGTACCAGAGAACTTCTCTACCAGCGGTACCAGACTATCTAGCTTCTTCATGCAGCTAAAAGCATCCTGGCCAAATTTAAAGGGATACGGAGGGTATCTCATACTTCCATCAGTCCTTTCTCTCTGCCTAATCAGTATG
Source organism: Aspidapion aeneum (assembly GCA_963576565.1). Taxonomy (NCBI): domain Eukaryota; kingdom Metazoa; phylum Arthropoda; class Insecta; order Coleoptera; family Brentidae; genus Aspidapion; species Aspidapion aeneum. Next base: position 89,924,137 of record OY755038.1, read on the forward strand.
AGCTGTTGCTTCATTTCTTCCACCGATCCAATGGCTATGCCTCTCCATGTTAATTCGTAGATTAACTCGTCCTTGACTAAGTACCTTATGTCAGACAACCGACTCAAAGAAATAGCCATGGTGCCTTTTATATTAAAACTTTAAACTTTAATCAAAACTCCTAATTATACCTCCCAGTCCCAATTATAAAAACTAAACCACGCAATAACAAACACAAAGTTCACTTTCAATTCACTAGTGAAAATCACTATACATTTTCTCACAACTGTAGAAAATATAAAACTTAAATACGGGCAGACGCGAACAAAACCGAAGAACACCGGAGCAGTAAGAAAATAAAATTTATTTGCATTTAAAAATGTAATCATAATTTATAATTTGCACAACCAACTATGACGTCGAACCTTGCAGAGAGAAACAACTACTTAAATCCTAAATCAGAAATAACAAGTAGCCATAAAAAAAAATTAAAATAAAAGAGAGACAAGAGCTTTGCCAGTGTTTAGGTCTTATGTTCCACTCCTGCGTGAGTAAAACCAAAAAAATAATGGCGCTTATCCTAGCTGAACTGGATAAAAATTAACGTTAAGTTGTGTTTGTTTAATCCTCAAGCAACCGAATAGTTAAATTTATCCCTAAATGGAACGTACAACAAACTACCTAAAAAAAACCCAAATCGCCGTATACAATGATTTTTCTCAAAAGAATATTTCAAAACCCACTTTAACCTGCTTACCTATCCTGAGATGACACGAATCTTGCATTGCTTAAGGCAACATCATCCCTTAATATATAAGTGAACGCAATAAACATCGGAACAGATGTTCATGTTATAGAAATCGTAAAATATGCTCAATTAAAAAAAATCCGCTCGCTGAAATTGCGTTGATTTAGACTAGTAAGGATGTTGTGTGTAATTAAAAAAATTTTTTTAAAAAATTACCGATGATATAAAAAAATATATACAAATAACGTCTTGGTAGGACTGCAACTCTCCAATAATCGATTACAATTAAATTTCCAAAATGTAAACTAAATTGATGCAAACCATGGTCAAAAAAACCCTAGGATCGTACCGAAAGGTGTCAAAATTTTTTTTATTTTTTTTTAATTTTGGGTCGACCACAGTGGCCCAATAATAAAAAAAATAATTAGTGGCTCATTAAAATTTTCAAAATATTACTCTACCCTGATAGGTAGTTTGGAGTAGGGAGAAAAAAAATTAAAACAAATGATGATAGGTTGTTGAAACGCGAGGGTTCGAAATGAAATTATATTTTAATTCAGAAAAAAAGTATTTAAATAAACTGGTAAAACCATAGTAGTGCAAGGTACCACTATGCACCAAAAAAAAATTTTTTTTGCAACAAGAAAATCAAGTTTCCCTTTTTAAAAAAAATATTAAAAAAAAAATCCGAAAAAAATTATTTCAAAAAAGAATTAAAAAAAATGCTTAAGTAGGGTTGCAGCTCTATTAACGATCCTTATTAAAAAAAAAATTAAGATAAAATTAACACTAGAGAAATCTTAATCGAGTTATGTCATGCAACAGTTTTTGTTCTTTTCCTTTAAAAAACAGTTGTAGATTCCCTTTCCTCTCCCAAAACTGTGTGAATTTGAAAAGTGAATGAGCTAGAAAAATTAATTTACTATACAAAAAAAATAAAATTTACTTAAGAATCATAAGGTATAAAAAAAATCGTCATTGCAAAAAAAACCAATCAGTTTAGGAAAAGTTTAAAAAAATATTTATGTTCCAAAAAAACCAACCGATGTTAGTATGCTTGTTTAAAATTATTACTTAAGGGAATAAACAACGCGAGTACTTATTTACTGTACCACTATAATGTAAAGAACCTAAGTTTCAAACTTTGTACTAAACCCCGTAAAGAATTATCTTGTGTGCACTTTCAGAAAAACCAATATGAAACAATTCCAAGGTCCAACTATAAGACCGTTATATAGTGTATTTACACACAACATCTAATTAAAAAAATTTACTGCTTAATGCATTCTCGGATCCTTATTCGTGGTGTTCACGAGATATAAAATTAGGTTATTTATCTTATTATTTAAAAGAGCATAATAAACTCCCAGCCCCAAATAAACTTTTGTTATACTCAACAAAACTCGGCCTAAAACCAAAAAAAAACTTTTTATTAGACATTTCCCCTATTTCCTAAGTATAATGTCAATAAACCCAAAAACTTATGATTTCCATTCCAATCCCATCTGGACCCTATATATTTTTTAAACGGTCAAACGCCCACAGGCGAAACAATATCTTATATCAAAGAAAAGGTGAAGATATTTTGAAGCACCCTGTGAAAATAGGACACTATTTTGGAAAATTGTTCAGATCAGTGTTAACTTACTAATTTTTAACCTAAATATATCTAGTACGGGTACGGGTAGATTCGTCAGATGTCTATCAGGGAAAATGAATCGACCCCTGCCCTCCGTAGATTCCAGGTACTCTCCGACCCGGAGAGTTAGCACCTGTATAGGGTCCCTTTCCCAGGGTTACGGGAGAAGACCACATCGGTATGAAAGGCGGAGAGAATGGACCTCGGTACGGTGATCATAGCGTAGGTGGCAACCCTTTCTTTTAGGGATAGTATAAAAGACTACAGCTGTTGCCTTACAGTATGGCGTTGGCTCGTCAAAGGCTAGAGGAGAAAAACCTTGATTAAAAATCCTGGCCCTCCAAATATGGGGGTTGAGGCATTAGACTGGTTCTCTAATACTTGTGAAACAAAGCAATTACCAAAAAGCCTAAACAAAGCCTCGGAGCAATGGATGGAAACTCTCGAAGACGAAAAAAGCAAAGACAAAGGACCATGAATATAGCTACATGGAACGTACAGGGAGTGAATCATAAATTGGACATTATTGCAACCGAAGTGCAGAATTGTAAGATCGATATCATTGCACTTACAGAGACAAAAAAGAAAGGAACAGGTACGAATAGTATCGGTAATTTTGTCCATATATTCACTGGAGTCCCAAAAGAAAGAAGAGCAGCCAGAGGGGTATCCTTGTTTATAAAGAAGAATCTAAAGAATAAAATTACAGACTACGATTGCATTAGTAAAAACATACTTCGAGGGAACATGAAGATGCTTGGACATAATATAAGCATAATAGCAGTCTACGCACCATCAGATGACGAAAGAGTAGCTACAAAACAAATGTTCTTTGACCAACTTGATGAGACTATCACAAAAATCGGTAATACCAGAGAAATAATTATGCTTGGCGATTTTAATAGCCGAACTGGTAGGCAAACCCAGAGCAAAGTGATAGGCCCATTTGGAGAGGAAGTAACAAATGATAATGGCTTAAGACTGATGCAATTGTGTGAAACCCACAACCTAAAAATAAATAATGGTTTTTTTAAACATAAGGATATTCATCGATATACCTGGACTCAGCCAACAAGAAATCTTAAATCAATCATTGATTACGCTATAGGTGGACAACACTCACAATTAAAGTGGTATGATGTGCGAGCACTTCGTGGTGTTACCTGTGGATCTGACCACCATCTGGTAAAAGCAAAAATATTATTCCCTTTAAGAAAAACAAATAAGGACGAAAGTATTAGAGAAAATGAAAACCTAGAATGCATCGAAGACAATCAAAAATACAACTTTAGAAGTCTAGACATCGAAAGTACTCAAAGATTGTATCAGAACCGATTAGAAGAAAAATTAATAAACACATCACTCATTTGAAGAGATATATACAAACATAATTAAAAGCTTGAAGGAAGCAAGCATCGAAGCTGTTGGATACCAAGATAATAGAAATAACAGGAAGATGTGGTGGACGGACAAAATACAAGAAATGGTCAAAGAGAAAAAACGCACATACTTGAAATGGCTCAGTACTAAAGAACAAAGAGACCTAGAAATCTACAGGGAACCCAGAAGACAGCTAAGAAGTTTGATACGCACAGAAACTATTATGGAAAATTGTTCAGATCAGTGTTAACTTACTAATTTTTAACCTAAATATATCTAGTACGGGTACGGGTAGATTCGTCAGATGTCTATCAGGGAAAATGAATCGACCCCTGCCCTCCGTAGATTCCAGGTACTCTCCGACCCGGAGAGTTAGCACCTGTATAGGGTCCCTTTCCCAGGGTTACGGGAGAAGACCACATCGGTATGAAAGGCGGAGAGAATGGACCTCGGTACGGTGATCATAGCGTAGGTGGCAACCCTTTCTTTTAGGGATAGTATAAAAGACTACAGCTGTTGCCTTACAGTATGGCGTTGGCTCGTCAAAGGCTAGAGGAGAAAAACCTTGATTAAAAATCCTGGCCCTCCAAATATGGGGGTTGAGGCATTAGACTGGTTCTCTAATACTTTTGAAACAAAGCAATTACCAAAAAGCCTAAACAAAGCCTCGGAGCAATGGATGGAAACTCTCGAAGACGAACAAAGCAAAGACAAAGGACCATGAATATAGCTACATGGAACGTACAGGGAGTGAATCATAAATTGGACATTATTGCAACCGAAGTGCAGAATTGTAAGATCGATATCATTGCACTTACAGAGACAAAAAAGAAAGGAACAGGTACGAATAGTATCGGTAATTTTGTCCATATATTCACTGGAGTCCCAAAAGAAAGAAGAGCAGCCAGAGGGGTATCCTTGTTAATAAAGAAGAATCTAAAGAATAAAATTACAGACTACGATTGCATTAGTAAAAACATACTTCGAGGGAACATGAAGATGCTTGGACATAATATAAGCATAATAGCAGTCTACGCACCATCAGATGACGAAAGAGTAGCTACAAAACAAATGTTCTTTGACCAACTTGATGAGACTATCACAAAAATCGGTAATACCAGAGAAATAATTATGCTTGGCGATTTGAATAGCCGAACTGGTAGGCAAACCCAGAGCAAAGTGATAGGCCCATTTGGAGAGGAAGTAACAAATGATAATGGCTTAAGACTGATGCAATTGTGTGAAACCCACAACCTAAAAATAAATAATGGTTTTTTTAAACATAAGGATATTCATCGATATACCTGGACTCAGCCAACAAGAAATCTTAAATCAATCATTGATTACGCTATAGGTGGACAACACTCACAATTAAAGTGGTATGATGTGCGAGCACTTCGTGGTGTTACCTGTGGATCTGACCAGCATCTGGTAAAAGCAAAAATATTATTCCCTTTAAGAAAAACAAATAAGGACGAAAGTATTAGAGAAAATGAAAACCTAGAATGCATCGAAGACAATCAAAAATACAACTTTAGAAGTCTAGACATCGAAAGTACTCAAAGATTGTATCAGAACCGATTAGAAGAAAAATTAATAAACACATCACTCATTTGAAGAGATATATACAAACATAATTAAAAGCTTGAAGGAAGCAAGCATCGAAGCTGTTGGATACCAAGATAATAGAAATAACAGGAAGATGTGGTGGACGGACAAAATACAAGAAATGGTCAAAGAGAAAAAACGCACATACTTGAAATGGCTCAGTACTAAAGAACAAAGAGACCTAGAAATCTACAGGGAAACCAGAAGACAGCTAAGAAGTTTGATACGCACAGAAAAAAATGAAATGTTTGAGCGCAAATGCCACGATATAAATACACACGTAGGAGGTAGGCAGAGTTCTGAAATATGGAAATTCATTTCTACAGTAAAAAACCCAACAAAAGAAAAAGTAAACATTCAGATAATCAAACCAGAACAATGGACAGAACACTACAAGGGACTGCTGCAGGAGACGAGACCCGAATATATGGCAGCCTCTCCGAGGAGAGACATAGAAGTACATGGAGAGGAAGTAATCATCGAAAAAGAAATGATAAAGAATAATATTAAAAAGCTTAAATCCGGAAAAGCTAGCGGACCTGGGGGAACATATGCTGAAATGCTCAAATATGGATCAGAGAAACTACTCGAAAATCTCACATATATTATCAATCAATGCATAAACGGACATCCAGTACCTAATGATTGGAAAATTGCATTTATATCCTCAATACATAAAAAAGGAAACAAGCTGGATTAAAACAATTACAGAGGAATTTCAGTAACCAGTACTCTAAGTAGATTGTACGGTAGGATTCTTAGAGATCTAACAGAGAATGATTTTCATGAACAAGAAGAAGAAGAGCAAAGTGGGTTTCGCGCAGGCAGATCTTGTAATGATAATGTTTTTTGTCTTAAACAAGTAATTGAGAAAAGGAGCGCCAGAAATATAGAGACTCATGTTACCTTTGTGGACCTACAAAAAGCATATGATACCGTTCCAGTAGAAAAATTATGGACAGTGTTAGAGTAAACTAATATCAATCATACATACATAAAAGCGATAAAAGAACTATACAAAGGGTCAAAATCTAAAATTAAAATTGGAAATCGACTTTCAAAAGAATTCCTGGTAACAAAAGGCTTAAGACAGGGATGTTGTATCTCTCCAACTCTTTTTAAAATATATATCGCAGTAGCTCTAAAAAACTGGAAACGTAAAGTGCACGGCATGGGAATACAACTTAACGACCGATTTACCATATACACACTACAGTTTGCTGACGACCAAGTAATTGTGGCTAATGATAAAGAAGACATGGAGTATATGATGAGAAAGTTAACAGAAGAATACCAAAAGTGGGGATTAACAGTGAACGTAGACAAGACACAGTACTTATGTATTGGAAACGAATCCAGTGAGTACTAGAAAATGGACAAACAATATATCCACCTTTGATAAGACAGGAACAGACTGTAAAGAATTGGAAAAAAGAATAGCAAAAGCAAAAAAGGTTATTGGATGTCTTAACAGTATTTTATGGAGCAGAGAAATAAAAAAGAATGTAAAATTTAACATATATGAAACAATGGTGAAAAGCACGCTGTTGTATGGAATAGAGACTTGTCGCGTAACAGAAAAATACAAAATAAAAATGGAAAGTGTCGAAATGGATGCAATAAGAAGATCAATGAGAATATTTTAGAATAGATCACATAAGAAATGCGATCATAAAAGAAAGAATGGGAATCGAGGGAAGCATAACGGATGACATCACTAAAAGGCAACTGATATGGTACGGCCATGTACAACGGATGAACGACGAAAGATTACCAAAGCAGGTCCTAGAATGGCAACCAATAGGGCGCAGAAAAAGAGGGCGTCCTTAAACTAGAATGGCAACAGTCAATCCAAAGATCAATGAGTCAAAAAAATCTGACAGAAGATGACTGTCAGGATCGAAGGAGGTGGAGAATAGGCGTCGGACAACGTAGAAAAACGTTCTAAACCGACATAGTAGTAGTATATATATAGTTCCCTCATGTGCATGTTACTATTTTAATTCCTATCATAACTAAACAGATCACAAAATTTTGTCTTTCTCCGCAAGTCTACAAGGTCCTGGAAAATGTGAGATTCAGCCTGTAGGCCAAATTTGAATGTATTTTAATTTAGCGAAAACCGAAGTTGCGAAATCCTAAAAAGATTTGCAGGAAGTCCTCGGTCATCGATTTCTACACTCCGAAGCAAACATTTCTTTCATTTCCACCCAGCTCGCGGGAGAAAAAAACCCTAATTATTGCAATATAAAAGGTAGCTAGTTCCTTTATACCCTCTACAACTATCAGATTAAAAAAAAATATATGCCCTCATCAATGTTTAGTCGCATCAAAGAAAACCTATTGTTTTTAAATTGATTCTTGAATTGAAATCTTTTTTTTAAAATCAATGATCTTAAATTTATTGTTTAACCTGAACTCTTTCCCATTTATTCCACAAAATTTACTGTACTATAAAAATTAGTTTCATTATTTGAGGCCACTAGTATGAGATTATTTTAAAATTAAAACAAATGAAATAATAAAAAAAATTATTTCCCAATTGTCCACAACTTCCAAGTTTTCATCCCTAAATAGGTACTTTCTCAGTCTAACACCATCCATCTATCCAACATAACGCTTTAATTTCAGAAGCAACAAAACGAAGATTAAGTGAGAAAACTAAGCAAGTGCGTGGAAGTTGAGTTACAATGGGCGCAGATGACAGGCCCCTTTAAGTACACGCCACTGTCCTGAAATGCAAACTATCTAAAAAAATTCTGAAGACTAGCATAGCTGCCGTCAAACAAAATTTGGCATGAAATAAAAATAATTCATCTTATACCTGTATCCTTAACAACAAAACGTTTTCTCTTTTAAGACCCAAACACCTAACCAATAAATCTTGTTATTTAAAATTATGATTTGGAAGTAAAAGATTTATTTATTCCTGCCTGATCAATTAAAACAAAAAAAAGTTGCCCTTTTCTGTAACTCCAGAAATTCTTATTTGGTCACCCCCAAAAAATATATATATCCTATCTGGTCACCCTTTAAAACTACGACCACTATACTAACCAATATGACCAAAACAAGAACTCGAGATGTTATGTTTACAGAAAAAAAAAATCTTTTTAAGAAAAATTAAATTATTTTAAAAAAAGAAGTAAAATTTTGAAATATTTTTACCAATTACCACCGCCTAGCATTTATATCTAGTTGAAAGTTTCTCTTAAATTTACTGACCAATTCCACGGCCTTACAATGACATTACTTTAAAAAAATTACTGAACTTCACAAATGAACTAAAAAAAATCAAAAACTTATCTATCTATATCTGTCTCAGTTAGACATTTCTTTTGTGGTATTATATCTAGTTGGTCTTCAAGTTTATTTTCTCTGTATTCAATCCGGAGCAGGCAAAACTTCTCAAGGCTCAAACATAAATGTTTGCCCTCCAGTGGTCATGACCAAGCTATAACCTGAATGCAGAAAAAATACAGAAGAAATAATTGTGAACCTGAAAAACTTTAATTGATAGAAATACCCGTAGGTCATTTTTTCAAAAAAATGCAGTCCAAAGCCCAGCGCTGTATTTTCTACCAAAAAAATTTGACCAGTCACGAAAACACAACTAGACGGCAACCAAAGACCTAGAAAAACTGCCCCAGAAAAATACCCCAAAAAAAATGTTAACTGGACCTCTGGCGTTGATGTTCAGCCAATGTGTTGCTCTAGGGATTTTAGCCTTGTGTTTCCTAACCTCCCGAGCCAACACTAAGTAGTAGTACCCTCCTCTGACCCGATGTAACTGAGTGACGTAAGATATTAATTGCCATCAACAGTTACCTCCAAAAACAAGAAAAGAAAATGACAAAGCAAAATAAACTCATTTTCGTTTTCTTTCATTTCATTAATTTATACTTCCAACTAAATAAAATTACCAGTTGTTAGGCTATATTTACTTTACAATGAACAACCCAGCCAAGAAAAATTTGTGTTAAACCCTGTAAAAATATTCCAACTTCCAAAAACCTTCATCAATTAAGGGGGTCTCAATCAAGTCAATCTGCTCGAAGAATCTTTGACTTACCACTATCTATTCCTAAAACTCAACTTATAAAAAATTCTTTATTCTATAAGGGCAGAAAAATCTTTAACAAGTTGCCAATCTCTATAAAATCATGTGTGTCATTAAGAGCTTTTAAAAAAAATCTTTAAAAAGTCCTGGTTGAGAGAGCATACTATGATTTGGAAGAATATTTTAATAACCCTCCTTTATAATGTGTTTTTGTTTTTGCCTTTATTTTTAATTTTATAATTTTTATTTTGTGATTTTGTCTAGATTTTTTTATTTTGTAAAAATTTCTATGTTTTTAATCTTATATCAGATTTTTTTTATTATCTAATTTTTTTAAATTGATTTTTAAAAAAAATTATTTTAGCTCTAATTTTATTTATTTAATTACACCTATTATTTTAAATATTTATTTGAATTTGTTTTTTTAAACTGAATTTTATAACACCAATTCTAGTTGGTCGAAATCTAATATTATGTAATTTTTATATATATATATTTTTTAAACTAATATTGATTTTTTTGTTTCTTGATTGTTCACATGTTTAATTTTAAATTGTTGCTTGTATTTATTTGTATGTACTTTTATTTTGACGCTAATAGGCTTAATTACTTGACTAGTTTTAGCATGCTTTGTCAATGAAATTGTTTTTTTTTTCTGACAATAAAGTATTTTTTCATTCATTCATTTCATTTAAGTGGTGATATCCGACAAAAATTAAAATCACCAAAAAAAACTTGTTGACCTATATACCTTGACTGCACTAAAAATAATAGGTGAAACAATTTTTATCTTATCAAGAGCAGGAAATAATAAAATAATAGTAGTTGGCAACCTGTTGAAAAAAATTGTTAGAAAAACACACTACCTATGTCATATATTTAAAACTTAAAAAGACCATGTCTGGAGGTCCATCCACCTATAAATCAACAAAAAAAAATTGAAGTAAATTTACATTAAAGTGTTAATTTTTCTTTAAAACAAATTTAAAACATGTTTTCCCACAAAAAAACTTTAAAAAGAATTAAGAACATAATTTGGACGCAGTTGAATAAAAACTCCCATGCTTTTTATCTACTTATTTTCTTAATAAATAAAATGATTCTTTTGTTGTCCAAGAAAAAAAACTTGTGGAGATAAGCTAATAAAAAAAAATCATAAGAATTACTAAATCAACATAATGAATTTCAAAACTACGCTTCAATATTACCAAAAAAATATAAAAAAATGTTATTTCCAAAACCAATGATGATGGAAAATCTTGTTTTTTTATTTAAAAAAATGATGTGTCAAAAACACCGACAGCCACGGAAAGCCTTTATCCTGATTAAACAAAGATAACACAAAAAAACTTTTTTTTTTAATTTAGAAAAAAAAATTCAAAAAAAAGTTTTTTATTTTTTTTCAAATTCAAAAAAATCCAAAAAAAATTACATCAGATGTTAAAACCCTAGCCAAAAACACACGTTGGGCGCCATTTTGTGGCAATCTAAAATGCGTTGGGTGCCATTTTGTGACACTGTGAATAGAACAATAACGTCGTGCCAATTTGTGACGTATAAAATTGCGACACTATAAAAGCACGTCGTAATCACTCTATTAATTACTGAATAATTAAACAAATATCTGGAAGCAGAACTGTATTGTCCAGCTAGGTAAAACATTGATATGCCCGGTAACTTTTATACAGTGGAGAAGTGGGGGTTTAGAAATCAGAAAATTTTAAGCGCGCCACAGTGTTTTAATATCAAGGTTTTACAAAGGAGATCTTAATTAAAATACAGTTCAACTCAAACGTTGTAGCCAAACAATGAAACTCTACCTACTTTCGAGGCCTCCAGAGTATATGTGCAATTAAAAAAACCAAAAAGAAATTGGCTCATTGACAAAATAAAATTTTAAGAGATTCCCAAATGAATTAAAATGACACAAATAGAAAGTACTTTATAAGTAGATAGACATCTTCAACAGGTCATAGTGTACCTACATCTGAGTCAGTAGTGTGAGACTCAGTTATATAAATGATTGTCAAAAAAAAATACCCTTCCAAAATCATTCCGTCATCGGGGAGATCTGGACCAAATATCTGCTGTCATCATTCTACATTGGGTAGAATGAGACAGACAGCAACCCAGTCCGAGATCTACCCCATGAGGTAAAACAATGTAAGGAAACCGCTAAAAAATATAACCTCATCTCTCTTTTGTCTCTGCAGAGTTGGTCATTGGGTTGTACAAATAACGCAAAGATTTAGTTCATCTTGTATATTTTGATTATAAAACCTGAGAAAAATACCAAACAATTAAATAGGGCCAAAATAGCAAGGCACTTTAAATTTGACAGGGAAAATTATCCTAAATAAATGAAATGAAGGAAAACAAGTCAATGTAGTAAATACGCCGTAAAATTGAGCTTATGACGTCATACCGTTACCTTGCGTTTACAAGCAATGTTGAAATTATACTGTGAAAAATTATATATGAAAAGATTATGTCTAAATTATATTGAAAATTTATATGGAAAGATTTTGTCTAAATTATATTGAAAATTTATATGCAATGATTATATTTAAAAGCTTGCTCCTACCTTGGTCCTTGATTATTTTGTGGTTAAGTAAAACAAAATGTATTTTATTTTGTACACCTGGAAGTTCTGCTGTCCCAGACATTTTCCCACTGCTGCTTCGGTCCTGGTTTGCCCACGCCTTCCCTAGTGCCCGCTTAGCACATCACGCTAGGGCAGCACATGGTCTCAAGATGTTGGATCTTTGCCCGAGCGTAAAACCCTGTGGAAAATGAAATATTTCAGTTTCCTGGAATTCGTCGGTTTTGCTCGAGGTTCCCCTACACCGAGTAACTTAAATCAAGAACCCCATGTCGACTCAATAAAATAAAGCAGATTTCAACAGATGAACTAAAATAACCCTAACATACCTTTCCCAGGGTTACAATGCTACACCAGCTTTACATCAGTGTCCAGCACAACCGTCCCGTTGATGGATTGGACAGGGCTGTAGACAAAGGAGAAAAACAATATATAGTTTTTATCCAAAACGTGGTTTAAATAAAAATATAAAAAAAAACTCCAAAAATTCCCCACATCATTTGTAGAAAAATTACATTTCACGCGAACACAGTTACAATTAGGGAGGCAAATATTATCTTGAAGAATTCCCAAAAATAAAAAAAAATCGAACTTACCACTGCTTTTCCCGTAGAAATGGCGCAGGTCGCCTTGAGTCCCTCACTCAGAGGATGTGAGCCGTCACCAAGATTCGCCTAAACGACGGACTCACTCTTACAGTCTCTGGGAAATAACCTGCAACAATGCAGTGCCAGTAACCAGAAAAACAATGGCGACCCCAGAGACTTGTTGTCGACCCAACACCAGTTCTTTAGAAAAGAGAAAAGACACTTTGTCAAGAACACGAAAAAAGTGAAGATGCCGGAAATCGTTCCTTAATTTGGTGGGGCACCGTTCCAACCAAATTTTCCCGGTTAAATTCAAATAAGAATGCAAACGCATTAAAAAAAAAACTCGCAAACCAAAAATCCTGCAGAACTTAAGTTTGTCAGCCTGACAAAACTCCCGCGGTTTTCGAACTAACCAATGACGAAATACACTAGCACTTCGGTACCGGTCTTTAGGGGGCAGCATCAAGCAGGGGAATATTGAAAATGCGTCTCTGCGCGTTGAGGTGTTGTCAGATCTATTTCTACGGATGGACAAATGGATACGATGGTAAAATCAATTACTGATGATCAGAGCATGCATCAAACCCAGGAATATTCGAACACTCAACCAATTCCCATATGAGTAAAGCCATACTAAGTGTAGAATTTAGTTGTATTTTAGTTATAGTTTTAGTCAAAAGTTTCCTTCGCTCTTTATATATGTTTTCTCTAAGATTCATATAGTTTGACGCCATTTTTGTAAAACATTGAACTACTGCTTAAACCCGGCACAAGAGTGTTCAGATATTAAGTTTGCTCACCACTAGCTAGCCCTACATAACCCTTTAATCCGACTAACTGAGCTAGATATTAACTTTATTTAACTATGATTATATATTAATTTATATAATATAAAAATACGATTTTGTTTATTCTTTTAGTCCTGGTTTTTATCCCTCGTTTATCTCCAATTTACAAAAGTGCATAACTCGTATTTATTTTATCTTCTCCTTATCAAAGTAATAAAGATATCAAGGTGGGCGGAGCCTCGGTTGTTCCTGGTCAAACCGTGGACCTAAATATGTTTTCGTGCTACAAAAACTAGCTAATCCGTGAAGGAAAAGAGGTTCGGAAGAGAAATCACTGTCCTAATAGGGTGATTCCACCGTTACGTGTGTGACATTCATACTTATTTTTTTTAGAATTGTTGCTTTTAAACCCAACAAAAAAACATCGTAATTATTAAATATAATTTTGCTGGGTTAAGTTGTTAGTTTTGCTTACGTTAACGCCAAAAAAATCACTGATTGAAAAATATTAATTTACTTATAAGATTATAAAAATTCGTTACGTGTGTGACATTTATTTCTTAACAGAATAATGTATTTTTGTTATTTTACAAATTTTCTGCAAACTGCCAAATACTTAATTCAACTTTTATTTTTTAATTAATACTTGGTAATATTTTGTACAATAAGATTTATATTTAAATGCCCCTTTTTGCATTTTATTATTTTATTTATAAACTTAAAAGTGAGTTACGTGTGTGACAACAACGTGGTACGTGTGTGACTAATGAAAAAATACAGAAAGTAACAGCTAAAGACAACTAAAAAGGATATTTTTTTAAAAACTTCATAATTACTTGACCAAATAACTTCTTACTCAAATTTTTTGGGTTAGGCCTATTTAGTTTTATAAATGGTAATCTGCTGTTGTTGTCTTCATAAAGAAGTTGTTCATGAGATAGTTGCCAAACCAAAGATTCTACGCGTCCTCCTATACCGTCTACTACACCTTTACCGTGTTTTGTGCAAAAATACTTCCATGTAAAATTAACATAAAATTTGTCTTTTAAAAATGGAAGTAAGTATTTATTTTTGAATTCCGATGATGGTCCATCACTAAAAATTATCACATCTTCCTTTTGACCTTCTGTAAAAATTATCTTAAACAACTTATTAACAAATACAAATATGGTATTTTAAGTCTTTTCTTTTGTGTCCGAGCATATCAAAAAGTTTTATCTTATTCTTCTTATTCTTTTAAACATAGGTCTAAAAATGTATAGATTTCAAGATACGTCAAACCTTTTTGTAAATATATTTTTTTCATAAGAATGTGAAATTCGACAGTGTTATTTGTAGAAGTAAGGGCCAATTTAGGCCTAACTGGAATAACATTATTAGGTCTAGTAGCATTCCGCAGATGAACACAACGAATAATATAATTATTTTGTTTTTTATTTACGCCAATGACTACACAAACTATTCCTTTTAGAATTACTCAAAGAATAGACATTTAAGGCGAAAACTGAATAAACAAAATTATTACTTAGAAAATATTGCATTTTATTGCAAAAGTTAAAATATTCGTTACGTGCGTGACCGATTTATTTCTGTTGATAAAAAAAAAAACTTATAACATGCAATTTTTTAAATTTTATTTCTGGTATCTCATAAATGTCTTGGCTTTTGACAAGAAAATTTCATTTAATTAATGTCTATTTTCCGAGTTATACATTTTTATTTCTGTTTTCGTTACGTGTGTGACAACAGTTTATCATGCCATGTATTTTTAGGCTAAACCAAGTACAAACAAGCGAAGTTTGGCATGAAAATTGGTACATTTGTTGTATATGGTATTACGGTATGGTTAATTTATTGTTTAATATCAAAAGCTTAAGGAAAAACAGTTTTTTGAGATGTTTATCTTTTAGCTAAAATAATGGATATTTTTATATAAATTATTTTAATGCTTTTTTCTTCGGATTTTTGGGAAAATAGAAAAACTATATGAAATCCTTACTCAAGATCATAAGCTAAGAAGTGTTGGCTTTAATTTAAGACTAATTTTGATAACCTATAAAAATGTTTAAAACATATCCGCTTAGGACCACTTTCTGTGGAATCGCCCAATATCCTAGAAAATATAAATATTCGAACGTCCAGAATAGATGTGTATTCCCGCTGTTACTGAAACCATTTGTGATGTGGTAACGCCGCCATTCCTCAGAATTATACCGGGTAGATTGGATTAGAATACTTTTCTCATTTCGTCCATTTATTGAACGTACGCGGTCGCTAAAACAGCTGATTACCCAGTTTCAACGTCAACGAACTACGAAATTCCAAAGATAAACAAAACAATAAAAAGTTTTTATGTGATTTCTCCCGAACCTGTGATCTCAGATTCCAATTACGATGCCTAAATAATGCGACGTGCGCAGTGGTTACAATAACACGATGGAATGCCTCCTCTGTAAGGTAAATTTCTGGACAATATATAACCTCAAAACCTAGCTCTATAAAATACCCTTAATTTGTGTACAGAAAAACGACCCGGTTAGTTTTGGTTATTTACAGAAATAAAACAAATATGTAACGTGTGTCTTAAGTGTAAAAATGACACGTTACAACATTTGTATATTTAACCTAGACGAATCTTGCACAATTGGGGTATCATCTAGGTTAGAGCCAGATACCAGTATTGGGTACCTGATCAATTAGAAGGTACCATCTAATTGATCAGGTTCTGCACTTTTACAGTCAATAATTGGTAAAGTATTATTTTTAAAACAAAAAATATATATGTTCTTTGACCAATAATTATTTTTTTTATAGTACCTGGTATCCAAGTTACCTTATTTGTTACTCTGTAATCTCTTACTAAAATAGTTTTATTTAAAGAAAATCGCCTCTCTTTCCCCCCACTTGATCTGAAATCATTTTAAGAGGAGGTTTTAGCAACTCATATTTTGTACGAATATCACGCCTAAAAATTAACATGAACGGTGACGTACCTGTGGTAGACTGTGGAGTTGTCCGTTATTCGAACAAAAACTTATTTAAATTGAAATGAGTGTCTATGCTTTTACCGTCTTTACCCCTACTACCGTGGCACCATTTAATTGAGGATTAAATGGAAAAGAGGTAAGATGCTTGATTTGAAATTTTTACCGGACTTGCTACCTAGAATTTCTGGACTGAGATTTCATTTTGCCACGCCTCTTTCTCAAGATATCCTCCTAAATGCCTTTCCGAAGGGAGATACTAAAATCAGCGCCTTCTATGTTCATTATTTTTATTTAGCATACATACTGGCTTAGGAATTATAGCGTTGATCGAATGACCTCAGGAGATGGAAAATTGAATTGTGCACATTGTGCGATAACCTATATGAGGACATCACCCAATGTAATCGGTTCCTGATTCAAGAATCACTATCCTCGGACGAGAGATATGCGATTTATTTGGAGAATATCTAACCTTGTTCTGTTTCTAAGTATTTGAACTAGGATTTACTGAGAAGTTTTTATACTTAAGTTTAGATAGTACTTACCTTAATTAGTGTAAGTCTTCATTCTTAACTTTAAATGGTACTTACTTTAATAATTAGTGTCATGCTAAAATGTTGCAAGTAAACATTGCTAAACAAAATGAATTAAACTTTACGTATTTAAAATTTTTTTATTGTAATCATAAAAAAATATAGCAGGCGCGCACTTGCATCTATCTACATTGATGCCGGGATCATGGATTCCAAAACAACTTGTGTGATGGCTTGTTATTCCGAGCGAACGCTAGGAAACGACAAATAAAAAAATATTGGGTGTACCTAATCAATTCTTAGGCAAAGAGTTCTCAAGGCATTTCATAAAATTTATGATAATTTTCCTGAATTTTTTTTTGAATATTATCGGAAGAGTAAGGCTAGTGACTTTGAGACACGTTGCACCTCGCGTTGCACTGCCTGCAAGTCTCAAGAAACGCGATTCAAAAGTTGCAAGTGCGCTCAGATCCACGCCTGTCCATACGATTCATTTCAATCTGCAACAATCACGTCGCGGCGCAAATAGCTTTTTAGTCGCTACTTTGTTTCTGTCATACGTGTGTGCAGGCCCGTTGTAAGTTTTGCGTTTCGTTTTTGCAACCAAAAAATTGTGCCGCAGAAAATAGCGTGCTCGGCTCGCCCTACAATAATTTAATCTTACATCTTACTTTTATTTTAGTTGGATCGAGAAGAAATATGTGTCACGTTCACCGTTGAAAGGTGGTACCCAGTCGCCAATATGTCACGGTACTTGTCTGTAAAAGTGTATGATTTCTATGCTCCAGGTAAGAAAATCATTTTAAATACTACATAATAACAAAATCTCTAAAACTCTCAAACATTTTTATGATGTTCGACCTTCTCCGATTCAAATATTATTAAGGTGTAATTCAGGCATATTCGAATGTGCAGATTTTACGCAGTAAATAATAATTTTATTAATAGATTGACAACTACAATTAGCTGACTGACTTATTAACAACATATATAATAACAAATCTATACTGGGTAATTTATGTTTTCTTAAGAGCACTATACTATTAGTTTCAACACCCTCCCTCAACAGGAATTATACCAACTCGTGGTTTGGTCGGAACCAACGTTTTGTAAAAGTATCCGCATCCCTGTTCTGTGTTTTAATATACTCTCTAATATAGTGATACCGTATATCTATGTGTTTCGTTTTTAAGTGGTGCACTGGGGTTTTCACCACAACTTTTCTGCACTTTGATTATCACAAAACAAGACCGTTGGAGTTTGACAAGCTTGTTCAAAATGTCAGAGAAAGTCTTCCTCCTTGTAAAACATGCATAGTAAGCAAGCTGCAGCTATTTTTCCAAATTTAAACTCAGAATCAGAAAACGTTTTAGATCTTGTACACTCTGATGTATGCGGCCCAATTTCCTTAAAACCTAACGGCGGTTCTCGATATTTTGCTATATTTATTGATTGAAAAAAACAAAAGACGAAGTGAAATATGCTTTTCTCAAATTTAATAGTTATGCGGAAACAAAATTAGAACGAAAAATTAAAGCTCTGGTTAGCAATCTTCCATAAATATCAATAAGGTAAAAATCAGCTGGTTTTTTTTCCACCTAAGTCATGATTTTTTTTAGTTACAATGGCTCACGTTGTAGATAAGTAAAATTGCTATGGATATCTTGGAATATATAGATCGTGACTCAGATGATAATGATTTGGAGTTATTTTCGGCATCACCAGACAGCGGCATGCCAGGATTGAAGGTTACGATGAAAAAATTGTTCCCATGTACTCACGTGCAACAGAGAAACACCCTGTACCAAGAATCCTTGACTAATTACCTCCAGACTACAACCTAATAATTTTTAATCAATTATACTGCACATTTATTTTTCTATAAAAACGCTTTCTTTTTGCTTTAGAACGCTTCAACGAAAGCCTTATAGATTCCCTATCGACATACGTGCTTGACATCTGTCAAGTTTGCGGCAGCAGTCAGTGCCCCTACTGCTGGATCTACAACGTTGCGCCCACAGTGCCTGCGCCTGTATATACAGTTGTTTTAATGAGTGTTATAGCCGTTGTTGCCAACTTAAGGATTTTTGATAGTGACATTAATTTGTGAGATTTGACTTAAAACTTTTAGGGTATGTAAAATGAATTAATTTATATGACTTTGTGCGTGGATTTACTAGATTTATTGCAGGTAAGGTCAGGTAAAATAAAATAATAAAATTAAGGTTTTGTCATCTTAATCATCGCAATCGATTATTTATCATCTGAGGCGACCTTTAGCCTGGACTTTCGACATCTCAATGTGACGTCTTTTGATTGACGGTTATTTATTTATCCGATTTTCCTTTTGTTATGAAGTATTTGGTTCTCCCGAAACGGCTTTCTTGCTGTACGAATGAAATAAAAATACAATAAAGTCTAAGGCTAAATTCAAGATGACACGACCTTAAAAAACAAGTTATTAAAACAAATCAATCTCATATGTACCTATTGTAAATAAATTGTCCAATTAAAACAGCTAAAAGCTACTAAGACCTTAAGGTGTCGTTTTCGATACGTGATTGATCTGCGACAAAGATCTCTCGATAGCATGAAACGAATATTTGACAGCGCGTTTAACTATCCAATAGCATATGGAAATAATTTATTTTATAGCTCGTTTAATAAAATCATCAATGTACTTAAACATACATTTTTTTCAGTATAAAATACTGTTTGAGTATAATGCGGTGTTTGACGCTTCTTTCTAATCGAATTTTCTGTCAAAAATTCCATACTTTTTTAAGAGTACATATTGTCAAAACTAAAACGAAAATCGCAAAACTCAACGATACCGGACGTCCTTAAACGTTAAGTAGTGCTGGAAATATTTGCTATTGTTTATAAACTTGACTTTACCGCTGCTAGTGAAAACGTTATTTAGTAATAATATAACAAAACTTGATTTCAATAAAAGAAAAGTTTAGTATTGTTAGTAAGAACCCTAGTTCTTAATTTATAGACATGCGCAGATTAGTACAAAAGTTATTTTTGTAGTTGAGTAAATTGTCGCCTAAGTAGAATTTTAACAGTCTCCCAAAAAGGTATATTTATCTTGATTTAAGTAAATATTAGGATAGGTAGATAGTCAAAGATATTCAAGAAAACACAAGTTAATTGTGTTCAATTTTATCGTTTGTGATATTATAGTGGCTTGCGTTAGAGCACTTCGAAATTTGTTAATTTCTGCCTCACATATCGCTCTATATAAGGAGCACAAAATATTTGACAAAAATTATTCATAAAAATGCAACCACTTTTTTGATAAAAACCTTTCTGGCTGGATAAACCGGATGTTATTGTTTTATGAATAAAATAATTGTAAACTATATTTTAATCCATGTAAAAAAATAAAAGAACAAAAAATTGTGAAGTTTAACTTTATCGTACCGCGGTGTTTATAAATGTCTAATAACTTACTTAGACAATAACGTATTGTAATAAATTGCTTAACCCATCTGTCAGCATCGCCGTATTTTAACAAAAAATATTGTAAAAAAAAACTGTAATCACGAATCAAATTGTTTTAAATGTAAATATTTTGGTTTTTCTTGTTGTTATAAGGAATTTATATTCCTTTTTGGAGAACATTAACAAAATAAGCCTTTTCGTGCTTCATAAGTGTGAGATCAGGTAATGGTAAAATAATTGCAATGGTAAATCTAACAAACTTAGTAAAAAAAATCCAGCTTATACTGGTTCTAATGCATTTAGGTTTCTAAGGTATTGACGGATAAGATTTATAAAACTCCCCAAATCGTTAAAAAGTGGTTTTTGCCAATTTAAGTAAGTCATTTTTATTATGATTTACTTAGATATTTTAGATTTAAACTTTAGAATAGAAAAAACTAAAAGGTAAATAGAAGCTTAAGTATAAAGAGTCTAAAACGAATAAAAAAAATACTCATCAGGTATAGTAGTCCACTTTTTTAATTACCTCTCCGGAATTTCAGCATTATTTTAAACTGTTAAAAATAGTTTATAAAATGATATTTATTCAAAACCAAGCGGCATTGCTAAACAACACAATATTTATTTAAATTGTTCAAAGGTAGAAAAAATAAGAGTACATTAAAAGAGTGGGCGAGTGCAGATAGTCCAATAATTTTTTCGATGTGTGTTTTCCCAACATGACTCATTCATGGTCTGATTTTGAGCAGCTGTAGTGCTCATTTAGTCTTTAAAAACCGTCCATTTATTAGAGTCGACTTAGTTGGCTAATAAGTTATTTTTAGGTTGATTTAAACCAAATTATTTCTAATATATAATTATTTTTAGTTGTTTAAGTTGACGGCTTTTGTTTGTCACAGAGGAAAACGCATCGGTCTTATAATTTCAAAGCCAAGTATTACTTTAGTTTATTTACTTTAACTGGCCTGTCAAAGAGAAAATTTTATAATGACACACCAGTGTGTGGAAAAAACCCTCTATTAAAGTATTAAATATTTAAAAATAAGAGACGCAATACCACGAAAGTCTAAGCACCTTGCATATAAGGTATGCCATTTTTATTAGCTTGTCAATTTCGGTGACAATTATTTGAAACTATTGATAAATACAAAAACCAATGTTTTGTTTGTTTTTTTTTTGGTTTTTGCATAATTTTTTTTACGACTTGGGGATGGGGCTCTCGCATCTCTTTTCCAAAATGTCATGCATTCAGGGTTCTAGGTGCATAACATTCGTATAAAAAAACACTAATAATGGTCAATTCTGATCTGACCAAGACTAAACAATGTTCCAATTCAAATTTTGCCCTCCTGTAAACCCTTAGTTTTAACACTGGCGAACTATACTTTAAAATTCCTTATGTAGCCTTTTGGGGAAAAGTTGTCTTTATCTTTTACATGAAAAGCTTTGATAATTTTGGAAAGTCTATATCCATACTGAAAGTTTCAAAAAAATATAGCGGTAAAAAATTTTATATTTTACAAAAAATATCTTAGAAATGTGTACAGGGTTTTCAGAGTTGTATTGCCAAAAGCCCAAGGTAGATTCCTCTCATGAAAATATGACAAAAACTTTATATGAACATGTTTCCTAAAATGCCTCGTTTCACAAATACAGGGTGTGTTTTATAAAAAAAATCCTTGTTTTTTAAATATCTGCTAAACCACTCTAGATATTTGTCTACAATTCAGTAGAGGCATTCTACCTATTAAGGGGAAAAAATCTCGGAAAATAAATAACCAGAACTAATGTAAGTAATGAAAGAACTTTTCCACTATCGAACATTACTCGTAAATTATTATCAATGAATGACATTTTGGCAATCTCACCATGCATTAAAGTGGTTTTTATTTTTTTAAGCGAAAATAGTGCGGTTCACAAAAAAACTCAAGAGATAACATTTGTTACAAAATAAACGATTTCAAAAATAACTTTTATTTTATTTTAAAAATGGAGTCCAGGTCCCGTGCGGACGGCACTGGTATAAATTAAAAAAAGTTTTTGTCCATAAGAAAATTTTAGACAAATATCTAAAGTGGTTTAGCAGATATTTAAAAAAAAGTTTTTTTATAAAACTTTAATACCCTGTATTTTTAAAACGAGGCATTTTAGGACACATGTTCATATGAATTTTTTCATGAGAGGAATCTACCCTAGGCTTTTGGCAATACAACTCTGAAACACCCTGTATAGGGTTGGCAGAAAACCAAGAGAAAGTAAACGGGATATATTTCCGGTAACTTTGTTCGAATGTTGATCAGAAAGAAAAATGCATTGGTGATAATTAAATTATTGCTAGCTTATTTTTTAATTCATAATTACTCTTTGCTTTATTATTATATATTTTTAAAAGCTTTTCAGAATACCTAAAACGCTTTATAAAGAATAAAAATCAAAAGCTAGACCGCTATTTTTAAAATCATTTTGTAGTTATTTAATAAATTTCGCTGCCCAAGTTGGAAACTTGAAGTTTTTTTCCTTGCCTTCCTCTAATAAAGCAGATAGTGAAATGTTTTAATTAGAATATAAGGAAAAGGAACATATATTTCGGACTACTTCCGGCTGGGAATTAAAAATACATAGATTGATGACAAAATAAAGGAAGGGAGAAGATGGTCAGAAGGGTCGTTAGAAAGTCTGAAAATACTAGTTTTATTAAATAAAAACATAAAGTTTAAAAAAGTCCGTTTTCCTCGCCGACAAGCAAACATATTTTTTTTGCATTGAAGAAAAATGTTCGCCCTTGACAAATATTGCTCTTTACTTAATTATCCTCTAAAAATTTGTAAGATCTGACTAATTTTAAGTGCTATTTTTGTTTGTATGTTTTTGTGTATTATGTCTTTTTTGTACTGCAGCTGAAATGTTTATACTTATTTGTATTACCTGTAAATATACAAATTTGTTTTTTACATACTTTTTTATAATAAATACTTTTAAAAGATAAAAGATTTTGTAAAACATGTTGACTATAATAAATTTCCTTTTGATAAAATATTCAGAATCTTTTTCTTAATAAACATACTTACCTACTAAGAACCTTTCTGCCGTGTTAATTCAAAAGGGCGTATCTGAGTTAAAATAAATGGATCCCTGACGGATCTGAGACCTTCCTAGCTAGCCTATTTGCACACTAGTGAAGCCATGATAATATATCAGCCTTAAGAAGTTTTTTGTAAATATCTTAGAAACTAAAGATCTTACGAAGTTTTTGGTCATAACACAAATTATTGAGCAAAATGTAGTCTGCTATATTTCAAAACTGTATATTGATACGATGCTCCGTTAAAAAGTTAGCATTTTCTAAAATTTTTAATTGTCAAAAAGCTGTCATTAGCATTAATGGATTTTGAGTTAAATACTATTTTACCTGAAAATTTTATGAAAATCGGTTTAGCGGTTTAGGAGCTATCGTGTTACGGACAGAAATAATACATACACACACAGACAGACATCATGACGATATTGCTAGGATAGGTCAAAATGCACCCAAATAACACATTTTCGGCGTTATCTGAAAAAAAAAATTGTCGAAAATAATACCTTCTCTAGCCATTGCTACGCGGGCTAGGAAGGTAAAAAATTAAGTACGACCTAAGTTAGATTTAGATACAACATAAAATATAATTAAGTCAGAAACATATTAGAGATGTCTTCATTAAAAACGAAATGTAAATAAATTTCGTGATAGCATAGAAATGAACTAATAAACTTCTTTTAATTACAAGTTACACATGTCCTTTTAATTTGACACAGCACTGTTGTTCTTTAAGAATGGTTTAATATACAGTAGTTATTTATCTAACAAGTGCGGGAAGTGGCACTTTACCGCACGCGACGGCAGCTGACCAAACGAAGCGGAGAGTTTGTCCAAGTCGTTAAGGAAGATAAATACACTTACGCATGTGTTACATTATTATTATTTTAACTAGGAGTAAACATTCTTTCGAGACATTGAAAGTAAACAAAACATAACAAAAACATTTCATGTAAGAAAAAGCCAAGTACGCGAAAAAGAATCTTATCAGTTTGGAAATATTTTTTAAAACTTTGCTATTACAGCCAAACTTCTTTATGCTCTATTTAGCACTGTGCCTAAGAGTCATTTGCAGCCGTGGTTTAGAAAAACATTTCCAAACTAGTAAGAACGTTTCATTTTCAAATTTGTATTGAAGAACTTAGCTTAACTTTTATCGAAATTCATTTTACGGAATCCATTTTCGCGTACTTGGTTTTTTTTACATGAAATGTTTTTGTTATGATTTCACTCCTTTTTTAAAGGATTTGGATATTTAAGTTTTAAACTAGTAAAATATGCGGAAAAAAAAACTTTTGCAATATCTCATTAAAAGTTTTTTCATTTCTTCTTATGGTTCCTGGCAATGTTACTTTTACATAACTTTACATTTGTAGGGAAGTAAATGAAAATGTTGGTGTTTTTAAATTTTGTCCTATAGTTCCTATCAGTCTTCCAAAGCCCAGCTCTCTAGCGTTTCTAGAATTGGGCAATATGTTACTTTTACATAACTTTACATTTATAGGGGAGGGACGTTAATTAAAATTTTGTGTCTTTTTAAATTTTTTCTATAGTTTTATCATAGTTATTATCGGCCTTTCAAAGCTCAGCTCTCTAGCGTTTCTGGAAATGGGCAATGTTACTTTTACATAACTACATTTATAGGGGAGGGAAGCAAATTGAAATTTTGGGGTTTTTAAATTTTTGTCACATTTCTTATCAGTCTGCCAAAGCTCAGCTCTAAAGCACTTCTGGAAGTGGGCAACGTTACCATGTTACTTTTACGTACCTTTAATTGTATAGGGGGAGTCAAATAAAATTTTGGGTTTTTTTTTCAAGGTTTTGGTCACAATTTCTATCAGCCTGTCAAATTTCAGCTTTGTAGCATGTCTGGAAGTACAGTAGAATTTTGATGATCTATATATGAGTAATTTGGTCTACTTTACTCCTTTATGTCCAGTCCAGTCCAGGAAACTTGGAGGGTTTCTTAACTTTATGAAGATCTACGATTGTGCAAGGTTTGAGTTTTGTAGGTCATTCCGAATAAAGTTTTAGATAGGTTAAATATGGGCTGAAATGTTTCGATAAAAGATGGTACAGCAGTTTACGCGAACTTGGTGGGGCACTGCCGTGCCTCCAGATTCTATGAAATTTATTTGATTATTCATTGATGACGTAGGGCGCCTGCAATATAGTAACTTTTCTACATGCGGTGTGGCAAAGTGCAACTTTTCACATAAATGAGCATTTTCTTGTACAGTTACTTAAATGAATAAATTAAAGTATACAAAAAAAGGGACTTTTTGAATTGTAAACTTCTTTAGGCGCGTTTAGCACTTTTTGTGGGTACTGAATTGAACTGAGCCGTCACGCTCGGCTATGTAACGCTCATTCGGGTGAAGTCGGCTCGAGTCGACTAACTGTGAGAGCAACAGATGAAGGCCACTCAGAGCAAAATTTACCAGAGTAATTTATACCCAATTATAATTATGTAACTGTTATTACTTTGTATATTACTTTGTCAATATACAACGCAAAAAATCTTGTATTTCGTATTAGTAATTTCGCCTTGTTGAAGTTTACACTTCTGCCGTGTGGTCTTAAGCACACACAATTTTTTTTAAAGGAAATCCTCTACCAAAATGCTAAGAAATGGCTAAAAACATAACACAATTACTCTTTAAACATTGAATGAAGTATGGCTTTTTATGATTATGGCTTATATAATATTTTTAAACATATTAATGTCACTGAAAGAAGCAGGTACAAAAAAGTAACATTCAGTTCTTGGGACTGGTAAAAAATTGCTAAAAACTTTTGGGGATTTCATACATTTTTGCCAATGTCAAAAAATTATATCTGTGCTATCAACAGGAGGTACAGTCAGGATATTTTTAAATTGCCGGTGTATTTTTTTCTGTCAACGTTATCATTTAACTATATCAGAAAAAGAGCTTTTTAAATATGTATATATACAGACAGAGGTAAGGTTCACAATTTTTTTGGTTTGCTTTTTCTGATTTCAAACAAGAATACTTTTTATTTTCGAGCGCAGCAAGTCCCTGACTATACATAATAACTTTTACCCCTCTTTCGAATAGTACTAGTCGCTTTTGCCTAAAAACTACATATTTTTTTAAACATGCCAAAAGGGCACTGCAATATTTCAAGCGAAAAATCGCCATAGCTCGTGAAGTGACAAATATATTGAAGTTTTCAATAAAGTTTTAGGGCACTCTCATTATTTTGGACACTACTGTATGTAGTTAGGTTTTTAACTAATTAAATTAACTAGCAATTAGGTCCTCCAATAGAAGCTAAAATATGCCAGAAAGCCTAAAACCCCCTCAGATTTTACATAATTGGGAAAAAATTGCTTCAACATGCTCTTAATAGCACCAAAAAAGAGACCTTGAGGAAAAAGACTAAATCTTAAAATGTACCTTACGGGACATTCGAAAAAAAAGGACTTTAAGGAAAAAGAAACCTCACTAAAAGCCCTGAGTATATCAATATAGTTTTGAAAGCTCTTAGGGAATATAAGATTAAACAATTAAATTACTATAATACAACAAATTGGTGAATACATTGTTATGCAATAGTGTGTACCACAAAGGTTTTTTTTTACATTTAATTTACAGTGTGTCCACGGATTGAGTTATGGGAAGATATAAATGATAAAAAAAAATCGATTTAGATTCTGATTTTCTGAGATTGTTCCTGCTTGGTCTTAAAATAACATCTTAAGAAAATGAGCCAAATCAATTTATATACAGGGTGGTTTAGTAGGTTGGTTTGACAAAAAGTGTTAACAGTAAAGTACCTTTGTTTTAAGAGATATCGGAAAAGTTAAGAAAAGTTGTTTAGAATTAAAAGTTACGACTGATTCTCAATTTCCAGAAAAATCAGCTTAAAATTGTCTAAACAAAATTTTCAAATTTCGACATATAAAATCAGGCTGATTTTTTTGAATCTGCCGTAACTTTTGAATCTAAAGAACTCTTCTTATAAACACTTTCCAAAATCTTTTAAACAAAGGTATTTTACTCTTAACACTTTTTGTCAGCCTACTAAACTACCCTGTAGATTAATTGATTTGATTAATTTTTTTTACATCAAGCAGGAGCAATTCTCAGAAAATTAGAATCTAAATCGAACATTTTTTGTCATTTGTACCGAACAAATGATTCTTGCTTTCAGTAAAGGTTGGAGATAATGCGTAAATCTTTCAATTGTTTAATATTTCTATTGATTTTTGATTCTTAACACCAAAAGCCTTTTCAAAGTCAACAAAGCATTGGACCAAAACATTTAAACTGAATAAGGCCTCTCTTGAATCCAGGTCATTCCTAAATCCAAATTGTGTGTCAATAATATCTTGTTAGAGTTTGGGATATATTCGTCTGTGTATGATTTTAAGAAAAACTTTTAGAATATGGCTCTATACTATATTTTAGGATCTATACTATATTTTAGGAACTACTAAACCACCCTGTATATTAATTGATTTGGCTCATTTCTTTAACATCTTAGTTTGAGACCATGAAGGAACGATTCCCAGAAAATTTGAATCTAAATCTTCAATCATGAATCTTCCAGCAAAATCCAGTGTATTTGTCGCGGATTTCGGGTAATATCATGATTTGTCCTAACTTTCGAAAATTTGTCCTAAAAACGCTCTAACTTAAACTAATTTATCCTAACACGCTTTATTTATAAACCTACCTTTAATTTTTTCCCGATTTTTTTAAAAAATTTTTCGTTTTGTTCCTTCATAGTCAAGATATATCAGCTAAATCGTTTGCTGATTTGACTGTAAACCAGCATGATACAAGACAAGATATGATTTCGCGCATGCAGTGCGCTTCGCGATCAGCTGGGGTGACGTCAGACTGAGAGTCAAAGCCCTTGATTTAGGTTGCAGTTTGCATTGTTGAATGCGTTTCTGTCGCTTAGTTTTATGTTTTGATTATTTAAAATTGGTGAAAATGAGATGTGGAGTGTATGGTTGTGATTCGGACAATCAGGTGAAAGGCTTTGCATACGATGTGAGTTTTTTTACCTTTGCAAAAGACAAAAAAATGGCACAGCACAGACAGTGGATCCGTTTGTCTAGACGTAAAGATAAATTTAATGTGAATGCAGGGATTTGCTCAAAACATTTTAAATTTTAATTTTGTATTTTGTTATTACCAATTTAAAAGTAATATTAATAATAAATTATACTATTCTTATTATAAATAACAAACGGGAAATTTAGTACCCGTGAATTTAAAAAATCAAACAAGTTTCGTGGCTAATCGGGTAAAAAGGAGTTTTTGTTTCCCTCATATTCTTCAGTGGCTAGCTTGAAAGCTTAACCTCACGGAGGAGGGGGGTTCCAAGATCTAATAGACACATTGTTGGATTTTTTAAATTCACGGGTACTAAATTTTGCGTTTGTTAGTATTATTTGGCTTAAAAATTCCGTTGACTGACGCTTGTGTCTGATAGCGGGTAAAAACGCAATAAGCGTTCATCTGCCCTGAAAGGCAGAAAGAGCTGTGGTAGGTCACGGATTAGTTTGTTTCTTTTGTTTTGTTTTCGATCTTTTCATTGATCGATATGTATAGCAAGCAATTTATTTCGCCTGCTTTTGTTATTGTTTCTCTTAGACAGATTAGAGACAAAACCGTCAAATTAACTTTGCAAGAGTGTCACATTGACCAAGCAGTGTTCTGAGGAGTCCCATAAGGACGAAACAGTTAACTATCAACACTTATTAGGTGTCCATTACATCTTGGACCCCCATGAGGTTAAGCTTTCAAGCTACCCACCGAAAAATATGAGAGAAATAAAAACTCCTTTTTACCCTATTACCCACGAAACTTGTTTGATTATTATAATTATTTTAAAAACTGCTCCACAGAACCTGAGTTGTAACTGTAGTATACTTATTTTGAAAATAAACAACCTATTAAAAATTGGCTTTTTGTTTTATTTTTTATGTTTAGTTAGAAACTAAAGCCATGTTAAAAAAAATCCAAAAGGTAAAATTATACATGATTTTTGTATCAATAGAGTAAATTTTTACTTTACGGAGTGATCAAACAGATTTTAATCAGATTTTAGAATCATTGTTTTGCTCTGGTCGGCTCTCCGACTCCAAATAAAACTTTTACATTATCTTATCTTTGCATTTATAATACTAATAATATCTTATTTATTCTGAACTACCTTCATTTTCATTGAAAACGCATTAGCGATGCAACATACCCAAGTTATATTACATCAAATGTATTAGCGCGCCCTCATGTTTTTAAATTTCACTCTCAGAATGACGTCATGTGCGCGGCAAACGGTATTTCGAACGGATAGAGATCATATCTTGTCTTGTTGTATCATGGTAACCCAGTAAAATATACCATAAAGTCTGGAATCACCCATTTTTAAAGAAAACTGCAAGCTTTTGAGAAAAAAGCTCATGGCATATCGTTTTTCTGGGACATCCTGTATAATTAACCAACATCCTAAAACTATATTTGACATATAGCGTGCAGTTTAAAAAAAACTGGGTGATTCCAGACTTTACGGACACACGGTATAATAGCACTATAAGTCTGGCTCGAAAAAGTGGTTAATTAAAAACAAATAGTTACGCAATTTTTTTAAACATCGCTTTCCGCGAAAAAGTTATGACGTAAAGAAGTTTTTTGTCTACGAGAAATGTTAAGTACACGATTCTCTACAATATGTCTTGCGAAATCACAGGTCTACACACTCATATTTGGAAGATATAAGAAGTTTCAAAAATATTTATTTTTGCATTTTACGCAAAAACGTCAGTAGAGAGAAACTTTACTGACCTAAAATGTGTAGGGCACAATTCTCTACAATTTTTTCTTGAGTTTAATTTATTTTACAACCTATTTGTAGAACACAGAAGGCGCCAAATTATGAAAAATATATTTTTAAAATTTTAAGCATAAACGGTTCTAGAAAAATCTACCAGAAATCCGAACCGATTCTCTGCATTTCATCTATGTGAGTCACAGCTCAGCGACCGTTTTCACGTAAAATGCAAAAATAAAATTATTATCTTCATTTTTGGCGCACTCTGCTACAAATAGTTGTAAATCTGTGAATTGAACATTTTTATGTTAATGGCGCCTCTATCTTTGGTTTTAGACCTATGACCTATCAGATTGAAAAAAATCTGGTGCTAATATTTATGAAAATTAATTCTGAAAAAAAGGGCTTTAAGGGACTAAAGAAAATCCCCTACCAAAATGCCAAGAAATGTTCAAAAACACAACACAATTACTTTTCAAACATTTCTTGCATGAAGCGTAGCTATTTTATAATTATGGTTTAGAGAATATTTTTTAAACATATTAATGTCACTAAAAGAAACTGGTACAAAAAAGTAACATTCTGTTCTTGGAACTTGGACAAAATTGCTAAGATGAACCATTTTTTTTAGGATTTCGAAAATTTTTAACGCGTAAAATGCAAAAAAATATTTTTGGCAACTTTGGCGCCCTTTATCTTCTACTACTTCTATCGAGGACCCTGTATGTGTGAATAATTTTAGAGAAATAGAGACGCGACTAACCCATCAAAGTCACTTAAACTCACATTTTTTGGTTATGTTATTTTCTTGCCAAGTTTATTGGCATTTCACTAAAATAATAACATATAAACAAACACGTTTGTCTGTCACCCCTTATAAATAGGGTCACTGTATAACGAAGTTCCTAACAGGGTAATTACTTGTAAATGTTTATTAAAAATCGTTTATTTTTATTTTCCGCGACGCTTATAAATTAACAATGACAGAAGGTGCGTCTCTCTCTAAACATCGCCAGTATAGAGGACCGATATTTTCATCCTTTTTTTTACTTAAATAAATTTGACTTTGAAGAGTTTGTCGCGTCTATTTCTTTAAAATATGTCATACTTACAGGGTCTCTACTTCTACCTAGAATTGTGTCCTGCAGATTTTTTGTTAACTAAGTTTTTTCTGCAACATACCATTTTCGCGTAAAATAAAATCCAAAATCTTTTTGAGTTTGGCAAAATCCGTGACTTGGAGAACCCGCCTAAATATCGGAAACTATCGAAATTAGCTTTTAGAATTTTGATTATACCCTACAGCAATGCAGATGATTCAGAATCAATAGCTTTGTATTGCTATCTTGAGATTCGCTAGATTAAGACACTATCGTGGCTCTTAAAACGATAAAAGAGCGTTTAAATAAAACTTGAAAAATTGCAGGTTGCTAAAGAATCCTTTAAGAAACTTAAAGAAAAATAACAAATATCACAAAAAAATACAACTTTCTTTTCTACCCGAAATTTTATGCTTTGTATTAAAATTTAAATAACCCTTTTGAATATGTATGATATTTATTTTAAAATTAAAACATGTGGTCTTATTAGGACCCAATATACAAATAATTACATAATTGTTAAACAATACTATATGATACTAAAATTAGAATAAACATTTAACACAAGTTTTGTAAACGTCCATACCTTTATGTCATTGGTACTTCACTAAACTGTTTAAGTTTTTCTACATCTCGCATTAGCAATTGAATGGTTTGTTTGGTTTTGACCGCGTTTTCGTCCAAATCAGGATGTTTAATCCCTAAAAAGAAATCCAATTTAGTCCACAAGCTAGAATATTCCGCACAAAAATATCCTTCCTCCCAAAAAAAAAAGGAAAATATTGTAAGAACTTGTTTCATACATATGGAGGCGAAACTGATAAGTCCATTAAAATCTAGAGGTATTACTATTTTGAGTTAAAAAAAAT
Source organism: Aspidapion aeneum (assembly GCA_963576565.1). Lineage (NCBI taxonomy): Eukaryota > Metazoa > Arthropoda > Insecta > Coleoptera > Brentidae > Aspidapion > Aspidapion aeneum. The sequence goes on from OY755038.1 coordinate 89,956,356, forward strand.
ATTTACTCTGACAAAAAGTCAATTGACATGATAAATATACAAAACATAGAAAAAACGCCCTATTTATACAGGCTATAAACGATATTACCCACAATATTTTAATAGGTGATAAAGGAGTCAAAATAAGATGTTAAGCTTATACGAGTATAACATGATCGATAACATGGGCACACTCTGTTTTTAAGATTGACTTTTTAAAGTATGGGGAGTAGGGAAAAATGGATTTTAGAAAAAAAGAAAATCTGCCACCGCCAAATAATTATTTGGCTAATTTAAAAATGTGGTACTTCTTTTTTTTTTTTTTGATAAACTGACAAGTTGTGGAGATATAGGCTGTTAAAATGACCTTCAAAAATTGGTAAAAAATATTAAATTTTTAAAACTTTTAATTTTGCTTACCTAAACTTGATGAAAATAGGGACTTATTAAAATAACGCAAGGCAGTAATAGTGTCGGGCAGTATTTTGACAGCTTTATATTGTAGACTGACAGTTGATATTTCAAAATTGACCTAAACAACAACATTTATTTCGGTTCTTGTAGTAAACAAAGGCCTAATGTTGAAAGATCAGCTGTCACCTTCTTAAAATTTAAAACTGTCAAAAAACTGCTTGACACTATTTTAACAAGTCCCAAATAAACAGTTTTTCCTGAAAAAAATTGACCGCACAAGTATTTTAATATCTTGATACACGACTTCACCGAATTTCTTATTTTTACTCGTTTTTTTAAAGAAGTGATAACCAAAAAAGTTTTAAAAATCATCATTTTTGTTGCTTTGTATCTCGTCAACAAAAATTTTTCAACTCTGTATAAATACCACCCTTATGAGGTACATAAAATAAAGGTAGTTTTAGTCTGCGAAAAACGTTTTGGGTTGGTATGTAACGAAAACATTACCTTTCGATATAGTCAAAATGATATCTATATTTGTAATGAAGTCACTCTGATTGCCAAAAACCTAACATCTATGATATTTCAACAACGGAAAGACCAATTTTTTTATCGATTTTTCTTCAAAAGGGAGAAAAGAATATGACATAATTAGGAAAAAGTTAGAGGGAGGAAGGCGCCCTCTGCGTTTGGCACAAATTGGTCATTCTCCCTAATTTAATACAACACCTTATTTATTATGACCTACATGTTTCCATTGCATCTTCTGGCTCAAAACCAGATAGAGTTGATTTCACCAGTATATTGGGAATAGTTGAGAAGACACGTTGGTAAGACAATAGTAGTTAAGCACTAATCGTTTTCGTTCTATGTGAGCTTCTTAAAATGTGTTATCACTTCCAAGCCAAAAAACATAGGTTGTAGAAAATTTTAACATTTTCTTATAAAGGGTTTATTTTTATCTACCATCTGTGTTTTTTAATAGTCTTATCATTTTTATAAATTAATTAGATTTAAATTCTTATAATAGTCGCAAGATACATATTTAACATTACCATTTTTGTAAAAGCCTTGGTCATCTTTAATGAACGTTTAATAAAGTAGTAGAAAAATCTTTCAAGTCCTTTATAAAACCGTTAGAATTAAAATTTAACAAGTTTTATAAGAAAGTTAAAGAACCTCTTTAATCTCTATTTGTAAGCTTGAGTTTTCTAAAATAAGTTGGCAGGACCTTCCAAAGGCCGTATAAAACATTTGAATAAAATCTAAGTTTTATACCATGTCCTAAAAAGTTTTTTTCAGTGATTTCCTCGTGTTTTATTGTAGATATTACATATACTTTAGTTGACTATAAATTTTTAGTCATTGTTTTGTGGGCTAGGACAATAAGCAATAATTATTTAAAAGCTGCCAAAAAGTGCCTACCTTTCTCAAGTTCGTCCAGTTGCCTCTCGAAGTCGTCGAGGCGTTCTTCGATGAGTGAACTTGAATGCGAAATGTGGTCTAACAAGTTCAATCTGCAATCATCCGCGTCAGTGACCGATTCGGCTTGCGGAATGATAGGCCCAATATTATTGGCAATGTTCAGCACGTCATCCTTCCCTAAAAATATTATTGGATTTGTGAGATATAGAGTGCGTTCGAGTAGAAACACCGTCGAGCGGGCGTGGCGTAGTGACGTTACAGACTAAACGCCCTGGTTTTTGCGGTCCGACTCGAACGGAAAAGGGATTCGTCGGTTGATGTTAATCTTCTCGCTGCAAATGTAGCAGATGCAACAGGTTTTCGAAGGATGTTTTTGCCAATCTGAAATGCATCTGAAACTGCTTGTCGCTGAAATTAGGAACAGTTACCTCTACAAAGTTCCAAATTTTTGATTCCGGTAGATGCAAGTCGTCGTTTTCGTCCAAGTCTTCAAAAAACATTTCAGTGAAATGAATCGGCCACAATCTATTCATTTTTTGATAAATGTTAAAAAAAAAATGTAAGACGCCCGCTGTTCTCCGACTACAAGCTCGGGTGAAACAGGGCGCCCCCGTGAGCGTTACGAGTGTCATCTCGAACACAAAAGGGCGTGCTCCGAGCTTCAACTCGAACGGAAAAATGGACCTCGGGGCACCCGGGTTGCCTACTCGAACGCACTCCTAGTCTTCTTATTATTACACACTTGTAATGACGTAATTTTTGCAACTGGTGATGACAAAAAAATTTGCGAAAAAATTGATGGCTGTTCATTGTTAAAAATTTTATAGTAACCTTTACATTTTTCAATAACAATCAATATGACATATTTGTCGATTTTTTAATTTTGTTTGTAAAAATATGGCGATACAATGAGCAAGTATAGCTTTTTTTAAACCAGAGAAGAAACACGTGAAGAATGGGAGTACTATTTATGTTGAAAATGTGATTCAACGAGCCGCGCCGATGCAACGAAATTTGACCAGAATTTCCGATTTTCCGTTAAAACCGGATGTGGTCGTGATTGATGTCAATCGATAGGTAATTAAAAATAAGGAACATGTAGCCGTTTTTCCATAGTTCTAATCGTTTTCGAAATATTCCGCCTCGAAATTAAAAATTGTCCTGTTTGAACTGTCAATATTTCAAAAACGGTTAGACTCAGGTATAGGACATATTAAAGTATATGGCCGGGAGAGTTTACTAGTATTCGAATATATAACTAGCTTGACTTCAGTGATCTTTTAGATTAAATAAAAGCTTTTTGTAGTTTAATAAATCTTGACATTTTTTATTATTAATGACAACTTCTCTAATAATTAACAACATCAAAATTCTAACATTTTCTCTTAACACTCCTCCTCGATTTCCAATGTTTACATAAAAATCGCTAAATGAGTTATGCTAATTCATGCCTAGACTAGAAAATACATATTTTATCCCTAAAATAAACAAATATCCCTTTACCTAAAGATTTCGTCAGAATGTCAGCCAAATTTTGGTCTGTTGAAACATATTCAATACAGATATCCTTTCGTAATACCAAATCTTTTAAATAATGATGTTTTATATCGATATTTGGATCTTTTCGAATTTTCATTACTCCTTGACATCATAATTAAACTTTACTGTTATCACAGTATAAAATAGTTTCAATATTTTGGCGAAAATCTTTTAAAACTCCCTTTAAATGTATAAGGTCTTGAGCAGAAGTAGCACCGGCCACGTACACAGCTTCGGCTGAAGACAATGCAACACAATTTTGTTTCTTCGAAAACCATAAAATTGCATTCTCTCCCTACAAAATTATGCAACCACTAACTCTTTTTCTTTCCTTTTTATCAGCACCCCAGTCAGAGTCTGAATATCCTTTCAATTTTAAATCCATTGACTTCTATACCCTACGGGTAGACCCGGCATGGGCCAAAATTGCCATTATATCAAGCTTTTATCGCAATTGACCAAATACAAGTAAGAATTTAATGAGCAAAATAGGGATGAAAATAGAATTTCGGTTTGGTGAGTCCGGAAACATGCAACATCGCAAAAATATTCTATTTGCTTGTCTTGGATAAAAAAGGGCAGTGGCGGCGCAAAATAAAAATTTTGAATTCCACTAGAATTTTTTTATCAACAATTTTCTGTTTGAATAATAAATAATTCATGAATACTTACTTGTGTGTGTTTACAAAATTCTCTTCAGAAAAAAAAAGAGTAAAAAGAATTTCTAAGCATGCTAAGTGCAGTGGATGTATTAAAATTATTGTTTTCATCTTAGAACTTTACAAATGTTGTACCTTCCTGGTAAAATATTTTCTTTCTTTGAACAAGGGTCTTCTTCAACTCTTCTTTTCTTGGGTGGACTACAAGTTATGCTCGAGTCAGATGAAATTTCGGAACTAAAAATTTCAATTCGAAATGGGACAACCGGGCGCCGGGCCAACTCGGCGCCGCCAACAGGGCGCCACGCCGGGCCTAATGGGCGCCGGGCCAACTCAGCGCCGGACTATTTTTTTTTTCGATAAAATGTGCAGATAAAAACAAAATAAATATGTTATTTATACAAAACTTTCAACATCTATTAAGTCGAGTGTTGAAATTTGGTAGGTTTAGTGTTCTGCGACTTGAAACACCGCCAAGTTCCATATTCGATACATATCGATGCATAAATAAGAAAGTCCGCCATTTTGGATCCGCCACTTTAATTTTTTTAAGGTTGTTTTTCATCTGCACATTTTATCAAGAAAAAATATTTTAGTCCGGCGCCCAGTTGGCTCGGCGTCAAGTTGACCCGGCGCCCAGTTGGCCTGCCGCCCAGTTGGTGGCGCCGAGTTGGCGGCGCCCAGTCGTCCTAGACTGCAACACATTTCAGGGGTCTGGTATGTTTTACCACCTTTCTTAAAACTACGAAGTTTTTTGAAAAATGATAATTTTAGACCATAGATGAAAAAATTGAAATTGAAACATTCTTAAAACCCCATTAAAACCCATACAAATTGCTACAAAAGAAGCATTTTCTCATTTCAAACTGAAACAAAACGGTCCCTGACGTCTATCAGCTGTCAACAAAAACTTGAAATAACTAAGGTCACTGATCCAAATCGGGTCAGTTTTTTTGGTCCATTTATGAAAATGCACAATTTTTAAAAAAGCATGAAATTCAAAACAAAATCAAGAAAATTATGATTCCTACATTTTTACAAATAAAAATTAGTTTAATTGAACATTATATCAATTTTTATTCCTTAAAACACTAAAAATTAATAATTATTTACTTTTTTAAAATTTATCGAAGGTCTAACTGAACAAAAGCAAACTGAACCCATCCGTATCGAAATGAACCAAATCAAACCGAATCTAAAGGTTCGGTTTGGTTCGGTTCGATTTGCTTAAACTGAACCGAACCTAACCGAATATAGCTAAACCTAACCTAAACAATCCTAGCGGAACCTAACCGAACATACTCAAACTGAACCAACCTAACCCAACCTAACCCAACCTAACCCAACCTAACCCAACCTAACCCAACCTAACCCAACCCAACCTAACCCAACCTAACCCAACCTAACCCAACCTAACCCAACCTAACCCAACCTAACCCAACCTAACCCAACCTAACCCAACCTAACCCAACCTAACCCAACCTAACCCAACCTAACCCAACCTAACCCAAGCTAACCCAACCTAACCCGACCTAACCCGACCTAACCCAACCTAACCCAACCTAACCCAACCTAACCCAACCTAACCCAACCTAACCCAACCTAACCCAACCTAACCCAACCCAGCCCAACCTAACCCAACCTAACCCAACCTAACCCAACCTAACCCAACCTAACCCAACCTAACCCAACCTAACCCAACCTAACCAAACCTAACCTACCTATTGTTAATAAATATAGTAAAAGTTGTTAGGTTTATGTCCAGGGGGTAACCATTGTCCATAATCGTCGGAAATCGAGTTAGGATTAGTGTATGCGACCATAAACATTAAGTGGCGAGTGAGTGTTTGGTCTTCAATTTTTTTAGGGAAATTTTTCAAAATCTTTTTTTGCGCACTCTGGGCACCCTAATAAACCGTAATCTGGTCACCCTAATCCATCGCAATCAAAGAAAATGGGTAATCGAAGTGTCACAAATTTTTTGTTGGTTTCTATTCTTCTTTTATATTATGTAGGACAAAATTATTAATTAAACTAAGTGACCATATTAAGTAAGACAGCATGATAGTCAAATGACATTAGAAGGACATAAACATATGATACCGGCCTGTAGACCGGTCGCGGTGGTCATATAATAATAAATATATACTTTCGCGATGAAAGACCAAAATTTAACTTAAAATTACTGTAAAGTCCGCAAAAAACATTAAATTTATCGAAATTTATAAAAACATAGATCAGTGTGTGTAACAATTCATCAAGATGTATGAAACTCGACCGTGACATGTCAAAAGTTTGGTTCGAAAAAACAAAAACAACTGGATAAAAATCGGTATGTAAGAATTTAAAAAGAAATCATTTTTAAGAAAATCAAATACTTTTTGTTAATTTTCATGCAATGCAAAAAAAAGTGCGGGGAAGTGACACTTTCTGAATCAAAATGTGTGAGGGTAAAATCGCACGGTCGCAGAAAAAACTATCTATCGTGACGCTACTGAACTTTCTCGTGTTTTAGGAAAAACTATCTGTCAAGACGACTTACCCATGAAATGTTGTTTTTTTATGAATTTTTTTTCTTCTTTTGCACAAAAACAATTTTGGACCATGTTTAAACTCAAATAGTTACTTCTAAACTTGTTTTTAAACGTTTTAAGATTTCTTTTTGTAATATTACCGCACAAAATTCAAAAAAAATCATTTCCGTACTTAGACAACATTGTCTATCAGTTTTCCCTGTATACACGGACTAACAGGTAGAATCACTCAAAATACGGCAGGTGGATTAAAGGTAGCCAGCTGCTTTTCTGTCGCACTTATGCCGTCAGTGTGAAAGAGATAAAAGTACCCTTATATTATCTAGGGTATTATTAGCATGCAAAATCACCCTATCTTTGTCCGTTTCACATGTTCAATAATGTCTATTTCTGTTTTTATTGTAAAAGAAATACCCGACCATAGGAACCAAATTGGATAGGGTCAATAAAAAATGCCTTGTCTTTCCGTCTCTAACGCCCTTTTAGGGCGTTATACAACTCAATGTTTAAATCTGTAATAATATTTTGACGATAAGTTAATCCCATTCCTTTTGTTCCTTGTAAATATCTCAAAATTCTTTTTCCTGCATTCCATATTTCCAATCTAAAAATCTACTAAGATAAGAAACGGCATAACTAATATCCGGTCTACTTGTACTTAAATACATTAATCCTCCCATAAGTTGTCGATATGGTACGTCTTCCAATATTTTGCTTTGTTCATTATAATGAAATACTTTTTCCATTGGTGTTGCCTTAGGATTACAATTTTCCATTTTAAAAGTTACTAACAACTTTTCTATGAATTTAGTCTGATCAATCTTTAGCATACTTTCAGTTCTTGTAATATGCATTCCCAAATTATTTTTAATTTCTCCTAAATCCTTGGCCTTAAATTCGTTTTGTAAAAGCTTTATAACTTCAACTATGTCTGTTTTATTTCCAACTAATAATATGTCATCAACATAAATTAATATACAAATCTTTTCATTGCAATATAAGCAGCAATCATATTTTGATTCTTTCAAAATTATTCTTTAAAGCAAAATCATTAAATGTGTCATTCCAAACTTTGGGTGACTCTTTTAATCCGTAAAGTGCTCGATTTAATTTTAGTATTTGTTTTTTACATTTCAACCCTTCTGGTGCATGTATATAAACCTCACTTTCCAAAATCCCATTAAGAAAAGCAGTAGGAATATCCATCTGTCTTATACTCCAGCCATTTTGCAAAGATATAGTGTAGGGGTCAGCTAACAGCTTAATTTTAAAAATCTACAATGGCAACTTAATTAATAATTTTACTCAGAGGTTGAACCGTAAAGAAAATTCATTTATTTTTAACACTCGTTATTGTATTCAACCCATCACATCACTTAACTTTGACTTTAACCACTGACTAACACTTGACAACACCTTACTTGTAGAGACTGTGAGCTTAAATTAAATAAAAAAAGAATCGATCCTAGCCCTTTTATCAACTCGGTTCGATGATGAAATATCCGCCAAATCAAGGTTCTAAAGCCTCGAGACAAAAACAGCGCCAACCTAATTTTAATTAGGACAGCCAAACAAGGCAAAATCTTTACTCTGTGTTTGCATGGCTTTGCGCATTGCTAAAAATAAAAGCAGGCAGACCGCAAGGTTAATCCCACTAGGCCAAACTTTGATACTTTGTATGACCTTAAATGGTGTTAGAAACAGAAAATCACGAGCAGGAAATCTTGATGTTATTCCCCACTTTAAGACTTGTTATAAAAGCGCGATCTGGATAGCAAAGGAGATCAATCGGAGTAGATCAATCGGAGTAGATAAATCGGAGTAGATTAATCGGAGTAGATCAGTTGTAATATTTAAAATCAATCGGAGTAGATTAATCGGAGTATTAATTTTAATCGGAGTCATGATCTCTGTTAAAATCAGTTCAAATCAGTCAAAAACTTAATATCATTCGTAATAAGTTATGATTTTTGAATCCAAACCTAAAAGTGAAAATAAGTAAATAAATAATAAAAGTGACTAAATGTGCCAAAGGTAACTGTAATGCCACAAAACAAAAAAAACTAAGTAGTGTTAAATATTAGTGGTGGCATTCTGGCTGTAATTATGGTGAGAGATTTATTTTGAACTTTAATCTATCGGTTGTTGCTTAAAATTCGTGGACTATGAAAATTGACTATGAATCATTTTGTTTTACCATACAAACTTTTGCTCACAAGAGCGTTTTGCTAATATGTTAACTGATAGACTATGGTTAAAAAGAGTTTATTGAAAAATATGATTTTAATGTTATAAATTTAACTTTTGTGTGACTTGAATAAAAATAACGACATGCAATACTTTGGAATATGTACTATATTTTATTAATCAATATATAATAACTTGCTTTAAAGAAAGTGTTTAATTTATATCAATAACACGGTTGCAAACAAAGCAATATACGCTAAAACGCTTACGCTAAAAAGATGGTAAAGATTTTGTAACTGCACCCGGGGTAACTTAGAAAAATATTCGCTCGGTTTTCACGAAACCCTGGGGCAGCTTCACAATTGGCGCAGTCGGTAGGATGATTTTCTGAGAGAAAGAGAGAGGGGACTAGTTTTAGGTCCCCTTTGGACAGTAAATAGCTTTTAATATGGCAACCGAATACCCTTCAGCGACACCCATAGTATTCCAAGTCCCGCAACAGGTTCAAGTAGGCAACGACTCGATCTCGACCTACGATAGACAAACCAGCGTTGATAAATTTTTAGCGCTCATCGAAGAAACTGCTTCGCTAGACATTAGTCATATGGTTCGCTTATGGCAGACAACCTTAGAAGAAAATAGAAATAGAGTAAACTGTAGTGCAGTTGACCAGAAACCCAGGGGCTCTGCTGAGGAGGAAAAAAGATGGGAGTAAAGATCGAAAGGGTAGGGATATTTGCGTGCACGTCCGAAGGAACCCCGTTTAATATGGTTAAAGTACAAGTAAATAGACGTGTATATTCAGCTTTAGTACATAGTGCATTATCCCTGATAAAAACCCATAGAGCAAAGGGGTTCAACCAAAGAATTAATTAATACCCACATTAGAAGAAATATTGTTTTCAGTTTTGATTTATAGATTTAGAAGTGCCTCAACAATTTTTATTGAAAAAAGTTGATAGTATTGGAGCTTACTTAGGTTAGATTTTTTGCAAAAATATGGAAAAAATGGGGAAATTATTTAATGTACGCTTTTAAAGAGAGAAATACCCTTAATTAAAGAGAAAAGAAGTTTCGATAGTTTGTGCAATAAGATATGCAAGCAAATTTCCGTTCAGATTAAAAATTTTACAAGAAAAATAGTGTTTAAAAAGAGTTGACGAAACTTACTTTGTCCCAGGAAGGAAGAAATAATTAAAGTTCAAATGTAAGTGCCGTTACTGAGAACTTGTACACTGAATCGGCGGCAACCGGTCTCAAGTGTCATAACAACTCAAGGATTGATTCTTCGTTCCAAACGACAACCCAAACGACAGAGGAAGGGAAGCCTGCAGCTTCCGACAGCAGAAACTCTTCAGTGAGAAAAAAAAAACAAAATTGTTCGGAATCGAGAGATACGGTTTTAGAGAAACCCCAGAGAAGTGAAGGCCCGAAAAGTAGGCCTTTCCAGAGCAAGTAGTAGCAGACAGAAAAAGAAAGAAAGAGGTGTGTGTACTTAAAGGACGACTTAGTTATACCGCCGCATATTCATGCACTTTGTTCAGTAACCGTTCGCCAAATATCCAAAGTTGATACCCAGCAAATGGTTCTGGAACCAGTAATGAATAATCCTAAGTGATTGCTTGTGGCAAGAGTCTTGCGCAAAACGGCTTTAGCCAGAGTTTTTAATGCAGAGCAAAGAGATCAAAAAGTTTGACAAGTGTGTTCTGAAGATATTGCCGAGATTTTTAAATAGCTAAACCTCAAATTGATTAAAAATCGACAATAGAGTTAGTTGCATAAAATATAACTTATATGTACTACAGTGAAATTGCGAACGGATTTGATGGGATTTCCCTGTTAATACTATGCAGACAGTGGTGAAGACATTTTGATGGGCATTTTAGGTTTAGTTATTATAGATTTAAAAAAAAAGAGGGAAGCAGAGAAAGAAGCATCCCGAGTATATACCAATGAGAAAAAGTAGAAGAGACATAAGAAAAAAAAACAGTTTACGCACATATAGAATTTAGATGTGATCTAAACTGCAGAATTAGATGGTGAGTTTAGTTATTGACAAAGTTGAGTTCAGATAACTTTGATCAATATAGAGGAATTATAGAGTTAGACCAATTATTTTATAAGATACTGTGGAGATGCAGTACCAGAGGTGATGTGAAAAGTTGGTTGAGCTGATAATAAAGAAGTTGTTGCTAAAAGAGAGCAGTTTTAATGACCCGGGATCATTTGAGTTTTGAGGTAGCTGACAGAGGGTTAGTTACGGTGAGTTGGTAGCTGGTAGATGGTCAGCTACTGTGACAGAGATAGTCACGGAGAAGTTGTGGAAGACATCCAATGAATCAGTAGAACTTAAGCAGTTTTGAAATGGAAAATGTGCAACGACACAACATTTTGATGTACAAATCAAAATGCAGTTTTCAAAAAAGAGTTCTCTGCGAGTGTAAGGAGTTAGCAATATGATGTTGCATTGGCGCGATGCAAGATTTCTGCAAAGTTAGAAAAGTGCGAGTAGTCAACAAAATGCCTTGGTAACAATAAAGCTAAAATAAAATGTGCGTAAAAGAACTAAAGACAGTTCCTTCTTGTCTCTACCCATTGTGCCGTCACTTTTCTTTTACTAGACGTTAGTAAAAAAATAAACCAATCGGACATCGGACTGGTCCACAATATATTAGACGACAGACGACTTGAAATGTGAACCAGGAAAATACATTAATTGGGTCATAGCGTCTCGACGAAAAGAGAAGTCCTACGTTATAATGAAGATGGTTAGACCAAGAACAGCAAACAGGGTTAGATGCAGTGTAGATGCCTAGACCGGGCAGAGTGTCTTACTTGCGGTCGGATTTTGTTTATATTACTTGGTCTTGAAAGTTGAAACACGTATCAAATAAAATATTTTGTAGTGCGTCAACTTTATAGGTTGAGATGATATATTTTTTGTTCGCGGTGAATGCTCAAACTAGTGTGCAAGAAGATATTCAGGGTGCGTTTGTTATTACTGTCATGAGAAGTATTTTTTTTCGATTTGGGTTATTAAGTGTTTAAATAGTGACAGCTATGAAACTAAGCCCTAGAGGAGCAAATGTTTTATAAAATATGTTATTGGGTTGTATTTGCTAAACTTTAGAGGAAGTTGATTTATATTGCTTTCATTTAAACTATTTTAGGCCGCTAAAGATTAAAAATGTTCTAATTTAAATTTGGCATTAGTTTAGGAAATATTATAGCAGTAAATCCTTTTAGTTCTGTATGTGTCAAACTAACCTTTAGTTTTAAGTTTAAAATGATAAATTTTAAAGAGTGCGGAGGCTAAGTAACTTAAAATTAATAAGAATAAGAAAGGTTACATAAAGTGCAATAAAAGAAAATAATAATTCAAAAGTGAAGTGGAAATTAAAAAATTAAAAAGAAGTGAATATAAAAGAAAAAGTTTAACCTAATTACAAACGTGTTGGAATATGGTTAGAACGGGACGGCGTCAGATGTAGCTGCAGTTCGATATCTACATGAAAGATGAACGTGCAGATTCTATCCAACCACCTTTTACAGGAAAGCTACGAAAACTAAGAAGCAAGTGAGGTTTAGACATAGGTATTATAAATGCAGAAAAAGGATGTAAGTAGAGTTTAAATTTAAAGAATGAAACTTTAGGTAAAAATTTTTGATCATACCAAAACAGATTAATGATTGTACAAAATTTTAATTTCAGCGTGGCATGTACCTTACCTTTAAGCACAAAAGCACAAGACAAATATTATATTTTTGGAAATGGCAATAAATAAAATCTCAATTGTTGCCATTTGAGTAATTCGCAATCAAACAAGTTGATTGTCGAGATTTTTTTTGTTTTGGTATTGCAGATTAAAGGCTCCTTATAATAGGCCAAAGTAAAATAAAATAATTATATATTCAGTTCTTTGGAAAGCCATAAATCGTTTCTGTCAACAGAAAGTTAGGGCCTCATAAAAGTGGGTCAAATTGTCGCACACTCCCAAGAGGCTTTAAAGTAGGTAGGCGTTAACAGACGTTCTTAGACAACTGTATCAAATTACTAGGAATACTTAATAAAAATTATTGGTATACAATAATAGTAGGTCAAAAGAAAATATAGGTCAACATAAAAATAAAGTCACAGAGATAATCGTAATATTTTCTTTAATGATATTCGTATTTAGTTTTTTTTACAATTTTTACTTAATCTAACAATGCACAGCAATATCTCTTAACTTAATTTAAAATAAAGTGTCTATTATCTATCAAGGTAAATATTTATATAAACAATAACTACTTAAATTTATGTCACAATAAAAACTATGCTATATTAAAAAAAAAAAAATTCTTCATCCAATAAAAAGTACATAAACCAGATGTAAGCTATTTAAGAGCTTACATTGGTCTTGTAAGAAGGGAGGAATGTAGGGGTCAGCTAACAGCTTAATTTTAAAAATCTATAATGGCAACTTAATTAATAATTTTACTCAGTTAGAGGTTGAACCGTAAAGAAAATTCATTTATTTTTAACACTCACTATTGTACGATATTAAATTAAAGTAACTCACATGATTGTATTCAACCCATCACATCACTTAACTTTGACTTTAACCACTGACTAACACTTGACAACACCTTACTTGTAGAGACTGTGAGCTTAAATTAAATAAAAAAAGAATAGATCCTAGCCTTTTTATCAACTCGGTTCGATGATGAAATATCCGCCAAATCAAGGTTCTAAAGCCTCGAGACAAAAACAGCGCCAACCTAATTTTAATTAGGACAGCCAAACAAGGCAAAATCTTTACTCTGTGTTTGCATGGCTTTGCGCATTGCTAAAAATAAAAGCAGGCAGACCGCAAGGTTAATCCCACTAGGCCAAACTTTGATACTTTGTATGACCTTAAATGGTGTTAGAAACAGAAAATCACGAGCAGGAAATCTTGATGTTATTCCCCACTTTAAGACTTGTTATAAAAGCGCGATCTGGATAGCAAAGGAGATCAATCGGAGTAGATCAATCGGAGTAGATAAATCGGAGTAGATTAATCGGAGTAGATCAGTTGTAATATTTAAAATCAATCGGAGTAGATTAATCGGAGTATTAATTTTAATCGGAGTCATGATCTCTGTTAAAATCAGTTCAAATCAGTCAAAAACTTAATATCATTCGTAGTAAGTTATGATTTTTGAATCCTGATTGGTATAAAGCGAAAAATTAATTAGATTGCTGGTTCATAAAATTAGTTTACCAATCACCTGCGAATAATTTAATTAATTATGAAATCTGAACTGAAAATAATTACGAACAGTTGAAGATGCACTTACCCCTGTTTTTGCAGCGTGTTGTTCGTGACGTCTTTCACACAGAAGTGATTTTTCGACAGCAATTGTCATATATCGAAGCGCGCACACCCCCAATGTACAAATTCAACTGGTTGAGTGCGCGAAGATGCAATTGAACATGCTCAGAAAGTAAAATAAAATAAAGTTTTCAATCGCATTCGCCAAAATTCTTAAAGACAAATACGAACGTATAAACGCGAGAAAAATATTAAAATAAAACAAAATTCTTATACCCAAAAGTATATTTACAAAGGCGAGTGAATTTTGGACATTCTGCCCGCCTAAAAATTACATTGATGTAATTTTTAAATGTTTTCAGGTTCAAAGTCCATCGGTAAAGGACATAGCTTTACCAGAGGTCTTTGAAATATTCCTGAGACAGTGCGCACAGTGGCAACACGTGAGATTTGATCTTCACCTGGGTGAAGGGCAATAATTCTACCAAGCGACCATTTTGTCGGTGGTAAATTATCCGACTTTATGTGTACCATAGTACCTATAGCAGGGGCGGGACAAGTGGGTTCCAGCCACTTGGACCGCTGCTGCAGTGTATGTAAATATTCCTTAGAATAACGCGCCCAAATATCCTGATGTAATCTTTGGATCATCTGCCATCTAGAGAGGCGGTTTAGTTTGATACTGGTTACATCAGGATCGGGTAAACTACAAACAGGTTCTAGAGTCAAAAAATGATTTGGTGTCAACGCAGACAAATCATTGGGGTCGCTAGATAAAGGAGACAATGGTCTAGAATTTAATAGCGCTTCCACTTGTACTAAGACCGTATAAAGCTCTTCGTACGTTAAAATCTGGCTTCCGATAACGCGATACAAATGCGTTTTTACCGCCTTTACTCCACTTTCTGCTAATCCAGAAAAGTGTGGCGCCCCTGGGGGGTGAAAAAACCACTCAATGGATTCCGCGGCTGCCGCTTGTTTAAATATTATCTGTAATTCCTTATTTGCACCCTTAAACGTAGTTCCTTGGTCTGATATTATTTTTGAGACCCTTCCTCGACGTGCCATAAAACGCCTTAAAGCACACAGAAAAGCTTCGCTAGAATAATCCGAAACTAATTCGATATGAAGAGCCTTGGTAGAGAAGCAAACGAATATGCAGATCCAAGCCTTAAGCGTTTTATTTCCGCGAACTTTTCTGCTTAATGATATGGATATTGGACCCGCATAGTCACAACCGACTACGGTAAAACTTTTGACAGCAGATATGCGTAATTTGGGTAAGTTTCCCATTTTTGGTTCAAAAGGTTTCGGATTAAGTCGCCAACAATTTTTACAGTTAGCGATAACGGTTCTTATCGCCCGCTTAGGAGATAATATCCAGAAATTTTGAAAAATTAAGAACTGTAAAGTTTGCAAACCTGGGTGCAAATAAGATTTATGATAGTGTTCAATGAGGAGCGTAGTTAATCTATGTTGTCGTGGTAAAAGAATCGGGTGTTTCTGGTCATATGAAAGATCAGAATATCGGAGGCGACCTCCAACCCGCAATATATTTTTATTATCAAGAAAAGCGTCTAACTTTCTAAAAGGCTTTGAAATGCGTTTTTTCGCATTAATATTTGAGATTTCTTGAGAAAATGTGACTGTTTGAACATGCCTGATCAGAAAAATAAGAGCGAGATTAAGTTCTGACAGGACTATGGGTCCAGTACGATAAGCAAGATTTCTTTTAAAGCAGATAAAACGATACCAGATAGCGATTATCCTTTGAATTTTAGAAAGCGAAGAATATTTGTTTAAAAGAATATCAAAAAACTTGTTTTCTGTAAATGCGACCAAAGTTATTTTCCTTTCTTCACCAAGAACTTCGTCCGAATCCAATGGTTCAGAATAAATGCTTGGTGGCCAATGCTCATCAGGCATTGAAAGCCAATCTGGACCGCACCACCAAAAGGGCGTATTTAACAATTCTGACGGCAACAAAGTTCTTGTTGCACAGTCTGCGGGATTATCATTTGTGCGTACATGCTGCCATATTGCAGCTGGTAGTTTATTTTGAATTTTCGCAACCCGGTTGGCGACAAATGTTTTGTATCTATAAGGGGGATTTTTAATCCAGCTAAGAGCGATTGTGGAATCTGACCACGCGAAAATTTTAGAAATTTTAATTTTATCTCCTAGAATTTTTAAAATTGCGGAAACAAGATCAACCAGTAAAACAGCGGCTACTAGCTCTAATCTCGGGATTGAAATTGTTTTTACCGGAGCGATTTTTGCTTTAGCAGCAATGAGAAAAGTGCAGATTTTATTATTTTGTAAAACGCGAAAATACGCTATACTAGCGTAAGCTTTTTCTGTCGAATCACAGAAGGCGTGAAGTTGACATTCTGTAAAATTATCAATAATAAAACGTCGCGGTAAAGAAAAGTTTTGAATAAGGCCTAACTCAGATTTATATTTTAACCAACGTTGGCGTATAAAGGGGGAAACTTCCTGGTCCCAGTCATATTTTTGTTTCCACAGAAGCTGCAATAGATCTTTGGAGAACAGGCTCAGAGGTGAGAGCCATCCTAGTGGATCAAAGCATCTTGCAATTTCTGACAGAATCGTGCGTTTTGTACATTCTCGTTCCAATGGATCTACGCGATAGGTAAAAATATCTTTACAAGGAATCCATTGTAAGCCTAAAATTTTTATTGTTTCAGATTCTGAATCGAAATTAAACGAGTTTGAGTGCAAGTAAGACTCCGGAAGGTCTTGTAAAAATGACTTATTGTTGCTTGCAAATTTTCTAAGTTCGAACCCACCGTTTCCCAATAGTTCTATAAGTTGATCGCGTAAATTTCTAGCTTCTGAGAGGTTATTTGCATTACAAATTAAATCATCAACGTAAATTGAGGTTTTGAGTACCTCACGAGCTTGAGGAAACTTGTTTCCTTCATCCTGTGCTAATTGAGCAATGACGCGGTTAGCGAGATATGGAGAAGAGCTCAGACCAAAAGTGACCCGTTTAAAACGCATGTCTTTTATGGGCTCGTTGGGAGTGAATCTCCATATTATTCTTTGAAAATCCCTATGAATAGGGGCAATTAAAACTTGTGTAAACATGCTTTTAAGATCACAAGTAAAGACCACAGAAGAAATACGAAAACTGAGAAGTAGAGCAAAAACTTCTTTTTGAAGTTTTGGCCCCGTAAGAAGGGTGTCATTTAGCGAGGGTGAATTTTGATTTGGACGAGACGATCCGTCGAAAACAATTCGAATATTGTCACCCTTGGATACGCAATGATGGGGTAAGTAAAAAGAGTTTTTATTTATTTCTTCGTCAGGAATAATTTCAAGATAATCATTGTTAATATATTCTTGAATAGTATCTGAATATTTTTTATAAATATTAGGATTTAAAATTAAGCGTTTTTCAAGCGAAAAAAATCTTCTTAAAGCCAATGAGCATGAAAATCAAATTGCGGAGGCGTATTATCTTGGAAAGGTAGTTCTACCATGTATCGCCCTGTTTCGTCTCTACAGTGAGTCTCAACAAAGCTTTTCTCGGCAAGAATATCGGAGGGCGAGCAAAAATTTGCTTTAGGTAGCTCTTCTAATTCCCAAAAGCGTTTTAAAGCGTGGTCTAGCGATAGTGAATCGGTTTCATTTACAGAGCAAAATAAAGCGGTTGAATGTGATTGCGATTTAATTTTATTATTTTTATTTTTTCCCATAATAATATAGCCAAAAATACTATTAAGAAGAATTGGTTTGTTGGGGCCATTATCAATGCGCCCTTCGCGTAAAATATAGGGAAAAATATCAGCGCCCAAAAGAAAATCAATATTAGCGGGTTCTTGGAACGTAGGGTCCGCGAGGGGTACATTTTGAAAATCAGAAGTATCTATATTACCTAAATAAGTGCTAGGAATTTCCGAACACAACTTGGGTAAGATCACAGCGTCGACTGACATGCGTGGTTCCGTTTGATTATACGGTTTGATAATACAAGTTACTCCTCCCTGAGAGGTAACTTCATTCATAGATCCTAATCCTTGAATAGAAAGGGATAAACTATAGCGTGGAAGTGAAAGTTTTTTGAAAAACTTCAAAGAGACGTAACTGCATTCTGAGCCAGAATCAAGAATAACCCTAGCTTTTTGAAAAATGCCACGAGAATCCATAACCTCGATAATAGCGGTAGATAAAACTGTATTCTGAGCGTGCGAATTGGAGAAGTAATTTAAGGTATTTTGCGAATTTTGAGGTAAATTTTCCATACCTGTTTGTGGCGGTTGCTGAAAAGCGCGAGAGGTTGGCGAATTATTTTGCTGAGGCGAGATATTACCATTAAAAGCAGGCGAATTATTTTGTGAAGAACTTTGCGGGTTATTGTATTGCGAATTATAAAAGGGGGGTCGTACATTAGAATTGTAATTATTTTCAAGATTCGTGCGGTTAGAAGTATGTGGACTGTAATTGTTGTTATTTTTAAAAATATGTAAAAGAGAGTGATGTCTATTAGATTGACAGTAACGACAAACAGACTGCGATTGACATAAAGCTAGGTTATGTTGCCCACTTAAACAATTAGGACACCAGTTGTTGTCTTTAGCTAACTGAAAACGTTCAGAGGAATTTTTATTTTTAAATTCTAAGCATCTGTAAATATTATGGTCACGTGATTGACATAAAAGACAAGATTGATTTGAATTATTTAACTTTGTATTATTATTTCGACTTGCATTACCAAAAAATGCAGAAGTTTGTCTAGGTTTTGACTGATTAGAAGAAAATCTATTTTTTGTGTCTGTTTTTAAAGGTGAAGAAAAATCAGTTTTAGTGGAAAATTCTACCGCTTCTATAGCGTTACATCGTTTTAGTACAAAATTCTTTAAATCGTCAAAAGTAGGAACTTGAGATGGATCATTAAGTTCAAGTTCAAATCGCGTCATGGTCTCCTGATCTAAAAGTTTACTGAAATTATGGTATAGCAAAAAAGACCAATCATCTGTGGAAAAACCAAGTACCTTAAGGGCGGAGAGATTTTCACTATATACGTCAACTATTGTGCGCAATTGTTTTGAATTTTTAGAATTTGTTACGTAAGGAACATTAACCATTGTTTTTAAATGTGAAAAAGCAATAAGCCGTTTGTTATCGTAGCGGTTTTTTAGCGATTCGAGAGCAATTGAATAATTAGCGGCGGCTAAAGGTGTGCATTGCACCAGTGCTAGCGGGGGTCCCTCTAGGGAGTTTAAAAGATGGTTAAATTTCTCTATATTCGAAATATTTGTGTTGTCAACTAGCGCATTAAACATGTCCATAAAATTTCTAAATTGTCTAATATCGCCGGAAAATTTTGGAACTTTCAAATTAGTCAAGTTTGGCGGTCGATTACCACTAGATAGTCCCGAAGCAGAGGATGCGTCGGTTTCAACCTTCAGTGTTGGCTTTTCAAACAGCGCGGTATACTTAGCGTAATTGTAAGATCGTAAGTATTCAAAGTCTTTTCTCACTCCTTCTTCGGTATCAATTTCAAAATCGTCGGTCGCTGACATTAAAGATATAAGATTTTGATGATATTTAGCAAAATCGTTAACCACTTGATCAATTTGAGCGTACATAATTTTAAACTGAAGTTTAGCCGTCTCGTCAGCATCAGAAGCCGAGTCAGCAAAAGTTTTTAATTCTTTCATTTGATTATGACACATTGTGCGAAGGGTCTTATACGATTTAATCTTAGCCGCGGACATGATGATCCTTTATTTAATGCAGATGGGTATAATAAAGAAAAGCAAAACTAAATTTTTAATTATTTTTAGCAATTTAGGGATATTACGCGGTATTTTTAACAATTTAGCCAAATAAAATCAATTTATTAAAATCAATTATTGGTAAAATTATCAATTTATTTAGTGATACTAATAAATAAAAGGGAAAGCGAATTATTAATAATATAATTTTTAATTGAATTTAACCATATTATTTTAGCGAATTAATAAATTTTTATAAATTAAGTAACGGTGAAAATAGCGAATTATTTATTTACCTTTGTTAGTTAATAAGAGCGAAAACGAACTATTTATTTATATTTACTAATAAATAAAAGCGAAATATTTTTAATAGTTAAGGGGAATTGCGCGGTGCGAATTAGCGATAATTAATTAACTTAGCGACATGCAATAGCGAGTTATCTACTAGCGATCCCAATAATTTGTAAATATAGGCAAGTAAGAAGCTTAAATTATAAACCTCTTTACACAATAAATAATACTATGGCACCCATAAAGCTGCAATAAAAGTTCTAAACTAAAGCAGCAGTAATAAAATAAAATGCAGATAGGACCTACTGGTAAGCCTATATCATATGCCGATAAATTACGTGCAATTGTTTATGTATATGTAACCTGCCTAAAACCTACTACTCATTTTAGGAAAGAATGTTAAAGAAAAAAACTGGAATGATAAGTTCATATTCAATGACCTTGAATTTATTTCTCCGAAACAAATTACCTATTTATAAATCGTCAAAGACGGAAAACCAAAACACGTTGAAAAATGAAAAAAACCTATTATACTTTTTATTATTAGCGAAGCGAATAAAAACTTTCAAACGCGTTCGGCTCGTAGGGCCAAAAATGATTGGTATAAAGCGAAAAATTAATTAGATTGCTGGTTCATAAAATTAGTTTACCAATCACCTGCGAATAATTTAATTAATTATGAAATCTGAACTGAAAATAATTACGAACAGTTGAAGATGCACTTACCCCTGTTTTTGCAGCGTGTTGTTCGTGACGTCTTTCACACAGAAGTGATTTTTCGACAGCAATTGTCATATATCGAAGCGCGCACACCCCCAATGTACAAATTCAACTGGTTGAGTGCGCGAAGATGCAATGAACATGCTCAGAAAGTAAAATAAAATAAAGTTTTCAATCGCATTCGCCAAAATTCTTAAAGACAAATACGAACGTATAAACGCGAGAAAAATATTAAAATAAAACAAAATTCTTATACCCAAAAGTATATTTACAAAGGCGAGTGAATTTTGGACAAATCCAAACTTAAAAGTGAAAATAAGTAAATAAATAATAAAAGTGACTAAATGTGCCAAAGGTAACTGTAATGCCACAAAACAAAAAAAACTAAGTAGTGTTAAATATTAGTGGTGGCATTCTGGCTGTAATTATGGTGAGAGATTTATTTTGAACTTTAATCTATCGGTTGTTGCTTAAAATTCGTGGACTATGAAAATTGACTATGAATCATTTTGTTTTACCATACAAACTTTTGCTCACAAGAGCGTTTTGCTAATATGTTAACTGATAGACTATGGTTAAAAAGAGTTTATTGAAAAATATGATTTTAATGTTATAAATTTAACTTTTGTGTGACTTGAATAAAAATAACGACATGCAATACTTTGGAATATGTACTATATTTTATTTATCAATATATAATAACTTGCTTTAAAGAAAGTGTTTAATTTATATCAATAACACGGTTGCAAACAAAGCAATATACGCTAAAACGCTTACGCTAAAAAGATGGTAAAGATTTTGTAACTGCACCCGGGGTAACTTAGAAAAATATTCGCTCGGTTTTCACGAAACCCTGGGGCAGCTTCACAATTGGCGCAGTCGGTAGGATGATTTTCTGAGAGAAAGAGAGAGAGAAGTCCTAGAATAAGAAGAAAAAAAAAACAACAAACTCAGAAAAGTTTTAGGTCCCCTTTGGACAGTAAATAGCTTTTAATATGGCAACCGAATACCCTTCAGCGACACCCATAGTATTCCAAGTCCCGCAACAGGTTCAAGTAGGCAACGACTCGATCTCGACCTACGATAGACAAACCAGCGTTGATAAATTTTTAGCGCTCATCGAAGAAACTGCTTCGCTAGACATTAGTCATATGGTTCGCTTCTGGCAGACAACCTTAGAAGAAAATAGAAATAGAGTAAACTGTAGTGCAGTTGACCAGAAACCCAGGGGCTCTGCTGAGGAGGAAAAAAGATGGGAGTAAAGATCGAAAGGGTAGGGATATTTGCGTGCACGTCCGAAGGAACCCCGTTTAATATGGTTAAAGTACAAGTAAATAGACGTGTATATTCAGCTTTAGTACATAGTGCATTATCCCTGATAAAAACCCATAGAGCAAAGGGGTTCAACCAAAGAATTAATTAATACCCACATTAGAAGAAATATTGTATTCAGTTTTGATTTATAGATTTAGAAGTGCCTCAACAATTTTTATTGAAAAAAGTTGATAGTATTGGAGCTTACTTAGGTTAGATTTTTTGCAAAAATATGGAAAAAATGGGGAAATTATTTAATGTACGCTTTTAAAGAGAGAAATACCCTTAATTAAAGAGAAAAGAAGTTTCGATAGTTTGTGCAATAAGATATGCAAGCAAATTTCCGTTCAGATTAAAAATTTTACAAGAAAAATAGTGTTTAAAAAGAGTTGACGAAACTTACTTTGTCCCAGGAAGGAAGAAATAATTAAAGTTCAAATGTAAGTGCCGTTACTGAGAACTTGTACACTGAATCGGCGGCAACCGGTCTCAAGTGTCATAACAACTCAAGGATTGATTCTTCGATCCAAACGACAACCCAAACGACAGAGGAAGGGAAGCCTGCAGCTTCCGACAGCAGAAACTCTTCAGTGAGAAAGAAAAAACAAAATTGTTCGGAATCGAGAGATACGGTTTTAGAGAAACCCCAGAGAAGTGAAGGCCCGAAAAGTAGGCCTTTCCAGAGCAAGTAGTAGCAGACAGAAAAAGAAAGAAAGAGGTGTGTGTACTTAAAGGACGACTTAGTTATACCGCCGCATATTCATGCACTTTGTTCAGTAACCGTTCGCCAAATATCCAAAGTTGATACCCAGCAAATGGTTCTGGAACCAGTAATGAATAATCCTAAGTGATTGCTTGTGGCAAGAGTCTTGCGCAAAACGGCTTTAGCCAGAGTTTTTAATGCAGAGCAAAGAGATCAAAAAGTTTGACAAGTGTGTTCTGAAGATATTGCCGAGATTTTTAAATAGCTAAACCTCAAATTGATTAAAAATCGACAATAGAGTTAGTTGCATAAAATATAACTTATATGTACTACAGTGAAATTGCGAACGGATTTGATGGGATTTCCCTGTTAATACTATGCAGACAGTGGTGAAGACATTTTGATGGGCATTTTAGGTTTAGTTATTATAGATTTAAAAAAAAAGAGGGAAGCAGAGAAAGAAGCATCCCGAGTATATACCAATGAGAAAAAGTAGAAGAGACATAAGAAAAAAAAACAGTTTACGCACATATAGAATTTAGATGTGATCTAAACTGCAGAATTAGATGGTGAGTTTAGTTATTGACAAAGTTGAGTTCAGATAACTTTGATCAATATAGAGGAATTATAGAGTTAGACCAATTATTTTATAAGATACTGTAGAGATGCAGTACCAGAGGTGATGTGAAAAGTTGGTTGAGCTGATAATAAAGAAGTTGTTGCTAAAAGAGAGCAGTTTTAATGACCCGGGATCATTTGAGTTTTGAGGTAGCTGACAGAGGGTTAGTTACGGTGAGTTGGTAGCTGGTAGATGGTCAGCTACTGTGACAGAGATAGTCACGGAGAAGTTGTGGAAGACATCCAATGAATCAGTAGAACTTAAGCAGTTTTGAAATGGAAAATGTGCAACGACACAACATTTTGATGTACAAATCAAAATGCAGTTTTCAAAAAAGAGTTCTCTGCGAGTGTAAGGAGTTAGCAATATGATGTTGCATTGGCGCGATGCAAGATTTCTGCAAAGTTAGAAAAGTGCGAGTAGTCAACAAAATGCCTTGGTAACAATAAAGCTAAAATAAAATGTGCGTAAAAGAACTAAAGACAGTTCCTTCTTGTCTCTACCCATTGTGCCGTCACTTTTCTTTTACTAGACGTTAGTAAAAAAATAAACCAATCGGACATCGGACTGGTCCACAATATATTAGACGACAGACGACTTGAAATGTGAACCAGGAAAATACATTAATTGGGTCATAGCGTCTCGACGAAAAGAGAAGTCCTACGTTATAATGAAGATGGTTAGACCAAGAACAGCAAACAGGGTTAGATGCAGTGTAGATGCCTAGACCGGGCAGAGTGTCTTACTTGCGGTCGGATTTTGTTTATATTACTTGGTCTTGAAAGTTGAAACACGTATCAAATAAAATATTTTGTAGTGCGTCAACTTTATAGGTTGAGATGATATATTTTTTGTTCGCGGTGAATGCTCAAACTAGTGTGCAAGAAGATATTCAGGGTGCGTTTGTTATTACTGTCATGAGAAGTATTTTTTTTCGATTTGGGTTATTAAGTGTTTAAATAGTGACAGCTATGAAACTAAGCCCTAGAGGAGCAAATGTTTTATAAAATATGTTATTGGGTTGTATTTGCTAAACTTTAGAGGAAGTTGATTTATATTGCTTTCATTTAAACTATTTTAGGCCGCTAAAGATTAAAAATGTTCTAATTTAAATTTGGCATTAGTTTAGGAAATATTATAGCAGTAAATCCTTTTAGTTCTGTATGTGTCAAACTAACCTTTAGTTTTAAGTTTAAAATGATAAATTTTAAAGAGTGCGGAGGCTAAGTAACTTAAAATTAATAAGAATAAGAAAGGTTACATAAAGTGCAATAAAAGAAAATAATAATTCAAAAGTGAAGTGGAAATTAAAAAATTAAAAAGAAGTGAATATAAAAGAAAAAGTTTAACCTAATTACAAACGTGTTGGAATATGGTTAGAACGGGACGGCGTCAGATGTAGCTGCAGTTCGATATCTACATGAAAGATGAACGTGCAGATTCTATCCAACCACCTTTTACAGGAAAGCTACGAAAACTAAGAAGCAAGTGAGGTTTAGACATAGGTATTATAAATGCAGAAAAAGGATGTAAGTAGAGTTTAAATTTAAAGAATGAAACTTTAGGTAAAAATTTTTGATCATACCAAAACAGATTAATGATTGTACAAAATTTTAATTTCAGCGTGGCATGTACCTTACCTTTAAGCACAAAAGCACAAGACAAATATTATATTTTTGGAAATGGCAATAAATAAAATCTCAATTGTTGCCATTTGAGTAATTCGCAATCAAACAAGTTGATTGTCGAGATTTTTTTTGTTTTGGTATTGCAGATTAAAGGCTCCTTATAATAGGCCAAAGTAAAATAAAATAATTATATATTCAGTTCTTTGGAAAGCCATAAATCGTTTCTGTCAACAGAAAGTTAGGGCCTCATAAAAGTGGGTCAAATTGTCGCACACTCCCAAGAGGCTTTAAAGTAGGTAGGCGTTAACAGACGTTCTTAGACAACTGTATCAAATTACTAGGAATACTTAATAAAAATTATTGGTATACAATAATAGTAGGTCAAAAGAAAATATAGGTCAACATAAAAATAAAGTCACAGAGATAATCGTAATATTTTCTTTAATGATATTCGTATTTAGTTTTTTTTACAATTTTTACTTAATCTAACAATGCACAGCAATATCTCTTAACTTAATTTAAAATAAAGTGTCTATTATCTATCAAGGTAAATATTTATATAAACAATAACTACTTAAATTTATGTCACAATAAAAACTATGCTATATTAAAAAAAAAAAATTCTTCATCCAATAAAAAGTACATAAACCAGATGTAAGCTATTTAAGAGCTTACATTGGTTTTGAAAGAAGGGAGGAATGTAGGGGTCAGCTAACAGCTTAATTTTAAAAATCTACAATGGCAACTTAATTAATAATTTTACTCAGTTAGAGGTTGAACCGTAAAGAAACTTCATTTATTTTTAACACTCACTATTGTACGATATTAAATTAAAGTAACTCACGTTATTGTATTCAACCCATCACATCACTTAACTTTGACTTTAACCACTGACTAACACTTGACAACACCTTACTTGTAGAGACTGTGAGCTTAAATTAAATAAAAAAAGAATAGATCCTAGCCTTTTTATCAACTCGGTTCGATGATGAAATATCCGCCAAATCAAGGTTCTAAAGCCTCGAGACAAAAACAGCGCCAACCTAATTTTAATTAGGACAGCCAAACAAGGCAAAATCTTTACTCTGTGTTTGCATGGCTTTGCGCATTGCTAAAAATAAAAGCAGGCAGACCGCAAGGTTAATCCCACTAGGCCAAACTTTGATACTTTGTATGACCTTAAATGGTGTTAGAAACAGAAAATCACGAGCAGGAAATCTTGATGTTATTCCCCACTTTAAGACTTGTTATAAAAGCGCGATCTGGATAGCAAAGGAGATCAATCGGAGTAGATCAATCGGAGTAGATAAATCGGAGTAGATTAATCGGAGTAGATCAGTTGTAATATTTAAAATCAATCGGAGTAGATTAATCGGAGTATTAATTTTAATCGGAGTCATGATCTCTGTTAAAATCAGTTCAAATCAGTCAAAAACTTAATATCATTCGTAATAAGTTATGATTTTTGAATCCAAACCTAAAAGTGAAAATAAGTAAATAAATAATAAAAGTGACTAAATGTGCCAAAGGTAACTGTAATGCCACAAAACAAAAAAAACTAAGTAGTGTTAAATATTAGTGGTGGCATTCTGGCTGTAATTATGGTGAGAGATTTATTTTGAACTTTAATCTATCGGTTGTTGCTTAAAATTCGTGGACTATGAAAATTGACTATGAATCATTTTGTTTTACCATACAAACTTTTGCTCACAAGAGCGTTTTGCTAATATGTTAACTGATAGACTATGGTTAAAAAGAGTTTATTGAAAAATATGATTTTAATGTTATAAATTTAACTTTTGTGTGACTTGAATAAAAATAACGACATGCAATACTTTGGAATATGTACTATATTTTATTTATCAATATATAATAACTTGCTTTAAAGAAAGTGTTTAATTTATATCAATAACACGGTTGCAAACAAAGCAATATACGCTAAAACGCTTACGCTAAAAAGATGGTAAAGATTTTGTAACTGCACCCGGGGTAACTTAGAAAAATATTCGCTCGGTTTTCACGAAACCCTGGGGCAGCTTCACAATAGATAAAAGTAATCTTATTGTTGAAGTCCGTGCAACTGGTGAGTACAATGACTGAAATTGATCCTCCTCCTTTATCTGGAAACCTTTTGCTACAATTCTAGCTTTTTTAGTTCCATCTTCTTTTGTTCTAAAAACCCATTTTGTTTGAAATGCTTTCTTTTTATCTGGTAATTCTGTTTCTGTCCATGTATTTAGTTTCGTTAGTGCATCTAGTTCCTTTTTAATGGCTTCTTCCCACTCACTGTCTTTAATTGCTTCCTTATATTCTGTAGGATCCTCTTCATTTGCTGATATCAAACAATAAGCCATGTATGTTTCATAGTCACTTAAATATTTTGGTTTTTTAAGTATTCTTCCTTGACTTGTCGTTCCTGTTCTCTCATCGGTTCCTTGTGTATTTTCATAACTGCTTTCTAAATTTGTACTTTCTTTGTCTTCATTAATATTTTCTTCTTCTTCGTGAACGTCATCTCCCATCTCAATTATTTTTTCTTGTAAATTATCTTCTTGTACATCATTTTCATCTTCTCTTTCAGTTTGAATTATAATTATATCTTTTCCTTCATCATCTGTAATCTTTTTCTTGATTTCTTCATAATTAGTTTGTTTTTCATTAAATTTTACATCTCTTGAACAAATAATCTTCTTATTTTCATAATCCCACAATCTATATCCCGATCCAGTATATCCTACATGTATACATGGTTGTGCTGTGCTCCGTTCTAATTTAGTTTGTCTTGGTAATATTACTGCCCAAGCTTGGCTTCCAAAAATCCTTAATTTTGATAAATCATTCTTATCATACCACTTTACATTTCTTGTTGTCTTTTTAGAATTACTACTTAATGCAATAAATGCAATTTCTCTTTTATTTTTGCTTGTAGATTCTTCTTCATTGGTCAAATTAGCTTGTCTTGTTCGTGTATTAAAACGTCCTCGTGATCTTCCTCTTGAACCTCTAAAATATCTTTGACCTCTATTTACACTCTTGTTTTTGGGACTATCTCGGTAAAAATGATCAGCGTTTCATCCATAGCATTTGGTTTTTTGATTATATTTGTTTGTGTAAAAAGCTGAACTATCTACTAGATATTTTTCTGTATGATTCTCCTTTAATTTTAACTCAGCATCAAGTAATCTGCTTTTTACAAATTCCATTGTTATACCTGTTGTTTGGGTTTCAATAGCTGCTATTATATTATCATATTTTTGTGACATTTTAAGTCGCTTTCATCTTAATTAGCTCCAGCTCTTTCAAGTTCTCGTAATAGGGACTCAACATTCATGAAATGATCCTGTAATTCACTTGTGCATTTTAATTTAAACAATCGCTTCATAATATGCAGCTTCATTAATAGACTTTTTCTTTCAAATATATTCTCTAAAGATTTAAGCATATCTTGTCCGGTTTTCGCATTTTTCATATATTCCAAATGCTTGTCGGTTATACACCGAACAATATTTTGCCTTTTTATTGGCAGATAAACTATTATATTCATCTTTAGTTAAATTTAGAACATTTTTAAAACCTTCCTTTTCCAGAATTATTTCTAAATTTCCAATTATTGTAGTTGCTGTTGGTTAGCTGAGGAAATGGGACAACAGTAGATGTGCTCATTTTATATAAAATCAATGTTCTAATAATAGATTATAATCTATAATCTTTGGTTCTAATCCGTTTACTTTCACAACTTCAAAGTCTTCACTTTTTTTTTCTTCTTCTGGGCCCTTAACCTATTAAAGTATATGGCCGGGAGAGTTTACTAGTATTCGAATATATAACTAGCTTGACTTCAGTGATCTTTTAGATTAAATAAAAGCTTTTTGTAGTTTAATAAATCTTGAAATTTTTTATTATTAATGACAACTTCTCTAATAATTGAAAACATTAAAATTCTAACATACAGGCATTTCTCTTAACAGGACATTGTACATGAATTATGTCTAGAATTTTCTGAAGAATCCAAAAAATAAATATTATACAGGAGGTTGCATCTAAAATAAGAAAGTTGGTGTTGGCCACTGTCACATGAGACACCCTAAATAATAATTTTTTTGAAAAAAAGCGCATTTAAAAATACAAACCGACGTGTCCAAGTGTTTTTCTGAACACGCCCTCATTTATTCGTTATTGAATTTATTCAATTTTACTCCATTTGGCTATTCCATACTATATGTATTGTTACAAATTTAAGTTATTTAAATTTTATAATTAGAATTTATTTAGGTTTAGTGTAGTATTATGTTGCTTATCTTATGGCTGTATTCTTAGTCTAGGTTTTGGTTGCGTTATCTATGACAAACTCGTGCGCGAACGGTCCGCGTTCTAGAAAAGGGTGGTATAATCCTGAATCGAACAAGGATGAATAATTCCGGAAAGTTCGACAACCATATATATAGGGCCGGGGTCGCGCATCGAGATTCAGTCAAAGATAACGAAAGGTAGTGATCGTTAGATGTTAACACGAAGTTAATAGGCTGATTAAAGTAGTGAATTATTAACAAGTTATTAGTAAGTTTAAGTGCGTGTTTTTGTACATAATTGTCGAAATAAATTGACGTATCGTTTTTGACATTTGCGAGTTTTAATTTGTCGTTGTGAACCCGTAACAATTGGTGTCAGAAGTGAGATTAAAAGAAATAAATAGTGCAAAGACTACCCTTACAAGGTACCACCGGCTAGGACAATTGGACAGAAGAACAGTAAGTAATTTTGCCAGAATATTCGAAGAAGTTCGATATCTGAGGGCACGGCAGTGCCTCGCCAAGTTCGCGCGCCGTAACCATCTTTTCTTGAAACATTTCAGCCGATATTTGACCTACCTAAAACTCTACTTCGGAATGAGCTACGAATCTCAAACTTTGCACAGTCGTAGATCTCCATAGAGTTAACAACCCCTCCAAGTTTCATGGAATTCCATAAAGTAGTAAAGTAGTTACGAAATTTCAAAAAACGTCGAAATTGCCACTCACTCACTCACTCACTCATGTATAGATCATCAATCTTCTACTGTACTTCCAGACATGCTACAAAGCTGAAATTTGGCAGACTGATAGAAATTATGACCAAACCCCGGGAAAAAAAAACCCAAAAATTTTAATTTACTTCCCTCCCCTATACATTTAAAGTTATGTAAAAGTAGCATCGCCCACTTCCAGAAATGCTAGAGAGTTGAGCTTTGGCAGACTGATGGGAACTGTGATAAAACTATAGGAAAAAATCAAAAAACCCCAAAATTTTAATATACTCCCCTCCCCTATACATTTAAAGTTATGTAAAAGTAGCATTGCCCACTTCCAGAAATGCTAGAGAGTTGAGCTTTGGCAGACTGATAGGAACTATGATAAAACTATAGGAAAAAATTAAAACACCCCAAAATTCTAATTTACTTCCCTCCCCGATAAATGTAAAGTTAAGTAAAAGTAACATTGCCTACTTCCAGACATGCTAGAGAGCTGAGCTTTGGAAGACCGATAGTAACTATGATAAAGTAATAGAAAAAACCCCAAAATTCTAATTTACTTCCTTCCCCTATAAATGTAAAGTTATGTAAAAGTAACACTGCCCACTTCCAGAAACGCTAGAGAGCTGAGCATTGGAATGCTGATAAAAATTATGATAAAACCATGGGAAAAAATTAAAAAGGTCCAATTTTTCCCCTATAAATGTATAGTTATGTAAAAGTAACATTACCCACTTCCAGAAACGCTAGAGAGCTGAGCATTGGAAGACTGATTGAACTATGATAAAACTATAGGACAAAATTTAAAAACACGACAATTTTAATTTATTTCCCTCCCCTATACATGTAAAGTTATGTAAAAGTAACATTGTGCACGATCAGAAACGCTAGAGAGCTGAGCTTGGGAAGGCTGATAGAAACTACGATAAAACCATGGAAAAAAATTAAAAATCCTCAAAAATTTAAGTAAGGCATTGCAAAAGTTTTGAACACTATTCCGCATATTTTACTACTTTAAAAATTAAGTATTATCCAAATCCTTTAAAAAAGAAGTGAAATCATAACAAAAACATTTCATGTAAAAAGAAGCCAAGTACGCGAAAATGGCATTCCGTAAAAATAATTGAGATAAAAATAAAGCCAAGTTCTCCAATACAAATTTCAAAATGAAAGGTTCTTACTAGTTTGGAAATATTTTTCTAAACTTGGCTATTACAGCTGTAAATGAGTCTTCGGCACAGTGCTAAATTGAACATAAAGAAGTTTGGCTGTAATAGCAAAGTTTAAAAAAACATTTCCAAACTAGTCAAAACCTTTCATTTTGAAATTTGTATTGGAGAACTTGGCTTTACTTTTATCTCAATTATTTTTACGGAATGCCATTTTCGCGTACTTGGCTTCTTTTTACATAAAATGTTTTTGTTATGATTGTTTTATTCAAAAACCAAAAGAGATATTTGAGAACCGACTTCGACATTAACCTTACAGTCCAAAAATTGATAATAAGAGAGATTTTCTAGAATATTCCATAACATTCTACGTCGTTCTATTCGAGAACCAGAAGAGATATCCAAAAATCGACTTCGACATTAGCGTAGTTAGTTAAAAAGTAAGAATTAGAAAGAATTTCTAGAATATTCCATCACTTTCTACGGCGTTCTATTCGAGAACCAGAAGAGATATCCGAAAGGCCACTTCGACATTAGCTTAGTTATTTCAAAAGTAAGAATTAACAAGATTTTCTAGAATATTCCATAACCTTCTACGACGTTCTAATCGAAAACCAGAAGAGATATACAAAAACCGACTTCGACAGTAGCTTAGTTATTTTAAAAGTAAGAATTAGAAATTATTTCTAGAATATTCCATAACATTCTACGACGGTCTATTCGAGAACCAGAAGAGATATACAAAAACCGACTTCGACAGTAGCTTAGTTATTTTAAAAGTAAGAATTAAAAATTATTTCTAGAATATTCCATAACATTCTACGACGGTCTATTCGAGAACCAAAAGGGATAATCAAAAAGTGACTTCTACATTTGTCTAGTAGCAGAAAGAGTAACATTTACCAGTATATTCCAGAACATTCCATTAGTTTCTATTTAAGAATTGGAAGAGATATTGAAAAACCGACTGAGACATTAGCTTTATAGCCAAAAAAATAAATAAATAAATAAACGTTTAGAGAGGTTTGTGAGAAAGTTGATGCTTACCAGACAAGGATCGGTAAAGATGGAAGAACTAACTAAAATGATTCAGGCTCTATCAGCTCAAATGGCTCAAAACCAGAATGATATGAGACAGACATTACATGGCATGCAAGAAAACTTCGATCAGAAAAAGAGCAACTCCGAACAGCTTAGAGGAGAGTTCAAGGCAACAACCGAAGATCTTAAGGAAAAAATAGCTCAGAGAATGCAGAATGTAGAAGAAAGGTACAAAACGAATTGCAGAATGTAGAAGAAACGTTACAGAACAAATTGCAGAATGTTGAAGAAAAAGTGGAGACCAAGCTACAGAATGTAAGAGAAGAAGTTTTTCAAACAGTGGAAGAAAAGCTCCAGGATGTGTCAAAACAGCTTATACAGCTTCAGAAAGAAAACAACAAAATAAAAGCTTAGGGATGTGTTGTGAATTCCAACCAAAACATTAAGCCTTAAAATTTTGACGGCACGTCCTCCTGGTCCACCTACAAACAACAATTTGAAGCTGCCGCCGCTGCAAATGGTTGGGACGAGGACGAAAAAGCTAGCGTTGGTAGTAGCTCGACGGGAACCTGCTCTGGGACTTTTACGGTCCATTCCAGTCGAACAAAAACAGAATTATAACGCTTTAGTGGCAGCGCTAGAAAGAAGGTATGGAGACGAAAACTTGCGAAATTTACATTGGTCAGAATTAAATGTTCGTCAACAAAGAGCAGGGGAGTCATTCCAAGAGTATGAAGCGGATATCAGGAGGCTGATGTACTTGGCTTACCCAGAAATGCCAGAAAATTACAGAGATTCCTTCACGGTAGATCGCTTTATTAACGGCTTGCGAGACACGGAGCAAAATTACTTCGTCGAGAACGCTTCCATAACAGCAGTGAAGTGTTGATTCGAGCCCTTGAAATTGAATCATCAAATAATATGTCCAGGCCAAAAGAGCTGTTTCAATTCAGTAGGGAGAAGAAATGAGCACTGGAGATGAGGTCAACTTTAGTTGCGTTATCTATGACAAACTCGTGCGCGAACGGTCCGCGTTCTAGAAAAGGGTGGTATAATCCTGAATCGAACAAGGATGGATAATTCCGGAAAGTTCGACAACCCTATATATAGTGCCGGGGTCGCGCATCGAGATTCAGTCAAAGATAACGAAAGGTAGTGATGGTTAGATGTTAACACGAAGTTAATAGGCTAATTAAAGTAGTGAATTATTAACAAGTTATTAGTAAGTTTAAGTGCGTGTTTTTGTACATAATTGTCGAAATAAATTGACGTATCGTTTTTGACATTTGCGAGTTTTAATTTGTCGTTGTGAACCCGTAACAATATATATACAAAAGTCCGAGTCCAGTAGTTAAAAGATCTATTTTATGAAGGGGCGGCACACTCACCACTTCATAAAACAGATCTCTTGATACTATCAATCACTGCCAATTATGGAACTATCTTTAATAATTTAGAATATATTTGGGTGGACTCGGACTTTTAGGACACCCTGTATGTAATAAAGCTTGAACTTGTTTTCACAAAATTATTAAAAACCACAAAAACTTATTATATAGAAAACAAAATTTGAGATCTACTCTATTCCATGTATGCACCAACAAACCAAACAAATTAACGAATATTTTGCTTTTTCACTGAGTTCTTTAAGAAGAGAAAATGCATGGAATTCAGATAGAAAAAGTTAAACAACAGAAAATATCTTATAAATTTGCCATACATAATCCGCCGTCTTTTAAATTTATTTTAGCTGCGAAAACAAGTTTAATGTGAAGTTTTTATTAGATTATATTCCATTTTTCTAACGTTGCAAATGCCACGTATCGAAGTTTTTGGAATTAAAAATCCAGGCTCTGGACTTAAATTGTTTTTCAGATTCTTTTATGGCTAGAGAAACTGCGTGTTAATGCCTGGTACACCCCTGTGCCCTGGCACCCACGCAAGGGTAACCGTGTTGTATTTCGCCAGGGTTAAAAGGGGTTGTATACAGTTGCAAACAACTTTTCAGTTTATTTGTTAGGACACTAGAGCTTTGAATGCTGCTTGCCTGTCTCAGAATATTATAACCTTATTAATATATATTCTTTCCGGATTTTCCCGCAGACAGATCTCTATGGTATGTATTTCGGCTTGCTGTGAGATGCAAAGCAGTTTTAAGGGCTAAGCCAATACTCCTCCTGATCAACTGTCCGTTTTGGGACCGTCGCGTCGGTGTACCAAATCAACTTTCCCGACCGGACTAGTGCGTTTTCCGCCTTGTTTTCGCCAATATAACCAATAAGACCTTCATTGCGCAAGCTTCTCCTACGATCCGATCGAGAAACGTTCAGTCGGTACGGGGCAGGAGAACAGATTTCACTTCAAACACGTAAAATTCACTAACTCTGAAGAGCGGGCGACTATGCCATTGGTGCAGACAATTCATTTCGCACAAAACACTATCGCTAATAGTTTGTTATTGAAAAATAGAAATCTACAGGTAATGGCATCTGACAGTAGGTTATCAAAAGGGTTACAGCGAACCAAAAAATTGTTAAAAACCGCACATTCTTAAACTGGACTGTTTTGTTTGATCCACACATTTCTCACTGCAATCGTAGTTATAGTTATTCTGATCCGAGAAAGTGACCTTTTGGATAGATCAGTAAAATCGCCTATAAATAACGATTTTTATTGCTAGTTTGGTTTTGTTTATGCGCACAAGGACTTTATTATTTCGATACTGAGTGCGAGCAGTACCTAAAAAATTATCAAACTGAAGTAATTTTATTTACGGCGTTTAACTTTAAATTTAACAAATCAAACAAGTTTTGTGGCTAATCGGGTAAAAAGAAGTTTTTGTTTCACTCATATTTTTCCGTGGGTAGCTTTAAAGCTAACCTCATGGGGGTCCAAGATCTAATGGACACCTAATAAGTGTTGACAGTTAACTGTTTCGTCCTTATGGGACTCCTCAGAACACTGCTTGGTCAATCTCACACTTGCGAAGTTAATTAGACGGGTTTGTCTCTAATTCTATGTAAATAGTGAGAAAACTCTCGCAAGAAGCGCCATCTACCGAGATACGAGAGAAACAAGAGCAGGCAAAATAAATTGCTATACATATCGATCCATGAAAAGATCGAAAACAAAAAAAAAGAAACAAACTAATCCGTGACCTACGACAGCTGTTCTGCCTTTCAGGCCAGATCAACGCTTATTGCGTTTTTACCCGCTATTAGACACATGAGCGCCAGTCAACGGAATTTTTAAGCCAAATAATACTAACACACGTGAAATTTAGTACCCGTGAATTTAAAAAATCAAACATGTTTCGTGGCTAATCGGGTAAAAAGGAGTTTTTTTTCTCTCATATTTTTCCGTGGGTAGCTTGAAAGCTTAACCTCACGGGGGTCCAAGATCTAATGGACACCTAATAAGTGTTGACAGTTAAATGTTTCGTCCTTATATAACACATTTTTACTAAAACCAAAACGAAGGCAAAAGAAATTGCAGAAGAGAAAAACACAACATTTTAGTTCCGCCGACGCAACGACAAAAATTGTAAAAATTGAAATAAAGGCTGTCTTTTTTTAAAAATAATGCCGGGTAGGTACATTTGGCTTGTAGCGTTTGTTTCTGTTTAAAAACAATGTTTACCTTCTTTTAAAATCATTGACAAAATCGATTCATTATGAAGATCTGCTTTGTTGATTTCCATTTCGTTTTTCATGAAATGATGATCACTATTTTCTTCATCTGGCATATGTTCATCAGTGTCTTCTTTTTTTACTGAAACACACAAAAATTATCTGCTAAACAGGGCAATAGAATCTATAAAAATAGGTTTTTTAAAAAATTATAAATTTCCTATTATAAATAGCCATTATTCAAAAAAATATTTGAAAGGCAGAACCACTATTTTATTTACAGAACCATCTATTGATCTTTGATGCAGTGAACACCCACTTAAATTTCGTAAATACATTTCAATGACGCACGAGTCGAGTAACGAAATATTTTTATTTGAACAAGCTTGCCGCTGGCACAGCGTAGAGTGTAGATATTTTTGCTGGCCAAGCCATTTAATCGCGGTACGATAAAAGATAATATATTAAAGGGAAGAGCGGTCAATGCATACGAAGTAAAGCTGGTCAAACGCGTGAGACAACGGCCATTGAAAACTACTTTAATTAAAGCGACATATATTTAATCGAAAAACAAATTTTTGAATACTGTAAATCAAAAATCTCAGATAATAAAAATGTCGGGAATCAAAACCTTGAACAATCAAAATGTCGAAAATTAAAATGCCGAATAATGAATATATCAAGAATCAAAATTTCTAAATTAAAAAATTTTTAAATTATAATCAAACCACTAAATATAGAAAAATCTAAATTTTAAACAATCAAAATTGGTTGGTTATGTTGGTTGGTTATGTTAGTTTGTTAGGTTTAGTTGATCTGCTATCTTGGCTGGTTAGGTTAGTTATGGTTATGTTGGGAAGTCGGTTGTGTTCAGTTAGTTAAATATTTTTTCTGTATTTGGTATTTTCAATGTTTGTAATTTTGATTTTCGACATTATTTAGTTCAAATTAATATCTTCGACATTTTGATTGTTCGAGATTTTAATTGTGTTTTTTTAATTATTCAAGATTTTGATCAAATGTTGTGTTAAATTAATTGTAGTACTTTCAAAATGTCATCGTTTATTGTTTTTCGCGTAGTTTTGCGAATTTTGGACTTAAGTCGGAGAATTACTATTGCTTTTTGTTTATATCGTGCAGTTTTTATTTTTAAAATTAAGATTCAAGTCAATTCATATTTAATAGAATTTAAAAAGCAAATGTACATAATTTTAAAAAACAATTACTTACTGAATGATATGCTCTTCGATCAAAAACTAACAGGTTATTAAATCGTACTTGGCGATATTTTAAACTCATAATCACTGACTTTTCATTATAACCTTTTGTCAAGAATTAAAAGACCGATTGCCAGCACAAGGGTATGTAATAAAATGGATGCTCTAATATTATTTACATTTAGTTATCTGCGCGCGGGTTATACACATCGGAAAATTGATTTTTTAGACAATTTATAAACTATACACTAATTATATTACGCATTTATTTTTGTATTATTTTTGTAATTTAAATTTAATATTTCGTTATTTCTTGTATACGCGAATGTACAAATTTGGTTTATTTTCGACACCCACGATAAAATCTTATTACATAACTCAATTTAGCCTGTTTGAGTTACGCAGTAAGTTATCGCACTAGTAAGATGATGTGCTCATTACGTAACGTAACGTATTTATTAATTACATGTTCAAGTATTCGTTCGATCGCAGTTCGGTACGGTTGTATTGCGTCGTACCTACATAATAGTGCTAACGAGGTCAAAGTCGGGGTTTGTTTTGTTTATAATAAACCGCGCGCGCGAGAAAATCTGTGTTGAATATCTATAAACAATGTTTATTATAAATGATATATCATGTTTAAAAGCAAAAAAAGTGTACCATCACCTGTGAAGCTTGTTTTAAAAATTAACGAAAAGCCCAAACAAAATCAAGAAAAAATGGATAATGCCGAATTATTTCGAGATAGCTAGCCATGCTAGAACACAAAATAAAGAAGTTTTATATAGCGAATGGAAAAAATCCCAAAATGAAAAAAATTCACTTAGTGTACAAGTGGATTAGCTCCGAAGTCAACTGGAAAGTATGCAAAAAAAGTTTGCAGATTTAGAGACAAAAGTCACTCAAAAAGAAGAGTCTGACATGGACTACATTACTGATGAGGACGATCTGGCAAGAGAAACTGAGTGGATCAGACAAAAAGGAAAAGGTTGGAAAAAACGTCGAATGGATACTTCACTCTCACCACCACAAAAAAGCTCGGGCACTGGAAAGCCCTCCAATAAACCACAAAATGAAGAACCCCCTACTAAGGTTAAAAAAGCTCCATTACCTCCACCGATTATGGTAAATGGCGTAAATAATTTTAATGATATTTAGGAAAAGTTCAATATCATACAAGGAGTTAAAATAAAAGTTTTAAATAACGAACATATTAAAATAAATGTACAAGAAACAGACAGCTATCGGCTGGTTACTAAAATGCTTAATGAAATAAAGCATCAATGGCACTCATACGAAAACAAACAAATAAGGCCAATTGGAGTAACAACGAATAGGCTACACTTCTCATGTGACCCACAAAAAATTGTTGCTGATCTACAAAAAAAAAGGGTTTTAAGGCACTGGAAGCCAGCAACAAAGTGAAATGGAGAACAAGACAACCTCTTAATATGTTTATGCTCACATTTAGCCACGATAAGGATATCAACAAAATTTTTGAAATTTCCAGTATCGTTGGGATTGAAGTGGAAATTAAAGCACTAAAAACCTCAAAATTAGTCCCTCAATGCAAAAGATGTCAATCCTATGGATACACGCAAAAATATTGCGCTAAAGAACCACGTTGCGTAAAATGCACGGGGAAACATCTTACTGTAGAATGCCCCAAACCAAAAGAATCTGAGCCAAAATGCATCCACTGTGGAGGCAAGCATCCTGCTAACTACAGAGAATGCCTTGTGGCTAAAGAAATACAAAAATTGAAAAATACACATAAGAAACCGAATCTCATACCAAAGGTGAGTACAAATAAACAAAACCAACAGACAAGAAACACAGTCACACAAAACTCTGTGGCAAGGACATACAGCCAAGTAGCAGCAACAGCTACTATACCTGATACAAATATCAGTAGTCAAAATACTATGGAACAAACACTACAATTAATTTTGGAGAAATTGAACAAACTTGATGAGCGATTAACTAAACTAGAAAGTAGCATTAACGGGGCTACAAATATGCCTCAAAATGGTCAGTAATCTTAGAATTATAGCCTGGAATGCCAATGGTCTCTTGCAACATCAGCAAGACTTGCAAGTTATTCTAGACATAGAAAAAATTGACGTCTGTCTTGTGTCAGAAACGTATTTCACTAACCCGTCTCATATTAAACCATACAACTCACCCTAGCAATACTACACATGGGGGAAGTGCTGTAATCATTAAAGAAAATATATCACACTATGAGGAGATGGGATATAAAACCATAGAGATTCAAGCTACATTAGTAAGTGTAAAAACCAAAACATATACACTAGCCATAAGTGCTGTCTATATACCACTAAGGTAG
The DNA here is from genome assembly GCA_963576565.1 of Aspidapion aeneum. Classification (NCBI taxonomy): domain Eukaryota; kingdom Metazoa; phylum Arthropoda; class Insecta; order Coleoptera; family Brentidae; genus Aspidapion; species Aspidapion aeneum. Next base: position 89,995,823 of record OY755038.1, read on the forward strand.
TTACTAAAGAAAAATCAATATCTTAATTTTCTCAGAAAATTAGGAAAGCGTTTTATAGTTGGAGGTGACTTTAATGCAAAAATTACCTACTGGGGATCTCGACTGACGAATTCTAAAGGAAAAGAACTTTTGCAAGCCATTAGTGAATATCAATGTGAGCCGATATCAACTGGTAAGCCCACATACTATCCAACAGATCCAGGAAAAATTCCAAATCTAATTGATTTTTTTATAGTAAAAAATATATCTTTAAGTTTTGTAGATATAGAAGAAAGTTTTGATTTACACTCAGATCATTTATTATTCTAACTCTTAGTAAAAACATATTAAAGAAAGAAGCAAATATCTTACTAGTTAATAAACTGACCGACTGGATTAGTTTTAAACAAAGTCTGTCAGAAAAAATAAACCTCTCAGTACCATTGCAAACGCCACAACAATTTTGTTACAAATATTCAACACGCAGCTTGGGAAAGCAGTCCAAAACCAAAAAGAATTTTTAAGGGAAAAACTATCCAAAGGAAATTAGGGACCTTATAGTGGAAAAAAGGAAACTAAGAAGAAAGTGGCAGCAAAGCCGTAATCCTCGGGACAAAACAAATGTCAACAACATGACGCAGCGCATAAGGCGAGAAATTCTAGTAATAAAAAATGAATCTATTAACCATTTTCTTAATGAACTTGATGATAAAAATACCGACTATTCCCTTTGGAAAGCAACCAAAGATTTTAAAAGACCAATTATCCAAATTCCACCCATACGAAAATCTATCAACCAGTGGGCAAGGAGTAACGAAGAAAAAGCAGATATTTTTGCAAGTCATTTAGAAAAAACATTTCAGCCCCACGAAGCACCAGATAAACCCCATCAAATCGAAGACCATATTAAGCTTACATCACCAAAAGAAATATTAACAGAAATTAAAAATAAATTCAAAAAAAGCCCGAGGGTATGTATGTATCTTATTAACGGGGTAGTCATAAAACAACTCCCCAGAAAAGCTATCGTAGAACTATGCAACCTAATTAATGCGTCCTTTAGGCTTAGCTATGTACCTAAACTGTGGAAAGTTGCAGAAGTTATGATTCCAAAACCGGGAAAATCACTCCATGACGTGTCATCTTATAGGCCAATATCTTTGCTGCAAATTATATCCAAGCTCTATGAAAAATTATTGCTTAAAAAAATAAAACCCATCAATTTTTCGAGACAAGCATTCCACGATAGATCAAGTACACATCATTACTAATATAATAGAAAAATCACTAGAAGAGGGAAAAGTTTGTTCTGCAGTTTTTCTAGATGTAGCACAAGCATTCGACAAAGTGTGGCATAAATTCAAGCAGGCGTGCCCCAGGGTAGCGTACTAGGCCCATTCTTATTATTCACTTGCGATATCCCAAAACCAGAAAATTGTCACTTAGCAACATTTGCCGATGATGCTGGTTTATTGAGGGTAGAAAAATTTATTGAAAAATGCATAGAAAAATTTCAGGATGCAGTCACCGAAGTTCACAGTTGGACCACAAAGTGGCGAATAAAATTAAATGAAACCAAATCAATTCATGTTGATTTTACAAACAAAAATATAAATCACATACAAATAACAATTAACAACATTCCCGTACCATATCCAAATCAGGCAAAATATCTCCGTATAACACTTGATGCCAAATTGCGCCGGAAAGCACATGTTAAGAAAAAAAATAAGAACTTGAGATAAGGTATAGAAAAATGAACTGGCTAATTGGAAGGAAGTCCAATTTAACAATTCATAATAAGTTACTGCTTTATAGACAAATACTGAATCCAGTATGGATATATGATATTCAACTATGGGGTTGTGCTAAAGAGAGTAACATTCTAGTTTTACAGAGATTTCAAAATAAGGTATTAAGAAACATTGTGTATGCACCTTGGTACGTTCGAAATAGTGTCCTTCATCGGGATCTAAAAATCGAAACTGTAGCAGAGACTATAAAAAAGTACGCAAAAAGCCATGAAGATAGACTCCATCGGCATGTGAATGTGGAAGCAATTCAGCTTCTAGACAATACCATGCTAGTTCGAAGACTAAAAAGAGTGAAGCCGTTTGAGCTAGTAAACTAAGTGAATTACATAAAACAAAATAATGCTATAAACACACAAAATTGTGAGTTACAGACCAAACAAAGCTGGGAGAACTGTTGAGTGAACCCTAAGATTAAATCTGACTTTTCTAGTAAATTAAGTTAAAACAAAATTGCTAATTAGTCTTACTGACTAGATTGTAATACAATAAACACAGTGTGTTTAACAAATAAAAATAAATAAAAAATACATGCTATTTAAAATAACAACCATTTTAAATATAAAAAATATAAAAAAATCTGTGTTGTAGATAAAACATGTATAACACGTACTGTAAGGCCCATTACAGCACTCGTGTAGTTACCAGAAATATTTTCCACTCGTTACTTAACATACCGAACCGAACCGAACCAAACCTCTTATAAAGAGTATTAAAGAATCTATACTTAAACCAAGGAAAAACTAGCTACTAAAGAAAAAAACCTACGTAGTAGTTGCAATTTTTCCCCAATGATTCCCAGAAAACTATACAATGATTACCTCCCGCGAGTCTCCCCTCCACTTTAATCTTAAAAATAAAACATTTATGTCCTTATCAATACATCTAATGTTACGAGCACTGCGTTTACCTCATGCCGCGTTTATGTTATTCAAGAAGCTTAAGCAAGTTACTAAATTTATTTACTTATATGCTGTATGTATGCTGTAGAGACCTTTGATAGTAAGAATTAATTTAATGGAAACCGTGACGGACCACCCTAGCGCATTGGTTCGTGCATATGGCTGCAGTGCTATATGACTGGACCGACCGCGCGTAGGCTGGGCGCCCTGCGAATTTTGTGGGTTCGAGTCCCACCTTGACATATGATTGTTTTTGTAACGTCCCAACAAGGCATATCTCGGCAAAAATTTGGCTAAAAAGAGGAGGCGATTGATCCTAGCTAAGGATGGAAAGTCCAAGTATAAAAAGAGTAATAATTTCGTACAGATTAATTGCATATTTACTAAATTCACTTGCTATCATCATATGATAATACCTTACACGTAAATCAAACTCTATATTAACTCTATACACAGTGACGTGCTTTAACTTCCTTGTAAATTAGGTAGAACTTAAGCTTGTCTTCAAATTAAACCGGTAAGAGAGAACTGAGTAGCGCTAAGTGGTATCACCACGTTCCGCTACTGCGCTGGCAGTCCGGTTCCAACAATGAGTAACAGATAGCATGATGGCGCCTCCAGGATCAAAATATTCCGGAGGTAAAATACCCGACCAATCGGATCTCCGGGCGTCGGGTGATCCTGGGAGTCCTTCATGCAAAGATATTAAAAGAAGACCAAAAACTCAACTCAGAATTGATTTTAGCAATATAAGAGGATTAAGTACCAACATGAATTCAGTTCACCAACATCTTGAAGAACAAAGACCTGACATCCTGGTTTAGTGAGAACTAAACCTAAAATCAGTTCTGCAATACCTATTGTGAACTATCTTTATCCCGGCTTCATAGTGTAGGTCATCTACACCACCGATTTCGACATAATTTTGGGATCTGGTACATTAAAAATGTCCTTTCATGTCATCGAGAGGAGAAGCTAGAACCAGCGAACCTCGATATCATATGGCTGAAATTCACCTCAAAGTCATCGACCAAGTTCATTTGCTGCCTCTACCGACGCCAAGTAACACCGAGTATCAAAACTTTTTTGCGACATTATCCGAAAACTGTGATAGTATACAGTCTAACTATCCACATGCGGACATTGTTTTTTTAGGCGATTTCAACGTCCACAATATACCCTGGCTAAAACACCACAACAAAACAGATAATGAAGGCAGGGAAGCAGAAGCTTTTGCCATAAGTTGTGGTCTAACGCAGCTTGTCGATGAACCTACCGGTATCTCAGAAAGGGGTGAATTTGCAGCGCTTTTAGACTTGTTCCTAACTACAAATCCTGACTTGTACACAATTCAAGTAGATCCCCCACTTGGTTCATCCGATCATAAACTTATAAGAAGAAAGTGCGAAATGTTCATACCGCCAAGCCACCAATCACTTCCTCGTAAAATGTGGCACTATAAATCGGCAAAATGGAATGACCTTAAACAGTTTTACCTGGATTTTCCATGGCAAGAGGTTTGCTTTAAAACAGCTGATCCCACTATTTGCTGTAATGAAATAACAAAAGTAATCTTATCTGGAATGGATGCATATATCCCACATACAATAAAACGCAGAGCTAATGCAAAACCTTGGTTCAACAGCCAGTGTCAAACGGCTGTACAGAAAAAATACAGAGCATATAACCTTTGGAAACGACAACAAACCGCTCAAAACCACACAGAATTTATAGAAGCCAGAAATAGTTGCAAAATTACCATTGACGCCGCCAAAGAAACATACAATCAAAGAATAAAAAACAGGTTGCTGAATTGTCCAAGTAGTTCTAGGTCCTCTTGGTCTCTTGCAAAAGCCGTTGGATCAAACTTCACCAAGTCATCCATACCACCACTTACAGAAAAAAATACTCACTTAGCCACAACATCAGAGGAAAAAGACAATATGCTGGCCAAAATCTTTTCCTCCAACTCAAACCTAATAGTGCCAAATGGAAAAACTCCACCGTTCATTGAAAGGGTTTCCCACAGTATGCCAGAGATACCTTTTTGTCACAGAGAAATACGAAAATCCCTTAAAAAGTTGGATACAAACAAAGCAATGGGTCCAGATGGTATTCCCGCGATAGTACTCAAAAATTGTGCTAGCGAACTCACCCCAACTTTCGCAAAATTATTCAATTTATCTTATAGGCAAGGAGTATATCCATCATCATGGAAGTCTGCCGCAGTACAACCCATTCCAAAGAAAGGAAAAAAGACAGATTCGTTAAACTATAGACCAATTGCTCTACTTCCGGTGATATCAAAAGTAATGGAAAGAGTTGTGAACAATCACCTAACCAAGTACTTGGAAAAGTACAAAATTATCAACGACAAGCAATACGGATTTCGAAAATATAGGTCAACTGGCGATTTACTTACATACGTCACTCACTTATGGCAAAAAGCGATTGATTTTCGAGGTGAAACAAGAACAATTGCCTTAGATATATCTAAAGCATTCGATAAAGTCTGGCATGAAAGTCTGCTCAACAAGCTCAAAGCAACGGGATTGTCGCCGAGACTTTGCACTTGGTTTGAAAGTTACCTTAAGGATAGATCCATTTATGTTGCACTGGATGGCCGGAACTCCAACTCTTACCAAATAAATGCTGGTGTGCCACAGGGAGCAATCCTTTCGCAAACACCTTTTCTGATTTACATAAGTGACCTCATAGATAAAACAGTAAATCCACTTTATTGCTTTGCAGATGATGGCAATGTAGTCTCCTCAGTCATACCACCCACATGTCTCTCCGCACGTGAATTCCATTACCTTAGACTAACTGAAATATCACAGATAAATAACGACTTGGAGATAATAGAGGACTGGGACAACAAAAACCTTGTACAGTTCAACGCGCAGAAAACCCAAGCAGCCCTGTTTTCAAAAAAGACCAGCAGTTGAACATCTTAGGACTCACTGCAGAGACCAACATGTCTTGGCACAGTCACGTGGCAGATATAGCTAAAAGGGCGTCCCAAAAGCTTGGGGTGCTATTTCGTACAAGACATCTGTATACACCAAGCCAACTGCTGACACTCTACAAAGCCCAGATTCGACCAACTATGGAGTACTGCTCACATATATGGAGTGCGGCACCCAAACATATCTTAATGCTTTTGAACACCGTGCAAAAACGAGCTATCAAGCTGATCAATGACCCCGCACTTACCCGTAGCTTAGATAGTCTCGAACATCGAAGAACTGTGGGCGATCTATCTCTCTTCTACAGGTATTATCACGGAAAATGCTCTGAAGAGTTGGGACGTATGATCCCCCCGGGAGTAGCACCTACTAGGCGAACACGTCAAACAGACGGTAACCATCAATTTATTGTCAAAATAGAGGCACCAAGAACCTCATTATATCAGAATTCATATCTCTGGAGAACAGCATCGCTGTGGAATAAACTCCCTGCGACAGTTTTCCCTGCAGGTTACAACCTGAACCGTTTCAAAACCAACACACACCAACATTTCCGCGCACTTGCCGCTTCTCGAGCGTGATAGGGATCTCCTTGCGAGTGCGCATACCCGTAAAAAAAAACAAGGTTTGGAAGCTGTCGAAAACCTGTGGTGATGTAGGTTAGATTAAACAGTTACTTACCCTCAGCCTTTTCAGGCAATTTGGGTTTGTCCCACGGCTTGGACCATAAGTACAGTTTTGGGTGATTTTTTGCCTCCGCGATCATCAATTTGACCCCCACGTTGTGCAGGTAATCCCTCATTTCCAATAATCCACCGGATATGTTGTTGCACCTCTTCAACTTTTCATATCTATAAAATAAAGAAGTTAACGAATCATGCAAAAGCTTTGAGTTTATTACAGGGTAATAATGGCGAAGAACAGAACGTGTATTAAGTCAATAATATCCATTTTCGTGTTTTTTTTACTTAACTAGATGAAAACTACGAGCTCTTTCTACTGACCTAAATTAAAGGCCTTATGGAAAGAAAGATATAGCAATTTATAAAGATGATTATATCCAAAATTAGTTTTTTTCTCTTCTGTAAAATTTATTTGATGTGAAAAGTTTTCATGCGACTAAAGTAAAAGTAACCTCTAGCTTTTAAGCTATTATAAAGTTATCCATCTATTGAGGGGTAAAGATGTTCCAATAGGAGAATCCCTAAATGAGATTTAAAATGCCGCCAGCAAAATTTTCTTAGCCCCTGTTGTCTTTGATGACCTACAGGGTGAAATTGAAAACTCACTTTTGGGCAACCCCTCAAATCTCAGTAGATTCTTAATAATTTTTTATAAAGGTCAAACCTTACTATACTATTTATGTTATTTAAGCCGCGTAATTATTTATGATTGCGCAAATATTCATGGATGAAAACAGACTTACTATAAAATACGTATAGACCGTAAAATGGTTCCGTAACGAGAGGCAGTCCCATGTGACGTCACTCCAATGCTGCTTTCTCATAGGTCAGCCGCGCGGCCATATTGCCTACGTCACTAGGCACTTTGTCACGGCGTAGGAAATTTAAATTTGTGTGTTTGTCGTTTCACTTGCGCATTCAATATTGCATCAACTTTGGTACTACTTTTTTGTAGGCCACTCGCTGAGATACGATGCCCCAGGTACTCTAGGCTTTCTTTGAAAAATTTACACTTTTCTGGACGTACAGTCAACCCTGCCTCATCCAGTCTGGTCAAGACAGCCTCTAAATTGATCAAATGGTCGTTTAAATCAGTTCCTCCCACACAGACATTATCACTAAAATTTACCACACCGCTTAAACCCTTGAGAAGTTGTTCAATGGTTCTTTGAAAGATGGATAATGCAGGTGTAACACCAAATGGAAGCAAAAAATTGGAGAAAAGACCGATGTGGGTGGTTATTGTAGTTATTTCCTGAGAATATTCGTCAAGTGGCAACTGTGCATATGCTCTTGTTAAATCTAATTTTGAGAAGATTTTTGACTCGTTTAAATGAGCAAACAAGTCTGTTATACGCGGTAAAGGATATTGGTCGCACCTGTCAAATTGACAGTTTAGTGTGCTCTTAAAATCTCCAACAATTTTGATTGCTTTATCAGCCTTTATAACCGGTACAATAGGTGTGGCATATTTTGACGTTGTCACTGGTTTTAACACACCCTCCTTTACCATCATTTCCAACTGTTTTTCTATCTGTTCTTTGTATGCTAAAGGAACAGGCCTATGTTTTAAGAAAACAGGTTTAGAATTTTCTTTGAGTTTTAGAGAAACTTTACCAAATTTATAAAAACCAAATTTATTTGAAAAAACTTGTGGAAAGCGACTGATTAATTTATTTTTTACACTCGCAAATTATAAATATTGCATTTAAAGTGACATTAAAAATTGACAAAAAATCCCTACCTACAAGACAAGGTGCTGAATTATTTACCACATAAAACCTTGCTAGCCTTGTCACACCGTTAACTGTACAATTAATATTAAAATAGCCAACGGTTTTATTAAGTTGCCAGTATAACTTCTTAAAACTATGTCATCATTTTCTAATTTAAAATTACCAAATTCTTTTTTTTAAAAATCTAAGTTTAAAACGGTTATACTAGCTCCTGTATCTACATTCATTTGATACATTTTCTCTTAAATACATACTGGAAGTTTAAAATAATTTTCATTTGTATCACCCCGTAGTGAAAATATGTCATAAAAATGACTCAAGCATATGCTTCTTTCTGCATGGCAATTTCTACACATTTAATTAGGGTTTGGTCATTAGCCTCTTCACATATTCTATCCTGGACTGATCCTTCTTTGAGTCCTGTTACAAACTTTTCCCAGAATGAATTCAAGTCGGTCTCCCTTATAATTACAATTTACGGTGAGACTTCTAAGTCTGGCATACCATTCTGAAACAGTTTCAGATTGATTTTGTTTTGCCATATGTAGTTTTATACGCTCTCGCCACGTACTTACTAGAGGGCTGAATTGTTTTTTTAATAGATCTTTGAGTTCTTGGTAGGTCTTTTTGCCCGGCAAAATCGGGTGCGACAAATCTCGTAACAACTTGTAAGTTGAACACCCTACCAATGTTAATAGGGTGGATACTCTATCCGCCTCGTCAGTTATTTTGTTTGCCTCAAAATATTGATCCATTCGTTCACAGTAGATTTCCCAACAATCATTTGCAGGGTCGAACGCCTCAATTCTTCCTATTAAAGGACCCCTCTCCATTTCAGGTTAAGTTAGTTTACGCCGCACTTATGATTTTTTTTAGGTTAAGCTCTTATTTTTCTGTTTTTTACAACGTTTTTAGTTTAAATCCATTTATTTGATTTTTTTTCCGTTTAAAATTTTTTGAAAATTTTTTTAGTGTAATTTCCTTAATCAGCACTAAATTTCCTTTATTTAAAAAAAAAATAAATAAGGTTATGGCCATTGTCGATTTTTTTGCCGATCGGTCGTCGAACAGTCAATCACGATTTTACGAGAAATTAACGAAGGAATTAAAAAAATATTTACGCCCGTACTTGACCATCGTCGCCATTATACTATTTATGTTATTTAAGCCGCGTAAGATTGCGCAAATATTCATGGATAAACAGACTTACTATAAAATACGTATAGACCGTAAAATGGTTCCGTAACGAGAGCCAGTCCCATATGACGTCACTCCAATGCTGCTTTCTCATAGGTCAGCCGCGCGGCCATATTGCCTACGTCACTAGCACTTTGTCAAGGCGCAGGAAATTTAAATTTGTGTGTTTGTCGTTTCACTAATATACAAACACTACACTTACTTCATTAAAACTTTTTGCGCAGAATCCAGTAACGTTTTTTAGCAAAAAAACTGAAAAAACCTAGTTTTGAGATTGTTAACTCATTCTTGCAATTTATTTATATACCTTGAAACGACCTTCCATTTTCTTTGCATTATTTTAAATTTTATAAACAAGCTGAAAATATACATGTTTTATTTTATTATTTATCTATATTTTGTCTAGTATTTTTTGTTTGGTTGTTGTGACTTTTTGCAAGTTTCTTAATTAAATTTGGAATAAAATCTAATTGTTAAAAACTGTTCAGGGTCTTTACATTACTTTTTCCATTAGAATAGTCCGAGAATTTATTTATTTTCCAACAAAAATAACAACAACTGACAGCCTCTGCCAGTATAAGTAGGTTTGGTTAGGCTGCCTACCACTGCCCAACTATTTTTACCACGTTTTCAATGGTTATGTCAAACGCATGGTGTCCCACTCTTTCTATTTTCGTTGGTTGTAAAATCCAAGCTCTAGCTGTTACAATATCTCTGGTATTAATGTGACCGGATATAGTAAGTCTCGAAGAAAGGCTAATTGGTAGAACACAAAGAGAGGACACTGCGTCCTTCAAGAACACTTGACGAAGATTAACGTGAAGGAAGACGCAATGTGTGGGCGATGTTGAGCCGAGAACGAAACTTTTTTTTTTATTTTATTTGTCAAACACACTGTGTTTATTGTATTACAATTTAGTCAGTAATACTAATTAGCAATTTTATTTTAACTTAATTTACTAGAAAAGTCAGATTTAAACTTAGGGTTCGCTCATCAGTTCTCCCCGCTTTGTTTAGTCTGTAACTCACAATTGTGTTGTGTTTTTAGCATTATTTTGTTTTATATAATTCACTTAGTTTACTAGCTCAAACGGCTTCACTCTTTTTAGTCTTCCAACAAGCATAGTATTGTCTTTTTGCGTACTTTTTTATAGTCTCTGCTACAGTTTCGATTTTTAGATCTCGATGAAGGTCACTATTTCGAACGTACCAAGGTGCATTCACAATGTTTCTTAATACTTTATTTTGAAATATCTGTAAAACTAGAATGTTACTCTCTTCAGCACAACCCCATAGTTGAATACCATATGTCCATACTGGTTTCAGTATTTGTCTATAAAGCAGTAACTTATTATGAATTGTTAAATTGGACTTACTTCCAATTAGCCAGTTCATTTTTCTATACCTTATCTCAAGTTCTTCTTTTTTTTTCTTAACATGTGCTTTCCAGCGCAATTTGGCATCAAGTGTTATACCGAGATATTTTGCCTGATTTGAATAAGGTACGGGAATGTTGTTAATTGTTATTTGTATGTGATTTATATTTTTGTTTGTAAAATCAACATGAATTGATTTGGTTTCATTTAATTTTATTCGCCACTTTGTGGTCCAACTGTGAACTTCGGTGACTGCATCCTGAAGTTTTTCTATGCATTTTTCAGTAGATTTTTCTACCGTCAATAAACCAGTATCATCTGCAAATGTTGCTAAGTGACAATTGTCTGGCTTTGGGATATCGCAAGTGAATAATAAGTATAGATAAGGGCCTAGTACGCTACCCTGGGGCACACCTGCTTGAATTTCTTTTAAATTTGAGTATGAGTCTTCCTGTTTTACTCTAAAATGTCTATCAGATATGTATGATTCCAGAATATCCGAATATTGTTTTGGCAGAAACCGTTTTAGTTTAAAAGTAAGGCCTTCATGCCACACTTTGTCAAATGCTTGTGCTACATCTAGAAAAACTGCAGTACAAACTTTTCCCTCTTCTAGTGCTTTTTCTATTATATTAGTAATTCTATGTACTTGATCTATCGTGGAATGCTTGTCTCGAAAACCAAATTGAGATGGCATAATGTCTTGTCTTTCTATGATGGGTTTTATTCTTTTAAGCAATAATTTCTCATAGAGCTTGGATATAATTGGCAGCAAAGATATTGACCTGTAAGATAACACGTCATGGAGTGGTTTTCCCGGTTTTGGGATCATGATAACTTCTGCAACTTTCCACAGTTTAGGTACATACCTAAGCCTAGAGGACGCATTAATTAGGTTGCATAGTTTTACGATAGCTTTTCTGGGGAGTTGTTTTATGACTACCCCGTTAATAAGATCATACCCTGGGGCTTTTTTCGAATTAATATTTTTGATTTCTGTTAATATTTCTTTTGGTGATGTAAGCTTAAAATGGTCTTCGATTTGATGGGGTTCATTTAATTGAAAGTTTTCATCCGGTGTTTCGTGGGGCTGAAATGTTTTTTCTAAATGACTTGCAAAAATATCTGCTTTTTCTTTGTTACTCCTTGCCCACTGGTTGTTAGATTTTCGTATGGGTGGAATTTGGATAATTGGTCTTTTAAAATCGTTGGTTGCTTTCCAAAGGGAATAGTCTGTATTTTTATCATCTGTAAGTTAATTAATAAAATGGTTAATAGATTCATTTTTTATTACTAGAATGTCTCGCCTAATGCGCTGCGTCATGTTGTTGAGATTTGTTTTGTCCCGAGGATCACGGCTTTGCTGCCACTTTCTTCTTAGTTTCCTTTTTTCCAATATAAGGTCTCTAATTTCCTTTGGATAGTTTTTTCCCTTAAAAATTCTCTTTGGTTTTGGACTGTTTTCCCAAGCTGCTTGTTGAACCGAACTTCTTTATCGATTTGTTCTGGCGTTTGCAATGGTACTGATAGGTTTATTTTTTTTGACAGACTTTGTTTAAAACTAATCCAGTCAGTCAGTTTATTAACTAGTGAGATATTTGCTTCTTTCTTTATTATGTTTTTACTAAGAGTTAAAGATATATTTTTTACCATAAAAAAATCAATTAGATCTGGAATTTTTTCTGGATCTGTTGGATAGTATGTGGGCTTACCAGTTGATATTGGCTCACATTGATATTCACTAATAGCTTGCAAAAGTTCTTTTCCTTTAGAATTCGTCAGTCTAGATCCCCAGTAGGTATTTTTTGCATTAAAGTCACCTCCAATTATAAAACGGTTTCCTAATTTTCTGAGAAAATTAAGATATTGATTTTTCTTTAGTAAGTGCCTTGGTGGTATATAGACAGCACTTATGACTAGTGTATATGTTTTGGTTTTTACACTTACTAATGTAGCTTGAATCTCTATTGTTTTATATCCCATCTCCTCATAGTGTGATATATTTTCTTTAATTATTACAGCACTTCCCCCATGTGCAGTATTGCTAGGGTGAGTTGTATGATACACTTTATAACCCTTAAATTTAATGTGAGACTGGTTAGTGAAATGCGTTTCTGACACAAGACAGACGTCAATTTTTTCTTAGTCTAGAATAACTTGCAAGTCTTGCTGATGTTGCAAGAGACCATTGGCATTCCAAGCTAGAATTCTAAGATTACTGACCATTTTGAGGCATATTGGTAGCTCCGTTATTGCTACTTTCTAGTTTAGTTAATAGCTCGTCAAGTTTGTTCAATTTCTCCAAAATTAATTGTAGTTTGTTCCATAGTATTTTGACTACTGATATTAATATCAGGTACAGTAGCTGTTGCTGCTACTTGGATGTATGTCCTTGTCACAGAGTTTTGTGTGACTGTGTTTCTTATCTGTTGGGTTTGTCTATTCTCTATTTGGTGTGAGATTCGGTTTCTTAGGTTTATTTTTTAATTTTTGTATTTCTTTAGCAACAAGGCATCCTCTGTAGTTAGCAGGATGCTTGCCTCCACAGTGGATGCATTTTGGCTCAGATTCTTTTGGTTTGGGGCATTCTACAGTAAGATGTTTCCCCGTACATTTTACGCAACGTAGTTCTTTAGCGCAATATTTTTTGCGTGTGCCCATAAGATTGACATCTTTTGCATTGAGGGACTAATTTTGAGGTTTTTAGTGCTTTTATTTCCACTTCAATCCCAAGGATACTGGAAATTTCAAAAATTTTGTTGATATCTTCATCGTGGCTAAATGTGAGCATAAACATGTTAAGAGGTTGTCTTGTTCTCCATTTCAGTTTGTTGCTGGCTTCCAGTGCCTTAAAACCTTTTTTTGTAGATCAGCTACAATTTTTTGTGGGTCACATGAGAAGTGTAGCCTATTCGCTATTACTCTAATTGGCCTTATTTGTTTGTTTTCGTATGAGTGCCATTGATAGTTTATTTCATTAAGCATTGTAGTAACCAGCCGATAGCTGTCTGCGTCTTGTATATTTATTTTAATATTTTCGTTATTTAAAACTATTATTTTAACTCCTTGTATGATATTTAACTTTTCATAAATATCATTAAAATTATTTACGCCATTTACCATAATCGGTGGAGGTAATGGAGCTTTTTTAACCCTAGTAGGGGGTTCTTCATTTTGTGTTTTATTGGAGGGCTCTCCAGTGCCCGAGCTTTTTTGTGGTGGTGAGAGTTAAGTATCATTCGACGTTTTTTTCCAACCTTTTCCTTTTTGTCTGATCCACTCCGTTTCTCTTGCTAGATCGTCCTCATCAGTAATGTAGTCCATGTCAGACTCTTATTTTTTAGTGACTTTTGTCTCTAAATCTGCAAATTTTTTTTGCATACTTTCCAGTTGACCGGAGATAATCCACTTGTACACTAAGTGAATTTATTTCGTTTTGGGATTTTTTCCATTTGCTATATAAAACTTCTTCATTTTGTGTTCTAGCATGGCTATCCTGAAATAATTCGGCATTATCCATTTTTCTTGATTTTGTTTGGGCTTTTCGGCAATTTTTAAAACAAGCTTTACAGGTGATGGTACACTTTTTTTGCTTTTAAACATGATACATTATTTATAATAAACATTGTTTATAGATATTTAACACAGATTTTTCGCGCGCGCGGTTTATTATAAACAAAACAAACCTCGACTTGACCTCGTTAGCACTATTACGCAGGTACGATGCAATACCGAACCGAACTGCGATCGAAAGAATACTGAGAACGAAACCTAAGCGCATTTCCTCACATCATGCGAAGCATACCGGGAGGCAAGAAGAGAGGTATTCGAAGAGGAAGCGTTTGTGACGGAGGACTTTCTGACCCTGAGATGGCCCCATTCACTGGCCTTTGTACGGAAGACGCGCAGGCTCTTAGGCGAAAGAAGGACACTGTAAATATTTCTATTATTCTATGAATTCTATATATACCAAAAACTGTTTAAAACTATAAAAAACAATTCGATTAGAACTTTTTTATCAATAGACAACTATCAAAATCAAAATTCTTCAAAACAATCTGACAAAACAGGTATAATATAAATAACAAACACAAAACTATAACAGGAGACTCTCTAACATTTCTCGCCTCAGTAATCTTCTCTTGAAGATTACTACCACTACTCTTCTGTTAATTCTAATTTATTTATGGGGCAAACTTTGACTACTGGACTCCGGTATTCTCCATTACTGGTTTTAACATCAACCACCCTCACTTTTCCATCTTTCCCGGGGTATGTAGCTGTAATTTTACCTAATGGCCAGTTATTTCTGGGTAACTGATTGTCCATTATTACCACTAGTTCGCCTATCTGGATATTACGATTTTTCTGTAGCCATTTGGATCTGTTAATTAAAGTTGGTAAATATTCTTTAAGCCATCTATTCCAAAAATGTTCACTAAGTTGTTGTGAATAGCGCCAGTGTTTTCTTAAGTCAACCTTTTCTGGAAAAATACCCATAGGCTTGGCAATACTAGACGTTCCTATTAAAAAATTATTTGGTGTGATACTGGCAGTACTATTTTCAGAGGAAACATACGTCAATGGGCGGCTGTTTACTGTGTGTTCGACCTCAGTTAAAAGAGTATTTAAAACTTCGAATCTTGGATTTGTTTCCTTAAGAATAATTCTTAACGTTTCTTTTACACTTCTAACCATTCTCTCCCAAGCTCCTCCCATTGACGGTGCCGCCGGTGGGATAAACTTCCATTGAATTTCTTCCGCTACTAATTTATTTTCTAAAACTTCAAAATCTACATTTTTTAACGCTTGTTTCATTTCTTTGTCTGATGATTTAAAGTTGGTTGCATTGTCAGAATAAATAATGAGAGGCTGTCCACGTCTTGATATAAATCTCCTGATTGCTAATAGAGCTGAGTCTGTATTTAAACTGTCAGCTATCTCAATGTGAATCGCTCTGACAGACAAACAAGCGAATAGAACTCCATATTTCTTTTCTCTCCTTCTTCCGACTGATACTTGCATGGGTCCAAAGCATTGAGGGAAATTCTTAATTTCTTAACGTAGCCAACATAAAACAGTTACTGAATCTGACCATAAAAATGTTCTGTTAATTTTGAGTGTGTGCTCGCTTCTGATATTTTTAGCTAATCTGCTACCCATCAAAGCTGCTTGAAGTTCTTTTCTGGGTATAGTTGTCGACTTTAAGGGGGACACTTGTGTTTTTGCCATAATCAAGCAAACAAGAATTTTTTCGTGTAGTTCAAATCGAAAATATGCTACTGTTGAACATGCTTGTTCGCTTGCATCACAAAAGATGTGAAGTTCTATGTTTCTAACTTGAAAGTATTCTAGGTTGTAACATCTGGGAAATTTAAGTTCTTTAATTTTCTCTAAACCACACAACTATGTTGACCATTTCTTGAACTGTAAATCTGTAATCTGTTGATCCCATTGTATACCACTTTTCCAGACTTCTTGCATTAAAATTTTTGCTTTTATTACAAAATGACTTAAAAGCCCCAATGGGTCGAAAAGATACATTATGACTCTTAATAATTCTCGCTTGGTAGGTATTTTTTCTCCCGAAATAACCTCTAAAGACACTTTATGCAATAATAATGGAAAAAGTAATATATCTTCTCTTGGTTCCCATTTTAAACCTAATATTCTTTGTTGGCAAGTTGTATCTTCCAAAATTTTTTCATCGCTTCTGAGTTCTGGTGGAATTTTGTCAAAGACCTGTTGAGAGTTACACACCCATCCTCTTAATTCGAAGCCCCCTGCTTGATGAATTTTAATTACTTCATCATTTTGTTTTATAGCTTGATCTGTGGATTCTTTGCTGTCTAAATAGTCATCCATGTAATGCCTATGTTCTATCGCCTCTACTGCTTGAGGATATTGTGTCTTAAACTCTAGAGCATTTAGGTTTTTAATGTATTGTGCACAGTAAGGCGATGAAATGGCACCAAATATCAGAACTTGCATTACGTAAGTGTCTAAAGGATCTTCGGGACTTTTTCGAAATAAAAATCTCTGAGAATTTTGATCTTCTGGTCTTATTAAAATCTGGTGAAACATTTCTTTATTGTCGGCAGAAAAAGCAATGGGTTTCTCTCTAAATTTAAATATCATGCTGACTAGTGAATTGTATAAGTCAGGACCTTTGAGAGAAATCTCTTTTCGACCCATTGGGGCTTTTAAGTCATTTTGTAATAAAAGCAAAAATTTTAATGCAAGAAGTCTGGAAAAGTGGTATACAATGGGATAAACAGATTACAGATTTACAGTTCAAGAAATGGTCAACATGGTTGTGTGGTTTAGAGAAAATTAAAGAACTTAAATTTCCCAGATGTTACAACCTAGAATACTTTCAAGTTAGAAACATAGAACTTCACATCTTTTGTGATGCAAGCGAACAAGCATGTTCAACAGTAGCATATTTTCGATTTGAACTACACGAAAAAATTCTTGTTTGCTTGATTATGGCAAAAACACAAGTGTCCCCCTTAAAGTCGACAACTATACCCAGAAAAGAACTTCAAGCAGCTTTGATGGGTAGCAGATTAGCTAAAAATATCAGAAGCGAGCACACACTCAAAATTAACAGAACATTTTTATGGTCAGATTCAGTAACTGTTTTATGTTGGCTACGATCAGAAACTAAGAATTTTCCAATTTATGTCAATCACAGAGTAGGAGAAATTTTAGATAATACAAACGTTTCAGTGGAGATGGATTCCTTCTAAATTAAATGTTGCTGATGATGCCACTAGAGATGACAAAGAAGCTGATCTGAACGAAAAAAGTCGATGGTTTAACGGTCCAGAATTTTTGCTACAACCGCCATGTTTCTGGCCCGAGGAAGAATTGCTTATTGGACAACAAAAACAAGAAACAATTTTGCTTCACCATGTACAGGAAAAAATGTGTCTTTCAGAAGCAACTAGATTTGCGTCATATTTAAAACTTATAAGATCAACAGTTTATGTCTTAAGATTTATTAGAAAATATAAGACAAAGAATGATTGTACCAAAAATATTTTGTGCGATGAAATTACTAAAGCAGAGAAAATTTGTTGTCTTAAAGTTCAAAAGGAGTCATTCCAAGAAGAGTATAAAATTTTGTCCAAAGGAAAAAATGTTGAAAAAAGCAGTAGAATTTACAAATTATCACCGATGCTAAATAATGGATTAATTTGTATTGATGGCAGACTTGACAGTTCCCCTGAATTGGCTATAGAAACAAAATATCCCATCATTTTAGAAAATAAACACCAATTTACGAGACTTTTAGTTGATTACTATCATAAGAAAAACAAACATGCAGGGATCGATTTAGTTTTTAATGAAATAAGACAACGATTTTGGATAATAAATGCAAGAAAAACAATAGTCAGTAATAGATGATTGCTACTTTTGTAAAATTAGAAAAGCAAAAGCCCTGGTGCCTGAAATGGGAAAACTACCAATAGAAAGAACAACAAGACCACCAAGAGCTTTTACTTATACAGGAATAGATTACTTTGGACCCATGCAAGTATCAGTCGGAAGAAGGAGAGAAAAGAAATATGGAGTTCTATTCACTTGTTTGCCTGTCAGAGCGATTCACATTGAGATAGCTGACAGTTTAGATACAGACTCAGCTCTATTAGCAATCAGGAGATTTATATCAAGACGTGGACAGCCTGTCATTATTTATTCTGACAATGCAACCAACTTTAAATCATCAGACAAAGAAATGAAACAAGCGTTAAAAAATGTAGATTTTGAAGTTTTAGAAAATAAATTAGTAGCGGAAGAAATCCAATGGAAGTTTATCCCACCGGCGGCACCGTCAATGGGAGGAGCTTGGGAGAGAATGGTTAGAAGTGTAAAAGAAACGTTAAGAATTATTCTTAAGGAAACAAATCCAAGATTCGAAGTTTTGAATACTCTTTTAACTGAGGTCGAACACACAGTAAACAGCCGCCCATTGACGTATGTTTCCTCTGAAAATAGTACTGCCAGTATCACACCAAATAATTTTTTAATAGGAACGTCTAGTATTGCCAAGCCTATGGGTATTTTTCCAGAAAAGGTTGACTTAAGAAAACACTGGCGCTATTCACAACAACTTAGTGAACATTTTTGGAATAGATGGCTTAAAGAATATTTACCAACTTTAATTAACAGATCCAAATGGCTACAGAAAAATCGTAATATCCAGATAGGCGAACTAGTGGTAATAATGGACAATCAGTTACCCAGAAATAACTGGCCATTAGGTAAAATTACAGCTACATACCCCGGGAAAGATGGAAAAGTGAGGGTGGTTGATGTTAAAACCAGTAATGGAGAATACCGGCGTCCAGTAGTCAAAGTTTGCCCCATAAATAAATTAGAATTAACAGAAGAGTAGTGGTAGTAATCTTCAAGAAAAGATTACTGAGGGGAGAAATGTTAGAGAGTCTCCTGTTATAGTTTTGTGTTTGTTATTTATATTATACCTTTTTTGTCAGATTGTTTTTAAGAATTTTGATTTTGATAGTTGTCAATAGATAAAAAAGTTCTAATCAAATTGTTTTTTATAGTTTTAAACAGTTTTTGGTATATATAGAATTCATAGAATAATAGAAATATTTACATTTGAGGGGAGAATTGTTAGAGAGTCTCTTGTTATAGTTTTGTGTTTGTTATTTATATTATACTTGTTTTGTCAGATTGTTTTTAAGAATTTCACTTTGAAACTCAAAAATCATCCGAACTAAGTTTACATAATGCTAAAAATAAAGAAGAAAATATTCAAATAAAATCAGAGAATTTAGAACCAATGCCATCTACTTCACAAATGGTTGGGCACATGTTGAAGAATGAACATAATGAAATAATTTTAAAAGTTGCTCCAGTAATTTTGAAAACAGATACAAAAGAAATACAGACCTATGCAGTTTTTGATGAAGGCTCCACAATAAGTTTAATTGACGAAGAATTAGCAACTTCGCTTGATTTAAATGGTCCTAAAAAATGTTTAAATTTAAGATGGACAGACAAAAATACAAATAAACAGACATTTTCAACTTTAGTCAACTTTAAAATATCCAATACCCTGGATCAAGAGTTTTTCCAAATGAATGATGTTTATACAATCCCAGACATGGACCTTCCAGTTCAAAATATTAGTTTGAAGTCACTTCAAAACAAATGGAAACATTTACAAAACGTAAACTTGATTGATTTAAATGGAGCCCACCCTAAAATTTTAATAGGCCAAGATCACGCTGACCTTATTACGACAAGACATTTGATAGAAGGTCCGCAAAATTCTCCAATATTGTCTTACACCAAGTTAGGTTGGATAGTGCACGGAAAGTCAGGAATTTTTAACGGTCACCTAGATATCAATTTACACGTCAGAGTGGGAAAAAATCTGAAGAACTACAATCTACCATTCTCTCCCAAGCTCCTCCCATTGACGGTGTCGCCGGTGGGATAAACTTCCATTGGATTTCTTCCGCTACTAATTTATTTTCTAAAACTT
The DNA here is from genome assembly GCA_963576565.1 of Aspidapion aeneum. Classification (NCBI taxonomy): domain Eukaryota; kingdom Metazoa; phylum Arthropoda; class Insecta; order Coleoptera; family Brentidae; genus Aspidapion; species Aspidapion aeneum. The sequence goes on from OY755038.1 coordinate 90,015,999, forward strand.
CAAAATCTACATTTTTTAACGCTTGTTTCATTTCTTTGTCTGATGATTTAAAGTTGGTTGCATTGTCAGAATAAATAATGACAGGCTGTCCACGTCTTGATATAAATCTCCTGATTGCTAATAGAGCTGAGTCTGTATTTAAACTGTCAGCTATCTCAATGTGAATCGATCTGACAGACACAAGTGAATAGAACTCCATATTTCTTTTCTCTCCTTCTTCCGACTGATACTTGCATGGGTCCAAAGTAATCTATTCCTGTATAAGTAAAAGCTCTTGGTGGTCTTGTTGTTCTTTCTATTGGTAGTTTTCCCATTTCAGGCACCAGGGCTTTTGCTTTTCTAATTTTACAAAAGTAGCAATCATCTATTACTGACTTTATTGTTTTTCTTGCATTTATTATCCAAAATCGTTATCTTATTTCATTAAAAACTAAATCGATCCCTGCATGTTTGTTTTTCTTATGATAGTAATCAACTAAAAGTCTCGTAAATTGGTGTTTATTTTCTAAAATGATGGGATATTTTGTTTCTATAGCCAATTCAGGGGAACTGTCAAGTCTGCCATCAATACAAATTAATCCATTATTTAGCAACGGTGATAATTTGTAAATTCTACTGCTTTTTTCAACATTTTTTCCTTTGGACAAAATTTTATACTCTTCTTGGAATGACTCCTTTTGAACTTTAAGGCACCAAATTTTCTCTGCTTTAGTAATTTCATCGCACAAAATATTTTTGGTACAATCGTTCTTTGTCTTATATTTTCTAATAAATCTTAAGACATAAACTGTTGATCTTAAAAGTTTTAAATATGCCGCAAATCTAGTTGCTTCTGGAAGACACATTTTTTCCTGTACATGGTGAAGCAAAATTGTTTCTTGTTTTTGTTGTCCAATAAGCAATTCTTCCTCGGGCCAGAAACATGGCGGTTGTAGCAAAAATTCTGGACCGTTAAACCATCGACTTTTTTCGTTCAGATCTTCATCTCTAGTGGCATCATCAGCAACATTTAATTTAGAAGGAATCCATCTCCACTGTGAAACGTTTGTATTATCTAAAATTTCTCCTACTCTGTGATTGACATAAATTGGAAAATTCTTAGTTTCTGATCGTAGCCAACATAAAACAGTTACTGAATCTGACCATAAAAATGTTCTGTTAATTTTGAGTGTGTGCTCGCTTCTGATATTTTTAGCTAATCTGCTACCCATCAAAGCTGCTTGAAGTTCTTTTCTGGGTATAGTTGTCGACTTTAAGGGGGACACTTGTGTTTTTGCCATAATCAAGCAAACAAGAATTTTTTCGTGTAGTTCAAATCGAAAATATGCTACTGTTGAACATGCTTGTTCGCTTGCATCACAAAAGATGTGAAGTTCTATGTTTCTAACTTGAAAGTATTCTAGGTTGTAACATCTGGGAAATTTAAGTTCTTTAATTTTCTCTAAACCACACAACCATGTTGACCATTTCTTGAACTGTAAATCTGTAATCTGTTGATCCCATTGTATACCACTTTTCCAGACTTCTTGCATTAAAATTTTTGCTTTTATTACAAAATGACTTAAAAGCCCCAATGGGTCGAAAAGAGACATTATGACTCTTAATAATTCTCGCTTGGTAGGTATTTTTTCTCCCGAAATAACCTCTAAAGACACTTTATGCAATGATAATGGAAAAAGTAACATATCTTGGTTCCCATTTTAAACCTAATATTCTTTGTTGGCAAGTTGTATCTTCCAAAATTTTTTCATCGCTTCTGAGTTCTGGTGGAATTTTGTCAAAGACCTGTTGAGAGTTACACACCCATCCTCTTAATTCGAAGCCCCCTGCTTGATGAATTTTAATTACTTCATCAATTTGTTTTATAGCTTGATCTGTGGATTCTTTGCTGTCTAAATAGTCATCCATGTAATGCCTATGTTCTATCGCCTCTACTGCTTGAGGATATTGTGTCTTGAACTCTAGAGCATTTAGGTTTTTAATGTATTGTGCACAGTAAGGCGATGAAATGGCACCAAATATCATAACTTGCATTACGTAAGTGTCTAAAGGATCTTCGGGACTTTTTCGAAATAAAAATCTCTGAGAATTTTGATCTTCTGGTCTTATTAAAATCTGGTGAAACATTTCTTTAATGTCGACAGAAAAAGCAATGGGTTTCTCTCTAAATTTAAATATCATGCTGACTAGTGAATTGTATAAGTCAGGACCTTTAAGCAGAAAATCATTTAAACTTTGTCCTTCTACTTTAGCCGCAGCATCAAATACAAATCGAATTTTTCCAGGTTTGTTTGGATTAACCACTGCAAAATGTGGTAAATACCATGTTTTCTCTGATTCTTTTTCAGTTTCTTGTTTGGTCAACTTTTTTGCGTAACCTTTTTCTTCATATTCTGTTATTTTATTAGCATAAGCTTCGGCAAAAATAGGGTCTTTGGACATCTTTTTCTCAATAAATTCAAATCTTTTATGTGCCATGGGTTTGCTATTTGGTAGAATTTCATTCTTATTTTTCCATAATAAGCCAGTCTCCCATCTTCCATCTTTTCTTCGAGAAACTTCTTTAATAATATTTTCTGCCTGTTCATCTTCATTAGACTGTTTTGTTTGAAGCTTTGCCTAGTGATTCAAATGTGAAAAAGCTTTTTACTAGTTTATGCAGCTCTTCATCCCTCTCTTCCACTCTGATGTGTAGATTGATATCTAGGCGACCTTTAAAAAATCCAGACTTTCCGTGCACTATCCAACCTAACTTGGTATAAGATAATGTTGGAGAATTTTTCGGACCTTCTATCAAATGTCTTGTCGTAATAAGGTCAGCGTAATCTTGGCCTATTAAAATTTTAGGGTGGGCTCCATTTAAATCAATCAAGTTTACGTTTTGTAAATGTTTCCATTTGTTTTGAAGTGACTTCAAACTAATATTTTGAACTGGAAGGTCCATGTCTGGGATTGTATAAACATCATTCATTTGGAAAAACTCTTGATCCAGGGTATTGGATATTTTAAAGTTGACTAAAGTTGAAAATGTCTGTTTATTTGTATTTTTGTCTGTCCATCTTAAATTTAAACATTTTTTAGGACCATTTAAATCAAGCGAAGTTGCTAATTCTTCGTCAATTAAACTTATTGTTGAGCCTTCATCAAAAACTGCATAGGTCTGTATTTCTTTTGTATCTGTTTTCAAAATTACTGGAGCAACTTTTAAAATTATTTCATTATGTTCATTCTTCAACATGTGCCCAACCATTTGTGAAGTAGATGGCATTGGTTCTAAATTCTCTGATTTTATTTGAATATTTTCTTCTTTATTTTTAGCGATATGTAAACTTAGTTCGGATGATTTTTGAGTTTCAAAGTGAAGAAGTTTGTGATGTTTCTTCTTACAGTGTGAAACATCACAATCTTGTCTATTTCTACAATTAACTATACGATGTGTATTTTTCAAACAACAATAGCAAGCTTTGTGTTTTTTAACAAATTTCCATCTGTCATTTACACTCATTTTGAGAAATTTGGAACAATTTTATACATTATGTTTTTCGGAGCAGGCAATGCACTGTTCAGTCCAATTTCTAGTTTTCTGATTTGAGACCAACATGGTTCTTTTAAATTTATCATTATTAGGCTTGGATGATCCTTGAACATATGTACAAGCTCGAGCTTTAATAGCTACCCAATCCTTAAAATCTTTTAGGGTGTATTGACCTTCCTTAAATGAAATTTTCTCACCCCAAGAAAGCTGCATACCATAAGGCAATTTCTGCATGAGTTCATCTAACAACTGTGGACATGTTAGATAATTTTGCATATCAAGTGACTCGAGAGTCAAATATAAATTGTTTACAGTTTCATAAAAAGATGTTAAAGCAGCAAAATCGTTCGTTCGTACAATTGACATATTTTTTGCATCTTGTACTAGTGTTCTTACAATAATATCTGGTCTACCATATTTTTCTTTTAAAACATTTATCACTGAAGTAGCTTTTACTGTGGTGGAAATAAGTAAACCTTCCACTGCTTTTTTGGCATCTCCTTTTAGGCATTTTCTAAGTCTGCAAATGTTTTCTTCTTCTGATAACTGTAGTATATTAGTAGTATGTTTATATTGATTGTAAAAATTAGGCCAATCTTTTATGGTTCCTGTAAATACGGGTAGTTCTTTGTCAATTGTTTGCCTTAGCATGAGTTTCTCTTATTGTGTTTTCTCGCTTACAGAGAAGTTTTCTATATTGTTTGGTGTTTGATGTATATTTTCATTTAAAGGATTTTCTGAGTGAATACAAAATTTGTTTTTATTATCTTCCAGCCAAGTTCCAACTTTATCTATATCTTCTTCACAAATTACATCCAAAAAGTGGCTGCTTTTAGTACTTTTTACTTCATCGAACTTATTACTAACACTTATCTGACTTTTAGATGATGAATCTACATCCCTCAAATTTAACTGGTATTCCATTTCCATTATTTCCTTACGAAGTTCTCGTTCTTTTTGTTTCTTTTTTCTTTCCATTTGTTGGATTCTTTCTTTTTCTAGTCTAGCTAGTCTTTCTAGTCTTTCTTTTTCAGCGTCAATTATTTCCTGTTCTTCTTGTTGTAAAATAGCTAATTCTTTCTTTCTTTGAATTTCTAGTAATAACCTTTCTTTGCTTGAAGAGGTTTTAGCAGTTCTACATGTCTTTTGACTTTCACGTTTTCTATCAAATTCTTTATTTGAGAAACCTTTACATTCACTAGCAAGTTCTAAACTGTTCAACTCTTTACTATTTATATTTTCTTTACCATTATTTTCTTTTGAAATTTGACTCATGATTATTTCAAGGTTCGAAGTTTATTTCTATAAATTTCTTTGTGGACTATCTTCTATAGAGCTGTTCCGTAGTTCGAAGGGCCAAATGTAAATATTTCTATTATTCTATGAATTCTATATATACCAAAAACTGTTTAAAACTATAAAAAACAATTTGATTAGAACTTTTTTATCTATTGACAACTATCAAAATCAAAATTCTTAAAAACAATCTGACAAAACAGGTATAATATAAATAACAAACACAAAACTATAACAGGAGACTCTCTATTGACAACTATCAAAATCAAAATTCTTCAAAACAATCTGACAAAACAGGTATAATATAAATAACAAACACAAAAGTATAACAGGAGACTCTCTAACAGACACTTTATAATACTAATTGTTTTTATACCAAAATTCTTCTATGAATTTTTTTTCTACCAAATGTCTTTTCACCAATATTCCGCCTACTCACTGACTTTATTTTACTATCATTTTTTTAAATATATTATTTGTTTTTTGATCGTACCTCCTTGTTAGCACTTCTTTGTCTTTAGTATGAAAAGACGCAGTGGGCAAGACGCCCTGTTTGAGCCATTCTTGATCGTGTAGATATTTGCAGGATCTGCGCTCGAGAAGTGGGTTCTGGCAGATATAGCAGATGTATTTTTCTGGAACCTACAAAGAACGTAGTACCTAAAGTAACCTATCTAAGAAAATGATATGAACAATTATTGGAAATAAAATGTGTTTTTCGAACACATAAAAAACCTGGGACACATTGCTTATATATTCTAGTAAGCTAGAGACGAGGCCAGTAGATCCCCCTCAGCCGTGACGTAGGTGGCTTCAACTCTTGCCGCGCGAACTCTATCAAAAATGTCAGCAACGTGGACTATAACGCATTTTCACCGCGCATTACGTAAAAGATAAAATAGCAAAATTGGCATGCAGCTAATCTTTAATGTTTCTTCCGGGATCGGCGATAAGTGTCCAAGGAATTAACATATTAACTTGAAATTTTGCACAAATGTACGCTTAAGTATGCTTAAGAGGCATGGTAAAATTGGGCCAGATCGCCATTTTTAACAATGTTTCAAGTTATTGCTTTAAAACTAGCCAATCGAAGTAAACCAAATTTTGAACACTTGTAGGCCGAAGCGTTTTCTCGATAACCATTCCATTAGTTTTTACCTTCCTAGCTAGAGAAGGTATTAGTTTCGACGAAAGATCTTTTTTTTTTGAGATAACGCCGAAAATGGTATTTTGACCTATCTTAGCAATATCGTTGTGATGTCGGTAGATGTTTGTGTGTGTGTGTGTGTATATATTATTGCTGTCCGTAACACGATAGCTGTGTGTGTGTGTATTATTTGTATCTGTAACACGATAGCTCCTAAACCGCTGAACCTATTTTCATTAAATTTTCAGGTAAAATAGTGTTCGACACTCTAACGAGCTGATTAGATTTTGGTCAAAATCAATGACAGTTTTTTGACAATTTAAAAATTTAAAGGAGCATCGTATTAATATGCGGTGTTCGGAATATAGTAGTAGAATACATTTTGCTCAATAATTTGTGTTATAACCAAAATTTTCGTAAGAACTTTAGTTTCTGAGATATTTACAAAAAACTGTTCAAGGCTGATATATCATGGCTTCACTTGAAGTGTGCTAATAGGCTAGCTAGAAAGGTCTCATTTATTAATATTGGTATTAGTTTTTGAGTTTTAAGAATTTCTCGAAGAATCTGCAAAATTTTTACAATCTTAAATAGTAGGTCGACCAAAATTTTTATTCGATAGCGAGCAAACGTTTTGGCCTACAATTGTTCAAAATTTATTTTAAATACAGGGTGTAAATGGTATGACTAACAATATTTTAATGGGGATAGAAGAAGAAAAAAAAAGGTTCATAAAACATGTATTTTTAAGACTTAGGATTTTTAAAGTTTGAGGAGTGGGGGAAGAAAGGGTGTCAGCAAAAAAAAATCTGCCACCGCCAAGTTATTATCTAGCTAATTGTGAAGAAAAAATGTTATATATATTTTTTTTTAAATGACAAGTTAAGATACAGGCTGTCAAAGTTACCTCCGAAAATGGGTAAAAAAATTATAATTTTTTTATTTTGGCTTACATAAACTCAATGATATGTTATTGTTATGTCTACCTGGAGCCTTGTTTCTAATAACATAAAACATCAACAAAAATATTGCGTTTAATATGGCATTTATAATTGTTAAAATTAAAGTTGTACTTAAAAAAAATTGCCCCCAAAATTTTTTTTTATTATTTTTATTGTATTGTATTTATCTACATGACGTCACAGAAAGCGAGAAGGGAGAATCAAGCGTCATTCCCGGTATATATGGATGTGCCATGAAATACCGTGTCTTAGTGTATCGTGATTATATCTAAAAATACCAGCTGTATTTAAACCTTCAAACGTCACTAGAAGAAATCGAATAAAATCGGAGTAAGTCAATGTACACCGTTTGATAACTACTACTACTACTATGTCGGTTTAGAACGTTTTTCTACGTTGTCCGACGCCTATTCTCCACCTCCTTCGATCCTGACAATCATCCTCTGTCAGATTTTTTTGACTCATTGATCTTTGGATTGACTGTTGCCATTCTAGTTTAGGACGCCCTCTTTTTCTGCACCCTATTGGTTGCCATTCTAGGACCTGCTTTGGTAATCTTTCGTCGTTCATCCGTTGTACATGGTCGTACCATATCAGTTGCCATCTAGTGATGTCATCCGTTATGCTTCCCTCGATTCCCATTCTTTCTTTTATGATCTCATTTCTTATGTGATCTATTCTAGATATTCTCATTGATCTCCTTATTGCATCCATTTCGACACTTACTATTTTTGTTTTGTATTTTTCTGTTACGCGACAAGTCTCTATTCCATACAACAGCGTGCTTTTGACCATTGTTTCATATATATTAAATTTTACATTCTTTTTTATCAAACAAGTTTCGTGGCTAATCGGGCAAAAAGGAGTGTTCTTCGTTTCCCTTATATTTTTCCGTGAGTAGCCTGAAAGCTTAACCTCACGGGGGTCCAAGATCTAATGGACACCTAATAAATGTTGACATGTTGTAATTTTTAAGCCAAATAATACTAACAAAAAAAAAATCCGTTGATTGACTCTCACTGTCTTGAAGACGGGAAAAAATGCAATCTGTGTTGATCCGGCCTGAAAGACAAAGAGCTGTCGTAGGTCACGGACTATAGTTGTTTTCTTTTATTTGCATTCGATCTTTTCATTGATCGATATTGTATAGCAGTGTTTCGCCTGCTTTTAGTTTTTTGTTTCTCTCGTATCTCGGTAGATGGCGCCTCTTGCTATAGTTCGCTCACTAATTACATTTAATTAGAGACAAAACCGTCTGATTAACTTCGCAAGATTTGTCACATTGACCAGCAGTGTTCTGAGGAGTCCCATAAGGACGAAACGGTTAACTGTCAACACTTATTAGGTGTCCATTAGATCTTGGACCCCCGTGAGGTTAAGCTTTCAGGCTACCCACGGAAAAATATAAGGGAAACAAAAAACACTCCTTTTTGCCCGATTAGCCACGAAACTTGTTTGATTTTTAAATTCACGGGTACGAAATTCCACGTTTATTCTTTTTTATCTCTCTGCTCCATAAAATACTGTTAAGACATCCAATAACTTTTTTTGCTTTTACTATTCTTTTTTCCAATTCTTTACAGTCTGTACCTGTCTTATCAAATGTGACACCCAAGTATACATACTCATTGCATGGAGATATTGTTTGTCCATTTTCTAGTACTAACTCACCGGATTCGTTTCCAATACATAAGTACTGTGTCTTGTCCATGTTCACTGTTAATCCCCACTTTTGGTATTCTTCTGTTAACTTTCCCATCACATACTCCATGTCTTCTTTATCATTCGCCACAATTACTTGGTCGTCAGCAAACTGTAGTGTGTATATGGTAAATCGGTCGTTAAGTTGTATTCCCATGCCGTGCACATTACGTTTCCAGTTTTTTAGAGCTACTGCGATATATATTTTAAAAAGTGTTGGAGAGATACAACATCCCTGTCTTAAGCCTTTTGTTACCAGGAATTCTTTTGAAAGTCGATTTCCAATTTTAATTTTAGATTTTGACCCTTTGTATAGTTCTTTTATCGCTTTTATGTATGTATGATTGATATTAGTTTGCTCTAACACTGTCCATAATTTTTCTATTGGAACGGTATCATATGCTTTTTCTAGGTCCACAAAGGTAACATGAGTCTCTATATTTCTGGCGCTCCTTTTCTCAATTACTTGTTTAAGACAAAAAACATTATCACTACAAGATCTGCCTGCGCGAAACCCACTTTGCTCTTCTTCTTCTTGTTTATGAAAATCATTCTCTATTAGATCTCTAAGAATCCTACCGTACAATCTACTTAGAGTACTGGTTACTGAAATTCCTCTGTAATTGTTGCAATCCAGCTTGTTTCCTTTTTTATGTATTGAGGATATGAATGCAATTTTCCAATCATTAGATACTGGATGTCCGTTTATGCATTGGTTAATAATATATGTGAGATTCTCGAGTAGTTTCTCTGATCCATATTTGAGCATTTCAGCATATATTCCCCCAGGTCCGCTAGCTTTTCCGGATTTAAGCTTTTTAATATTATTCTTTATTATTTCTTTTTCGATGATTACTTCCTCTCCATGCACTTCTATGTCTCTTCTCGGAGAGGCTGCCAGATATTCGGGTCTCGTCTCCTGCAGCAGTCCCTTGTAGTGTTCTGTCCATTGTTCTGGTTTGATTATCTGGATGTTTACTTTTTCTTTTGTTGGTTTTTTTACTGTAGAAATGAATTTCCATACTTCAGAACTCTGCCTACCTCCTACGTGTGTATTTATGTCGTGGCACTTGCGCTCGAACATCTCATTTTTTTCTCTGCGTATCAAATTTCTTAGCTGTCTTCTGGTTTCCCTGTAGATTTCTAGGTCTCTTTGCTCCTTAGTACTGAGCCATTTCAAGTATGTACGTTTTTTCTCTTTGACCATTTCCTGTATTTTGTCCGTCCACCACATCTTCCTGTTATTTCTATTATCTTGGTACCCAACAGCTTCGTTGCTTGCTTCCTTCAAGCTTTTTATTATGTTTGTATATATCTCTTCAAATGAGTGATTTGTGTTTATTAATTTTTCATCTAATCGGTTCTGATACAATCTTTGAGTACTTTCGATTTCTAGACTTCTAAAGTTGTATTTTTGATTGTCTTCGATGCTTTCTAGGTTTTCATTTTCCCTAATACTTTCGTCCTTATTTGATTTTCTTAAGGGAATAATATTTTTGCTTTTACCAGATGGTGGTCAGATCCACAGGTAACACCACGAAGTGCTCGCACATCATACCACTTTAATTGCGAGTGTTGTCCACCTATAGCATAATCAATGATTGATTTAAGATTTCTCGTTGGCTGAATCCAGGTATATCGATGAATATCCTTATTTTTAAAAAAACCATTATTTATTTTTGAGTTATGGGTTTCACACAATTGCATCAGTCTTAAGCCATTATCATTTGTTACTTCCTCTCCAAATGGTCCTATCACTTTGCTCTGGGTTTGCCTACCAGTTCGGCTATTAAAATCGCCAAGCATAATTATTTCTCTGGTATTACCGATTTTTGTGAACGTACGTTCCATGTAGCTATATTCATCGTCCTTTGTCTTTGCTTTTTTCGTCTTCGAGAATTTCCATCCATTGCTCCGTGGCTTTGTTTAGGCTTTTTAGTAACTGCTTTGTTTTACAAGTATTAGAGAACCAGTCTAATGCTTCAACCCCCTACTTGGAGGGCCAGGATTTTTAATCAAGGTTTTACTCCTCTAGCCTTTGACGAGCCAACGCCATACTGTAAGGCAACAGCTGTAGTCTTTTATACTATCCCTAAAAGAAAGGGTTGCCACCTACGCTATGATCACCGTACCGAGGTCCATTCTCTCCGCCTTTCATATCGATGTGGTCTTCTCCCGTAACCCTGGGAAAGGGACCCTATACATGTGCTAACTCTCCGGGTCAGAGAGTACCTGGATTTCCCCTGATAGACATCTGACGAGGCCTACTCGCACCCCTTGATAACTATTGGTTTTATTTTATCAAGGGTGATTCTAAAATTTGAGACTATTTTATAAAGAATCCAATGAGTGCGCAAACTAGAGATTACCAAAAAATTACATATCGTTACAAAACCTTTAGTTTTTTCTTTATTTTTAAAGCGAATTTGACTTTTTTTAAGATAAAACTCAGTGAGAAATGTCTACTATGGTATTGCACGTTAGCATGACCCAAATCTTTACAGTGATTTGACCTGTAAGTTTTAAAAAAATACACTTAAACCGATCGGTAAGTCTATAGACTTAGTACTTAGATCCTGGTCGAAGTGCTAAGTTTTAAGATCCTGGACTAAGTGCTAAGTTTTAAAATCTTTTAAATACTGGTGTAAAATTTTGTTCTTCAACCTACGCTAACGTTTAACGTAGGAATCAATTTTCTTCTATGTCTACGGATCTTACCTCAGTTTCTTTAGCAATATTATTGCAATAAGCATGCTGCCAACACAAGCAAAGTTCGCACTGTATCATAAGGCCGTCTTCCTCCGTAAAACCGCACAAACAGTTTATGATTTCTTCCTGTTTCATACGTTCCAATTTGATGATTTTGCCATTTTCAATTATGACACCTGGCAAAGTAATACAAACATTTTAACAAATATAATGTTCGTATATTTGTAACATAGATGTACTTAAAAAACAGTACAAAGAACTACAAAAAATGCTACATGTTAATTTTTTATAAACAAACTTTTCTGTATTTGTTTTGTTTTTAAAATTCAATAGGGAGATTTCCAATTGGTTCCAAAAAGACAAAACTAAAGGTACAGGCATTCTTTTGCCTAAACGGGGCTAATAAAATACTAACATTTTTACTCTTAAATGAGATGTAGAAATTGCGGTTAGATGTAATTAGTATTTTTTTTTTAAACAAGTCTTTATTAAACCCAAAAAACTTTACAACAGTTTACATAGGTTTTTCCTATAACTAGAGTACATTAAGAAATACTGTAATAATAAAGTGATATTAAATACAAAAAACAAAGAAAACAGTGGGATTGTTTTTTCCAATTCAATTAATTCTAAATTCTATTTAAGACTACACGGTAGGCTGTGTAAATTTTAACGCCTTTGAAAAACACTGAGTGAACACCAAGATTATTCCTAGGTCTTATGTATTCCAGGTTATTACGATTCCTGGCATTATGAGTATGCACATTTATTCTACTATTATATATAAGTTGTTGTTGAAAATCATATTAAAACCAAATTTAAATTTGATTACCACATTGCTTTAACGAAAAAGTTGTGTCTTTTAAACAGGGAAAGCTCAAAGCAAAAACTGATGACTGAGGGGTACAGGCATTCAACACCGAGGCAAAACCACGGCAAGAGAATGGTGAGGCCCCCTCAACATCATTCACCTATGATTAAGCTAAATACATCAGGCAGCTGACGGGAATAAAAACAGGTCACTCCACACTGAGGAAACACCTGCATAGAATAGGAATATACAGAGATCAGCCCACTTAAAGACTATGTGATGAGGCCATGGATTTCTTCTGCGTTTGACGTTGTGGATCCATTTCAGGTGGCAACGCTGATTTCAGTGTTACCACACTCATACACTTACTTAAGATTAGGTGGGAATCACCTGATTGATACAATTTGGCACCCATAGAAACCGAACTTTTGGTAAAATCCGTAAAAATAATAGTTACAAAAACCAATAATCGAAGTTCAGAAAATTCGAGAATGATCAGTTGATTCACACAGAACTCTGTGGGATTGGTGCGGAAAGACGAGAGTCTAGGGTTCCGCCGCGGTGATAGGACTTTAAAGGCTCGAGTGTTCAAGCCGTCAAAATCTAACGAACGTAAGTCAAACTTGTCTCTCTCTCACTCTATTTACTGTGATCCCCAGCCATTTATATTACAATGCAATTTCTTGCAAGGTTTGTTTATACAGGGGACAATGACAAACTCATTTATACTACACGAAGACCCAGCAGGTCGGACTGCTGGATGGCCTTGTATTGATCCTCAACTATGCCTACTTCGTTGATGCCCAAACTCCGCGCAAGACAGACGTTACCTCAATCTCCGATGAATCTGTATTCACAAATGGATAGTGGGTTCGAGTTTGTACTTGCAGGCAAAAAAATACAGTGCTGCCACCAGTAATAGTACTAGAACGTCAAACATATGCTGCCGCTCACATATCTGAGTGCCCAGCGCTAACCTTCTGGAAAACTTTACGAAATATTCTGGAAAAAGACCTCTCCGAAGGGGCAGTCCGCCAAAAAAACCTAACAAAGGGAATATTAAGCCGAAATTACAAAAGCACACAGCAAAAGGTACAATAAGCTAAGTAGCTGCAGGGTCAGGATCTTGAAAACCTAACCTTGCTGTAGGAATAAATCAATCAATCAAGTTATAGTCCTTTCCAGCGACACTTTTGTGACGTTTCCAACCTCTTTATTGATCATATGTATACTGACGGCAACAAAAAATATCTGAAAAACGGCATGTCTGAATTGTTTTTTTTTCAACCTACAGTCAGCATCTTTTCATCCAGAGACACTGACAGTTTTACCATTAATTTTATACCAACATGACATTTAATTTTTGATATATTTCTGGTTAGGTAGTATGTAAATATGTTTATTTTATGTCAAACTCACAACATTGTAAATGCCATCGGAAGGACTATAAGTACAGTATTTTGGGATTCCTTTCTCTTCTCATAGTGCAGTTCAATCTACCTTTGCATTAGGAAAAAGAACATTTATGTCAAATTAACAGCAGAGAGAGTTGCAGACCACTTTTTAGAAGAAAGGAAATTTTAACGGTTACAAACTTATTAATTTTAGAGACTTTAATAATAAGTAAATATTTTATTACCCGCTAACTCAACAATCAAAAATTTTAATGGCAAATCGAGAAAGAAAGGTTTTGTTTCACTTGCATTTTTCGCGTGAATCTTGAAGGCTGTGCACTCATGGGGGGGCGGCCCAAGCCAAGATCTAATGGACACCTTTTAAGTGTTTCCATCAGAACACTGCATGGTCAATGTGACATCCTTGCAAAACCTCTCATTTAGTTTATGATACCCATATTATGACATTTATGAGAGCTGCTACACGAAGTAAAAGGTAAAACCACAAGCTTCTAAAATTAGGATCATCTACTAAAATACAAGACAAACAAAACCAAAGGCAGGCAATCTATAAAAGCGAAAAATAACAATCGACAATAACGGAAAAAAGTAATCAAAATAATGCAATTCATTGATAAAAATAAGTTAAGTAATAAGCTTTTTTAATGCAATTTATTACGTAACTCAAACGGACTAAAAGAAGTTCTGTAATATGATCTTATCGTCCGGGTCGTAGATAAACAATTTTAAACATTACATAAACTATAAAATATTAAGGACTATTATATAGTTAGTACTGCTGATAGCCCCAACAGTCGTTTTTTTTAGTTAGTTTGTAAAACCAACAAGAAATTTATTCAAAAAAAGCATTTATCTCCAAAGAGCTTATAGTTTAATAATGGATGGTATACTGTGGTAACTTGTTTAAAACAAAAGTTAAAGACAATAAAATTTCCAACACGGAATTTTTTTGCCAGTCTAACAGTTTTTGAGTGAAGAGGCCAAACACATCGCCATTGTTTTGGTTTTTGCACAATTTAGCGGCCTTTAACTTAGAAACTAGTTTGAGGGAATGTGTAAAAAGAACATACTAAACTGCTCCGTGAAAATGAGGAGAAGTGAGACATGATTAAACTTGTAGTAGGTAGAAAAAATTATTCAAATCATTATTACCATCAAATCCGGTCTGCATTGGCTCCACGGGTGGCTGAAGTGTCGAAACATCTGGTGCTGCAGGTAAGGCTGGGTGTTCAGATTGTGGAGAAATAATGTCCGGCCCATATTGTTTGGTTTTTGGAGTTTCCTGCTCGAAAAATATAATTGTATATAACGGAGCGAACACTCCAGAGTTTTGAAATGTTACTGATTAAATTTTAATATATAATATAACATACTTTCAATAACGTTATTAAATTTGAAAATAGTTAATTTGGGGAAAATTACAAAAAAGAAAACTTCAGTCTTCTCCACTAGTAGTCAGGTTTGAAATAGGCTATTTTTAGCTCCAGCTTGCCTATTTGTGATACAATATTGAGTGATACACATCTAAACTTTCAGAAAGTATCGTAGCCCACGCGCGAGATTACTCTTGCGGACAAAACCGTATTTATTGTATTGTATGTTTTAATAGTTGTATATACTACTACTACACAATAAATGCTATATAATAATAATAATAATACGAATTTTGTTGGCCTTGATTAGATTTGCATGTGTACAGTTCATATCATTATATTTAAGACAACTTTTGACAGCTTTTTTTTGTTGGTCTATGCTATTTGTTATGGATGGTAAACAGCTGAAAACTGTCAAAAAGTTATCTTAAAAATTATGAAATGAAGTATACATATCGCTTTCATTTTTGCATGAATTATGGATAAAAAATCTGCAGTGTTCTAAAATTACTTGTGCCAGCAAATCCATGCATGCTCAGCTTATTTCCAATTTGCAAATTACTTTATTGCTTACCTATTTTTTAGATTTTTCTCCAACAGGAATTTTAAAGTTGTTTTAACAAAAACCGACCGGCATAAAAAACCATTAACAGACAAGAAAACAAAAGCATCACAGAACACCAAGGAAAACCTGAAAACCTGGCATGTGATGCAGAACCCCTCCAAGAGGGTGGGAAGTTGTTTTTTCATATAATAAAATCTAGGGTTGGTTTCACTTTGGTTTTTTAAATCCACTATTTTTTAACATTTTCGTACATAATTTAACCATCTACTCCCCATAGGGGATACAGCAACCCCCAAATCTAAAAATGTGATTAATTTTTTTTATCACTGTAGACGCATTTAAAAGTACAGGATCAGACCTTTAATACGGTGTATCGCCTACAGGAAGTCCAATTAGGAGTAGTTTCTTAAAGTAAAGTGATTTTTTTAACTAAACAATTTTTTCTTAAAAACCATGTTTTTTTAAAAAACTTGTAGGCACCAATGATTATTATTAAAATACCTACAAAAAATATATAACTTAGCATCCTAGTTTGAATTCGTAACTGTCCAGGACAGCTACAGTTTGCAACCTAAGGGAAAATTTATAGTTTTTTTTATGTAAAACACAGATTTTTGGACAACCAATAATACGAGATACGTCAAAATTGGTTATGACATTTTTCATAGCCCGTAAAATTTCCAATCGACTGATGTGTGACACAACTACATAGCTATAATATCATGACTAAGAGCAGTACTTATACTTGCAATTTTCTTTGTTTGCTTCAAATTTTTTAGATGATCAAAGCATCCGAGGCCTAAACGAATAGATGCATCTTATAGGCAGATCAATTCTCTTCCGAATGGCTGTCTTGTAAATTTTCATGATGATGAAAAAATGACACATTGCACTGCATCATTAGTCAAGTACTGCGTAGGTATACGTTTGAAGGCGACGCTCACTGTGGATCATTTCAGGACCTACTGGTTGTACACTTCCCATTCAGGCGCAGATAATTTGGACGCCATTTGGGCAACGATTGTTTGGGCCCCTGCCATTTTGGCGCCGACTATTTGGATGGTGGCCATTTGAGCAATAGCCGTAAATAATATTTTTTCCTAATAATGCCTTTACATCCACCTTTTTTTTTCGTTTATATTTGCACTCAAACGATGCACTCACTGTTATATCTCAATCTTCCACTATTATATGTCCTATTTATTTTTATGTCATTGCCTTTATTGACCCCTCCCTGCAAACACACACACACACACCTTCACACTTCATCACACATACACCCACATATCACACGCACGCCACACACATACCACAATATGGATACCTGAAACACATACACACAAGGTTTCAAAACTTAAAAATACATTCCTCTTATTGTTTTACTACTGGTCCTCAAGCGTTGTGTCGACGCCCAAATGGTCGGTGCCAAAACGACAGGCACCCAAAAAAATTGATCTCTCAGCACATCGTACGAAAGAGAATTCTGGCTACAAGGTGCACCTATTTGTTTAAGCCTTGGATGTTTCGGCCATTCGAAAAATCCGCTTTAAACAAAAAGTTTCTTTCTTTAAATTTCAAAAAAAAAAGTGTCTAGTACTGCTTAGTCGTGCTAATGCGGCTATGTAGTTGTGTCATACGTCAATCGATTGGAAATTTATGGGGTATAAAAAAGTTAAAACCAATTTTGACGTATCTCATATTGGCTGTCCAGAAATCTGTTTCTTATATAACAAAAATATAGAACTTGGAAGCTAAGTTATATATTTTTTGTAGGCATCTCTACAAGATTGGTCTCTACAAGTTTTTTGAAAAAGCTGATGGTTTTTGAGAAAAAACTGTTTAAATAAATAAATCACTTTACTTTTACGAAACTACCCATGTCGCTGTTCGTTTTGATGGACATAAATGAAAAAATGCATCCTATATGCTAAAATTAGAAAAAGTCCTAAAAAGAATAAGTTTCTTCTCTTGTGTAAGTAAAACTAAATTGTATTTGGTTAATTATTTCTTACCCTGGTATCTGTATAACTTGATTTGCGTTTCAATTCAGCCCTGGCGGGGGATTTGGGTGGCGAGGGCTCCTGTTTAATTTCAGGAGTACCCTTCGATCTAACTGGCAACAGCGTCTTTATTGTCGGTGTTCGAGTTGCCGAGCTGAGCGTACGCAAATAGTTTTCGTCCTTGTGCGGAATTTCGCTTTCCTTGCTTAGAATGTCTTTCAGTTTGATGTCCGGTTTGGAAGTTTCTTTTTTCGCCTGTTATCAGAAATAGAGAATGAAATTAGAGAAGTAAGTATCTTATCCGCTATGATTTTTATTTCATTATCCTGTATATTGTTATGAAGCACCATGTATGATCAATTTAATAATAATTTGCAAGCTTGTAAAAACAGTAATTGTTTAAATAATAAAATTACATCGAGGACAGGGCAAATGGGAGCCTCGACGGTAGAGTTTTTTGGGTTGGGTGAAAGTTACATGTGATGGGAGCCGAAAGTGCTCCCTCCAAGTTTATTAATGTAAGTAGTATTTAATATTATTAGTTTAGGGTACACAGACAAGGTTAGGTTAGCTTTAATTATTTTTCATTCCAACATGTACAACATTTATTGCTTGTTTCAAATAAACACCATAAACTAAAAAAAAACTGATTAAGGAGGGAAACCAGTTTTCGGGGTTACTTACGCAAGTAGAATTGATTGTAGTTTCCTTGTCATAACAATCGCTTGCGAGAGTAATCATTAAAGAAGACTGGTCCGACCTCTTGTTGGCTTACCTTCCATCTGAGTTTTTCCCCCAAACGTAAATAGTTGTTGATTTCTTTTATCGGGGATAAAATCTATTTTTTTAATCCGTTTAGGAGCAAAATTTAGGTTTTAAGCCTGTGGATAAAATAAATCACGACAATATTATAAGGTGACTATTATTACCTTCTTTAATTTAAATAGAATAAAATGAAAGGATAATGAGTGGCTAACATGGGATCCTGGGGCTCTATGAATTGGGCCAATTTTTTAATATATTTTAGAGACGTTCATTCTGGACAACCTTTAAAATGGATGAAATCTTGTAAGTATTTCGGTTTGTGAGATATAAGCGTTGAAAGATGGCCTTTTTGCGACTTCTTCTCTGAAGAATATACGATATACTGTTGTTTGTCCTTATTATAAATATTGACAGCTCAACATATTTCGCAACTTTCAAAACATTTCAAAATAATGTTACAGGGGGAATTCCTGAAAATATTTTAATGAAAAAACATCAGTATAACGTATAATGTTCACAAAAAAATCTAACTTTCAGTACTTATATCTCCCAAACCGTAACACGTAAAAGATTTCGTCCAATTTAAAGTTTTAAAGTTCAGAATTTACATATCTACAACATATAAAAAATTGGACCAATCCATAGAGCCCAAGGATCCCATGTAAGCCGTGCTTTAGTATTTTTGAATAGAATTTTTTTTCCGCATTCCAAAACATCCATTTTGCTCGCGGTTGATTCGTACTTATTTCATTTAACCTTTTAACACCTAATTATTCTATTCCATATCAATCCTACCTTAACAAAACTTACCTGACCCCGATTAATTTTATTTCTTTAAAGTGCATTCTACAGAACAAATTTCTAAATAATACACTTGACTTAAAGCAATCAATAATGTTACAGGTTTCATAAGTTATATAAATGACCTAAGTAAAATTAGTACTGTTTTTTATTGCACCTAATGTTACCAAACGAGTTATAACAGAGTTTTCCCCATAGTTAGTCCTGTGTGCTGGTTGAAAAAATAGCTGTCTCTGTCGGGTTCTTCTTCCAGGAACGAAAAGTCTAAGTATCTGGTGAGTTTATTATATTTTGAAGAATTTTATAAAGGAAATTAAGTTTGGCATTCAAGGTTCTGGTAAGAAAATCTTAGTTTATACAGCAAGTACTTGGCAAATTTATTTTGCACTCTTTCAATTCTTCTGAATTTTCTTTTATTGCACTTGTTTTGTGAACAAAGAAAGTTTTAGATTTTAGAAATTTTAGGACTCAAAAACCACTTAATAATAGGTACCTTAAAGACCTTACTTATATTTGTGTTTCGAAAAAAAAAACAGAAGTTATTCTATTATAGTCCTAGTTATCTGCAAATAAATATAAAGCAGAGAAATTATGGAATCTTGTTAAATTCTCTATCAAATTTTAAAAAGCTTGGTTTGTTAAAGTTTTAGTTGACACTTCTTGTGACATCGGAAATATTATTTGACATTATTAAGGTTATTATAATGTATTTTTTTAATAATAAAAATATTCAAAAAACGTTGTTGATTTATTTAGTGACCCAAAATTGCACCCTCGTGTGAAAGATTGGTTGTATTATTTTGACCCCAAATCCACCAATTTTATCAAACAAGACTATTATAAAACTATTTTTTGGTAGATCTCAAAAAGAAGTAACCTATATTTTGCTAGATCCCCAAAAGAAATTTCAATTTTTTTTTAAATAAACAGATAAGATGATTAAAATTTTTTTATAAAACTGCCAGCATTCAATTTTTAACGTGCATTTTTATTTTAAAGAATACTAAAAAACTACTTTTTAACAACAAAGTTTATAAATGTTACTAATTAAACCCTTTCTTTATTTCTTTGTATCAAAAAGTTGACAAATACTCTGCCAATTTATGCGCACCTAAGCTCACACGATTAATGTATAAGGTAATTTAACAGACAGACCGACGGACGGACGGGCGGAATGACTGACAGACGGACGGAAGGACGGACAGACAGAGAGATCATTTTTGACATCATCACCATAGCTTACACTACTTAAAGTATACGTGTGAGCTAAAATATGTATAATAAACTTCATGCAAAAAAAGGCATTTTAAATTAAGTATCTAAATAGTAGGGGTGGCCGTGAAATTTTTTGGAACTTATTCACTTTGTCATCAAACATTAATAGAATTGTTCAGTGAGCCATTCTAAGAAAAAATGTCTATATGAACCCTTCCGATTTTCCGATGGGTTTAGTCGTAAAATGCAAAGAAAGTTATGAATTAAAATTAATGCATATATGTTTATTAGTGAAAGCTATACTTAAGCTAAGTATAAAAAATAGTATGACTTATCTCTAAATATGGAAAATATCTCTGGCAAAATTGTGAAAAATGTAATATTTTATTTTTTGACACTTTTGCCAGAGCTTGTGTAGCTTTCAATAATAAACATATATGCATTACTAAGAAAAAAAGTTTTTGCATTTTCCGTCTGAACCCATCGGGAACCCATCGGGAACCCCCCGCTCCCTATTGATATAACAAGTTTTGCTTAGAATTGATTAAGGAACAGTTTTATAGATGTTTGCTGACAAAGAAAATAAGTTCTCAAAATCTTCAGGGGAGGCCTACTAAAATAATTACTCACCTGTTGGGTTTCAGAATCTTCCAATAAAGCTTTGTTTAAAATGCGAATAATTTCTGCATCTTTGTTATTGGCAACTGCTTCCTCAGACTGGGGTTCAACCACCTACAAGGTTTACACATACACCATTAAGGAGCAGCATTAAGACTCTGGTTATACAGGGATCTTAAAGCTAGCTTTGGGATGTCAAAAAGACAGACAGAAAATTAAATAAAAAAAAAGACATGGGCCTTTGTTACTATTACCGATCAAAAGTAGAGGGTGTTGGTAACACAATACAAATTAATGCTTATACTGAATTTCTAACTTTACATGTTATAGGTTTACAAAAAAAGCATTTTATTGATTTTTTTTCGAAAATGGTGAAAATTATTTTTTATTCTAACCAATTCTCACCTAATGCTAATACTCTCCAACTCCTAGTCGGTGTGCTACTGACGTCTAAAGAAGATAAGCAGTGGGCCGGGCCATCTTTTTTAACTTCGTTGGAAGTTTTTGAAATATCGATGTAGAAAAAAGTTTTTTTTTAAATAGGTATATATATTTTTTTCAATTTTTAAAAACAATTGCGGCATTTGGTTTTGCAACGAAAATCAAAAAAAAAATAAAGATCCAAAAAATACACTTGGAGGTTTTCGACGGTATAAACATATCAATTGGTTTTACAGGCTTTCGCCCCGACTTTGTGTGACACTTATTCCGTTAGCTTAGTTTGGCATCTTATCGCAAACATGATGATAGCAGTATCAAAAAAACTTGATTTAATTCTGGAGAAAGGGCATTATTTTTTATGCAACCGGAGTAAAAAACTGGCATCATTGCACAATATGTCTGTTTTTTTTATTGGCACAAAATCAATATAGCATTTTTATTTGGCTTAGACCCTACTCCTAGCTCCCACTTTGAGAACCCGTCACGCTTAATTTGCATAACACTTAAACTGGTCTAATTAAAAAAACTCTTTACATTTAAAAAGAGGAGTAATTGGAAAATTGTTAAAATTTTGCAGTCATAGACCGTAAAAAGCGCTTCTATTTATAACGATTTTACACTAAATCAAACATAAAACACATCCATATTTTCAGAAATCCCTTTACCACCAATTTTAAACTCGGACGTTACTGGATGACGCCTGCCTCCATTTTTTAAGCACAAGATATATTTTAAACTTTAACAATCATGCGCAATCAATTCATCCAAAAATCGGAAATACTTAAATGGTATTCTCTAGCTCCACCCCCTTTGAACGAAAACGGCTATCGGTTCCATAATTTTTAAAAATTTAATCAATAATTATTTATCTCTTATCCCAGAAACCGCTATGAATCAATTTAATTAATTTACGACAAATTTTTTAAAAAAATAAAAAATTTTTTTTTACTAACCAGTGAACAACTTGGAACTTCGCTAGAAACGACTGATGGCGCTTTTGATGTTTTTGGAGTTGATTTTTCCACGGAATTTCTTGTGGAGACAGCCTTTTGTGCAATAGGCGAACTATCCAAACTCTCTCCAACCTAGCAATTGATTTTTAAAAAAAACCAGTTTAAAACGAAGATTTTTGGGGGTTTCAGGTATTACTAGGGGAGAAATAAACTGACCCTAACTTGCGAGCCTTGATTTTCAAGAAAAGTTTAAAGTTGAAGAACCCATCTTGATATAGCAAGTCGTTTTTAATCTGGTGTATTTTTATAGTCTTTTTATTAAGACCCCCAACTATCAAACTAAAATTTCAGTTATAGTTTTTCAAGATGTTACATAAAGTTGGTATTTTTATGGAATGACCCAGGAGTAAATAGCTTTAGGCAATAGATGTCCAAATTTTTGGAGCAGTACCTAGACTGAATTAGGGAGCACCCATAGTACTGCTAATGTACAGTCGGGGACTTAATAAATGGCCGCTGCCGTTTTCAGAAGAGCTTGGATGAGAATCCCAATACTGGACGAGGTTTATGAAAGAATGAATTATTGAACATCGTATCGCGCACTTTCATTCCCTCTACTTCACGTCGATCGGCTGTCGCTTCAAATTAATGCAAAAATTGCATTGCACTTTTGTGCAATGCAATTTTTGCTACTGAAATTAAGAACTATTTGGAATATTGGCCGTAAACGGGCGAAGCCATACACGTTTTTTGGATACACAAATTTCTATTTTTAGCTGATTTCTTGTTTATTATCATAGGATGTGTGTATTCTGGCGGGATTAATACAGACTTTTTATTTAAAGACTAATAAAACCTTGTAGAGATATTTTTATTGAATACCTGCTTTTTTAATTTGTTTAACATAAAGGATGGCCCACCGGAAACGTGGGACAATTCGCCGCGGCCAATTTGTTGCGGGACAATTCGCCGCGAGATTTTTTGTTTTTTGAAATTACCATTGGCAATTGTTTAAACAGTTTGATTTAATATAATATATTTGTATATTTGTATTTGTACTTTTTCAACTAGGTATTGGGTTAGTATACAAACCTACATTTTTGTTTATTAGAAAAATAAATAAAATGGGGGATCCAAACTGGCGGATTTTCCCATTTATGCATTAAACTCGGAACTTTGGGATCACTGATTATTATTTTTAACTTAAGATAAAAAAAATTAAATGGCGGATACAAAATGGCCGCCTTTCCCATTTATGAACCAATATGCATCCAATTCGGAACTTTGGAGTGTTTTAGGTCGCTGATTATGATTTTTAACTTAAATTTAAAGAAAATAAATTGGCGGATCCACAATGGCGCACTTTCCTATTTATAAACTGATTTTCCCAAAACTTGAAACATAGCGGCGCTTAAGGTAACTCAATATAATTTTTGACTCAAATTTAAAAACATCAGTATTCGTTCGATCGCAGTTCGGTACGGTTGTATAGCATCGTACCTGCGTAATAGTGCTAACGAGGTCAAGTCGAGGTTTGTTTTGTTTATAATAAACCGCGCGCGCGAAAAAAATCTGTGTTAAATATCTATAAACAATGTTTATTATAAATAATATATCATGTTTAAAAGCAAAAAAAGGGTACCATCACCTGTGAAGCTTGTTTTAAAAATGAGCGAAAAGCCCAAACAAAATCAAGAAAAAATGGATAATGCCGAATTATTTCAGGATAGCCATGCTAGAACACAAAATGAAGAAGTTTTATATAGCAAATGGAAAAAATCCCAAAACGAAAAAAATTCACTTACTGATGAGGACGATCTAGCAAGAGAAACTGAGTGGATCAGACAAAAAGGAAAAGGTTGGAAAAAACGTCGAATGGATACTTCACTCTCACCACCACAAAAAAGCTCGGGCACTGGAGAGCCCTCCAATAAAACACAAAATGAAGAACCCCCTACTAAGGTTAAAAAAGCTCCATTACCTCCACCGATTATGGTAAATGGCGTAAATAATTTTAATGATATTTATGAAAAGTTAAATATCATACAAGGAGTTAAAATAAAAGTTTTAAATAACGAAAATATTAAAATAAATGTACAAGACGCAGACAGCTATTGGCTGGTTACTAAAATGCTTAATGAAATAAATCAATGGCACTCATACGAAAACAAACAAATAAGGCCATTAGAGTAATAGCGAATAGGCTACACTTCTCATGTGACTTACAAAAAATTGTAGCTGATCTACAAAAAAAAGGTTTTAAGGCACTGGAAGCCAGCAACAAACTGAAATGGAGAACAAGACAACCTCTTAACATGTTTATGCTCACATGTAGCCACGATGAAGATATCAACAAAATTTTTGAAATTTCCAGTATCCTTGGGATTGAAGTGGAAATAAAAGCACTAAAAACCTCAAAATTAGTCCCTCAATGCAAAATATGTCAATCTTATGGACACACGCAAAAATATTGCGCTAAAAAACCACGTTGCGTAAAATGCACGGGGAACATCTTACTGTAGAATGCCCCAAACCAAAAGAATCTGAGCCAAAATGCATCCACTGTGGAGGCAAGCATCCTGCTAACTACAGAGGATGCCTTATACAAAAATTGAAAAATATACCTAAAAAACCGAATCTCACACCAAACGGGATTACAAATAGACAAACCCAACAGACAAGAAACACAGTCACACAAAACTTTGTGACAAGAACATACAGCCAAGTAGCAGCAACAGCTACTATACCTGATATTAATATCACTAGTCAAAATACTATGGAACAAACACTTCAATTAATTTTGGAGAAATTGAACAAACTTGATGAGCGATTAACTAAACTAGCAAGTAGCAATAACGGAGCTACCAATATGCCTCAAAATGGTCAGTAATCTTAGAATTCTAGCTTGGAATGCCAATGGTCTTTTGCAACATCAGCAAGACTTGCAAGTTATTCTAGACATAGAAAAAAATTGACGTCTGTCTTGTGTCAGAAACGCATTTCACTAACCAGTCTCACATTAAATTTAAGTGTTATAAAGTGTATCATACAACTCACCCTAGCAATACTGCACATGGGGAAAGTGCTGTAATAATTAAAGAAAATATATCACACTATGAGGAGATGGGATATAAAACCATAGAGATTCAAGCTACATTAGTAAGTGTAAAAACCAAAACATATACACTAGTCATAAGTGCTGTCTATATACCACCAAGGCACTTACTAAAGAAAAATCAATATCTTAATTTTTCAGAAAATTAGGAAACCGTTTTATAATTGGAGGTGACTTTAATGCAAAAAATACCTACTGGGGATCTAGACTGACGAATTCTAAAGAAAAAGAACTTTTGCAAGCTATTAGTGAATATCAATGTGAGCCAATATCAACTGGTAAGCCCACATACTATCCAACAGATCCAGGAAAAATTCCAGATCTAATTGATTTTTTTATAGTAAAAAATATATCTTTAAGTTTTGTAGATATAGAAGAAAGATTTGATTACACTCAGATCATTCACCTATAACTCTTAGTAAAAACATAATAAAGAAAGAAGCAAATATCTCACTAGTTAATAAACTGACTGACTGGATTAGTTTTAAACAAAGTCTGTCAGAAAAAATAAACCTATCAGTACCATTGCAAACGCCAGAACAAATCGATAAATAAATTGAATATTTTGTTACAAATATTCAACAAGCAGCTTGGGAAAACAGTCCAAAACTAAAGAGAATTTTTAAGGGAAAAAACTATCCAAAGGAAATTAGAGACCTTATATTGGAAAAAAGGAAACTAAGAAGAAAGTGGCAGCAAAGCCGTGATCCTCGGGACAAAACAAATCTCAACAACATGACGCAGCGCATTAGGCGAGAAATTCTAGTAATAAAAAATGAATCTATTAACCATTTTCTTAATGAACTTACAGATGATAAAAATACCGACTATTCCCTTTGGAAAGCAACCAAAGATTTTAAAAGACCAATTTTCCAAATTCCACCCATACGAAAATCTAACAACCAGTGGGCAAGGAGTAACAAAGAAAAAGCAGATATTTTTGCAAGTCATTTAGAAAAAAACATTTCAGCCCCACGAAACACCGGATGAAAACTTTCAATTAAATGAACCCCATCAAATCGAAGACCATATTAAGCTTACATCACCAAAAGAAATATTAACAGAAATCAAAAATATAAATTCGAAAAAAGCCCCAGGGTATGATCTTATTAACGGGGTAGTCATAAAACTACTCCCCAGAAAAGCTATCGTAAAACTATGCAACCTAATTAATGCGTCCTTTAGGCTTAGGTATGTACCTAAACTGTGGAAAGTTGCAGAAGTTATCATGATCCCAAAACCGGGAAAACCACCCCATGACGTGTCATCTTACAGGCCAATATCTTTGCTGCCAATTATATCCAAGCTCTATGAGAAATTATTGCTTAAAAGAATAAAACCCATCATAGAAAGACAAGAAATTATTCCATCTCATCAATTTGGTTTTCGAGACAAGCATTCCACGATAGATCAAGTACATAGAATTACTAATATAATAGAAAAAGCACTAGAAGAGGGAAAAGTTTGTTCTGCAGTTTTTCTAGATCACAAGCATTTGACAAAGTGTGGCATGAAGGCCTTACTTTTAAACTAAAACAGTTTCTGCCAAAACAATATTCGGATATTTTGGAATCATACATATCTGATAGACGTTTTAGAGTAAAACAGGAAGACTCATACTCAAATTTAAGAGAAATTCAAGCAGGCGTGTCCCAGGGTAGCGTACTAGGCCCTTATCTATACTTATTATTCACTTGCGATATCCCAAAGCCAGAAAATTGTCACTTAGCAACATTTGCAGATGATATTGGTTTATTGACGGTAGAAAAATCTATTGAAAAATGCATAGAAAAACTTCAGGATGCAGTCACCGAAGTTCACAGTTGGACCACAAAGTGGCGAATAAAATTAAATGAAACCAAATCAATTCATGTTGATTTTACAAACAAAAATATAAATCACATACAAATAACAATTAACAACATTCCCGTACGGTTAGCCCGCGGTTAGAAAAACGATAACTGCAATGGACTGTAAATATTTTAATCAATGAAAGCGCAAACAAACATAAATATATTGATATGAAATTACGAAATAATCAAACGTCCATAGGTTAATTGTTGGTGCCACACAACGGCAATCAGAAACAAGGCACTCACGAGTTTGCAGCCAATTTATCCACTTCCAAGGGGCCCCTATCTGGATCTAATGATGTCACCACGTAGCTGAAGGGCTGAAGGTTCTAGTTCTATGCTTCAGTACACCAAAATCGAGCACTTTCAGGTGTAGAAATTTGAAATAGTTGGAGAACGAAATTAACACGCCATTTCTCGAGGCGATTGACAAAGGATCTCCCTGATTCTTGGTGCGCATGTCCAATGCGCGAAAAATGCACTTTGTCCTTCATCCAATTGTGTGGTTTTAAAAATTTAAAAAACAACCGCGAATTTTAGCGGGAGCTAACATAACTGCCCTCCAAAACACACAATTTTAGAATCTCAACCGGACAGATATAGATATAAGAAAAATGATCGACCGATAAATATAAATGAATGAAAACAGATAAGTATCGTAAGTTTATTTAGAGATAGCGAAATCCCGAAAAAGGCAAAACAAACAAACAAAAAATTCAAAAAAAATAAAAATAAAGAAAAACCTATTGTAATACCCGGTAATAGGCAGAAAAATTAAAATTACTTTTAATTTGGCAAGAGGCACAGTTTTACAACTGGCCGCTTATAAGCACCGGTAACCGTTTGTACCCTCGCAACACGCACCTGACCATCCCCGCCGGGATGCAGTTCGATGACCCGACCGACCGGCCATTTCAAAGGTGATTGAATGTGATCACTTGTTATGATAACCAAATCATTTAATTTGATATTTGGGGACGATTCAGCCCACTTGTGTCGCTGTTGTAGCGTATGCAAATACTCTATCGAATACCGTTTCCAAAAATCATTATGTAGTTTTTGGATTAGTTGCCATCTCGAGAGCCGATTTAGGGGAACCTCGGACAAATCTGACTCCGGAATTTCTGAATTAAGGGGTTCAAGGGTCAAAAAATGCCCAGGGGTAAGAGGTTGAAGATCGTGTGGGTCTGAAGAGGCAGGAGATAAAGGGCGACTATTAAGTACGGCTTCTATGCGACATGTAAGGGTGGACATTTCCATGATAGACAACTTCTGGTCGCCGACAACTCGAACAAAGTGAGTTTTAAAACTTTTGACGCCAGCTTCTGCCAGGCCATTGAAATGTGGACTGAGAGGAGGTCCCAGATGCCAACGAATAGAAAGTCTGGTGGCCGCACTTCTTGCGTATTCAAGTAATTGGTTACGAAACCCTATAAAATTACTGCCTTGATCTGACCAGCATTGCGTCACGCTTCCACGTCTGGAAATGAATCGATGGAATGCACCTACGAACCCTTCGGTGGACAGTTCCATGGTTAATTCCAAATGCACGCAATGTGTGGCCGTACAGACAAACACACAGACATACGATTTGAAAGCTTTACAACCACGGTAACGATGAGGAATCACAAAGAAAGGTCCACAAAATTCGATAGCTACACTCGAAAAAGGTTTAAGTTGATTGATTCGATGACCGGGAAGTGAACTCATTATGGGCGGTCTATAGGGTTTAGGGTTGATTCTAAAACATTGCAAGCACTTGGATATGGTTCTTTGAATTGCCCGTCTGGCAGATAATATCCAAAATGGCTGTAAAAGCAGATTATGTAATGTTTTAAACCCAGGATGAAGGTATTGTCGATGAGCGGACTCGATAAGAAGAGTAGTTAAACGATGGTTACTCGAAAGTAAGACGGGGTGTTTTGCAGAATAAGACAAAAGGTCAGATTTTTGTAATCTGCCACCGACTCTAATGATATTATTTTCATCAAGAAAAGGTGAAAGTTTTCGGAAAGGTTTCGGTATTGGTTTATCCTTAGATAACGCGGAAAAAAGCTCAGAAAAACAAGAACTTTGAACGCGTTTGATAAGAAGGTATAACGCACTTTGCATCTCACCGGTGGTAGGAAAAACAATATTCTCAAAAATAACTTTTTGGTCCGGCGGCTTAGTGGGTTTTTGATAGGAATGGTTTTGAAAAAGGTTAACTATTCGAAGGACATAACAAATGATACCTTGAATTTTTGATATAGATGAATATTTGATAAGAAGCTGATCTAAGAAGTTAACGTCAATTATCGCATTGCAACAGACCTTTGGCTTTTCCTCCAGATTAATATCTCCGAAATCAATCGGCATTTTTGATTTATGAAAATCGGGCCATTCGTTTTCGGGAGACCACAAAAACGACGGTGCGTTCCACCACATGTCATGTGACATGAGCTGTGAAGGGGTGGCCCCTCGTGACGCAATATCGGCTGCATTTAAAGCAGAAGGAATGTAGCGCCACGAGTTTGAGGGAATGATTTCTTGGATTCTACTGACTCGATTTCCAACAAAGGTTTGCCAGCGATTAGGAGGGGATGAAAGCCAGTGCAATACGACTTGCGAATCGCAGAAAGTAACGATATTTGTAAAAGTTATTTTTCCTTCATAGCTAGATAAAACGAAGTCAATTAATTCGCTTAAAAGAAATGCGCCTAGGAGTTCTAGCCTAGCCAAAGTTTGTGACTTTATAGGCGCGACCCTAGATTTTGCAGATATGAGAGAAACAGATATATTATTTTCCTCTTCTACACGAAAATATACGACGCCTGCGTAGCCTCGAATTGAAGCGTCACAGAAGCCGATGATTTGACAGGTATTGGTTTTTGACAGTTTGATTTGTCGGGGTAATTGAAAATTGGAAAGAAGCGGAAATTCAGAACGAAGTTTGTTCCAAGAGTCGATGATAGAAGAATCTGGTTCTTCGTCCCAGCCTATTTTTGATATCCACAACTGTTGCAAAATAAATTTTGCTTGTAGCAACAAGGGACAAAGAAAACCTAAGGGATCGAAGATTGTTCCTATGATAGATAAAATAGCACGTTTGGTTGGGGGTTTGTCCTTCATTCGGCATTGATAAGAAAAAATGTCGTTTTTTGGATGCCATTGAAGTCCTAAAACTTTGATAAAGTGGGGTTCCTCCTTGTCGAAAGAGAGAGGCATTTGACGATCGGACTCTGGCAATGTTGCCAATAACTCAGGACAATTGCTTGCCCATTTTTAAGTTCAAATCCTCCCGACTTCAACAAATCATTGATTTCTGTTTGAAGGGAGAGAGCTTCAGAAAGCGAAGGGCTAGTTCCCAAGATATCGTCGATATAGATTGACGTTTTTAGAACAGTACTAGCCATAGGAAAACGTTCCTTTTCTCTCTCTGCCGGCTCATTTAAGGTACGCATGGCTAGAAAAGGTGAGCATGTCATGCCAAAAGTGACAGTAGAAAGTTTCCACACTGAAAGTGGGTCATGTGGAGAAAACTTCCACAACATCCTTTGATAAGGACGGTGATAAGGATTCATAAGGACTTGACGGAACATCTGTTTGATATCAGCAATGTAGGCAATAGGATTAAGACGAAACGCAAGGAGTAAAGAAGCAATATCCTTTTGAAGTTTCGGTCCAGACAACAACGTGTCATTGAGACTAACATTTTTTGGGGTGACTGCCGAACAATCCCAGACTACCCTTAATTTTGTACTTAAGCTTTCCGGCTTTAATACGCAATGATGTGCCAAAAAACATGATACGTCGACTTTTGGTTGACTAGGTAAAACTAGGCTCATATGATTAGAATCGATATAGGCTTGCATGAAACTTGAATAGGCAGTGTACAGATCAGGATTTTTGAGTAATCTATTTTCTAGAAGTAAAAATCTACGATAAGCTTGCGGATAAGTATTTCCTAGGTCAGGGTTTATTTTATCTTTAAACGGAAGATCTACCATGAATCTACCGCTCGGTTGCCGTACAACACTCGCCGCAAAAATTGCTTCTGCTTGTTTTTCTTCCTTTGATAAGATTTGTTTTTTAGGCAAATGTTCGATTTCCCAAAACCTAGGTAGAATGACCTCTAACGGAGGTGAATGACTCGTTAAAAAACAACTGGTTCGTTCCGTAAGACTACCTACTTCGTCAACCTTACCCATGACGACCCAACCAAAGATAGTTTCAAGGGCTGAAGTTTGCCCTATTTGTCCAAGAACCCTGCCCTCCTTGAATATCTGTGCGAATAGCTCGCAACCAATAACTAGGTCCACAGGTCTAGGTCGGCAAGTTTAAGGTTTTCCAAGTGTTTCCACTGATTATCGTTCAAAGTGAATGTAGGCATATTGGAACATAATTGTGGAACGACAATTGCTTCGAAATTAAGTAAAGGAGTGACCTGTCCTTGTGGCTTAATGTGACATTGAACGAGCCCTTTGGAAGTAAAAGAAGACATCTGATTTAATCCGAATATTTCAGTGGTGTAACTTCGCTTAGGAAGATTAAGACGCTGAATACACTTTTCACTGATGAATCCTGTCTGTGATCCAGAATCAAGCAGTGCCCTTACAGGTTGAAAATTTCCGCAACCGTCCATAACATCTATTATGGCGGTGCATAAAAGAAAGGTACCTAAAGGTCCTGAGGTATTTAATGACACATGAAGATTATTGACAGGTGGTGTGTGAATGACAGGACTAGTATCTTGGCTTCCAGACTCTTGATTAGCTTCTAAGATATGAGTTAAAGTGTGGTGCCTTTTACTATTGCAAGTCCTGCATGAACATTTTGATTTGCACGTATCTACCCCATGCAAGGGATGAAAACACGCTAGACATAATTTTTTCTGCCTGACGAAAGATAGGCGATCGATAGGTGAGAGATCAAGAAATGTTTGACATTTCGAAAGCACGTGACCTTGATTACACCGGAAACATTTTATTCCCGTACTTGAATTAGTTGAGGTGCCAGCCAGTCCTATAAAAGGCGAATTGGATGATTTATAGGTAGGCTTTTGCCCAAACTGATTTTGCATAGAATTTGAATTTTGATAGGTAGGCTTTTGCCCAGACTGATTTTGCATAGAATTTGATTTTTGATAGATAGGCACCTTTTTGGGTGCTGTTGATTGAGGAAGTGATTCCAAAACTTTACATCTTTTTTCTAGAAATTGAAAAAGTGACTGAAAAGTGGGAATTTCGGTATTAGTATTGGCGTGACTCATTTCGAAATTTGAACGCGTCGGAATATCCAATTTTTCTAACAAAATGAAAAAAATAATAAAGTCCCAACTGTCAACGTCAAAGCTAAGTGATTTTAAAATTTCTAAGGATTCAGAAAAGGTGTCAATTAAATTACGCAATTCTTTAGATGACTCGTTTTTTAAGGTGGAGTTCATAATTGTGCTTAAAGCATCATTTGCGAGGTCTCGCTTGTTTTGATATCTATTGACTAATTTGTCGTAAGCAATTTTATAATTTTGATCCGATAAGCTAATCCCTGATATCAATTTTAAAGGCTCATCCTCGAGATATGAAAATAAATATTGAAGTTTTCGGACGTTACTTAGACTTTGATTTTGATCTATAATGTTATTAAAAAGATCGAAAAAGCTTGGCCATAATTTTTTATCACCTCGAAATATGGGAATACCTAACTCTTTGAGTTTTATAGTTTCGTTTTGTCGAACATATGATCCCGAAAAGGATGGGGCCTCAACCGGAAATATTTTAGAGTAAACCCCCTTACACGCATAAAAATATTTACGAGCTTCTGAAAGGATCGCATCCTGCGTTTTAAACTCCTCGTCGTCCGCGTCGTCTATCAACATAATGACATCATTATGTGCCAGCATGCATTTATCGAAGGTTTCATCCAAATCGGAATACCTCACTTGAAACTCGTTTCTCGCTTTTTCGTCCGATGCCGCGGTCTGTGAAAACACATAACACTCGGTGATCGCAGATAAAAACCTTTGCATTTTTGCACGGCTTTTTTGACAGACATGATTTTACCTTTGAAATGACGAAATTGTCGATAAATATACAATTAACGCTAAATTAATGCTTCTGAAATAGAAAAATGACGAATTGTCGAAAATATGCACTAATTTATCGCAATTGATGAAAATTGTTTTAAATATCGAAATGATATGGAACACATCTAATCACAGAAATGTCGGTAAATATACAATTAACGCTAAATTAATGCTTCTGAAATAGAAAAATGACGAATTGTCGAAAATGTGCACTAATTTATCGCAATTGATGAAAATTGTTTTAAATATCGAAATGATATGGAACACACCTAACACATAAATGAGAAATGTTGTTTGTTTTGTTTTTTGATTGATCCTCGATTTTGTTTATACTGAATGACCACGCGGTAATAGACCCGTTACCATAGCAGCGGACCGAAAACAGGTACTGCGCCGACACCGAAGGTCGAACGACTTTCTCTCGTTTCAATACGATGGGAAAAATTCAAGGCCGCCTTGTTTTCGGCGTGAAAATAAATGGCCGACTTATTAATACCGTCGTATGGAGTAAATTTAAAATAATCCGGTTCGAAGGACCACTTATGTTAGCCCGCGGTTAGAAAAACGATAACTGCAATGGACTGTAAATATTTTAATCAATGAAAGCGCGAACAAACATAAATATATTGATATGAAATTACGAAATAATCAAACCTCCAAATCAGTCACCAAACTTCAAACAAAAAAAAAAAAAAAAAAAAAAAAACCTTCATAGGTTAATTGTTGGTGCCACACAACGGCAATCAGAAACAAGGCACTCACCAGTTTGCAGCCAATTTATCCACTTCCAAGGGGTCCCTATCTGGATCTAATGATGTCACCACGTAGCTGAAGGGCTGAAGGTTCTAGTTCTATGTTTCAGTACACCAAAATCGACCACTTTCAGGTGTAGAAATTTGAAATAGTTGAAGAACGAAATTAACACGCCATTTCTCGAGGCGATTGACAAAGGATCTCCCTGATTCTTGGTGCGCATGTCCAATGCGCGAAAAATGCACTTTGTCCTTCATCCAATTGTGTGGTTTTAAAAATTTAAAAAACAACCGCGAATTTTAGCGGGAGCTAACACGTACCATATTTAAATCAGGCAAAATATCTCGGTATAACACTTGATGCCAAATTGCGCTGGAAAGCACATGTTAAGAAAAAAAAAGAAGAACTAGAGATAAGGTATAGAAAAATGAACTGGCTAATTGGAAGGAAGTCCAATTTAACAATTCATAATAAGCTACTGCTTTATAGACAAATACTGAAACCAGGATGGACATATAGTATTCAACTATGGGGTTGTGCTAAAGAGAGTAACATTCTAGTTTTACAGAGATTTCAAAATAAAGAATCAAGAAACATTGTGAATGCACCTTGGTACGTTCGAAATAGTGATCTTCATCGAAATCTAAAAATCGAAACTGTAGCAGAGACTATAAAAAAGTACGCAAAAAGCCATGAAGATAGACTTCATCGGCATGTGAATGTGGCAGCAATTCAGCTTCTAGACAATACTATGCTAGTTCGAAGACTAAAAAGAGTGAAGCCGTTTGAGCTAGTAAACTAAGTGAATTATATAAAACAAAATAATGCTACAAACACAACACAATTGTGAGTTACAGACTAAACAAAGCGGGGAGAACTGTTGAGTGAACCCTAAGTTTACATCTGACTTTCCTAGTAAATTAAGTTAAAACAAAATTGCTAATTAGTCTTACTGACTAGATTGTAATACAATAAACACAGTGTGTTTGACAAATAAAAAAAAAATTAAAAACATGAAAATGGCGGATCCAAAATGGCGGATTTTCCCATTTATGAACCGATATGCATCAAATTCGGAACTTTGGGGTGTTTCAGGTCGCTGATAACGATTTCTAACTTAAACTTAAAAAAAAAATGGCGGATTTACAATAGCGCACTTTCTTATTTATAAACCGATTTGCCTGGAACTTGAAACATCGACATCGCGGCGCTTAAGGTAACTCAATATAATTTTTGACTCAAATTTAAAAACATGAAAATGGCGGATCCAAAATGGCGGATTTTCCCATTTATGAACCGATATCAAATTCAAAACTTTAGGGTGTTTCAGGTCGCTGATTATGATTTCTATTAACTTAAAAAAAGTCAAAATGGCGGATCCACAATGGCGTACCTTCTTATTTATAAACCGATTTTCCTCAAACTTAAAACATCGCGGCGCTTAAGGTAACTCAATACAATTTTTAAGTAAAATTAAAAAACATGAAAATGGCGGTTTTTCCCATTTATCAACTGATATGCATCAAACTCTTTCAGGTTGCTGATTATTAGTTTTAACTTAAACTAAAAAAAATCAAAATGGCGGATTTTCTCATTTATGAACCAATAAGCATTAAATTCGGAACCCTTGAACTTGAACTTAAAAATAAATGGATCCATGATGGATCTGATACCTTCCTAGCTAGCCAATTAGCATACTTCAAGTGACGCTATGCTAAAATCAGCTTTAAAAACAGTTTTTTGTAAATATCTCGCAAACTAAAGCTCCCAGACAGTTTTTGGTTAAAATAAAAATTATTAAACAAAATGTGGTCTACTATATTCCGAAAATCGCATATTGATGCAAACCTCCGTTTAAAAGTTAGCATTTTTTTTTAAATTTTAATTGTCAAAAAACTGTCATTATCATTAATGGATTTTGACCAAAATCTATTCAGCTCGTTAGGTTCAGCGGTTTAGGAGCAATCGTGTTACGGATATCTCAACAAAAAAATACCTTCCCACCCCGCGCAGCAATGGCTGAAGAAGGTATTATTTTCGAAAAAAAAATTTTTTTTGAGATAACGTCGAAAATGTGTTTTTTGGTGGATTTTGACCTACTACTACTATGTCGGTTTAGAGCGTTTTTCTACGTTGTCCGACGCCTATTCTCCACCTCCTTCGATCCTGACAATCATCTTCTGTCAGATTCTTTTGACTCATTGATCTTTGGATTGACTGTTGCCATTCTAGTTTAGGACGCCCTCTTTTTCTGCGCCCTATTGGTTGCCATTCTAGGACCTGCTTTGGTAATCTTTCGTCGTTCATCCGTTGTACATGGCCTTACCATTGCCTTTTAGTGATGTCATCCGTTATGCTTCCCTCGATCCCCATTATTTCTTTTATGATCTTATTTCTTATGTGATCTATTCTAGATATTCTTATTCATCTTATTGCATCCATTTCGACACTTTCCATTTTTGTTTTGTATTTTTCTGTTACGCGACAAGTCTCTATTCCATACAACAGCGTGCTTTTGACCATTGTTTCATATATGTTAAATTTTACATTCTTTTTTATCTCTCTGCTCCATAAAATACTGTTAAGACATCCAATAACTTTTTTTGCTTTTACTATTCTTTTTTCCAATTCTTTACAGTCTGTTCCTGTCTTATCAAATGTGACACCCAAGTATACATACTCATTGCATGGAGATATTGTTTATCCATTTTCTAGTACTAACTCACTGGATTCGTTTCCAATACATAAGTACTGTGTCTTGTCCACGTTCACTGTTAATCCCCACTTTTGGTATTCTTCTGTTAACTTTCCCATCACATACTCCATGTCTTCTTTATCATTAGCCACAATTACTTGGTCGTCAGCAAACTATAGTGTGTATATGATAAATCGGTCGTTAAGTTGTATTCCCATGCCGTGCACTTTACGTTTCCAGTTTTTTAGAGCTACTGCGATATATATTTTAAAAAGAGTTGGAGAGATACAACATCCCTGTCTTAAGCCTTTTGTTACCAGGAATTCTTTTGAAAGTCGATTTCCAATTTTAATTTTAGATTTTGACCCTTTGTATAGTTTTTTTTATCGCTTTTATATATGTATGCTTGATATTAGTTTGCTCTAAAACTGTCCATAATTTTTCTACTGGAACGGTATCATATGCTTTTTGTAGGTCCACAAAGGTAACATGAGTCTCTATATTTCTGGCGCTCCTTTTCTCAATTACTTGTTTAAGACAAAAAACATTATCACTACAAGATTTGGCTGCGCGAAATCCACTTTGCTCTTCTTCTTCTTGTTCATGAAAATCATTCTCTATTAGATCTCTAAGAATCCTACCGTACAATCTATTTAGAGTACTGGTTACTGAAATTCCTCTGTAATTGTTGCAATCCAGCTTGTTTCCTTTTTTATGTATTGAGGATATGAATGCAATTTTCCAATCATTAGGTACTGGATGTCCGTTTATGCATTGATTAATAATATATGTGAGATTTTCGAGTTGTTTCTCTGATCCATATTTGAGCATTTCAGCATATGTTCCCCCAGTTCCGCTAGTTTTTCCGGATTTAAGTTTTTTAATATTATTCTTTATCATTTCTTTTTCGATGATTACTTCCTCTCCATGTACTTCTATGTCTCTTCTCGGAGAAGCTGCCAGATATTCGGGTCTCGTCTCCTGCAGCAGTCCCTTGTAGTGTTCTGTCCATTGTTCTGGTTTGATTATCTGCATGTTTACTTTTTCTTTTGTTGGGTTTTTTACTGTAGAAATGAATTTCCATACTTCAGAACTCTGCCTACCTCCTACGTGTGTGTTTATGTCGTGGCACTTGCGCTCGAACATTTCATTTTTTTCTGTGCGTATCAAATTTCTTAGCTGTCTTCTGGTTTTCCTGTAGATTTCTAGGTCTCTTTGCTCCTTGGTACTGACCTATTTCAAGTATGTGCGTTTTTTCTCTTTGACCATTTCCTGTATTTTGTCCGTCCACCACATCTTCCTGTTATTTCTATTATCTTGGTACCCAACAGCTTCGTTGCTTGCTTCCTTTAAGCTTTTTATTATGTTTGTATATATCTCTTCAAATGAGTGATTTGTGTTTATTAATTTTTCATCTCATCGGTTCTGATACAATCTTTGAGTACTTTCGATTTCTAGACTTCTAAAGTTGTATTTTTGATTGTCTTCGATGCATTCTAGGTTTTCATTTTCTCTAATACTTTCGTCCTTATTTGTTTTTCTTAAAGGGAATAATATTTATGCTTTTACCAGATGGTGGTCAGATCCACAGGTAACACCACGAAGTGCTCGCATCATACCACTTTCATTGCGAGTGTTGTCCACCTATTGCATAATCAATAATTGATTTAAGATTTCTGAAATCTGAAGCTGAATCCAGGTATATCGATGAATATCCTTATATTTAAAAAAAACCATTATTTATTTTTAGGTTGTGGGTTTCATAAAATTGCATCAGTCTTAACCCATTATCATTTGTTACTTCCTCTCCAAATAATAATATATAATAATAATAATAAATGACTTTATTGAGAAAAATAATTTATAGAATCAGTTGTAACAAAGACAATATTTCTACTTGGCTACGCCGGGCGCAAGTCTAGCCATTGGCTACTCTACTGAACCAAGCATAGACAAATAAAGTTACAAAATACTATGTTAATTTACACTCAGAAATTATTTTGCCTATTTAAATAAACTAAATAAACTAAACTAAAAGAATAGTTGTGCTGTATACATGGCACTAAACTTTATGTAGACACTTTTACATTAAAGGAAAGCTTATTGATCTATTTAACATTTTTACGAAAATTTTTGTAGGTTTCTCATTAAGATTTCTATTTTTAGTTAAACCCTTGTGATAATAGATTAAGAAACTGATAGGTATAACAACAATCTTACTTTATGGAATTTTTTATATAATAGTTTTACGGCGGCGACGCTACCCATAGAAAGTTACTCCGAAATACTCCTTTAGTTTTTCTATTTTTTTTGTAGGTTCATATATCTTTTTTTTTAGTGATTAACATTTAACAGATACTTTTTATATTTTGATTTAAATGCTTGTGATGATAGAATCCGATACTGATGTGGTATTAAGTTAAATTGTTTGACGGCGTTATAGGAATATGAGCGCTGAACAATCGCAGTACTATGAAGTGGCATAGTTAATTTTACATTGTCTCTTATATTTATGTTATGAATAGTGCTACGAAATATTAAACGTTCTTTTAAAGAAACAGATGAATTAGGATTGTATATTACTTTCACCAAGAAGGACGAAAAATGAAGATCTCTACGCTCATTCATCTTAAGCCATTTTATATCTTTATATAAATGTGAAACATGATCAAATTTGCGCAAACCATAGACGAACCTTACGCACACATTCTGTACTTTTTGAATACGATTTTTACTTTCCTGATCTAGACAGAATCCGTAAACAAAATCACAGTAGTTAAAGTTAGAAAGGACCAACGATTCACATAAATTTCGTTTTAATTGTTTATTAAGAATATGCCTATTGCCATATAAAACTCGCATGGATGTAAACGATTTTTGAAATAACTTTTTAAGATGTTCTTTAAATCTAAGTTTGTTGTCCAACATGACTCCCAAATTTTTTGTACAATCTTTAAAATTTAATTTTGAGTTATTGATAACTATATTAAGATTACTTTTTAAAAAATCTATATTTTTGTCTTTACCAAACAACATATCGCAAGATTTATCTGGATTGAGCTTCAAATTATGATCGTGAGATAGCTCATTTAAGATCTTTAAGTCGTCGTTTATACATTTTTTAAATTCTTTGTAATTTTCCATAACGAAACAATAGTAAATTTGGGTGTCATCGGCAAAGGCTTGAACTTTACAAGATTTAAGAGATCTTAGAATGTCAGATGTATAGATTAGATACAGCAAAGGACCTAAAATTGATCCCTGGGGAACGCCAGAGAGTATCTCTACTCTGTCTGAGTACTCACCATTTGAACAAATTGATTGAAATCTGGAAGTTAAGTAAGATTCAAGAAGTGTGTATAAGAGTCTATATTTAAACCATAATAACGTAGTTTAGCCACCAACAGCTCATGACTAATTGTATCAAAAGCTTTTGAAAAATCCAAAAGCACTAACACAGAATTCATTTTTTTATCACAGGCTTTAATAATATCATCCAATACATAAGTCAAAGCTACCGATGTACCAAATCCTTTGCGAAATCCGCATTGGACATTGGGAATAATGTTATTTTGTACAGTCATCGTAAAGTTGTTCATAAAGAACTTTCTCAAAAATCTTGGATAAAGCCGGAAGAATACTGATAACGCGAAGATCATTAAAACTAGAAGGATTTGAAACTTTAGGTAGCGGCTTGCCCACAGAAACCTTCCATTGGGCAGGAAAATAGCTTATTTCAAGACAGCAATTTATAATATGAGTGACATATTTATCTATAAAGGGGCTACAGTATTTTAACATTATGGGGGATACTTCATCAACTCCAGTTGCATTAGTTTTGATGTTGTTAAGAATTCTATTTACTGTGGATATTTCTGTCATTTTAAAAGTAAAATTTAAGTTTTCATTAAAAGAATTTTCATAAAAATTTATTTTTTCCGTACAATTTGATTTATTTTGTAAAAATGTTGAAAAAAAATTGTTTATATCGTTTGGTTTTGAAAATCGTTGAGGAATTTCGTTATTTTTCGTTGAGCAAATGTTAAAACTTTTTAAAGTCTTTTTTGGATTATTTTTCAAGGATTCTAGATAACATTTTTTTCCTTTCTTATTGCGGCTAGTGTAATATTCCTAAGATTTTTATAACTTAGCCAGTTAGTCTGTAATTTTGAATTTTTAAATTTCTGTAATGCATTATCCCTTTGCCTCATAAATATTTTAATATTTTCTGTCAACCTGGAGCTTTAGGTTTTGTGATTAGTGACTCCTTAACTGGCGCATGGCGATCGAATAACGACAGAATTAGTTTATTTAATATAGCTATTTTATTATCAATATTTTGTTCATATCATCCCATAGTAAATAATTCATATCTCTCAAAAAATGATTTAAATTAAAATGTTTAAATGATCGATGTTTGATAATTTTTGGCGTTTTTAGCTCCCTTGATAGATAAACATCACAATAAATATATTTATGATCGGAAATACTTCCAGTTGGCCCCACTCCAGATTTTAATACCAGGGACTTATTTGTAACAAAAATGGCGTCAATAAGTGTACTTGATACCCCAGAAATGCGCGTTGGCTCGTCAATGATCTGCACAAAGTTATAGTTTTCAAATAAAGGAACTAAAGGATTGTGAATATTCATTAGATTAATATTGAAATCACAGAGACAAGAAATTTCATCGACAGTGGGGTAAAGAAATGAGAAAATATTATCAAAATCGGGTATTAATGTATTAAAATTTAGTTTTGGAGGTCTATAAAAGACACAAAAAGCATAGGATTTG
This sequence comes from Aspidapion aeneum, assembly GCA_963576565.1. Classification (NCBI taxonomy): domain Eukaryota; kingdom Metazoa; phylum Arthropoda; class Insecta; order Coleoptera; family Brentidae; genus Aspidapion; species Aspidapion aeneum. The sequence goes on from OY755038.1 coordinate 90,057,581, forward strand.
TTTTTCATTTTAAGTTTGAAAATAAGAAATTCTAGTTGTATATTAGTTACAAAATCAAAATTGACCATCTCAATACTATATTCTGACTTTATATAGGCAGCAACGCCCCCTCCTCTGCCGATTTCATCGTTTCTTATAAATTGGTAATTAGGTATTTTAAAAATATCTGTACTATCTTCGGGTTTAAGCCATGTTTCAGACAAAAGCATGATATCGAAATTTTGATCATTAATAAGCACTTTGAATTCATTAAAATTTGTAAACAATGATCGTACATTTAGATGGCCAATTTTAAATGCATTTTTTGTTACACTCATATTGATACAAGCCCTAATAAAAAAAACCCAATAAAATGAAAAACGAAGGTTTAACCCAAAAGATTATTCAACAAAGCCTCATTTTTGATGTGGACTGTTTTATCATTTTCATTTTTTCTTGCTAAGATTCTTCCATCACGATGCCACACATATTGATACCCAATGTCTTTTAATTGTTTTGCTTTTTTAAAAAGCCGGTAGGTTTCCTTAGACATATCTTCGTTAATAAAAATAGGGTTTGCGATATTTCCAAGGCCAATGCCAGATAATGAGAGATTTCCCTTTTTCGCACGTGCTTTTAGAATTTCAAATTTATTTTCTTTATTCTTAAAAGAAATTACTGTCTTTACACCCACATTGGTATCCATATTTTGTAAAACCTCATACTCCGACTGCGGCACAGTAACCTCCAAAAATTGAAAAAGGGTGCACAACTTACTTTGTGTATTTTTTTATCGTTCTCATTACAAATTAGGCCAGTTATACATATGTTCTTATCTAATTTTTTATTTTCCTCCACATTACGCACACTTTTAAGCCTCTCGACTTCTTGTTTTAAAAGCTGGTTATCTTTGGAAATCTCACTTACCATATCAGACAAAGTTTGGGTACGCTTCTTCTCTTCTTCATACATTTGGCTCAAAAAATCGATCTTCTTACCTCACGCATTTCATTTTGCAGTTCCTTAATCATCTCTTTTAGCTCGAAATCAGCTGTACTTGCCGCTGGTTGAGATAGCAGCAAGGATCTGCGATGTTGTGTTTTTCGCAAATGATCAATTTCGACATCATTTTCACATAATGGACATCTCCAAGGAGTCTTATTTTCAATCATGATATGAGCATTTACTCCATCAACTTTCCCACATTTAAGATGGTAAAAACCTCTGCAGTCATCACATTCCAACTTTAACGATGATTTAGCTATGTTTTGATCGCACTTTTTACACTGCTTGAGATTAACCATGATTGTTAATAATTATCAAGAAAATTATAGGAAGTATTTATTATTTTAAAAAAATGCTTTATGTACTGCTTCTACTTATTTACTGTTCCGCGACGGCTGGGTCTAGCCTCGAAACAGGGGAGCGCGGACCACTGCTTGGGTACCGCCTAAGTCGACTTGCAGCAAAATGAACCTTATGTTATCAGTAGTCTAACTGGGCGAATGAAAATTTGTCTAATTTCTTTGTTATTTTGTTTATAAATAAATAGTTTTTACACTACTTTCTGACAACACTGAATAGCCCAAAACTCTGGATAACATTTGATATCACTTTTATCAATTAACACACACTTAAAATACTTGTAAAACACAATTTTCTGGGAGCAATTTTTGCTTGTACGACGCGGTACCACTCATATATTTTCCATTTGGTCCTATCACTTTGCTCTGGGTTTGCCTACCAGTTCGGCTATTAAAATCGCCAAGCATAATTATTTCTCTGGTATTACCGATATTTGTGATAGTCTCATCAAGTTGATCAAAGAACATTTGTTTTGTAGCTACTCTTTCGTCATCTGATAGTGCGTAGACTGCTACTATGCTTATATTATGTCCAAGCATCTTTTCGTTCACTCGAAGTATGTTTTCACTAATGCAATCGTAGTCTGTAATTTTATTCTTTAGATTTTTCTTTATCAACAAGGATACCCCTCTGGCTGCTCTTCTTTCTTTTGCGACTCCAGTGACTATATGGACAAAATTACCGACACTATTCGTACCGGTTCCTTTCTTTTTTGTCTCAGTGAGTGCAATAATATCGATCTTACAATTCTGCACTTCGGTTGCAATAATGTCCAACTTTTGATTCAGTCCCTGTACGTTCCATGGAGCTATATTCATAGTCCTTTGCTTTTTTCGTCTTCGAGAGTTTCCATCCATTGCTCCGAGGCTTTGTTTAGGCTTTTAGGTAACTGCTTTGTTTTACAATTATTAGAGAACCAGTCTAATGCCTCAACTCCCTACTTGGAGGGCCAGGATTTTTAATCAAGGTTTTACTCCTCTAGCCTTTGACGAGCCAACGCCATACTGTAAGGCAACAGCTGTAGTCTTTTATACTATCCCTAAAAGAAAGGGTTGCCACCTACGCTATGATCACCGTACCGAGGTCCATTCTCTCCGCCTTTCATATCGATGTGGTCTTCTCCCGTAACCCTGGGAAAGGGACCCTATACAGGTGCTAACTCTCCGGGTCGGAGAGTACCTGGAATCTACGGAGGGCAGGGGTCGATTCATTTCCCCTGATAGACATCGACGAGGCCTACCTATTTTGACCTATCTTAGCAATAACGTCGTGATATCTGTCTGTGTGTGTGGGTATGTGTGTGTGTATGTCCGTAAACCGCTGCACCGATTTTCATAAAACTCTCAGGTCAAATCGTTTTACACTCTAACGAGCTGATTAGATTTTAATCAAAATCCGTTTATGCTAATTTTTTATGCTAACTTCTTAACGGAGCATCGCATCAATATGCAGTTTTCGGAATAAAGTAGACTAAATTTTGCTCAATAATTTGTGTTCCGTTCCCGTTCATATATTTTTGTGTGTTTATTAGTTTTAGTATTTATTATTCTTTTGATTTTTCAAATTAGTTTTTTTTTAGTTAAAAATGGGTCTTATAATTTAAAATACCCTGTATAGAAAGTATCGCGCCGTCATTTTCTCCAATAAATATATATTTTAACAGTCGCAAATGAGTCGTTCACAAAATCTCATATCGGCTCAACATCTATCCATTCGTTCAATCACGATATGTGCATTGATTTATCACAAAATCACGACGCGATCAAATTTAGAATTTTATAGTTTTATTTCGCTAGTAATTAGTTTAATTAAGCAATACCCGCGATTACGCGAGTGAACCCTTTCTTCCCTTCCCTACTCAAGAAGCAGCAGCAGAAGAGGCGGCTGCCGAGTGGTAAATTAGGGTACAAAACAGTGAGTAAAATCCTTTCTTTCTTTTTGGATACAATCCTCTTCTCTCCCCTGAGAAACCCCCTCTAAACATAATGGTCCTTCGCCCCTGATCCTTACCAACCAACCCCAACCCTCGTTTTGTCGTTTTTTATAGTAGAAAATTAATTTTTGGACAATGACTTTCTTTTAACCTCAAGGTCAATTCCAATTTTTTGATAGACTCTTATTCAATACAAAGCAAGATCAACTTTAGATTAGTGATTTAGGCATTAACAAACATTTTTTAATGTAAAAGATACACACAAAGTGTTCAAAAAATCATTGTCAAAATTTTGTTTAAGCAAATGCCTGTAGCCGGCGCCTTTATTCAAATTGAATAGAAATCGAACTTTTGCTGCAATTTTTTGTTGTTTTTTTTGCCATCCACGGAAGAACTCGAAGAATCATTTTTAAATATAGGTCGTTCTTTTTTAACACACGTATTGTTTTGTTTACTTCAACACATAGCATCTTTGAGCTTCATTGCATATACAGGGCGTTATAAAATCACTTTGCCTTGCTATAATTTTGGTTTTATAGAATAGTTGTCATAGCAACTTAGATAGTTACATGCCATTTCTAGTAGTAACTAGCGATCATTTTAGTAGTAGGTAACTGTCATTTCTAGTAGTAGGTATTGTCAAAAAATAATACCAGTATTAATCTAAATTATCACCAACTTTTATAGATAGTAGTTAAGTGTCATTTTTTAAAATTGATTTTTTTTTGCTTTTTATCTTAAAATTAAAAAATAATTCAAAATGTCTGATAAAACAAAAAAGGCTATAAATCTTCGACAGACAGAAAACAATCGAATGTTGGAAGTTTATAACATAGCACAATCGGTTGAAACTGATATAAATAGTAAAATCTCCCTTAAAGTTCGTTACAAGCAAATTGAGGACATTAAGGATAAGTTTTTTAAGCAACACAATCAAATTATAGAAACTTTAGAAGATAATAGTTTTAAAGAACATGACAAAATTAGGTCTGATTTCGAAAAATGCTATTGGTTTGTCAAAGATGTTTTTTATAAAATATTAGCGTCGGAAGAAGAGCAAGAAAGTCAGTCAAGACCACCTATGCCTTCTCAGTCATTTAGTAGCCATTTAAAACCATTAGATTTACCAATTTTTAAAGGAGATATAACTTTATTTCCTAGCTTTAAAGACATGTTTGAAGCATTAGTACATAAAAATCCGAATATTTTAAACGTCACTAAGTTTGAATATTTGTTGAAAGCTCTCGAAGATCAGCCAAAGCTTTTGGTGCAACATCTTCCTTTAACAGATGCTAACTATAATATAGCTTACGATACTTTATGCAAAAGGTATTAGTAGTTCTGTAACTAGAATAATAGCTGCCAATCACTGGGCTGCTATTGAGAACACAAAAAAGGTCAATTCTGATAACGTTCAAGAACTTAGAAATCTTTTGGATGCTTTTAATGATAATCTAGAAGCTTTGCGAAACCTTCACTTACCTGTAGATTTTTATTCTTTCCCACTTGTTCAAATTATGCTTAAAAGATTAGATGTTTCTTTGGCAACAAAATTTGAACTACAACAGCCTGATTCTAATAAAATGCCAACTTACAAAGAACTTACTGATTAATTAGAAAAACATTGTCAAGCATTAGATAACGTTGAATTAACTAGAAAAGACGAAAAAGACTTTGTCAAAAAATCGATCAGTAATTTTAACAAGTCACAATTTGTTAAAAAATCCACAAATAGCTTTTTTGTCAACACACAGCCTAATCAAAATAATAAAAGTAGTTGCTTTTGTTAAAAAGGATCGCATTTTATATTTAAATGTCAAACATTTCTTTCAAAATCACCAAATGAACGTTATCAAATTGCAAAAAATAATAGACTTGAATTGCCTTTCCCATAGTCACAGCATAAAGCAATGCCCCTCAGTTTATTTATATCATTTTTCTTTTCAAAAACATCACAGTTTACTTTGCTTTAAAAGTAACAATTTAGATCAAAATAATAGTGTAAAAAATAGTCCAAATTTTAGAAATAGTCAACCTCACAATAATCAAAGTCCTGTACACAATCTTTCGCAGCCAACTGTCAACAATCACTTAAGCCAGGGTCCCACTCCCAATTATAGTCAGGGTGCGAACCATCAAAATAATCAAAATGCCAATCATAGGTATGGTCAAATCAATAGTCAAGTAGCAAACAATAGCCATAGTTTAGATTTTCCACTTAGTGTTGCACACAGCAACAACCCTGGTACCAGTCATAGCGTACCAACAATGCAGCAAACTCATAATAATAATAATAATAATAGTAGTAGTAGTCAAAATCAACAAAGTAGTCATTTTGCAGGTCTAACTGTCGATTCCAACCATTGCTTCAATGGCACAATGCATAGCTCAAATACTCTCTTGTCAACTGCTTTAGTAGATATAGTAGATAGCAAAGGTTATCGTCAAACTATTAGAATTATAGTAGATTGTGGCTCTCAATCAAACTTTATCACAAAGAGTTGTGTCAAACGTCTTTGTTTAGAAACATTTAAGTTGTCATTAGATGTTCAAGGTATTGGTCAGGTACCTATGTTTAGTAGCGCCGAAGGCATAAAGTCAACCATCTGTCCTGTAGGCAAATCAGGCCCTTTGATGGAATTTAATGCTATTGTCATACCAAAAATTTGTGGAAACTTGCCTTCATCGACTTTGTCAACAACTCATTGGCCACACATTCAACATTGTCAATTAGCAGATCCTTATTTTTACCAATCAAAACCTTTTGATGCTCTTGTAGGTGCAGATATCTTCGCAAAATTATTCAAAATGGTAAAATAGAAGGTGGTCCCAATGATCCCATTGCCATCAACAGTATTTTTGGATATTAACTTATTGGTAAAACGTCATCAATTTCTAATCATATTAATCATTCCATATCTCAAACTTTTCTAGCTATGGATTCTTTGGAAAATACAATTCAGAACTTTTGGAAAGTAGAAGAAGTTCCCAAAGTCTCGGTCATGTCTCCAGACGATAAATTAGCTGAAAATGTATTTTCAGAAACTACCTATAAAAATGACGAAGGTAGATTTGTAGTTTCCTTGCCATTCCGATCTGTTGAACCTACTTTTCCAAATAGTAGAGACATAGCTCTCAAACATTTTCATTCACTAGAACGTAGATTAAAAAAGGATCCTGAGTTGCATAAACAATATTCTGATTTTATGGAAGAATATCTAGAATTGGGTCACATGAAAAAGGTTTCTTTATTAGAAATGTCAGATAGAACATATTATATTCCTCATCATTGCGTTTTAAAGCCATCTAGCGTCACAACTAAGCTTAGAGTAGTCTATAATGCTTCAGTGAGGCCTCCTGGCCTTGAATATTCTCTGAACGATTGTCTGCTTCCCGGTCCAAAGTTACAAGCTGACATTTGTCAATTATTACTGTTGTTTAGATTAGATCGTTTTGTTTTCACAGCAGACATTTGTAAGATGTTTCGTCAAATTTTAGTCAATCCAAGTCAAATAGATTATCAAAGAATTCTTTGGAGATTTACTCCCAATGGTCCAATAGAAGACCTTGCTCTTACCACTGTCACAGACGGTTTAACTTGCAGTCCGTATTTAGCGATCAAAACTTTACAAACTTTAGCTGAGCAGGAAAAAGCTAATTACCCTGAAGCTGCCGATTTAATTTTTAATCACTCGTATGTTGATGATATCTCAGGCATGAGTTCGAGAAGGTGCTAAACAGCTTCAAAATGATCTTATATCATTGCTTGCTAAAGGAGGTTTTGAACTACGTAAGTGGTGCAGTAACGATCCTCGCTTGTTAGTTGATTTTCGACCATCTCACCTTTGTAGTGAAAATTTAAGTTTTGATGTTGATTCTGATAATTCACTTAAAATTTTAGGCCTTGAATGGAACCCCTCGATTGACTGTTATCAGTTTTCGATAAACTCTATCACAAATTCTTGCACCAAACGTAACTTGTTGAGTAGTTTAGCTAAGATTTTTGATCCATTAGGCATTTTAACTCCTGTTACATTTTTCTTAAAACATTTAATTCAACAATTATGGGATCAAAAGCTAGGCTGGGATGATTTTCCTTCTGCGGAAGTTACTCGTCTTTGGGAAAAATTTACAAATGAGATTTCATCATTATCTCTCTGTAAAATAAGTCGTAGAGTAGTACCTGATAGTTTTCAGTCTTGTCAAATCCATGGATTCTCTGATGCCTCAGAGAAAGGATACTGTGCTGTTGTCTACATGCGCTTTGAATTTAATGGAACTTATTGTGTCAAATTTGTCGCTGGAAAGTCAAAAGTAGCTCCACTGAAAACCATATCAATAGCACGCCTGGAATTATGTGGTGCTGTCTTGCTTTCACGCTTATTGCATTTTATAGTTAATATTTATTCTAGGAAGCTCCAAATCAATGATATTTTTGCTTGGTGTGATTCCACAATTGTGTTATATTGGATAAAATCATCACCACATAGATGGAATACTTTTGTTAGCAATAGGGTGACATTTATTCAAGATCATATTCCTTCATCGCATTGGCATCATGTTTTATCTGAAAATAACCCAGCAGACCTAGGTAGTCGAGGTTTGCTTCCATCAGAACTAGCTCAAAGTACAATGTGGTGGTCGGGTCCAAAGTTTTTATCTGAATCATCAGATACCTGGACAGAAATTAATCTTTCCTGGTCATCTGAGAATATCCCAGAACAGCGCAAGTCAGTTCTTGTAACTCTTGCCGCCACAGAAACCCATTTAGTTGATCAGTTAGTTTCTCAATACTCTAGTTTCGACAAACTTCGTAGAGTTTTTGCCTATGTCTTAAGATTTATTTCAAACATTACTTTTAAAATCAAATTAAAAACTCCTCTGTCAGGAAATGAGCTACATAAATCTGTAATGTTCATAGTTAAACATATACAATATGCTACTTTTTCTGAAGAAATAAGTTGTGTAGAACAAGGAATTCTAACTTCCAAATCTTTTAGAAAACTTAGTCCCTTTCTGGATGAACAGAAAACACTTCGTTTAGGCGGTAGACTTCGTCAATCTCTGTCATATCAACAAAAGTTTCCTATTTTGTTACCTAGCAGTCATCGTTTTACAGAACTTTTAGTTGAATATGTTCATCTAAAATATTTTCACGCAGGCATTCAGTCTGTGCAATATATCATTAGCCAACAATTTTGGATCATATCTGCAAAGAAGCTTATTAGACGTGTCATATCTAAGTGCCTTACTTGCTTCAAATCTAATCCTGTTTCTGTACCACCTCCAATGGGAGATTTGCCGTCACTTCGTGTGAATCAGGTCAAGCCATTTCTTCACACTGGAGTTGACTTTGCTGGACCGTTTAATATTTTGATGTCTCGTTATAGAGGTGCACGCACCACAAAAGCATATCTTTGTTTATTTGTGTGTTACGCTACCAAAGCTCTACATCTAGAGTTGGTCTCAAGTCTTTCGAGTGATGCTTTTCTAGCGGCCCTACGACGATTAGTAGGACGTAGAGGTAGAATAGAATCGTTACATAGCGATAACGGTACAAACTTTGTTGGTGCATATAGAGCCCTTTCCGCTATTATGAAAAATGCTGCCGAAGCAGAAACCATCTCTTGGTACTTTAATCCTCCATCTGCTCCGCATTTCGGAGGTTTATGGGAGTCGTCTGTCAAATTCGTTAAAACTCATTTGCTCAGAGTTGTTGGCAGTCAAATTCTCACGTACGAAGAAATGTATACATTGCTCGTACAAATTGAATCTTTTCTTAATAGTCGACCCTTATCACCATTTAGTACAGATCCCAATGATATATCAGCTATAACGCCAGGGCATTTTCTTACCTTGGAGTCCCTGCAACCAATCCCGGAACCTGACTATAGTAAAGTCTCCTTAAACCGTTTAGATCGTTGGCAGCTATTGCAAAAAATGCATCGACTTTTGGTCCAGGTGGGCAAACGAATACTTGCACACCTTACACCAAAGAAGTAAATGGCATGGTTCAAAAGATTGTGTAAAAGTTGGTCATTTAGCTCTTGTAAAAGAAAACACCCCTTGTATGCAATGGCGGCTGGCACGTGTTGTTACCGTGCATCCGGGTTCTGATGGCGTTGTACGCGTTGCCACCATTCGTACTAGTAGTGGCTTAATGAAGCGACCTGTAATTAAATTATGTCCGCTTCCCATAGTAGATAATCAATCATAGTTTTTCCTAAAAGGACTAGAGCCCTTTTGGGTGGCGGGATGTTCCGTTCCCGTGCATACATTTTTGTGTGTTTGTTAGTTTTAGTATTTATTATTCTTTTGATTTTTCAAATTAGTTTTTTTAGTTAAAAATGGGTCTTATAATTTAAAATACCCTGTATAGAAAGTATCGCGCCGTCATTTTCTCCAATAAATATATATTTTAACAGTCGCAAATGAGTCGTTCACAAAATCTCATATCGGCTCAACATCTATCCATTCGTTCAATCACGATATGTGCATTGATTTATCACAAAATCACGACGCGATCAAATTTAGAATTTTATAGTTTTATTTCGCTAGTAATTAGTTTAATTAAGCAATACCCGCGATTACGCGAGTGAACCCTTTCTTCCCTTCCCTACTCAAGAAGCAGCAGCAGAAGAGGCAGCAGCAGAAGAGGCGGCCGCCGAGTGGTAAATTGGGGTACAAAACAGTGAGTAAAATCCTTTCTTTCTTTTTGGATACAATCCTCTTTTCTCCCCTGAGAAACCCCCTCTAAACAATTTGTGTTATGACCAAAAACTTCGTAGATATTTACAAAAAACTGTTTTCAAGGCTGATGAATATCATGGCTTTACTTGAAGTGTCCTAATAGGCTAGCTAGGAAGGTATCAGATCCGTCAGGGATCCATTTATTTCCTTCTTTAGCCATTGCTGCGCGGGCTAGGAAAGTAAAAATATTGAGTATCATTTTAAAGAAAATTTTACGCTGAATTATCAAAATCGAATAAAAAGAGGGCCATTTCATATTTCATAAAATAAAGCTTTAAGTAATATCTCAAAAAACAAAAATATCGACATTGGTATAAGCTCCTCCTTCTCTTAAAAAAAAGGCTTGCAAGGGGGATCAGTTTTTTATCTGCCCTAAAAATATCTGACTCCTATAAAAACATATACTTTGGGACAACATGTATAACCTACCGTTCGAGCGTAGGCCAAATCTGCCACATTAGGCATAGATTCCAAATATTTCGAGTATTCCGCATGATAGTGTTTGACGTGCATAAGGGCAAGGTTTTCTCTTCGGAATTGTTTGCCGCATCCGTCCAGCGGACACCTATACACTCCGTTGTCAAAGACGATTTTTAGGTCAAATCCTAAAAATTAAAAGTCTTATGAGGCATATTTGTTTGACCATAAGGTTAGGTTATCCATAGTTTTATTGGCAACAATACAGGGTGTTAATAAAGTATGTCGCCAAACATCAGAGGATGATTTTTGAGTGATTTTAAGAAAAAAACCTTAAATAAACATTGTTCCGCAAATGCTTAGTTTTTGAGATACAAGGTGTCAAAGTTTCAATTTTTGTTTGTTTTTTTCTTTATAGCTCGTGCAGTTTTTGAGATGTTTGAAGAAAAAACTACAGGGTGATATTTTTTAGGGGTTCTTCTTCTTCTTTTTTTTCACCCAGAACTTTTTTGCAGTAAGCAGATTTAAAAATATAAAACGGATTCTTTGTTTTATTTAGACATTTTTTGATCTGTTGCAATTTTTTGTATCTCTAACCGTTTTCGAGTAAAAAGACAAAAAAGGAAAGTTTGTGCCCTGCTAAATGACATTAAAATTTAAAATAGTCACTACATTACATTATGTTAATTAAATTTTATGTACTTTCTGAATAGCAATCAAAGATACAAATTATCTTTTTTGTCTTCTTTCTCAAAAACTTTTAGGAATACAAAAAATTGCAAGAGATCAAAAAGTTTCTAAACAAAACAAGGAATTTATTTTATATTATTGAATCTGCCAGTGACTTATTGCAAAAAAGTTCTAGGGGAAAAAAGAAGGCATGCCACCGGAAAAAATATTACCCTGTAGTTTTTTTTCCAATATTTGGCATGCTTAATGATGTATACCTTAAAGTTAAATACACGTTCCAGATTTGAGCTAAACATCTCAAAAACTGCATGAGTTATAAAGAAAAAGCAAACAAAAAATTAAAACTATAACAACCTGTATCTCAAAAACTAAGAATTTGCGACCCATGTTTATACAAAGTTTTTTTCTTAAAATAAATCAAAGAATAATCCTCTGAAGTTTGGCGACATACTTTATTAACCCCCTCTATATAGGGTGGGCCAAAAAATGTATCGCTTTTTGAAAGTGCTATAACTTTCCATACAATTGGCCGATTTTTGAAATTTTTACCTCCTTTATAGATAAAAGATGAAACTTTGTGAAGACAAAAAATTTGATAAATGTCAAAAATCCAAGATGGCCGAGAGCTTTCAAAAATTACTCTGCGACACTCGACTTAATTTTTGTCAATACCGCAAAAGCCCCATACTTTTGTTGCCTAGCGTGATATCACTTTCACATCTAAATTGGTTATAGTAGTAGGTAGTATATAGACCAACAATTTTAAGGATCGACTGTCTTTTAAAAATAATTATCAAAATTTGCTATCATCTTGAAATCGAATTTGACCCTCCATAGGGGATTGCTTTGTGTGCGGCGCGACATTTATTTAACCTTTTAAAAATGTTCACACGCAACCTGGTACCAATCATTAGAATCGCTTCAGTAGTTCTCGATTAGTGTTTGTTCTAAAGATTGTTTGCATGTCAAACGCTTGCATCTCTGCATTAATTTCTTCATAAAATCATTATCGTAGTAGGCGATAGTCAAAAAGTTTCTTGAAACATAAATATAAATAAGCCTTTTTGAAGGTGTCAAGTTTTGATTCTGTCCGCCATTTTGGATTTTAAGATTTACCATTATGGTTTTTATTTTACTAAAATCGGTCAAAATTATTTTATAAGGAAATGAATACAAATAAAATTCAGAAGGCAATCGTATATTTAGTAAAACAATGGTTGAAAAAATAATAATTTTTTGAGAACTATTAAACTGATTTCAGTGATTTGAACCTTGCTACGCACAGCGGAAATAGAGATTTTCTGTGAATTTCAAAAACATTTAAGAAATTTACGAAAAATACAAATAAACTTTGAAGGGTCAAGTTTGATTCTGTCTTCGATCTTGGTATTTAAGAGGACAAGGAAATATTTCTATTTAAAAGCCTGATCAATTCCCTGCACAGTGCAATTCGTTTTTATTAAAATCGATGATGTAGTTTGAAAGTTACAATGAAGAACATTTTGCCCAGTTTTTTTTTGTCCCACCCAGTCTAGGACTATATAAAAACACCAACCTTCAATGCTTTTCGTTGGCAATTCAACTTCAACCTTGGCCGGCTCAACAATCTTCTCCAATACAGGCGGTGGTTCCTCAACTACTTTTTCGATCGGCTTTTTGCTCGATTTTGTTTTTCCTGGTTTACGGCCAATCCTGCTGCCGAGTTTGCCACCGTAAAGACTAAAAAAATCAAACAGGTAATGACTAAATTCTATGAACCGAACAGATTTTATCAGCTAAACGAGATCCCCTTTAAAAAAAGTTAAAAACAAAAGTTATAAATAAAAAGGTCTTCAATTTTTTTTAAACAATTTTTTTACATAACCTAAAGTTTTTTAAGAAAAATAAAAAAAAAGTTTTTTTTTTTATTTTGGACTTTTATCTTTAATTTTTTTTTCTTGTTGACAAAACTTGGTAAAAACACACCTATTTGTAATTTTTTTAAATCAAATTATTGATTTTTACATTTTAATTTTACTCACCCGAAAATGCCCAAAGAACAAAAAAACATGTTGTAGATAAAAATCAAAAATGAAAAAACTGGTACTACTGGTTTGTACAGAGAGGCCAATATAGTGTAATATAATAGTGTTTCCTTAAACTGTCCCTTTTTGGTGTTTTTTTTTCAGAATTTATTAAAGGTATAAAAAAATTATGTATAATGGTCAAAATCATCCAGGTGAAAAATTTAATTTTGCAAATTAATAAAAGTTTGACTGCTTTATAAAATTTTTATTTTCATTTATTAATTTATAACCGAACAGAGCATAGAACGGTACATTTTTCAAATTATCGGGAAAAATAATAGACTGCTCTTAAAAAAAGGTAATTTGTGGAACGTTTTTTAAAACTTTAAAAATAATACTAAACTTTCTTTAAAAGTTCTCAAAAATTTAAGATATGTTATGTTTCAAAGTATTTATTTTATTTATTTATATATTTGGCTTAATGGCACGTTATTTCAATCAAACAAGTTAGCGTGGCTAATCGGGAAAAAACAAGTTTTTGTTTCTCTCATATTTTTCCGTGGGTAGCTCGAAAGATTAACCTCATGGGGGTCCAAGACCTAATGGACACCTAATAAGTGTTGACAGTTAACTGTGTCGTCCTTATGGCAGTATACAGTGAGAACGAGCCGGTTGGAATAAATTCGCTAGTGGGTTAAATAAAAGATTTTTGGGAAAAATCCAAAAACAGGTCAGTTGAGATTTTTAAAGGGCAATATTTTTCTCGCAATTCTTTTTTGGTCACACCCCCAAAAAGGGGTCTACTTACATACAACTTTTTTTTTCAGATAAGATAACCCCTCTTGTGGTACCTCGCTCGAAAGCTTATGAGAAGAAAAAAAACCAAAAACAAAAAATTTCAAATAATACTAACAAATTCAAAAAAAAAATAACATTTTAATTGACGTATGTCAAAAAAAATTATGCCATTGTTTTCTTTTTCCATACGCTCTCGATAAGGTACCACAAGTGAAAAATTTAAAACATCATGTTTTGAGATTTGGTTTGACATATGCCAAAGAAAAATTACTGTTGTTCTTTTTTAATAAGCACACATGTAAAACACGAGGTACCCCAAGTAGTTTAATCAGAAAAAAAAAGTTGTATGTTAGTAGAACCCTTTCTGGGAGTTCGTCAAAAAAAATGTCCGTTAAAAATCTCAATTAACGTCTTTTTGGATTTTTTCCAAAAAACTTACATTTAACCCGCTAGCGAATTTATTTCAACCATCTCGTTCTCACTGTATACTTATAGCATAATTGTGTAAGTAAAATATTAAATTTTTAGACGAAATTTCGTGATTTTACCTGAAATCAAAATCAGCAACACATGCATTAATTTCTGGATGCAGTTCCAGATAGTTTTTAATCTCATTTCGGCATCTAAATCGTCGATTGGCCGAGCTCTTAATTATAACTTCCCATTTTCCTATGTTTAGTCCAGAAGTACGTTGGTAAAGGTGTTTTGCCCAACCTATAAAACTAAAAACACTAGAGCCAGAGCTTTTTCAAAATAAAAAAGTCCATTTAAAACAAACATTCCAATAAACACTAGGGCCGGAGCTTTTTCAAAAGGCAGAACTCAATTTAAAACAAACATTTCAAAAATGTTGTAAAATATCGTTAACTTATTGTCAGCTGTTTTTAATAAGTTCATAGTTGTTTAAGCGTCATTAAGTATAGTATAGTTCAACACAGTTTAACCAGTTGTTGTTATGATAAATTGGACGAGACAGAGAGGGACAAGACATATGTTAGAAAAAGTCTGTCCAGCAAATAATTTTTAATTAGAAGGAAAATAATGTAAGACCAAGGCTTGTTCTTATAAGCCCAGTCTATATAAACAACGGCACAATACTTAATAGTATTCGTCAAATTCACAGTGACAAAGCAAAACGGGTATTCCATTTCTAGCTTTGGAATTTGAATTACATAAATGTAAAAAAGAGGTTTTAGAGCTAGATATAAAAGAATATAAAAATAAATCGTTGCGGTCTAACAGGTTTAGGGATGCAAAAGGTCGAAAGAATAATTTTGAAAACGTTTCAAAGTAAATTTAATCAGACAAAAAATTGGGTGGAAAAGATCAATGATATTTCGTCTACAACAGCGCACGATAAAAGAAAACACATCACAATGTCCACTTAATTCAGATTTTTTGAATACGTCTATAAATCTATATTCAAAAAATGAGTTTCCCGCTAAGTCTACAAAATTTTCAGAAACTTGTCGAACCTACAAAAAGAATTCAGGAAAATCGTTAGCAAACTGGTCTTAAGTTGAAAACTGATGACGTAAATTAAATAGTTAAGACAAATAGAGAAAAAAATTGCACAAACTAGAAGGCTTTTCAAAAGAATACACACAATTTAAGCATTTAAAATGACCAGTGGCGACATATGTTAGAAAAAATATAATTTGGAAAAAATTCTGCCAAGCGAATATTAAAGTGAGCCATTTTTTTGGAAATTTTTAAAATAAATTTATTCCTAAACGAAACGGTCATTCCCATACATAGAAAATATGTGATACAGCGTCGATCATCCTCTTTTAAAATTTAGTTTCCTTGTTTTCCTGTGCTTGACAGCTAGCTTCACAGGGTGGCTACAACGCAAGTGTAACAAAAGTGCGAAAGTTTGCACGGCTCCCATTTCCTGTACGATTTTTTTCAAAAAAATTTTAATAACGCAAAAAGTCAGCTAAAGCCAAAAAAATCCGTTTCTCAGTTTTTTAAATTTCTGTTTAGTTTCCGAGAGATGATTTTTTTTTCCATAAAATTGTACCTTTTCTGATTTTTAGTATGACGTTTCTACCCGGTTTGACCTATAGCCACTAAATTCGCTATGAAGCAAAACAAATATTGGCCTTTTGGAACCTTGTACAGTGTACCCTAGATGACCACTGAGCACAATCGGGGGCGTGCAAAAATAATTTTTCATAAATTTTTCTATTTATGACCAAACCTAAGTTTCACCTATTGTAGGTGATCTGATATCAACTCTAGGTAACTTCAAAATACGTTTTATTAAAGTTTGAACATTTATGCCGAGACAGTTTTTTTCTTTTTGTTAAAATACTACCATTGGCGTCAGGAAGATTTTTTGTAAAAATGCCAGTTATTTACCAAAGTCCATGGATTCAAACGAATTTTTTTTTTAAACAAGTCTTTATTAAACCCAAAAAACTTTACAACAGTTTACATAGGTTTTTCCTATAACTATAGTACATTAAGAAATATTGTAATAATAGTGATTTTAAATACAAAAAACAAAGAAAAACAGTGGGATTGTTTTTTCCAATTCAATTAATTCTAAATTCTATATCAGAAACTCTTTTCTAATTTTTATTTTAAATTGTTTTATATTGTTACAAATTTAAGTTATTTAAATTTTATAATTATAATTTATTTAGGTTTAGTGTAGTATTAGGTTGATTTATTTTATGGTTGTATTCTTAATCTAGGTTTTAGTTGTGCTATCTGTGACAAACTGGTATGCCAACGGTCCGTGTTCTAGAACAGGGTGGAATAATTCCGAATCGAACAAGGATGGAAAATTATCGAATAGTAGGCAGACCCTTATATATAGGGCCGGACGTCGTGCATCGGGAAGTCAGAGACAACCAATGGTAGTGATCGCTAGATGTTAATGCGAAGTTAATAGGCGTATTAAAGTAGTGAATTATTAGCAAGTTATTAGTAAGTTTAAGTGCGTGTTTTTGTACATAATTTGTCGAAATAAATTGACGTATCGTTTTCAACAATTGCGAGTTTTAATTTGTCGTTGTGAACCCGTAACAATTGGTATCAAAAGTGAGATTAAAAGAAATAAATAGTGCAAAGACTATCCTTACACAGTACCACCAGCTAGGACAATTAAAAAAAAAAAAAAGAACAGTAAGTGATTTTGCCAGAATATTCAGAACTGAATAGTGCAAAGACTACCCTTACATAGTACCACCGGCTAGGACAATTGGACAGAAGAACAGTAAGTTATTTTTTCAAAATATTCGAAGAAGTTCGATATTGTTTTATTCAAAAACCAAAAGAGATATTTGAGAACCGACTTCGACATTAACCTTACAGTCCAAAAATTGATAATTAGAGAGATTTTCTAGGATATTCCATCACTTTCTACGACGTTCTATTCGAGAACTAAAAGAGATATCCAAAAAGCGATTTCAACATTAGATTAGTAATTTCAAAAGTAAGAATTAGAAAGAATTTCTAGAAGATTCCATAACATTCTATTCGAGAACCAGAAGAGATATACAAAAAACCGAAGAATTTTTAGAATATTCCATAACATTCTGCGACGATCTATTTGAGAACCAAAAGAGATAATCAAAAAGCGACTTCTACATTTGCCTAGTAGCAGAAAGAGTGACATTTACCAGTATATTCCAGAACATTCCATTAGGTTCTATTTAAGAATCGGAAGAGATATTGAAAAACGGACTGCGACATTAACATTATAGCCCAAGGATAGACGTTTAGAGAGATTTTTTAGAAAGTTGATGCTTACTAGACAAGGATCGGCAAAGATGGAAGAACTGACTAAAATGATTCAGGCTCTATCATCTCAAATGGCTCAAAACCAGAACGATATGAGACAGACCACTGAACAAAATCAAGGCGACATGAAACACACCATGAACGACATGAAGCAGACCATGGAACAAAACCAGAACGATATGAGACAGACCATGGCACAAAACCAAAACGATATGAGACGGACATTTGAAGAAAGATTAGATAGTATGCAAGAAAACTTCGACCAAATAAGGAGCAACTCCGAACAGCTGAGAGGAGAATTTAAGGTAGCAACAGAAGAGCTTAAGGAAGAAATAACACAAAGGATGCAGAATGTAGAAGAAAAGGTGCAAAACAAATTGCAGAATGTTGAAGAAAAAGTGGAGACCAAACTACAGAATGTAAGGGGAAGAAGTTTTTCAAACCATGGAAGAAAAATTCCAGGACATGTCAAAACAGTTTATACAGCTTCAGAAAGAACACAACAAAATAAAAGCTCAAGGATGTGTTGTAAATTCCAACCAAAACATTAAGCCTCCAAATTTTGATGGTACGTCTTCCTGGTCTACTTACAAACAACAGTTTGAAGCTGCCGCTGCTGCAAATGGTTGGGATGATGACGAAAAAGCTAGAGCTTTGTTGGTAGCTCTGCGAGAACCTGCTCTGGGACTTTTACGGTCCATTCCAGTCGAACAAAAACAGAATTATAACGCTTTAGTGGCAGCGTTAGAAAGAAGGTATGGAGACGAACACTTGCGAAATTTACATTGGTCAGAATTAAATGTTCGTCAACAAAGAGCAGGGGAGTCATTACAAGAGTATGAAGCGGATATCAGGAGGCTGATGTACTTGACTTACCCAGAAATGCCAGAAAATTACAGAGATCCCTTTACGGTAGATCGCTTTATTAACGGCTTGCGAGACACGGACTTAGCAAAGTTACTTCGTCGAGAACGCTTCCATAACAGCAGTGAAGTGTTGATTCGAGCCCTTGAAATTGAATCATCAAATAATATGTCCAGGCCAAAAGTAAGAGCTGTTTTAATTCAGGAGGGATAAGAAATGAGCACTGGAGAGGAGGTCAACTTAAAAACGCTAAACCAACTGTTTCAGTCACTGATAGAGAAGATTGATTCTTTGAAAGAAAGCAGACGATCCCCTCCAAATGTAAAGTGTTTCAGATGCGGACGTACAGGGCATATTAAACGCAATTGTCGTGTCCAAATGAGGTCTCGCTCACCATCTACTGGGACAGAGTACCGAAGAAGAGATCAGGAAAACTAAAACTAGTCAACGCAGAGGGGCGGGTGTTGGCTAATGGGAATTTAGCCCCCAAAATTTATTCTATCAAGAGCTTAAAACATACTGCTGACAGTCTTAACATCGACGGACTTATTAATGGAAGAAAAGTTAATATAACAGTAGACACTGGTGCTGCCATATCATTGCTTAAGTTCAAAATTGCAACGAGATATAAAATTCGACCAACAGAAAAGAAAATAACACTTAAGACTGTGACTGGAGAATCCGCCGACGTGTTGGGCAGACAGACATAGACCTACAGCTGGGAAGATTGAAGATTTGCCACACTGTATTGGTTGCCGAAATAGAAGACGAATTTATTTTGGGAATGGACTTGATAAGTAAACATGGATTTGCGTTTGATAGTAAACTTAATACCCTAAGATTTGGGAATGAAGAGTTCATTTTGTCAAATAGTCGCTTCAATAAAGAACCAATAAAGGTCGTGGCAGTATGTACAACAAGACTGGTCGGTAACAGTGAGACCATAATTTTTGGGAGGCTAGAAAGTAAAACATCAAGCTGTGTCGGACTCATAAGCCAACAGAAATTATCCAACGCCTACCTCGTTGCAAAGTCACTAGTTAAAACCGATAAAGACATCCCGATTAGAGTCGCCAATATTTTCCCAAATAGTGTCAAACTTAATAAGGGGGAGGTGGTAGCATTATTTGAATCAGTACAGAAACTAACAAGATGTGAAGAGCCAACCTCCAAGGATAAATGCAAGTTATCAATGGGGAAACTTCAGCAATTTGAGTCAACTTGGCAACATCTCACTCCAGAAGAATTTCGTAAAGCGAGAGAGTTTATAGAAGAACAAAGTAATATCTTCGAAACTAAGAGTAGTTCGGGACGCACAAACCTTATTCAACATTCCATCAACACTGGCGATGCCCAACCGATAAGACAGCCCCCAAGAAGACTACCAATGGCCAAACAGGAAGAAGTTCACAATTTCATTAATAAAATGCTCAGTGACGGGGTTATTGAAGAATCATCAAGTCCTTGGTCATCTCCTGTGGTGTTGGTAACTAAAAAGGATGGAAGTACTAGATTTTGCGTCGACTACAGGAGACTTAACTATGTGACCAAGAAAGATAGTTACCCACTGCCAAGAATAGACGACACATTAGCAACATTGGCAGGATCATATTGGTTTTCTACTCTTGATCTAAAAAGTGGGTATTGGCAAGTAGGAATCTTTGAAAGAGATAAAGAGAAGACAGCATTCTTTGCTGGAAGTGGACTTTATCAGTTTAATGTGATGCCATTTGGCCTATGCAATGCCCCAGCTACATTTGAAAGACTAATGGAAGTCGTTCTACGAGGCCTTACTTGGAAAACCTGCCTAGTCTATTTGGATGATGTCGTTGTAATGGGGAAATCATTTCAAGATCATCTAGACAATTCACGAGAAGTATTTTCAAGAATCAGAAATGCCAATATTAAATTAAACTCAAAGAAATGTTTTCTATTCCAAGAAAAAGTTGAGTTCCTGGGTCACGTCGTTTCCCGAGAAGGTATCCATATTGACGAAAAGAAGTTAGAAGCAATAAAAGAATGGATTCGCCAAAATAGCGTCTCCATTATATAGACTTACAGAAGATAAAGCTTCTTACAAATGGAATACTGAATGTGACCAAGCATTTAGAAGACTAAAAGCAGCATTATTTTCTAGTCCGATTCTTGCATATCCCATTCCCAAAGGTAAATTCATATTAGATACTGATGCTAGCAACGATGGCATAGGAGCAGCACTCTCCCAAGTACAAAATGGAGAAGAACGGATCATCGAATTTTTCAGCAAAAAGCTATCCAAACCAGAGAGAAATTATTGTGTTACCAGAAAGGAGCTCCTAGCCATCATTAAATCCGTAGATCACTTTCACAAATATCTCTAAGGACAAGAGTTTCTGATTAGAATGGATCATGCTGCGTTACAGTGGCTCATGAAAATGAAACAACCTGAGGGGCAAGTCGCGAGATGGATAGAAAAGCTACAACAATACCATTATCAAATTAAGCACCGAGCGGGAAGGGTGCATAATAATGCGATTGCATTGTCCAGAAGACCTTGCCCTGAGGATTGTAAACATTGCAGGAAAATTGACCAGAAAGAAGGAATTACCTACGTGCGCCAGATAAAGATAGAACCAGATGAAGAATGGATGTCGGCTTCGATTAGAACCACATAACTTAACGACAAAGATGTAGAACCTATCTTGCGATTGAAAGAAGAGAACAAGCCACGACCATCATGGCAAGATATCGCAAACCAAGGGGTGATATTCAAATCACTGTGGGCACAATGGGATTCACTGAGAGTAGAAGAAAAAATCCTTAAACGTGCCTGGGAAAGTGCCGATGGCCTTACTGTGATTAATCAAGTAGTGGTTCGTAGGAGCATGGTAGACAATATAATGGCCGAATGCCATGGTGGAAAATCAGGCGCGCACCTAGGCATAAATAAAACCATGGACAAAATTCGAAACCGATTTTATTGGGTCAATTACTTTCAAGATCTGAAAAACTGGTGCCGCCGATGTTCGACTTGTGCAGCCAGCCAAGGTCCCAAAACAAGGTCCAGAGATCAAATGAAACAATATAACGTAGGTCTGCCATTCGAACGCATTGCTATTGATGTGGCCGGACCATTTCCAGAAACTAAAAAGGGCAACAAATACATCCTTGTTGTCATGGATTACTTTAGCAAATGGTCAGAAGTTTTTGCTTTGCCTAACCAAGAGGCCGCTACAGTTGCAGAAGTTCTGGTAAATGATGTTTTCAGCCGATTTGGCATTCCTTTGGAACTACATTCAGATCAAGGAAGAAACTTTGAATCAAAGCTCTTCCAGAATCTCTGTGACCTTTTAGGAATACATAAAATACGGACTACTGCTTTACATCCGCAGTCAGATGGCATGGTTGAAAGATTTAATAAAACAATAGAAGAACATCTTTGCAAAGTTGTTGATGAGCACCAAACAGATTGGGACCAATATATTCCATTGTTTTTGATGGCCTATAGAACCGCCATTCACAATACGACAGGAGCTACTCCATCTAGTATCCTGTTTGGTAGAGAACTGCGTTTACCATGTGATATCATGTTTGGTTCACCTGAAGAAGAACACTTAGAGGTTAGTGACTATGTCGAACGTTTAAGGCAAAAGCTGTACGATATCCATGAAGTGGTTAGAGAGCGAATAGAAATAGCCAGTGACCGCATGAAAGTGAGATATGACCTGAAAGCAAACTCTTCAGGGTTCAAAAAGAATGATCAAGTCTGGCTATACAATCCTCAACGAAAGAAAGGAAGATCACCTAAGTTGACACCACCATGGGAAGGACCTTATAGAGTTGTTAAGAGAATTAATGATGTAGTCTACCGAATCCAAAGAAGCCCGAAATCCAAGATGAAAGTTGTTCATCTGGACAGACTAAAACCTTACCTGGCAAATGTTGATCGAGACGATCAAACCTGAAGAGGAGGATAGTTTACAAATTTAAGTTATTTAAATTTTATAATTAGAATTTATTTAGGTTTAGTGTAGTATTAGGTTGATTTATTTTATGGTTGTATTCTTAATCTAGGTTTTAGTTGCGTTATCTGTGACAAACTGGTATGCCAACGGTCCGTGTTCTAGAAAAGGGTGGAATAATTCCGAATCGAACAAGGATGGAAAATTATTGAATAGTAGGCAGACCCTTATATATAGGGCCGGACGTCGTGCATCGGGGAGTCAGAGACAACCAATGGTAGTGATCGCTAGATGTTAACGCGAAGTTAATAGGCGTATTAAACTAGTAAATTATTAGCAAGTTATTAGTAAGTTTAAGTGCGTGTTTTTGTACATAATTTGTCGAAATAAATTGACGTATCGTTTTCAACAATTGCGAGTTTTAATTTGTCGTTGTGAACCCGTAACAATATTAAGACTTTTAAGACTACACGGTAGGTTATTGTAAATTTTAACGCCTTTGAAAAACACTGAGTGAACACCAAAATTATTCCTAGATCTTATGTATTCCAGGTTATTACGATTCCTGGTATTGTGAGTATGCACATTTATTCTACTATTAAAAGTTGTTGTTGAGTGTTTATTTTTATTGACAATTTGGTGAATAAATGTGCATATTTGTGTTTTGTAGATGTCCTCCAGAGATTTTATATTGTATTTTTTGTACAATTGATCGTAGAGTAGAGTTTATGGCACGTGTGCCATCTGATTTAGGTTGTAATATCTCAGAAACGAAAGTTTTAAGAGTTGAAAAAAACTGAAATGCGTTGTAACCAGAAATTTTATGTGAATGAAAAAATACAATATGTGTCATTAAAATTTTTTTGAAAAAAATCGTACGGGAAATTGGAGCCATGCAAACTTTCGCACTTTTGTTACACTTGCGTTGTAGCCACCCTGTAAAGCTATCTGTCAAGCGCAGGGCAACAAAGGAACCAAACATTAAAAGAAGATAATCGAAGCTATATCACATAGAAAAATGTATGGGAATTGACCGTAAATTTACTTTAAAAATGTCTAAAAAAATGGGGTGGCTCGCTTTAATTTTTAAGCAGTTTATAACGCAAATAATGTAACAAATAATGTAAAACCAAGACTTGTTCTTATAAGCCCCAGTCTATGTAAACATCGGCACAGTCTTTTCCATTATTCTTTCTTATAAAAATTAAACTGATTTAGTTTTTTCTGGGCTACATTGTCAGCATAATTGTTTTTATGTTGGGATTGGTCCCCTTTAGAGGTACATACCACCCGTATTATTATTATTATAACTTTTGAAAGTAATACACTGTTCGAAAAGCATTTTCTTATTAGATTTTTAACCCAAAATTACGCCAGAAATTAACGTTTCAAGGCCGGGAAATGACCTATTAAAGTACAAGTCTAGATGTTTAGGGATGTGACAATCAAGGAGTCGAGTCCGAAATATCTGTCTACCAAATTTCATAAAAATATCTAGAACAGTATTACAGATATAAATAAAAAAGGAGAATTTTTTTAAAATCTTTGAAAGCCTGTTCTTAAAAGTTAAGACGGACACAAGAATTATCTCCCTAAGTAAAAAAAGAAACATTAGGAATTAAGAATTAACTGTAAATGCCTACCGTCAGGTAATTTCGGGTCAGGAATGATGATAGATTTTCTTAGTCCATTAGCAGTTTCTATTTGCGACTCTTCGCCAACAGGAGCATTGTTGTGCCAAGACGGATACCATACAGACTGTTAAAAATAAATAAAAAAATATTCAGGGTGTTTAAAATTAAATAACATAATTTTAATGTTAAATTCCTTGAGTGATTTCAAGACAAAAAGTTCATATAAACATAGCTCTCCAATTTTTTATTTTGCTGATAGCAGCCTTTGGAGGAAAAGACGACATGACCCCTGAAAAAGTATTATCTTATTTTTACCGTTATTTGGCATGTCGAAAAGTGCAGTGCCTATAGCTAATCATATGCTCCAAATTTGAGCTAAATATCTTAAAAACTGTACGAGCTATAAACAAAAAACTAAAAAAAATTAAACTTTAGCAAACAATATTTGGTTTTCGAGATACAGGGTGTATCTCGAAAACTAAGCGTTTAAGGGCCTATGTTTATATAAGCTTTTTGTCTTGAAATTACTTGAGGAGTTCAACATTAAAATTATGTTATTGAATTGAAACACACTGTATATTAAACTGTAGCGGTCAAAAACAAAGAATATTAAATTAAGATAAATAATATTAATGGTAAGTAGGGGAACCACTACTACACGTGCCAGATATCCAGACAGCGCCTAAATATCTTGATAAATATGAATTTGTTTAAAATAAGTTTTGAGATTTAACCTATTTAGACGTAACATTCACTTAACGTATCTGTCAGGTTTGCCAATTTTTTGAGGAGTTTTAAAATTATTAATATAATTTTTCAAAGAGAACAAGTAAAACTAATTTTATCGAAATGTTTACCAATAAAGTTTTAACTAAAAACAAGTCATATTTTATTAATTCCTATAGGTTACTTTTAAATATTTGAAATATAAACATTTTTTAAACTCATATTTATCAAGATATTTAGGGGTCCGGATATACCGTTAGGGTAAAAGCTATTTTGACCATGAAAATTCTGCTTAGAAAGAGAAAAACTAATTTAGCAGGTGTGACAAAAATAAAAACATAAGGGTGTACCCTGACCTCAGCAAATCGCGACGGTCCGTGAACTAAAAGTTAAAGAAGAACACCAGAGGATAAATTATAGGCAGGTAGACCAGAGCTGACTAGGGACATCAGGGGAGATACAACGAGGTCGAGTTACGGGATCGAGATTGTCTTCTCTTTTAAATCTGCGAAGCGATAAGGAGGTAAGAAATGCGTTTTTATAAACCTTGCTAATTTCTTTCTCAAGCATTATACCGACGTTAAAATATACTATCGAAGACATTGTTCAAATACTAAAATGGAATTTTACAGGAAACTCCGCTCGGCATGTAATAAATGTATTTATTTTTAAGTATGAGGACCATGATATTCCTTGCAAAACTACCATTTTGAACATAATTAACCATTTTGATACATTTGGGTGCGTTAAGCTCTGGAGAAAATGTAGCAACAATAAAGAGGTGGATGAGAATCCAAGACATATGTCGGAATAAAATCAACAGCGAGAAAGTTCCGTTTGTGCTACTCCTGTTCCCTCCTTGTTCAAGTTCAGCCATTGCTAAAGAGATACCTGATGATATTCCTCCCAGAACCATTCGAAACATTTTAGAAAGAGATGGATATAATGCCTACAAGTTAAAAAAATCTTAGGAACTGTATTTTAGGGATGAAATTTGATGGATAGTGCAAATCAGGATGAAATGCCTGTAATATTTTATTTACTGACGAAAGTACTTTATCCCTACACAATGCACACAATCCGTTAATTACACGCCACTGAGCAAAAGAAAACATTTGACGGTAAATGTGCGAACACAATACCCTCAAAAATTAAATGTTTGGTGGGGGCTTCTTGGAGATTTTTATTTTTATTTTATTTTATTTATTTTACGCCATTCTACAGCAAAGCCAATTACAGAATAGGAAGTAGAAGGAATACAAAATTTAAATAGATATTAAAAAAGAGAGCTAAGCTAAATCAATCGAATTCTAATCAAAATTAATTAGAAAAAAAATGGTAGTGATAGAATACTTAAATCTAAATATTGTAAAAAAAATCTAATTAGGATTATATTTTTAAGTCTCTAAAAACCCTTTTTTTATAGCCTAAGCTGGTGACGTTTTGAGTTTGGTAGAGCAGCGGGACTGTATGCGCTGGCCGTTTTATAAAATCTGGGTGCAAAAATCCTTAAAAGGACGATGTAAAAATATTAATTTTTCCGAGCCACACAAAGACAATATAGAGGATTGGCACTCACCTTTTCAGCTGTTTCCGTCGTCCAGAGGAGCTCCTCTCGCTGGCCCAGTCGTTGCAGGCGATCTACACTAGAATCACTTGTTTGTGTAATGGTTTAGTTTTATTTTCTAAGAATGTTATTGGATTTTTTGGTTAATAGAATTTATCACCATGCTGCGTGGTGATCTCGACAGAATACGACAGACGAATCTTTTTTGGTTACGCCTTTTTGCGCAGATTCATTTTTGTAGATGGCGCTGGCGTTTTGCTTGTGCCAATCAAATTGAAATTGTGTGGGTTTTCCGAATACGGGAATTTGGCGCAAAATTTGAATTTAGAATTAAAGTTGCACGAACATTTTCCGCCCACTTAAAACGAAGTTTTACATTGAGATTAATTGAATAAACAAATGGCTATATAAAAAAATATAAGTTAATTTAAACCTTAAAGGGTAGGTTATTAAAATCCGTTTTAGGTTTATAGATCAAAAAGAAAAAAAAATGAAAAAAAATATATATATATTCTAGATAACGACACACGAAACAAAAGAAGTTGCTTGGGAGTTTAGTGCGCATCTAAAGGTAGTGGGCACAACTTGACCACGGGACGAGTGAAAAGTCCGTGTTGTGTTTTAACAGTAGCAACTCGAATGTGATTATCCCGACCAGGATGTACCGATACTATTCTACCCAGCAACCAGTGTAATGGCGGCCTAGTTTCATCCTTAATTAATACAAGCGTATCTAGCTTGATTTCAACCGAAGGGTCCGACCACTTAGAACGCTGTTGTAAAGTATTTAAGTACTCGAGTTTCCAACGCTTCCAGAAATCGGCATGAAGTCGTTGGATAAGTTGCCAACGCTTAAGGGTATTAACTTTAAGGGTAGAAAGGTCAGGATCAGGACACGAATTAAGGGGTTCCATTGTGAGGAAATGACCCGGAGTCAAAGACGTAAGATCGTTTGGGTCAGAGCTTTGCTCACAAAGGGGTCGAGAATTGAGTAATGCCTCTATTTGGGCGAGGAGAGTATAGAGCTCTTCGAAGGTTAGTATCTGGTCACCGATGACCCGATACAAATGTGTTTTTATGGATTTGACTCCTGCTTCTGCTAGACCATTTAGGTGGGGGGCTCCCGGACTATTAAGACACCATTTGATTTTTAAGCTCTCAGAAGCTAATTTCGAAAGATTATGGAGCTCCTTAATAGCCCCAACAAAGTTTGAGCCTCTATCACTTGTGATTTGGACACAAGTGCCACGTCTAGCGACAAAGCGTCGTAAAGCAGCGATGCACGCCTCTGTGGTTAAATCCGAAACAAGCTCGATATGGATTGCCTTGACAGAAGTATCGACAAAGACTGCGATATATGATTTACCAACTTGTGCTCCACGACGTCTCTGACCTACAAAGGTTTTGATTGGGCCTGCATAGTCTAAGCAAACGTGTGAAAAACATTTTAATTGTGACGTTCTAAAAGAAGGTAAATCCGACATGTACGGAGTATACGGTTTTGGTTTTAAGCGAAAGCAGGGAATACATTTCAATAAAACCCTCTGAATAGCTCGACGTGATGACATAATCCAAAACTTTTGACGAATTAAGTATTGGACTGTGTTTATTCCGGGATGTAAATTTTCGTTATGAGTTTGAATAATGATCAATTGGGTTAATCTATGAGATTTCGGCAATAATAAGGGATGTTTTGCCTCAAAGGAGAGTTGAGAATGCCGTAAGCGTCCGCCCACTCTAAGGAAACCCAATTCGTCCAAAAAAGGCGCGAGTTTGCGAAACGGCTTAGGTAATAGCTGAGTATTTTGAATTTTTTGAATGATATCCGAAAAACACTCTTCTTGGACCCTTTTAACTAAAACAAGTAGAGCCTTGTGTAGTTCAAAAGCGGAAAAAACGCCGGATAAAGGGTCAACTGAGGTTTTTCGATTGTGAATAAGTCTTAGAAAATGACAAATGATTTTTTGAATGGTATTTAAATTGGATATTTTATCGATTAATCTATCAAAAAAGTTTTGATTTTGAATTTCTGCCGTCAGCACCACTGAATTTTCCGGTTTTTCTTCTTTGAGAACCTCGTCTGGAACTCCCAAAGAACGTTCATTTATAAACCTTTGAATTTGCCACTCCGTAGTGGGCAAGGTAATCCATGGAGGGCCGTGAAACCAAAGAGGGTGATTTATTAAGTTATTGGGCGACAACCCTCTGCTAGCGCAGTCGGCAGGGTTCTCGAGTGAAGTAATGTGATACCATGGGACTTCGGGGATTGTTTCTTGAATACGACTTACGCGGTTTGCCACAAAGGTCTTCCACTTGTGAGGTGAAGATGTGACCCAATGAAGCGTGACCTGTGAGTCCGAGAACGCAAGAATTTCATCGATTACGAGTAATGATGAATAGGTGCGAATAACTAGTTCGAGTAAATCAGCTAATAGAGTAGCTCCAAGTAGTTCCAAACGTGGGATTGAAATAGTGTGTAAGGGAGCAACCCTTGACTTGCCCATGACTAGAGCAGTTTTGATAATTTTATTTGGTAATTCGACGCGAACGTATACGCAAGAAGCGTATCCTAGCTCGGATGCATCGCAGAAACCTAGCAATTGACATCGTTGAATATTATTCGAAAAAATATGTCTAGGTATACAAAGATTCGAAAGAGTGGTTAATTGATTATTGAATTGATTCCAAAGAGTTTTGATTGGATCGGGGGGTATTTCATCCCAATCAGTTTTGCATAACCAAAGTTTTTGCATAATCACTTTGGCTAAAAATGAAACAGGCGATAAGAAACCTATAGGATCCCAAATCTTAGCGATAGCCGATAAAATATTCCTTTTGGTGCAAGGTTTTTCACAAGGGGTACAAGAATAGGTAAAAGTATCTGTAGAAGGGTGCCATTGAAGGCCCAACACCTTAATCGATGTTGAAGAATCGTCTTCAAAGGTAACAGGGATCTGACAATCAGCGGGCGACAAATGTGAAAGAAGTTTCGGATTATTTGATGCCCATTTTCTTAATTCAAATTTTCCCAATTTAAGCAACGCTATGAGATTCTTTTGAAGCGATAAAGCACCTTCTAGAGAGTTAGCTCCACAGCAAATATCGTCCATGAAAATGTTATTCAAAAGGACCTGGGATGCTTCAGGATAATTCTTAGCCTCCAGGATGGCTAGTTCTCTAAGAGTTCTAATAGCTAAATAGGGACTTGAACTAACACCAAACGTCACTGTATTAAGCCTGTATTCCTGCAGGGGTTCGTTGGGATCAAATCGCCAAAGTAGCCTTTGGTAGTCCCGATGAATTGGATTAATTTGAATTTGTAAAAAGTGCTGTTTTATATCAGTCAAAAATACGATAGAATAAAATCTGAATTTTAATAGAATTTCGGAAATATCGGCTTGTAATTTTGGTCCTATTAAAAGAGTTTCGTTCATGCTTAGGCCTTTCGAACCCTTAATCGAGGGGTTAAAAACCACCCGGAGTTTAGTCGTTGATTTGTCAAGACGAAGGACTCCGTGATGTGGTAAATAAGAACATAACTGAGGTCTAGGTTCGGATCTTGGGATTAAAGACATGTGCCCGTTTTTGAGATATTCTCTCATAAAATCCGAGTACATACTATAGAAATTTGAATTTTTTATTAAGCGAGATTCGAGAGACAAAAATTGACGGTAGGCCACTGAATATGTGTCTCCTAGGTCAGGAGGGTCAATGTGACGAAAAGGCAAATTTACAGTAAATCGGCCCGAAATATCTCGAGTGGTAGTTTTTTGGAAAATCTCTTCACATCTTTTTTCTTCGGGTGAGAGAAACGTTTTTGACTTAATTGATTCTAGTTCCCAAAATCTGCGAATATTAAAGTCGAGAGACTGCTCACAGGAAGTAAAGTAAGAATTGACTTGAGGTGAAATATTTATGCTTTGAGTTTGGCCCATCAAGACCCACCCAAAAACTGTCTCAAAAGCGGAGGGTAGGCCGTGAGGTCCTGGAATTCGTCCTGATTGGACGATTTCTGTGTAAAGTTGTGCACCTAAGAGTAAGTCAATTGGACCAGGGTTGTAAAATTGGTTATCTGCAAGCTTTAGATTTGAAATATGACTCCAATTGGATGAATCTACCTGTACTGAGGGCATATTCGAACAGAGTTTCGGTAAAACGAAGACTTGAATAGAAAAGGCAGGCTCTTGTTGGCCTAGGGCTCGAATAGTGCAAGTAGAAATGCCGTTAGTGGCCGATGAAGATTGATTTAGTCCCAGAACAGGGATCGAAATTTTGTTTCTTGGCAAGCCTAACCTGTTAAGACAAGCTTCGCTTATCAGGTTAGCTTGGCTACCGCTGTCCAGAAGTGCTCGGACAGGTTGGTAGTTACCCCGACTATCCAGTACCTCTAATTTTATAGTCGCTAGAAGCACTGTCGTACGGGGCGTCAAGGTGGATAACGAAGAGTATTGATTTGTAGATGTATTTGGATTCGAATTGATTTGAATTGAATTTGAACTGGGTTGAACAAAACTAGGGTTCTGTTGGCTAAGACTTGAATTTGAATTCTGATACGATAAGTTTGTGCCTGTGCTAGGCACGGCCACTTGATTTGAATTAAAACTTTGATTTAAGTTCGAATTTTGATTTGAATTTTGGCTTGAATTAACAAAGGATTGACTTGAATTCTGACGGATTGAATCTGTCGTTTGCGATAGATGAATAAGACTATGGTGCCTATGTCGACATACCCTGCAGTTGTAGGTACTACTGCAGTCGATTACTTGATGATTTGAACGTAAACAGTTGATACATAACGATTGTTGTTTTACATAAGTAAAACGATCTGAAGGAGATTTGGAAATAAAAACACCACACTGCGAGAGTGGATGAAAAGAATTGCATAATTTGCACTTATAGGGTTGTTGGTTTTGTCGAAATTGAATATTGGATTGTTTATTTGCTACTTGTGAGTGCGTATGCGCTAAAAAATTTGATGGAGGGCTTGATTTGTACTGATTATTTGAATAAGAATTATATTTGTGGTTACTAGAATTCGAATAATTTGGTTTTTGCTGTTTTGAAGTCGAAGGTTGCATTTGCGTATTTTGGGGAGATAGCTGTACTGTTTCAAGAGCACGGCATTGGTTAATAAGAAACTGAATTAGATTTTGATATGTTGGAATCTCGGTAGTACTATACTTTAATTCGAAAGCGGTTCTTGTGGTTTGATCGATTTTTGATAATAAAATTGAAAATAAACAAAAACACCACGACGTTACTGGAAATTCAAGATTTTCGAGCGCCGCAATATTCTCGGAAAAGGTATCTACCAAGACTCTAAGATCCTTTGCTGACTGGTTTCCCTTTAAAGAATTTGCATAGTAGATTGAGTTCCAGTAGGTACTGGCTAAAAGTCTTTTATTTTGATAGCGATCTGTTAATACCTTCCAGGCGATTGCGTAATTACTTGCCGTTAATTTTATAGAGCTTAAAATATTAAGTGGTTCGCCCTCAAGGAAGGTTAGCAAATGTTGAAATTTCCTTATATCGGAATAATTAGAGTTTTCGTGAACCAAACAAGAATAAACATCGTAAAAGGTTGGCCACTTTTTTAAGTTTCCATTAAAGCAAGGTACCTTTAAAGGGCCCAGATCATCGCTACGTGAATAGTGTGAAGTTGCGGGGGTGAAATTTGAATGAACTGAATCGGAACATAAACTCGAAAAAAGAACTTTAGCTTGGTGGTAGAATAGATCCGTATCTTTCCTAATTTTGTCTTGTACTTCGAACTCATCATCGTCGTCGTCTTTCAAGAGACCTATGATGTCATTATGAATGTTTTTAAATTGTTCATAGTGATCATCTAACGATTCGTAAAACGCCTTAAAAATTGGCAAGGAAGAACTATCTGATTTAGCTTTTGTTCCCAAGTTATACGTTTCCGTAATACGAGATATTGAAACTTTGCGTTGATTCTCAAGCTTTTTTAACGACATATTGTTAATTAAAAAAATAAAAAATATTTAAAAGGAATAAAACTAACACTTGACCCCTATTGACTTTAATCAGTCCAAAAGAGTCCGACAGCATATATTTTATTATCGATTTCTCGAATAAATGCAAAAACTTATCATCAGCTGTTATCCTAGGTCGCGATCTTTCTCCCAAATAAATGCACAGAAAACAAATTGTACCTACTACCGTTTCTCTTATTATTTACAGGTAAATACTAATTCTACTAGATGTGTTTGTTTACCTGTTAAATAAGAATAAAGCATTCAACTCACAAGCACTTTTGTTGTTTTGAATAACTATAACATATTATTTAAACAAATAACTATTATTTAAACAAATTTCGATTTTTGAATCAAAACAAACGACGTACGAAGTGCCAATTTCGGCTGCAATGAAATGTGGGTGGAGCCACCGTTAAGCCACGCAAGGGGGGACGGAACCTCCTTTCTAAACCGGACACGGCAACAACGAGCCAAAATGGCGAGACGAAAATCTAATATTTTTAGCAAACAAATTTTAAAAAACTATCTGGGTCGTGGGACCAGAAAATGTTGTGTCGTTTTGAGTTTGGTAGAGCAGCGGGACTGTATGCGCTGGCCGTTTTATAAAATCTGGGTGCAAAAATCCTTAAAAGGACGATGTAAAAATATTAATTTTTCCGAGCCACACAAAGACAATATAGAGGATTGGCACTCACCTTTTCAGCTGTTTCCGTCGTCCAGAGGAGCTCCTCTCGCTGGCCCAGTCGTTGCAGGCGATCTACACTAGAATCACTTGTTTGTGTAATGGTTTAGTTTTATTTTCTAAGAATGTTATTGGATTTTTTGGTTAATAGAATTTATCACCATGCTGCGTGGTGATCTCGACAGAATACGACAGACGAATCTTTTTTGGTTACGCCTTTTTGCGCAGATTCATTTTTGTAGATGGCGCTGGCGTTTTGCTTGTGCCAATCAAATTGAAATTGTGTGGGTTTTCCGAATACGGGAATTTGGCGCAAAATTTGAATTTAGAATTAAAGTTGCACGAACATAAGCTAAAAGCACAGAGATTTGGTTCTTCAATCTTGAAGAGATTCTACTTTATACCTTACTAATAGCTCACTATGGGGAAACCCGATTTGAGGATAAAAACCAGCAAGTCTGAATGAAAGATATTTAAGAAACCTTCGTTGCACTGATTCAAGATGTTCAACATGGACACCGTAATGAGGATTCCAGACTATGATCAACAAATAACATTGTGGGACCAAAAGTCACTCCAAGGTCCTTAAAAACTTTAGGCCCGTTCAGAATTTGCTCATCTATAGAATAATCATATAAAATCTTATTTTGTTTTAAAGTAAAAGTCATAACGGTACACTATGATGAATTTAATGGTAATCTATTTACAGCACACCAGTCGGTTATTCTATTAATAGCTTTCTGAAGCATCAGGCATGATTCCAGACTCCCCACTTTTATATATATATCTTCAAATCATCTGCATACAATAAGACTTCGACTTCTAGATTATTTACAATACTATTAATGAAAAGTATAAAGAATAGTGAACCCAGAACAGACCCCTGCGGCACACCCGACCCCACCGAAAACTCTTGAGAGGCTCGAACACTGCATTCAACATATTGAGTACGGCCTTTGAGGTAAAAGGAACAAAGATCAACGTCTGATGAAGAAAGTCGCGTCTGACAGTTTATTTAATAACAGACTGTGGTTAAGTCTATCGAAGTCCTTCAAAAAGTCAATGTGTACTACATTTACCTGCAGAAAATCATCAAATGCATCAGTAATATACTGAGTAACGCATAATAAGCTTGTTACTGTTGAACGACCTTTTATAAATTCATGCTGCAAAGGAGATATTTCATTTTTCAGATAAAAGCACCAGTGATCGTTTAGGGCCATCTCAAATACTTTGGACAAATTATTAATTATTGCCACAGGCCTATAATTTGCCAACTCATTAACTTCCCACTTTTTAAAAACAGGTGTAATTTTGGAGATTTTCCAGGATTTCAGAAATTTGGAAGATACACAAATTAAAAATTTTAGTTAAAGGAAGTGCCAAGATAGAAGCGCAATCCCTAAGAAAAAATACTGGTACCTTGTCAGGTCGCACGGTTCCTTTGGGCTTAATTTTTTTCAGACAGTTCAAAACATACTGCTTACTTAGCTGCGGCAAGCTAAAGGTGTCACAATTTTGGCCGAGGTCATTGGGCGCACAGGTGTCTCCGCCATTATTCATCACGAATGACTCCCGAAAGAATCCTAAAAAGGATTCCGCAATTTCCCTGGGGCCATCCACAATTTTCCCCGTAGTCATATCGCGAGGAACATTTCGCCTACGTACATGCGCATTGTATGACATTTCGGTCTCTCTTCAAGTGCAGTTAACGTCAACGAACGTACCCTAGAAACGATCCTATAAAATAGATAATTCTACCTAAAATAGATGTCCGATCCGACCACGACTGTTCGCCAAGTGTTCGGCCGTGTACCTCGCCCAGTCGTAAGTATTTTACACTGGCGACGAGGCGGTTTTTCGTGAAAAAATAGCATTTTCGTGAGTGAAAGCACAGAGAGTAAGGTTATGTTGTATTGTTTAGTTTAGAGCGCCCGGTTTTCGGCAAGTTGCAAATCGGCAGGCAGGTTCTTTTATTAATCGGTTCGGGGAAGGATAGATAGGCAATGGCGTTAATAGGCTCTATTTCTCTCTATCTCCAATGAGTGCTGGACGATGTATGCGGAAAGGTTGGACTTATTTTTCGTGGCAAACGACGTAAAAGATGAGGAAAAAAAGTAAGATCGCTCATAGCTTTGGTGGGAGCGGACACATATAAGCTTCTTCGCGATCTCTGTCATCCTAAATTGCCGAAAGAAATGAAATTTGACGAACTTTCAAAAATGATGAAAACTCAATTTGCTCCAGTTTTATCGGACTGGCGGGAAAGATCAAAATTTTGGGCGGCAACACAAAATGAAGGGGAAGGGGCGCAAGAATGGTACGCGCGAGTGCGTAGTTTGGCAATAGAATGTTCGTTCGAAACAAGTTTAAATTTTTGTTTACGTGAAAAATTTGTGACATGTATGTGTAGAGGACCTGTTTTTGACCGGATTTGTGAAACTTCCGCAAAGGACTCGACAAATAACACCCTTGATAACTTGGTAAAACTCGCGGTTCAGCGCGAAAACATGCACGGACAAAGTGCGACTGAACCGGTGTTATGGACAACGAATACGCGCAGTGCAACCGGTGGTGCGAATAAAAGAACTCGCCCGTTTTCCAGCAGTCATATGGGAAACAGTATGGCCGACGGTTTTGGTAAAAATTGTAACAAAGTGCGCGATAAAAATCGGGAAAATTTTAATAAAAAAACGTGCGATGTCTGCGGATGGGTGCATAACGGGGACGGAGAAGGTTGTCGTTATAAGAAATACCGTTGCAGGGCATGTGGAACCCAGGATCACTTGGCAAATGCGTGTCCCAGTCAAAAAAACAATGGTAAAGTGCGCCGACAAAACTTTTTGATGGAAAATACAGCAGAAAATTCGGGTAAAACAGAGTCAATTGTGGAAAATTGTGACTATTTAGATATGTTTAGTTTGTCGAATAATTGTAGTGACGCGTTGTTTAAAATCAATGTGATTTTAGGCAATAAAAATATGTTAATGCAGGTAGACACTGGGGCGACTGTAAACACAATTAGTTTTTTTCAAATTACGACCTGTCCGAGGACAGTATATTGTTGAGGGGATATTCTGGAACAGTGATTAAACCAGTGGGCTTCTGCAGGCTAAATACAAGAGTAGAAAACTTAGCCAAAAACATCAAGTATTATGTGGTTAATACATCAGGACCTTGTTTATTGGGTGTAACGTGTCATTTTTACGTTTAAGGCAACGTTACATATTTGTTTGTTTAGGTGGATAATCAAGGCTCTTCGACTCGTCTTTCTGTACACAAATTAAGGGTATTTTATAGAGCTAGGTTTGGAGGTTATATAGTGTCAAAAAAGTTACCTTATAAAGGAGACATTCCATCGAATTTCTGTGGACACTACGCACACCGTATTATCTGAACATCGTAATTGGAATTTAAGATCACAGGTTTCGGAAAAATCACATTAAAACTTTTGATTGTTTTGTTTATCTGGGGAATTTCGTAGTTTCCTTTGACGTTCATGAAAATAAACAGCTGTTCTGCTGGGGAATGGCGGCGTTGCCGCATCACAAATGGTTTCAGTAACAGGAGGGAAACATTTGGGTGAACATTCCATTCGCTTATGTTTATTTTGGAGGATATTGGCCCACTTTGATATCTTTATTAATTTGATAAGGAGAAGATAAAATAAATACTAGTTATGTACTTTTGTAAATGGGAGATAAACGAGGAATAAAAACCAGGACTAAAAGAATAAACAAAATCGTATTTTTATATTATATAAATTTATATATAATCATAGTTAAATAAAGTTAATAACTAACTCAGTCGGATTGAAGGGTTGTGTAGGGCTAGCTAGTGGGGAGCAAACTTAACATCGGAACACTCTTAGGCCAAGTTTAAGCAGTAGTTCAATGTGTATTTTTAGGTTCAAGTTCAGAAACAACTTTATTAATGTAGAAATGTTTTACAAGAATGGCGTCAAACCATATGAATCTTAGAGAAAACATATATAAAGAGCAAAGGAAACTTTTGACTAAAACTGTAACTAAAATACAACTAAATTCTACACTTAGTATAGCTTTACTCATATGGGAATTGGTTGAGTGTTCGAATATTCCTCTGTTTGATGCCTGCCCTGATCTCCAGTAATTGATTTTACAGTTGATGGTTTCAATGCTGAGCTTCTTACAGTCCGTCTGGTTATTTTCCTCCTACTTGATATGTTGGCAGGGGTCCGGTAGGCAAATGTTCGGTCTATGTATGGAGGGTGTCTCGACGTCCTTGTTATAAAAATTTCAACCGTGGAAATAGATCCGACAACACCTCAAGGTGCGTTTTACGTATTTTTCAATATCCCCTTGGTCGGTGCTGCCCCCTATATACCGGTATGGAACTATTGGTGTATTTCCTCATTGGTTAGTTTGAAAACCGCGGGTCTTTTTCCTCCAGTGTTGCAAACCGCATTTAGTGATTTTTTGATGAGAGCGTTTTTTTTATAAATAGGTTTGCATCCTTATTTGAATTTAACCGGGAAAATTAGGTTGGTACTATGCGTTTTACCGTCCCCACCACATTTACGAAGCGGTTTCCTGCGGCTTCATTTTTTTGTGTTCTCGACGGAGTGCCTTGTCTCTTTTCAAAAGAATTGGCGGTGGGTCGACAACAGTTTCTGGAATCGCCACTGTTTTTGGTTCTTGGCACTGCAGGGATTGCAGGAGATATCCCAGAAACTGTAGAAGTGAGTCCGTCGTGAGGCGTATTTCGTAGACGGCTCATATCCTCTGCATAGAGGGATTTAAGGCGGCCTACGCCGTTTCTACGGAAAGAGCAGTGGTAAGTTCGATTTTATTTTTTTCATTTTTTTGATTATTTGAGGACTCTTCAAGATAATATTTGCCTCCCAAATTGTAATTGTTTTTCGTGTGAAATGTACTTTTCGACAAGAGACATGGGGAATTTTTGGAGTATTTTTATTTTTTTTTAAGGCCACGTTTTGGGTAAAAACTATATATTGTTTTTCTCCTTTGTCTACAGCCCTGTCCATTCCATCGACAGCTGTGCTGGACGCTGGTGTGAAGCCGGGTGTAGCCTTGTAACCCTGGGAAAGGTACGTTAGGATTATTTTAGTTCATCTGTTTAAATCTGCTTTATTTTATTGAGTCGACATGGGGTTCTTGATTTAAACTACTCGGTGTAGGGGAACTTCGTGCAAAATAGACGAATTCCAGGAAACTGAAACATTTCATTTTCCACAGGGTTTTACGCTCGGGCAAGGATCTCACAACCTTTTGACCACCATGTGCTGCCCTAGCACCATGTGCTAAGCAAGCACGAGGGGAGGCGCGGGCAGAACCAGGACCAGAGTAGCAGTGAGTAATGGCGGAGTACACCACTTCCAGGTTTACAAAATAAAACACACATAAAATAATCAAGGACCAAGGTAGGAGCAAGCTTCAGATATAATCTTTCACATAAATCTTCAATATAATTTAGACGTAATCTTTTCATATATAATTTTTCACAGTATAATTGCAACATTGCTTGTAAACGCAAGGTAACGGTATGACGTCATAACCACAATTTTGCGGCGTATTTACTAAGTTTTCCTTCATTTCATTTATTTAAGACAATTTCTCTGTCAAAGTTAAAGTGCCTCGCTACTTTGGCCCGAACTTGTTTAATTTTTTTTGCATATTTCATGTCTCCAGTATTTCTTTTGCTTTACCTTTAAAATAAACAAGATGAACTAAATCTTTGTGTTATTTGTACAATCCAACGTGAACCAACTTTGCAGAGACAAAAGAGAGATGAGGTTATATTTTTTTGCGGTTTCCTTACATTGTTTTGCCTCATGGGGTAGATCTCGGACTGGGTTGCTGTCTGTCTCATTCTACCTAACGTAGAATGATGACAGCAGATATTTGGTCCAGATCTCCCCTATGATGGAGCGATTTTGGAAGTGTATTTTTTTTAACAATCATTTATGTAAGTGAGTCATACACTACTGACTCAAATGTAGGTACACTGTGACCTGCTGGAAATGTGCATCTACCTATAAAGAACTTTCTATTTGTGTCATTTTGATTCAGTTAAAAATCTTTTAGAATTTTATCTCGTTTATTAGTCAATTTTTTTGGTTTTTTGAATTACACAAATACTCTGGAAGCCTCGGAAGTAGGTAGAATTTCATTGTTTGGCTACAGCGTTTGGGTTGAACTGTATTTTATTTAAGACCTTCTTTGTAAAACATTGGTATTAAACACTGTGGCGCACTTAAAATTTTCTTATTTCTGAACCCCCCCACTTCTCCACTGAAAAATACAGTTCTGCTTCCAGATATTTGTTTAATTATTCAGTGGTTTTTGTGGTGTCACAAGTTGGCAAATTGTTATTATTCTAATTACAGTGTCACAAAATGGCAGCAACGTCTTTAAGCTGCCACAAATGTCATCCTACGCATTTTAATTGGCCACAAATTGGCGCCCAACGTGGTTTTTTTTTGAAAAAACACTTTTTAAATATTTTTTTTTGATAATATTTTATATTTGAGTATTGATTTTTTTGTTTGTTTTGTTGTTTTAGTAGTTCTCATAGTTTGTTGTTAGCTTATCTTCACAAGTTTTTTCTTGGAAAATAAAAGATTCATTCTTATTTATTAAGGAAGAATAAGTGGATAAAAAGCATGGGAGTTTTTATTCAACAGCGTCCAAATCATGTTCTTAACTCTTTAAAGTTTTTGTAGGAAAAACATGTTTTAATTTTTTTTGAGAACAGTAATGTAAATTTACTTCAATTTTTTGTTGATTTATAGGTGGATGGACCTCCAGACATGGTCTTTTTATGTTTTAAATATATGACATAGGTAGTGTGTTTTTTTTAACAATTTTTTTTCTGCAGGTTCATTTATTTATATTTTATTATTTCCTGCTTGTGATAAGATAGAAATTGTTTCACCGATTATTTTTTAGTGCAGTCAATTTATTTAGGTCAACAAGTTATTTTTTTTTGGTGATTTTAATTTTTTGTGGGATATCACCACTTGGAAATTGGAATATTTTTACAGGGTTTCACACAAATTTTTCTTAACTGAGTTGTTTTAAAGTAAATATAGCTTAACAGCTGGTAGCTTTGTTTAGTTGAAAGTATTAATTAGTAATGAAAGAAAAGGAAAATGAGTTTATTTTGCTTTGTCATTTTCTTTTCTTGTGTTTTTGGTGGTACCTGTTGATGGCATTTAACATCTTATGTCACTCAGTTACATCGGGTCAGAGGAGGGTACTACTTATAGTTAGCTCGGAAGTTTAGGGAACACAAGGCTAAAAAGTATCTTTTTTGTAGGACAGTTTTTTAGGTCTTTGGTTGCCATGTCTAGTTGTGTTTTCGTGACTGGTCAAATTTTTTTTTTTGGTAGAAGATACAGCGTTGGGCTTTGGAATGCATTTTTTCTAAAAATGACCTACGGGTATTTCTATCAATTAAAGTTTTTCTGGTTCACAATTATTTTTTTTCTGTATTTTTTTTCTGCGTTCAGGTCATAGCTTGGTCATGGCCAATGGAGAGCAAACATTTATGTTTGAGCCTTGAGAAGTTTTGCCTGCTCCGAATTGAATACAGAGAAAATGAATTTGAAGCCCAACTAGATATAATACCACAAAAGAAATGTTTAACTGAGACAGATATAGATATAAGTTTTTGTTGATTTTTTTTTAGTTCATTTGTAAAGTTCAGTAAATTTTTTTAAAGTAATGTCATTGTGAGGCCGTGAAATTGGTCAGTGAATTTAAGAGAGACTTTCAACTAAATATAAATGCTAGGCGGGGGTAATTGATAAAAATATTTCAAAGTTTTACTACTTTAAAAAAAAAAATAATTTTTCTTAAAAAGATTATTTTTTTTTCGGTAAACATAACTTCTCGAATTCTTGTTTTGGTCAAAACGGTTCGTATAGTGGTCGTAGTTTTAAAGGGTGACCAGACAGGTTATATTTTTTTTAGGGGACCAAACGGGAACTTCTGGAGTTACAACAAAAGGTGAACTTTTTTTTGTCTTAGTTGATCAGGCAGGAATAAATAAATCTTTTACTTCCAAATCATAATTTTAAATAACAAGATTTATTGGTTAGGTGTTTGGGTCTTATATAATGAAAAACGTTTTGTTTTTGGAGGATACTGGTATGATATGAAATTATTTTAATTTCATGCCAAATGTTGTTTGACGGCAGATATGCTAGTCTTCAGTTTTTTCGTTAGTTTGCATTTCAGGACAGTGGCGTGTACTTAAGGGGGCCTGTCATCTGCGCCCATTGTAAAGCAACTTCCAACTTACTTGCTTAGCTTTTTCACTTAATCTTCGTTTTGTTGCTTCTGAAATTAAAGCGTTATGTTGGATAACGATGGATGGTGTTAGACTGAGAAAGTACCTAGGTATTTAGGGATGAAAACTTGGAAGTTGTGGACAATTGGGAAATAATTTTTTTTTTTATTTCATTTTTTTTAATTTTAAAATAATTTCATACTGGTGACCTCAAATAATGAAGCAAATTTTTAAATTACACTTTTGTGGAATAAATGGGAAAGTGTTCAGGTTAAACAATAAATTTAAGATCATTGATTTCTAAAAAAAAATTTCAACCTAAGAATAAATTTAAAAACAATAGGTTTTCTTTGATACGACTAAACAATGATGAGGGCATATACTTTTTTTTGTTATGCATAATATGATAGTAGTACCTTTTGTATTGCAATAATTAGGGGTTTTCCTCCCGCGAGCTGGGTGGAAATGGAAGAAATGTTTTGTTCGGAGTGTAGAAATCGAGGAACGAGGACTTCCTGCTAATCTTTTTAGGATTTCGCAACTTCGGTTTTGGCTAAATTAAAATACATCCAAATTTGGCTTACAGGCTGAATCTCACATCTTCCAGGACCTTGCAGATTTGCGGAGAAAGACAAATTTTGTGATCTGGTTAGTTATGATAGGAAGTAAAATAGTAACATGCACATGAGGGAACTAGATATATCTGGGTTGGAAATTAGTGAGTTAACACTGACCTGAACAATTTTCCATAATAGTGTCCTATTTTTACAGGGTGCTTCAAAATATCTTCACCCTTTCTTTGAAATAAGATATTGTTTCGCCTGTGGGCGTTTAACCGTTGGAAAAAAATATATAGAGTCCAGATGGGATTGGAATGGAAATCACAAGTTTTTAGGTTTTATTGACATTATACTTAGGGAATAGGGGAAATGTCTAATAAAAAGTTTTTTTGGTTTTAGGCCGAGTTTTGTTGATATAACAGAAGTTTAATTGGGGCCGGGAGTTTTATTATGCTCTTTTAAAATTAATGTAATAGTTTTTGGTTCTTGATTTTGTTTTCTGGTTTTTACGCAGGATTATTCCCAACTGTTTCGTTTCAAAATGTAATTTGTATAGGGTCTCATTAGCCCTTGTACATTTGGTAATTTTTGCTTTAACTAATAGTTGTGGAAAGGGCCCAACTTAATTTTATATCTCGTAAACACCAGGAATAAGGATCTGAGAATGCATTTAGCAGTAAAATTTTTTTTTGATTAGATGTTGTGTGTAAAGACACTTGAGTAGTGAACCTTGGAATTGTTTTCATAGTTGTTTTCTGAAAGTGCACACAAGATAATTCTTTACGGGGTTGAGTGCAAAGTTTGAAACTTAGGTTCACATTATTATAGTGGTACAATAAATAAGTACTCACGTTGTTTACTTCCTTCAGTAATAATTTTAAACAAATATGCTAACATCGGTTGTTTTTTTTGCAACATATTTTTTTTCTTTTCCTAAACTGATTGTTTTTGCAATTACGATTTTTTATACCTTATGGTTCTTAAGTAAATTTTATTTTCAATCATTTTTTTTGTATAGTAAATTAATTTTTCTAGCTTATTCACTTTTCACATTCACACAGTTTTGGGAGAGGAAAGGAAATCTACAACTGTTTTTTAAAGGAAAAGAACAAAAACTGTTGACATAACTCTATTAAGATTTTTCTAGTGCTAATTTTATTTTAATTCTTTTAAAATCGTCAATAGGAGCTGCAACCCCACTTAAACATTTAGAAAATTTTTTTGAAAATATTTTTTTTAAATATTTTTTTTTTACTATTTTTTTTTGGAAGGAAACTTGATTTTCTTGTTGGAAAATTTTCTTTTTTGCTGCATAGTAGTACCTCGTCCTACAATTCTTTTACCAGTTTATTTAAATATTTTTTTTTGTGAATTAAAATATAATTTCATTTCGAAACCTCGCGTTTTAACAACCTATCATCATTTGTTTTAATTTTTTTTCTCCCTACTCCAAACCACCTATTAGGGTAGAGTAATATTTTGAAAATTTTAGTGAGCCACTAATTAATTTTTTATTGGGCTACTGTGGTCAACACCAAAATTTTATTTATTATTATTTTTTAAAAAAATTTGTTTGGATCCTAGGGTCTTTTTGACCATGGGTTAAAATTTTGGGAATTTCATTTTAACGATTATTAGAGAGTTGCAGTCCTACCAAGACGTTATTTGTGTAAATTTTTTATTACCATCGGTAATTTTTTTTTAAATTTTCTTTAAATTTTTTTTAATTACACACAACATCCTTACTAGTCTAATTCAACGCAATTTCAGCGAGCGGATTTTTTTTTAATTGAGCATATTTTACGATTTCTATAACATGAACATCTGTTCCGATGTTTATTGCGTTCACTTATATATTAAGGGATGATGTGGCTTTAAGCAATGCATGTTTCGTGTAAACTCAGAGTAGGTAAGCAGGTTAAAGTGGGTTTTGATTTTTTCTTTTTAGAAAAATCATTGTATACGGCGATTTGGGTTTTTTTTTGAGGAGTTTAGTTGTGGAGCCGTTCTGCAATAGCAGGAGTATACCCTAGCGTTAACTGTGTACAACAGCTTTGGGATTTTTTGTTATAGGTAGTCTGTTGTACGTTCCATTTAGGGATAAATTTACCTATTCGGTTGCTGAGATAAACAAACATCACTTAACTTTAATTTTAATCCAGTTCAGCTAGGATAAGCGCAATTATTTTTTTTTTGGTTTTACTCACGCAGGAGTGGAACATAAGACCTGAACACTGCCAAAACTCTTGTCTCTCTTTAATTTTTTTTTAATTTTTTATGGCTACTTGGTAATTCTAATTTAGGATTTAAGTAGTTATTTCTCTCTGCAAGGTTGGACGTCATAGTTGGTTGTACAAATAATTAATATGAACTATGATTACATTTTTAAATGCAAATAAATTTTATTTTCTTAATGCTCCGGTGTTCTTCGATTT
Organism: Aspidapion aeneum; assembly: GCA_963576565.1. Lineage (NCBI taxonomy): Eukaryota > Metazoa > Arthropoda > Insecta > Coleoptera > Brentidae > Aspidapion > Aspidapion aeneum. Next base: position 90,101,975 of record OY755038.1, read on the forward strand.
TGTTCGCGTCTGCCCGTATTTAAGTTTAATATTTTCTACATTTGTGAGAAAATTTATAGTGATTTTCACTAGTGAGTTTAAAGTGAACTTTGTGTTTGTTATTGCGTGGTTTAGTTTTATAATTGGGAGATATAATTAACAGTTTTAATTAAAGTTTATTGTTTGAATATAAAAGGCACCATGGCTATTTCTTTGAGTCGATTGTCTGACATAAGGTACTTAGTCAAGGACGAGTTAATCTACGAATTAACATGGAGAGGCATAGCCATTGGATCGGTGGAAGAGATGAAGCAACAGCTCATACTGATTAGACAGAGAGAAAGGACCGATGGAAGTATGAGATACCCCCCGTATCCCTTTAAATTTGGCCAGGATGCTTTTAGCTGCATGAAGAAGCTAGATAGTCTGGTACCGCTGGTAGACAAGTTCTCTGGTACGAGTAAAGGGGGAGAGTTTAGAAAAATCGCTGTAAGGTTGGAACATGTGTTAGCCAGGATAAATAACATGAATCCGTCTAACTTTGAAGAAAGTCAAACCAAAGGCATACTGGTTGCGGAAACCTTGAGTTTGATTGGGAGATTGCAGAGCCAAGCAACAGATTTATTAAGAGTTGGCGTGACCTCAGATGATGATGAAGCATCTGAAACCCAATCAACGAGTCGAAGCTCAGACCACCCGACAAATGCTGGCAACACACCTAACCAGTCTCATTTCCCGCAACCACAGCTCTCGAGCACACAAAGAACAGCTCAACAGCCCACAAACCAACCGTCGGTCATTGCTCCATTGCAAATGCAAGTGCTTACAAACCCGACTCAAACACCAATACAAGCACTACCCCCAATGCTGATCCAGAATGACGGTGCATCAGCTTTTTATTATCAACAACCGTCTACCGTTCCTTTGAGTTTAGCTGCCCTCCAAAGTAGCATTGCACCAATTGCTCAGTCACGACCGTTTTCATGTTCGTCGCCAGTACCAATGTCAAGTGATCCTGGTACCTCATATCACGTTGCACCTGTACCTCCGCATAAATGGAACTTAAAGTTTACAGGCGAGAGGGGTACAATATCTGTCACCGCATTTTTCGAGAGAGTGGACGAGTTGAGTCAGGCTAGAGGAGTCAGCAAAAAGGTTTTACTGAATTCGGGCATTGATCTTTTTGAAAAGTCAGCTTATACTTTTTACAAAGATGTACGTAGAGAAGTCCATACATGGGAACAGCTGGAACAAAGGTTCATGGCAGAATATCTTCCTTCTTCATATGGCGAGAAGCTATTGAAGGAAATACAAAAACGTAAACAAGGCCCTGGAGAGTCTATAGGGACCTATATTGCTGTCATGAACACATATTTCCAAAGACTTGGCTGTCCTGTTTCCGAAGAGGCAAAATTAGCTATCGTCTTCAGAAATATCGCGGACATCTATAAAAATGGGTTGATTGCTACTGAGGTCAACAGCCTATCACATTTAAAAAATGTGTGTCGTAGAATAGACCAGAGATATGGTTTAGAGGAGGAGAATTTTACTCCTAGGAAAAACCAATCAATCGAACCTGACTTGGCCTACGTTGACGTAGAGAGCGACAGTGACGATTTTCCAACAGAAGTCAGTGCAATTCAAATATCAAGTACCGCGACATCTAACCAACGGAATTCAAATCATCATGCTGATAGATTTGACAGAGATATGCAACAGCCAGCAAGCAATTTCGCTGCTAGAGCTGATAGAGATAGACAGCAACCAGCTAGTGGTCAGTCTAGTGAAAATGATAGGGATAGACAACCACCACAAGGTGCTAGACCTGGTAGGGCGAATAGGGACGTTGTTTGTTATAGATGCAACCAAACAGGGCACATGGCAATCGGGTGTGCACTACCTAGAGGTAAGCAGTGTTATTCGTGTGGTCAAGCAGGGGTTACAGTAAGAGAATGTCGTAATTGTAATCGTCAGGGAAACGGACCCAGGCGCTCGTAGGCGGTCGACCTTCGAGTCAGCCTGAACAAGCATCGACCGATAGGCTAACGTACGTTTTAGATTATGTGATAAGTCATGCTCGCAAAGATGAGAGGCCTTATTTAGAAGTGGATGTGCTCGGAAATAAGTTATTAGGTTTGTTGGATTCCGGGGCTTCACGTACCTTTTTAGGGAATCATGGTTGGTCAATCATCGAGAGGTTTGGTTTTTCACTTGATACGACGAAGAAGACGAGTTGTTGGGACAGTGCAGCTTCCTATGCGAGTTCAGGATAAATTTAGGTTAATAGAGGTCGTCGTCGTTCCTGAGTTGCCACACACTTTGATTTTGGGATTAGATTTTTGGATTTCGATGGGTATAGTACCGAACTTAAGTACTAATGAGTGGCACTTTGCCGATAATAAAGATGTGATTTGTTCTTTAAAAACATCAGACCAACAAACTACTCTTACGCCTTATGAATCAGAACGACTAGAGGAATTGGTGGATAAATATAAGACTATTATGGGTGACTCACTAGGATGTACAGACAGGGTAGAACACAAGATTACAACAGATGCAGCACCGATAAGACAACGTTCTTATAAGGTCTCACCGGTCATTCAAAAACTTATTGATGACGAGATCGACGAAATGCTGAAAATGGATGTAATAGAACGTAGTAGTAGTTCATGGGCTTCACCAGTGGTAATGGTACAAAAGAAAAACACAAAGAAATATCGGTTCTGCGTAGACTACCGCAAATTGAACTCAGTGACGGCGCGTGATAGTTATCCTTTACCACTCGTATCCGAGACCCTTGACAAGTTGAAAGATGCTAAATACTTGTCAACTTTAGATATCAAGAGCGCTTATTGGCAAGTACCAATGGAAGAATCATCGAAGCCACTAACAGCATTCATCTGTCGACGAGGTCTCTTCCAATTTAAGCGTTTACCTTTTGGTCTTCATAATGCACCTGCAACTTGGCAGAGACTCATAGATAGCATCATAGGAAACGATTTAGACCCCTACATGTACGTATATCTCGATGACCTCGTAATTGTCACACAGAGCTTTTCTGAACATCTTAGAATTCTTGAGGAAGTCCTACGAAGATTGCAGAATGCAAAGATAACGGTAAGTTGGGAGAAATGCCAACTGTGTAGGCCAGAAATGACTTACTTAGGATTCGTAGTGGACCGTCGAGGCATCCGAGTTGACCCTAATAAAATTAAAGCCATGTTAGAGCTCCAGAGGCCAAGAACTGCCAGAGAAGTTCGTAGAGTTGTAGGTACAATTTCCTGGTATAGACGTTTCATAGAGAATTTTTCAGCGATAATAGCTCCAATTACAGCTCTAACTAAGAAAAATCAAAAGTTCGATTGGACTCCAGACTGCGAAAAAAAAATTTATTAAGATTAAGGAACTTTTAGTGACTGCACCGATTCTTACATGTCCAGATTATACCAAAGAATTTGTCATTCAAACAGATGCATCAGGATATGGAATAGGAGCATGTTTAACGCAACCTTATCCTGAAGGAGACAAAGTCATATGCTATTTGAGTCGATCTTTGACTAGGCAAGAACGTGTTTACACGACCACCGAGCGAGAATGTTTGGCATTGGTTTGGGCGATAGAGAAGCTCCGGCCTTATATTGAGGGGATCTCATTTAAGGTCATAACAGATCATTTTAGCTTAAAATGGCTTCATAGCTTGAAAGAGCCCAGTGGAAGACTTGCTCGTTGGTCTGTTAAACTGCAGCAATATGACTTTGAAGTAATCCATCGGAAAGGGAAAGATTTAGTTGTCCCGGACATGTTGTCTCGTGCAGTACCCATGATTGACACAATTTCGCAACCCAGAGACGCTTCGACAGCAATTAAAGATCGATGGTACCAAAAGATGGTAAAGAGGGTCGTAGAATCACCGTTAAAATTTATGAATTGGAGATACACTGATAATAAATTGTATAAATATGTCAAACAAGAATACCCTCAACTTTCACCATCTAACGAATATTGGAAAGAGGTAGTCCCCAAAGATCATAGGCGTAGAATTATTGGAGAAGCTCACGATCCTCCTACCGCAGGACATATGGGTGTGTATAAAACCTTCCACAGACTGGCAGAAAAATATTACTGGCCAAAAATGCGCCAGGACGTGGCAACTTTTGTAAAGAAATGCTTTGTCTGTGCAGCTCATAAAGGGGATACACAAAGTGTATCTGATCAGATGATATCTCACCCAAAACCAACTCGTCCTTGGGAAATTATTTCGACGGATTTATGTGGACCTCTACCTCGTTCGACAAAGGGTAATTGCTGGATTCTTGTCGTTACAGACTATTTGAGTAAGTTTTCCTTAGTTTTTCCAATGCGAACAGCCCCTACTCAAGCTGTTGTCAAGCATCTTGAGGAGCAAGTATTTATGGTCTTCGGAGTACCCCGTTTGATACTTTGTGATAATGGCCCTCAATACAAAAGTAACGAGTTTAAACGTTTTGCTGAGAGTTATCAGGTTAAAATTCAGTATAATCCGTATTATCACCCCAGAGCGAATCCAACAGAAAGAACGAATCGTACGTTAAAAACCATGTTATGTTGTTATGTGAAAGACAACCACAGGAAGTGGGACGAACAAATACATAAACTTGCCTGCGCGATTCGTACTGCAACCCATGAGACAACCAGGATGTCTCCTTTCTTTGTTAATTTTGGTAGGAATATGTGTTTATCAGGAAAAGATTACTCCAACCCAGTTTTGTTATCTGAAGAGAATGGTGTACAAACTGCAGCTGAAAGTAAGAACGAAGGTTTCCGGAAGCTCTATGCGGATGTTAAGAAAAGGCTAGAGGTGGCAAGAGAGAAAAACGTAGTTCAGTATAATTTGCGTACAAGGGTACCCAACTTTGTTGTGGGTCAGCGTGTTTGGAAGAAAAATTATGTGTTGTCAGACGCTGCGAAGTTTTTCTCGAAGAAGTTAGCACCGAAATTCGTTGGTCCTTATGTGATTAGGAATAAAATTTCTCCATGGATATTTGAGCTTCAGGAACCATCGGGTAAAGTACTACCAGGGAGTTGGCGTGCCAAAGACCTTAAGTCGGCAGCGGACCTCTCCGATTAACCTTTTTAGGTTAATCGTCTTGAAGTTGGGGGGGGATTATGTAACGTGTCATTTTAACGTTTAAGGCAACGTTACATATTTGTTTGTTTAGGTGGATAATCAAGGCTCTTCGACTCGTCTTTCTGTACACAAATTAAGGGTATTTTATAGAGCTAGGTTTGGAGGTTATATAGTGTCCAAAAAGTTACCTTATAAAGGAGATATTCCATCGAATTACTGTGGACACTACGCACACCGTATTATCTGAACATCGTAATTGGAATTTAAGATCACAGGTTTCGGAAAAATCACATTAAAACTTTTGATTACTTTGTTTATCTGGGGAATTTCGTGGTTTCCTTTGACGTTCATGAAAATAAACAGCTGTTCTGCTGGGGAATGGCGGCGTTGCCGCATTACAAATGGTTTCAGTAACAGGAGGGAAACATTTGGGTGAACATTCCATTCGCTTATGTTTATTTTGGAGGATATTGGCCCACTTTGATATCTTTATTAATTTGATAAGGAGAAGATAAAATAAATACTAGTTATGTACTTTTGTAAATGGGAGATAAACGAGGAATAAAAACCAGGACTAAAAGAATAAACAAAATCGTATTTTTATATTATATAAATTTATATATAATCATAGTTAAATAAAGTTAATAACTAACTCAGTCGGATTGAAGGGTTGTGTAGGGCTAGCTAGTGGGGAGCAAATTTAACATCGGAACACTCTTAGGCCAAGTTTAAGCAGTAGTTCAATGTGTATTTTTAGGTTAAAGTTCAGAAACAACTTTATTAATGTAGAAATGTTTTACAAGAATGGCGTCAAACCATATGAATCTTAGAGAAAACATATATAAAGAGCAAAGGAAACTTTTGACTAAAACTGTAACTAAAATACAACTAAATTCTACACTTAGTATAGCTTTACTCATATGGGAATTGGTTGAGTGTTCGAATATTCCTCTGTTTGATGCCTGCCCTGATCTCCAGTAATTGATTTTACAGTTGATGGTTTCAATGCTGAGCTTCTTACAGTCCGTCTGGTTATTTTCCTCCTACTTGATATGTTGGCAGGGGTCCGGTAGGCAAATGTTCGGTCTATGTATGGAGGGTGTCTCGACGTCCTTGTTATAAAAATTTCAACCGTGGAAATAGATCCGACAACACCTCAAGGTGCGTTTTACGTATTTTTCAATATCCCCTTGGTCGGTGCTGCCCCCTATATACCGGTATGGAACTATTGGTGTCTTTTTCCTCCAGTGTTGCAAACCGCATTTAGTGATTTTTTGATGAGAGCGTTTTTTTTATAAATAGGTTTGCATCCTTATTTGAATTTAACCGGGAAAATTAGGTTGGTACTATGCGTTTTACCGTCCCCACCACATTTACGAAGCGGTTTCCTGCGGCTTCATTTTTTTGTGTTCTCGACGGAGTGCCTTGTCTCTTTTCAAAAGAATTGGCGGTGGGTCGACAACAGTTTCTGGAATCGCCATTGTTTTTGGTTCTTGGCACTGCAGGGATTGCAGGAGATATCCCAGAAACTGTAGAAGTGAGTCCGTCGTGAGGCGTATCTCGTAGACGGCTCATATCCTCTGCATAGAGGTATTTAAGGCGGCCTACGCCGTTTCTACGGAAAGAGCAGTGGTAAGTTCGATTTTATTTTTTTAATTTTTTTGATTATTTGAGGACTCTTCAAGATAATATTTGCCTCCCAAATTGTAATTGTTTTTCGTGTGAAATGTACTTTTCGACAAGAGACATGGGAAATTTTTGGAGTTTTTTTATTTTTTTTTTAAGGCCACGTTTTGGGTAAAAACTATATATTGTTTTTCTCCTTTGTCTACAGCCCTGTCCATTCTTCCATCGACAGCTGTGCTGGACGCTGGTGTGAAGCCGGGTGTAGCCTTGTAACCCTGGGAAAGGTACGTTAGGATTATTTTAGGTCATCTGTTTAAATCTGCTTTATTTTATTGAGTCGACATGGGGTTCTTGATTTAAACTACTCGGCGTAGGGGAACTTCGTGCAAAATAGACGAATTCCAGGAAACTGAAACATTTCATTTTCCACAGGGTTTTACGCTCGGGCAAGGATCTCACAACCTTTTGACCACCACGTGCTGCCCTAGCACCATGCGCTAAGCAAGCCCGAGGGGAGGCGCGGGCAGAACCAGGACCAGAGTAGCAGTGAGGAATGGCGGAGTACACCACTTCCAGGTTTACAAAATAAAACACACATAAAATAATCAAGGACCAAGGTAGGAGCAAGCTTCAGATATAATCTTTCACATAAATCTTCAATATAATTTAGACATAATCTTTTCATATAAATTTTTAATATAATTTAGACGTAATCTTTTCATATATAATTTTTCACAGTATAATTGCAACATTGCTTGTAAACGCAAGGTAACGGTATGACGTCATAACCACAATTTTGCGGCGTATTTACTAAGTTTTCCTTCATTTCATTTATTTAAGACAATTTCTCTGTCAAAGTTAAAGTGCCTCGCTACTTTGGACCGAACTTGTTTAATTTTTTTTGCATATTTCATGTCTCCAGTATTTCTTTTGCTTTACCTTTAAAATAAACAAGATGAACTAAATCTTTGTGTTATTTGTACAATCCAACGTGAACCAACTTTGCAGAGACAAAAGAGAGATGAGGTTATATTTTTTTTGCGGTTTCCTTACATTGTTTTGCCTCATGGGGTAGATCTCGGACTGGGTTGCTGTCTGTCTCATTCTACCTAACGTAGAATGATGACAGCAGATATTTGGTCCAGATCTCCCCTATGATGGAGCGATTTTGGAAGTGTATTTTTTTTAACAATCATTTATGTAAGTGAGTCATACACTACTGACTCAAATGTAGGTACACTGTGACCTGCTGGAAATGTGCATCTACCTATAAAGAACTTTCTATTTGTGTCATTTTGATTCAGTTGAAAATCTTTTAGAATTTTATCTCGTTTATTAGTCAATTTTTTTGGTTTTTTGAATTACACAAATACTCTGGAAGCCTCGGAAGTAGGTAGAATTTCATTGTTTGGCTACAGCGTTTGGGTTGAACTGTATTTTATTTAAGACCTTCTTTGTAAAACATTGGTATTAAACACTGTGGCGCACTTAAAATTTTCTTATTTCTGAACCCCCCCCTTCTCCACTGTATAAAAGTTACCGGGCATATCAATGTTTTACCTAGCTGAAAAATACAGTTCTGCTTCCAGATATTTGTTTAATTATTCAGTGGTTTTTGTGGTGTCACAAGTTGGCAAATTGTTATTATTCTAATTACAGTGTCACAAAATGGCAGCAACGTCTTTAAGCTGCCACAAATGTCATCCTACGCATTTTAATTGGCCACATGGGTAGATATTTTTTAAGACAATTTAACATCGGGCTAGACTTTAGAAACATACATAGCATGGAAGATAAGAAGGACAGGCTCATAAAAAATATTCGGATGTGTTTACTTCCAGACTGGGTACTTACAAATATGGTACTGTTTCAATAAGAGTAAAAGAAGGGACCAGGCCAGTTTTTTGTAGGCATAGACCACCTCTGGCATATAAAAAGCAGGTAGAAGATCAAATAAATGCCATGGTTAAGGACGGCATTTTGGAGCCAGTTTTAGCTTCAGAATGGGCTACCCCCATAGTGCCAGTTTGGAAGGCTGATTCAACTGTTAGAATTTGCTGCGATTTTTCAGTATCCTTAAATAAACACTTAGAACGACCGGCACACTATCCTCTTCCAAGAATAAATGAATTATTTGCTAAATTAGGTGGGGGGCAACTCTTCACAAAACTAGATTTGAATAAGGCATACATGCAGTTTCTTTTGGACGAAGAAACACAGGAATTAATGACCCTAACCACACATATGGGTTTGTTTCGCCCAAAACGCAAGTTATTTGGCATCTCCCCTGCTAGCAGCATATTTCAACAAAAACTAGAGCAATTGTTGCAGGGGTCTGAACAGCATTGTAAATTTTGTGGATGATGTGGCTATAACTGGGCCTGATTCAGTCACATATTTGAGAAATTTGGAGGCAGTGCTCGTCAGATTGCAAGATGCAGGTTTGACTATAAGACCTGATAAATGCACCTTCTTTGCTAAAGAAATTGAGTTTTTAGAAATGAAATTAAACAAAACTGGCCTAAAGAAAAGTTCTAAGAAAGTATCAGCCATAATAAATGCAGAAAGACCTAGAACAATAACTCAAGTTAGGTCATTTTGTGGCCTGGTACAATATTATTCTCGTTTTATAGAAAATCTGGCAAGTATCATGATCTCAATTTACGACCTACTCAAGAAGGGAAAAAGCAAAGAGATCCAGTGGACAGAGGAATGTGAGTTGGCATTCCAGAAAATTAAAGAGTTAATAAAAGAGGACATAACTTTAGCACATTTTAATCCAGATGACAAGATAGTATTAATCACGAGAAATCTATGGCTATTATAGACCGGGCAGCAGCCATTATTTTTGGACTAAAATATTTTTCTCAATATTTGATTGGACATCAATTCACGATAAGATGTGACCACAAACATTTATTGGGCATTTTTGAAGAAAATAAGGGCATCCCAATAAGAAACAGAGACAGGCTGCAACGCTGGGCAATTTATATGTCTGGATTTGACTATAAATTTGAACATATCTCTGGGAAGCAAAATTTCATGGCAGACTGTCTGTCACGATTACCAGATAAAGTAATTAAATGTCCACCAGATGTAGGAGATGAAGAACCTCAAAAGTACATAAATCTTGCTTCAACTAGAAATGAATGGCCCATAGACAATGAAAAAGTGCAAGAAGAGACACAGAAAGATATCATTTTAAGCAAGATCTTGGACTATTGCAAAAGGGGTAGATGGCCCAAGAAAGTGTCAGAAGAAATGATGCCATTTTTCAGACGTTAAGACGAACTTTTTGAAGAATGTGGCTGTGTCATGTGGAGTCATAGAGTGGTGATTCCGAGATCCCTAAGAGGCGAGATGCTTGAATTAATTCATGTAAGTCATTTAGGCATAGTAAAAAGTAAGCAGCTGGCTCGCTTATACTTATGGTGGCCAGGTTTAGATGGCGAGATTGAAAAACTGATAAAATCATGCTTAAAAACATTACCAGCTCCACAAAGAACAACATTGACACCATGGTCGAGGCAAAATCTATTTGATTGTGACTGATTCTTACACAAAAGGGCCTGAGGCAATCAGTGTGATAAGTTTAAGATCAAATTAATTGATTGAGAAGCTCAGAAACATCTTTTGTTGCTTTGGATTGCCGGAATTAGTGGTAAGCGATAATGGGACAAGCTACAGTTTGGAATTTAAGAATTTCCTACAGAAAAACGTTATTCGACAAGTTCTAATTCCGCCTTTTAATAGTGAGAGCAATGGGGCCGCTGAAAACGCAGTGAAAACCTTCAAAAAGAAAATCACAGCTGCGGTCAATGATCCAAAGAATACAAATGTTACTTTGAGTGCTTTGGTTCCTCGGTTTTTATTAAATTACCGCAACACATCCCATTGCAGTACTAAATACTCACCCACAGAACTAATGTTTGGTCGAAAAACGAGAACCCTATTGGATATAGTGAAACCAGTAATAAAAACAAACATAGGGAACACAAGTGCAATAGAAAACATGAAAAAAGCACAAGAAACTAAGATCAAACATAAGAGTGGGAGAAAAAGAGAATTCGAGGAGGAAGAAAAGGTGATGATCAAGGACTACAGAGTGAGAAACAAAAAGAACTGGGTAGAAGCGATCGTCATCAAGAGAATAGGTAGAACACTCTACTTATGCAGGCTAAAGTCTGATGCAATATGGAAAAGACATACAAATCAAGTGTTAAGAAGGCAAGTAAGATCTGCAACTGAAGATAAAAACGTCACAGAAGCAGAAGAAAATGAGCCCAGGAAAATAGTCATGACAAAGACATGCATCGGAAGAATTGGTCAAAGGCTAGAAGACCCTCAGAGTAGTGAAATGTCAGGAAAAGAACCTGGAAGTGTCATAAAAGTAGGCAGCAATACAGAAGTTTTAAAAGATCCTGACATTCCTTCCACGTCTTCACTAGGCCAGGAAACAAGATGACAAAATCTTGATGAGCTCAGCAGTAGCCATGAGGACTTAAATAGTGAAACTATAGAGTTCACAGATGACAATGAGATCGTGTTAAGTGATTTTTATGGGTTTCCAAATCCTGGTCTGACAGACAACCCAAAAAGTGACATCAAGACTGAAGAGGCAATAATGAAGAGAAGCTCACGTAGAAATCGAACCAAATTGCCAAGTCGGTTCAAAGACTACACTTTGGACATTGATTAAGTGCAATACAAATTGTTAAAATTGCATGTTTGTGTATAAAATTTGCACTTAAAAACAATTTAAGGGTAGTTTAGAGTTAAGTGTGGAGGGAATTGTGATGTATTGTTGGTCGCCTAACTCGCTTAGTCATATCGCGAGGAACATTTCGCCTGCGCACATGCGCATTATATGACATTTCAGTCTCTCATCAAGTGCGGTTAACGTCAACGAACGTATCCTAGAAACGATCCTATAAAATAGACAATTCTACCTAAAATAGACGTCCGATCCGACCACGACTGTTCGCCAAGTGTTCGGCCGTGTACCTCGCCCAGTCGTAAGTATTTTACAATCAATCATGGAATTAGGTAGATCTGAATCATCTTTCTTTGACTTTATATACTGCCAAAACGCTGATGGATTAGTTTTAATATCGTTTTGTAAACGGGAACAATGTGCTTTAAAAATATCAATATTGTCTTTAATTTCCCTTCTTAATTGCTGAAATTCGGTAAGGTCTGTATAATCCCTATGTATGTACCTTTTCCATATCTTATGTTTCTTTCTTATCGCTTTTATTATATCAGATGTGAACCACGGCGGATAACTACGTTTTTCTTGTTTTGTCTTTGGGACATAAATATCAAATGTATCATACAGCTTCTGATAAAATGCATTACAAGCTTCATCACAGTCAGTTACACAATCCAAGAAATTCCAGTTAATTCCACAAAGACTCTTGTTTAAACCTGGAAAGTTAGCTTTTCGAAAATTGTAAAAATGTTCAATTCGGTTACTTTTTTATTTTTAGATTTAGACACATATTCAAAAAGGCAAACAAGAGCAGGGTGTATTAAGATTTCTCTGACAAGAGTAGCATTGGCTCGTTCTACAGAACATTTTTTATTACACAAAACCAAATCTAAAAGTCTGTCATCTGAATTGTAAACGTCATTAAATTGGATCAGATCCATAAAGTTAATAAATTTATGAAATGGCAACAGCCCCCAGAATCAGTAAGCTAGCACTGTGTGGGTATTCCAAAGAAGTTAAAATTTCAAAAATTGTCTCAAGTACTGACTATTTAGGTTGAGAGGAATATAGAACAATATAATACCTACTGGGGTAAACTCCAACGAAATTTTCGCACCTACCACATCGATTAATAGGATGTTTTTACCTTCTATGGCAAGTAAAGTACCCCCTTCAGTTGTGAGTTGAGTGATTTTAAGATCTCTATCTTTTCTGAAAACAGTAAATCGAAATTGAAAAAGTTTAGAATTAAGAACCCCGTCTTGAATCCAAGTTTCGTTTAGCGCCACAATCTCATAGTTGCATACTGATGAAGAATTAAAAATAACATTAGTCAGTTTGTTCAATCCTTGCACATTTTAATAGTAAACAGAAAAATTATGACGAGAACGAAAAAGCTTAGATTTTGAAGAAAAACTGTTGTCATTTGTAGTAAAAGCTTGATTTACTAGTACAGTGCTATCCTGTGGTTGCTATTTACTTCTTGTTGGTCTAAAGATTTCTCTCCTAGCCTGTTCCAGAGATCTTTTATAGACTTGACAACTCTTATAATCCCAGGCGGCATGTTCAGTAGAAAATTTAATTTGGTATTTAGAGTTGTGGAATTCACAGTTATAACATTTAGGCACGTAATCTTTTTTGTTACTGTTAGGGCAAGATTTTACATCATGAGAATCAGCACAAAGAGGGCATGCAGTTTCATTTTTACAGTATTTCGATACATGGTAAAGGCTATTATAAGTGAAACAACGAGGAATATGAATTGCCTCAAAAACGGTACAGCTGTCCAACCCAACAATCACCCTACCCCTACCAAGACATTTTTTAAAAGTATCAGCACAGACTTGAATAGTGGCCTGATAAATATTAGGATTTTTTTTAGTAGAAGTTACACGCAAACTGGAAAAAAGAAAATAATCGTATTGTCAATTTATAGAACTGAGAATCTACAAATATTAATTAGTAAACTTGATCAAATTTTGAATGACTTGTTAGATAAAGATTCCATTATCTTTTTAGCAGGGGATTTTAATTTAAATATTCTTGGAAATGAAAAGTGGCCAGAAATTTTCAAAACATTTCTCACATCTTTCAATATTTCTCCTACTATCAAAGATTACACACGCATAGATGGCAACAAAAAATCCTGCATAGACAACATTTATACAAATCTTGATATTTTTACGTCTTTGATCTTCAATCCACATACATCTGATCAAACTGCACAAAAACTAATATTTGATTGTGAAATAACAAAAAATAGTCAAGTTAAAAAACGGTCTTATACCACAGAAAACAAAGAAATTTTCAAGTTTTTGCTGAGCGAAGTTGACTGGCAACCAGTATTTAGCTGCCTCTTAGCAGATATTGATAAACAGTGGGACACTTTCATTAATATTTTTCAAACAATCTTTTTTCAATGTTTTCCTGAAAAATCATTCTGTACAAAATCAAAAAAATCAAATTGGGTACAAACGCGAAAGATAATTGAGTCAAAAAATAGGCTTGATATTCTCTATACCGTAAGTGCAAATGACCAGAGGTATGTGGCTGAATACAAAGCTGAAAAACGTAGGTATAATTTGCTTTTGGCAGAGGCACGCAAGAGTTATTATCAAAAAAGAATAGACAACAGTGATAATAAAACAAAGGTATCATGGCAAATAGTTAAAGAGATAAAAGGTGGCTCAAAAAGATCAAAATTAGGTTTACAAGGAGAACCTCAGAAACTGAGCATTGATATAAACAAATATATGGCAGATGCAGCTCCAAGTGCGGTAAAAAAGATAAATTCAGTTGATAACTTTTCAATAAATATTTAAAAAAATACGGAATGTATGTATCTTTCTTCGGTGTCTGAATCAGAAATACTGAATATCATAAAAAAATTAAAAAATAAACATAGTTTTGGTCACGATGAGATTTCAACTCATTTAATAAAATATGTTTCATCCGAAATAGCAGGACCACTGTATTTTTTAATTAATAATTCTTTCAGGTATGGTTCATTTCCACAACAACTGAAACCGGCAATTGTCAAACCACTGCATAAGAAAGGAGATCCTTCAAAAATAGATAATTATCGACCGATAAGCCTTCTCTCATTCTTCTCCAAAATTTTTGAAACTACAATGTGTAACAGATTGCAAAATTTCTTTATGAAGAATAACTTAATAAACAGCTCTCAGCATGGATTGCTTAAAGGCAGATCAGTTGAGACCGCAACATATGACTTTATCACTAAAATCATAGAGCACTTGGAGGCAAAAAAGAAAACATTAGGAGCTTTTTTAGATCTTTCTAAAGCTTTTGACAGCCTTGAGCACAATTTGCCCTGCATTAAAGTGGATAGAGTCATATCTTACGGGGCGGTCTCAAAGGGTCTGTCTGTACAGATGGCTCAAAAACCTTCTCAGAGTCCATCAACATCACCCTGGGAATTCCTCTTTCTTGTATATATAAATGACCTAGCTGATGCTGTCACAAATGAATCAACAGATCTCTTAAACTTTGCTGACGACACAAATGGACTTTTCTGTGGCGTGACTCTTGAGGCACTTTTTGAAATAGCAAAGGATGGTTTGTGTAAGGCTGAGAGGTGGTTTAGCGGGAATAAACTCTTGTTGAACAGTGACAAGACGGTTATTGTTTGTTTCAGAACAGCACAGTCGCGTGAGCACTATCCTGAGACCCTACAGCTCCTTGCACAGAATATTAAACCATCTGAATTTGTTAAATTTTTAGGGTTTTACATAGACCAACATTTGATATGGGGGGTTCAAATACAAAATGTCTTAAAAAAGTTAAGTTCAGCTTGTTATTCAATAAGAATTTTGAAAGACTATCTGCAACAAGATGTGCTGCTCTCTGTATATTATGCAAATTTCTACTCAATAATGCGCTATGGAGTGATATTCTGGGGGGAGCTGTGGGAGCATCAGATGTATTTACCTTACAAAAAAGAGTGGTAAGGACCATCCTAGGAATGAAGGCTAGAGATTCCTGTAGAGGTAAATTTAAAACCTTAAATATTCTTACTTACACTGCTGTCTATAGATTTGAGTGTATCATGTTTGTTTTTAACAATTTTCAATGCTTCAATCACCTTTTACCGAGTCATGAGCACAACACCAGAGGCTCAAGCCTTAATATTCCGGCCCATAGGTTGTCTTTAACAGAACGCAGCCCACTCTGTGTGTTTGTAAAATTTTTTAACAATCTTTCAAGAGATATACAAAGTGAGCAAAACATAAAAGCTTTCAAAAAAAAGGTTTTTTCTCATCTGGTCAATTTAGAACCATATTCTGTTGAGGATTTCTTTAGTGTTTCCTTTTAATTGTAGTGTTTCTCAATGTATTGAATGGTATTTTTAAAATGTTTGCTCTTTTGAGCTTCTAATTGTTTATTTTTGTATTTTTTAAAATGTAATGTATTTCACACTTTACAAAACCTTTCAGATAATTTTAGTATTAGGTGTAGAGATTATCATAGTTGTATTAAGCTACTGAAATTTTAAATTTTAAATATTCATATTTTTAAATCAAAAACGTAAATTTTTCTTGAGATAGGTTTATTGATGGGTTTTTGACACTATTTGCTTAATTACACTGTAAAAAATTTTGCAAATAAAGATCTACTCTACTCTACTCTACTCTACATAGACCATACCCAAACTAGGCAATTAAATATCTTTATCCCTACCAAAAACAATGCAATAAAATTCATTCGACGCAGCTCATGGAAGGCGGAGCATGACTCGAGAAGGATGAAGAGGGAAAGTTGTTTCTGTTCTTATCTAAAGACCTACTAAATTAGTTTTTCTCTTTCTAAGCTAGCTGTTACCGTAACGGTATATTCACCTGCATTTACATATTTTAGAAGCTCGGTTAATACGGAGCACAAACTCGCGTACGTAACGAATAATCAGGGTCTTATACTGTCTCGGTTAATCTAGAGCTTGGATATTCGAGACTCGGTTAATCGGAGTTCCACTGTATTTGGATTTTATGAAGATTGAAACTAACTTTACAAATTATAACCGCAACTTAGTTGTAAAGTTACGGATGTAAATTTTTTCTAATTTTTGAAATGATCATTTTAGTTTAAGTTAAGCAAATTTAAATAAAATTATTTAAAAATGTGGATACATTTTTTTCGTAACTTGCTGTCATCTTGATATTCGGGTTCCGGACAATCCGTGATCGTCGAGCAAAACTTTAGCTTTAAGTGTTAGGTACTACTAAGCTAAATTTGCTCTGCTACTATATGGTAAATTGATCTGGAAGAAATCTGCTTAAATAAGAAAATAAACAATGTGTTTAATGCTACGAACCCTATTCAAGGTAACATTCCTACCTTAGTTGTATCTGCTTCGATATCTGCTGTAGCAAGCTGACTTTCAATTGGTGTGACTAAAGATGACTCTGCAACAAGTCGAGGCGGTGACACCATTGGGGATGCTGTAGCTGACTCATCAGCGGAATGAACGGAAGGTGTTGAGATGGCGCGAGATGGGCTAGCGACAAATAAAATAATATGTACGATCACCCAGTTTTTTAGTGTCATCTTTAAATGAGTAAACTCGTCTGGAAAGTTCGGAATTTCAACGGGCTTTAAAAAATGCATAAGAAGATCTGTTCTGATCAAGTTATTTAAAACCATGCGGTTTTTCTTTGTATTCTACAAATGTGAGAAAAATAGGACGAAAATAGAAAAGTTTACATACAGCTTGCCCCATTTTCCATGGGTTTTGATTGTCAACTTGCTAATTGATAAAGACAGCGACCTGCGAAATTCAACTTACTGTGTCTTTTTGAGCTCTTAAAATTAGTGTAATCAATTTTTGCCATACCCCGTAAAAATATCGTCATTTAAATAAACCTTTATATCTTTCCCTTGCTTATTTTTCAAGATATTTTAATTAAAAAAAAAATTATAATCACTTATTTTAAGAAAAAATGAAGCTACATACATTATTTAGTAGGTATTTAATATTGTGTACTAGGGATAGGTCAAGGGGTGAACAACTGCCCAAGTACTGCCTATGAACCTCCTAAGAAGTAACACCTAGTCTTGTCCATGCACCGCCTAGTACTGTCCAAATATTACAAACGTAGTCAGTAATGGGAGTACTGCCCAAGTAGTGTTTAAAAACCTATAAAACTACTGCCTGTAGTTGTTCACCTCTCGGGATAGGTTCTTCATAAAAAATTAATTGTGAGCTTCAAACTTTCTGATAGTTTCTTCCAAATGACCCATGCCAAATAATTTTAGCTGGAATATCGTAAAAAGCTTTGAGAGTACCCCTTACCTGTCTTTGCTTTCTCTACTTCGTCGGTCGCTGGACAGCTTTGGTCGTTTTTGGAACAGTTCCGCCACATTTATCTTTCTCTTTTTCTCTCTTCGCTCTTCCTTAGTGCTGCTAACAGGATCAAATAAGGGAGACCCTGAGATTGGTTTATCTGCGAGCTTTGGCGCATTCGCCTAAATGTATAAAAACAATATTTTGTATAATAACTGCTAATAAAGAAACTAAGCTAAAATTATGAATTCGTTGTCTGAGTAAACGTTGTCCAAGGCCACCCATGTAATAGATATTTTTTTTATTACTTTGCATCACATTTATGATGACAACTAATATGTTTTATTGTTAAGATATGTATTACATTGTTGAAAAATTATTTCTTACTTTTTTTAACCTTGAAATTCTATCGGTTATATTATATATTTTTGAAATCAGATAGAAGCAAGGCATCTAAAAATGTAGAAAAATACAGGAGGTGTCGTTTAAAATAAGAAAGCTTGTGTCAAAATTTGAAATCTACATTTTCGTTTAAAGATTCTTAAGGTTCATAGAATATCATGAAAGTTTTGTATTTATCGTACTTTGATATCTATTAATATATAAACTCTTTGTACTTTTGTAACTCTGTACGTTTATCAAAATTACTTCCCAATTTATCTTTTTTTTTAGAAACGCTGTAGAACAAAAATACAAAATATACTTTAAAATAAGTTTTATAGGGTGGCTTTAAAACATTTACAAACAGGGAGTCATTTTTGTATGACCAATAAGGTATATTTCCGAAAATATCGTATTTGGTTATTTCTGAACCGTTATATTTTTGTCCAGCATAGAATTAGCTTTTAGCAGGAAACAATAGTCTGCGGAAATATCCATTTGGAAAATTGGCCTACCTTTGCAATTCTATTGGGTTTAACGGCTTTGATGTATCCATCATCAAAATGAACTTCGTACGCCCCGTTATCCAGCTTTTTTCCAATGGTGGCCGGGAATTTCCGGGAATCACTCCATGCCGCCATGACCTTAAAGAAGAAACATAAAATTACAAATAAAATTGTGTGTGCTTAAGACCACCCGGCAGAAGTGTAAACTTCAACAAGGCGAAATTAATAATACTGGCCTTCATCTGCATCATAGGGATGGGCTCTCGGAGCAGTACCTGTTCATTTCGGAACAGGTTTTTACTCGGAACAGGTCGGAACAGGTTTTTTAAGTTGTTCCATTTCGTCGGAACAGTTGTTTTTAAATGTAACCGATCCGCGGATAACAGAAAAAATAATCAAAGTTGGGGACCGGCACAGGCAAATCGGCTGTCTAAGAACAAAGAGAGCAAAGTAAAAACGTGATGACCTTTTGGTCACAAAGTTTTATATGGGCCACCCGTGAGGCACGCTACGCTATTTTGACCAGCCCACTTTGGAACAGGAGCAGAATTTTCGGAACAGGTTTTTTCTTGATCCGGAACAGTTTATACCTGTTCCTAAAAAAACGCTGTTCCGCCCATCATCATCATCATATCGCTCGCTGAATGTTCTCACAGTTAGTCGACTCGAGCCGACTTCACCCGAATGAGCGTTACATAGCCGAGCCTGACGGCTCAGTTCAATTCACTACCCACAAAAATTGCTAAACGCGCCTAAAGAAGTTTACACTTAAAAAAAAAACTGATGTTTTGTATGTAAACACTGTTTTAGAAATAATGTTGCCTTTGCAATGAGTAGGTACACAATATTAAACTAACTTGACAACACTGCTTTTCTCGTCATACGAAACCGCCAGGTGATCTTTTCTCGCGCTGTCTTTGTCTTATGGAGTTCATTTATATTTATACGCATTTGGTTCTCTAGCAATGGGGATTTCTTTTATTAGAGAGTTATTAAAATATGTGATCAAATTTAGGTGTCAATAGAATTTATACGTTATTCGACTGAATTCAGAAATCCAACAATTGGCGATAAAATATGACCACAGTGTTAAAAAAATTTCAAAATACTAGCCCTGAAGCTCATTCGTCGGATGAAGGGCAAGAGTTGTTAATAATAAACATAAAAGCTCATAAAACCTAAGTCTTAGTGCTTTTAAAACCAGAATTAAGTCAGTTTTTAGTTAATGTTGCAATACTAATTGCCGTTCATTGGGTTAGGCATTTTTCGTAAACATATAAGTTTAGCTTTTTGATCCTTAGTTTAGGCTTATTTTTCTTAAACATGGAAGTTTAGCTAAATATAATAAATACATAAACAAAACATTAAAGGTATGTGTCCATAGCGCTATAATACAACCTAAATCATTTAAGAAGTAACTCTGTAGAATGTCCAGAAACTATGTTGACAAAAATATGGTTAGTGTCGGCAGCCTGTTCAGGAATTCATTATTTGTAGTCAACTGATCCAACAACCGGTAAATGTCAGATGAACGACATATGTGATTTGTAAAAATCCGTGCTGCTGAATAAAAGAACTTTCGCAATAAGTTAATCTACCTTAATTTTATATCTGCGGTATACCAGGAGATGCTCGTTTTGGAGATTTTAACTACATAAAAAATTAGGGGAGGGGATTCTGAAAGAATTTATCTACTGATTTCTATTTAGTGTATTGACCGGTTGTCGACAGAAAAAACATTTTTCAAAAAACGATTTTTCGAAAAACGATTTTTAGACATGCATTTTTGTCCACAAACATTTTATTCGCAATACGATTTTTTTTTAGCTCCTCGGTCTTCTTTTTTAAAAGTCGAAATAAAAGGTTAACCTTGGTGAATTGATCGCAAAACTATTCTACACGATCAGTTGAACACGGTTGGCTTTTACTCACCGATTTTGACCTCCAAAGAAGAGGAGATATTTCCCTCCAACACAAACGAAAAAAAAATCGTGTGGAAAGTGAAAAACATAAACAAAATTAACCTATATACCGGGGATAATTTAGTGGCATCCAGGCCAGGAATAAATAAGAAAAATAAGATAACAAAAATATCCTAACAAAGAAACATTAAGGATGACGAAACGATTTCGGAATAAGCGAACTTTGAATCAGTACCTTGGTGGCTCATTTGGTAAGAATATCAGCCTAGTAAACAAAAGGTCGCTGTTTTAAACCCAGCCTGAGGCAAAATCTTTTTATTATCTTATTTTTCTTATTTAGACCTTGCCCTTATGTCATTAAATTCTCCACGTTATATAATTTATACTTTTTTAAATATTTTTTTAATTTTCAAATTTATCATCAGTGATGTCGTCTTTTCAGAGCAAAACTCTCTTATTACCGCCTCAAGAAATTTTAGTCGTTGTTTGCAAACTTTAAAATGTTTTAAACTTAACTAAAATTAGAGTCCCTGTATGTGACAGATCCAATATCTGTCACATACAGGGACTCTAACTAAAATAACTTAAATTTAAGAACGAGTGAGTATATTGGATTAAACAGGCTTTCAAGGAGTTTCGGGTGCTTCTGCAAGAACACAATAAATAACCGAGATGCCAAGTTGCCTAAGATACTAACATACAAAGCATGTTAAATCATTGCTTGTAAATTTAAATAAGCAGGTTCATGTTAGACTTACCCTCTCTCCCACTTCGAATTCATACTTGTTTTCATCCAGCTTCATTGGTATTGCCTGGGTTGTGAGAGGCACGGCTGCAGGCAGTGACGGTGATGATGGTAGTTTGGGCTGAGTGGATAAAATTGATGCGGGTTCCAATATCTAAATATATATAAATATATAGTGTGCGCAAAACCCCTACATTTTCGCGGTTCTTAATAAGTTAGGAAAATCATGTTTTGGGATATATTATAGTTCGTAGACATCTACTATTATATCTGACCCAGTACTTCCCTACGGACGCACTAATTAAAAAAACTCCAGTTAAAACACCTCAAAAAGCCAAATATTTCATAAATTTATTACTGTGCAACTACATAATAAGTTAGTAAAATATAAAAGATATCCTATGTAATCTTAGATTGAGTTTAAGTTATTTGTAAAAGGTGTGAATAGTTCTCAAGTTATTTTAAATTAATACATGTTTGTGCAAGATTGGCAGTTTTTTAATTTTCAAAAAAGTTTACAAAAACTATTGGATTTTTCACTTTTTCCGTAGGTAGGACAAATGATCGAAAAAGCGTCACAATCGGAGGTGATTAAAACAACTGTCTCGTTAATTTGATATGGTTTGCGTTAAAAGCGCTCAAGAAGATATCTCACAAAATTTTTTTAAAAAAGTTTTGCAAAACAAGTTATCAAACCCCTGATATTAGCAGATATTATTTCAGGTATTTTTGTAAAATGAAAAAATTAGGGACTGTGTTGTTGACTGAATTGAGGTAAATTATTATTTATTTAAATAGTATTCAAAAATTATCTTCGTTCGGACGATTTGAAGAAACATGCGGGAACTAAACGTCCAAAAATAAACACGGCGATAGACAGAGAATAGTGGAAGATATTGGGGGAGGCCTATGTCCAAAGATGGATAGAAGGCTAAATAGACAGAGAGATAGATAGACAGAAAAAATGCCAATAAGCTAAATATCGAGAACGGTCTGCATGTTGACGAAACTTAATTTAAGTAGACTAAATTATAACTATAAAATATGTTTAACTGCTATTTTTTAAGTTTAGTTTGTGGATAGCTTACTGCCCTACCATTACTTGTACTTAGATTCCTAAAATAGTAATTTGGTGAAGCTTTTCGTCAACTCCAAGGCACATAAGGACTCGGAGTTAAGGAAGTCTTGTGGTTGTCTTCTAATTATTTGCACTTACTTCGGTTGCACCAGAAGCTACATTTTCCTGCAATGATCGCAATCTGGAGCTGGTCATGGAAATCCATTCGTCGCATTTGTTGGGCGCATTTTCAAACTGAATTAACACTTCGCTCTCGTCGTAATCCACTTCTTTTATCTTTGCCGCGTACCATTTTTGATTGTCCAAAACCTAATAAAAATGGATTAAACTTCTTACAGTTCATAACAGTTTTGTATTTTACTTTATAAATTGGGTAGTCCGAAATGAAATATGTAGTCTTTTTGTGTATTTATGCTTTTAACCCTAAATTTTTAATTTATATTGATTTTAACATCAGTGTGTTTCACGTTACAGTTAAAAAAAACAAATTTTGGCTGTACCTATTTCACTGTTTAAAATTATATAGAAAAGGTTTTCTTTTAATTGGAACATCAAACAAACTAAACATAAAAGGCTTTTTCTGTTAGTGTACCAAACAGTGCAGTAGTTAGAAGCAATATATGAGAACAAAGCGGCTTTTAAGCGCCAAAAAAGTAAGCAAGAGCGTCCGATAATAATATTTGTTTCTTCTAGAGGAAAAACTTTTTCGAACGCTCTCTTATATTCGCTCTTCCTCGCTTTTTTGGTGAATACGCAACTTTAGACGTCCAAGCATTTTTGTCGATCTGACTTGAGGCCTTTTTTTAATTCGTCACATGAGTGTCATTCTATTAAAATGACGGCCGAAAAATCATAAAAATTACAACTCTTACAAACAGGTCAGGATTATATTCGTTTCTATACGATTTAAAAAAAAAAGTCACCGCAGATGACTTTGAAAAAGCCAAATTATTGCAAAAAAACACGATTATTGAAAAATCACAAAAGTTCGAGATTTTGTAGCAGCAACATAAACCTCCCCCTTACGTGGGAATTTTCGACCCATATAGTTTTTTGTTGCTATTGAAATCTAGTTTCAGATTTTACTTGTTTGTCACTTGTCAATTACAGCATATACCTATGCAAAAGTGGTCAAAGTATAAAGCTCATTACGAAAACTCTTAAAAAATTACGTTTTCTGTCTAACAAAATGCTTATATTCCGGCAGCTAATCAACCGATTTTTATTAAAGTGATATTTTTCTGGTTTAAGAAATCTTCCATAAGCTTCTGTAATGAGTTTTTTACGTTACCTACTTTTGGTCCCACTCTCCCGAAGGGTAATATGCTGTAAGTCCCAAGTGACAAAACTTGAAACTAGATTCCAATCAACGATTATAAACACACAGGATTGCTTATTAGCTCGAATCTTTCAGCGGTAGACGGTGCCTTGCCTACGTCACTAGTGGACCTCTGCTCAGCGCGCTTCATTTAATACACATTGCAATCGTGAGTTTTTCCCGCTTTTTTCTTGCTTATTTGCAAACAAGTTTTTTACTCGTGATAGTAAATATAATTAATAATTTCATTCATTCAAAACAAATGATTTGATAAATCAAGAGTTTGCTCTGAGAGCTGAATTTTACTACCAGACGATATGTTGGAGTTTCTTTTTTAAATAGTTGAAAGTTTTAGAATAGAAGTAGGATTTTTTCTAAAAGTTTAATCAATTTAAATCATTAGATGTATAATTTATTGTTTTTGTTGCGGATATAATAAAATACACTTATATTATGTAGTAACAAAAAGGTATTTATTTGATATTTCAGATCTAATTTTATATTTATTATATTATTATATCAAAAACCAGTCAATTTTTGGAGAAAACAGCCAAATAAGATGTTTTTCTTATGCTTTAAATAAATAGATTTTCATAAGTTTTTTTTCAAATGATTTACATTGTTTGTGTTATGAGTTGTTTTTATCCCACCCAGCGACCGTTTTCACTCCTTCTCCTGTAACATGTTTCTGAAAACTTCTATAAAGAGACTAAAAAAACTTCAGAAAAAAACTGAAACTAAACTTGGAGAATCTGTCTACAAAATAAACTTTCTAATAATCAGTTTAGTAAAAGAAGTACGTTTGCGGCATAATTACCAATTTTCTTTATTGTGATTAATTTAATGAGCAAGTAGTTTCCAAAAATCCAAAAAAAATTTAAAGTTTATATAAATATAATAATATAAAAGTATATATAATTATATTTCTACACTGAAAGAGGGAACACAACCCAGCAACCATGGATTACAAAAAAAGTACTTTTTAAGTACTGGCTTTCGCTTCACGCCATAACGGCAAAGTACTAAGTAGGAAGTACTTAATTTGTATTGATTTGGAACAACGGCCGGCATCAGGCCAGCAAGTATATATTTTAATACAAAAAACACTGTACTTTAATTTTACTTTTTTTTTCCTTTTTTAGTAAAAAAACACAGTAGTTTTACGGTAACGAGACATAAATAACGGCGAAGTACTAAGTAGAAAGTACTTAATTAGTATTTAGTAAGAAGCACTTAATTAGTACTGATTTGCCGGTATAATTTTAGTACAAAAAAACAGATTTTTTTGACTCATTGATCTTTGGATTGACTGTTGCCATTCTAGTTTAGGACGCCCTCTTTTTCTGCGCCCTATTGGCTGCCATTCTAGAACCTGCTTTGGTAATCTTTCGTCGTTCATCCGTTGTACATGGCCGTACCATATCAGTTGCCTTTTAGGGATGTCATCTGTTATGCTTCCTTCGATTCCCATTCTTTCTTTTATGATCTCATTTCTTATGTGATCTGTTCTAGATATTCTCATTGATCTTCTTATTGCATCCATTTCGACACTTTCCATTTTTGTTTTGTATTTTGCTGTTACGCGACAAGTCTCTATTCCATACAACAGCGTGCTTTTCACCATTGTTTCATATATGTTAAATTTTAAATTCTTTTTTATCTCTCTGCTCCATAAAATACTGTTAAGACATCCAATAACCTTTTGTGCTTTTACTATTGTTTTTTCCAGTTCTTTACAGTCTGTTCCTGTCTTATCAAATGTGACACCCAAGTATACATACTCATTGCATGGAGATATTGTTTGTCTAGTTCTATATGTACTGTGTCTTGTCCACGTTCACTTTAATCCCCTCTTTTGGTATTCTTCCGTAAACTTTCTCATCATATTATACTCCATGTCTTCTTTATTATTAGCTACAATTACTTGGTCGTCAGCAAACTGTAGTGTGTATATGGTAAATCGGTCGTTAAGTTGTATTCCCATGCCGTGCACTTTCCGTTTCCAGTTTTTTAGAGCTACTGCGATATATATTTTAAAAAGAGTTGGAGAGATACATAATAGCGACGTACAGGGTTATTTTTTATAAACGCACTGCACCCCAAATTTTTTTTTATTTGTAATTACAGTCGAACCTCTATAACTCAAACCTGAAGGGACATCTAATGCAGTTCGAGTTATGGAGAGTTCGAGTTATAGAAACTCGAGTTACATAGGTTAAAATACATGTAAAAAGTGCAGGGACCGCTTAAAAGGTTTGAGTTAGAGAGGTTCGACTGTACTCATGGCCAGACAAATAAAGTAAATCAACCTACGTTGTGATACCTAGAAAATAATAACACTTGTCAAATTTATGTTAAAAAAAACATAAAATATATGTTAGGAATTTACGAATTCTTTCTTAAGATTGTGGTTCTGAAAAGAACCGATTTTGTGTATGTGCATACATGTTTTTGTTATAAACATACTCTCCTGACCTCTTTCCCGGGATCCTAGAGAATGTGAAACCTAACCGTTGTCAATTGATCGCCAACGTAACCGAACCGTGTCAATGAAGAATAGTACGGCTTCATTGACACGGTTCGGTTCGCACAAACCACTTTGAAATTTTCTAAAATAAAATATTGTTCTTAGGACTAGGGTTTACTTGGTGTTAAGTTTATATAGTTGTTACCTGTGGAATCACACATTTTTTATTATACTTTCCCCACAAAACGCAAATAGATACATGCAAGGTTCGTTAATTTTCGGCAC
Organism: Aspidapion aeneum; assembly: GCA_963576565.1. Classification (NCBI taxonomy): domain Eukaryota; kingdom Metazoa; phylum Arthropoda; class Insecta; order Coleoptera; family Brentidae; genus Aspidapion; species Aspidapion aeneum. Next base: position 90,128,401 of record OY755038.1, read on the forward strand.
AATAACTAGGAAAATTTTATAAAATTAAATTTCTAGGTTATGAATTAATGTTTTTGACATTGTTTGGCGCATGAGCAATACTACTTTTTACCCAAAAAAAAGTAATTATATTATAACAAAATGGTAGTGTTTCTGAAATACTTGATAATTTGTACCTATTTTGTACAATTTTGCTACCACTAGTAATTTGTTTAATTTTTTTTTTACAAATTTTTGCATGCTTTATTTACAAATAAAAGACTATATAAATTTTTTAATAAAACCAAAGTAATTTTATTTCAACTGTTTAAATGTACTTTTAAAATGTTTTTTTTGCCATTAACGCTGGCTGCACTGGGCATTCTTCAAAAATAAAGTATTACTTTCTGTTGTATTAAAATTGAAGTACTAAAATTTTACATTTTTGCACTTTTAAATAATATGCAAATTAGACAATACAAAAATAATAAAAATTATGCACATCGTCGCCGATGCAAGCAGTTGCCAGCAGTTAAAGTACAATATTAGTAAAGTACCAGCAAGTCGATGTTTGCTGGGAAAGCTTTTATTTCAACAATAAATTAATGTGCTTTCTTTATATCAATTCACTATACAAATTTCAAAATGAATGGTTCTTACTAGTTTAGAAATGTTTTTTTTTAACTTTGCTATTCCAGCCAAACTTCTTTACGTTCAATTTCCTAAGAGTCATTTGCAGCCGTAAAGCCAAGTTTAGAAAAACATTTCCAAACTAGTAAGAACCATTCATTTTGAAATTTGTATTGTAGAACTTGGCTTTACTTTTATCCCAATTCTTTTTACGGAATACCACTTTCGCGTACTTGGCTGTTTTTACATGAAATGTTTTTGTTATGATTTCACTGCTTTTTTAAAGGATTTGGATAACATTTAAGTTTTAAAGTAGTAAAATATGCGGGATATTGTTCAAAACTTTTGCAATGCCTTATTAAAAATTTTGAGTTTTTTTATATTTTCCTATGGTTTTATCATAGTTCTTATCAGCCTTCTAAAGCTCAGCTCTCTAGTGTTCCTGGAAGTAGGCAATGTTAATTTTGATAAGGTCTGTGGATCTTAGACTGCTTAAATGATTGAGCACAGGAAAATTTCAGAAAATCGTTTATAATTTAGCAACTAAAAATTCAATACTTTTTACAATTCAAAGTCTTATTGAAGTTATCATACTTGACAAAAATTGCCAAAACAAATATTCATTTATGTGACACCTTAATATGCCCCCTCAATTTAAATCTTTGAATATTTAAATTGAACAATAAAAAAAATTCTTAAGAAAATTATTTCATCAACATCATATTTCTAAATCTAACGAATTTGTCTTTTGCTAAAGATTTAGTAAATATATCAGCACAGTTTTCAGTTGAGCAAACATATTGAACGGTAAAAATCTTTTGTATAAATAAATCTTTTATAAAATGATAGTTTATATCAATATGTTTGCGATGGCACTTAAGTTATCACACTTTAAAATAACTTGTTGGTTTAATTCAAACTCTCCAAGAAGTCCTCTTAGATTGACGAGTTCTTGAACTGCTGTAGCTGCTGCTACATACTCAGCTTCCATCGAGCTCTGTGCTACACATGTCTGCTTCCGGGAAAACCAGGATATCGGATTTTCATTGTGAAAAGCAATAAAACCACTTACGCTTCTTGTTTGCTTATCACCTCCCCAATCTGCATCACACATAGCAGTTAGGCCACTTTGACCACATGTAAACTTTAAACCATAGTCTTTGGTCGTATTCAAGTATCTAAGTATACGTTTTGCGGCATTCCATGCTTGTGATGTTGGTTTATCTAAATATCTTGCTAATAACGACACACTTTGGGAAATGTCAGGTCTTGTAGTTATAGCTATGTACATGAGACTGCACACAAGCCTTCGGTATGGTACATTTTCAATAATTTTTTCATTATTTTGGATTCCAAAACCTACTTCCATTGGTGTTGCAATGGCTTTTGTTTGAACCATATCAAATTCTTTGATTAATCTAGAAATCATCTTATTTTGATGTATTTTTAACTTCTGGCATGCATTTTACCTTTAGTTTGCTATAGAGTTCTTCGATTAGTTAATAATTAATAATTAACGCATCATCTACATAAAGTACTAGATAACAATCTCTCTTTAAATATAAGCAATAATCATAATTGGATCTTTTAAAATTAAGTTTTGTCATTATCTCATTGAACTTTATATTCCAACATTTGGGAAAGTTGCGTAATCCATACAGTGCTCTATTTAGTTTAAATATTTTTGAGTCTAAACCTTCTGGTTTCTTTATGTATACCTCATTATCCAGATAACCATTCAGAAAGGCGGTAGGTACATCAATTTGTTTCATGCTATAATGTTTATCAATTGCAATGGATAGCATTAATCTGATGGTGGAGATTCTGCAAACTGGTGCGTAGTCAAACTCTTCTTCTCCATACGGTACTTGAAAACCTTTCGCTACCAACCTTGCTTTTTTAGTTCCATCTTCTTTTATTTTAAATATCCATCTTGTCTCTATTGCCTGTTTATTTTTTGGTAAATCTGATTCTTTCCAGGTCTCAAGTGTTTTGTGCGAAATCAATTCTTTATCTATTGCTTCTTTCCATTCAGCATTTTCATAAGCTTCTTTAAAAGATTTCGGTTCAGTATCAGTTGAAGTAAGTAAGCAATATGCCACGTATGTGTCATATTCTTTAAGGTAATCTGGCCTTTTTGTTGTTCTTCCTACTCTAGTTTTTGTTTGTTCGCTATTTCATCACTTTCAAAATTTTTAGTTTCTAATTCTCCTTCATTTTTTTCTTGATCATTTTTTGTCTTTTCGTCATTAATTTCTTGCCCATCGATTTCAGAAACTTCTTCAAGTTTATTTTCCAGTGGTATTTCAACTTGTTGTTTCAATCTAATTTCTTCGTTTTTATTTTGCTTTGCTTCATACTCCATAATACTTTCGTCAAATCTTACATCTCTTGATTTAACAATTTTCCCTTCTTCGGGTAACCATAATTTCCAACCACCACCACAGTAACCAATCATAATAGCTTTCCTTGCTCTTAAGCTTAGCTTTTTGCCTTTAGGTAAAATAGTGTACCATGCGCGACAGCCAAAAATTTTTCATTTACCTAAATCATTTCTTCCGTGCCATAATTCAGATGGTGTAAGACCTCTTTGTAAAGTTGTAGTAGGGGTTCGGTTAAGTTCATAAACTGAACATTTTAAAGCTTCACCCCATAGGTCTTTGGGTATTCCGGAATCTATGATTTTTGTCCTTGCCTTATTTACTAGTGTTCTATTGAGTCTTTCGGCTTTTCCATTCTCCTGAGGTGTGTACGGCATAGTATACTCTAATTTTATACCTTTTTCTCTGCATGCATTTTTAAATGACTTAGAAGTAAATTCTCCTCCATTATCCATTCTAATCGCTTTGATTTTTATCTCATGTGTTCTTTCCGTTTCTACGACATAATCTCTTAGGTTTTGCTCTGCTTCATCTTTGCTTTTTAATAACTTAACAACAGTAAAATGTGAATAATCATCCAAAATTGTTTGGAAATATCTCTTTCCATCGGTTGTTGCTGGTGCTATCGGTCCACATATGTCGGCGTGAATCAATTCTGCAATTTTAGTAGTTTCTCTTTGCGATTTTTGAAATGGTTGTCTCGTAGCTTTTCCTTCATTGCAAGTTGAGCAGATACCTTTAGGTACTGGTAAATTTAACTGTCTTAGTGAATCTGAACTTACATGTCCTAAGCGTCTGTGCCATAAATCATCATCAACTGTTAAGTTACAACTTTCTTCCTTGTCTTTATCTTTTAAGATATTTTCGACCACTAAAATGTATAAACCATTTTGATTTTTGCATGTTAATGTAAACTTGTTATTCTGTATAGTTGTCCTTTCTTTTTCTAATATTAACTTAAAACCTTTTGATGTTAATTTTGAAGCCGACATTAAGTTATGTTTCATATTTGGAACAATTAATGCTTCTATAGATACTCGCTGGCCTTGGCATAATGCTTTTAAGCATCCTATTTTGTTTGATTTTAAAGTTTCTCCGTTTGCAATGTGGATTATTACTGGTTTTTCTAGTTCTCTAATATTTATCATATGTTTCGTTAGTTCTTCTTTTACAAAATGATTGCTTGCTCCAGAATCAAGTACGAATGAGATTTTTCCATCTTCTCTTTCTAAACATACATTTGCAGCATACATTTGTGTTTCTTCTTCTTTATTTCCTTCAACGCTATTTGCTACTTGTTTTTGATAACCTTGTCTATATCTATATTGGCAATTTCCTCTGCCTCTTGAGTTTCTTCTACATCTGTAGCTACTGCCTCTACCTCTGATATTATTAGGACAATTTGATTGCCAATGCAAATTACTGCCACATTTAAAACAACCTGTAGAAGCTTTGAAACTACTGGAATCTATTTCTTGTTTATATTTTCCAAAAAGTTTTAACTCTTCGTAATAGCCTAGATTTAACAAAATCTAGTTTCACTCTTTCTATGGTCTCTAGTGCTGTCACCACAGAATCATACTTTTCAGGTAAAGAAAGCATCAAATGGCATATTTTATCACTCTCATCCAACGTTGTGCCATGTTCTTTTAAATCTCTGACAATTGTGTCGAACTTTAGAAATAAATCTTCTAATTTTTCTATACGTTCGTCTTTTAAATGTATCAGTTTTCTCCAACATGCTAATTTAGTCAATGACGTCGACCTTATAAATACTCCCTTTAGGGCTTCTAGCTGGCTTTTTGCAGTTGTGCTGTCTTTTATTATATCTAAATGCTTATCTGAGACTCCAGCTACTATAATTGCTTGCGCTTTAAGATCTGCTTTTTTAAAATCTAATTTTTCTTTTGCACTTGAGCTATCTTCTGGTGGGTTACCATCAATGGCATCTATGTAGCCTTCTTTATTGCATATTGTTTTGACTCTGAATAGCCAGTTGTTAAAGTTGCTTGCCTCTAGTATAGGTATAGCTAATGAACTGCTCATCCTAATGATTCTATTTCTGCTTACAGCTTACCTTACTTTTATATCAAAAATTATTTTGCAATTATGCTTCTGATCTAATTTGGGTGTAACAAGCCCATAACCTGATAAGGTCTGTCGATCTTAGACTGCTTAAATGATTGAGCACAGGAAAATTTCAGAAAATCGTTTATAATTTAGCAACTAAAAATTCAATACTTTTTACAATTCAAAGTCTTATTGAAGTTATCATACTTGACAAAAATTGCCAAAACAAATATTCATTTATGTGACACCTTAATAAATTTTACATCACTTTACATTTATAGGGAAGGAAAGTAAATTAAAATCTTAATGTTTTTAAATTTTTTCCTATAGTTTTATCATAGTTCCTATCAGTTTTCCAAAGCTCAGCTCTCTAGCGTTTCTGGAAGTGGGCTATGCTAATTTACATAACTTTACATTTATAGGGGAGGGGAGTTAATTAAACTTTGGGGTTTTTTAATTTTCTTTTATAGTTTTATCATAGTTCCTATCGGCCTTCCAAATCTCAGCTCTTGAACGTTTCTGGAAGTGGTCAATGTTACTTTTACACAACTTTACATTTATAGGGGAGAGAAGTAAATTAGAATTTTGGGGTGTTTTAATTTTTTTTATAGTTTTATCATAGTTACTATCGGCCTTCCAAAGCTCAGTTCTCTAGCGTGTCCGGAAGTGGGCAATGTTACTTTTACATTATTTTACATTTATAGGGGAGGAAAGTAATATATAATTTTGAGGTTTTTAAATTTTTTTCTGTAGTTTTATCATAGTTCCTATCAGTCTGCCATATCTGGAAGTTGGCAATGTTACTTTTACATAACTTTACATGTATAGGGGGGAAAGTAAATTAGAATTATGGGATTTTTTTATTTTCTCCAGGGGTCTGGTCATAATTTCTATCAGTCTGCCAAATTTCAGCTTTGTAGCATGTCTGGAAGAAATTCATCACTGTAAATATAATATACTAAGCCTAGAACATGACAGCGTAAAAAACTTATACAAAAACAGACTGAACGAAAAACTTAATACAAGTTCAGGTGAAACCCCAGATGAGGAATACGAATGTATTACATTAAGCATCCACCAAGCTGCAAAAGAAGCACTAGGATTAGTGGAAGAAACTTCTAGAAGAAGAAAACCATACTGGTGGGATGCTGAGATTAAAAGAGGAAAAAAGGAAATTATATCACACCTACTTATCCCAAAAGACAGATAGAAGCAGACAAGAATACAAAATCGCGCAATCAAAGGTGAGAAGAATGATCAGTGATAAGAAAAATCATTCGTGGACGCAAAAGTGCCAGAAAATAGATTCTTACTTAGGAGGTAGGAGAAGTACCGAAAGCTGGAAAACTATAAGATCTATTAAAAAAGAAACATGTAGAGATATCATTTCACCAATACCAGACAAAGAATGGGATGAGCATTTTAAAAAACTTTTAACTGAAGTTAGAGCAGAATTCAAGGAAGACGCAAGAGACAATATAATTAGAACGATGGGATCTCCAGTACCCCTCACAATCTCAGAGGTCAAAAACGTGTGCACAAACTTAAAAAGCGGTAAATCTGCCGGACCCGGAAATATCCCAGCCGAACTTATTAAATATGGCACTGAAGAACTGTTTTGAAGATTACGGGATCTTTTCCAAAAATATTTAAATGGAACTGTAGTACCAACTGAGTGGAAAACGTCATATAAATCCACAATACACAAAAAAGGAAGGAAAGATATATGTGACAGTTATAGAGGTATATCTGTGACTAGTACGCTAAGCAGAATATACGGTAAAATAATAAGAAATAAAGTGGAGAGCGAATATAAAGACATGGAGGCAGAAGAACAAGCTGGTTTCAGGGCGGGTAGATCGACTTCAGATCATCTCTTTTGTATAACCCAAGTTATTGAAAACAAAATGGCATACGGACAAGAGCTGCATCTGCTTTACGTCGATTTGCAGAAAGCATATGATAGATAGTATACCACTAAATCTACTTTGGAAAGCGTTGGAAAACACAAACATAAGCGTACAACTAATTAAGGCCATCAAAGAGTTATACCGCAATAGTAAGGCAAAAGTTAAAATAAAAGCAAAACTAACCAAAGGCTTTCAAGTATATAAAGGTCTTAAACAAGGTTGCTGTATCTCGCCTACGCTCTTCAAGATATACTTGGAACAAGTCCTTAAAGTATGGCCAAAACATGGGAATTCCGTTGGACAAAACCACCTTGTATACTTTATGTTTCGCCGATGATCAGATAGTACTGGCTCAGGATTATGACGACCTCGAATATATGACACGAAAACTAATAGAAGAGTACAATAAGTGGGGACTAGAGGTTAATCTCAATAAGACAGAGTATATGTGTATCGGTGGAATGAAATAGGATCTAATCTTAAATACCGGGCAGCGAATTCAGTCCTGTGATGAGTATAAATACTTAGGTATAAAAAATTACAGCTGACGGAACACTAGACAAAGCTATAAAAGATCGAAACGTACAAGGAAGAAAAGCAATAACTTTATTAAATGGAATAATTTGGGACCAAAGTATATCAAAACATAACAAAAAGCTTATATATAACACCATTGTAAAAAGTATTATTACATACGGCTCAGAAGTATGGCCAATCAAGGATAGAACAGAAAAAATGCTTTCCGCTACGGAGATGGACTATTGGAGAAGAGCAGTAGGGAAATCAAAAAGAGAAAGTGTTACAAATCAAAGAATAAGAGAAATTATGACAGTGGGTGATCGTACTTTAGTGGATGATATAAAAAACAACTAGTGTGGTACGGACATGTACAAAGAATGAATGATGAAAGACTACCTAAACAAATACTACAATGGAAACCAACTGACCGAAGAAAACGAGGACGGCCAAGGAGAAGCTGGAGAGAAGGAATAGACAGTGAAATAAGAATAAGAGGCCTAGATGATGAATTATGGGCAAACAGAAACGAGTGGAGATTGGGTATCGGAAGACGTAGAACGTTGTGAAACCGTAAATATATATATATATATATATATATATATATATATATATATATATATATATAGCATGTCTGGAAGTACAGTAGAATTTTGATGATCTAGACATGAGTGAGTGAGTGACAATTTCGACGTTTTTTGAAATTTCGTAACTACTTCAGTACTTTTGGGAATTCCATGAAACTAAACATGAAGGGATTGTTAACTCCATGGAGATCTACGACAGTGCAAAGATTGAGATTCGTAGCTCACTCCAAAGTAGAGTTTTAGATAGGTCAAATATCGGCTGAAATGTTTCAAGAAAACATGGAACGGCGCGTGAACTTGGCGAGGCACTGCCGTACCCTCAGATTTACCTCCTAAATAGTCAACCACACCGTCAAATAAATGAAAAAACGCAAAAAAACGGAGGTAAAACCGTCAAAAACACCTTAAAATCACACGAACTTTCAATACAAACAAATCAACTGGTCCGCTGGTGACGTAAGCAGACACTGTTCGTCTCGCTGAGCGACGCTAACATAGAGTTAAATGGAAATAAGCAATCCTGTGTGTTTATAATCGTTGGATTCCAATAGCAATCTCAAATATATTTGACGAAAATTTCCACTTAGGGGGACGGATACTGTATGCTGGCCTTCGGTCCATCATAATAAGACGATCTAGTCCAAAATAATAGACAAAAAATTTATTATTTAAATCGTAAGGATTTCAAGATGGCGGCCAATTTGTCAAAATGACGACATATTACCAATAGTCACCTCCGAGATAGTAGAGATCGTGGTGCACCACTGTCTGAAATTTCGTAGAAAACAAATAATTATGTTAGTCATTAATTTTTAAGGAGTTGTAGCAAGGAAATAAAAATTAAGTTTGGTTGGCCTGGAAACCACGCGAAAACTTTAACCGTTTTTTTGATGAAGAAAAATCGCCATTTAAAATCATCTTTTTGGCAATGGAGATTGGATATTCACAAATAAACGAATTATATTGAAACGAGTATAATCATGACCTGTTTGTAAAAGTAGTCATTTTTATCGGTCGCCACTTCCACAACTTGAAAAAATGGCCACCACAGCGTACCTACTGACAAATTGAAAAAGGACTCCGAGTCAAATTGATTAAAATTAGTTCTTAATATAATAAAATATTAAAAATAAAATACACAATACTTTTTTGTAGGGTATAGGTCTAATGGTGGTGGCTTTCGAACCACAATATTTACCTGATTCGCATTTAGACAAAATCAATAGTCTTTTATTATTTAAAATTACATAATTTGAGTCTTTGTTAGACTTTTGTAGCTTTCGTCAAACATTTTAACTTTGTTTTCTGGGGGCCGATTTTTTCAATTAGTTTTCCGATCGTTTTGGCCGACTAATAATTTTAGCCACAAGATTTAAACTGAAGCCCGGCAACGCCGCCGGTATAGACTTCACAGCACCCCTTGGCAGTGGCGATGATCGCGTGTAGTGTCGTCGCACAGTGGGACCAATTGTTATAATTTAGCAGTTTTGTATTACAAGATTAAGGGGTAGTAAATCCTCAAAATTTTAGCTACCGATGTACCGGGTGACCTATAAAAACATTTCATATTTAAAATGCAGCTAAATATTTGACTAGGTACCGAAAAATTTTAAATATATGTAAAGTAAATAAGCTTTTAAATCCAACTAAACAAAAATGATCGCAAATATAAAATAAAGATAGCAGACAATTAAAAGCTGAGAGGTATTTATATATTTTCTTTCAGTTAAAATACTGCGCTTACATCAGTATGTCAATACAAAAGGTACAAGGTTTTTTATCGCTTATTTCAGGTACTACTTAACCAATTTTAATGACATTTGGTATACATGTTTTATAAACAATTCTCCCTTGTTAAGGCGATTTTTTTACGCTATGACACGTGCAAGTCAAGACTAACCAGCGAAGCCGGCTATTGTTATTTTGGTAGGTCAGTTATTAATCAATTGGAATAAGAAACCGATACCTTTCTTAAGGCTTTAAATGCAAATAAAGAATAATAGGGATTTTTTAAAATTCAAGATGGCTACTGTACACTAAAACTATACAACTTATTTGTTTAAACTGACGAAATATTTATATTTAATTTGGTTACACGGTTACAAAACTAGACTGCTCAAAAGTCAAACTCCCAATGTATCCAAATATAAAATAAAAATAACTCCATTTTGATGGTTATATTGTTATAATTGTGAAAATGCAAACGTGTACTTAATTAAAGTTTTTTTTTGAAATAATAACTAACCAAACCACTTTTTAATTAGTGTTTCAGTACAGTTATTTCTTAACTTAATAAAAATTTGATCTAATTTGAAAAATAATATTTATGTTTACTAATACATGTCTACTTTTTAAAACTCTTAGTCATCTTTAATATGTATGAAATAATGTCTAAAATACTCGCAGTACACACTTGTTTAATCGTAGGTCAAAAGTCATAAACCTAACCGAACCAATTCAAAAAAAGTACGCAAATTTGTAGCCTAGCCTACAATTAGTAGCTTAGACTATTGCGCCACCGAGGGAAGCGACTTTAATAGGTTTAATTTTTTTTTTAGATCGGAAAAAGATTTAAGTAATGGATGATATGAGGAAACTCGAGGGGCGATCAGCTGAAGCAAATTTGTACACCGTCCTACAGGTCTTTAATAAATTTTTGGTCTTGTATAGTCCTGTACATGTCCTATATAGTCCTGTACAAGTCCTGTATAGTCCTGTACAAGTCCTGTATAGTCCTGCCTGTAGGGTCCTGTATAGTCCTGTGGCTGAACGCCCATAAAAAAATTCGCGACCAAAAAAAAAGGTCATCACGTCCGTCTTAACTCGCGTTTTTCTTAGAGAGCCGATTTGCCTTTGCCGCCTTAGTACTTAATTATGCGTCGGGCACCCTTTAGGCCTCGGGGTCGTGTATAGTCCTGTGTAGTCCTGTAGAGGTCCTGTGGAAGTCCTGTATAGTCCTGTGGGGTCCTGTAGAAAAATTTGTACACCTACTGTGGGCAGCTGATCACCCCTCGAGGAAACTCGTACAAGGGGGACGAGTGTGATAGAGTTTAGGTAGGCTAGATTTGTTTGTTGAAGATGGGCTTCACCTGCTAGTACCTAAAATAAGTATGTAATGCAAAAAATAAGAATTTTTTTTCTTCTTCCCTCCCACCCATTAACCTTATTGTGCAAATGACAGAAAACATTCAATGAAAAAAATTTCGCCGCGTACAAAAATTTTAGAAAAATTAAGCACTATTAGAAAAAAATTTCGCTTCAAAAATAATTATTAGAAAAAATAAATAATTACAGGAAAAATTGAACAGACCAAAAAGTTTTCGGAAAAATACCTGAAGTTTACCGCATCCAAATCGATGTTTTTCTTATAGTTTATAGTAGGGTTACACGTACAGTTTTTTGTAAATTATGTGTAATGGATGTTCTTTTAGATCTGTCAATTTTTTTATTAAAAATTAGGTAATATTTTGTCGCATGTTCAATTTAATATTACAAATCCCAGTTTTCCTTTTAAAACTAATAATACAAAAACTAACTGTTATAAGTTTTTGAACTTTTTAAATATAAGACAGTAGGTTATGTTTGAAACTTCCTGCTGAAATTAATTTGGCATTGTTGCTTATATGTTCCACCTTCTTCAGATAGCATATTGGTTCTATAATTGAATTATATATTCTAATGGTTATTTAATTTAATTGAATTTAACGGCTGCTATTACTAAAAAAACGAAAAACAATTAGGTACTACAAAACTGAAGTATTATAAAAAAGGATAAGGAATATGACGTTATATTTCTGAGAGAAAGTCGGTTAAGTATGATAGCAATTTGTGGGTGGCTGTGTACATTTAGGAACCACAAAGCGACAGAAATCATATTTTAAGTTTAATAATAATTAATAATTAATGTTTGTATTGTCACAAAAAAAATATATAAATACACATGCTTCGTATATCTAAAACTAGGATGTGTGGCAAAGGTCAGAGTTCGCGCTGCCTGCTAGTTTGTTTAGCACGCTCTTCCACTCAGGCCCAGATATCCAGGTTGTTTCAAAATTCAATAACATAATTTTAATGTTAAATTTCTTGAGTGATTTTAAGACAAATAGTTCATATAAACATAGGTCTACATACGCTTAGTTTTCGAGATAATATTTTTTATTTATTTTGATATAGTCGCCATGCTATACCGAAGCATTTTTTATTTTGATAATAGCAGTCTTTGGTGCAAAAGGGTTTTCTTTAAACGGTTAGAGATACGAAAAAATTGCAAGAGACAAAAAAGTTTGCAAAGGAAACAACGATTATATTTCTTGATTTAGAATCTACCAGTGGCTTACAACAAAAAAATATCCCAGGAAAAAGCTGACATGACCCCTGAAAAAGTATAACCTTGTAGATTTTTACTATCGTTTGGGATGTCGTATAGTGTACTGACAACATTGAGCAGCATATCTCAAAAACTGCACGAGCTATAAACAAAAAACTAATAAATATATGTTTAACACCCTGTATCTCGAAAACTAAGCGTTTGCGTGTCTATGTTTATATAAACTTTTTGACTAACAATTACTTAAGAAATTCAAAACTAAAATTATTTTATTGAGTTTTGAAACACCTTGTATAAATAAAAAATTGTATATTTTAGAAATTCAGTAGAAAAAAAAAACTGTGTACTAAGTAAAACATAGTACATACATAAGTTTGAAATACATGTTTAAGTCCTACAAGTTCCACAACGGCACAGAATTTTGTCTTCTTTTTAAAAACATTTTTTGTATGAGAAGAGGACACTGATCTATCTTTTATATTTCACCATAAAGATTTCGTTGAGCCTTTACTTATGGATAATAAAATCGTGATCTGGTTTATTTAGGAAAATACCTGTTATGTCTGATCGTGGACACATTTCCCTACCCAAATGCAAAAGTGAGTTTTAAAAAGTTATGTCATATCATTAAATAAAACTCTTCAGTCCTTATGATATCGGACGGGGGGCAGATTGTGGTAGGTTGGTTGTGAGGGGGCTGGTTATGGGGGGAGGGGAATCTCTTACTTTACCCCTTCCCATAGAAATACAGGCAGTTATCCTTTTGTAGGAATCTATTTGTATATTATTATTAAACTACAAAAACAGCAATTAAAGTAAAAGTTTTCTTTTTTTAGAATGAGACTTAATTATGTTACTAAAATTCTAGAAAAAACAGAGCAGGAAGGCCTAGTCCGCATGCTATTTGTGGACTTGGTCTGCGCCCCTGATAGATTATGTTCATTTCGTTTGAAGGGGGCTAATTTTCATCTTAGAGGGCTTACCCTTCTTCCCCCAAGCTACTTCCTTGGCGTATAAACATACATTCATTCCATTCTTTCAACAAATTTTGGTTTTGGTAATATCTAGTTCTACCAAGAAAAATTGCATTGGATATCTGATTTGGCCCACTGTGCTTGTTACTACGTCATCTAAGGCCCGGCAGTCTGCAATTCACAACAAAAAATAAGCTTGTGTTCTCAATGAACTTCTAAACAAGTTCATTGGGTGTTCTGCATAAAGTGGGTTAGGAATTTAATGTTTATATTTATTATTTATGTTCAACGTTCGATAGTTTTGGTTGTTTAGCTGTTGGGCCGTATGTTCAAACGTAAGTATTAGTCTACTGTTGTCTAGTATTTCGCTAACAAGCCCTTTTGGGCACCCTTTGCCAAAAAAATGTTTTTTTTTTCACTTGGAAATATTTCTAAAGGCAGGCTTTTCCAAAATAATTAGAGCTGGAAAATTTGCATCTTCTTGAAAATTATTGGTTTTTAATATGGATTTTTTTTGTTACTTATGTGTCTACAAGGCAACAAAGACAAACTTCTTAAGGTTGCAAGCAATCCCTATCATCTGCTATGTTGGTCCAAATCAAAAACTTGTTGCAGAGAAATAAACATCCTTCGAGACCAGCAAAAGACCAGTAGATGCCACCCAAATCTCTGATATGATTTATTCTGTTATAGTAATGTAACTATGTGAATGTGAAATAGAATACAATGTATTATCAAATACTATTTGTTAATTATTATCAAAAATAATATTATTCATAAGAAAAGTGCATAAAGTGATTACATTTCCACAAACAAAAACAGTTGAACAATATATGAAATGAAGTTCAGTTTGATAATAGTTTGTGAGAAATAGGTACAAGGCACATAGATAAGGGAGGGCACTGGGGGACATTTCCCCCCTTCTTGAACAAGTTTTTATCATGAAATTTTAGTGTCTTGGACAAAAATTGGGCACATCACCACTAAAATGTTCTGTATTCAGTGGATTTGCCTCTGTCAAGCATTTCTGCCTACCCTGTTCAAAACATCATGCACCGTCACTGAATAACAGCACAGCACTTTCTATATGGGAGTATCCCCCCAGAAAAAAAAGCTATCTATGTGCCTGCTACATACTTTGAGTACATGTTTTACAGAACATTTTTTGTTCGGTTCTCCAGAAGGATAATTATTCAATAAAATTTTCTTGAAAATGTTTTTGCAAATTTCCGTTCAAAGAAAATGTTTAGGACGAAATAATTTTGTACAAGTTCCCATTTAAACGATAAAATTAATTTTAAAGATATTTGTGCAACCTGCTTTTTTTCTATGAGGGTTATCAAAAATAACTACTACATACATATTTTTACTCAAATGTCAAAAAATGCTTCGAACATGCCCCATGTTCTAAAAAAATCTAAAATCTTAATTTTAGAGAGTTTGTTTGCACAAATTTCCATTTAAAGAAAATGTTTTTGGAGAAATTTCCATACAAGGAAAATGTTTTAGGAGAAAATGATTTAGAAGAATTTTCCATTTGAACATATTTTTACTCAAATGTTACAAAAACTGTAAAATCTTAATTTTAAAAATTAAAGTTTATGTGAAAATATGCCGTGTGTCATGCCAAACGAAAGGTAATTGAGTCTGTAGTTAAACAAAATAAATTTAACTTCTTTAAAAAAAAGGGTGGGAGTCAATTTCAAAAATTAGAGTTTAAGTGAAAATATGTCGTCTGTGATCTCAAACGAAAGGTAATTGAGTCTGGAGTTAAACAAAATACATTTTCGTTAAAAAAAAGGTGGGGGTAGATTTCAAAAATTAGAAATTAAGTCAAAACATGGCTTGTGTGGTATCAAACAAAAGGTAATTGAGTCTGGAGTTGAATAAAATATATTTCAGTTTTTAGTTATATTAGCTCACACATACACTATAACTATAGTACCTAGTGTGAGAGGTACCCATATATTGGCAGAGTATTTTTATAATCACCAAAAATACATAAAAAAAATAAAGTACCTAAAAATAAAGTACCTTACTAAGATTCTAAATCAATAATTAAATTTAAAAAAAAACATTTTCTTTAAAATGATAATCATTCAATAAAATTTTCTTTATACAGAAAATTGTTCAAAAACATTTTGTTCGATTAGAAGTTTATTCGAACAAATTTCTATTTAAAGAAAAAAATGTTTTTGAACTTATTTTCGTTCAAGGAAAATGTTTTAGAAGACAATTATTTCAAATAAGATTTTTTATTAGAACATATTGATACAAAAAATGTAAAATTTTTAGATAACTTTTTTCTATAATAACCAAAAACTCAAAGTTTTTGATTTAAAATAAAGGACTGAAAAGTCATTATTCAGTCACCCAATAAAAGTGAGAAAAAAAGTACCTACTGCATAAGGTTTCTAAATAATTTATTAACAAAAAAAAATTGAATTATTATACAAGTAAATAATAATTTATTCTAGCACTGTCGAAACAATGATTCTTATCTTCATGGACAGTACCTATAGGTATGCATAACATGGGCGTAGTCAGGGTCTCACTCAGGGTGGGGCAAAAAAGCAAAAAATTTTATAGCTCCCCTTTAATTCTTGTATTACTAAATGAGCTAAAGCCAGGATAGTGCAGGTAACAAGGCAGGGTGGGGCAAGTGCCCCACCCTGACTACGCCCATGATGTATAACCATCCAAAGAACACCAATATTATTTAAATGTTTTATTACCAAATTTGATTTAAGCCCCTCAAAAAAAATGATCCAGTTATATTCCTTATAAGGAATATAAACACTCAAGAGGGGGAGATTGGCTTTGCGTCATGATTACACGCAATGTTTTTTTAATGTGTTTTGTCTTGAAAATGCGTTACGAGGGGGAGTTAAAAATCCTGACTTTTTGCGTTGCATAATTTAAGGATGTTCCCCTATACATATCCATTATTTTGAATTTTTATGATAATTTTAACTTTGTATACTAACTATAGGTAGGTACGTTTCTTTTCATATTTCATCAGGAAATTTTATGAGTGAAGCTTCAAGACTATGTAGAACTATTCATATCTTCTCGTCTTTTGTGAGGGGCATATTTAAAAGAAATGGAGCCCCTCTGGGATGGAAAACTTTGTATACTATGTTTCTCTTTTTATATCATCAGGAGATTTTATAGGTGAGGCTTCGTGTAGAACCACAGAGGTTATCCAAGTAGAGATATCCAAATCTTCTTGTCTTTTGTGAGAGGCGTATTTAAAAGAAATGGAGCCTCTCTCTGGGATAATAATCCGCCCCACAGAACACCATATCCGCACGTGTGAGAAATCAACTTATCATTTTTTTATAACAAGTAATATAATTTTTTAAAAAATTCTGTTTGTTTATTGTGAAATTCCTTCATACTTGTCTGTCAAAGTAAGTGTCATAAAAATCACTGCGAACTCGATTTTCTGAAATAAGTGAAAGAATTCTACCAAGCTGCACTGACAACACTGCGGCTCGCGATCACTGACTTGTATGAACACTGAGAAATAAATTCGACGTACAATTCGTGTCGGAAAACGGTTTTGGTTTCCTTCATAGAATGAAATTCGTAAGAAAATTAGCTTTAGAATGTTGTGTTTACTAATATCTAAGGTTGTTTTGCCTTTTTGGTTCAAAATATTGAGCAGAAACCTTCAACGATATTTTGCCAGTTCTCGTTGAACTCAATGCAGCCCAATTTTATATGGCTAAAAATTTTAGCTGGCTAAAAACAATCGGAGGTCTAATCGACAAAAATCGACCCCCTGGGCACAGTTTTGTGGGGATGTTTATTTAATTTGATGTATGGTAACTGTCACTTTTGTCACGTTTACCTAAGGTCAACAAGTGGCCATAACATTAGCAAATGTTTAATATTTTTAAATCGATTTGATATCCTAAGAGATTTAAGTATTTTTGTTAAGCTGCAATTTGTAAAAGGTCTCATTTAGTTTTTGGGCAACTCAAGGCAGGTGATATTGGGATATTTAAAAAATCGCGGATACAGTAGTAGTTCAAAAGTTAGAAAAGATGGGTCTCAATACGTCGGCACTGCACTAAGATCCAAAAGACAATCAAAACCTATATTTTACAACAAACCTTACTGACCTGAACTTTAGAGTTTATACTAAAATCAATCAGTGTATTGCCCACGGAAACTTTAGTCAAAGAGTCTTGGGCAATCTGCATTTGCTCATCAAAGTTGGTTTTGACATCTTCTTGGTCTCCTTCCGTTTTAATCTCGATTGGTTCGTCCTTAATATCTAACGAACTAACAGGTGGAATATTTTTGGACTCATTAGAGAGAGATATAACAGTATTTGCAGATGTTGATGGATCCTCTTGCTTTATAGCTACTTCTTTTTTAACTGCTTTGGCTACAAAAAATTTATAATAAGGAAAATAAGGAAATTACAAAAAACAAGACTAAACATATTTTCGCTAGAACATTCCGTCGCGGTGCCGTCGACCGTTGCGTTTTGAGGATTTTATACGTCCAGAGCATTTAAATTGTACAGGTTTTCTAGAATCCGCTTAAATTAATCAACCACATAGCATAACAATGACTTGCTCAGCTGATTTAAAAAACCGGTCCCATTTAAATACTCTAGTTGAATATTATCGTCAAAATGTGACAGTCGACGGCATCGCGACAGAATGTTCAAGGAACACAAAGCTTTAATCGGAAAAGATTAGCTTGGGGACCATAAGTGCGAAAACTTGAAAAATTAACTGGCAAATAATAATACAATACAATACAAACATTTTATTGCAAAAGATCATTAGAGAGAATGCAAAAGCAACGTCAAATTACATGGATCTTCAGACTTAGTAAATTACTATATATCTAAGAATTAAACTATATATCTAAGAATTAAAGGTACATCTCACCGGTTCCATAGCTTTAAGCGTTTCTTAATATAATCATAATATGACGTAAGAAGGAAGCCTTAAGGCTAAGTAACGAAAAAAAAAGTTGGTGAGATGGGCTATAAATGTGTCAAATAATAAACTACATTATTTAATGCAAATCACATGAGGACGATGAGTAGTACGGTTTTTTCTAGTAAATTAAGTACCCCAGTGTTAAAACGCTGCACACTGTCTATATTCCTAACTCTTTTAGGCAACATTCTGTATGCCTTTACAGCTGTACAATATGGGCCCCTTTCAAAGAAGGTAGAATTATGTGAAGGACTAGTCCTCCCTCGTTCATGTAATCATAGCAGTTTCCGATGCATTATCACTGTTTAGTTTTCGACAAAACTCGTTAGCTCAGGGGGTTAATTAAAAGCGCCGTAGATATAATTTTGAAGGGCTTGTAATAATACTTTGGTAATGGCAACTGCAACAATAAGAAATACATAATCACTAAACAAATTTATAGGTTACAAATCAACAACAGAAAATAAGAATCAATAAAGTTAATTTTACAAAAAGAATACTACCTACCTGTACGACCCGCGCCCCAAAAAAAAAACTTTACTTCTCCCGAGAATTAACCCAAAGGATTCGCACAAATTATCACCACTTTGTAAGGGATGTGAAACAAGCAGCACGCGCCAACCTAACCAGACTTTTCTCACATTTCAATGTCAACGGTCAAGCCAATGCTGCGCACGCACCAAGTTCTTTATAAAACAAAATCCTCAAAAGTATACACTGGGAAAAAGGTTTTGCTACAAGTTCACATAAGAATTGGTGCTTTTTAACAAATAAAACTAATGCTTTAAAATATAGTGAAGGTGCTGTTAAAATATCTAGTTTCTTAAAAATTGGTTGGAATGAGGAAGGCTACTTATAGTAAGCAACATCCCTTATTCTATGCTACAAAAATCCTCTTTGCTACTGGAAGCAGCTCCCTAGAACAGTATGCTGTAAAGAATTGTGCGAAGTACAATGCCTTCAGTGTATTTAGGCCACAGTGTTTTTAGTTTTTGTGCCCAGTTTAAGTTAGGGTCCAGGAAAACACCAAGAACACTAGGTGTGACTAGTTCCAGTTTTGTGAAATGTAATAAAATTGGTTTTGTTAATATTCATTTTTAGATGGTTTGCCTCACACCAGGTTTTCATCGTTCCTGCAGTATGCGAGCATCCCCCCGACGCGACATTGCAGATACTGATTCCGCAGACAAGATAGCTTCAGTGTCGTCTGCGGACTTGTACATCAAATCAGTATCCAGTAGAGTCGACAAGCTGTCAATCTTCGCAGAGTATAATGTCATCCCGCATGGAACTATCCTTTTGTCAAATGCTAAAATCCACTTCTTAATACCTTTTCTGGTTTAGGTTGTAATTTTCAACCCACAAAGATGCCTTTAGGTTTAATTAGGGATTCTGTATAACCTATTTTATTCTATAACCCCCCCCATATAACGCATTTTAAAAAAAGAACGCTTTAAAAAAACATTGAGTGTAACGCAAGACTCCCACCCCCTTGAGCGTTACGTAATTTAGGAATGGATCAAAGAACTTCGGGATAAGATTAAACGCGATATTGATACATCCTACAGAGAGTATTGTAATCAATTAGAGACCACTCAACTTCAGAATTTCCGGCAATTATTACAAAGCCTAATGGAACATAATATCTTACCTCCTTATATGACAGATTCTAATGGGAATTTTCTGTCAAATCTGCAGCTCATAGCAAGCGCATTTGCTAACTATTTTCAGAGTTCGAACACACCCCCTATAAAACTTTAAAAAATAATTTAGATAATATTAATATGAGTCAGATTTCAATAAGAGGCTTTACTGAGTATAAACTATTACGAGCTCTGAAAACTAAAGCCCAAGGCTACTGTATGTCCTGATAAAATACCTGCGTTTTTACTTAGAGACTGTTCACTTGCTTTTGTATATCCCCTTACCTTCTAATTCAATTTGTCTATTAAGTTAAACACCTTCACTAACCTTTAAAAAGTCTCGAAAATTATTCCAGTATATAAGAAAAAAATCTTATTGAAAACTACAGACTAATTGCTGTAATTAATAACTTCTCTAAATGTTACCAGCGGACTATTCACACTGCCATCTATTATTCAATTAGCAACCAAGACAACACGGCTTTATAAAACGTAGAAAAACGGCAACAAACTTTCTGACTGTAACACAGTTTATTGCTGAAGCTTTCCGAAACACTTCGACAGTCTGGCATTCTATTACGAGCGTTTCAGTTTTTTGGTCTCTCAGATGATCTGATTTTATTATCTGATACCTACTTAGCAGAACGTCCCATTAGCTACTTCTGGAGTCCCTCAAGGCTTTATCCTGGGCCCTCTGTTTTTCGTAGTATTTATAAATGTTTGCTCTACGCTGATATCTGACTGTCATAAATTACAACAGGCGTTGGATATCGTTAACACTTGGTGTCACAACAATTACTTACCTCTTAATTTTCTCTGAAAAAATAGGTCATTCAGTTCAACTTTCAAATTGATAGCTCACTAATACCCAGGGCTACTGAATTTACTGACACTGGTGTAACCTTTGATAAGAAGTTGTCATTTTTCCCCCGTGAAATAGTGAAGAAAAGTTTGAGTATGAACCATATATTAGCCTAATTATCAGAAACTCGTAATACTTCACTGACATAGAAAGCATAAAATTATTATAACAACATCCATATTGAAAGTATTGAAAAAATTCAGCGAAAGGTTTTAAAATACCTTGCTTGTAAGTCTGATGGTGTGTACCCAGAAAATGGAATACCCAATTAAGCATTATTTGAAAGATTTTCCATTTTGGCGCTTACCGAAAGACGTAAATCAGCAGAGCTCCAGTTTATGCATAAACTTCTCCACCACAAAATCGACTCTCTAGCATTGCTGCATAAAAATAAATTTTCATGTCCCAAGAATTAAGTCAGGAAACCCTAAAACTTTTTATATTTCAAACCAGCGTACCCATAGCAGTAAATACTACTACAAGTTTAAGTTATTTAAATTTTATAGTTAGAATTTATTTACGTTTAGTGTAGTATTAGGTTGACTTATCTTATGGTTGTATTCTTAGTCTAGTTTTTAGTTCCGTTATCTATAACTTACACTCGTACTCGGACGCGAACCTTCTAGCAGAAACTGGTATACTGTAGTAAAGATCGACGACCCTATATATAGGGCCGGACATCGCGCATCGAGAGTCAGTCGGAGATAACGAACTGTAGTAATCACGAGATATTAACACGAAGTTAATAGGCCAATTTCAGTAGTGAGTTATTAGCAAGTTATTAGTAAGTTTAAGTGCGTGTTTTGTACTTCGAGTTGTCGAAATAAATTGACATATTCTTTTTGACATTCGCTCGTTTTTAATTGTTGTTGAGAACCCGTAACAATTGGTGTCAGAAGTGCGACTAAAAGAACTAACTAGTGCAAAGACTATCCTTACATAGTACTACCAGCTAGGACAATTGAACAGAAGAACAGTAAGTGATCTTTCCAGAATATTCGAAGAAGTTCGATAGTGTTCTATTCAAAAACCAAAAGAGATATTTGAGAAAATTTCCAGAATATTTCATAACATTCTACGACGTTCTATTCGAGAACTAAAACAGATATTCAAAAAGCAACTTTGACATTAGGTTATTGATCCAGAAAAGGAGAATTTAAGAGATTTTCTAGAACATTGAATAGAACATTCTACGACTATTCAAAAACTAAAAGAGATATCTAAGATCCGACATCGACATTAACCTTAAAGCCCAAAAATAGATAATTAGAGAGATTTTCTATAATATTCCATCACTTTCTACGACGTTCTATTCGAGAACCAGAAGAGATATCCAAAAAGCAACTTCGACATTAGCTTAGTAATTTCAAAAGTAAGAATTAGAAAGAATTTCTAGAAGATTCCATAACATTCTACGACGTTCTATCCGAGAACCAGAAGAGATATAGAAAAACCGACTTCGAAAGTAGCTTAGTTATTCAAAAAGTAAGAATTAGAAAGAAGTTCTAGAATATTCCATAACATTCTACGACGTTCTATTCGAGAACCAGAAGAGGTATAAAAAAAGCGACTTTGACATTAGCTTAGCTATTTAAAAAGTAACAATTAAAAATAATTTCTAGAATATTCCATAATATTCTACGACGTTCTGTACGAGAATTAGAAGAGCTATTGAAAAACCGACTTCGACATTAGCTTTATAGCCCAAAAATAGACATTTTAAGTGATTTATCAGGAAGTTGTTGCTTACTAGACAAGGATCGGCAAAGATGGAAGATCTAACTAAAATGATGCAGGTTTTAGGAGCTCGAATGGCTCAAAACCAGAGCGATATAAGACAGACCATTGAACAAAACCAGGGCGATATGAAACAGACATTAGATGGCATGCAAGAAAACTTTGATCAGATAAAGAGCAACTCCGAACAGCTGAGAGAAGAGCTCAAAATAGGAACCGAAGATCTTAAAGAAGAAATAACTCAAAGAATGCAGAATGTAGAAGAAAAGGTACAAAACAAATTGCCGAATGTTGAAGAAAAAGTGGGGACCAAGCTACATAATGTGAGAGAAGAAGTTTTTCAAACAACGGAAGAAAGATTCCAGGACTTGTCAAAACAGCTTATACAGCTGCAGAAAGAGCACAACACAATAAAAGCTCAGGGATATGTTGTGAGTTCCAACCAAAACATTAAGCCTCCAAACTTTGATGGTACGTCTTCCTGGTCCACTTACAAACAACAGTTTGAAGCTGCCGCTGCTGCAAATGGCTGGGACGATGAAGAAAAGGCTAGGGCTTTGCTAGTAGCTTTACGGGAACCTGCTCTGGGACTTTTACGGTCCATTCCAGCCGAACAAAAACAGAATTATAACGCTTTAGTGGCAGCGTTAGAAAGAAGGTATGGAGACGAACACTTGCGAAATTTACATTGGTCAGAATTAAATATTCGTCAGCAAAGACCAGGAGAATCATTGCAAGAGTATGAAGCTGATGTATTTAGCTTACCCAGAAATGCCAGAAAATTACAGAGATCCCTTCACGGTAGATCGCTTGCTTAACGGCTTACGACACACGGACTAAGCAAAGTTACTTCGTCGAGAACGCTTCCATAACAGCAGTGAATGTTGATTCGAGCCCTTGAAATTGAATCATCAAATAGTATGTCCAGGCCAAAAGTAAGAGCTGTTTCAATTCAGGAGGAAGAAGAAATGAGCCATGACCAAGAGGACAACTCAAAGACTTTAAAACAAATGTTTCAATCACTGATAGAGAAAATTGACTCTGTAAAAAAAACAGACGTTCCTCTCCAAATGGAAAGTGTTTTAGATGCGAACGTACAGGGCACATTCAACGCAATTGTCGTGTCCAAATGAGGTCTCGTCTACTATCTAGCGGGACAGAGTACGGCAGAGGAAATCAGGAAAAACTGAAACTAGTCAACCCAGAGGGGCGGGTGTTGGCTAATGGGAATGTAGCCCCCAAAATTTACTCTATTAAGAACTTAAAACATACTGCTGACAGTCTTAAAATCGACGGACTTATTAATGGAAGAAAAGTTAATATAACAGTAGACACTGGTGCTGCCAAATCATTGCTTAAGTTCAAAATTGCAACGAGACATAAAATTCGACCAACAGAAAAGAAAATAACACTTAAGACTGTGACTGGAGAATCCGCCGACGTGTTGGGGCAGACAGATATAGAAATACAGCTGGGAAGATTGAAGATTCGCCACACTGTATTTGTTGCAGAAATAGAAGTCGAATTTTTTTGGCTAATGAGCCTAGCAAAGCTCAAGGACTGGGATCAACAAGATGAAATAGGTGGTTTTTATGTATTGACATTAATTTACTTCTCTAGAGTATAGTGTAATCCAGTAAACATGGATTTACGTTTGATAATAAACGTAATACCCTAAGATTTGGGAACGTAGAGTTCATTTTGTCAAATAGTCACTTCAATAAAGAACCAATAAAGGTGGCAGCAGTATGCACACCAAGACTGGTCGGTAACAGTGAGACCATAATTTTTGGCAGGCTAGAAAGTAAAACACCAAGCTGCGTCGGACTCATAAACCAACCAAATAAACCCAACACCTACCTCGTTGCAAAGTCACTAGTTAAAACCGATAAAGACATCCTGATTAGAGTCGCCAATATTTTCCCAAATAGTGTCAAAATTAATAAGGGGGAGGTGGTAGCATTATTTGAACCAGTCCAGAAAGTAACAATATGTGAAGAGCCAACTTCCGAGGATAAAAACAAGTTACCAACGGAGGTACTTCAGCAATTTCAGTCAACTTGGCAACTTCTCACTCCAGAAGAATTTCGTAAAGCGAGAGAGTTTATAGAAGAACAAAGTAATATCTTCGAAACTAAGAGTAGTTCGGGACGCACAAACCTTATCCAACATTCCATCAACACTGGCGATACCCAACCGATAAGACAGTCCCCAAGACGACTACCAATGGCCAAACAAGAAGTTCACAATCTCATTAATGCTCAGTGGCGGGGTTACTGAAGAGTCATTAAGTCCTTGGTTATCTTCTGTGGTGTTTTTTACTAAAAAGGACGGAAGTCGACTACAAGAAACTTAACGATGTGACCAAGAAAGATAATTACCCACTACCAAGAATAGACGACACATTAACAATATAGTGGGTATTGGCAAGTAGGAATCTTTGAAAGAGATGAAGAGAATACAGCATTTTCTGCTGGAAGTGGACTTTACCAGTTTAATGTGTTGCCATTTGGCCTACGCAATGCCCCAGCTACATTTGAAAGACTAATGGAAGTCGTTCTACGAGGTGTTACTTGGAAAACCTGTCTAGTCTACTTAGATGATGTCATAGTAATGGGGAAATCGTTCTAAGATTATCTTGACAATTTACGAGAAGTATTTTCAAGAATCAGAAATGCAAATCTTAAATTAAACCCAAAGAAATGTTTTTTATTCCAAGAAAAAGTTGAGTTCCTGAGTCGTTTCCCAAGAAGGCATCCATACTGATAAAAAGAAGACAAACATGAACTAAGAAGCTTTTTGGGTCTCTGTACATACTACAGACGATTTGTAGAAGGATTCGCCAAAATAGCGTCTCCATTACATAGACTAGAAGATAAAGCTTCTTACAGATGGAATACCGAATGTGACCAAGCATTTAGATGACTAAAAGCAGCATTATGTTCTAGTCTGAAACACTAGTACTTTCAACCATGTGAGGGAGTACTAAGTATTTATAAAACAACAATCTTACTGCCCCTCAAAACAGGGTCAGTGGATGTTCGGGTTCAATTCTCTTACGAGACTGCCTTTATGACTTGGTTTGCTATGTGGGGATGCGTAGTGAAACACCAACATTAGAGTACAAAAAGTTTAATTAATCATGTTCTTGGCTAAATTTACATCTGTTGGATCTTAACCTAATTTTACTTAGTTAGTTAAGGGTTAGTTACTTATGACCTAAGTTAGCAGCATTTTTATGTTGTTACATACGAGGTAGATATTTAAAATAGAATCAGAATTGTCCCAAGTTTTCCTTTAAAATACTGATATCCGAGTTATTTCCTTATGTTTTTAGGTTAGGTTAGGATTATCCTTTTATGTTTCTCCAGATAGTTTATTCCATTTTTAAGTTAATTTAGAATTTAGTTATTCTGTTTCCATTAAAAAAAAAAGAAGAAAACTAAACTATTGTAAAGCTTTCATCAAGAGGTTATATCGTAGGAAAAAAAGTGTAATACCACTTTTTAGAAGTTTTTAAGTTTCTTTATGTTTTCTTTATTTTTCCCACTTAGCTGCTTTTACTAAGCCAATGCTGAAATGGCAATCCTTGGCACTGGAGGATTCCACCGCTACCCAACCTTGGTCGCTCTACTCTGGTACTCGCCAACAGCTCCACAGTAACAGGAACTCGCTCCAGGCAACAACCAGAAGAAGACCGAAAGACGAAGGCAAAGAAGAAGACCAATGAAGAAGACCCTAAACAAAATAACATGATTTTAGGCCAAGAACTGGACTACAACTTAAAAATAATTATAAAACTGGTTGCAGCCAAAATTCATAGACATTTATTGTACCGAAATGAGTACTACTCAATGTTGCAGCAGATACTCATGTAAGATAAAAAAGTAATCTGAAACTTAAAATTAACAGACACACATCTCACTGAAATAAGTACCACTTAGGTACCACTTAATATTGCAACACGTACTTAATCTGCACCTTAAAATTAATCAGTACATGTTACATTATTAAAATAGTACAATTTAATCAGTATAAAATAATCTGTAACTTATTTTTAAATAAAAACGGGGACAATGCAGTAAGAGTTCCATCTCTATGCCAGTGATCTCTAAGCTCATAACGGGGCTGTTTAAACTTATAAAACAAAAATATTTACAAAAAGAACACAATGTCTAGCAAGAAGTGTTACCTAACCTAAATGTCGACTCACCTCAAAGGTCATGAGGGCCTATGCTTCCAAACTGGGGTAATCCAATGTACGGGTAACGTTCAAGTCTGGAAAACAATGGAGAAAATCCAATAAATGCCGGTGGGAAATGGTATAGGAAGCCAGAAAAATGGGGTAACAATGACCCAGAACCATTAAAACATTAAAAAAAATAAATTACCATACGTAGACAGCATGGCTTGGGGCGACTTCAACTTAATTCCGCGAAGCGGGGCTCGTCTATAGTTTTTTTTCAACCAAACACGGCTCCAGAACCAAACATAGCCAAACTAAAGGCTCTCTCATGTAAAAACCGCCAACGGCGTCTCTACGGACACGAAATAAGCCCTCAAAAGCTCACCCCAAAAAACCCCCCAAATTTTTGACAGACAAAAAAACGTTCCGCTCCAAAAATTGACAGGGACGCGCCAGTGTTCCCAACTACAACGAACAACCTATGTTCCCTCCTCTCAGTCTCATGCCAGTCCAATCGGCCTCTCTCTCTATGGCGAGACGCAGCTTTCACTAATAAGGTGAAAAATGTGAACAGCCACCAGGATAACGCAAAAGAATGGCCATTTATTTTTCGTTGGACCAGGACTTAACCTAGTGATTAAGCGCTAACGGTGCATACGAGGGTTAATCTGTCACCTGTTCTGTGTCATGGTCGATGTCAAATAAATGTCAAAACAAATATTTTTGAGGCAAGGCCTAGGCCCCCTTTTACCAAAATAGTGATAACTCGGTAAACAGTGCGACTCAAAAAGAGCTAGTAGTCCAATCAAGCGGTCGTGTACCGTTCTAGTGAAGATGTTTTCAGTGTGCAGTGTCTCAGAGACGTTTCTTACCACACCCCATCGCTTCACTAATAAATCAGAAGGCACAAAGGGCAAGGCCCTATAAATACGACCATGAAAGATGTGAAACAACGACACCCGAGATGAACCACACGGCCCGACTGGAATATGAGAGAAGACAGGAGACACAACTCTAAAGGTAGGAAAGTACAATAAACTGATCTTAAATTTAGCAAGGATTTCTTCCCAAAAGGCTCTATGGTATGTTGAATATTATGACCCATCAGTTCATTCACTACATAACTGAGCCAAATATAAGCTCACCCTGTCTCAGGACAATTACAGTGTGTCACACAATACCTGTAAAGCCAGAAAGTAGAAAGTAACTTTTTTTCCTTTTTGACTTTTAGTTACAAAGGAGTACCAGGGTACGAATTAATTAAACCAGGCCTCGCAGTATCTTCATCAGCACTTCTTCAACATCCACCAAGGTACATCCCAGTATTAGCTATCTATAAGACTATTGGTAGTAATTTTGATTTGGATACATATGCCTTACTGTAAGTTTTAATTTTTAATATATAACAGTTGTTTCTTTACTCCGCAGATATTATTTACCAGCAGTAAAGAAAAAGTAGAAAAGTAAAAATAGAAGTCACACATTTATTTTATCAATCTAGTTATCTCTCCCCTAGATACAGAAAGGTGAAAGTAGTCGAACGGGGTGATTTGAGTAAAACAACAGTTACTTTATAATTTATTTGTACGGGAATTCTGGAAAGTTACAAGTCCGATTCTCGCATATCATATTCCAAAAGGTAAATTCATATTAGTTGATGATGCAAGTAACGATGGCAAAGGAACAGTACTTTCCCAAGTACCAGATGGAGAGGAATGGGTCATCGAATTTTTCAGCAAAAAGCTATCCAAACCAGACAGAAATTATTCTGTTACGAGAAAGGAGCTCTTAGCAATCATTATATCCGTATATCACTTTCACAAATATCTCTATAGACAAGAGTTTCTTGTTAGAACGGATCATGCTGCGTTACAGTGGCTCATGAAAATTAACAACCTGAGGGGCAAGTCGCGAGATGGATAGAAAAGCTACAAGAATACCATTATCAAATTAAGCGCCGAGCGGGAAGGGTGCATAATAATGCAGATGCATTGTCTAGAAGACCTAGAAGAGAACAAGCCACGACCATCATGGCAAGATATCGTAAACCAAGGGATGATATTCAAATCACTGTGGGCACAATGGGATTCACTGATAGTAGAAGAAAACATACTTAAACGTGCCTGGGAAAGTGCCGATGGCCTTACTGTGATTAATCAAATAGGAGTTCACCGGAGCATGGTAAATTATATAATGGCAGAATGCCATGTTGGAAAATTAGGCGCGCATCTAAGTATAAATAAAACCATGGACAAAATTAGAAACCGATTTTATTGGGTCAATTACTGTCAAGATGTAAAGAATTGGTGCCGCCGATGTTCGACTTGCGCAGCCAGCCAAGGTCCCAAAACAAGGTCCAGAGGTCAAATGAAACAATATAACGTAGGCCTGCAATTTGAACGCATTGCTATTGATGTGGCCGGACCATTTCCAGAAACTAAAAAGGGCAACAAATACATCCTTGTTGTCATGGATTACTTTAGCAAATGGCCAGAAGTTTTTGCTTTGCCTAACCAAGAGGCCGCTACAGTTGCAGAAGTTCTGGCAAGTTAGGTTTTCAGCAGATTTGGCATTCTTTCACACATTCAGATCAAGGGAGAAATTTTAAATCTAAGCTTTTCCAGAATCTCTGTGACCTTTTAGGAATACATAAAACTGCTTTACATCCGCAGTCAGTTGGCATGATCGAAAAATTTAATTCCATTGTTTTTGATGGCCTACAGAACCGACATTTACAATACGACAGGACCTACTCCATTTAGTATCCTGTTTGGTAGAGAACTGCGGTTACCATGTGATATCATGTTTGGTTCACCTGAAAAAGAACACTTAGAAGTTAATGACTATGACGAACGTTTAAGACAGAAGCTGCAAGATATCCATGAGGTGGTTAAAGAACTAATAGAAATAGCCAGTGACCGCATGAAGGCGAGATATGGCCTAAAAGCAAATTCTTCGGGGTTCAAAGAGAATGAGCAAGTCTGGCTATACAATCTTTAACGCAAGAAAGGAAGATCACCTAAGTTGACACCACCATGGGAAGGACCTTATAAAGTTGTTAAGAGAATTAATGATGTAGTCTACCGAATCCAAAGAAACCCGAAATCCAAGATAAAAGTTGTTCATCTGGATAGACTAAAACCTTACGTGGGAAATGTTGATTGAGACGATCAAACCTGAAGAGGAGGATAGTGCTACAAATTTAAATTTTATAGTTAGAATTTATTTAGGTTTAGTGTAGTATTAGGTTGACTTATCTTATGATTGTATTCTTAGTCTAGTTTTTAGTTCCGTTATCTATGACCAACACTCGTACTCGGACGCGAACCTTCTACAGAAACTAGTATACTCGTGTATCGAAAAAGGATGGATAGTTTGCGAAAGATCGACGACCCTATATATAGGGCCGGACATCGCGCATCGAGAGTCAGCTAGAGATAACGAACTGTAGTAATCGCGAGATATTAACACGAAGTTAATAGGCCGATTTCAGTAGTGAGTTATTAGTAAGTTTAAGTGCGTGTTTTCTACTTTGAGTTGTCGAAATAAATTGACATATTCTTTTTGACATTGGCTCGTTTTTAATTGTTGTTGAGAACCCGTAACAATACTCTCCATTAAACAGAATTTGCAGTACTTTTAACAAATGCAATGATCTATGTGACATGTTTAGCTGCAACTTATTCACTATAAAAAAGTTCGATTTATTTGACATGATTATTTATGCGAATTTTTCACTACCTATTTTTTTTCTTTTTATTGTTCTATAATGTTTCTTTTTTTTTCACTGTTAATTATTTTCTAAATCTTAAGCTTTCCACTCGGTAATTGAATTTCCTGTTAAGTGGTAGTAAATAAAAAATATTAATAATAATAATTTTAAAATTTTGTAGGTCGGTTCCAAGGTCTCTATACTATTAAGGTTGCCTACAGAATTTGCCGATCATTGAAACTAACTGGCTAACTGTAATATTTATAGAAATATAAAAATATATAATAACGCGTGAACAAGTTCACATCTAGGGGTATAAATTTCCATAAGAGGATAAACAACAGATAGAGTATAGCATTTATTAAAAAGAGATCGCGATACGCCCGAGTCCCGCAGAAAGCTTTGCAGCGTTGTCAAAGGTAACCTTGATAAATTACAACAGGCGCACGCGGCCGCACTCGTCAAGGCGGACAATCTAAAACATTTTTTTAGGGCGAGAATTATTACTTGACTTGTCACAGTACACGAGTTGAACATTTAAAAACGTGAATATTTTATTTTTAAAATTTTATTAAATGTGAGTTATTTAGTTCCTCAAACACCTAGATCGGATAATAAAATAAATTGTCTGTCTCAATACACGATAATTAAAGAACACCTCAAACGATTTTAACCCAATATGATACAAGTTTTATGTCGGCATTTTGGTAAAAAAAGGTTTAGTTAAAAGTATTATTTAACCTATTTTACCTTAAAACTATAAACTTTACTATCAACTTTTCTTGTTGTATCGATTTTTGTTTAAAAAAGTTTCTTTTGTATTTAAAACATTTTTGCGTGTGGCGCATGTCGCCTGCGAGCATTTAAAGTAACACTACTTCAATATTTTCTGAAAATTTTCGTTTTTAGTTTAAAAGGCATTACTACTCTTAATACCACCTCTGCCGCCCCCTAAAGTCTCGACCACCCTCCCGCGTCCTATAATCATGCTGCGTTTACCATTACCTTTGTTAGTATTAGACAAAAATGCATTAAAAAAACATAAAATTAAATAATAGTTAGCTTACCAATAGATTGATAAACTGTGGTGTAAAAACATTGACTTTAGTGAATGTGAAAGGAAATCAACAATAAGAATAACACTTTAAAATCCTGTTTGTTTGTAAAAGTAAGTGAATTATTTACATTCAGAAACAAGCAGAATTTTAAGGTACTATTCTGGTTGTTTATCACCCCGTTTGATTAATGCACTTACTTAAAATTGAAAAGTTGACCTTTCATGAATGAAGTAGCGGATTATACTGATATTTTCGCTAAACTGACAACGTTGGTCTGTTCTACCATGCAATCTTTATGGCCCATACAAAAATCCTACCCCTAAATAGAAGGCTGACCACGCGGTAGAACGCTTGTCAAACGTACGCAGACTGGGGGAAATGGGAAGAAATTAAAATCCGCCATTCTTTCACAGATTGAGCAAGGCCAAATATATAATTAAATATATATCTACTGGGAAAGGGCCTCTAAAAATGGCTGCTACAAGTGTGACGGGTTGTTGGATTTTAAATGAACCCAAACGTATGGCTTAGATAAATTCAGGGTACTGATAATGGGAGCCGTGGTCTCAGCGCCATCTCTTTTCTAAGATTAAAAACACACTCTGTTACCTTAGGATAAATACCCTTTTAATTTGTTTAAAAACAAGCCAAGTAAGCAGCTACATCAACACAAGATAATATATTTGTCTTGTTCAAAAGTTCCAAAATCCAAAAGATTTCATAAATTTAAATTTTAAAAAAATTACCCCAATTTTGATAACGACATATCATACATTGACACACTGTCAGCGTCATTTAAAAGCAATCCCTTTCAAATTTTATTGGAAGCGTTTGTTTTTTAATCCAAGCCATATGTTTGGGTTCAATTGTATCCAAAGTGGCGGAACGCTGGTAGCAGTCATTTTGCATTAGTGGTTTTAATATAGTTTAGCAGTATAGATATATTTAAGACGTACGTGGCCAACAGGCACGATTTGAAAGACGGCGGCATTGAACTAAACTAGGGTAAAAGGTACAGTTATTGGCCCTTTAAGAACTAGATTTAATATTTTAAAATAATTTGGAGAAACTGAGTTAAGAAAAAGTATTAAAGATATTATTTTCCTTGTAGTTAGGTTTAAACAAATAATCACAGAATTTTAACGTTAAATTAAATGAATTTTAAACTCCTGAAATCATAAAATAGTGTGAAAAACTAATATTGGCACTCAAAAACAAGTAATTGGCAGTGTTTTTTTCAGTTATTGGCATATACCTATTAGGTAATAAAAACATACTTAGAAAAAAAGGACTAAAAAATATAAAAAACTTACGTTTTAATTATTAACTCTCTTTGGTAAAAAAACACAGAAACAAATAATAATAGAAACAGGAACTCAAACGCACCGTAGACAAGAATGTTATCTAAATATTAAAATTAAAAAATAAAAATAAAATGCAAGAAATCATTATAATGAATGAATGAATAAAAAATTAAACACACATTTTTTTCACGCATGAGTTGCAAATATAGGACTTGACAATTGGTGGCATATTTTTATGTTTTCTGATACAAGCTGGGTGAAAAGTACGTATGCAGTTCAAACAGAATGTTAGCTCGCGGTTAGAAAAACGATAACTGCAATGGACTGTAAATATTTTAATTAAATGAAGCGCGAACAAACATAAATATATTGATATGAAATTACGAAATAGTCAAACGTCCATAGGTTAATTGTTGTGCCACACAACGGCAATCAGAAACAAAGGCACTCACCAGTTTGCAGCCAATTTCTCCACGTTCCAAGGGGCCCCTGATTGGATCTAATGATGTCACCACGTAGCTGAAGAGCTGAAGTTTCTAGTTCTATGCTTCAGTACACCAAAATCGAGCACTTTCAGGTGTAGAAATTTGAAATAGTTGGAGAACGAAATTAACACGCCATTTCTCGAGGCGATTGACAAAGGATCTCCCTGGTTGTTGGTGCGCATGTCCAAATGCGCGAAATGCTCTCTGTCCTTCATACAATTGTGTGGTTTTAAAAATATATAAACAACCGCGAAATTTAGCGGGAGCTAACATAACTGCCCTCCAAAACACACAATTTTAGAATCTCAACCGGACAGATATAGATATAAGAAAAAGGATCGACCGATAAATATAAATGAATGAAAACAGATAAGTATCGTAAGTTTATTTAGAGATAACGAAATCCCGAAAAAGGCAAAACAAACAAACAAAAAATTAAAAATAAAAATAAAGAAAAACCTATTGTAATACCCGGTAATAGGTAAAAAAGTAAAATTACTTTTAATTTGGCAAGAGGCACAGTTTTACAACTGGCCGCTTATAAACACCGGTAACCGTTTGTACCGTCGCAATACGCACCTGACCGCCCCCGCCGGGATGCAGTTCGATGACCCGACCGACCGGCCATTTCAAAGGTGATTGAATGTGATCACTTGTTATGATAACCAAATCATTTAATTTGATATTTAGGACGAATCAGCCCACTTGTGTCGCTGTTGTAGCGTATGCAAATACTCTATAGAATACCGTTTCCAAAAATCATTATGTAGTTTTTGGATTAGTTGCCATCTCGAGAGCCGATTTAGGGGAACCTCGGACAAATCTGACTCCGGAATTTCTGAGTTAAGGGGTTGAAGTGTCAAAAAATGCCCAGGGGTAAGAGGTTGAAGATCGTGTGGGTCTGAAGAGGCAGGAGATAAAGGGCGACTATTAAGTACGGCTTCTATGCGACAGGTAAGGGTGGACATTTCCATGATAGACAACTTCTGGTCGCCGACAACTCGAACAAAGTGAGTTTTAAAACTTTTGACGCCAGCTTCTGCCAGGCCATTGAAATGTGGACTCAGAGGAGGTCCCAGATGCCAACGAATAAAAAGTCTGGTGGCAGCACTTCTTGCGTAATCAAGTAATTGGTTACGAAACCCTATAAAATTACTGCCTTGATCTGACCAGCATTGCGTCACGCTTCCACGTCTGGAAATGAATCGATGGAATGCACCTACGAACCCTTCGGTGGACAGTTCCATGGTTAATTCCAAATGCACGCAATGTGTGGCCGTACAGACAAACACACAGACATACGATTGGAAAGCTTTACAACCACGGTAACGATGAGGAATCACAAAGAAAGGTCCACAAAAGTCGATAGCTACACTCGAAAAAGGTTTAAGTTGATTGATTCGATGAGCGGGAAGTGAACTCATTATGGGCGGTCTATAGGGTTTAGGGTTGATTCTAAAACATTGCAAGCACTTGGATATGGTTCTTTGAATTGCCCGTCTGGCAGATAATATCCAAAATTGCTGTAAAAGCAGATTATGTAATGTTTTAAACCCAGGATGAAGGTATTGTCGATGAGCGGACTCGATAAGAAGAGTAGTTAAACGATGGTTACTCGAAAGTAAGACGGGGTGTTTTGCAGAATAAGACAAAAGGTCAGATTTTTGTAATCTGCCACCGACTCTAATGATATTATTTTCATCAAGAAAAGGTGAAAGTTTTCGAAAAGGTTTCGGTATTGGTTTATCCTTCGATAACGCGGAAAAAAGCTCAGAAAAACAAGAACCTTGAACGCGTTTGATAAGAAGGTATAACGCACTTTGCATCTCACCGGTGGTAGGAAAAACAATATTCTCAAAAATAACTTTTTGGTCCGGCGGCTTAGTGGGTTTTTGATAGGAATGGTTTTGAAAAAGGTTAACTATTCGAAGGACATAACAAATGATACGTTGTATTTTTGATATAGATGAATATTTGATAAGAAGCTGATCTAAGAAGTTAACATCAATTATCGCATTGCAACAGACCTTTGGCTTTTCCTCCAGATTAATATCTCCGAAATCAATCGGCATTTTTGATTTATGAAAATCGGGCCATTCGTTTTCGGGAGACCACAAAAAACGACGGTGCGTTCCACCACATGTCATGTGATATGAGCTGTGAAGGGGTGGCCCCTCGTGACGCAATATCGGCTGCATTTAAAGCAGAAGGAATGTAGCGCCATGAGTTTGAGGGAATGATTTCTTAGATTCTACTGACTCGATTTCCAACAAAGGTTTGCCAGCGATTAGGAGGGGATGAAAGCCAGTGCAATACGACTTGCGAATCGCAGAAAGTAACGATATTTGTAAAAGGTATTTTTCCTTCATAGCTAGATAAAACGAAGTCAATTAATTCGCTTAAAAGAAATGCGCCTAGGAGTTCTAGCCTAGCCAAAGTTTGTGACTTTATAGGCGCGACCCTAGATTTTGCAGATATGAGAGAAACAGATATATTATTTTCCTCTTCTACATGAAAATATACGACGCCTGCGTAGCCTCGAATTGAAGCGTCACAGAAGCCGATGATTTGACAGGTATTGGTTTTTGACAGTTTGATTTGTCGGGGTAATTGAAAATTGGAAAGAAGCGGGAATTCAGAACGAAGTTTGTTCCAAGAGTCGGTGATAGAAGAATCTGGTTCTTCGTCCCAGCCTATTTTTGATATCCACAACTGTTGCAAAATAAATTTTGCTTGTAGCAACAAGGGACAAAGAAAACCTAAGGGATCGAAGATTGTTCCTATGATAGATAAAATAGCACGTTTGGTTGGGGGTTTGTCGTTTTTTGGATGCCATTGAAGTTCTAAAACTTTGATAAAGTGGGGTTCCTCCTTGTCGAAAGAGAGAGGCATTTGACGATCGGACTCTGGCAATGTTGCCAATAACTCAGGACAATTGCTTGCCCATTTTTTAAGTTCAAATCCTCCCGACTTCAAC
The DNA here is from genome assembly GCA_963576565.1 of Aspidapion aeneum. Taxonomy (NCBI): domain Eukaryota; kingdom Metazoa; phylum Arthropoda; class Insecta; order Coleoptera; family Brentidae; genus Aspidapion; species Aspidapion aeneum. The sequence continues at coordinate 90,164,685 of OY755038.1, forward strand.
AAATCATTGAGTTCCGTTTGAAGGGAAAGAGCTTCAGAAAGTGAAGGGCTAGTTCCCAAGATATCGTCGATATAGATTGACGTTTTCAGAACAGTACTCGCCATAGGAAAACGTTCCTTTTCTCTCTCTGCCAGCTCATTTAAGGTACGCATGGCTAGAAAAGGTGAGCATGTCATGCCAAAAGTGACAGTAGAAAGTTCCCACACTGAAAGTGGGTCATGTGGAGAAAACCTCCACAATATCCTTTGATAAGGACGGTGATAAGGATTGATAAGGACTTGACGGAACATCTGTTTGATATCAGCAATGTAGGCAATAGGATTAAGACGAAACGTAAGGAGTAAAGAAGCAATATCTTTTTGAAGTTTCGGTCCCGATAACAACGTATCATTGAGACTAATATTTTTTGGGGTGACTGCCGAACAATCCCAGACTACCCTTAATTTTGTACTTAAGCTTTCCGGCTTTAATACGCAATGATGTGCTAAAAAACATGTTACGTCGACTTTTGGTTGACTAGATAAAACTAGGCTCATATGATTAGAATCGATATAGTCTTGTATGAAACTTGAATAGGCAGTGTACAGATCAGGATTTTTGATTAATCTATTTTCTAGAAGTAAAAATCTACGATAAGCTTGCGGATAAGTATTTCCTAGGTCAGGGTTTATTTTATCTTTAAACGGAAGATCTACCATGAATCTACCGCTCGGTTGCCGTACTACACTCGCAGTAAAGATTGATTCTGCTTGTTTTTCTTCCGTTGATAAGATTTGTTTTTTAGGCAAATGTTCGATTTCCCAAAACCTAGGGAGAATGACCTCTAAAGGAGGTGAATGACTCGTTAAAAAACAACTGGTTCGTTCCGTAAGACTACCTACTTCGTCAACCTTTCCCATGACGACCCAACCAAAGATAGTTTCAAGGGCTGAAGGTTGCCCTATTTGTCCAAGAACCCTGCCCTCCTTGAATATCTGTGCGAATAGCTCGCAACCAATAACTAGGTCCACAGGTCTAGATTTGAAATAAGATGGGTCGGCAAGTTTAAGGTTTTCCAAGTGTTTCCACTGATTATCGTTCAAAGTGAATGTAGGCATATTGGAACATAGTTGTGGAACAACGATTGCTTCGAAATTAAGTAAAGGAGTGACTTGTCCTTGTGGCTTAATGTGACATTGAACGAGCCCTTTGGAAGTAAAAGAAGACATCTGATTTAATCCGAATATTTCAATGGTGTAACTTCGCCTAGGAAGATTAAGACGCTGAATACACTTTTCACTGATGAATCCTGTCTGTGATCCAGAATCAAGCAATGCCCTTACAGGTTGAAAATTTCCGCAACCGTCCATAACATCTATTATGGCGGTGCATAAAAGAAAGGTACCTGAAGAATTATTGACAGGTGGTGTGTGAATGACAGGACTAGTATCTTGGCTTCCAGACTCTTGATTAGTTTCTAAGATATGAGTTAAAGTGTGGTCCTGCATGAATATTTTGATTTGCACGTATCTACCCCATGCAAGGCATGAAAACACGCTAGACATAATTTTTTCTGCTTGACGAAAGATAGGCGATCGATAGGTGAGAGATCAAGAAATGTTTGACATTTCGAAAGCACGTGACCTTGATTACACCGGAAACATTTTATTCCCGTACTTGAATTAGTTGAGGTGCCAGCCAGTCCTATAAAAGGCGAATTGGATGATTTATAGGTAGGCTTTTGCCCAAACTGACTTCGCATAGAATTTGAATTTTGATAGGTAGGCTTTTGCCCAGACTGATTTTGCATAGAATTTGATTTTTGATAGATAGGCACCTTTTTGGGTGCTGTTGATTGAGGAAGTGATTCCAAAACTTTACATCTTTTTTCTAGAAATTGAAAAAGTGACTGAAAAGTGGGAATTTTGTTATTAGTATTGGCGTGACTCATTTCGAAATTTGAACGCGTCGGAATATCCAATTTTTCTAACAAAATGAAAAAAATAATAAAGTCCCAACTGTCAACGTCAAAGCTAAGTGATTTTAAAATTTCTAGGGATTCAGAAAAGGTGTCAATTAAATTACGCAATTCTTTAGCTGACTCGTTTTTTAAGGTGGAGTTCATAATTGAGCTTAAAGCATCATTTGCGAGGTCTCGCTTGTTTTGATATCTATTGACTAATTTGTCGTAAGCAATTTTATAATTTTGATCAGATAAGCTAATCCCTGATATCAATTTTAAAGGCTCATCCTTGAGATATGAAAATAAATATTGAAGTTTTCGAACGTTACTTAGACTTTGATTTTGATCTATAATGTTATTAAAAAGATCGAAAAAGCTTGGCCATAATTTTTTATCACCTCGGAATATGGGAATACCTAACTCTTTGAGTTTTGGAGTTTCAGATTCGTTTTGTCGAACATATGATCCCGAAAGGGTTGGGGCCTCAACCGGAAATATTTTAGAGTAAACCCCCTTACACGCATAAAAATATTTACGAGCTTCTGAAAGGATCGCATCCTGCGTTTTAAACTCCTCGTCGTCCGCGTCGTCTATCAACATAATGACGTCATTAGGTGCCAGCATGCATTTATCGAAGGTTTCATCCAAATCGGAATACCTCACTTGAAACTCGTTTCTCGCTCTTTCATCCGATGCGGCGGTTTGTGAAAACACATAACACTCGGTTATCGCAGATAAAAAACCCTTGCGTTTTTGCACGGCTTTTTTGACAGACATGATTTTACCTTTGAAATGACGAAATTGTCGGTAAATATACACTTAACGCTAAATTAATGCTTCTGAAATAGAAAAATTACGAATTGTCGAAAATATGCACTAATTTATCGCAATTGATGAAAATTGTTTTAAATATCGAAATGATATGGAACACATCTAATCACAGAAATGTCGGTAAATATACAATTAACGCTAAATTAATGCTTCTGAAATAGAAAAATGACGAATTGTCGAAAATATGCACTAATTTATCGCAATTGATGAAAATTGTTTTAAATATCGAAATGATATGGAACACACCTAACACACTGAACGTTTGTTTTGTTTGTTTTGATTCCTTCTCGATTTTGTTTACTGAATGACCACGCGATACACACGTGCACTGCGCCGCTACCGTTGATCGAACGACTTTCTCTCGTTCCAATACGATTGGCAAAATTCAAGGCCGCCTTGTTTTCGGCGTGAAAATAATGGCCGACCTATCAATACCGTAGTATGGAGTAAATTTAAAATAATACGGCTCGAAAGGAACACTTATGTTATCTCGCGGTTAGAAAAACGATAACTGCAATGGACTGTAAATAGTTTAATTAAATGAAGCGCGAACAAACATAAATATATTGATATGAAATTACGAAATAGTCAAACGTCCATAGGTTAATTGTTGTGCCACACAACGGCAATCAGAAACAAAGGCACTCACCAGTTTGCAGCCAATTTCTCCACGTTCCAAGGGGCCCCTGATTGGATCTAATGATGTCACCACGTAGCTGAAGAGCTGAAGTTTCTAGTTCTATGCTTCAGTACACCAAAATCGAGCACTTTCAGGTGTAGAAATTTGAAATAGTTGGAGAACGAAATTAACACGCCATTTCTCGAGGCGATTGACAAAGGATCTCCCTGGTTGTTGGTGCGCATGTCCAAATGCGCGAAATGCTCTCTGTCCTTCATACAATTGTGTGGTTTTAAAAATATATAAACAACCGCGAAATTTAGCGGGAGCTAACATAACTGCCCTCCAAAACACACAATTTTAGAATCTCAACCGGACAGATATAGATATAAGAAAAAGGATCGACCGATAAATATAAATGAATGAAAACAGATAAGTATCGTAAGTTTATTTAGAGATAACGAAATCCCGAAAAAGGCAAAACAAACAAACAAAAAATTAAAAATAAAAATAAAGAAAAACCTATTGTAATACCCGGTAATAGGTAAAAAAGTAAAATTACTTTTAATTTGGCAAGAGGCACAGTTTTACAACTGGCCGCTTATAAACACCGGTAACCGTTTGTACCGTCGCAATACGCACCTGACCGTCCCCGCCGGGATACAGTTCGATGACCCGACCGACCGGCCATTTCAAAGGTGATTGAATGTGATCACTTGTTATGATAACCAAATCATTTAATTTGATATTTAGGACGAATCAGCCCACTTGTGTCGCTGTTGTAGCGTATGCAAATACTCTATAGAATACCGTTTCCAAAAATCATTATGTAGTTTTTGGATTAGTTGCCATCTCGAGAGCCGATTTAGGGGAACCTCGGACAAATCTGACTCCGGAATTTCTGAGTTAAGGGGTTGAAGTGTCAAAAAATGCCCAGGGGTAAGAGGTTGAAGATCGTGTGGGTCTGAAGAGGCAGGAGATAAAGGGCGACTATTAAGTACGGCTTCTATGCGACAGGTAAGGGTGGACATCTCCATGATAGACAACTTCTGGTCGCCGACAACTCGAACAAAGTGAGTTTTAAAACTTTTGACGCCAGCTTCTGCCAGGCCATTGAAATGTGGACTCAGAGGAGGTCCCAGATGCCAACGAATAAAAAGTCTGGTGGCAGCACTTCTTGCGTAATCAAGTAATTGGTTACGAAACCCTATAAAATTACTGCCTTGATCTGACCAGCATTGCGTCACGCTTCCACGTCTGGAAATGAATCGATGGAATGCACCTACGAACCCTTCGGTGGACAGTTCCATGGTTAATTCCAAATGCACGCAATGTGTGGCCGTACAGACAAACACAGACATACGATTGGAAAGCTTTACAACCACGGTAACGATGAGGAATCACAAAGAAAGGTCCACAAAAGTCGATAGCTACACTCGAAAAAGGTTTAAGTTGATTGATTCGATGAGCGGGAAGTGAACTCATTATGGGCGGTCTATAGGGTTTAGGGTTGATTCTAAAACATTGCAAGCACTTGGATATGGTTCTTTGAATTGCCCGTCTGGCAGATAATATCCAAAATTGCTGTAAAAGCAGATTATGTAATGTTTTAAACCCAGGATGAAGGTATTGTCGATGAGCGGACTCGATAAGAAGAGTAGTTAAACGATGGTTACTCGAAAGTAAGACGGGGTGTTTTGCAGAATAAGACAAAAGGTCAGATTTTTGTAATCTGCCACCGACTCTAATGATATTATTTTCATCAAGAAAAGGTGAAAGTTTTCGAAAAGGTTTCGGTATTGGTTTATCCTTCGATAACGCGGAAAAAAGCTCAGAAAAACAAGAACCTTGAACGCGTTTGATAAGAAGGTATAACGCACTTTGCATCTCACCGGTGGTAGGAAAAACAATATTCTCAAAAATAACTTTTTGGTCCGGCGGCTTAGTGGGTTTTTGATAGGAATGGTTTTGAAAAAGGTTAACTATTCGAAGGACATAACAAATGATACGTTGTATTTTTGATATAGATGAATATTTGATAAGAAGCTGATCTAAGAAGTTAACATCAATTATCGCATTGCAACAGACCTTTGGCTTTTCCTCCAGATTAATATCTCCGAAATCAATCGGCATTTTTGATTTATGAAAATCGGGCCATTCGTTTTCGGGAGACCACAAAAAACGACGGTGCGTTCCACCACATGTCATGTGATATGAGCTGTGAAGGGGTGGCCCCTCGTGACGCAATATCGGCTGCATTTAAAGCAGAAGGAATGTAGCGCCATGAGTTTGAGGGAATGATTTCTTAGATTCTACTGACTCGATTTCCAACAAAGGTTTGCCAGCGATTAGGAGGGGATGAAAGCCAGTGCAATACGACTTGCGAATCGCAGAAAGTAACGATATTTGTAAAAGGTATTTTTCCTTCATAGCTAGATAAAACGAAGTCAATTAATTCGCTTAAAAGAAATGCGCCTAGGAGTTCTAGCCTAGCCAAAGTTTGTGACTTTATAGGCGCGACCCTAGATTTTGCAGATATGAGAGAAACAGATATATTATTTTCCTCTTCTACATGAAAATATACGACGCCTGCGTAGCCTCGAATTGAAGCGTCACAGAAGCCGATGATTTGACAGGTATTGGTTTTTGACAGTTTGATTTGTCGGGGTAATTGAAAATTGGAAAGAAGCGGGAATTCAGAACGAAGTTTGTTCCAAGAGTCGATGATAGAAGAATCTGGTTCTTCGTCCCAGCCTATTTTTGATATCCACAACTGTTGCAAAATAAATTTTGCTTGTAGCAACAAGGGACAAAGAAAACCTAAGGGATCGAAGATTGTTCCTATGATAGATAAAATAGCACGTTTGGTTGGGGGTTTGTCCTTCATTCGGCATTGATAAGAAAAAATGTCGTTTTTTGGATGCCATTGAAGTTCTAAAACTTTGATAAAGTGGGGTTCCTCCTTGTCGAAAGAGAGAGGCATTTGACGATCGGACTCTGGCAATGTTGCCAATAACTCAGGACAATTGCTTGCCCATTTTTTAAGTTCAAATCCTCCCGACTTCAACAAATCATTGAGTTCCGTTTGAAGGGAAAGAGCTTCAGAAAGTGAAGGGCTAGTTCCTAAGATATCGTCGATATAGATTGACGTTTTCAGAACAGTACTCGCCATAGGAAAACGTTCCTTTTCTCTCTCTGCCAGCTCATTTAAGGTACGCATGGCTAGAAAAGGTGAGCATGTCATGCCAAAAGTGACAGTAGAAAGTTCCCACACTGAAAGTGGGTCATGTGGAGAAAACCTCCACAATATCCTTTGATAAGGACGGTGATAAGGATTGATAAGGACTTGACGGAACATCTGTTTGATATCAGCAATGTAGGCAATAGGATTAAGACGAAACGTAAGGAGTAAAGAAGCAATATCTTTTTGAAGTTTCGGTCCCGATAACAACGTATCATTGAGACTAATATTTTTTGGGGTGACTGCCGAACAATCCCAGACTACCCTTAATTTTGTACTTAAGCTTTCCGGCTTTAATACGCAATGATGTGCTAAAAAACATGTTACGTCGACTTTTGGTTGACTAGATAAAACTAGGCTCATATGATTAGAATCGATATAGTCTTGTATGAAACTTGAATAGGCAGTGTACAGATCAGGATTTTTGATTAAGCTATTTTCTAGAAGTAAAAATCTACGATAAGCTTGCGGATAAGTATTTCCTAGGTCAGGGTTTATTTTATCTTTAAACGGAAGATCTACCATGAATCTACCGCTCGGTTGCCGTACTACACTCGCAGTAAAGATTGATTCTGCTTGTTTTTCTTCCGTTGATAAGATTTGTTTTTTAGGCAAATGTTCGATTTCCCAAAACCTAGGGAGAATGACCTCTAAAGGATGTGAATGACTCGTTAAAAAACAACTGGTTCGTTCCGTAAGACTACCTACTTCGTCAACCTTTCCCATGACGACCCAACCAAAGATAGTTTCAAGGGCTGAAGGTTGCCCTATTTGTCCAAGAACCCTGCCCTCCTTGAATATCTGTGCGAATAGCTCGCAACCAATAACTAGGTCCACAGGTCTAGATTTGAAATAAGATGGGTCGGCAAGTTTAAGGTTTTCCAAGTGTTTCCACTGATTATCGTTCAAAGTGAATGTAGGCATATTGGAACATAGTTGTGGAACAACGATTGCTTCGAAATTAAGTAAAGGAGTGACTTGTCCTTGTGGCTTAATGTGACATTGAACGAGCCCTTTGGAAGTAAAAGAAGACATCTGATTTAATCCGAATATTTCAATGGTGTAACTTCGCCTAGGAAGATTAAGACGCTGAATACACTTTTCACTGATGAATCCTGTCTGTGATCCAGAATCAAGCAATGCCCTTACAGGTTGAAAATTTCCGCAACCGTCCATAACATCTATTATGGCGGTGCATAAAAGAAAGGTACCTGAAGGCCCTGAGGTATTTAATGACACATGAAGATTATTGACAGGTGGTGTGTGAATGACAGGACTAGTATCTTGGCTTCCAGACTCTTGATTAGTTTCTAAGATATGAGTTAAAGTGTGGTGCCTTTTACTATTGCAAGTCCTGCATGAATATTTTGATTTGCACGTATCTACCCCATGCAAGGCATGAAAACATGCTAGACATAATTTTTTCTGCTTGACGAAAGATAGGCGATCGATAGGTGAGAGATCAAGAAATGTTTGACATTTCGAAAGCACGTGACCTTGGTTACACCGGAAACATTTTATTCCCGTACTTGAATTAGTTGAGGTGCCAGCCAGTCCTATAAAAGGCGAATTGGATGATTTATAGGTAGGCTTTTGCCCAAACTGACTTCGCATAGAATTTGAATTTTGATAGGTAGGCTTTTGCCCAGACTGATTTTGCATAGAATTTGATTTTTGATAGATAGGCACCTTTTTGGGTGCTGTTGATTGAGGAAGTGATTCCAAAACTTTACATCTTTTTTCTAGAAATTGAAAAAGTGACTGAAAAGTGGGAATTTTGTTATTAGTATTGGCGTGACTCATTTCGAAATTTGAACGCGTCGGAATATCCAATTTTTCTAACAAAATGAAAAAAATAATAAAGTCCCAACTGTCAACGTCAAAGCTAAGTGATTTTAAAATTTCTAGGGATTCAGAAAAGGTGTCAATTAAATTACGCAATTCTTTAGCTGACTCGTTTTTTAAGGTGGAGTTCATAATTGAGCTTAAAGCATCATTTGCGAGGTCTCGCTTGTTTTGATATCTATTGACTAATTTGTCGTAAGCAATTTTATAATTTTGATCAGATAAGCTAATCCCTGATATCAATTTTAAAGGCTCATCCTTGAGATATGAAAATAAATATTGAAGTTTTCGAACGTTACTTAGACTTTGATTTTGATCTATAATGTTATTAAAAAGATCGAAAAAGCTTGGCCATAATTTTTTATCACCTCGGAATATGGGAATACCTAACTCTTTGAGTTTTGGAGTTTCAGATTCGTTTTGTCGAACATATGATCCCGAAAGGGTTGGGGCCTCAACCGGAAATATTTTAGAGTAAACCCCCTTACACGCATAAAAATATTTACGAGCTTCTGAAAGGATCGCATCCTGCGTTTTAAACTCCTCGTCGTCCGCGTCGTCTATCAACATAATGACGTCATTAGGTGCCAGCATGCATTTATCGAAGGTTTCATCCAAATCGGAATACCTCACTTGAAACTCGTTTCTCGCTCTTTCATCCGATGCCGCGGTTTGTGAAAACACATAACACTCGGTTATCGCAGATAAAAAACCCTTGCGTTTTTGCACGGCTTTTTTGACAGACATGATTTTACCTTTGAAATGACGAAATTGTCGGTAAATATACACTTAACGCTAAATTAATGCTTCTGAAATAGAAAAATGACGAATTGTCGAAAATATGCACTAATTTATCGCAATTGATGAAAATTGTTTTAAATATCGAAATGATATGGAACACATCTAATCACAGAAATGTCGGTAAATATACAATTAACGCTAAATTAATGCTTCTGAAATAGAAAAATGACGAATTGTCGAAAATATGCACTAATTTATCGCAATTGATGAAAATTGTTTTAAATATCGAAATGATATGGAACACACCTAACACACTGAACGTTTGTTTTGTTTGTTTTGATTCCTTCTCGATTTTGTTTACTGAATGACCACGCGATACACACGTGCACTGCGCCGCTACCGTTGATCGAACGACTTTCTCTCGTTTCAATACGATTGGCAAAATTCAAGGCCGCCTTGTTTTCGGCGTGAAAATAATGGCCGACCTATCAATACCGTAGTATGGAGTAAATTTAAAATAATTCGGCTCGAAAGGAACACTTATGTTAGCTCGCGGTTAGAAAAACGATAACTGCAATGGACTGTAAATAGTTTAATTAAATGAAGCGCGAACAAACATAAATATATTGATATGAAATTACGAAATAGTCAAACGTCCATAGGTTAATTGTTGTGCCACACAACGGCAATCAGAAACAAAGGCACTCACCAGTTTGCAGCCAATTTCTCCACGTTCCAAGGGGCCCCTGATTGGATCTAATGATGTCACCGCGTAGCTGAAGAGCTGAAGTTTCTAGTTCTATGCTTCAGTACACCAAAATCGAGCACTTTCAGGTGTAAAAATTTGAAATAGTTGGAGAACGAAATTAACACGCCATTTCTCGAGGCGATTGACAAAGGATCTCCCTGGTTGTTGGTGCGCATGTCCAAATGCGCGAAATGCTCTCTGTCCTTCATACAATTGTGTGGTTTTAAAAATATATAAACAACCGCGAAATTTAGCGGGAGTTAACACAGAATATTCCTTTATTTCTATCTGTTATATTAAGGGTACATATGTAGCAAAGTGCAACCTCAACTCTTCTATTATTATTTATAAAATCAGGTACGTTATCAGTTATATTATTATTTTCTTGATAATTTTCATTATTATTTTGTTTATGTTCAAACAAATTTCTGACCTGTTCAGGTTTATTGCCGTTGTTGATATTATTTGGTGGCGTTAGAACCATATCCAATACAACGATTATTTTTCTCTGCGGCGATGTCAGTTTTTTCCGATTTTATTTTGCTTTAACCTAGTTACTTCGTTTTACTTTCAGTGTGGTGTTTAGATTAAGTTTACTTTTCTCCAGTCGTAGTTTTTTTCTTGTTTCTTTTGCTTCTTCTTCGGTCTTTTTCTTCTTCATATTTTTCCACTCAGTAGACGTTAACAGGACAGGTAATTTTTCAGTGTTCTTTTTTCCTTTCCGCTCAGGTATTTCGAGCCACATCAAATATTTTTTTAATTCGGGCGTGTCATTGAAATTGGATTTATTTTTCAAAATTTGCCCTTTATGGTGGTAATTTTTTTTAAGTTTGAGGCCTCTTCTGCATTTTTCTCTTTGTGTGTTTCTTCTAAATTGAGATTATTACTTCAGCTATCTACTTTGTCTGTATTGTTTTCTTTGATGGTTGACTCCTGAGTTAATTTGTTGTCTACTTTTGATTCAATTATTATTATTGGGCTTACTGATTCATTAAGTTTTAGGTCTTCCTCAAATATGATAGGTATATCTTCCAAATACCTGTAAGTTATCAGATTTGGTAGCAATTTTCTCTTATCGAAGCTTTCATTATCGTTGTCTCCCTCTATTTCACTTTTTTCTGGATCTATGGGGGCAATTCTTCAAAATTTGAAATAATTTGAAATAATCTGACGAAATTTGAAACAACAGAATTTAGGTGTAAATCTTGACAACACTGCAATTTCAGCTTTGTGTAAAACGTCTTACACCACACGGTAATGGGCCAACTTAGGAAATTATGAAAACACCAAAAATTTAAAATATGCGGGAAAATTTAATCTAAAACCTACCTTGAAACTCGGCTACTGATAATCCACAAGTTCTTGATAAATTGTATTTTTCCGAGCACCTCATCATACAACGGTTTTTCTATCTGGCAAATTTGACAACTGTCAGTCAAAGATCACCAAGGGGACTGTCAGTTACGAAATACTATGTTGCCAATTCATTGTTTCCAAGTGAAACCAATAAAGGTACCGTTCACAAGTTGGATTCACTTTTTAAATATGTTGTTAAAATATTTTTACGAAAAACTCTTACAACGTAACGTGCAAGGTGGTACCTAAGGGGGGATCAATCTCCCCCCGATATTTTTAGGAATAAAAAGTAATCAAACATTTAGTAGTGATAATAATAGTAGAGATATGGATAATTCGCATTTTTTACGGCGGAATTGATTCTGATTTTTGAGATTTTTGCTTATAATAGCTGAAAACATGCTCAAACTAAAGTTTGGTTAAGTATTTTGTTTTCTAAAAAATTTAAATCTTAAAGGTATTTTTTTATACCTAAATGCATGGAGAGTGGAAAAAAATTTTGTTTTCTAAATCTCATAATTTTATTCATAAACATTTGTGTGTTTTAAATAATATTACTTGACTTGACTGCAAAATCAATCCAAGATTTGAGCAGCTGCTAAAAAATTGTTTTTCTTTGTTGTGTTTTTGAACTTGATTTTAAAATAAATTTGAATGAAAAAGGATGGCTTAAAAAAAAAACAAATTCAATTTTTTTTTACCCTTATTATATTTGTTATAATCAAAACCTTAAAAACTATTTTATTTTTTTTTATTACTTTTTCAAATTAGGTAGCTATTCAATGAACCTACAGAGTAAATAATCTTGCACTGGAATTTATTCTTTAGCTTTTTAACTATTTCTTCAATTTCAATATATTTTAATTATAGTATCTAAGGTTTTAAACCCGTTATATTTTGTTTGTGTATTTTATTCCGGGATTAACATTAATATTGATAAAGGTACACAATTGACAGGGTGCAAAATTTTTTGCCGACTTTTTTGGACGATAGCTTTTCTAAAAGGTTCGATGTCATCACATTTCGTGCATTTCCTAATACAAAAAGCAAATTTTGCATTTTTTTTTATTAAACCAAACCTCACCTTTGTCGATTGATGGCAAACTTATCCTGACCTGTTAATTCAACTCTGGTTAATTGATCGAAAACGTGACCTAACCGGTCCATTGGACACTTTTTTTTTGGTGGAAAAGGGGCGTGTATGGACAGGTAATGATAAGTTTGCGATCAATTGAAGGGGCGACGGACGAAACATCGAAACACAAAATGTCGAAAGTACAAAATGTCGAAGAAACAAAAATACTAATAGTTGAAAAATTTAAAAGACAGAAAATAAAACCTAACCCAGATCGGGTTAGATTGGTATACGAAATAAAAAAAAAGCAAACCTAATCCGGTTGGGTAATTATAATTTCAAAAAAACTAACTCGACCAGATCAGGTTAGTTTGTTTTGTATAATAACCTAACCAGGTCAGGTTTAAAATCTAACCTGACCTGGTTAGGTGAAAATTATAAAAAAAAACTAACCGTTTCTAGTTACTTAATTACACTGAATCTAACCTGACCAGATCGTAATATGTTATTAGGTTTTATTTCGCATTTCGATATTTTTTTTGACATTTTGTAATTTCGATATTTTGTAATTTCGACATTTTGTAATTCCACATTCTAAAGAAAAAGTGAGGTTGGGTTGGTGCATAGAGAATTTGTCTCTGGGTTGGTGGCAGGGTCGAATGAAACTTGCCATAAATTGTGGTAAAATAGCCTGCAAGAGAAGGTTTGTTTGTGAAAGGGATCCGTTCACAAATTAAGTGAAAGAGACAAGTTAGTTTCTTCTTGTATATAAATATAGGTACTTACCTAACCAGGTCAGGTTAGGTTTTAAAGTATATTACAAAAAAAAGGCACCTGATCTGGTCAGGTTAGTTTCTATTAATATATCTAATAACCCAAGCTTTCAACATTTTGTAATTCTTCTTCATTCGCACACACAGTTTCCAATAGAATCTACATTTATTTTTATTTTAATATTTATTTTTATCCTTATAAACCCAACAGTAACGTCTTTTAGACGAAAATTGTTCGTAGCACCCCTGTAATCTTCCGCCGGCGGCGACTGTAGCAAGTATTTCTGATTACCCTATCCAAAACCTCATGGGCCGTCACTGAATAACAGCAGTTTCTATATGGGAGGACCCCCCAGAATAAAAAACTATATACGTGCCTAGCTTTGATAAGAAAAGTAAAAAAATAATCACCACTTCAATAATTTGACCAGTATCCCACTTAGTCAGATTTTTCTGGCAGATTTTAAAGAAATAATTTGACATTCCCTTAAAAATCCGTTCAAATATAACGGTGGCAACAGCGTAGAGCTAATTTTGTAGCGACCCTTCCACGACATGCAGTTAGTCCCTCTTTGTTAATTTTACCGTGAAAAACAAAGAAAGAAACTTAGCTGACCTCATAAAGAAAACGAATAGGACTCATAAATTTGAAAGAAATGTGACGAAATGTGACGAAATCTGACATTTCAGTTTGTGTGGTTAATGGTTATCTGCTTTGAATTTATTTACAATTTTTAAATTAAAAATTTTTAATAAATTAGGCGTTTTTAATTTAAAAAATATATTATATCGTGAAGCTACATCTATCAAAAAGTGGGAAATGGCCTTTTAGGTAAGTTTTTAAGTTTAAAATTGCCTTTTAAACGAGAAATCTTAAGCGCCAGATTATGTCACATTTTTTCAAATTTCGTCAAATTTTTTGAAATGTAAAGAATTGACCCCTATGTGACTGTTTTCATCTTCTTCAATAATGTTTTCCGTAGTACTATTACATGTGGTCAGATTTTTGTCAGCAGTGACATTGTCTGATATAAATGCTCTATATAATTTATAAAGTACTTGAAAGTCAGAGTTACTAGAAAGGTTACCAGAATCATTTTGTTCATTTTCAAATGCGATAATTCATTCTTGTCCGACAATACCTCTAAATGTTGCAAAGTCAATAGTCTTTATATTGTCAATTTTAGCCAGTTTTTTCTTCTCTTTTCTTAAGCATTTCGTATAATCTATTGCCGAAGGGTTAAAAGGGAAAAGTCCGCAGGCACGAAATCCTTTTTAACTGTTTGTTCTTTTAAGTTTGGTATCGCTTTATCTAAAATGGAGGCTACCTGATCTTTCATTAATTAAATAGATGGATTACTTTTTCTCCATTCTAAAACACCTTTCTTCCAGAGATTTTTAAGTGGTTTGAAAGCAGACACATCTGCTGGCTGTAGAATTTTTGTTGAGTTGGGATATAGCGGAACTAGTTCAATTCTTAATTTTGTGTACAGCTCGCTTAGTTTAAATGTTAAATGTGTAGAATTGCCGTCTACAAACAAAATCACTGGAAAAGCTTGTACCAGATAAGGATTGCGACGCTTAAAAAAACACGTTGGTCGACATTTGCGACGCTTATACTTTTATGTAATTATTCTATTAATTATTTTCCAGCTAGGTAAAACATTGGCATGCCCGGTAACTTTTATACAGTGGAGAAGGGGGGTTCAGAAATAAGAAAAATTTAAGCGCCACATGTGTTTAATACCAATGTCTTACAAAAGGATCTTAAATGAAATACAGTTCAACTCAAATGTTGTAGCCAAACCATGAAACTCTACTTACTTCCGAGCCTTCCAGATTATTTGTATAATTAAAAAAAACAAAAAAAAATGACTTATAACAAGATAAATTTTTAAAAGGTTCTAAATGAATTTTTAAACTGGAGTTAAAAATAAACCAAGTCATGGACCTATCTACTTTCAACCCGCTGGTTAAACTGCCACGATAGAGAAAAATTTATAGGAAGACAGACCCTCCGACAGGTGTACCAAGTCTATCACAGTGTATTTACATTTGAGTCAGTAGTGGGAGACTCAATTACCTACTTTAATGGTTTAAAAATATATATATACTTCCACAATCATTCCATCATAGGGGAGACCCGAACCAAATATCTACTGTCATCATTCTACATTGAAGAGAATGAGACAAACAGCAACCCAGTCCGAGATCTAGATCTAGAAAAATATATCCTCATTTTGCTTTCGCCCTATCTCTCTTTTTGTCTCTGCAAAGTTGGTCCATTGGGTTGTACAAATTACACAGAAAATTTTAGTTCATCTTGTATAGGTGCAAAAATAAAAATGAAACCAAGTTGGACAAAATAGCAAGGCACTTTTAATTGCACAGTAAAATTTAACTTAATTATGCCGTAAAATTGTGGTTATGACATCATATCTTTACCTTGCGTTTACAAGAAATTATATCTAAATGCTTGCTCCGCCTGGTATTTTTGGGTAAACCTGGAAAAATAGTGTTTACACCAGGCATTTCCCTGCTCCTCCGGGTCCCTGTCCTGCCTGCGCCCTCCCTAGTGCTTGCTTAGCACATCACGCCAGGGCAGCACATGGTCTTAAGTATACTGAATTACTTGCCCCAGCGTAGAACCCTGTGTAAAATAAAAATTTTTCAGTTTCCTGGAATTCGTCGGTTTTGCACGAGGTTCCCCAACCCAGAGTACCCTAAATCAAGAACCCCATGACGACTCAATAAAATAAAGCAGATGTCAACAGATGAACTAAAACAACCCTACAACATGAATAAATAACCAAAACTTGAAAAAATATAAATTAAAACGATATTCAGTAATTGGCACTACTATGCCAATAAATGATAACGCGATCAGAACTTAAAGTAGTGAATGCACCCTATTTAAGTAAAATTGGCGGGAAAATATATGACACGCCCAAAAATTAACTTTATATCTTTCCATAACATAATAAAAATCACATCTGCCTCAAGAATTACGTTCTTAAAGTTTAAAACTCATGCTACAAGGCGACCATTCCTTACGAATTTTATAGCGACATACCTGATTTGAGGGAAACCCAAAACATACACCTAATCACTGTGGCGACATTCTTTTAAATGACAGCCCGAAACCAAAACAATAAATGTATAGGATAGATCGATGTTGCCGGATTGTGAAAAAAGTCCCAAAATGCTTTAGCCTCAGCTTATTTCTTAAAAAGCTTTAATAACTACTAAAACTATGCAACAGTGCCAACAACTATACTGTTTACCCTAGTGGTTAAACATCATATGGAGCCACTGATCTCAATAGCATCCCTAGAGACATGAAAGAATGCAATTAATTGAAAACAAAATTATACAAAATTTTGGATGTAAATACTTATTTACCTACCTATTTGTATTTATAATGAAGTGCTTTTGATCCGAAAAATAACTCCAGAATCATCCATCAGGTAACCACCAAAAATCTAATGAGACTAGACTCCACAGAAGATATCGAAATTAGTGAAGAAATGGCCAAACATCAATGATCTACCAATCAACAATGGCTACAATGGTAGAACGAGATTAACATGAGTTTAACACAAGGTATCTTAGCCTCAGATGCACCGTAACCAGGCTTAGCTAATCCATTCACCATATTTGTTGTTTTGCATTTGAGCAACAAGGACTTAATCGCGATTAAACCCATAATCGCGCTTAAGTATTTGTGGATCTGAGTTACAACGCAAACCAGTTTAACTCAGCCCATCTGAGTAGGATTGGCATCAGAGAATCACCCCTCTGTGAATGCGGTCTGTGGGGGGGCCATTTCACTAGAATCAGTCCTAAACCATATTACATTGAGAAAAAGTAACCTCATTATGCAACTTTTAGATACAAATAGGATTAAGCTATAAAAAACAACTTTTTTTTCTGTAATTTTTATAATATTTTTAGTTTGCTAATCTGCGTTTTCGTCTTTTGGGATTACCAACCTCGATCCTTTTTAATCTGTTGTATTTTATCTAAAAGGGAATGAACGAATGGAGTAAATGGGAAAACAAAAATAAATAAACAAAGCAAATCAAAAGAAATCTAACAATAACAAAAAAAATCCAAACATTGAAGATATTGAAGAACAGAAGAACAGAAGAACAGAAGAGGAAGAAGATTGAAGAGAGAAGAAGGATGAAATTTGAAGATAAAAGACTGATTAGAAAGAGAAATAAGATGAAAAGAAAAAGATGATAAAGTTTAAAAAATAAAAATAAAAAAAGATATCTACAAGATATAAAAATACCTACCAAATAGGTACCTATAATGCAGACCAAAAAACTGAGCTACAAAGATTTAAAAAAAAAGAGAGAGAGAATTGGAAAATAAAGAAATAGAAACAAGATATATAGAAGGATAAAGTAAGGGCCTCGAGTGGTTACAAAACCAGCTTTTCTTGAAGACGACGGTATCGATATGGTAACTATCCTAGAAGGACAAAGCCAATACTCTAAAACAGAACAGAGAACAGAAACCAGTTTAACCTTAGCATTTAACACAAGCCCTTCACTCACAAAACACAAGCCGTTAAAGAACACGACGCACCCTAACCTGAAGAAAGCAAAACATTCCAAATACGCTTTTAACAAAATACCATCAATAAAAGCCCTTTCTTGTAAAATAAACAAAAATAACAATACAAACTTTTATCATTACAAATCAAAATTTTAACAAAAACCTTCGATCATATATAACCTAGATAGATTTATTTACATTTTAAGGTGTTTAAATATCATCGTTCCCTCTGCTATTATATAAAGAATTATAATGTTGGCTAACCTGAGGTTACCGTGGAAACATATGCATTTATCGTAATGTAGTAAAAGACACAGCCAATAATAATCAGTGGTTAATGCTGGTCCCACCTACTAACCCATTCATAATTTTGGCTACATGCTACGGGGCGGGGCAGCGTTCACCATAATTTTGAGAAATAAGGTTGTTATGAAACTCAAGTAAAAAGCTCTAGTCTGCAAAAAATGTACTTATAACATCTATTCTACGGTTAAAATAAACTATCAATAGTTCGTAATGACCCGAGCGAAGTGAGTGCCATAAGTTTTTGAATCATTATAAAAGCACTTTACACATTTCAATTTGTTTAAAATTATAATTAGATTTTTACCTTAAATTCGCAGATAGCACAATTAGTCATGGCCGTTTCGCCGCCGTACGATTCGCCGTAAGAATTTTCGTCTGATGCTATTGACATTTGTTCAAACCGTATTATTGAGCTTGACTCTGTGTATTTGTATTTTTTCTTTGTTTATAACTTTGTTTCAAATTTTGCAACCACACTAGAAACTTTACGAACGTATATAAGAAATAGAATGGCGGGTCCAAAACGGCGGACTTTCTTATTTATACACTCAATAAAATTTTTGACAAATTAAAAAAAAGGCGGATCCTCAGCATCAGGAAATTTCAAGTTTAATACGCCATTTTTAATCCGGCATTTTAAACTTTTTAAGTTTGACTCAAAAAATCTATTGGTTTATAAGTAAGAAAATGCCCATTTTGGATCCGTATGTGTTGATCTTTTTAGATTTGTTAGAAAGTTTAAAACAAACAAATAGACAAATATACGGAGTCAAGGTAAATAAAACCGACATTCCGAAAAACTACAAAAAATATTGTAAGAGCAAATTGGAACGCACCCCAGATATATTAAGTGGAGCAGTGTAGCCAACAGTTCGGGTCTTCATGTTCTCCTACTCCACCCCCAGTCCCAAAATTAGAAAGAGACATGTCTCAACAACGACAAAGCTTATGAATGACTTCGGATATCTAGTCGTCAGAGAAACATGGAATTGAATCTGATATTTTGAATTTTTTAAATATTCTGATTAGTCCAATATCCAACTTTATGTTCCAAATGTTAATTTAATGTCTGACTGGTTCACTAAGATTAGCAAGTAAGTTTTTCTAAAAAAACGTTTAACACACAAGTTAGCAAGTAAGATCTTTTATACATTTTAGGACACTGATGATGACTAAATAGTCGAAAGCGCTCCATGAATAAGCTAACAAGAATAAACACATTTGTTTTGCACTTAATACAAAGGTCTTTCTGTAATCTCTTGTATTTTTCTTTTCGGTGCACATTAGAAAAATCGGTTCCTGTTCTACTTATATTTATTTTCTATTATTATTTTTCAGTGAATCAAATCAAAGAGAATTTAACAAAAATTAATTAGTGATAAGTGTTATTACTTTAAGCTTAATTTAATAGTCAAACTCAATTGTCATTGGACTTTGTAAATGTCTATATTATAAACAATTAAAGCAATTGAGTTGTACTTAATATCTGCGAAAAAATAGGGGCCAACGTTCCGTCGCCCCGACTGGAGGTTGCGCAGTAGTCAAAGCGCTATCTTCTCAATTTTTCTATACCTATGATTGATTGATATGATTGATTCATTCTTTTAGATACTATTGACGCCAACTACAATTATTCTTAAATCTTTACAAGATCACACATTGTTGAATCAATCAACGATTATCGAATTAATAATAATTTTTGGACTTTAGAAATTAATTTGGGAATATGACAGAATGAGAAATTAATGTAAATGTGATGTGATAAAATAAAAATAAACCGGATAACTTTTATTCAATCGTGTTCTTACCACTGATCTCTACATACTAATTCATTGGGTATGACCCCCGAAAATTTCGATTCATTTAGTCCATAAGTTTCGGAGTTGTATCGACACACACATTATATAGTGGCAATATTGTGTCGAAACACCCTCAGCCACATTTTGAGCATCATAGCGAATTGTTTTTCCAATTTTGATATGTTCGCTACGCGGTAGTTGGAAAAGTAAAAGTACAGAGAGTGTTTTTACCTTTTTTGGCTGGCAGATTTTTCACAATTTGCTCCTTAGGATCTGCCTTGTTAACCTCTGATTTAATAGCTTCCAACTTAGACTTATCCCACGGAAATACACTCGGCAGCACACCTTGCCTAAGCAAGTACTTCCGACCTTTGAAATTACAAAAATCTGCTCGGAGGAAATGCCTGAAAAAAAGAAACGTTACTTAATATAAACAGGACCAGGCGCGCAATGAACCCAAAACTTAAACAATATTTAAAAAGGAAATTACCAAAAAAGTAACTATCTATACGGCGCTATTTTTAGTTTGCTCATTTTTTTTAATATTTCGTTAAAAATATTCTTCTTGAGGTTACCGCCTAGGACATTGGTTCTGTTGTTTTATATGTATGTATGCTGCGGACGTATATCTGTACTCCAGAGCAAAAGTGTATTGTCACAAACATGAATTTTCCGGAGAATATAAACAAATTTTGTTACTGATAAAGACTTAATACTCTTTAAAAATTGTAACCTCCGTCATCATTTCTCCGTATGTTATTTAAGTTAGATCTGAGAAAGAATAGCGCAAAGTTTAACTCTCTAGAAATTTGCCAATTTATAATGTTTCGTTAAAAATATTCTTCTAGAGGTTACCGCCTAATCGATGTCCTTGTTTTATAAGTATGCTGCGGACATAAATTTGTACCCCAGAGCAAAAGTGTATTAGGTCACAAAACATAAAATAAGACTTAATTTGAAGAAAGTTGACGTCCTTAGAATTTACAATGAGGAAGGGTTAGCGGGAAATAAGGACAACGTAAATTGTCCGAAAAATGTGTGCCTATCTATTAAGATCTACGTGTTAACCCATTAATTTTAAGGGTAAGTTATTGAAATTAAAATCCATACCAGTAGATCCATAAATAAAAAATAAAACCTAATTAATGTCAATCTTACCTAACAAACTATTACAATCGAATTGATTTTAATGACATGGTGCTAATAAAAAATTATAATAAGAATTTAAATAGATAAAATCTATAAAAATAGTTATAAAATAAAATAAAAAAAATATAAAAAAAATGGTAATAACAAATAAAATAGATAAAAAACTTAAAAACAACAGAAGAATATATCTTATGTATTAATGTTATTTATTAATTGAATTAAAAAAAAAAACCTATTAGCTTTATATAATTATAATATTTATGAATGTATAATAATACTGCTATATTGTCTTCTAACGTCATTCTACATTTTTATTGTGTTTGTTTTATAGCTTGAAAAAGACGGAAAACAACCGTCGAAACGTCGCCAGAAAATAAAGAGGGTTAAATCTCTAACGTTGTCCTTATTTCCCGCTAACCCTTCCTCACTATAAGACTTAATATTCTTTATAGATTGATATATCCGTCAAATGTAGTCAAAATAGGAACTTTGGACGTCGCACATTAGATCGAGCCTATGTTTTCGATGCAGTGCTTAGTTTGGTCACTGATCGTTTAAACTCGTGTCAAAACTCTATTAAACAATGCCTATAAATTTTGGTTGAGTTGCAATTGTTCGTTCAATCAGGGAAGATAAAT
Organism: Aspidapion aeneum; assembly: GCA_963576565.1. NCBI lineage: Eukaryota > Metazoa > Arthropoda > Insecta > Coleoptera > Brentidae > Aspidapion > Aspidapion aeneum. Next base: position 90,186,314 of record OY755038.1, read on the forward strand.
TTCATTTTTAAGCAGCTTCATAAATAGTACAAACTTACTGCATTAAAACTTTTTGTCCAACCCTCTTCATTCTATGGGTAGGGTGTTCCACGGGAAGCTACACGCCCCTTTTGCTTTAAAAAAAAGCGGTAAAAAGGACACTGAGAAAAAAGTTAAAGCGGGACATAATTAGTTCACAAATAGTACAAAATTACTCCATATAAATTTATTGTCTAACCCTCTTTATTCTATGGGTGGGGTGTAGCTTCCACTGGAAGCAGTGGAAGCTACACCTTTTGTTTAAAAAAAAATGGTAAAAAGGACACTGAGTAAAAAATTGAAGCGGGACATAAATAACACAAAGTTACTGCATTGAAATTTTTTGTCTAACCCTCTTCGTTCTATGGATCGGGAAAGCTTGAAGTGGAAGCTACACCCTTTTGTTTTTTCAAAAAGCGATAAAAGAGGACCTGAAAAAAAATTGAAGTGGGACATAGTAAGATCATAAATCGTACAACATTACTGCATTGAAATTTTATGAATCTGCCATATTGATTTTCCAGTGGAAGCTACACCCATCAAAATTTTTTTGGTAAACCTCGATTTTTTAGATTTGGTACACACATACAAACTTACAAGTGACGCTAATAAAAGGTGATAAAAAGGAGTAAAAAGAGCGCTGAGAAAAAAATTGGAACAGGACATAATTAGTTCATGAATAGTACAAAATTACTTCATTGAACTTTTGTGTCTAACACTCTTCGTTCTATGGGTGGGGTGTAGCTCCCCTTTTGCTATTTAAATAAAAAAGGGGTAAAACGGGACCTGAGAAAAAAATTAAATAATTAATTCATAAATAGTACAAAATTACTGCATCAATTTTTGTTTCCTAATCCTCATGGTTCCATGGGGGGTGTAGGTTTCACTGGAAGCTACACCCCCCTTTTACATCTCTTTGTTTGAAACTCGTAGACAATGATTGAGTAGAAACAAAATTACGGACTTCCATTGTCTTTATTTATTTTAAACACGACGTTTCGGTTAGTATCTTTAACCGTTTTCAAGTGAAAACTAAACAATCCAGTCTACAGGCTACTACTTATACTACAGGTGTGACCTCGGGGGTGACTATAATATAAAAAAACAGTATTTTCATCGGGAAATACGATAAGGAGTTTTGTAACTAAAACAAAACCAGAAAATCTCTCAAATAATCAGGAATGTATTTACCAAATCCCGTGTGTGTGGTAAATCATATGTAGGTGAAACGAAATGCCCTCTGCAGGTTAGAGTAAATGAACATCTAAAAAGTACCCAATTAGCGAATATCGGAGTCGCCTTGTCGAAAACGAAAATTTATTGAAGCTGCGTTTATAATCTAGAATAAAGAAGTTTTCAAACATATGGAAACCACTCCTTAAGGAAAACAAGCGTCTTAAGATTGAAAAGGGAGCGGGGCGTCACACCTGATTGCACACCAAGTAGTATAAGTGGTAGCCTGTAGACTGGATTGTTTAGTTTTGACTTGAAAACGGTTAGAGATACTTACTAACCGAAACGTCGTGTTTAAAATAAATAAAGACAATGGAAGTCCGAAATTTTGTTTCCCCTTTTACATATCGAAAAAAAAAGGTAGAAGGAGTAACGTACAACAAATTTTATTTAGGGACAAAATTAGTTCATCATAACTAGTTCGAAATTCCCACATAAATTTTTTTTTTATAACTTTCACGAAGGGTGTGCATGCATACACCTAATTAGTGGTCGGATACTATCGATAGTCAGCCCTATCGATAGTTTTCGATAGTCTCAAGAGATACTATCGATAGTACTATCGAAAAACAAACAGAGTTTCTCTTGTTTCGAAATTAGTGCCTTACCAAAAGCGACCATCAGGGGTGTCACAATTGAATAGGGAATTTCAGGATAGGCAAATAGTGTGTACGCGGCTTAACCTACGTGGCCCGCCTCTGTGGTAGCAGGAAATAAAACAAAAGCACACTAAATAATTGAATCCTGTGATTCCCCGAAATTGCATCGGGTGATTTTTCTCTAGTTTGTTCATGAAGCAATAGATAGCACAAGTAGAAAGCAGAGACATGATAAAACTGATGGCGAAGGCAGTTAGGCAATCATTAATACCTATAGATTTATGATCTACTGATCTAGTGCTAAATTGCTGTTTGGTTGCTAGTAAACTTGTTCTTTTTTTTTTGTGTTTTGAAAGGATTCTCGTGAAAATTATTTTGAAAAATACTAAAAACCAGCGATTTTAAAAACTATCGATGGTTCTTGAAAACTATCGATAATTTTCGATAGTCACAAACTATCGATAATATCGATAGTGCTATCGATAGTATCCGACCACTACACCTAATTTTATCAGCATATCGTCACCCTCATTCTGAAACGTCGTAACCCAACTCAACAAAATTTTACAGGAATAAGAAAAGTTTGAAGCAAATTACATAGCTTAAGCATTATGCAACTTATAAGAAATCGCGGGAATGACCGTTTTATATATTTTTTTTTGGTTGCGAGGATTTAGCAGCATATAGTACATCATTACTAACCTTTGAAAAAATATGAATTTTCATTTTTTTGTGGGTTACGACGTTTCAGAATTAGGGTGACGATATGTTAATTCAGATTGGTAGATCAAAAAAAGCATCAGTGGATATGTAATTAAACTTTTTAATAATGTTAATTTCTGGAAAACAAAGAAACAAGTTACGGTATCGCTATCTAGTTCTGAATCAGAATATCGCATTATCTGTATGTGTTACTGAATGCAAGTTTGTTGCTCAGCTTTTAAGCAAGATTTTAAATGTAAAATATAAATGTTTTCCAGTTCAAATATTTGAAGACAATCAAAGCTGTATTAAAATGGCAAATACACACCATTTTATAAAAGATTGTGTGAGTCAAAATTTAATAAATATAACTTAATGTTAATATCGGCTGCCAGATATTCCGGTCTTGTCTCCTGCAGCAGTATTCTGTCCATTGTTCTGGTTTGATGATCTGGATGTTTACTTTTTGGTTTTGGTTTTTTACTGTAGAAATGAATTTCTATACTTCAGAACTCTGCCTACTTCCTACGTGTGTATTTATATCGTGGCATTTGCGCTAGAACATTTCATTTTTTTCTGTGCGAATCAAATTTCTTAGCTGTCTTCTGGTATCCCTGTAGATTTCTAGGTCTCTTTGCTCTTTAGTACTGAGCCATTTCAAGTATGTGCGTTTTTTCTCCTTGACCTGTATTTCCTCCGTCCACCACGTCTTATTGTTATTTCTATTATCTTGGTATCCAACAGCTTCTTTGCTTGCTTCCTTAAAGCTTTTTACTGTTTGTATATATCTCTTCAAATAAATGCTGTGTGTTTAATAATTTTTCATCCAATCGTTTCTGATACAATCTTTGCGTACTTTTGATTGCTAGACTTCTAAAGTTGTATTTTTGATTTTCTTCGATGCACTCTAGGTTTTCACTTTCTCCAATACTTTCTCTCGTCTCTATTTGTTTTTCTTACAGGGAATAATATTTTTGCTTTTACCAGATGGTGGTCAGATCCACAGGTAACACCACGAAGTGTTCGCACATCATACCACTTTAGTTCCGAGTGTTGTCCACCTATAGCATAATCAATGATTGATCTAAGATTTCTTGTTGGCTGAATCCAGGTATACCAATATCCTTGTTTAAAAAAATCATTATTTATTTTTAGAGTATGGGTTTCACACAATTGTATCAAGCCATTATCATTTGTTACTTCCTCTCCAAATGGTCCTACCACTTTGCTTTGGCTTTGTCTACCAGTTCGACTATTAAAATCGCCAAGCATAATTATTCCCTGGTATTGCCGATTTTAGTGATGGTGTCATCAAGTTGGTCGAAGAACATTTGTTTTATAGCTACCGTTTCGTCATTTGATGGTGCGTAGGCTGTTATTATGCTTATATTGTGTCCAAGCATCCTCATGTTAACTCAAAGTAAATTTTCGTTAATGCACTCCTAGTGTGTATTCTTATTTTTGAGGTTTTCTTCTCTTCTCTCTTCTATCGTTTGAGACTCTAGTGAATATGTGAACAAAGTTACCGACACTACTTGTACCTGTTCCTTTCTTTTTTGTCTCTGTGAGTGCAATAATGTCTATCTTACTATTCTGCACTTCGGATGCAATAATATCCAACTTTTGGTTCACTCCCTGTACGTTCCATGTAGCTATATTTACAGTCCTTTGTCTTTGCTTTTTTCGTCTTCGAGAATTTCCATTTAATGCTCCGAGGCTTTGTTTAGGCTTTTTGGTAATATATTTGTTTTAAAAGTATTAGAGAACTAGTCTAATACCTCAACCCCCTACTTGGAGGGCCAGGATTTTATATCAAGGTTTTTCTCCTCTAGCCTTTGACGATCCAACGCCATACTGTAAGGCAACAGCTGTAGTCTTTTATACTATCACTAAAAGAAAGGGTGAATGGGTTTATGAATGAACCTACGCTATGATCACCGTACCGAGGTCCATCCTCTCCGTCTTTCATACCGATGTAGTCTTCTCCCGTAACAGGTGCTAACTCTCCGGGTCAGAGCGTCCCTGGAATCTACGGAGGGCCGGGGTCGATTCATTTCCCCTGATAGACATCTGACGAGGACTACCCCGTACCGTATCCGTAATGTATTCTTAGTATTATAAATAGTCGTCGTAGTATAGTGGTAGCAATATTTGCTTTACAGACAGGCGGTCCGGGTTCGATTCCTGGCTAGGAACTTGGATGTTCGTGAGTGTTTAGAATACTTTAACCTTGCTATAACTTTGCGAAAGTCCCAGTATAAAAATTTTAAAAAAAGGGTATGATTTTTGTACCCGACATTAAAGTATATATTAGAGAACCTTGTAAATAACCTAAAACATTCCCTTGAATTATTTCAAAGCTTTCAGCTCACCTGTCAATCACTGGCTCTGATAAAATAACATTTTCCAGTTATTAACATTTGTGTCAATAACTGGCATACTACATATTGTAGTTCTGAATTTAAGATTAATATTCCACATAACATGGCACTGTTGGCACACCTTGTTGTATTTCTTCATTCCAGTGTTCGACATAGGGTGTCAATTACTGGACATAGGCTATTCCCTCATTCCAGTGTTTGACATAAAGTGTCATTCACTGGAGGTATTATATAGGTTACCTATGTACCTATTTAATAATAAATATGTAGTCCTAAAGCAGTATTTAAGCTCCTTTTTTATTTATTTTATTTATTTATTTTATTTTATTTATTTATTCAAAGTATCAACAGCCTAAATGTCAATTACAGATACTGATCAAGGCAACGCGTTCATCTGAGAGAAGCACTCCCAGTATCCATTTCTTGCATATTGACACAACTGTCAGATACTCAAAAAAAAAACACTAATCGACCCACATACAGTGTGGCTCTCGAGAGTATTACTCTCAGATGGACACCCAGCCTAAGAACGTCTATTAGCACGTAACTTATCATCTATTATCTTCTTAAATTTATAGAGAGTAGTAATATCTATATCTATCTCTGAAGCATACAAATTAAATAAATTACACATTTTATATATAGGTGAATTCTTATAGAGGTTAGTTCGCGGATAAGACAAATAAAATATTTTGGCATTACGAGAGTTAACACGGTTCAAAGCAAATGGTAACTGTGCAAGAATTTCAGGACAGTTGACAGCGTCCTTTAAAATTCTAAACATTGTACATAACAGTATTTTGTGTCTTCTTTCATTCAGAGAAAGCCGATTAAATATTTCCAAAAGGTTATCATTATCCCACCCCCTTTGAGGGTAAATACCATATTTCCTGAAATACATACATTTCAGAAACTTTCTCTGTACCCTCTCTAAAAGTGAAATCCACACATTATACTGTGGCGACCAGATAATAGAACCATATTCCAATATAGGCAACACCAGGCTGTCCAAAAGATGCAAGCCAACCTCTATATTAAATTCTTTGGTGTTCCTAGCAATAAAGCCTGATATTTTTTGAGCACTCTCAATCTTAGTTAATATATGCGACGAAAACGAAAGAGTGGGATCAAATATTACACCTAAGTCTTTTTGTTGTATTACTCTTTGCAACTTTGTATCATTTAAAGAATAATCATAAAACATAATATCCCGGTTTAAGGAAAAAGACATACAGGAACATTTACTAACGTTTAACTTAAAACTATTATTATCACACAAAGTTGCAATATCACAAAAATCACTCTGAAGAGTTTGACAGTCTTCAGTACTGTTTACCTGAAAAAAGCATTTAAAATCATCGGCGAATAAAACACCTAGAACATTTTTGAGGTTACCAACTAACTGGTTAATTGTTGTTAAAAAAAAAAGCGGTCCTAGGTTGGAGCCTTGGGGGACACCTGAAGTGCTTCTAAATAAAAATGACCTACATCCCTTAATTTCTACATATTGAAAACGATTAGTTAAATAAGATTTTACAAGATTAATCAAATATGGAGTGACATGCATATCATTTAAAGCTTTAATTATTGCACAGTGTCTTACCCGATCAAATGCCTTTTCCATGTCAGTATAAATTACATCTTCTTGTGATTTATTATTTATGGCTTCATGGACATACTGACTGAAAACTGTCAAATTAGTGAGAGTCGATTTCTTCGGTAAGAATCCATGTTGGTGTGAAGAGATACCGCCAGAAATTTCACCGTATAACATATTAAAAATTATTATCTCAAAGACCTTTGACACCGAACTTACTATACAAATTCCTGCTTGGTTCCTGATTTATAAATAGGTATTACCTTGCTGGTCTTCCACTTGCTTGGATAATTAGAGGTTTTTGGAATTAAGTTAAAAATTATTTTAAGTGGATACAATAAATATTTACAACATCCCTTCAAAATGTAAGATGGTATTCCATCAGGACCAATCGCTTTATTGGCTTTAAGTTTGCCAATGGCTACCCTAATATCTTCTATCTTTATGGATTTTTCACAAAAAATGACTTTAAATTACTTGTGTTACAGTTAATATCAGCATCATCAATATATACTGATCGAAAGAAATCAGCGAAACCATCAGCAACATTTTGGGAGCCACTATAGGTATTATTACCAAACACCATTTCCTCCAGAATATCTGGAGAATCTTTAAGGCTCTTAATATATGACCAGAAATATTTGGGGTTACTTTTCAAACTTAATTCAACATCCCTTAGGTAATTGGAATGGGCTACTTTGACCTTCATTTTAATAGATTCCCTCAAAGAGTTGAATTTGTGCCTCCAATACTGGGATTTACATTTTTTTGATTTCAGAAAACATTTGTGCTTTTGTCTTAGAAGGTTTATAATTTCTTTGTTGAACCAAACAGGATATTTTTTTCCAATTTGAGTAGATCTTGGAACACATTTTTGGAATATAGTGTCAAGAATTGAGTAAAAGCAATCAACAGCCACACTCACACTCACACAATCATCTAACACATGCCATTTTTGTTCTTGAAAGAGTTTATACATTTGTAAATAATTTGCTTTTTTAAAATTGAACTTGGTCGTTGAAACTACTTTACAGTACTCCACCGGAGTTTTAGTTTCAAGGCAGATGCTTAAACTAGGATGATGTTTGTCTAAGGGGAGTAAAATTTCGTCTGTTTTGTCTACCTGAACATGTTCGTTAGACGAAATCACGAGGTCTAGAATAACATCATTATGGTTTCTTATTTTGTTCAACTGGGCCAAGTTATTGAAAGCAAGACAAGCTTTTAACGTGTTTAAACAATCATTACATGACAACTCATTTATATAGCTTGGAATGTTAAAATCTCCAACAATAATAATTTCAAAGTTTTTTTTATTGGAAAAATGTAATTCTATTTTTTCAAAGAATCTTTCATATAAATCACTAGAACTTTCAGGAACAAAATACACAACAACTACATACAGACAAAAAACAGAATCTAACTTTAATTTAACACACATTGCTTCCTGATCGTCGTCAAATATCTTAAATTCTACAACTGAAAAATTACTCTTTACCACCAGCAAAACACCCCCACCTTGTGTTTTATTTGTTATTAACTTATTGCGATCTTTACGAAAATAAATTCTATCATCAATGGCAAACTCTGCTGTATTAATTGAATCATTAAGCCACGTTTCAGATACTGCAATAATGTCAAAAGAATGGCTCAACAGACCATGACCAAACTTATTTATCTTAGTTTTAACACCACGACAGTTTTGATAAAATATTGAAATACTGTTGTTTAAGTGTTTGCCATTATGTTCATCTCCTGATAAAAATTCGAACCTGTATCGCTTACAGACTGAGACATATTATTTAAATTACAAGAATTATGGGATATACCCATATCCGAGTCGATATCTACATCAGAATCTGAATAAATTGAGATGGAGGTTAAATTTAGACAATTGCTGATATTTTCATCAGGTTTTTCCATTCTAATATAAATAAGATTATTCCTTACAGGAAAAAGAACAATATCGGTGATCTGTTCAGAAATTTTCAAATTTGTATGCTTCTTACCTAAAATGCTACATGAATTGATAAAAACTAACTTATTGTAAGAAAATTGGTCAGTACTTAAATTATACATTATATTTGCTAGCCTACTATTAAAATCTTGACATTTATTAAAATACTTAAAACAAATAGGTGTAGATAAGACAATAACATTTGTATGGACGGACTGTTTTAACAAATTTAAAAAGTATCATAGACTAGGGACACCACCTTTACAGAAATCATTGTACCCACCAAACACTATTAAATAATCATTTTCACCAAAATCAGCAATTTTTAATAACACATCATGAAAAACGTCCCTCATTAGAGCAAAAGGTTTGATAACACTATCCACAACATAATTTGAAGGAACTAATTTATCATGCAGCTCCATTGCTAGACCCCTGCCCATCTGATCTGCAAGTAATAGAACCTTGTTCCTGGAGTGGGAGGATATTCCCTTGGTTTTATCTTTGCCCCCATTAGTTGTTGATGGTGGCTTGCACAAACTCTCAATTTGCCATTTTAGGTCTCCATTTTCGATGTAATATTTATCAAGCTCGTCTTCTAAAGCGTAAAGTGAGAGTCGCAGGTTGCTATTGATAATTTCCAGCTCGTCGACCGCTCCAGAAGCTCTCATTCTTTCAGCACATGAGTTTAATAGAGAAATTTCATCGTTAAGCGACTTTAAGTTTGACTTTAGAACAACAATTTCACTCTGCAATTGGTCATTTCTTAACTTAGTTTGTTCTAATTCCTCCCGACAGTTGGGCTCGCCAATAGCTTTCTCCCTTTTGCCCAACTCCAGCAAGTCAGTTTGAGTTTGAGAATCAGACAGGATACATGTTGAGATCGTCTGAGAAGGCACTGAATAAGTCACCACAGAAGCTTGAACAAACTGGTTGCGCAAGTTGCAAAATGTTTGCGTATCCTTATCGACTAATACGCACTGTTTTTTCGTCTTGAAAATTTCTTGATCATCTATTAGTTTGCGTAATCTCTCAATCTCCTTTTCAAGCCTTACAATGTGGTGCTGATCATTCTCCTCTGATCTTGCCGCTTCTTCAGCTAATGATGTTGAGTTGCGTTTTAATCTCTGAATGTAAGACGACTTTTCAGTGACTTCCTTTTGAAGATCATCAAATATAGATTTTATCACATCAAAAACATTAATATCTTCCTTAACTACTGTATCGACGCAGTCGGGAGAGCAAAGTATAAAAGCATCTTTCACCACCTGAAATCTCTTGTTACCTCGGGACCAGCAACTTTTATGCACAATATTGTAACAAGCAATACAAAAAAATACTGTTGTCTCTTTATTCCTGCAACACTTAAATGAAGACATAATGTTAGTACTTAATCAAAATCACATATCCACACAGGTCATATAAAGATAAAAGTTTGTCACAAAGATTATAGATATAATTATATTGTTTGACAAAAATTGAAAATAATCGTGCCGCCGGCACCGCGCCGTACTATTGGTTGGCAACTGGTCACCTTAATAAATCTGTCGGGCGGTGTTGGGTTTTTAAAAGCCCATGTGTCAAATTGGAAAGTAGAAAAATAAATGACTGCACACCTAACCCAACTTCCTAAAGGTGGGAAAATTATAAACAAATGCAAAGAAAGAATAAAAAAAAACAATTATTTATCACACTTAATTTCTGTAATTTTCGCGTTAAATGTTCCGATCAAGAACCCGTCCTAAACACCAATGCAAAAAGACACCTTGGTCCGCGTTTCTAGGTAACTCGCACTATTAAAAACATACTAAAAACAACAAATTTACATTACTTTTACAAACAACAACATTCAACATTGATAGTAGATCTCTCTCTGGTATTGAATACTGTAACGAGCTGATTGAATAGTTAATTAATTTTCATCTCTTTAAGTGTCAATAACTGGGTGTCATTATTGGAATTTGGGTGTCAATAACTGGATGTCAATTATTGGACTTTGCGTGTCAATAACTGGTAATCAATAATTGGAATTTGGGTGTCAATTACCGGGCGTCAATAATTGGAATTTGGGTGTTAATTATTGGTCATTTTACAGCCATTTATTCTTTCTACTCTATCAGGAAAACAGGGTTCGAAAATATCATATTTATATAAATTTCATATCGGATATATATCAGATATATATCATTATCAAACTGAATGCATTGGTTTTGGCATATTAAATAAAAATCACTACTTCCTAATAAATCAAAAGTACACACAGATGGAAAACACAGTAACTGCTAACCTGGGAAAATAGAAAACAAAAGAAATCGTCGCGTCGGGGATCTACCAGATGTGAATCAGGGGATTCCCAGTCAGCTCCGCGATGCCTATGTGGCAGCCGAATCGATCGATACTACACCTTTACAGATGCTTATACTTTTGTACAGAGACGTATTGACAAATTTTCTGATATTTAGAATGGTAGAAAACATTTTTAGTTTAATAAGTAAAATTATTGAATATATCGGATATATATCAAGCTATATATATATCGTGATATATATATCGTGATATATATCATGATATATATCACTTGATAGATATCCGCGGAACCCTGCAGGAAAAGTTATAAATTGTTGCTTAAACTGCCTTTTCTTATAATAAAAGCCGTCTGAAGTTCAAGTGTTTATGTTTTACTGAAATAACACTCTAAATCTGTGAAGACTGGTCGGTTTACCTTATGTGCCTTCAGCTGAACAAATTGCAAATATACTGACAAACCATTAAGTACAGTAAAATTTAATTGAGGGGTCCAAAGCAATAACCAGCTAAGTCCATTTTTTAGGCAAATTGAGCTCGGTTCGGTTCAGTTTAAACCGCTAAATCGAATGGTGCAAGAACCGGCTTATAGGAAACATTTGAAAGAAACTTAAAAATAAAGTACTTCAAATTTTTAGTTCCGCTCTTGAAATATTTATCAAAGCGGAGCCGGTTATTGATTTGCATCCCTCGATTATTTTCGTGAGAAGCTTAATGTTATCAATTAAAAATTTAGGTAGTAAAAAACCTCGTTTCGAACTTTTCACTTATAGACATAAGTATTTTTATTTTTCAAAGATTCAATTCAAATCAAATCAAATCAAAACATGCTTTATTGTCCAAGACTACAATACTCTTATTGACAAAGCTAATACTTAAATCTAACCTAAAAAAACATAAAGAAGATTTAATAAAAAATAGAAAAATAAAATAGAAGAATAAATAATAAAATGTCTTTTTAGTTGTTAGATATTTAAAAGTTAGCTACTAATATTTTACAACAAATCAGTCAAACAATAAATTTTTAATGTCTAGTGAAAAATTACATTTAACAATAATGGGCCACATAGTTAAAATACATAAAAACTCAGTCAAAATACTTAGGCCTAAACAAAATGGCCGGAGGAACAGGAAGAAACGCATCACTGCTTTGTGGAAAATGTAGAACACCAGAAAGCCTTCAATGCAAAGACCCAGATGCATGTAATAAATGGTTCCACCTATCCTTCACTGAGATAACAACAATGGACTATGAAGTCATGCAAAAACTTCATAAAAATTACTGCTGCAAAAGTTGTAAGACCAAAAAAAAGACCACCCCAGAGAGGGTAACCACACCGAAACAAAATACATCCAGAGCATCTCTGAAAAACCTTAGCTTTGAAGAAGAAATTAAAACTGAGGTTAGGGACATAAAGCGAGACATGCAGTTTTACTCAGATCGCTACGAAGAACAAAAAATCAAAAACCAGATGTATGAAAACGAAATTCAGAACTAAAGAAACATAACCAAAACCTAACAGCGGAAGTTATGAAAATAAAAGCAGCTTTAGCTGTACAAGACACACAGCAAAGGAAAAACAACATGATAATAGTGGGAATAAAATATAATGTAACGGAAAATGATAATACCTGGATAAAAATAGCAAAACAAAATGCTGAAAAAGCAACAAAATACATAGACCCCAATATAAAAACCGAAGAATATAAAATTAGGTTAACAAACATGAAAATGTCAAATGCACCCATGATAATTGAATTTGAAACCTTAGCTGCAAAAACTAAATTTGTGACTGAAAGAAAAGAAAAAGGAAAAATCAGAGCTATGGATTGTGGAATATTAAACCATGGAGAAGAAGACATATACTTTAATGAAGACATGACCAAAGAACAGAATGAACTATTTAAAAAGGCGGCAAAACAACTAAAAACAATTGGGTATAAGTATGTTTGGGCAAAACATGGAGGAGTGTTTGTGGGAAGGGAAGATAAAAGCATAATAATCAAAATAAGAAAGGGGGAGGATATTGAAAAATGAATGAGGTGATCTAATTTTAGATTAGATTATGTACAGTATATTTTTTAGGACAAAATGATGACATACAATAATTTTTTGGATAACTACCAGAGTGTGGAGACCTTGACATGTGACAATCTAAATGATATCATAATACCGCGGGATGAATCGTGGCTGAGTCTGATCCATTTGAACTTTGTAGTTTAAATGCACACTTTGATGGCCTTATTGCATATTTGGAGACAGGTAAAATGGAGTTTGATATAGTAATATTATCAGAGACAGGTAGAATACATGATATAAATAATTTTAAGATACCGGACTATGAAATATTTTATAATGAGAGTCAACTTAACAAGTGTGATGGGGTTGTTGTCCTAATTAAAACAAGTTTACTTCCTATAGTAAATATAATAAATCAACATTTTTCTAAATTCTTAAGAATAACATTTGATAAAGATAATATTAAAATGGGACTAACCACAATTTATAACTCTCCTAAACATGATAAAGAGACTTTTATCTCTAATCTAAAAAATACATACATACACAGAATTAAACAGTAAACTTCCTGTTGAAATATTTTGTGGAGACACCAACATAAACATATTGGAAGGTAATAATATACAACAAATAACCACTAATTATCTTAACTGTCTAAGCCAGTATGGTTATGTTGGCTATATAAATACTCCTACTAGAGTAACTCAGGATACAAAAAGCTGTATAGACCATTTTTTTTTTTAAATACTTTCAATGATAAAATAACAGCTAAATCTTTTGTTTTACAAAGTGGACTATCAGATCACTTCCCAATTGCTCTAATACTAAAATCAGAAATTAACCCTGGAAAGGGACCACTTTCAATTTAAAAAAGTAAATTTTGAACAAATTAAAAATAAGCTTAATACAATAAACTGGAAACCTGTCATACAGTGTACTGACCCAGATCTCTGCACGGAGGTCTTCTTGCCTAGCGTTTCTGAAATTATACAGGGAGCAACAGAAATAAAAACAGTAAAAAGCAAAACAAGAAAAAAACCTTGGATCACATCAGGTATAATACAGTCTATAAAATACTCTGCCAATATATGGGCCCCTAAGCTCACACTAGGTACTATAGTTATAGTGTACGTGCGAGCTAATAAAACTAAAAACTTAAATATATTTTATTTAACTCCAGACTAAATTACCTTTTGTTTGATACCACACAAGTCATGTTTTGACTTTGAAATTTTTGAAATCTACCCCCACCCTTAGAAAACAAAAACTAAAATGTATTTTGTTTAACTCCGGACTCACTAACCTTTCGTTTGATATTAGACACGCCATATTTTTACGTCAACTCTAGTTTTTGAAATCTACCCCCACCCTTCTTGAAGAAAAAAAAAACTAAAATGTATTTTGTTTAACTCCATACTCAATTACCTTTCGTTTGATATCACACACGCCATATTTTCACATAAACTCTAATTTTTGAAATCTTCCCCCACCCTTTTATTTGGCTTGTGTTCGGTCGATTTTGTTCATTTTGGGACGATCTCGACCCAAGACTCAGCCTACGTACCAAATTTCATTCAAATCGGTCAAGCGGTTTTTGAGTTATGCGCGTTGGTCGTTACAGACAGACATACAGACAGACAGACAGACAGACAGACAGACGGCGCGACAAAAAAGTTTCAAAATCATCTGAAACGCAAAGATATATAAAAATTTTTGAAATCGGAGCAACTTTTTTTTTCTCGAAAAAATTAGGATCACCATAGCTCACACTACTATAGTATAGTATATGTGTGAGCTAAAATAAAGATAAATTAAAACAAAAGTCGCTAAAAGATCCTTTTAACTTAACCTTACTAAACAGATTTAAAAAATACAGAAACACCCTAAACAACATAATTAAAAAAACTAAATTTGCATTCTACAAGAAAAAGCTAATTGACAGTAACAATGACATGAAGAAAGTTTGGAAAATTGTAAAAGAAGCAGCTAATGAAACAACAAATAAAAACTCAATTATTAATTCTTTAACTGAAAACAATATTAGTATCTCAAAAACTAAAGAAATTGCTAATACATTTTTAGAACACTATTGTAATGTGGGCAAAATTTGAAAATTAAGTAAAAAAATACAAAAAAATGGTTATAAATTTCCAGTACCAAAAACTCAGTGGCTCACTTTAGAGAAATCACTCAATCCGAGATCATTACAGAAATAAAAAACTTAAAAAACAAATCACCTTGTGAGCCAGATAACTTAAGTGCAAAAATCATTAAAGACAATCAAAAAAGTTTGATAAAACCTATATTATATATTATAAATTTAGTCATAAAAACCGGAAAATATCCTAAATTACTAAAAAACTCTGTCATAACACCTGTTTTTAAAACAGGAGATAGACAAAACAAAGAAAACTTCAGACCAATTGCTGTAACAGGCACAATAAACAAACTTTTAGAAAAATGTATAAAACTAAGGCTAACTAATTATCTTGATGCAAATAATATATTATCTGACTCACAATTTGGGTTTCGTAAAGGAGTTTATACAGAAGATGCCATACAGGATATGACAGAACAAATCTTAAATAATTTTAATCATGGTTACAAAACCATTGGAGTATTCATTGACTTGGCCCGAGCATTCGACACGGTGGCGCATCCAATTCTGTTAAAAATGTTAGAAAACATAGGTTTACACAATAACAAATATAGCCTTTTTAAATCATACTTAAACCAGATCACAACAAGTAAAAATAAACAATCACTTAAGCAAAAAGGGTAAAATAGAGTTTGGTGTGCCACTCGGGCACCGTGTTGGGGCCAATACTCTTCTCAATTTACATAAATAACCTCCCAAATATACTTCCAAAAGAAAATAGCTGGATAGGATGTTACTGTGACGACACAGTTTGCTTGATAAGAGCCAAAACGTGGGAAAAGGCATTTGAATTGGCAGAAAAATATATCACAATTATTAAACTCTGGATGGATCAAAATCTATTAACTCTTAATCACACAAAAACAAAATTCATACAATTTCAAATGAACAACTCAAAAATATTGGAAAAAAATACAATAAAAATACATAACTTTGATTGCTTGGCAAAAGACCACAAAACTGCCAGTGCAATATGAATATAGAATCTACAAAGAATATAAAGTACTTGGGAGTATATATTGATAGTAACTTAAAATATGACATACACATTAATTATACAAAAAAACAAAATTAGGAAAACCATATATAAATTTTATCAGCTAAGAGAGTTTATGTCCTACAAACTACTAAAAATAGTATACCAAGCCTTGGTTGAATCAATTCTAAGTTATGGTGTGAGGATCTGGGGCAGTGCATGCACATCAACTCTAAATAATTTAATAATAACTCAAAAATATATACTAAAAATGTTTAAAAGACCAAAAAGATACCCTACAGCAAACTTATTTATAGAAAGTAATGTATTAACAATAAAAGAACTATACATAAAAAATATTGTAAAGTACATGTAAAACAATGATAAGTACAAAACAAGGATAAATCATAATATTACAACAAGGTCTATAACAAATCGAAACTTGGTTGTATCCAGAGTTGATTACAGGTCTTGTCAGCGACACTTTGCATTTGTTGGGCCTCGTCTCTTTAACATGATACCTAATGAAATAAAATCAATGAGTAACAAAAAAACATTTAATAATCAAATTACAAACTGGATAAAAAATTGCTCTTCTGACATTATATAGAAACTAAATATTTTGTAAAAATAAAAACTATGTATGATATGGTATTGTAAAGTGTCATTTTTACGTTTAAGGCAAACGTTACATATTTGTTTATTTAGGTAAATAATCAAGGCTCTTCGACTCGTCTTTCTGTACACAAATTAAGGGTATTTTATAGAGCTAGGTTTGGAAATTATATAGTGTCCAGGAAGTTACCTTAAAAAGGAGGCATTCCATCGAATTACTGTGGACACTGTGCACATCGCATTTGTGCACATCGCATTATCTGGGCATCGTAATTGGATTTTGAGATCACAGGTTTCGGGAAAAATCACATAAAAACTTTCGATTGTTTTGTTTATCAGTAAAATTTCGTAATTTTCTTTGACGTTCACGAAGATAAACAGCTGTTCTGCTGGGGCATGGCGGCGTTGCCGCATCACAAATGGTTTCAGTAACAGGAAGAAAACATTTAGGTGAACATTTCATTCGCTTATGTTTAGTTTCGAGGATATTGGAACAATCATTTCTCTTCCGAACCTCATATCCTTCACGGATTAGCTAGTTTTGATAGCACGAAAATATATTTGGGTCCACGGTTCGACCAGGAACAACCGAGGCTCCGCCCCTTTGATATCTTTATTAATTTGATAAGGAGAAGATAAAATAAATACGAGTTATGCACTTTTGTAAATGGGAGATAAACGAGGGATAAAAACCAGGACTAAAAGAATAAACAAAATCGTATTTTTATATTATATAAATTTATATATAATCATAGTTAAATAAAGTTATTAGCTAACTCAGTCGGATTAGAAGGTTGTGTATGGCTAGCTAGTGGTGAGCAAACTTAACATCTGAACATTCTTAGGCCGGGTTTAAGCAGTAGTTCAATGTGTATTTTTAGGTTCAAGTTCAGAAACAACTTTATTAATGTAGAAATGTTTTACAAAAATGGCGTCAAACCATATAAATCTTAGAGAAAACATATCTAAAGAGCAAAGGAAACTTTTGACTAAAACTGTAAATAAAATACAACTAAATTCTACACTGAGTATAGCTTTACTCATATGGGAATTGGTTGAGTGTTCGAATATTCCTGGGTTTGATGCATGCTCTGATCTCCAGTAATTGATTTTACAGTTGATGGTCTCAATGCTGAGCTTCTTATAGTCCTGCTGGTTATTTTCCTCCTACTTGCTATATCGGCGGGGGTCCGGTAGGCAAATGTTCGGTCTATGTATGGAGGGTGTCTCGATGTCCTTGTTATAAAAATTTCAACCGTGGAAATAGATCCGACAACACCTCAATGTGCGTTTTACGTATTTTCGATATCCCCTTGGTCGATGCTGCCCCCTGTAGACCGGTACGGAAGTATTAATGTATTACCTCATGGGTTAGTTTGAAAACCGCGGGTTTTTTCTCCAGGCTCGCAAACCGGATTTAGTGATTTTTCGGCGAGAGCGTTTTTTTATAAATGGGTTCGCATCCTTATTTGAATTTAACCGGGAAAATTTGTTTGGTACTGTGTACTGTCCCCACCAAATCTAGAAACGATTTCCGGCAACTTCATTTTTTTTTTGTTCTTAACAAAGTATCTTGGCTCTTTCCTAAAGAATTTTGGCTGGGCTGGTGGCCGTCTATTGGTGTCGCCATTGCTTTTGTGGTTATTGGCACTTATTGGCACTGCAGTAGTTGCGGATTATTCCAAAGACGGTTTACTGTGAGCCGTCGTTGTTTAGGCGAATCTTAGTGACGCTCACACCCTCTGAGAGGGATTTAAGGCGGCCTACGCCGTTTCTACGGGAAATAAGCGTGCCCTGTCCAATCCATCACTGGGACAGTTGTGCTGGACGCTGGTGTGAAGCCGGGTGTAGCATTGTAACCCTGGGAAAGGGTTTTTTATGCTCGGGCAAGTATCCATCAACACTTGAGACCATGTGCTGCCCTAGCGTGATGTGCTAAGCGGGCATTAGGGGAGGCGCGGGCAAACCAGGACCAGAGTAGCAGTGAGGAATGTCGGAGTACAGCACTTCCAGGTTTAATAAAACACCAAAGTAACAATTAAATAATTGCAGGACCAAGGTAGGAGCAAGCCTTTAGATATAATCATTTCATATGAATTTTCAATGAATTTTTCAATTTTTGTGGTTATTGGCACTTAATGGCACTGCAGTAGATGCAGATTATACCAAAGATGGTATAATTGTGAGCCGTCGTTGTTTAGGCGAATCTTAAGTGACGCTCACACCCTCTGAGAGGGATTTAAGGCGGCCTACGCCGTTTCTACGGGAAAGAAGCCTGGTAAGTTCGATTTTTTTTGTAATTCTTCAAGACAATATTTGCCTCCCAAATTGTAATTGTTTTTTTCGTGTGAAATGTAATTTTACTACAGCAGACGTGTGGAATTTTTTGGAGTTTTTTTTATATTTCTTTTTATCACGTTTTGGATAAAAACTATATATTGTTTTTTCCTTTGGTTACAGCCCGTCCATTCCATCGACGGGACAGTTTTGCTGGTGGAACGAGGTTCGAGCCAGTTGTAACCCTGGGAAAGGTACGTTAGGATTATTTTAATCTACTTTATTTTATTGAGTCGACATGGGGTTCTTGATTTCAGTTACTCGGTGTAGGGGAACTTCGTGCAAAATGGACGAATTCCAGGAAACTGAAACATTTCATTTTCCACAGGGTTTTACGCTCGGGCAAGGATCCCACAACCTTTTCACAACCATGTGCTGCCCTAGTACCATGTGCTAAGGAATCTTCAGGGGAGGCGCGAACAAACCAGGACAGGAGTAGCAGGAGGAGAACGACACCAGGTTTACAAAATAAAACACACATGTATAATCACATAAAATAATCAAGGACCAAGGTAGGAGCAAGCAACATTTGATATAATCTTTCAAATAACTTTTTAAATCTAATTTTAGCACTTCTTGTGAACGCAAGATAAGGTATGACGTCATAGCCAAAATTTTGCGGCATAATTATTAATTTATAATTATTACTGTACAATTGCAGTGTCTTGCTATTTTGGCCCTGACTTGTTCCATTTCATTTCATTCATTATTTTTGTCCTATTTCATGTTTTTGGTAATATTTTCCAGTTTTACCTTTAAAATAAACAAGATGAACTAAGTCTTTGTGTTATTTGTACAATCCAGTGCACCAACTTTGCGGAGACAAAAGAGAGATGAGATTATATTTTTTTAGCGGTTTCCTTACATTGTTTTACCTCATGGGGTAGAACTCGGACTGGGTTTCTGTCTGTCTCATTCTCCCCAACGTAGAATGATGACAGCAGCTATCTGGTCCAGATCTCCCCTATGACGGAATGATTTTGGAAGTATATTTTTTTTTAACCATCATTTATATAACTGAGTCTCACACTACTGACTCAGATGTAGGTACACTGTGACCTGTTGGAAATGTCCATCTACCTGTAAAGTGCTTCTAGTTTTGTCATCTTAATTCAATCTTTTAGAATTTTATTTTGTTTATTAGTCAATTTTTTTGGTTTTTTAATTACACAAATACTCTGGAAGCCTCGGAAGTAGGTAGAATTTCATTGTTTGGCTACAACGTTTGGGTTGAACTGTATTTTAATTAAGATCTTCTTTGTAAAACATTGATATTAAAACACTGTGGCGCTTAAAATTTTCTTATTTCTGAACCCCCCCTTCTCCACTGTATAAAAGTTACCGGGCATATCAATGTTTTACCTAGCTGGAAAATACAGTTCTGCTTCCAGATATTTGTTTAATTACTCAGTAATTTTTTTTAGTGTCACAAATTGTTATTATTCTATTTACAGTGTCACAAAATGGCGGCAACGTATTTAGTTTACCACAAATGTCACCCAACGCATTTTAATTGGCCACAGTATGTATGTGTGTGTGACCATGTATGTTTGTCAAAGAACAGTGGATTGGATTCTGGCACGGTTCAGACTCGGTTAACCGCAAAACACTCTGGTTGTTGTCACTTTGTAGGGATTTTATCCTCTATTTCTCTATTACTATTTACTTTAACTACTATTACTTGTGATTTTCGACTGTGATAATATTGTTATTGTTACCTATGTTAGAATTAGGATTTTTGACAAAAACTAGGATCCCGACAAGTCACTTGGGACTTAGGGATGATAGTCAAATGTATTGTAAATTATTTAGGCATTTGAAATAAATGAACTTGAACTTTGAACTTTGAGTATGTAACAAATCACAGAAAACAAAACATAAAAAGTTTAAAATGAAATCATAAACTACAGTAAACAAATTACACAAATTAAGAAGACACAAGGTACTTAAACTATTTTTCCATAAAACAAAATCTTAAAAAAGTTATAAAATTGTCATATTAAAAGCTTTTTTTTAAATAGTTGAAAAACAATAACAAATTTTAAAAAAACAATATAACATAAAATAAAGCAAAAAAAAAGAAAGTCTAAATTTAAAATAAAGTCAGAAGAAAAGAAATTAAAAAGTATGAAAAAGCGCAGATGATCATTGTAGGAGGTATCTGAGCTAGACAAGTTGGCCTAATCGTGATTTTTGAATTATAAAGAAGCAATATGTAAAATATAGTTGATAAAAAAAAACATATTGAGAATGATAGACCTGGACTCTGGGAGAGGCGGCCGGTAAATTTAAAATAGAAATTATAACAAAGGATTCAAGTGATGTGAGATGAAAAGGAATAGTAGAAAAAAGAAAGCAGTTACAACTCAAAAGATAAATTGAAAGAAGCAAAAAGGAGCAAGAAAGACTAATCAATTTGTTAAAAAATTTTTAAGGTAAAATAATTTTTAATTTCTTAAGTTTTAGATATTAGTTGAGATATCTTAAGATAGAAAAAGTTTTCTTACTGTATTTTTAAAAAATATATTTTTTTAAAGATTGTTAAGTCAGGATAGGGATCCAATTCCTCCTTTCCTGAAAGCACATATAAAGGTTTTCCATACTGCTTTTTCATGCAGGGTAGCCGACTTTTGAATTTTCAAATACAATACAGATGCCAGTGCAGTTTCAATAGAATACAACAGTGCACTAGTGCAACACTGGATTTGTCACTTGCTCATTACATATAAAAAGTTAGCATTAGTTTTCCTATACAGGGTAAAATTTATATGGTAAACTTTAAGGGATGGTTCATTCATTGAACCTAGGCAAGGTTAACATTTTTTAAATAATCCTATTAGAATTTGCATGAAACTTCTTTAACAATTGTTGATTTAAGAATGAATAAAAAAATCTCTAAATTATTATTAAAAATCTGTTTTTTGGTATTATTAATTATTTTATTTTATTTTATTTTATTTTATTTTATTTTATTTTATTTTATTTTATTTTATTTTATTTTATTTTATTTTATTTTATTTTATTTTATTTTATTTTATTTTATTTTATTTTATTTTATTTTATTTTATTTTATTTTATTTTATTTTATTTTATTTTATTTTATTTTATTTTATTTTATTTTATTTTATTTTATTTTATTTTATTTTATTTTATTTTATTTTATTTTATTTTATTTTATTTTATTTTATTTTATTTTATTTTATTTTATTTTATTTTATTTTATTTTATTTTATTTTATTTTATTTTATTTTATTTTATTTTATTTTATTTTATTTTATTTTATTTTATTTTATTTTATTTTATTTTATTTTATTTTATTTTATTTTATTTTATTTTATTTTATTTTATTTTATTTTATTTTATTTTATTTTATTTTATTTTATTTTATTTTATTTTATTTTATTTTATTTTATTTTATTTTATTTTATTTTATTTTATTTTATTTTATTTTATTTTATTTTATTTTATTTTATTTTATTTTATTTTATTTTATTTTATTTTATTTTATTTTATTTTATTTTATTTTATTTTATTTTATTTTATTTTATTTTATTTTATTTTATTTTATTTTATTTTATTTTATTTTATTTTATTTTATTTTATTTTATTTTATTTTATTTTATTTTATTTTATTTTATTTTATTTTATTTTATTTTATTTTATTTTATTTTATTTTATTTTATTTTATTTTATTTTATTTTATTTTATTTTATTTTATTTTATTTTATTTTATTTTATTTTATTTTATTTTATTTTATTTTATTTTATTTTATTTTATTTTATTTTATTTTATTTTATTTTATTTTATTTTATTTTATTTTATTTTATTTTATTTTATTTTATTTTATTTTATTTTATTTTATTTTATTTTATTTTATTTTATTTTATTTTATTTTATTTTATTTTATTTTATTTTATTTTATTTTATTTTATTTTATTTTATTTTATTTTATTTTATTTTATTTTATTTTATTTTATTTTATTTTATTTTATTTTATTTTATTTTATTTTATTTTATTTTATTTTATTTTATTTTATTTTATTTTATTTTATTTTATTTTATTTTATTTTATTTTATTTTATTTTATTTTATTTTATTTTATTTTATTTTATTTTATTTTATTTTATTTTATTTTATTTTATTTTATTTTATTTTATTTTATTTTATTTTATTTTATTTTATTTTATTTTATTTTATTTTATTTTATTTTATTTTATTTTATTTTATTTTATTTTATTTTATTTTATTTTATTTTATTTTATTTTATTTTATTTTATTTTATTTTATTTTATTTTATTTTATTTTATTTTATTTTATTTTATTTTATTTTATTTTATTTTATTTTATTTTATTTTATTTTATTTTATTTTATTTTATTTTATTTTATTTTATTTTATTTTATTTTATTTTATTTTATTTTATTTTATTTTATTTTATTTTATTTTATTTTATTTTATTTTATTTTATTTTATTTTATTTTATTTTATTTTATTTTATTTTATTTTATTTTATTTTATTTTATTTTATTTTATTTTATTTTATTTTATTTTATTTTATTTTATTTTATTTTATTTTATTTTATTTTATTTTATTTTATTTTATTTTATTTTATTTTATTTTATTTTATTTTATTTTATTTTATTTTATTTTATTTTATTTTATTTTATTTTATTTTATTTTATTTTATTTTATTTTATTTTATTTTATTTTATTTTATTTTATTTTATTTTATTTTATTTTATTTTATTTTATTTTATTTTATTTTATTTTATTTTATTTTTTTATTATTTTTTTTTTATTTACACCACAACAGGAGTTAACCCAATTACAAAGTGGGGAAGAATACAGTGAATAACAATAACAGAATCTAAGGATAAAATGAAGTACAAAATAAAAGAAATTTAACACATCTACACTGAGTGAGCAGAAATAAACATTATAAAAATCGTATATTTTTTAAAGTAGAGATACTGCAATTAAATATCTATCGCATCTATCGCAAGTCTGATTGCACGTGTTATTGGAGAATTTTTGCAAATATTGGTGCGCTGGTATGGAAGATAAAACGGAACAGTAGTGCGTGCTGATGTTCTGGGTACTAAAAAATTAATCTTATGCAATAATTCCTGGGAGTCGATTTTATTATGTATTAATTTGAAAATGAATTGCAACTCTGCCAACTTGCGCCGGTCCTCCAACGAAGATATACTGAACCTTTCACAAAGGACCTGGTTCAGAATACCAATTTCGGGATACACACCATCAAGCTTAAAAACAAGGTACTTCAGAAACTTACGTTGAATTTTTTCAATAGTATTAATGTGAGTATCATAATACGGAGACCATACTATGCACGAGTATTCCAATTTAGATCTGACATAAGCAAAATAGAGTAATTTTATACTAGAAATATTTTCTAGGTACTGAGAATTCCGTATTATGAACCCAAGCATTCGGTAGCTTTTCTTTACAACATCCTGGATGTGGGGAACAAATGATAGAGCACTATCGAATGTTACTCCGAGATCTTTAAATTCCAGACTCCTGGGTATTTCGGTTGTATCAATGGAGTAATTGAATTGAATTACCTGTTTTCTAAGGATGAAAGACACTACATTGCATTTAGATGGATTGAGAGGGAGAGAGTTATCAAGACACCAAGTATATACCTTATTTAGAGCAGCTTGAAGTTTTTCACAATCAGCAATATTATTTATTCTACAGATAAGCTTTAAGTCATCAACGTACAATAGGCAAATAACTTCTATGTCCTGAACAATGCTATTTATAAAAGCTATAAAGAAGAGAGCACCTAGTATAGAGCCTTGAGGAACTCCGGAAGTAGCTTTGATCATAGAGGAGGTTTGTCCATAGCATTCTACATACTGAAGCCTTTCAGTTAAGTATGAATAAAGAAACTTAGATAAATCATCAGAGATGCCAAAGGTTACAAGTGTACGGAGAAGAATCCTATGGTCTAGTCTGTCAAAGGCCTTAGAAAAATCGGTGTAAATAACATCAATCTGAGCACCCGCATCCAAGGATTCAGCTATTAGGTGTGTAACAGTAATTAAATTGGTTGTGGTAGATTTGCGTTTCATGAAGCCGTGTTGACAGGAATCTATTTGACTGCTCACGGGAAAGTAAAGCGATGTATGGAGAACGCGATCAAAACATTTTGAAAAATTGTTTATTATGGAGCAATTCCACGCCAAGTCATCCAATTTACAAAAAAAGTGTTGCCATGACATTTTATTTTTTTCTTTAATCATGCTTATTAAATGAAACAGCTTTTGCTTAACCACTTTGGACAATTTTAGATTTTTAAATTTAATTAGTATGTTGTACACACATTTGAACAGTCTAAAAACAGTCAAAATGGGACTTTAAAGAAAAAAATTATGCTCATAGTAAACTGCACCTAAAAAAAATTAACCTATAATTTTGAAAACATGCATAAAAGTAGTTTTCAAAAAAATGTGATGTTTAGCAACATCTTTTATACTGGCTTAATTAGAGTAATTTAGAGAATATCCAAAAAACCCAGATATTTTCGAAGTTTTCATATTTTTTTGGGGTATAAATGTAATTTTTTCTTAAATTTTTGATACAGTGTTGGAAAGCTATACTCAAGGACTATATCTTCCTTGTATAAAACATATTTAAAAAGTAGACGTTACCTTGAGTTCCACGAAGAAGTTAAGAATGTCTGGGAAATCCCTCAACTTCAGCATCAAAAATGACCCTGTCTATCGGGGTGCTGGTGGTAATCAAGTAGGGTAAATTTTTCACTGTATCATATACTTTTAAAAACAAGAATAAAAAATCTGGGTCTGTAATCCTTAAGGTCACTACACATTTTTTTGTTATTTTAATATTTTTAGTGATGTTAAATTGCTTCACAAATTACAGGCGTGGATCTACGGGGGGGGGGATGCCCCCCCCCAAATCTGAAACTTTACTCAGTTTTGACACATAGAACACACCTCTTGGTCACTATGCAAAATAGTTTTGTGAAATATTTATTATGATATTTTCCCCCAAAATAAAGTTTCTAGATCCACCCCTGCAAATTAAGGTTTATCAGAAGGTAAAGTTTATTTATATGAGCAATGTTCAATAAATTATGATCTAAACTCTCTTCATAAGGTCACTACACAATTTTTTTTAAAGTTTATTTACTTTTTTAGTAGTTACCTACTGTCATATTTAAAAAATCAGAAAAGAAGTTGAGTTCTATAATTTCAGAAACCGAACAAATTTTTTTTCTGAGCTTGAAGTAAATTTAGCATCTATAGTTAAATCATCCAGAGGAGTGAAAGAATGGTGTCCAGTTGTTGTTTGTTTGAGATTTTATTGTAAAACAAATCGTTTCACAGTACCTCCAAACGCATCACATGGGCTTTTACCATGCGTTAGTTTTGTACTTAGTTTTTTTTAATGCCCAGTGGCGTATGCAGAAATTTTCCAAGGGAGTTGGGAGAGGAGGCTTGAGTAAAAGCAAAGTCCTGCAAAACCATTTTATTCTTCTTTCAGATAAATTAAATCTTTAGGAGAAGTTATTTAATGGCTTTGGAAGGGTTAAGTCCCAACCCCCTTTCCTCATACGTACGCCACTGTTAAACTTGAACCATTTCATTCACCAAAGAGACAAACTAATTAATGTAAGTGTCTCACCCAAAATTTATTCTTAAAACTACAAAAAACTATCCAACAGTGTACGAAGATGGTACTTGAACCCACAAACTAGGATGTCACGCGAAACAGTATGTGGGTATAAATAAGACCCCTGACGATGATTTTTATATATAATTTTTTTCTTTTTGCGACCGAATTAAAAAATGTGATTTTTTACATGCTTTAACCAAATAGCCTAAAAGTTGATGTTAAAATGATAGACCCAACTTTTTATTTAACTTTTATATAAATGATACATTGTCAAGTAAAACAAGCTACAAGCGAAGTTTCAATAGACAGATAGACATGCTAATTTTTTTAGTCAAAAGTTGCCAATTATAAGGTTTTTGCGGTTTTTCCAATTTTTAAAAGTTTAGTTTGCTGAAACCAATAGACCTAGAAATTTTTCTTTTACCTTGTATGATAGTCAAGCCACTGAGCTTTAATGTGCTCATAGACTTTTTTTTGATGGGCCATATTCCGCACCGGTGTAAATAATTAAAAATTGAGAAAATCATAAAATTACTATTTTTTTAAACTATTTTTGCGATCTCAAAAAAGTGAGGTTATTTTTTTTTCTGTATAGGATCATCCAACCAATATTAAAGATTTCTTCCGTCAAATTTGTTTTTACATTAGATTTAATTCAATCAAAATAAAAAACATTATGGTCGCAACTGTTTTTCATCGTTATTTTACCATTAAAGTTGTCTGTAAAATACAGGAGGCGACATTAAAAATAAAAATTTATTAATTTGGTATTCCTAAGGAAAGTAATACATGTTATCAAAATTTGGATTTTTTCGTGACATGGCAGCTACCCCCATTGGATGATTTGGCGTGGAATTACTCTATGGTAATTGGCCGATAATTTACAATACGATCTTTTTCTTGTTTTTTATGGACAGGTATAATTTTAGAATTTTTCCAAGTATCAGGAAATGTGCAGAATTTTAAAGTTAAGTTCAAAAGAACAGTTAAGGGGTAAGCAAAGACGTATGCACAATCTTTCAGTAAAAATGCAGGAATTTTGTCGGGACCGACAATGGCCTTGGGTTTCATGGTCTTTAGTGCTTGCAATACCTCAGATTCATTGAAGCTTTTAAGTGAAATGAAATTTGAGTTAAGGTTTGAAGAAATATTATTTTGTACTGAGGTACGCTGCTGAGATGGTGTATATACACATAGAGTTCATATACTCTGAAAGTAATCAGCAAATGCATCAGCTATGCGCTGGGGATCCGTCGTACTCTCTTCATTGTGATCTGTCATGCACTGCGGCAGACCATTATTCGACTGCAATGATTGTATTAGGCGCCAGAAATTTCCAGGTTGAGTTGTCAGGTTCGCTTCAAGTCTAGCGCAATACTCGCGGTATGATGTTTCTGTATCGCGTTTTATTTTATTACGAAGTTCTCGAAATTTAAGTAAATCATTATCGCTGCGACTTTTTTTGTGTTTTTGAAAGTATTTATGTTTTTGTTTAATCCACCGTATGATGAGGGAAGTAAACCAGGGAGGATATTTTCTACGCCGCTTAGATGTTTTTAATGTTTATAATTCCAGCAAGCATGATTTATTTCGATGTTTAGGTCGAATTTGGTTTTAAGATGCTTACAATTGACGCAGCATTTATTGGCAGTCGTCACACGCGTTTACCAAGTGTGGCCCAGCGCAGAGGGGGCAGGTGGGGTCTTTTTACAAGCTTTTATTTAGCTTCAAATGTTCTGTCTAACTATCTAACTATCTAACTAACTATCTATCAAATCTCGTGAAGCGTTTTTGACACACTTCCCATTATCCGATTTGGATGAAATTTGGTACACACATAGTGGTCCCATGACAATACAACATTAAGAAAAAAATATCCATACCACCCCTACCCCCACCCCTTCTATAGAAAAATGTGTTTTTGACACACTTCCCGTTATCCGATTTGGATAAAATTTGGTATACACATAGTGGTCCGATGATAATACAACAATAAGAAAAAAATATCCTCCCACCCCTACCCCACCCCCTTCCATAGAAAATGCGTTTTTGACACCCTTCCCATTATCCGATTTGGATGAAATTTGGTATACATATATGGTCCGATGACAATACAACATTGAAAAAAAAAAAATCCTACCACTCCTACCCCCACTCCTTCTATAGAAAAATGTGTTTTTGACACACATCCCGTTATCCGATTTGGATGAAATTTGGTCTACATATAGCGATCCGATGACAATACAATATTAAGAAAAAATATCCTCCCACCCCTACCCTCACCCCCTTTCATAGAAAAATGTGTTTTTGACACACTTCCCATTATCCGATTTGAATAAAATTTGGTATTCACATAGTGGTCCGATGACAATACAACATTTAAAAAAAATATCCTCCCACCCCTACCCCACCCCCTTCTATAGAAAATGCGTTTTTGACACCCTTCCCATTATCCGATTTGGATGAAATTTGGTATACATATAGTGGTCCGATGACAATACAACATTGAAAGAAAAATCCTACCACTCCTACCCCCACCTCCATCTATAGAAAAATGCGTTTTTGACACACTTCCCATTATCCGATTTGGATGAAATTTGGTATACATATAGTGGTCCGATGACAATACAACAATAATGAAAAATGTCCTCCCACCCCTACCCCCCACCCCCTTCCATAAAAAATGCGTTTTTGACACACTTCACTTCAAATGACTTTTATAAAATTTGGTATATGCATAAAGGTTCGATGGCAATACAGCCCTAACAAAAAATATATTTCTACCTCTACCCCCACCCTCTCCTTCTCCCAATAGAAAAATGAGTTTCCAAACAACTCACGATCAGCGATTTCATTATAGTCTAGAATAAACATTTCTGTTCTGTTATTGAAGAAATATTTTCATTTAATAGAGTAGATAGCTGAGACTAAAAACTAGAAAATAAATTGGTAAAAAATTTTTTTTAAGTCACAAGCTTTTATAAAATGGACTAAAAATTAAAAAATAATTTTCTAATATTCTAATATTATCATAATAATAAAAGCGATGGCCGCAAATCAAAGCATAAGTTAATCTAAATTTGTAATCTAAACACTTAAAGAATATTCAACATAGCAGGTCATCAAAGATATGTTTACCTACCATACCTATGTGAGAGAAATGCTGGGGTATCTTGGGTCGGGTTGGGTGGGTTTGGTACCTCTGCATTTTTCTGCTAGATTAATTCTTGCAAATAGTGATATTTAATTGATACGGATATCTTATCGTGCTAACATCGTCAAAATTTCCATCAGTCGGCCATCGCTTTTATTATTATGATAATATTAGAATTTTAGAAAATTATTTTTTAATTTTTAGTGCATTTTATAAAAGCTTGTGAGTTAAAAATTTTTTTTTACCAATTTATTGACAATATTTTTTTGAGTGGCCAAAGTTGTTGCAGTTGAAACAGCGTGATAAAGAAGTTGAATCATAAACGGTACAAAAATCAAGACCAACTACAAGGCGTTTTTTATCAGTTAATTTTTTGTGTGTGACCATATCTACTTGCAGTACCATCTGGAAAATGCTCGCGTTATTTTTGGTTGGCCAGACTTTTAGAATATTTATATCTGCTAAATTATTAAAGAAAAAATTTTGAGTTTTTAGGTGTCATACTAGTACGTCTTTGTCGTACTCGGCTGAGAGACCAACAATCTTGACCATCGGCGATACGGATTTTGATTCCCGAACCTCGTAATCGTCTGCTAAGTTTTGGCTACAAAGATCTTTCATGTGTTGGGCATCATTGTGGTTCGTGGACAGTACGATGCCTCCGTTGGAAATGTGCTTTACACTATTGATTTGGATTTTTTCTTGGTTTGGCTTGATTTTATGGAGAGTATAGCTATATGTTTGCGTATTGTTCTGATTTGTAACTTTCGGTTTGATGATAATATTAGAACGAAATTGATTCTTAAGAACGTCAGAATACCTGGGTTCGCTGATCGATTTTTGTAAATAATTCCTCTACAATTGATTGTTTCACCGAGTTGAGTTGTGCTTCAATACGACCTTCCAAGTTAGCTGTAAAAGTTTCGGCAGGTAGTTTACGGCAGGTAGGTTACGGCACGTGGGACATTTTCAAGAATCGTTTGGTATACGCAAACAATCTGCGTGATATTTTCTCTTGCAAACCCCTTCGCAAGAGAGAGATGGCTTGCGTGTTGACGTGTCGCAAACACCACAGCTGCGAGATGACATCGCGGAATTTTATGGCGGGAATTGCATTAAAGGGCCAATTTACAGTATTGTGGAACAGCTACAGTAATTTTTTCAACTCACCAATGTGCTAGACCATCTGAGGGTATGGTTCTCAGAGAATCACAATTATCAAGCCAATAAATCACTAAAAATGCGATACTTTAGGATGAGTGATTGAAACACGTGCGCTTGGGTCGATGTGCAGAAACGGTTATATTATTGCTATTACCATTTTCTCTAATTAAGAGGCCTTTAGATATGTATGAAAATCTATCTAATTTTTTTTAAATAAATTTGATAGCTCATGAAACTTCTGTATCTCCTTCACTTTCTATAAAAAAAAATTTATAAAAATTTTTTTGCCTATAACCGAGACTATATTAAAAACAAAAAACTCTTGCCTTGTTCTCTATTTATTATTAAAGTTTGGTGCATCATTTAAATTACACCCTGTCTATACCTAAGTTTTATTTATTTGACTTAGTTATTGTCTGGGTAAGGGGAGCAGGAGGTTGGGTTCACATAAAAAAATTATATAATAAAATCTTTATCTGTTGTAAAAAATATTAAATAAACAAAATCAGGGAAATTAACACAACAAGGTAAAAAAACAAAAATGCAAAAATATAGTTAAAATATTTTAAAAAAACCCTACAACTTTAATTTTTAAAGTAATATTTATCTTGGCTTTTAGCCCTTTCCTATCAGGATTTTCATTGACTCTCTACACATGTTATTGTGTAGTTTTTATTAAATTTAATGGAGTTTACTACAAAAAGCTACAAATATACAAAAATAAAATTTACATTTTAATACTTTTATTATATTTACATGCTTAATAGTAATAATTAGGTACACATTTTTATTACACACACAGATCATATTTTTTTTTAATGCACAAAATATTTTAACTTAAAAAAATACTCTGCCAATATATGGGCCCCTAAGCTCACACTAGGTATCTACTATAGTTATAGCGTATGTGTGAGCTGATATAACTAAAAACTAAAATAAATTTTATTCAACCCCAGACTAAATTACCTTTCGTTTGATACCACACAAGCCATGTTTTGACTTAAACTCAAATTTTTGAAATCTACTAAAATAACAAAAACTAAAATATATTTTGTTTAACTCCAGACTCAATTACCTTTCGTCTGATATCACATACGCCATATTTTTACGTAAACTGTAATTTTTGAAATCTACCCCCACCCTTAAAAAAAACTAAAATATATTTTGTTTAACTCCAAACTCAATTACCTTTCGTTTGATATCACACACGCCATATTTTCACATAAACTCTAATTTTTAAAATCTACCCCCACCCTTTTATTTGGCTTGTGTTCGGTGGATTTTATTCATTTTTAAATGGGACCATCTCGACCCAAGACCCAGCCTAGGTACCAAATTTCATTGAAATCAGGCAAGCAGTTTTTGAGTTATGTGTGTTGGTCATTACAGACAGACATACAGACAGACAGACAGACGGCGCTACAAAAAAGTTTCAAAATCATCTGAAACACAAAGATATATAAAAAATTTTGAAATCGGAGCAACTTTTTTTTCTCGAAAAAATTAGGATCACCATAGCTCACACTACTATAGTATAGTATATGTGTGAGCTAAAAACCTAAAATATATTTTGTTTAACTCCAAACTCAATTACCTTTCGTTTGATATCACACATGCCATATTTTCACATAAACTCTAATTTTTAAAATCTACCCCCACCCTTTTATTTGGCCTGTGTTAAGTGGATTTTGTTCATTTTTAAATGGGACCATCTCGACCGAAGACCGAGCCTAGGTACCAAATTTCATTGAAATCGGGCAAGCGGTTTTTGAGTTATGCATGTTGGTCGTTACAGACAAACATACAGACATACAGACAGACAGACGGCGCGACAAAAAAGTTTCAAAATCATCTGAAATGCAAAGATATATAAAAATTTTTGAAATTAGAGCAACTTTTTTTTTCTCAAAAAAATTAGGATCACCATAGCTCACACTACTATAGTATAGTATATGTGTGAGCTAAAACATTAAAAAATAAATAAAAACCTATCTATCTATAATAGCTCATACAGCATACACCCATTCCTACCTAGTTACATACTTTTTGAACAAAAAACCCAGAAATTTTAGAAGATTTTACTTAATCTAATAGCAAACATAACTACACTATTTTATTATAACTTTTTTATAGAACTAATACTTTGGAAATATAGAAAAAGAAAAAAGAAGAAGAATCTATTTTAAATAAAATATTTGTACTTTTAAACATAAAAAACAACCACTACCTAATGGTAATAGCTAAAGCTTAGCTCATACATATTTCTTGAATCCAAAGAACCTAGAAAATTTTCTTTGCTAGCATGTAGAAAGAAGATTTAGAAAATTTGGATAATTTGAATTTGAATAATTTGAAATTTAATAAGAAGGAAAATTATTATGTAGTATTTTGTAACAAATGATTTTTAACCTTTATTTTAAAGATATTTAGACTGTTTAAACTTTTAATGTCAGTTGGCAACTTATTGTAAATATGGATACCTTTATAAAACAAAGAATTAAAACTTGTTCGCTTATTAATACTTTCTAAATAATAACTACCTGTTGCTCTTGTTTCATATCCATGGGTTTCAGACACCAACCTTAACCTATCAACTGTCTACTATATTCCTATCTTTGGATAATTTAAAAATAAATATTATCACATTGTACTCAATGAATTGTCCAACATTTAACCATTCTAAATTTTTTAACATTGAATTAATGATTCTCATTCCAATTTTCTGAAGCTTTTGTAACCTGTAATCCTCATTACAGTACAGTGTACTCAGGTTATAACATACCTGGGTTATAATGTACTTTCAGTTATAAAGTACATATTTTCTGGTCACTTGAGGGTATGTTATAACAGGAGTACACTGTATATGAAAATACATTACTTTTAGTGAGACTTTTTGTTTAAACCCATGGCAGGATACAGGACTTTTGATCTTTATACGGGACAGTTGGCAACCCTGGTTTTATGTAGTGTTGCCCACTGTGAGAAATAAAAATTAGTGGGTTAGAAGTTGAGGTTATGTAATAGAGAAACTGTAAAAATAGAAACTACATTTTTCCTTCCTAATAAGTGTTTTACTTCTTAAACAAAGATTTTCCACTGTGGACAAGTCAAGATTTAGAGCTTATAGAAGTCTTATTTTGAGGAAAAATATTTTAGGGCATCAATCACTGGGCAGTTTACCTTATTCTCTGCTAGTTTAAAGATAGCACTAACTGAGGCCCAACTACCTACCAAAATCTGTTTTTTTTATAGGAAAAAAGCTGTATGCCTAATGCATAATTACACAAGTACTTTCTTACCGGGAGCACACAAAAATTGTCTTGGCATTTTTATCTTCAGGAATTCTACACAGTGACAGCCATTTGGGACGCAAATCCGTATGAGGAGGCACCTTGTGAAAGGTTACACCCGCGTCTTCTTTGCGGTTTGAATCGGATTTGCAGCTTTCCACGCTGCATTTTCGAGCCATTAGATGTTTTCCAATTAAGGGCAGCACCTATACTAACTTATTGTATGTCTTTGTTCGATTTTGAAACAAGAAAATAAAATAAATAAACACCAAACAGCAGAGAAATGTATGGTTAATGTCACTTTCCTTGACGCTCTCATTGTTTGGTTCAATGGTAGGTTGATCGCAACCGTGACCACGTACAACTTAAAAGCAAAAGTAAACCATCCTCTTGAGGTAGGTTAAAGCCGATTGTCCATGGACGATTATCTCGCCACCATCTTGCAAACAAATTAAATGAAATTTGGTAGTTTTCTATAAGCAACTACGGCCAATTTTTTTCTAGTCTTTACATTTTTTTTAAACCATTGCCAACTTTGTTATTTCTTATGACCGCCATATTGGATTTATACTTCAATAAATAGAGCATAAAGGGGCTTTTCAACCGTGTATAATAAGCCTATCTTTGGATGACGGAAAATGTAAATTTATTTATAAAATAGTTTTTCACTTAGTTAGCTGTGAAACAAATGCCATAGTTATGCTTTTTGTCATACCTACGTAATTACCGTTCGAACTTTTCCATTTATTTGATTATTATGCAAATCTTTAGGGTCCTTATTTTTTAATTTTTGTCTGGATAAGAAATAATACAATTTCTTAAAATCTATCTTTTATTTCTGAAACAAAAGTTTGCATTTATTACTTAATATAGATTAAAACTAAAAACCGATAACAAAGTATTGAATTAAATAAGCATATTTTTAAAAATTCCACCGTTGTTATTCATGCAAATCATGCATCGATGAATTAGAGACATGCATGCATCTTTAACCATTTGTTCAGGAATTTCTTCTAGGGCTTGAACAACGGCTGCCTCAAGTTCTTCTTTCGTATTATGAGTAGTAGAATAAACTTTATCCTTTAAGTATACCCAAATACAAAAATCAAGAGGCATAAAATCCGGCGATCGTGCAGGCCAGGCAACTAAACCTCGATATCCGATTCAGTTATTTCCATGTTGCTGATTCAAAGAGTAGATTATGATTCTTGCATTATGTGGAGGCGCTCCATCTTGCTGGAACCACATGTTTGCTACATCTTGAAGAGGCAAATTTCCTAAAATTTGGTCAGCGTAATTTTGTAGAATTTCTAGATATCGAGGTGCCGTCAAATTATTATGAAAAATGTTAAATAGTATGTGTCTGTTTATGACTCCTAGCCATACATTCAAACCCCACCAAACTTGATGGTGCACCTCACGATTTAAGAACGGATTTTCATTGGCCCAGTACACGTAGGTATGTCTGTTAAACCTTAAGCAGAAATTGAGTGTTTTCTTGCGATTTTTGAATAAACGAATTGCAAAACGAGTACTTCAACATTATTTTCGAGTTCACGAAGGGAGATGCGAGGATTGTCAACGACACTTTGTAAAAGCAGAGCTTCAATATTTTTATCAGGTTGTCGATTACGATTTTGTTTTTTAAAAGAACCTTATTCAATTAAATTATTTCTAAGTATTCTGAAGATTGACAAGCCTGGTTGTCATCTTTCTGGATATCTCTGAAAGTACATATCTCGAGATCTTCTGTAACGTGTCATTTTTACGTTTAAGGCAAACGTTACATATTTGTTTATTTAGGTAAATAATCAAGGCTCTTCGACTCGTCTTTCTGTACACAAATTAAGGGTATTTTATAGAGCTAGGTTTGGAGGTTATATAGTGTCCAGAAAGTTACCTGATAAAGGAGGCATTCCATCGAATTACTGTGGACACTACGCACATCGTATTATTTGGGCATCGTAATTGGAACTTGAGATCACAGGATTCGGGAAAAATCACATAAAAACTTTTGATTGTTTTGTTTATCTGTAAAATTTCGTAATTTTCTTTGACGTTCATTAAAATAAACAGCTGTTCTGCTGGGGAATGGCGGCGTTGCCGCATCACAAATGGTTTCAGTAACAGGAAGAAAACATTTAGATGAACATTTCATTCGCTTATGTTTATTTTCGAGGATATTGGCCCACTTTGATATCTTTATTAATTTGATAAGGAGAAGATAAAATAAATACGAGTTATGCACTTTTGTAAATGGGAGATAAACGAGGAATAAAAACCAGGACTAAAAGAATAAACAAAATCGTATTTTTATATTATATAAATTTATATATAATCATAGTTAAATAAAGTTGATATCTAGCTCAGTTAGTCGGATTGAAGGGTTGTGTAGGGCTAGCCAGTGGTGAGCAAACTTAACATCTGAGCACTCTTGTGCCGAGTTTAAGCAGTAGTTCAATGTGTAGTTTTAGGTTCAAGTTCAGAAACAACTTTATTAATGTAAAAATGTTTTACAAAAATGGCGTCAAACCATATGAATCTTAGAGAAAACATATATAAAGAGCAAAGGAAACTTTTGACTAAAACTGTAACTAAAATACAACTAAATTCTACACTTAGTATAGCTTTACTCATATGGGAATTGGTTGAGTGTTCGAATATTCCTTTGTTTGATGCATGCTCGAATCTCCAGTAATTGATTTTACAGTTGATGGTTTCAATGCTGAACTTCTTATAGTCCGTCTGGTTATTTTCCTCCTACTTGCTATGTTGGCGGGGGTCCGGTAGGCAAATGTTCGGTCTATGTATAGAGGGTGTCTCGATGTCCTTGTTATAAAAATTTCAACCGTGGAAATAGATCCGACAACACCTCATGCGCAGGGTACGGAAGTATTAGTGTATTTCATCATTGGTTAGTTTGAAAACCGCGGTTTTTTTCTCCAGTCTCGCAAACCGGAGTTAGTGATTTTTCGGCGAGAGCGTTTTTTTATAAATGCGTTTGCATTCTTATTTGAATTTAACCGGGAAAATTTGGTTGGTACTGTGTACTGTCCTCACCAGATCTACGAACGGTTTCCGGCAACTTCATTTTTTTGTGTTCTCGACAAAGTGTCTTGTCTCTTTCCTAAAGAATTTTGGCTGGGCTGGTGGCCGTCTATTGGTGTCGCCATTGTTTTTGTGGTTATTGGCACTTATTGGCACTGCAGTAGTTGCGGATTATTCCAAAGACGGTTTACTGTGAGCCGTCGTTGTTTAGGCGAATCTTAGTGACGCTCACACCCTCTGAGAGGGATTTAAGGCGGCCTACGCCGTTTCTACGGGAAATAAGCGTGCCCTGTCCAATCCATCACTGGGACAGTTGTGCTGGACGCTGGTGTGAAGCCGGGTGTAGCATTGTAACCCTGGGAAAGGGTTTTTTATGCTCGGGCAAGTATCCATCAACACTTGAGACCATGTGCTGCCCTAGCGTGATGTGCTAAGCGGGCATTAGGGGAGGCGCGGGCAAACCAGGACCAGAGTAGCAGTGAGGAATGTCGGAGTACAGCACTTCCAGGTTTAATAAAACACCAAAGTAACAATTAAATAATTGCAGGACCAAGGTAGGAGCAAGCCTTTAGATATAATCATTTCATATGAATTTTCAATATAATTTAGACAATCTTTTCATATAAATTTTCAGTATAATTTAGTCATTATCTTTCCATATAACTTTTCAATATAATTTTTACACTTCTTGTGAACGCAAGATAAAGGTATGACGTCATGACCACAATTTTGCGGCTTAATTAACTTAAGTTCTACTGTCAAATTGCTATTGAGTGTTATTCTGCCCTTAACTTGTTTACATCCATTTCATTTATTTATTTATTTTTATGTTTTTGGTATTTTATCCAACTTTGCCATTAAAATGAACAAGATGAACTAAATTTTTGTGTTATCTGTACAACCCAATGACCAACTTTGCAGAGACAAAAGAGAGATGGGGTTATATTTTTTAGCGGTTTCCTTACATTGTTTTACCTCATGGGGTAGATCTCGGACTGGGTTGTTGTCTGTCTCATTCTACCCAACGTAGAATGATGACAGCAGATATTTGGTCCAGATCTCCCCTATGACGGAATAATTTTGGACCTATATTTTTTTTTACAATCATTTATATAACTGAGTCTCACCCTACTGACTCAGATGTAGGTACACTATGACCTGTTAAAGGAGTCCATCTGACTGTAACGTGCCTCTAGTTTTGTCATTTTGATTCATTTAGGAATCTTTTAGAATTTTATTTTGTCGATGAGTCAATTTTTTTTTGGTTTTTTAATTAGACAAATACTCTGGAAGCCTCGGAAGTAGGTAGAATTTCATTGTTTGGCTACAACGTTTGGGTTGAACTGTATTTTAATTAAGATCTTCTTTGTAAAACATTGATATTAAAACACTGTGGCGCTTAAAATTT
Source organism: Aspidapion aeneum (assembly GCA_963576565.1). NCBI lineage: Eukaryota > Metazoa > Arthropoda > Insecta > Coleoptera > Brentidae > Aspidapion > Aspidapion aeneum. The sequence continues at coordinate 90,224,944 of OY755038.1, forward strand.
TCTTATTTCTGAACCCCCCCCCCCCTTCTCCACTGTATAAAAGTTACCGGGCATATCAATGTTTTACCTAGCTGGAAAATACAGTTCTGCTTCCAGATATTTGTTTAATTATTCAGTAAATTTTTTTGTGTCACAAATTGGCACAGTGTTATTGTTCTATTTACAGTGTCACAAAATGGCGGCAACGTATTTAGTTTGCCACAAATGTCACCCAAGCATTTTAATTGGCCACACTTCCAGCATTCGTATATTTCGACGATATTTCAATTTTTCAAAAAACACAATTTTTAGTTTTTGCTCGATATTTTAAAAACCCCTGTAGATATTTTTAATTTTGATACGGCATCTGATTGGGCTTAGAATAGCGCAACTTTTTTTTTATTTAAACACACTTGTATCCCTTAGCATTTCCGAAATCCCCATGTAGTTGCTTTTATTTGGGACACACTGTATATAGATTCATAAATGCTAAACTCTACCACCTTGAAACCACGAGTTTAATTTTTTTAGGTTTGAGTCAAAAATTGTTTTGAGTAATACAAGACACTGCGAAGTGTCAAGTTTGAAACAAATCAATTTATAAATAAGGAAGTCCGTCATTTTGGATCCGCCATGTTGATTTTTGTAGTCTGAATTAAAAATCACAATCAGCATCTTAAAACACCCCAATGTTCCGAATTTTATACATATAAGTTCATAAATAAGTCCGCCATTTTGTATCCACAATTTTGATTTCTTTAAATTCCATTAAAAGATTGTATTAACTAACTTTATGCACCCTGAAATTTTAAATTTTGGGAGAATCGGTGTATAAATAAGGTAGTCCGTTATTTTGAATTCGTCATTTTAACATTTTTTTTTTAAATTATTTATTTATGTATTAAAAAAAAAAAGATTTTTGTGCTTCTTTCTTATGACAAAATCTAAAAATAAGTTTAAACATTTAAATAGGAGGAAGGTATCAGATCCTTCATGGATCAATTTATTTGTTTAAATTTAAAATAAACAAAAAAGTTTTGAAAAAATGGTTACATAGCACGTTTCCCTATTTAAATTTTTTAACTTATTTTTAGGTTCTGACATAACTTCCAATTTATAAATTTTGATCTTATGTCAAATTCTTGACATTAGGTGGGTTTGACATAGCTGTCAATTAGCTCAAATATCCGTAAAAAAAGTCCCATTAAAAAGACTATTTACCAGAAATCGATAACTCTTTTTGTTCAAAAATTAAAAGGGGGAGGTCTATTTGGGTCCACACTTTATGTAAATCTAGCTCCACCGCGAATAAGACTGGGGTGAATCGGACGGCAGCGAATTAGCCGCGGCGAATTATCCCATCCCCAAGGTTACAAAGCATAACAGTATTAAACAATTGGCGCAAAAGGACTCTGAATTCAATGTAGCGGCTAATTTAATGCCCAGAGTGCGCACTCAATCCTAAGAGCTCCTTTGAGGATGAGCCTTTGGCAGAAATGATGTTGGTTGTTCAACCGCAAAAATTGAAAGAGGGCCGATTTCTGCTATAAAAAAGTGAGGTTATGTATGATTTTTTTCTTCTCCTCGTTCAACAATGGCCAAGTCAAATTCAACTGTTCCACTTTGACAAGCGCGAGTGCGTTAAAAAAAGAATTATTTTATGTTACGTAGGTAGGACATTTTAAAAAAGTAAAAAAATAAGAAAAAATTAAAAATTAAAATTAAACACGGATAGTAACATGTGTTTGTTATGAATACAATGCTGCATTTTCCGTCACAATCGGTGTTTTCAATTATTGTTGTTTTTTACTGTGTGTTGTTTTTAGTTATTTTCAACTTATTTAGACGTAATAATAAGCAAGAAGTGCTACGTTTGAAAAAATATTGTGAAAATTTAGCCCAACTTAGTTTTTACAAGAAAATTCGCGGGACGCGGCCGTGTTGCCGTCTCCGGGGCTATCTAAATTCTAAACTTTAAGGAATGACCGCCAAGAATAGAAAAATTTACATGAGGCCCGGCTGATCAGTCTTTTTATTTTGCCTTACTCTAAGCTTTCAGTCTTCCAAAAACTACCGTTTTCTATTTAGCAAAAACTTTCTTGTTATCACCGTTGATAAAGAGCATTTATGGCAATAAGTTTTTTTAATCCAGTGGCGGCTGAGGACGTTATTGGGGGGGCAGAAATTTATATTGAATGGAAAAGATATAAGATATATATAAAAAATCTTACCTAAACAATTTTATTTTAGAATTTTAGAAGATATAAATAAAAAATCTTACCTAAACAATTTTATTTTAGAATTTTACAACCAAGCAGCTACTTGGTGTCGTTTTTTGTTTATTTATTTATAGATAAAGTCTATTCGCCCTTCTTTTACATTCGCAAAGTGTTCGCATTAGCACCAGTTTCAGACTGATGATGGCCCTGCAGAGCAACCTCAAAAATCTCACAGAATTTTAAACTGTCTATTAACTTACTAAGTATATGTCTATTTTTTGCTTCGTTTGTATTATGTTCGGTAATGTTTTGCCTATAGACACTATTCAAGTGGCACCTAATGTCAGTCTTGCCTAGCATAGAAAATTCTATGTGGTTATTTAAATAAGTAGCACTTACTTTGTGTCTTTAACTTTTCACTAATATCACACATTCCCTTTCCCACTCACGCAGGATCACTTCGTGGATTGTTCATAATAAGACAAATAAAGCAAAAAAAAATTATGTGTGCTTAAGAGCACACGGCAGAAGTGTAAACTTCAACAAGGCAAAATTAATAATACGAAATACAAGATTTTTTCGTTGTATATTGACAAAGTAATATACAAAATAATAACATTTACATAATTATAATTGGGTATAAATTACTCTGGTAAATTTTGCTCTGAGTGGCCTTCATCTGCATCATCATATCGCTCTGCTGACTGTTCCTCTCACAGTTATTCGACTTGAGCCGACTTCACCCGAATGAGCATTACATAGCCGAGCGTGACGGCTCAGTTCAATTCAGTATCCACAAAAAGTGTTAAACGCGTCTAAAGAAGTTAACACTTCAAAAAAAAACTTTTCGTTTTTCATAACTGCACAAACAGTTTTCAGCATCGTATAATTTTTTATTACTTGTACTAAAATTTTAGTTAATTTTTAGGATTTTTACGTCCGCTCTATGTGGCCCTAAAAAGTTATTTGAATTTGAGGTTCATATGTCAACGTATTTAAATTTGCACAGTTAATTATATAACCGACGGTATTTATTTCCATTAAAAAAAAGGACACGCGACCGGTAAGGCTTTTAACTACTGACCCTGACGTACCCCGAATCAAAACAAACTCATACGTCTTTACTAAGGATAGAACCGGCAACATGTAGGAAGGGCAACGAACGGTTTGGCACGATGAATATGGCCGACGTGAACTAAAACAAACATTCCTCTCACCCCCGCGCGAGATTGCCAGCCACCCATACAACGCTGATAAACTGATGAAATTAAAATTTTGTTCTGCTTGGTGCTGCTGGCTTGTAATTATTTACGCTAAAAAAGTTTACCCAGTTTACCACAGACTAAAAAAAGAACTAGACATGTCGTAAGGAAAGAAAGAGAATTTTTTTTTAAATAAATCAATTAAAAATACTGGTTTTTGTCTAGTTTTGGGAGGGCACTGCCCCGTTGCCCTCCCTGTAGCAGCAGCCACTGTTTATACCTCTCTTGATATTCAAGGCTACAATTAAAAAAAAAAAGGTTTTCTGATCTTGCCCTTTATATGCCTTTTAATTGCCCCCAACTCTCCAAGAAACATAAATTACAAAAAAGTGCCTTTAAATAATGTCATTGCCAGCAGCCAGTAATGGAAAGGTAACAAATTAAAAGTATAGTGAAGTCCGGATATACGAACCTCAAAAATGAACTACATACGGTTCGTTATATCCGAGGTTCGTTATAAACAGTAATGAATAAAATTTGTTTAATTTGTTTCTTTTTTTAATAGTATCTAAGATTAAGAAAACTAAAAATATTACAAAAAATACTGTAAATTTTTATATTTTTAGAAAAAGGCAGAATACATTCAAATAAAGATGTTTATAATTATTGTTATACATATAAATATGTAAAGTACATAATACGGTGGTATGTAATACATACAATCTTACATAAATTTAACGAATACAAAGCCTAAATCTTTTTTATGAAATCTCTAATTTTTGTTTGTACATTTCTACTTGAAAAATATTCCCTGTTTATGTAGGTTTCAAGGTTCCAAAATGATGCCCATATTTTATCAGGAACTTGGCGTGATTCCAAAAAATTACGAGTTTTTGAAATTTTGGTTTCCATTTCACAAATGGTTGGAACATAAACCTTAGTGTCTCCAACAGAATTATCTTGAACAAGATCATCATTATCTTCGTCATTATCACTTGAAACCATGTTTGAGGTTACGGAGTCTATAATTTGCTAATCAGTCAACGTTTCTCTTGCTACAATTACTTTATCAATAGTCACATAACAAGCAGTTGGCAATTGTTTCTTGGCTAACCTTTTCCCAAGCCATATGAAGAAAGTGAATAGCGTCTAATAGGTCTACAGAAAATGTTTTATTTTTGCCAATTGCGTCCAACATTTTCATAAGAAGAATTTTTCTGTAGTGACATTTTAGGGAATGTATCACTCCTTGATCCATAGGCTGAAGCTTTGAATTTGTGTTTGGTGGCATAAAAATCAACTTCATTTGTTTTAATTAAACATCGGGATTTACTGGACAGCTGTCAATAAGAATTGACAAATGAAATTTCTTCAATTTCAGTTTTTCATCCCATTCACGTAACTCAGTTTTGAAAATTTCCGATGTCATCCAAACTTTGCTACTACTACTACTACACTACCTGTTTCTACCACCTGCTCGAGTCGCCGCGAAATCGAGGTCAAGGTCGCAGTAGGGCATTTTCACACTAGAAGACACGACACCGATTTTAATGCAATAACACGGGACGAACTATGACGGCATCTCATTCCTTTACATGTTATTTCGTTGTCGTGTCGTTGTCGTATCGTCTAGTGTGAAAACGCCCATTGTCTGCTTATATAAAGTTCGTTTTAAAAGAAAAATATATATTCTAGATTAGGAAAATTAGGTTCGCTATATCCGGAAGTTCGCTATAAGCGGGATCGTTATAACCAGTAAGACAATACATGAGTATTTATGGATGACTTTTCGTATAAAGAAAAAAGGTTCGCATTAACCAGAAGTTCACTATAAATGGGTTCGTTATAAGCGGACTTCACTGTAATTTATTTCAACACTTCAACAAATACAAATTTTGATACATAATCAATTATGACAAATTAAACCTACTCTCCTGTAAAGTGTTAAAAACATTTCTTTTTCTAGATATTACTTAAAATGAAGCAAAAATTATCTTTACATCTTAATTAAATTTAAACTAATGACCAGTTTTATTTACTGATCTACATCTTATGTTATTTTTTTTATGTAATGAAAAAAAAAATAGATTAAGTAGGTAGGTATAGGTACTTATGTTTAAATAATTAACATGGGTATTTTGGTATCTAGTGTTCTACAATAGGTACATCAAAAGATCTAGATAGCAAACTGCTGATATTTTCATTATGAAAAAAGAAAACTTTAAAACATTCATATCTTAAATTAAGTCAAAGCATCACCGTCCTTCCTCGTTTGTATGAGATAATTGAATGGAACAAAGAAATGAAAAGAAGACCAACAACTCAACTCAGAATTGATCTTAGCAATATAAGAGAATTAAGTACCAACATGAATTGAGTTCACCAACATCTTGAAGAAGAAAGACCTGACATCCTTGTTCTCACTCAAACTAAAATCAGTTCTGCAACACCTATTGTGAACTATCTTTATCCCGGCTATGACCTACACCACCGATTTCGACATAATTTTGGGATCTGAGTGTACATTAAAAATGACCTTTCATGTCATCGAGAGGAGATGCTAGAACCAGTGAACCTCGATATCATATGGCTAAAATTCACCTCAAAGTCATCGACCAAGTTCATCTGCTGCCTCTACCGACCGCCAAGTAACACCGAGTACCAAAACTTGTTTGCGACATTATTCGAAAACTGTGATAGTATACCGTCTAACTATCCACATGCGGAAATTGTTTTTTAGGCGATTTCAACGTCCACAATATACCCTGGCTAAAACACCACAACAAAACAGATAATGAAGGCAGGGAAGCAGAATCACTTGCCATAAGTTGTGGTCTAACGCAGCTTGTCGATGAACCTACCCGTATCTCAGAAAAGTGTGAATTTGCAGCGCTTTTAGACTTGTTCCTAACTACAAATCCTGACTTGTACACAATTCAAGTAGATCCCCACTTGGTTCATCCGATCATAAGCTTATAAGAACAAAGTGCGAAATGCTCATACCACCAGTTTTACCTGGATTTTCCATGGCAAGAGGTTTGCTTTAAAATAGCTGATCCCACTATTTCCTGGAATGAAATAACAAAAGTAATCTTATCTGGAATGGACGCATATATCCCACATACAATAAAACGCAGAGCTAATGCAAAACCTTGGTTCAACAGCCAGTGTCAAACGGCTGTACAGGAAAAACACAGAGCATATAACCTTTGAAAACGACAACAAACCGCTCAAAACCACACAGAATTTATAGAAGCCAGAAATAGTTGCAAAATTGCTATTGACGGCGCCAAAGAAACATACTGTTACGGGTTCTCCACCACAATTAAAACTCGCAATTGTAGAAAACGATACGTAATTTATTCCGACAAATTATGTACAAAAACACGCACTTAAACTTACTAATAACTTACTAATAATTCACTACTTTAATACGCCTATTAACTTCGCGTTAACATCTAGCGATCACTACCATTGGTTATCTCTGACTGACTGCCTGGTGCGCGACCCCAACCCTATATATAGGATCGTCCATCTCTCTCGAACTTTCCGGCAGCCTTCGACGTCCGAAAAGTTCTCGTATTATTGCGACCGCAAGTCACAGATAACGCAACTAAAACCTAGACTAAGAATACAACCTTAAGATAAATCAACCTAATACTACACTAACCCTAAATAAATTCCAATTATAAAATTTAAATAACTTAAATTTGTAACACTATCCTCCTCTTCAGGTTTGATCGTCTCGATCAACATTTCCCAGGTAAGGTTTTAGTCTGTCTAGATGAACAACTTTCATCTTGGACTTCGGGCTTCTCTGGATTCGGTAGACTACATCATTAATTCTCTTAACAACTTTATAAGGTCCTTCCCATGGTGGTGTCAACTTAGGTGATCTTCCTTTCTTGCGTTGAGGATTGTATAGCCAGACTTGATCATTCTCTTTGAACCCTGAAGAGTTTGCTTTCAGGTCATATCTCGCTTTCATGCGGTCACTGGCTATTTCTATTCGCTCTCTAACCACTTCATGGATATCGTGCAGCTTTTGCCTTAAACGTTCGACATAGTCATTAACCTCTAAGTGTGCTTCTTCAGGTGAACCAAACATGATATCACATGGTAAACGCAGTTCTCTACCAAACAGGATACTAGATGGAGTAGCTCCTGTCGTATTGTGAATGGCGGTTCTATAGGCCATCAAAAACAATGGAATATATTGGTCCCAATCTGTTTGGTGCTCATCAACAACTTTGCACAGATGTTCTTCTATTGTTTTATTAAATCTTTCAACCATGCCATCTGACTGCGGATGTAAAGCCGTAGTCCGTGTTTTATGTATTCCTAAAAGGTCACAGAGATTCTGGAAGAGCTTTGATTCAAAGTTTCTTCCTTGATCTGAATGTAGTTCCAAAGGAATGCCAAATCGGCTGAAAACATCATTTACCAGAACTTCTGCAACTGTAGCGGCCTCTTGGTTAGGCAAAGCAAAAACTTCTGGCCATTTGCTAAAGTAATCCATGACAACAAGGATGTATTTGTTGCCCCACCAGTTTTTCACATGTTGAAAGTAATTGACCCAATAAAATCGGTTTCGAATTTGGTCCATGGTTTTATTTATGCCTAGGTGCGCGCCTGATTTTCCACCATGGCATTCGGCCACTATATTGTCTACCATGCTCCTAGGAACCACTACTTGATTAACCACAGTAAGGCCATCGGCACTTTCCCAGGCACGTTTAAGGATGTTTTCCTCTACTATCAGTGAATCCCATTGTGCCCACAGTGATTTGAATATCACCCCTTGGTTTGCGATATCTTGCCATGATGGTCGTGGCTTGTTATCTTCTTTCAATCGCAAGATAGGTCCTACATCTTTGTCGTTAAGTTGTGTGGTTCTAATCGAAGCCGACATCCATTCTTCATCTGGTTCTAACTTTATCTGGCGCACGTAGGTAATTCCTTCTTTCTGGTCAATTTTCCTGCAATGTTTACAATCCTCAGGGCAAGGTCTTCTGGACAATGCATCCGCATTATTATGCACCCTTCCCGCTCGGTGCTTAATTTGATAATGGTATTGTTGTAGCTTTTCTATCCATCTCGCGACTTGCCCCTCAGGTTGTCTCATTTTCATGAGCCACTGTAACGCAGCATGATCCGTTCTAATCAGAAACTCTTGTCCATAGAGATATTTGTGAAAGTGATCTGCGGATTTAATGATGGCTAGGAGCTCCTTTCTGGTAACACAATAATTTCTCTCTGGTTTGGATAGCTTTTTGCTGAAAAATTCGATGACCCGTTCTTCGCCATCTTGTACTTGGGAGAGTACTGCTCCTATGCCATCGTTGCTCGCATCAGTATCTAATATGAATTTACCTTTTGGAATAGGATATGCGAGAATCGGACTAGAACATAATGCTGCCTTCAGTCTTCTAAATGCTTGGTCACATTCAGTATTCCATCTGTAAGAAGCTTTATCTTCTGTAAGTCTATGTAATGGAGACGCTATTTTGGCGAATCCTTCTACAAATCATCTGTAGTATGTACACAGACCCAAAAAGCTTCTCAATTCATGTTTGTCACGAGGTTAAGGCTATTCTTTTATTGCTTGTAACTTCTTTTCGTCGGCATGGATGCCTTCTCGGGAAACGACGTGACCCAGGAACTCAACTTTTTCTTGGAACAGAAAACATTTCTTTGAGTTCAATTTAAGATTTGCTTTCCTGATTCTTGTAAATTATCTAGATGATCTTGAAATGATTTCCCCATTACTATGTCATCATCCAAATAGACTAGGCAGGTTTTCCAAGTAAGGCCTCGTAGAACGACTTCCATTAGTCTTTCAAATGTAGCTGGGGCATTGCACAGGCCAAATGGCATCACATTAAACTGATAAAGTCCACTTCCAGCAGAGAATACAGTCTTCTCTTTATCTCTTTCAAAGATTCCTACTTGCCAATACCCATTTTTCAGGTCAAGAGTAGAAAACCAATATGATCCTGCCAACGTTGTTAATGTGTCGTCTATTCTTGGCAGTGGGTAACTATCTTTCTTGGTCACATCGTTAAGTTTCCTGTAGTCGACACAAAATCTAGTACTTCCATCCTTTTTAGAGACCAACACCACAGGAGATGACCAAGGACTTGATGACTCTTCAATAACACCGTCGCTGAGCATTTTATTAATGAGATTGTGAACTTCTTCTTGCTTGGCCATTGGTAGTCTTCTTGGGGGCTGTCTTATCGGTTAGGCATCGCCAGTGTTGATAGCATGTTGCATAAGGTTTGTGCGTCCCGAACTACTCCTAGTTTCGAAGATATTACTTTGTTCTTCTATAAACTCTCTCGCTTTACTAAATTCTTCTGGAGTGAGATGTTGCCAAGTTGACTCAAATTGCTGAAGTATCTCCATTGGTAACTTGCTTGTATCCTCGGAAGTTGGCTCTTCACATCTTGTTACTTTCTGTACTGGCTCAAATAATGCTACCACCTCCCCCTTATTAATTTTGAAACTATTTGGGAAAATATTGGCGACTCTAATCGGAATGTCTTTATCGGTTTTAACTAGTGATTTTGCAACGAGGTAGGTGTTGGGTGTGTTTTGTTGGCTTATGAGTCCGACGCAGCTTGATGTTTTACTTTCTAGCCTCCCAAAAATTATGGTCTCACTGTTACCGACTAGTCTTGTTGTGTATACTGCCACCACCTTTATTGGTTCTTTATTGATGTGACTATTTGACACTATTTCTATGTCTACAACTAATACCGAGTGGCGAATCTCAACCTCCCCAGCTGTAGGTCTATGTCTGTCTGCCCCAACACGTCGGCGGATTCTCCAGTCACAGTCTTAAGTGTTATTTTCTTTTCTGTTGGTCGAATTTTATATCTCGTTGCAATTTTGAACTTAAGCAATGATATGGCAGCACCAGTGTCTACTGTTATATTAACTTTTCTTCCATTAATAAGTCCGTCGATGTTAAGACTGTCAGCAGTATGTTTTAAGCTCTTGATATAGTAAATTTTGGGGGCTAAATTCCCATTAGCCAACACCCGCCCCTCTGCGTTGACTAGTTTTCTTCGGTACTCTGTCCCAGTAGATGGTGAGCGAGACCTCATTTGGACACGACAATCGCGTTGAATATGCCCTGTACGTCCGCATCTGAAACACTTTACATTTGGAGGGGATCGTCTGCTTTCTTTCAAAGAATCAATCTTCTCTATCAGTGACTGAAACAGTTGGTTTAGCGTTTTTAAGTTGACCTCCTCTCCAGTGCTCATTTCTTCTCCCTCCTGAATTGAAACAGCTCTTACTTTTGGCCTGGACATATTATTTGATGATTCAATTTCAAGGGCTCGAATCAACACTTCACCGCTGTTATGGAAGCGTTCTCGACGAAGTAACTTTGCTAAGTCCGTGTCTCGCAAGCCGTTAATAAAGCGATCTACCGTAAAGGGATCTCTGTAATTTTCTGGCATTTCTGGGTAAGCCAAGTACATCAGCCTCCTGATATTCGCTTCATACTCTTGTAATGACTCCCCTGCTCTTTGTTGGCGAATATTTAATTCTGACCAATGCAAATTTCGTAAATGTTCATCTCCATTTCTTCTTTCTAAAGCTGCCACTAAAGCATTGTAACTCTGTTTTTGTTCCGCTGGAATAGACCATAAAAGTCCAAGAGCAGGTTCTCGTAGAGCTACTAACAAAGCTCTAGCTTTTTCGTCATCGTTCCAACTATTTGCAGCGGCGGCAGCTTCGAATTGTTGTTTGTAGGTAGACCAGGAAGACGTACCATCAAAATTTGGAGGCTTAATGTTTTGGTTGGAATTCACAACACATCCCTGAGCTTTCATTTTGTTGTGTTCTTTTTGGAGCTGTATAAGCTGTTTTGACACGTCCTGGAATTTTTCTTCCATGGTTTGAAAAACTTCTTCCCTAACATTCTGTACCTTTTCTTCAACATTATGTACCTTTTCTTCTACATTCTGCAATTTATTTTGTACCTTTTGTTCCACACTATGCATTCTTTGAGTTATTTCTTTCTTAAGATCTTCGGTTGCAGTCTTAAACTCTTCTCTCAGCTGTTCGGAGTTGCTCTTTATTTGGTCAAATTTTTCCTGCATGTCGTTCTGGTTTTGTTCAATGGTCTGTTTCATGTCATCCATGGTGTGTTTCATATCGCCCTGGTTTTGAGCTATTTGAGCTGCTAGAGCCTGCATCATTTTAGTTAAATCTTCCATCTTTGCCGATCTTTGTCTAGTAAGCATCAACTTCGTGATAAATCACTTAAAACGTGTATTTTAGGGCTACAAAGCGAATGTCGAAGTCGGTTTTTCAATATCTCTTCCAATTCTTAAATAGAACCTAATGGAATGTTCTGGAATATACTGGTAAATGCTACTCTTTCTGCTACTAGGCAAATGTAGAAGTCACTTTTTGATTATCTCTTTTGGTTCTCGAATAGACCGTCGTAGAATGTTATGGAATATTCTAGAAATTCTTTCTAATTCTTACTTTTGAAATAACTAAAGTAATGTCGAAGTCGGTATTTGTATATCTCTTCTAGTTTTTGAATAGAACGTCGTAGAATGTTATAGAATCTTCTAGAAATTCTTTTTAGTTCTTACTTTTGAAATTACTAAGCTAATGTCGAAGTCGCTTTTTTGGATATTTCTTCTGGTTTTTGAATAGTGCGTCGTAGAAAGTGATAGAATATTCTAGAAAATCTCTCTAATTATCAATTTTTGGACTGTAAAGTTAATGTCGAAGTCGGTTCTTAAATATCTCTTTTGGTTTTTGAATAAAACAATATCGAACTTCTTCGAATATTCTGGAAAAATCACTTACTGTTTTTCTGTCCAATTGTCCTATCCGGTGGTCTTTGCACTATTCAGTTCCGAATATTCTGGCAAAATCACTTACTGTTCTTCTTTTTAATTGTCCTAGCCGGTGGTACTGTGTAAGGATAGTCTTTGCACTATTTATTTCTTTTAATCTCACTTCTGACACCAATTGTTACGGGTTCTCCACCACAATTAAAACTCGCAATTGTTGAAAACGATACGTCAATTTATTCCGACAAATTATGTACAAAAACACGCACTTAAACTTACTAATAACTTGCTAATAATTCACTACTTTAATACGCCTGTTAACTTCGCGTTAACGTCTAGCGATCACTACCATTGGTTATCTCTGACTGACTGCCTGGTGCGCGACCCCGGCCCTATATATAGGATCGTCCATCTCTCTCGAACTTTCCGGCAGCCTTCGACGTCCGGAAAGTTCTCGTATTATTGCGACCGCAAGTCACAGATAACGCAACTAAAACCTAGACTAAGAATACAACCTTAAGATAACTCAACCTAATACTACACTAAACCTAAATAAATTCCAATTATAAAATTTAAATAACTTAAATTTGTAACAATACAATCAAAGAATAAAAAACAGGTTGCTGAATTGTCCAAGTAGTTCTAGGTCCTTTTGGTCTCCTGTAAAAGCTGTTGGATCAAACTTCACCAAGTCATCACACTTACAGATAAAAATACTCACTTAGCCACAACACCAGAAGAAAAAGCCAATATGCTGGCCAAAATCTTTTCTTCCAACTCAAACCTAACAGTGCCAAATGGAAAAACTCCACCGTTCATTGAAAGGGTTTCCCACAGTATGCCAGAGGTACCCTTTTGTCACAGAGAAAAACGAAAATCTCTTAAAAAGTTGGATACAAACAAAGCAATGGGTCCAGATGGCATCCCGCCATAGTACTTAAAAATTGTGCTAACGAACACACCCCAACTTTCACAAAATTATTTAATTTATCTTATAGGCAAGGAGTATATCCATCATCATGGAAGTCTGCCGCAGTACAACCCATTCCAAAGAAAGGAAAGAGGACAGATCCGTTAAACTATAGACCAATTGCTCTACTTCCGGTGATATCAAATGTTATGGAAAGAGTTGTGAACAATCACCTAACCAAGTACTTGGAAAAGTACAAAATTATCAACGACAAGCAATACGGATTTCGAAAATATAGGTCAACTGGCGATTTACTTACATACGTCACTCACTTATGGAAAAAGCGATTGAGTTGCGGGGTGAAACAAGAACAATTGCCTTAGATATATCTAAAGCATTCGACAAAAGGCTGGCATGAAAATCTGCTTAACAAGCTCAAAGCAATGGGATTGTCGCCGAAACTTTGCACTTGGTTTGAAAGTTACCTTAAGGATAGATCCATTTATGTTGCACTGGATATCCGGAACTCCAACTCTTACCAAATAAATGCTGGTGTGCCACAGGGAGCAATCCTTTCGCCAACACTTTTTCTGATTTACATAAATGACCTCATAGATAAAACAGTAAATCCACTTTATCGCAAATGACAACAAGGCAAAATATTTAAATATCAGTCAGTAGGTGACACTACATATTAGAGTCCTATAGGGTCACTGCATTCTGGAAGCCTGGCGTCTCCAGGGGTAGCGACACCAAACATAACCTCATTTACGAAAAATGCAAATCTGACACATCAGGAGCGTAGCTTTTTTTATGTTCAAAAAAATTAAATGGTTTACCAGGGCTATCAAAATAGACGGGCCACGATCCTCCACTTTGTTGACGTCACATCCGGGGCTGATTTTTTTTTGATGGTCACGTTACGACACAGCTGATTGTCTTTAAAATATTGAAGTTGGAATGACGGTTCATGGGGGTTTTTGAGATTGTTTTTACTTTATTCTGGCAAAACCATTTTTTTTAAATGTATAGTAAGCCCTAATTTTTCATAGCCGCTTCATTAGCTCACACAAAAATTAAGTTTAAAGCAGAAGCGAATCTGACAATTACATATGACAAAGTCAAATACATGTCAAATATAACATGTGGTACATGGCGGGTAATTTGAATTCAAAATAAGGAATGCTAAATCTTGAAGATTTTAACCTTTTAATCATGTTACTTCCTTACAAACCTTAGGTGGAATATCGGGATGGTATCTGAGAATATTTCACTGATATTTTGCGGAAATCTGTAGTGCCATTTTGAAAATATCATAAAAAAACGTCTGACCTCCCATAAGACCCAATGTAAAATTCAGCCCCGGGAGAACAGCTGATTTTTTCAGGGTCGTGGCCTCTATTTTTGTGTTGGCCTTGGGTTTACAAATGTTCCGTAAAGAACTGTCCGTCACACCCGGTATATAAATTTGACCGTCCAAATCTTAGAAAAAAGAAGCACCCTTCAATTTCATTGGTCCAAATAAACAAACCTAAACAAACTAATGCCGTATTCCATTGGGGAAATGAGTGCAGCACTAGTGCACAACTGGCTCGGTGTTTATATTCCATTGACATGCACTTTTTCAGTTTTCGTATTCCATTGAGGATTTTATGAATTCAGTTTTGCACTGAGTGCGGCTTTTTTGACACCGGCTCTGAGGGCTCGTGCCGCACCGAAAACTTTTTCCCGCCATTAATTTTAAACGCTTATTATTATCGTGGGACGTAAAAATGAGTGCAGATAAAGTAGTGAGCGGTTTTTTATTATTTTCCTCGCTGCTAGGTAGTAGCAGCGATGAAGATGAAGAGGAACAGTTTTGTGCAATGCAAACAATAAAAGCGGAAACCCCAAAAATCATAAACTTTATTGAAAATGTGGTTTACAGATTCAACAACAAATCTACATGGATTTGATTGACTGGGGCCCTGGGTCTAATTTTCTGACAGTTGTGGTTTTCTGGCAGCTATGATTATAAGTAAAAATAAATATATTTTTTAGTTCAAGAAACACTTTCGGCTCGAGTTGATGATACACAAGTTCAAAAGGTCTCAATTCTGTCCAAAAATAGAACACAGACGAAACCCCATTAGTGCTGAGGCACATGTAGTGTTGTCATTTTTATGGTATGTTAAAACACCCTTACCTAGGTGTAAGGTTATGTTCTTGTTAAATGGAAATTTGTTCAAAAATATTTTCTTCAAAAACTTTTTTGAACAATTTTTCGTTAAGAAATAAAAATGACTTAAAGAAAATGTTTTTAAACAAAAAATTCAAAAAAAATGTTTTCAAACTATTTTTTCTTTGAAGAAAATGTTTTTGAATAATTGTCCTTTTCAACAACAAAATTTTAAGAACATGTTTTCAAACAAGTTTTTGTTTAAAGAAAATGTTTTTGTATAATTTTCTTTTTCAAGAAAATGTTATTGAAGTATTAATACTGCACTCGATCAAATGGTTATTGAACAACATATTTTCAACCAAATTCCGCAAGGCAGGAAAGTTAGGTTTAGTTGAAAGAAACTTGTGAAAAATTATATATGTATACAAGGTGTTTTGAATCCATATGTTCAAATTTTGGGAGTATAAAGTACATTTCTGTTTAGGTTTTTTTTTTAAACATACAGATAACTACTCTATCTGTTGGTATACGAGTACAAGCCTGCATTCAACAAGGAGATGGGCATTTTTAAAATATTCTTATTGACTTTTAAAAAAATAAAATCATTATTTATTTACATTACGAATTTTTATTATTATCTTAAGTTTAGAACAAATAAAAATGAATATCGTGGTTGGTCTGATTTGAGATTTTTGCATAATCAATTTGCCCTATTCATAATTCATAATAAAAAACTATTTGCAAAAAAATGTTCTCTTAACGTTGCTTAAAGCAAGAATAAAAAAGGATTTCTACAGCTCATAATAGTCATAGGAAGTTTTTTGTGTCTCCTGTAAAATTTCATTTTGAACACAAAGCACTTTTTATCGAACCAACCACGATATATAACAAAACAAAAAATGTGAGGTTATTGCACAGATTAGGTTAAATGAGTGCGATTTTTCATTTTCCGCGTGTTCCATTGAAACTGCACTCGGTGCAAATTTTTGACAGCACCGTTTCAGTGTCAGTGCACCACCAGTGCTGCACTCATTTCCCCAATGGAATACGGCATAAGTTTTTTATGATTTCAATATTTGTTAGCACAGATTAAGTAAATAAGTATAAAAATTTGTTAGGACCCTGTGTTAGGACCCACACAGCGCAAGAAACCCAAAAATATAGTTTGCATGTTTTATATATCTTCTAAAATATAGAAAACTGTTATGTTGGGTTTTGTATCATTTAATAAATTTTTTATGCTCTCTAGGGAATAAAAGTGTACGTTTAATCCCTTTTTTCATGGGCTAAGGTACAGTTCATATCATTATTTTTGAGACAACTTTTTACAACATTTTTTCGTTGGCCTATGCTATTTTTTATGGTAAACAGCTGACAACTGTCAAAGAGTTATCTCAAAAAATATGAAATGGAGTATAGTATTTCTTGTCCCCAGTGATTAAAAATAAATTATTTAAAACCATAAAGGCAAAATATAGGTTTTTGGATTATTTTATTTTATCATAATACAAAAAACAAAAAGGAATCGAGATATATATACACCATAACGATTATTTTGTTGCTTCCAGCTTGCCGTAAGCTTACTGTACTTTGCTGATGACTTGGTTCGTTTCGATTGTTATTGTGTCCTTTAGCATAGAATATTGCTTCCATATAAACTAAGCATTTCACTTTCTAGACTTCTCCAGGATGTAAAACAGGAATACCTTTTCGGTGAAATTTTCGAAATTCTGTTTATTGCATCATTTTCGGTACTGAAAGCTTTCTTTCTTCGGTGGCCTTTTCCATGCCCATCTCAAAGTAAAAATATACTTCATTGTTTGGTCCCTTGTTTCTTCCATCTTCGAGAAATGTAATTCTTCTCGACTAAACTTATTTAGTTTGTTATGAAATAAATATTATTTTTTCCACATTGTTTGTTAGCATCTGACTGACTTATTTAATGTAATGCCATGACAGCTCTCACTGCCCACTGTTTTATTATATACGGGGGGTTGACATGCTAAAACTACAGTACGGTGTGGTTTAATACCTATTTATTTAGTTTATGATTATTATTATTTTAATATATAAAAATAAACCTTGGCATTAAAGTCCCTTTTAGTCACTTAGCAAATTATAGACCTCCTTCCGGTCGGGCATGAAAATTCCCGGCGTGGGATTAAAAGTAAACACTGTACGCCCCAGATTTATAATATACCTACTATTATTTTTATTAGTGTTCAAAAAAACGCGGGCGGCGAAGAAAAGGTCGAAAGTACAAAAAGTCGAAAATACAAAATTTCGAAAGTACAAAAGGTCGAAAATACAAAAGATTGAAAAACAAAAGGTCCAAACAAAGATCGAAAGTAGCTATACTGTAATGATTGCAAAACAAAGTAGAAGTAAGAGGTACACACACACACTCATAGAAAAGTTTTTAAAAAATCATTTTCCAATAAAAACTCAAGGTCTAAGAATTTTTATTTACCATCTCTAGGTATTTTTTTGGGTAGCAACATGACGGGACGCAGAACTTTGTTCGAAAACATTTTCTTCGAACGGAAATTTTCTTCTTTCGGAAATTTGTTCGAAAACATTTTTTTCAAACGGAAATTTGTTCGAAAACATTTTTTTCAAACGGAAATTTGTTCGAACACCATTTCTTTGACGGAAATTTGTTTTCGAACGGACATTTGTTCGTAAGCAATAGTTGTTCAAAAACATTTTCTTCGAATAGAAAACATTTTCTTCGAAAGCAAGCTTTTCGAAAAAAGACGCTCTAGACCTGCTTTTCCAAACCTCACACAATTCATATAGTTTGACTAAGGCAAGGTCTTTCTAACATATTTTTTCAAAAAACCCTGACTTCTTTCCCGGGATCGTAAACTGTCTGAAAATTTGTCTAGTTTCCTCCTTTTGGAAGGTCGAAATTGGTATTTTCCTAAACTTTGTCAATTGATCGCAAACGTATCCGAACCGGGCCAGATACCCCCTGATGTGCTCAATTGACAGAGGTTAGAGTAACACCGATTTCAACCTTCCAAAATAAGGACCAGAAAGTTAATTTAGGGAAATCATTTTTCGAAAATAGGTTTCGGTTGATTCGGTTTGGTTTCACACCCTCTAGGATCCTGGGAAAGAAGTCAGGGATGTTTTTGTTTTCAAAAATTGTTAGAAAAAGACCCCATTAGTCGAACTATATGAGTTGTGTTAAGTTTGGCAAGCTAGGTCTAAAATTTTTTTCCGTTTGAAGAAAATGATTTCGAAAAATTTCTGTTTGAAGAAAACATTTTGAAATAATTTTCCTTTCGAGGAAAGCGTGTTCGAACAATCTTTTGTTCGAGGAAAATGTTTTCGAACAATTTTCGGTTTGAAGAAAATGATTTTCGAAGTTTATGCTTTCGAACAATAATATTATATATTTATATGAAATGTACTATAGTAGGAAAGCCGAACCTTACGAAAACTATAAAAAAGGTACTAAAAAACCACAAAACCTAAAAACACCCAAAAAATGGGAAAAAACTTGGAAAATAAACTAAACAGTGGGAAAAATAGCATATAAACTTCGTGAGAAAAGGTTCATTTTATTCTTTGATATATTATAATACTATTAATAAACATTTAACATACAAATGTATTTCTGTCCTGTTTGTTTATTTATTACGTATTATTTTTATACAAAAAACACAAATAATATTTAAAAGAAAATGATTTTTAACAATAAATATACCTACAATAAATATTCAAAACCCAAAAGCTCAAGGAACATATTTTTTATTTCTTAAGCTGTATAAGAACGAGTTTTTTTTAAGTTTTATTAAAACATTTTTTTTTCTCAGACTGTATAAAAATGAGTATTTTTCACGAACGTCTATGGAATTTTGAGTACGGTTTTGACACTCGTGTCGCTACCCCTGGGAGACGCCAGGCTTCCAGAATGCAGTGACCCTAGAGTCCTAGGGACACCTATTCGGTTTCTAAATTGTGGGCCTTACTAAAATTTTAGGGATGACAAAAAAGCAACACATTTTGAGTTTGACACTGAAGTTAATTTTTACCTAAAAACACAAGTGGGCGGCTAGTTTTCCAATAGCAACAGAAAAAATAAAAGAATAGAGTAAATAACAAAGCCTATTTTTTTGTAAAAAACCAGAGGATGAAATTTCATCTTATAAATAAAAATAGAAAAAGAGTGTTTATTTACTGTGATAGAACCGATAAGCCCGAAGAAGACTTAGCCAAAATAGGATGGAACATATAATGTTACTATGAGCCTGCCTCCAAATACATCCACAGCAAAATATATTTAAAGACCTTCCGATATCATTGATCCAGAATATGAAAACGAAAATCTCCTGATCCACAGATGCTGCACAGGATAAGAAGTAAAGTTTTCGGCAATCATTGTAAATTAAATATAATAAATGAGTTGTTTTTATTGTCGTACTTTATTTTTGTTTCCACAACCTCGTAGAAAAAATATTGTACCTACATACTTAACGAATGTGTTTAGTGCGTCTTCCGCACTGGTTAGGTAAATAACTATTTCCTGCAACCACATATGAAAATGTTGGATTTTACACGATTTGCATCCTCAGAAAACATTAAATTTTATCCGTGTGTGGTAGAATTTAAGGGGTACATTTCCAAAAAATACAAAAATCGAAACAATTTCGCTACAGTTTTCTATAACACAACTAGGCTACTGAAATGCCAAACATTGTTTTGAAATATTTGTTGTGTTTTACCATACTTTTTTTTATTTTTTGAATAAAATGATTTCGCGAAAAACTGCTAAGATACGTTTGTTAAAAATGCATTAAAAAACTACCCCTCAAAATTTCGACGCGTTCCGCTTTCTCGTTTTCTATTTCTTTTAGAACAAAGATTTGACCAAAAAATGCGATATTATTGTTGTCAAATGGTAAGTTTTCGGGCGAAGTTGGCCCCTTAACTGACCAAGAATTTACTGACCAACGAATTGTCGCATTTTTCGGCGTAATGCCGCCTTGTTCGTAGAAAAAACAAGTACTAACTTACAAGTCTAAGTTGTTACCACTTCTAAACAGCTACAATGACGTATCAGTTAGCTAAAATTCAGTTTTAGCCCAAAAACCACCTTCCCCCAGCTTTTACCACCAAAAAACCAACTACTACCACCTACACCTAGCCTCTGTTGCTAAAAAAGCAACTACTACCACCTTGCCCTAGGTTCTACCACTCAAAAATCAAATACTACCACTTCCCCCTAGCTTCTACTAGTAAAAAATTAACTACTACCACCTTCCCCTAGCCTCTACCAATAAAAAATCAACTACTACCACCTCCCTCTAGATTCTACCACCAAAAAATCAACAACTACCACATTTCCCTAGCTTCTATCACCAAAAAACCAACTACTACCACATTCCCCTAGCTTCTACCAGCAAAAAACCAACTACTACCATATTTCCCTAGCTTCTACCACCAAAAAACCAACTACTACCACCTTCCCCTAGCCTCTACCATTAAAAAATCAACTACTACCACCTCCCCCTAGATTCTACCACCAAAAAATCAACTACTACCACCTTCCCCTAGCCTCTACCACAAAAAAATCAACTACTACCAGCTTTCCCTAGATTCTAAAACCAAAATATCAATTACTACCACCTCCCCCTAGTTTCTACCACCAGAAAATCAACTACTACCTTATTCCCCTAGCTTCTACCAGCAAAAAACTAACTACTACCACATTCCCCTAGCTTCTACCACCAAAAAACCAACTACTACCACCTCCCCCTAGATTCTAAAACCAAAAAATCAACTATTACCACCTGTCCCTAGCCTCTACCAATAAAAATCAACTACTACCACCTAGATTATACCATTAAAACATCAACTACTACCACCTTCCTCAAGGCTTTTCCAATAAAAAATCAACTACTACCATCTCCCCCTAGATTCTACCCCTAAAAAATACACTACTACCACCTTCCCCTAGCCTCTACCAATAAAAAATCAACTACTACCACTTCCCCCTAGATTCTAGCACCAGCAAAATCAACCTATCATCTTCCCCTAGCTTCTACCAATAAAAAATCAACTATTACCACCTTCCCCTAGCTTCTACTACTCAAAAATAGACTACCATCTCCCCCTAGATTCTACCACCAAAGACCAACTACCATCACCTTCCCCTAGCTTCTACCACCAAAAAACCAACTAATACCACCTTCCCCTAGCCTCTACCACTAAAAAATCAACTACTACCAGCTCTCCCGAGATTCTACCACCAGAAAATCAACTACTACCACATTCCCCTAGCTTCTACCACCAAAAAACAAAATACTACCACCTTCCCCTAGTTTCTACCAACAAAAAACCAGCTACTACTACATTCCCCTAGCTTCTACCAGCAAAAAACCAACTACTACCACCTTCCATAGCCTCTACTAATAAAATATCAACTACTACCACCTTCCCCTAGTCTCTTCCAATAAAAAATCAACTACTACCACCTCCCCTTAAATTCTACCACAAAAAAAATCAACTACTACCACCTTCCCCTAGCTTCTACTACTCATGTGATAGTAGTTTTACATGGTAAAAATATCATAAATAAATTTTAAGAACAACCACCTCCCCCTAGTTTCTACCACCAGAAAATCAACTACTACCTTATTCCCCTAGCTTCTAAAAGCAAAAAACTAACTACTACCACATTCCCCTAGCTTCTACCACCAAAAAACCAACTACTACCACCTTCCCCTAGATTCTAATACCAAAAAATCAACTACTACCACCTCCCCCTAGATTCTACCATTAAAAAATCAACTACTACCACCTTCCTCTAGGCTTTTCCAATAAAAAATCAACTACTACCATCTCCCCCTAGATTCTACTCCTAAAAAATCAACTACTACCACCTTCCCCTAGCCTCTACCAATAAAAAATCAACTACTACCACTTCCCCCTAGATTCTACCCCCAAAAAATCAACCTATCACCTTCCCCTAGCCTCTACCAATAAAAAATCAACTACTACCAGCTTCCCCTGAATTCCACGACCAGAAAATCAACTACTACCACATTCCCCTAGCTTCTACCACCAATAAACAAACTACTACCACCTTCCCCTAGTTTCTACCAACAAAAAACCAACTACTATTACATTTCCCTAGCTTCTACCAGCAAAAAACCAACTACTACCACCTTCCATTAGCCTCTACTAATAAAAAATCAACTACTACTACCTCCCCCTAGATTCTACCATTAAAAAATCAACTACTACCACCTTCCCCTAGTCTCTTCCAATAAAAAAGCAACTACTACCACCTCCCCTTAGATTCTACCACCAAAAAAATCAACTACTACCACCTTCCCCTAGCTTCTACTACTCATGTGATAGTAGTTTTACATGGTAAAAATATCATAAATAAATTTTAAGAACAACCACATCTACCTAGATTCTACCACTAAAAAATCAACTACTACCACCTTTCCCTAGCCTCTACTAATAAAAAATCAACTACTACCACATTCCTCTAACTTCTACCAGAAAAAAACCAACTACTACCGCTTTCTCCTAGCTTCTACCAACAAAAAAATAACTATTGTTACCTTCTTTTAGCTCCTTAGCTTCTACCACTGAGATATTAACTACTTCCACCTTCACTTAGATTCTAACACTAAAAAATTAACTACTACCACCTTCTCTTGGCTTCTGCCACCAAAAAACTAACTACTAATACCTTCCCCTAGCCTATAACACTAAAAAACCAACTACTACCACACTCCCCTAGCTTCTACCAGCAGAACCTAAAAGAATTAGAATATAATAGATTTAAAATGGCGGTTATTGGTTGCGTCTAGGGGAAGGTGGTAGTAGTTGGTTTTTTGCTGGTAGAAGCTAGGGGAATGTGGTAGTAGTTGATTTTTTATTGGTAGAGGCTAGGGGAAGGTGGTAGTAGATGGTTTTTTGCTGGTAGAAGCTAGGGGGAGGTGGTAGTAGTTGATTTTTTGGTGGTAGAATCTAGAGTGAGGTGGTACCAACTACTACCACCTTCCCCGAGATTCTACCACCAAAAAATCAACTACTACTACCTTCCCCTAGCTTTTACCACTCAAAAATACTATTACCACCTCCCCCTAGATTCTAAAACCAAAAAATCAACTGCTACCACCTGTCCCTAGCCTCTACCAATAAAAAATCAACTATTACCACCTCCCCCTAGATTCTACCATTAAAAAATCAACTACTACCACCTTCCTCTAGGCTTTTCCAATAAAAAATCAACTACTACCATCTCCCCTAGATTCTACCCCTAAAAAATCACTACCACCTTCCCCTAGCCTCTACCAATAAAAAATCAACTACTATCACCTTCTCCTAGCCTCTACCAATAAAAAATCAACTACTACCACCTTCCCCTAGCTTGTACCACCAAAAAACCAACAACTACCACCTTCCCCTAGCCTCTACCACTAAAAAATCAACTACTTCCAGCTCTCCCGAGATTCTGCCACCAGAAAATCAACTACTATTACCTTTTCCTAGCCTCTACCAATAAAAAATCAACTACTACCAGCTTCCCCTGAATTCCACGACCAGAGAATTAACTACTACCACATTCCCCTAACTTCTACCACCAAAAAACA
This sequence comes from Aspidapion aeneum, assembly GCA_963576565.1. Lineage (NCBI taxonomy): Eukaryota > Metazoa > Arthropoda > Insecta > Coleoptera > Brentidae > Aspidapion > Aspidapion aeneum. The sequence continues at coordinate 90,248,867 of OY755038.1, forward strand.
AACTACTACCACCTTCCCCTAGTTTCTATCAACAAAAAACCAACTACTACCACATTCCCCTAGCTTCTACCAGCAAAAAACCAACTACTACCACCTTCCATTATCCTCTACTAATAATTCAACTACTACTACCTCCCCCTAGATTCTACCATTAAAAAATCAACTACTACCCCCTTCCCCTAGCTTCTACTACTCATAAAATAGTAGTTTTACATGGTAAAAATATCATAAATAAATTTTAAGAACAACCACCTCCCCCTAGATTCTACCACCAAAAAATCAACTACTACCACCTCTCCCTAGCCTCTACTAATAAAAAATCAACTACTACCACATTCCTCTAGCTTCTACCAGTAAAAAACAAACTACTACCGCTCTCTCCTAGCTTCTACCAACACAAAAATAACTAGTGTTACCTTCTTTTAGCTCCTTAGATATCAACTACTTCCACCTTCCCTTAAATTCTAACACCAAAAAATTAACTACAACCACTTTCCCTTGGCTTCTGCCACCAAAAAGCAAACTACTAATACCTTCCCCTAGCGTATAATACTAAAAAACCAACTACTACCACACTCCCCTAGCTTCTATCAGCAGAACCTAAAAGAATTAAAATATAATAGATTTAAAATGGCGGTTATTGGTAGCGGCTAGAAGAAGGTGGTAGTAGTTCGTTTTTTGCTGATAGAAGCTAGGGGAATGTGGTAGTATTTAGTTTTTGCTGGTAGAAGCTAGGGGCTTGTGGTAGTAGTTAGTTTTTGCTGGTAGAAGCTAGGGGATTGTGGTAGTAGTTGATTTTTTATTGGTAGAGGCTAGGGGAAGGTGGTAGTAGTTGGTTTTTTGCTGGTAAAAGCTACGGGAATGTGGTAGTAGTTGGTTTCTTGCTGGTAGAAGCTAGAGGGAGGTGGTAGTAGTTGATTTTTTGGTGGTATAATCTAGAGGGAGGTGGTAGTAGTTGATTTTTTTTTGGTAGAGGCTAGGGGAAGGTGGTAGTAGTTGATTTTTTGGTTTTAGAATCTAGGGGAGGTGGTAGAGTAGTTGGTTTTTTGTTGGTAAAAGCTAGGGGAAGGTGGTAGTAGTTAACTTTTTATTGGTAGAGGCTAGGGCAAGGTGGTAATAGTTGGTTTTTCGCTGGTAGAAGCTAAGGGAATGTGGTAGTAGTTAGTTTTTTGCTGGTAGAAGCTAGGTGGAGGAGGTAGTAGTTGGTTTTTTTGGTCGAGGCTAGGGGAAGGTGATAGTAGTTGATTTTTTGGGGGTAGAATCTAGGGGTAAGTGGTAGTAGTTGATTTTTTATTTGTAGAGGCTAGGGGAAGGTGGTAGTAGTTGATTTTTTAGCGGTAGAGGCTAGGGGAAGGAGGTAGTAGTTGGTTTTTTGGTGGTAGAAGCTAGGGGAATGTGATAGTAGTTGATTTTTTACTGGTAGAGGCTAGGGGAAGGTGGTACTAGTTGATTTGTTAGTGGTAGAGACTAGGGGAAGGTGGTAGTAGTTGGTTTTTTGGTTTTAGAATTTAGGGAAAGCTGGTAGTAATTGATTTTTTAGTGGTAGATTCTAGGGGAAGGTGGTAGTAGTTGCTTTTTTGGTGGTAGAAGCTAGAGGAAGGTGGTAGTAGTTGATTTTTTGGTGGTAGAATCTAGGGAAATGTGGTAGTAGTTGGTTTTTTGCGAGTAGAAGCTAGGTGAATGTGGTAGTAGTTGATTTTCTGGTGGTAGAATCTAAGGGGAAGTGGTAGTAGTTGATTTTTTATTGGTAGGGGCTAGGGAAAGGTGGTAGTAGTTGATTTTTTGGTTTTAGAATGTAGGGGAAGGTGGTAGTAGTTGGTTTTTTGATGGTAGAAGCTAGGGAAATGTGGTGGTAGATAGTTTTTTGCTGGTAGAAGCTAGGGGAATGTGGGAGTAGTTGATTTTCTGGTTGTGGAATCTAGGGGAAGGTGTTAGTAGCTCTGATTTATTAGTTAAGATTTGTTTTGACCTCAAACAATTCGCTGTGACATCGAAAATTGTAAAAAAATCGTTGGTCAGTTAAATTCTGGTCATTTAAATAGGTAGTCCCCATAAAACCTTGGCTGCTTTACTATTTTTTTGCAAATTACGTGACATCGTTAGATTAAGTTACTTCACTGGTCCGCTGCACATAGCATCACATCACACTTGATGCTTGAAGTTGACATTGACACCTCATGCCCTTTTTGGTTTACATTTTTTCCGGAAGCTATTTTCACGAAAAATCCTAATGTTTAGCAAATAAACAGGTGAAAAATGCCGATAGAAATCCTTAAGTCCGTCGATGATCTGCGCCACCAGCTCGAGCAGGCCCGAAGCAGCCTTAAATCCACGGACGAGAATATTAAACGGCTTATCGGTAGAGACCCTTCGGAGCTGCCGCCCCGAAATCAACCATTAAAACGGCCTCTAGATGACAAGAACTCGACCCGTGGACCCCCAAAGATAGTCAGAAGAAACGAGTTATTCACAAATAGCAGTGAATCCAGGAGAAACGATAACAATGACAATTCCAAACGTAGGAACCCCAATTCTGTGTTTTCACGGCTCTCAGATAAGGTATATTATAAAATGAGTAGATATTTTACAAATATTTGTTAATGGAGGTTCAGTTTACCATGCAATGTAATGCACAATATTTATTTTTTCTCTCTGTTTCCTGCCAAGTATTATGGTAAGGAATTAAAAAATTAAGCACTTGTCCATTGTATGTTAAACATTGCTAGGTAAATCAGGCAGAAAGAGATTGGGAATATTTCCACTGGTATTTCCAGATAGATTATTCTGGATTATTCTTTTTTTTATCTAAGGAGCGATCTGCAAAATGAGCCAAACCAAATTTGTACACCATCCTACAGGGCTGTTAAATAAATTCTTGGTCCTGTAATGTATTGTAGTGTCCTGTATAGTGTCTTGAAGACAATTTTTGTACACCTACAATCTGTCACAATCTTACCACATTCCATCACAATCTTACTACAGTCCTTCACAATCCCTCACAGTCTTTACACAATCCCTCACAATCTTAGCAAAGATTGTGGATTTTCACAATCGGTGTACACATTTTGGGTTAGCTGTTCACCCCTCACAAAAAGGTAACAACTGACTGGAATATATGTACAAATTGACAATATTAGGGTGAATATCTCTAAATTGAGTAATTGCTAGTCCCAGGCCTCTAAAAAATCAAATTTGTTCAAATCCTGTGATTTTCCAATAGCAGGTGGTAAAAACCGATGAAGCTATTGTTTAGTTGTATTTAGAGTTTTTGTTTATTTGTTTTAACTCTTTGACCAATCAGTTTTTAAATGAGTTTACACTTGTTGCTATGACTGTATTTTCTTCTAGGGCATTCCACATGTAAACAATGCGATTAATAAAAAAATTCTTTCTTTGTAGCTTAGCAGCTTTTTCTTTCTCAAGTTTTTTTGAGTGCCCTCTGAGTTGATGGTTTTGATTTTGATGAAAGATTTCTATAATATTGCAATTGTAGTAACCACTTGTAATCTTATATGTTCGGGTGGTATTTTTGTGAATCGTCTATGAATCCTTTCGAGAATTTCTATATATTTGATGTAGTAGGGACTCCACACTATAAAAGCATACTCCAGCTTTGGTCTAATGTAGCTTCTGTACAATTTGTCTATCATTTCAATTGATTTGTCTTGAAAAGCATGTTTAATAAGATAAACAAATGAGTTGGCTTTCTTGGCTATATTTAAAATGTGGTTTTCCCATTTAAGATCTGACATAATGGTAATAATCATTTTGTTTTGTGACTGTTGTTAGTGTTACATTATTAAGTACATAATCCATAAGCATGGAATGTATGGAAAAAATATTCATCATTCAATTATTCAGTGAAAAAATTCAATTATTCAGTGTCAGACTACAATTGCACAAAAACTATAAATTTTATATCTAACAATTAAAAAAAAGGTAAATCTTTATGTTTCCTAAAAAAATTAAAAGAAAAAAAAAAAATGATGTCTAAAAATATTTATAATCACTGTCCCTCAATATATTGGTAATTCCTGTGTCATTATTATTACCACCATTTTTATATACTCCCACCACTGGAAAGTATTTAAATGTTAGTAACACAATTTTATTTGAGCAGTGCACACTTTGTTTTTGCTGCTGAGAAAAAGATTGATTTTTTTGCCTGCTGTAACCTACTGGCTGTAATTTCTGTGGTAAGTAAAAACAGAGGGGTGAACAACTAACCCAAAATGTGTACACCGATTGTGAAAATCCACAATCTTTTGCTCAGATTATTATTATTTTTTTATTATTATTATATGTTTAGCAATAGGAAGCGGTGGAACACCAATGAGTCTATTGCTTATGGTTGGTCAGTTTTAGTTTGTTTCACTTTTTTAAAATTTTTAAGGTTTCTTTCTTCACTATTAAAAATAGTTCGCTAGTGTGTTGCGCAAACTAATTAAGTTTTTATCCAGTTTGGTTTTGAAGCTGTTTTTGTTGGGAGCACTTATAGTTTCCATATTTAGTGAATTCCATTTGTACACTACTCTGTTGCTCAGAAAGTTTTTTCTCCCAAGGAGGGCAGATTTTTCTTTTTTGAGTTTCTGATGATGGCCTCTGAGATTGTTTTGGTTTTTGAGAAACATTTCTTCCAATCTGAGCACTGGAGAATAGTGGCCGTTTAAGATTTTATAGGTTTCTATGAGGTCTCCCCTCTCCCTTCTTTCCTTTAATGTTGTGAGGTCGAATCTTTGTAGTCTTATTTCGTATGGTACGCTGCGCAGTTCTACTGGTATTTTGGTAATTTTACGTTGGACTTGTTCTAAGAGTTCGATGTCTTTGATGTAGTATGGGCTCCAGACAGTGTGGCCATATTCTAACTTTGGTCTAATGTAAGTTGTGTACAGTTTTTTGATCATGCTAATCGATTGGTTTTTAAATGCTTGTCTCATGAGAAAGATAAGTTGATTTGCTTTTTTGACTGTTTTAGAGACGTGTGATTCCCATTTAAGGTCGTTTGTGATGTAGACACCAAGATCTTTTTGTTCTGACACTTTCTTTATTTATTTTTTTTATTTTTTTTTTTTACGCGAACCTGGCGGGGCACTGTTGTGCCCCTAGATATTTATTTATTGTATACTTTACAAACACCAAGACGGTAATTACATGTAAAGTCTTAAGACTACCTACAAATAGGAAAAAAAATAATTACAAATTACCTACTATCTAAATTAGCTTTTAGTTTTTTTAAAGATATGTTGAAAATATCAATCTGTGTCTCATTTAGTACCTGATTGGTCACAATCATTAGGCGACTGAATGATGATAAACTACTATAGTTAGTGCTAAAAAGTTTTTGGTTGGCTTGATGTAGCCTTAAATTAATCTTTGGCACATTTATGTGAATATAGTTAATTAAATAGCTATTCTTATATTTTATGTTATTTATTATATAATACAGAAATATCACAGCTTGGTTTTTCCTTCTTTCTACCAGAGATTTCATATTAAAGCTTGAGAGCATACTGTTGTATGAGACTTTAAAAGGATAGACATTGTTTCTAACAACATAGAGGTATCGCAAAAACTTCTTTTGCACTTTTTCAATTTCATCAATATGTACAAACTCTAAAGGCAGCCAAATTTGTGAGGCATACTCTAGGTGTGGTCTCACTAGAGAATTATATAAGTTAATAATTGTACTTATTTTGAAACCTTTACTATTCCTAATTACAAATCCAAGTGATTTAATAGCTTTATTAACAATATAAGCAAAATGTTTGTTAAATTTCATGTTGGGCTGAAAGTGAATTCCCAAATCCTTAACTTGCGTTTGTCGATTTAGCTCAGAATTGCCAATTTTATATAAATTTATTATTGGGTTGGTTTTTCGAGTAAAACTAACAATTGAACATTTATTGACATTTAGTGACATTCTATTTTTTTTAAACAAATTGTTTATCTTGCCCAAATCGCGTTGAAGTTTCTCTTTAGCTCGACATTGTTTATTTCGTATTTGTTTTTTGGATTGTTTCGGCCAATATGTAGCACTGTACACTTATTTGCATTTAACTTTAGCTGCCAAGTATTGGTCCATATTTCTATGGTGCTGATGTCATTTTTGTGGGTGCTTGAGTTAGCGGGTTGCCGTGGAGTTTTTTGTCATCAGCAAATGACTCGTCATTTGTTTTGATTTGGGAACTTAAATCGGTGATATATATAGTAAAAAATAGTGAGGCCAACACTGATCCTTGAGGGACTCCGCTAACAACTGGATGGCGGTCGGAGTATGTTCCATTTGCCCTAACTTGATACTGCCTGTTTTTTAAGAGAGAGTTACACCATTCTAGATAGTTCCCCCTGATTCCATAGTGGTTTAGTTTGTAACAGAGTCGTTCGTGAGGGACTGTGTCGAAGGCTTTTTGGAAATCTAAGTAGATTACATCTACTGGTTTTCCTTCATCCATGGCTTTCGCCCATTTATCTACGCAGGAGATTAGATTTGTGGTAGTGGATCTTTGCGGTAAAAAGCCGTGTTGGGAAGAAGGAATAACGTTATTCTCTAGGACGAATTTTGTTGTTTCCTTCACTATGATTTTCTCCATTAGTTTACATAGGGTGCATGTCAGGCTGATTGGGCGGTAATTGGCGGGATCGTATTTGTCTCCACTTTTGTATATTGGGATAATGATTGCATGCTTCCAGATATCAGGTACGATTCCTTCGTTAATTGAATCTTAAGTAAGTAAAGCCTGGCTAACAGTGGCGATAACGTATTTGCGCACTTTTTTAAAAATACTGCTGGTATTCCGTCCGGCCCTGGGCTAGAGTATGTTTTTAGGTCTTTAAGGGCTTCCTCTACCTTCTCTGTAGTGAAGTTGAAGGCTTCTAGTGTATTTAGGTTTTTTGATTCATCTGGAAGGGAAGGAAAATTGTTAAGAGTTTCTCTGGTACAGAACTGAATTGTTCAGAAAATGCGTTTGCAATTTCTTTGGGGTTTTTCAGGACCTGCTGGTTTATTGGATTTTTGAGAACTAGGTCGTTCAGATTGCTGTTTAGATTACTCTTGATGTAAGAAAAAAAGTGCTTTTCGCCTTTTTCAAGAAGGTTTTCTTCATGTTGCTTTCTTGATTTTGATATTAGCGATTTCAGATTGTTGTTTTGTGTCCTGTACAAGCTGTAATTTTCATCGGTTTTCCGTTTTACATATTTATTCCATAGATTTCTTTTTTTGTCAATTTCCTTAAATATTCTTTGATTTAGCCAGGGTTTCCTGCTGTTGTTTCTGCATGCCTTTTCTGGGAAGAATATTTCTATTGTCCTGTTAAGAGCGTCATGGAAGGATTGGTAATTTCTAATTGTTGGTTGTATGCCTAGCAAGTTGTTTTTTAGGTAATCATTAACAGGTTCATAGTTGTTGATGTGGAAATTTCTTTTTTTGACTTTTTTAGTTGGATGACCTCTGATAGTTATTTGAGTTGTGGCTTTAATTGTTACATGATCGCTCTTACCGGTAGGTGGACTTGGTTTAATATGTGATATCATTTTCTTATCACTTGTGAGGAATAGATCCAGCAAGGAACTTTGATTATTTCTGTAACGTGTGTGGAAAGTTACTAGTTGTCGGCATCTCCATTCTTTGTAGTGGAAAAGAAACTCACTTGCTTTTGGGCATGGTTTGTTTAGTGTTTGGGTTTCCCAGCATATTTCTGGGTAATTAAAATCGCCGCAAATAAGAACATCTGAGTTTTCATCAAAATCTTGCTGTATAACTGATATCAATTGGATGTTTTCTTCGAGGCTTACTCGTCCTGGTCTGTAAATGTAGGCTATTAGATATTTTTTTTCACATATTTGTATGTCTAGAAATATGGCATCAACTGTCCCTTCGATAAAGTATTTTTTGTTGACATTTGTTTTGATTTTGTAGCCATTTATTTCAGACGCCGTAAAAACACACACACCCCCTCCCTCTTGTGCGATTCTGTCTGTTCTATGAATGTTGTAGCCTGAGACTTCTAGTATTGAATCGGGAATGGTTTTATTGAGCCAGGTTTCTGTTATTAGGAAGAAGGTTGGTTTTTCTTTGCACAACAAGGACTGCACTTCATGAATTTTTGGTCGGATAGAGGAGGTGTTTGTGTAGTAGAATGTAATGTCGACTAGAGGAGAATTTAGTTTTTTGGCTCAGTTGAACCGGAGTTTTCTTTGTTGGTTTTTTGAGTTATTAGTTTAGGAACCCCGTTGGTGTATCTAAATTTTGGGTCTGGTTCATTAGATTTCCGTTTTTCTAGTTCGCTAAGGAGGGTCTTTACATGGTTTCTTTGAGCTGTCGTCTGGTCTGGTTTAAGATAATATCCTGTACCTTCTAACTTAGATCTTTGCTTTAGAATGTTTAGGGCTTGCTGTTTTGTATTTAGGGTGATTTTTATTGGTCTAATCTTATTTGGTTGGTATCTTCCTAGTCTTACAATTTTGATGGCATCTTTCCTGATGTCTGGGTTGACCTTCTTTAGGATACTTTCGACAGCTATGAGTTCCTTACTGTTGCGTTCTTCATAGGTTTCTCCTGCTGCCTCTTGAGCTCCAAAGAGTAAGACGTTGCCGGCTCTCTTTTCTCGCTCGAGTATTTCAGAGATTGTTGGCTCTACTGTGCATGTGATTTTGTTCTCGGTTTTTCCAGTTGTTTCCAGGGTCTCTACTTTTTGCTTTAGAGCTGCTATTTCTGCATAGCTTGGACTTTTTTTTTGTTGTTTTAGATTTTCCAGGTCATTTTGTGTTTGTAGTACGGAGTTATTTAGGTCTTTTATTTTTTCTGATAGTTGTTGGTCTTTTAGCGGTTTGAGATCATTTACAAGAACCTCTAGATTTGCCACTTTTGATTTGAGAGCTTTCATTGAAGTTTGGGAACTCTTTGATGGGCTTTATGCAGGGGGTGCAGAGGTAAGATATCACCCGTTCTTTTAGTTCGATAAACCGGATTTCGGTGGATGACCACTTCGCATAGTATGGTTTTGCATGTATCACATGGGGCTGCAAAGGGCGGTTTGGGAAGATCTCTATCCTTGCTCCGTCCAGTGCATTTTATTTTGCATTTAACACAAGTTAGAGTCATCTTTATTTTATTTTATTGTTTACTTGTTTAATTTTTTTATTTTTTTGTAAGGATTGTAGGTATTTAAAACAGAGATAAGCACTCGAGTTTTATCGTTTTTTTTTTGGTTTTACTGTTTTTATTGTGTTGTGTTGATGAATTATTTTTCTATTATTAGCGGTTTTATTTATGGAAATAGATATGTCTATTGATTCACAAATATGCAAATTTTAAAGACAATTTTTTAAGCAGTAGATTGGTATATTTTTTTGTTTTTGTTTTTCACTTTTTCTTGCTTAAAATCGCGATTTATTTAGGAGCGTTTGTAGAAACGATCCGCTCTGTACCGAATTCGCGAAAACAGAATTAAAGAATTGAATAGATTGTGTAAAGATTGTGAGGGATTGTGGTAAGATTGTGAAGGATTGTGAACAGATTGTGAGAAATGTGTACACCGATTGTGAGAGCTGTTCACCCCTCAGTAAAAACTATTTTAATAATTATTATATTTTTTAAGAACATATTGAAATGTTGAAACTTGGTGCCTCCTGTTGTTAAAACATAAATAAAACATGTATCTTGTTTTAATGGGTCTAAAAATGTTTAAAAATTGTCATTTCCGTGCTGTAATTCCTGTGTATTTTTTGTAACACGGGAATTACATTAGAGTCACAGAAATTACATAATAGCATTTATAAGTATTTTTTTGCTTACTAACTTTACTGTTAACACTATTTCAAATTATGGAAAATTTTAATAAATAATAATTTAATTTTGAAAAAAATATTACATTCGAGGCAAATTTAAATTATGCTTATCCCTCATTTTATAGTAAGTACATATATAATTGGTTGTTAAAACAATTTTTTTTATCTACAAAAATTTGTATAAATTAAAGCAAAAATAAATGGACCCATGACAGATCTGATACCTTCCTAGCTATTATAATAGCACACAGTAAAGCCATGATATAACATCAGCCTTAAAAACAGTTTCTTCTAAATATCTCAGAAACTAAAGCTCTTATGAAGGTTTTGGTTATAACACAAATTAAACAAAGTGTAGTTTACTATATTCCATAAACCGCATATTGATATTGTCTATTCAAAAGTTAGCATTTTAAAAAAAATTTAATTGTCATTAGCATTAATGGCATTGGTCGAGTCTGCAAGAGAACTGCAAATAGATGTGTGGCCCATGGTAGAGCTACAATAGACCCTCTGGTGGTCGCAGTGGAAGAGCTGAAAAGTCCCCTCACATATGAATCATCATCAATCATACCCAATTTTTTAACACTTATTAACATTTTAAAAGAATGTTGCCCTGGAATTCTTTCATTTATTTATTTCAACAGTATCTACAGCAAAAAGCCAATTACAGATACATTTAAAAAAAAAAGATTTTATACTATATGTCACTTCTACAGATGGTAAATAACAAACAAATCAAATTACATAATTACTTATTGATTAACTGCTGCGCACTTTTTGATCTATAATTTTTTTGAATGTCTTATAGCTAACATTGTCAATATCGACATCTGAAGCATACTTGTTAAATAAGTTGCATAAATTGTAGATAGGAGAGCTTTTAAATAGATTTATTTGTGGATAAGCTAAATAAAACTTATTTTTCAACCTTGAATTGATTCGATGCAAATGGAAGTTGTTCAACTATATTAGGACAATCAACATCCCCTTTGAGAATTCTGTACATTGTTAAAAAAATTTTAGTTCTTCTTGAAACTGTAGTGTGTATATGGTAAATCGGTCGTTAAGTTGTATTCCCATGCCGTGCACTTTACGTTTCTCGTTTTTTAGAGCTACTGTGATATATATTTTAAAAAGAGTTGGAGAGATACAACATCCCTGTCTTAAGCCTTTTTTTACCAGGAATTCTTTTGAAAGTCGATTTCCAATTTTTATTTTAGAATTTGACCCTTTGTATAGTTCTTTTATCGCTTTTATGTATGTATGATTAGTTAGTCTGCTCTAACACTGTACATAGTTTTTCTACTGGAACGGTATCATATGCTTTTTGTAGGTCCACAAAGGTAACGTCTCTATATTTCTGGCGCTCCTTTTCTCAATTACTTGTTTAAGACAAAAAACATTATGACTACAAGATCTGCCTGCACGAAACCCACTTTGCTCTTCTTCTTGTTCTTGATAATCATTCACTGTTAGATCTCTAAGAATCCTACCGTACAATCATCTACTTAGAGTACTGGTTACTGAAATTCCTCTGTAATTGTTGCAATCCAGCTTGTTTCCTTTTGTATGTATTGAGGATATGAATGCAATTTTCCAATCATCAGGTACTGGATGTCCGTTTATGCATTGATTGGTAATATATGTGAGATTTTCGATTAGTTTCTCTGATCCATATTTGAGCATTTCAGCAAATATTCCTCCAGGTCCGCTAGCTTTTCCAGATTAAGCTTTTTAATACTATTCTTTATCATTTCTTTTTTGATGATTACTTTTTCTCCATGTACTTCTATGTCTCTCCTCGGAGAGGCTGCCCGATATTCGGGTCTCGTCTCCTGCAGCAGTCCCTTGTAGTGTTCTGTCCATTGTTCTGGTTTGATGATGTGGATGTTTACTTTTTCTTTTGTTGGGTTTTTTACTGTAGAAATGAATTTCCATACTTCAGTACTCTGCCTACCTCCTACGTGTGTATTTAGATCGTGGCATTTACGCTCGAACATTTCATTTTTTTCCGTGCGTATCAAATTTCTTAGCTGTCTTCTGCTTTCCCTGTAGATTTCCAGGTCTCTTTGCTCTTTAGTACTGAGTCATTTCAAGTATGTGCGCTTTTTCTCTCTGACCATTTCCTGTATTTTCTCAGTCCACCACATCTTCCTCTTCATGATGCTATTATCTTGGTATCCAACAGCTTCATTGCTTGCTTCCTTCAAGCTTTTTATTATGTTTGTATATATCTATTAGGTGGTAGATGCTTTTTACTCATTAGGCGTCGACCGGTGAGATACCACCATGCCAGAACTGAGTAGCGCTAAGTGGTATCACCACGTTCCGCTACTGCGCTGGCAGTCCGGTTCCAACAATGAGTAACAGATAGCATGATGGCGCCTCCAGGATCAAAATATTCCGGAGGTAAAATACCCGACCACTCGGATCTCCGGGCGTCGGGTGATCCTGGGGGTCTTTCATGCAAAGATATTAAAAGAAGACCAAAAACTCAACTCAGAATTGATTTTAGCAATATAAGAGGATTAAGTACCAACATGAATTCAGTTCACCAACATCTTGAAGAACAAAGACCTGACATCCTTGTTCTCACTTAAACTAAAATCAGTTCTGCAACACCTATTGTGAACTATCTTTATCCCGGCTATGACCTACACCACCGATTTCGACATAATTTTGGGATCTGTGTGTTCATTAAAAATGACCTTTCATGTCATCGAGTGGAGAAGCTAGAACCAGCGAACCTCGATATCATATGGCTGAAATTCACCTCAAAGTCATCGACCAAGTTCATTTGCTGCCTCTACCGACCGCCAAGTAACACCGAGTATCAAAACTTTTTTGCGACATTATCCGTAAACTGTCATAGTATACAGTCTAACTATCCACATGCGGAAATTATTTTTTTAGGCGATTTCAACGGCCACAATATACCCTGGCTAAAACACCACAACAAAACAGATAATGAAGGCAGGGAAGCAGAAGCTTTTGCCATAAGTTGTGGTCTAACGCAGCTTGTCGATGAACCTACCCGTATCTCAGAAAGGGGTGAATTTGCAGCGCTTTTAGACTTGTTCCTAACTACAAATCCAAGTAGATCCCCCACTTGGTTCATCCGATCATAAACTTATAAGAACAAAGTGCGAAATGTTCATACCGCCAAGCCAACAATTACTTCCTCATAAAATGTGGCACTATAAATCGACAAAATGGAATGACCTTAAACAGTTTTACCTGGATTTTCTATGGCAAGAGGTTTGCTTTAAAACAGCTGATCCCACTATTTGCTGTAATGAAATAACAAAAGTAATCTTATCTGGAATGGATGCATATATCCCACATACAACAAAACGCAGAGCTAATGCAAAACCTTGGTTCAACAGCCAGTGTCAAACGGCTGTGCAGAAAAAACACAGAGCATATAACCTAACAACAAACCGCTCAAAACCACACAGAATTTATAGAAGCCAGAAATAGTTGCAAAATTACTATTGACACCGCCAAAGAAACATACAATCAAAGAATAAAAAACAGGTTGCTGAATTGTCCAAGTAGTTCTAGGTCCTTTTGGTCTCTTGCAAAAGCCGTTGGATCAAACTTCACCAAGTTATCCATACCACCACTTACAGATAGAAATACTCACTTAGCCACAACATCAGAGGAAAATACCAATATGCTGGCCAAAATCTTTTCCTCCAACTCAAACCTAACAGTGCCAAATGGAAAAACTCCACCGTTCATTGAAAGGGTTTCCCACAGTATGCCAAAGGTACCCTTTTGTCACAGAGAAATACGAAAATCCCTTAGAAAGTTGGATACAAACAAAGCAATGGGTTCAGATGGCATTCCCGCGATAATTCTCAAAAATTGTGCTAGAGAACTCACCCCAACTTTCGCAAAATTATTCAATTTATCTTATAGGCGAGTATATCCATCATCATGGAAGTCTGCCGCAGTACAACCCATTCCAAAGAAAGGAAAAAAGACAGATCCGTTAAACTATAGACCAATTGCTCTACTTCCGGTGATATCAAAAGTAATGGAAAGAGTTGTGAACAATCACCTAACCAAGTACTTGGAAAAGTACAAAATTATCAATGACAAGCAATACGGATTTCGAAAATATAGGTTAACTGGCGATTTACTTACATACGTCACTCACTTATGGCAAAAAGCGATTGAGTTGCGAGGTGAAACAAGAACAATTGCCTTAGATATATCTAAAGCATTCGATAAAGTCTGGCATGAAAATCTGCTCAACAAGCTCAAAGCAACGGGATTGTCGCCGAGACTTTGCACTTGGTTTGAAAGTTACCTTAAGGATAGATCCATTTATGTTGCACTGGATGGCCGGTACTCCAACTCTTACCAAATAAATGCTGGTGTGCCACAGGGAGCAATCCTTTCGCCAACACTTTTTCTGATTTACATAAATGACCTCATAGGTAAAACAGTAAATCCACTTTATTGCTTTGCAGATGATGGCAATGTAGTCTCCTCAGTCATACCACCCACATGTCTCTCCGCACGTGAATTCCATTACCTTAGACTAACTGAAATATCACAGATAAATAACGACTTGGAGCAACAAAAACCTTGTACAGTTCAACGCGCAGAAAACCCAAGCATCCCTGTTTTCAAAAAAGACCAGCACCGGTGAGCCAAACATCATGCTATCTGGAAGTGCTGTCGCATTGCAGAGCCAGTTGAACATCTTAGGAGTCACTGCAGAGACCAACATGTCTTGGCAGTCACGTGGCAGATATAGCTAAAAGGGCGTCCCAAAAGCTTGGGGTGCTATTTCGTACAAGACATCTGTATACACCAAGCCAACTGCTGACACTCTACAAAGCCCAGATTCGACCAACTATGGAGTACTGCTCACATATATGGAGTGCGGCACCCAAACATACCTTAATGCTTTTGAACACCGTGCAAAAACGAGCTATCAAGCTGATCAATGACCCCGCACTTACCCGTAGCTTGGATAGTCTCGAACATCGAAGAACTGTGGGCGATCTATCTCTCTTCTACAGGTATTATCACGGAAAATGCTCTGAAGAGTTGGCACGTATGATCCCCCCGGAAGTAGCACCTACTAGGCGAACACGTCAAACAGACGGTAACCATCAATTTATTGTCAAAATAGAGGCACCAAGAACCTCATTATATCAGAATTCATATCTCTGGAGAACAGCATCGCTGTGGAATAAACTCCCTGCGACAGTTTTCCCTGCAGGTTACAACCTGAACCGTTTCAAAACCAACACACACCAACATTTCCGCGCACTTGCCGCTTCTCGAACGTGATAGCGAGTGCGCATACCCGTAAAAAAAAATCTCTTCAAATGAGTGTTCTGTGTTTATTATTTTTTTATCTAATCGGTTCTGATACAATCTTTGAGTACTTTCGATTTTTAGACTTCTAAAGTTGTATTTTTGATTGTCTTCAATGCATTCTAGGTTTTCATTTTCTCCAATACTTTGGTCCTTATTTGTTTTTCTTAAAGGGAATAATATTTTTGCTTTTACCAGATGGTGGTCAGATCCACAGGTAACACCACGAAGTGCTCGTACATCGTACCACTTTAATTGCGAGTGTTGTCCACCTATAGCATAATCAATGATTGATTTAAGATTTCTTGTTTGAATCCAGGTATATCGATGAATATCCCTATGTTGGTCAGATCCACAGTGCTCGCACATCATACCACTTTAGTTCCGAGTGTTGTCCACCTATAGCATAATCAATGATTGATTTAAGATTTCTTGTTGGCTGAATCCAGGTATAGATGAATATCCTTATGTTTAAAAAAAACCATAATTTATTTTTAGGTTGTGGGTTTCACACAATTGCATCAGTCTCAAGCTATTATCATTTTTTACTTCTTCTCCAAATGGTCCTATCACTTTGCTCTGGGTTTGTCTACCAGTTCGGCTATTAAAATCGCCAAGCATAATTATTTCTCTGGTATTACCAATTCTGGTATTACCGATTTTGGTGATAGTCTCATCAAGTTGATCAAAGAACATTTGTTTTGTAGCTACTCTTTCGTCATCTGATGGTGCGTAGGCTGCTATTATGCTTATATTAGGACCAAGCATCTTCATGTTCACTCGAAATATGTTTTCACTAATGCAGTCGTAGTCAGTAATCTTATTTTTTAGGGTTTTCTTTATTAATAAGGATACCCCTCTGGCTGCTCTACTTTCTTTTGGGACTCCAGTGAATATATGGACGAAATTGCCGATATTATTCGTACCTGTTCCTTTCTTTTTTGTCTCTGTGAGTGCAACAATATCGATCTTACAATTCTGTACTTCGGTTGCAATAATGTCCAACTTTTGATTCACTCCCTGTACGTTCCATGTAACTATATTCATAGTCCTTTGTCTTTGCTTTTTACGTCTTCGAGAATTTCCATCCATTGCTCCGAGGCTTTGTTTAGGCTTTTTGGTAATTGCTTTGTTTTACAAGTATTAGAGAACCAGTCTAATGCCTCAACCCCCTACTTGGAGGGCCAGGATTTTTAATCAAGGTTTTTCTCCTCTAGCCTTTGACGAGCCAACGCCATACTGTAAGGTTCATACTCTTCACACCCTTTTAATATAAAAGCAGGAATACCATCATGCCCAATAGACTTATTGGGTTTTAGTTTATTAATAGCTTTTTCTATAGAAATAAAATTTCGGACTTCCATTGTCTTTATTTATTTTAAAACACGACGTTTCGGTTAGTAAGTATCTCTAACCGTTATCAAGTGTAAACAGTTTACACTTGATAACGGTTAGAGATACTTACTAACCGAAACGTCGTGTTTTAAAATAAATAAAGACAATGGAAGTCCGAAATTTTATTTCTACACAATCATTGTCTACGAGTTTCAAACAAATAGCTTTTTCTATCTCTAAAATGGATATATCTTTCTCACAAAAGTAGGATTTAAATTTATTTGTAGGGGTGAGATTAATATTGTCATTGTCAATAAAAACGGACTTAAAGTATGGGGCAAAGCCATCGGCAATATTATTCGTTCCCGTCTATATTTAATTTTCAAACTTCATTTCATCTGACAAGTCAGGACAGTCTTTAAAACTTTTAAGAAATGACCAGAAAAGTTTAGGGTTAAATTTAAGACTCGCTTCTATATCTATTAGGTATTTGGCACGAGAGGCCTTTATTTTATTCTTTATTAATTCTCTTAGGTTACTGTATTTGGATTTCCAAAACTGAGACGTGTATTTTCGCGATTTTAGAAAGCATGTATGTTTTTGTTTAAGTAGTTCAATTATTTCATAGTTAAACCAAGTTGGGTAGTTTTTGCCTTTTTGAGTCGATCTAGGTACACACTTCTCAAATAAGTTGTAAATAATTTTATAGAAAGCTTCAAGTGCCAGGTTTGCGTTAGTAAAGCTTGATAAATCATCCCAAACTTGTTGCCTAAGAAGCTCATAAATTAGTAAAAAATTGGCTTTTTTAAAATTAAATTTAGTTGTTGGCACTAATTTGCAGTTTCTTTGCGATGTTTTTACTGACAGTCTAATATCCAAACATGGATGATTGTTATGTATTGGCACCATTTGATCATCAGTTTGTCCAACAGATATGTTATCAAAAGACCCAAAAACAAGATCTAGTAATACATTATTGATCTTCTTAATATTATTAAACTGACAAAGATTGTTAAAAGCCAGAAAACTCCTTAAATTGTTTACAATATTATTATTCGAGGACTCGTTTATATAACCTGGCACATTAAAATCACCTATTATAATAAAGTTTGAATTCACCTTACATATTATGTTTATTTCTATTTTTTCAAAAAAAATTTCATATACGTCTAGAGGGCTGTTAGGTACAATGTAAACTAAAATTAAATATAAAAATCTATTGTTGTTTAGACTAACTTGCAAGCAAATAGCCTCTTGATCGTCATCAAAAATCTTAATCTCTACAACATTAAAAGTATTCTTTAAAGCCAAAAATACACCCCCACCATCTTTTTTCCCTGTCAGTAAACTGTTTCTGTCTTTTCTGAACGTGATCATACCATTTGGGCAAAATTCTGATGTATAAAATTTATCATTAAGCCAGGTTTCTGTTAAGGCTATTACATCATGATTGCTGTTTAGAAGGTTAATTTGTAGAGTATCTAATTTAGTTTTTAATCCACGACAGTTTTGATAAAATAAAGTAACTCCATTTGTGCTGTCATTTTTGTGAAAAACAAGTCATTTCCTGTAGTAGATTCTCTAAAAAAGCATCCCGACCATCAAACTGACAGTCACCAGTCTCATTAAGTTGACCCTCCCTATCTTGAAAACTTGCTATCGATTTCTGGAGTCAGGTTAACCATATTAAGAGAATTCTCACCCAAAAGAGTACAATCACCAACGTCGACAGTACCTAAGTCATTTTCAGTAAGATCAATTAAGTTACTAATGCTACCACTGTCAATACGCCTATCTATAAGAACCAAGTTTGAAACTGTACTCTGATGGCTGAAAGTAAGTATTGAATTTTTCATGCATTCAGAAAGCCTATATAAACCTAACCTATTCAAAAAAATTTGATTTACTTACGAAATACTTGTCTGCCATGCCTAAAAATGGCTTAGAATTTAAAGAAAGTAACTTTATATTTAAGTTCAATTTTGAGAGGGTATATATAACCTTAACAATAGTTTTATTATGATTAATAGGGTTATGCGCTTTTGATGGGGTTGTGCAAACAAGTAAATTTGTACAAAAACAGCTATTAGCTAAATTACAAATATTGTCACGAGTTAAACCTCTACAGTTAGGACCAGTCAGAAGCACAACAAAATCATTGTCATGAAACTCAGAAATATAATCTTTTATGCCACAAACAAGGTTACACAGATCAGCATCTGGTTTACATAATATTTGTATGGCGAATTCTCCACTAAATACTTTGTGTAAACTCTGGTAGACATATTTACCAAAATCATCTGTCAGCACCAAGATTTTGTGTTTTTTTGAAACATTTGATTAGCTTTAACTACCTTATTTGTCGGGTTAACCAAACTCTGAATTTGATCTTTAAGTTTCCCTATTTCAATAAAGTAGCTTTGGTTTTCATTTTCCAAGTTTTCAATGGATAATTTCATGTTACTGTTTTCTGTGATTAATTCTTCTAGGTCGAAGTTTAATCCATGATTCTCTGAAACATTTAGCACTGAATGGTTTTCAATTATTTTATTTAGTTTGTCAATCTTTCCAAGTAGAGTGTCATTTAGTTGCTGAAGATTTTTTGCTTCGAGGATATATTTTTCTTTTTCTAGATTTGCCGCCTGAGTACATTTTTTCTCGCCTGTTGAGGAATAATCATTTTCTGGTGTTTGTGTTTGTGTGTGGGCCTCAGTAAGAACTGACTGTTTGGTTTGCGTGAAATTTGTTTTATATTTATTTTTCGTTTGCACTTCAACGTTCATGTAACTGGGTACGTTTTTATTGACCTTTTTTGATATGTGATTGTTAAGTAATTTTTCAAGGCGTGCGATTTCTTTGTCTTTCATTTCGATCTGGTTAACAAAAGTTTCTTCGGTTCTGTACGCTTCCTCAGCAAATGATGCGGAATTTGTTCGCAGCCTATCAATATAGGAAGTTTTATCTCCTAGCTCCTGTTTAAGCTCATTTATGGTTGATTTCAGGGTATCAAATACTTCAGGCTCTTCCTCGATTGCCGAGTCTATACAGGATTGTGTATAGTATAAAACAGTCTTTCACAACTTCATATCTTTTCCGAGACCAGCAACTTTTATGTACTACATTTTTGCCGGTAAGGCAGAAGAAAGATGTTATTTCCCGATTTTTGCAATATTTAAAAGATGTCATTATTGGTAGTTGGTAGGAATTAAAAAAAAAATAATAATAAAATACTATACCATTTGACAAAATAGACAATTTTTCCAAAATAATTGAGAATGATTGTGCTCTAACCTTCAAAGACACTATGAAAGTGCATCAAGTTATTACTAATCGAAGGAACAAGCTGTGGTTATGAAGTCTTTCTTGTTTCACCTGCAACACTTTTTGTCATCATCATGAACTAGGTGTTCTTCAATATAACCACTTAACTGCTTCATCATCAGAAGATGGTGATGATGATTTAGTTCAAATAACTTTTACAGACAAAACTAATGCTGTAGAAAATAAAGTTAAATTAAATGTTGATGAGATATATGACAGTGATGATGATGAGCTACCACTTTACTCATAAAAAAACTGAAAAAAAAATCAGCAAAAAACAGGAAAATATATCTTGGTATCGTTAAAAAGCGACAAAAAACATAAAAGTAATTATAATTAGATTGTAGTTTGCCAGGCAGTCTTTGAAGACAACAAAATAAAAGTTGCATCCTTAAAGTTATGTGATTCCCAAACAAAAGATCTATTTAAGCTTGAAGAAAATAATCTAAGCTACATTAAAAAATACCAAATTTTACAACTTCTTCCCGAACCGAAGCTGTTTTTACAAGCTTTTATTTAACTTGAGATGTTCTGTCTATCTAACTAACTATCAAATCTTGTGAAGCGTTTTTGACACACTTCCCATTTTCCGATTTGGATGAAATTTGGTACACACATAGTGGTCCCATGACAATACAACATTAAGAAAAAATATCGTCTCACCCCCACCCCCACCCCTTCTTTAGAAAAATGTGTTTTTGACACACTTTCCGTTATTCGATTT
Organism: Aspidapion aeneum; assembly: GCA_963576565.1. Lineage (NCBI taxonomy): Eukaryota > Metazoa > Arthropoda > Insecta > Coleoptera > Brentidae > Aspidapion > Aspidapion aeneum. The sequence continues at coordinate 90,269,376 of OY755038.1, forward strand.
GGATAAAATTTGGTATACATATAGTGGTCCGATGATAATGCAACAATAAGAAAAAATATCCTCCCACCCCTACCCCACCCCCTTCCATAGAAAAATTTGTTTTTGACACACATCCCGTTATCCGATTTGGATGAAATTTGGTATACATATAGTGATCCGATGACAATACAATATTAAGAAAAAAATATCCTCCCACCCCTACCCCCACCCCCTTTCATAGAAAAATGAGTTTTTGACACACTTCCCATTATCCGATTTGGATAAAATTTGGTATTCACACAGTGGTCCAATGACAATACAACAATAATGAAAAAATATCCTCCCACCCCTACCCCCACCACCTTCCATAGAAAATGCTTTTTTGACACCCTTCCCATTATCCGATTTGGATGAAATTTGGTATACATATAGTGGTCAGATGACAATACAACATTGAAAAAAAAATCCTACCACTCCTACCCCCACCCCCATCTATAGAAAAATGCGTTTTTGACACACTTCCCATTATCCGATTTGGATGAAATTTGGTATACATATAGTAGTCCGATGACAATACAACAATAATGAAAAAATGTCCTCCAACCCCTACCCCCCACCCCCTTCCATAAAAAATGCGTTTTTGACACACACACATAAAGGTCCGATGGCAATACAGCCCAAACAAAAAATATATTTCTACCTCTACCCCCACCCTCTCCTTCCCCCATTAGAAAAATGAGTTTTCAAACAACTCACGATCAGCGATTTCATTATAATCTAGAATAAACTCTTCTGTTCTGTTATTGAACAAATATTTTCATTTAATAGAGCAGATAGCTGAGACTAAAAAGTAGAAAATAAATTGGTAATTTTTTTTTTAAAGTCACAAGCTTTTATTAAATGCACTAAAAATTTAAAAATAATTTTCTAACATTCTAATATTATCATAATAATAAAAGCGATGGCCGCAAATCAAAGCATAAGTTAATCTAAAGTTGTGATCTAAACACCCAAGGAATATTCAACATAGCAGGTCATCAAAGATATGTTTGATGTGCCGCAATGTTATGTCATTGCCATACCTATGAAATGCTGGGGTATCTTAGGTCGGGTTGGGTGGGTTTGGTACCTCTGCATTTTTCTGCTAGATTGATTCTTGCAAATAGTGATATTTAATTGATACGGATATCTTATCGTGCTAACATCGTCAAGATTTCCATTAGTCGGCCATCGCTTTTATTATTATGATAATATTAGAATGTTAGAAAATTATTTTTTAATTTTTAGTGCATTTTATAAAAGCTTGTGACTTAAAAAAAAATTTTTACCAATTTATTAAAAGGTTGCAGACTATTCTACAAATTCCCTATTTCAATTGACATATTTTTATGTGCTTAAGTAAAGTAAAAAAAGGTTTTGCATTGTTTTTAGGTTTACTTACACTATGATTAATATTAGTTATATGTTTTTTTTTCTAATTTTCTTATATTTAAGCAATAATAAGTTACCATTTTGTTAAGGTTTAAATTTATTTTAAATAAACAAAATTATAAAACACTTTTGTCATTCCCATATACAGTGTTCGACATCGAACGTTTAGACTTTATGAAAAGCGTATAAAAGAGGATAAACTTATGAAAAACAAGAAGTCCGTGAGGGACCAAAGACGCGCATATTTAGGAGCGTTTGCCGCTGTGACTCAAAATTCATTAATAGTTTTTTATTACTAAACAGGAGCAAGCACAGTAAGATTCCCACTTTTAAAAGGCGAAGAAATAGTCATTATTATTTATTTCGTTATTTTAGCATTAACCAGGAAACATTAAATCGAGAAAAATTCAATTTTTTTATAATTTTTTCTTGAGACAATCCTTGCTCTTTTATTAAAGTCGCGCTTCGCGCCGTTCGATCTGCTCGCGGCGGCTAACGAAGTCAAGTTGCTAAAATAGTTAAGGCCCTACGGGGTCCGATACTGCGTTTAATGATAGAAGCAACACACTTGGTATGAATAGGCATAAGACTCGCCCGAACATTTTACAAAAGGTAACCACCCCCCCACCCCTGGCAGGGGGGTGGTTCCCCCCCTTAAACGCGTTTTTGATAGTTTTTGCTAATAACTTGAAAACAATCAACTTTTTCAAAAATCTTCTGAAGATCATTTTTCAAGCGGATACAATTTCCTTTCCAACCATGTACCTTAATACCCTCTGACGGCAGTGGTGCACATTCCATTAGCGTACGAAAAAAGGGGACATTTTTTTAATCTTTTTTGTGGTATTTTGTATCCTTAACACTATTTTTTTTGCAAAAAAATATTTTTGTTTAAAAGCCCATTGTATGCAGTTAAATACTTATTAAGGTAGGCATGTTTTTTTAAATAGCCGCCTTGAAATAAAAATAAATGTGTTTGTAGAAATCCTTAAATCAAAAAAAAATTTTGATCATTCATTTTTGTAACTGAGTAAATAAAAATAGAGAGTAAAAAATTAGTTTTGGTTAGTAATAACTTAAAACTGACTTTTCTAGTTAACCTTTTTTAAAGTGGGGATCCCTCCTCTCACCCCCCTCAAAAGTGCTCTCTTACAGTATTTTCCCAATTATTTGCAAACTTTTAACTTGGAAAAAAACAACTAAGTAATAACTATTAAGGCTGATGAAAAAAACAACGTATAACACGCCCCCTTACATCAGTGGCGTACCTTTTATAGGCATTTAAATAAATTAGAGGTGTGGAAAAAACTTGTTTTTTTAAATTTTCTTAAATTTTACTGTCCCACATATCTGGTTTTAAAACTTGTTTTTAAAGCTGAAGAAATTTCCTTTCCAACGATGTATATCACTTTCCCCTCAAGTAGATCAAGGTAGATCTAGCATAGTCGCACCAAAAATGGTCAAATATGGTATACACTTGAATCTTCATTTAAGATAATCTTTTGGGAACAGTATTAATACACACACTGCGTTCAATGATAGAAGTAACACAATTGGTATGGATATACGGTATACTCCCCTCAATAATTTAACGAAGGGGATCCACCCGCCTACTCTTGGTGGGGGGGGGTGGTCCCCCCTTAAATATTTTTTTCAAATTTTTTCTAATAAACCGAAAATTGTCAAAAAAACATTTAGGGTAGGGATAGCCCCACCACCAAGGGTGGGCGGATGGTTCCCCGTCGTTATATTTTCGGGGGAGTATACTGTATATTCATACCAAGTGTGTTGCTTCTCTCATTCAACGCAGTGTCTGTATTAAAACTGTTCTAACATGGCTGTCTTAAATGAAGATTCAAGTGTATACCAAATTTGAGCATTTTTCGTGCGTCTATGGCAGGTCTACCGGTGCCTTAAGGAGGGAGCGATATAAATCGTTGGAAAGGAAATTTCTTCAGCTTTAAAAATAAGTTTTAAAACCAGACATGTGGCACAATAAAATTTAAGAAAATTAAAAAAAACTAGTTTTTTCCACACCTCTCATTTATTTAAATACCTATAAAAGGTGGGCCACTGATGTAAGGGGGGCGTGTTATACATCGTTAGAGAGGACTTTTCATCTGCCTCAATAATTGTTACTTAGTTATTTTTGGCAAGTTAATAGTTTGCAAATAATAACACATAATAATAATAATACCACAAAAAATAGATAAAAAAAATATTTTAAAAATTTTCCCCTTTTTTCGTACGCTAATGGAATATGCACCACTGCCGTTAAAGGGTACTAAGGTACATCGTTGAAAAGGAAATTGTATCCGCTTGAAAAATGCTTTCTAGAATATTTTTGAAAAAGTTGACTGTTTTCGAGTTATCAGCAAGAAACTATCAAAAAGCATATTTAAGGGGGGGGGACCACCCCCTGCCAGGGAGGGGGTGGTTTCCTTTCGTAAAATGTTCGGGCGAGTCTTATGTCTATCCATGCCAAGTATGTTGCTTAATCTCGGATGTAGGGCCTGAACTAAAAGCAGAATTACGATTTCGCAGTATTGATTATTAGTCATACAGATCAAATGATATCTAAGAGATGGCGCAACAGCAATTAAAATCAAGCTGTTTTTTGGATTTTATTAATGGCCGCTTTGGCCTACTCAGCCGGTAAGAGTAACGTCATTAGATCGCGAAAAGAAAACCAATTTCTTGAATTGCTAACTTGACAACAGCGCTAAACTACTTATCTCTTTTAGTGCCATTTATTTAAATAGCGATCTTGCTTCAATTCACATATTTTCAATGGCCAAACGATCGTTGACAAACCCTGTATACTATGTAATTCCCGTGTCAAGTACTTTTACATAAATATAAATTTTTTGAAAAATCCTTAATTAAAACTTGGTTAAATGCAGGGAAGTGTTCAATGTGATGTTTAAGTCTTGTAGAAACAATTTTTTGCAGAAAAAAAATTATCCTGTGCCGAATTTGGTTAAAAAATTACTCAATTTAGAGATATTCACCCATTAACTTTTTATAGTATTGCAGTAATCTGCCAGCCTTTTTAGTGAATTGTGCAAAAAAAAAAACATATTGTTACGGGTTCTCCACAACAATTAAAACTCGCAAATGTCAAAAACAATACGTCAATTTATTTCGACAAATTATGTACAAAAACACGCACTTAAACTTACTAATAACTTGCTAATTATTCACTACTTTAATCCGCATATTAACTTCGCGTTAACATCTAGCGATCACTACCGTTGGTTATCTTTGTCTGCCCGATGCATGACGTCCGGCCCTATATATAGGGTCTGCCTACTATTCGAGAATTTTCCATCCTTGTTCGATTCAGGATTTTACCACCCTTTTCTAGAACGCGGACCGTTCGCGCACCAGTCTGTCATAGATAACGCAACTAAAACCTAGACTAAGAATACAACCATAAGATACGTCAACCTAATACTACACTAAACCTAAATAAATTCTAACTATAAAATTTAAATAAGTTAAATTTGTAACACTATCCTCCTCTTCAGGTTTGATCGTCTCGATCAACATTTCCCAGGTAAGGTTTTAGTCTGTCTAGATGAACAACTTTCATCTTGGACTTCGGGCTTTTCTGGATTCGGTAGACTACATCATTAATTCTCTTAACAACTTTATAAGGCCCTTCCCATGGTGGTGTCAACTTAGCTGATCTTCCTTTCTTGCGTTGAGGATTATATAGCCAGACTTGATCATTCTCTTTGAACCCTGAAGAGTTTGCTTTCAGGTCATATCTCGCTTTCATGCGGTCACTGGCTATTTCTATTCGCTCTCTAACCACCTCATGGATATCGTGCAGCTTTTGTCTTAAACGTTCGACATAATCATTAACCTCTAAGCGTTCTTCTTCAGGTGAACCAATCATGATATCACATGGTAAACGCAGTTCTCTACCAAACAGGATACTAGATGGAGTAGCTCCTGTCGTATTGTGTATGGCGGTTCTGTAGGCCATCAAAAACAATGGAATATATTGGTCCCAAGCTGTTTGGTGCTCATCAACAACTTTGCAAAGATGTTCTTCTATTGTTTTATTAAATCTTTCAACCATGCTATCTGACTGCGGATGTAAAGCAGTAGTCCGTGTTTTATGTATTCCTAAAAGATCACAGAGATTCTGGAAGAGCTTTGATTCAAAGTTTCTTCCTTGATCTGAATGTAGTTCCAAAGGAATGCCAAATCTGCTGAAAACATCATTTACCAGAACTTCTGCAACTGTAGCGGCCTCTTGGTTAGGCAAAGCAAAAACTTCTGGCCATTTGCTAAAGTAATCCATGACAACAAGGATGTATTTGTTGCCCTTTTTAGTTTCTGGAAATGGTCCGGCCACATCAATAGCAATGCGTTCAAATGGCAGACATACGTTATATTGTTTCATTTGACCTCTGGACATTGTTTTGGGACCTTGGCTGGCTGCACAAGTCGAACATCGGCGGCACCAGTTTTTCACATCTTGAAAGTAATTGACCCAGTAAAATCGGTTTCGAATTTTGTCCATGGTTTTATTTATGCCTAGGTGCGCGCCTGATTTTCCACCATGGCATTCGGCCATTATATTGTCTACCATGCTCCTAGGAACTACTACTTTATTAATCACAGTAGGGCCATCGGCACTTTCCCAGGCACGTTTAAGGATGTTTTCTTCTACTATCAGTGAATCCCATTGTGCCCACAGTGATTTGAATATCACCCCTTGGTTTGCGATATCTTGCCATGGTGGTCGTTGCTTGTTCTCTTCTTTCAATCGTAAGATAGGTCCTACATCTTTGTCGTTAAGTTGTGTGGTTCTAATCGAAACCGACATCCATTCTTCATCTGGTTCTAACTTTATCTGGCGCACGTAGGTAATTCCTTCTTTCTGGTCAATTTTCCTGCAATGTTTACAATCTTCAGGGCAAGGTCTTCTGGACAATGCATCTGCATTATTATGCACCCTTCCCGCTCGGTGCTTAATTTGATAATGGTATTGTTGTAGCTTTTCTATCCATCTCGCGACTTGCCCCTCAGGTTGTTTCATTTTCATGAGCCACTGTAACGCAGCATGATCCGTTCTAATCAGAAACTCTTGTCCATAGAGATATTTGTGAAAGTGATCTACGGATTTAATGATGGCTAGGAACTCCTTTCTGGTAACACAATAATTTCTCTCTGGTTTGGATAGCTTCTTGCTGAAAAATCCGATGACCCGTTCTTCTCCATCTTGTACTTGGGAGAGTACTGCTACTATGCCATCGTTGCTTGCATCACTATCTAATATGAATTTTCCTTTTGGAATGGGATATGCAAGAATCGGACTAGAACATAATGCTGCTTTTAGTCTTCTAAATGCTTGGTCACATTCGGTATTCCATTTGTAAGAAACTTTATCTTCTGTAAGTCTATGTAATGGAGACTCTATTTTGGCGAATCCTTCTACAAATCGTCTGTAGTATGTACACAGGCCTAAAAAGCTTTTCAATTCATGTTTGTCACGAGGTTGAGGCCATTCTTTTATTGCTTGTAACTTCTTTTCGTCGGTATGGATGCCTTCTCGGGAAACGACGTGACCCAGGAACTCAACTTTTTCTTGAAATAGAAAACATTTCTTTGAGTTTAATTTAAGATTTGCGTTCTTGATTCTTGAAAATACTTCTCGTAAATTGTCTAGATGGTCTTGAAATGATTTTCCCATTACTATAACATCATCCAAATAGACTAGGCCGGTTTTCCAAGTAAGGCCTCGTAGAACGACTTCCATTAGTCTTTCAAATGTAGCTGGGGCATTGCATAGGCCAAATGGCATCACATTAAACTGATAAAGTCCACTTCCAGCAGAGAATGCTGTCTTCTCTTTATCTCTCTCAAAGATTCCTACTTGCCAATATCCACTTTTCAGGGCAAGAGTAGAAAACCAATACGATCCTGCCAACGTTGTTAATGTGTCGTCTATTCTTGGCAGTGGGTAACTATCTTTCTTGGTCACATCGTTAAGTTTCCTGTAGTCGACACAAAATCTCCTCCTCTCCATCCTTTTTAGTGACCAATACCACAGGAGATGACCAAGGACTTGATGACTCTTCAATAACCCCGTCACTGAGCATTTTATTAATGAGATTGTGGCCTTCTTGCATCGCCAGTGTTGATGGAATGTTGAATAAGGTTTGTGCGTCCCGAACTACTCGTAGTTTCGAAGATATTACTTTGTTCTTCTATAAACTCTCTCGCTTTACTAAATTCTTCTGGAGTTAGATGTTGCCAAGTTGACTCAAATTGCTGAAGTACCTCCATTGGTAACTTGCTTTTATCCTCGGAAGTTGGCTCTTCACATCTTGTTACTTTCTGTACTGGTTCAAATAATGCTACCACCTCCCCCTTATTAATTTTGACACTATTTGGGAAAATATTGGCGACTCTAATCGGGATGTCTTTATCGGTTTTAACTAGTGACTTTGCAACGAGGTAGGTGCTGGGTAATTTCTGTTGGCTTATGAGTCCGACGCAGCTTGATGTTTTACTTTCTAGCCTCCCAAAAATTATGGTCTCACTGTTACCGACCAGTCTTGTTGTACATACTGCTACGACCTTTATTGGTTCTTTATTGAAGTGACTATTTGACAAAATGAACTCTTCATTCCCAAATCTTAGGGTATTGTTTATTATCAAACGCAAATCCATGTTTACTTATCAAGTCCATTCCCAAAATAAATTCGTCTTCTATTTCGGCAACCTATACGGTGTGGCGAATCTTCAATCTTCCCAGCTGTAGGTCTATGTCTGTCTGCCCCAACACGTCGGCGGATTCTCCAGTCACAGTCTTAAGTGTTATTTTCTTTTCTGTTGGTCGAATTTTATATCTCGTTGAACTTAAGCAATGACCACACCACTGTTATATTAACTTTTCTTCCAATAATAAGTCCGTCGATGTTAAGACTGTCAGCAGTATGTTTTATGCTCTTAATAGAGTAAATTTTGGGGGCTAAATTCCCATTAGCCAACACCCGCCCCTCTGCGTTGACTAGTTTTAGTTTTCCTGATCTCTTCTTCGGTACTCTGTCCCAGTAGATGGTGAGCGAGACCTCATTTGGACACGACAATCGCGTTGAATATGCCCTGTACGTCCGCATCTGAAACACTTTACATTTGGAGGGGATCGTCTGCTTTCTTTCAAAGAATCAATCTTCTCTATCAGTGACAGTTGGTTTAGCGTTTTTAAGTTGACCTCATCTCCAGTGCTCATTTCTTCTCCCTCCTGAATTGACACAGCTCTTACTTTTGGCCTGGACATATTATTTGATGATTCAATTTCAAGGGCTCGAATCAACACTTCACTGCTGTTATGGAAGCGGTCTCGACGAAGTAACTTTGCTAAGTCCGTGTCTCGCAAGCCGGTAATAAAGCGATCTACCGTAAAGGGATCTCTGTAATTTTCTGGCATTTCTGGGTAAGTCAAGTACATCAGCCTCCTGATATCTGCTTCATACTCTTGCAATGATTCTCCTGGTCTTTGCTGACGAATATTTAATTCTGACCAATGTAAATTTCGCAAGTGTTCGTCATACCTTCTTTCTAACGCTGCCACTAAAGCATTGTAACTCTGTTTTTGTTCGGCTGGAATGGACCGTAAAAGTCCCAGAGCAGGTTCTCGCAGAGCTACCAACAAAGCTCTAGCTTTTTCGTCATCGTCCAAGCCATTTGCAGCAGCGGCAGCTTCAAACTGTTGTTTGTAGGTGGACCAGGAAAACTTACCATCAAAATTTGGAGGCCTAATGTTTTGGTTGGAATTCACAACATATACCTGAGTTTTAGTTTGTTGTGTTCTTTCTGAAGCTGTATAAACTGCTTTGACATGTCCTGGAATTTTTCTTCCATGGTTTGAAAAACTTCTTCCCTAACATTCTGTAGTTTGGTCTCCACTTTTTCTTTAACATTCTGCAATTTAGAAATAAAATTTCGGACTTCCATTGTCTTTATTTATTTTAAAACACGACGTTTCGGTTAGTAAGTATCTCTAACCGTTATCAAGTGTAAACTAAACAATCTAGTCTCTAGGCTACTACTTATACTACTTGGTGTGCAGTCAGGTGTGACGGCCCGCCCCCTTTTTTAATCCTAAGACGCCTGTTTTCCTTAAGGAGTGGTTTCCATATGTTTGGTATGTCCGTGCTTGGTTGACTAAAAACTTCTTTATTCTGCATTATATACGCAGCTTCAATAAACTTTCGTTTTCGCCAATGCGACTCCTTATGTAAAATTTTAGCTTCTGACCACTGAATCCTGTGATCATTTGACCATGCATGATCTGCTAAACCGGATTTTTCAATATCCCCTAATTGGGTACTTTTTAGATGTTCATTTACTCTAACCTGAAGAGGGCGTTTCGTTTCACCTACATACGATTTACCACACTCACACGGGATTTGGTAAATATATTCCTTATTATTTGAGGGATTGTCTGGTTTTGTTTTAGTTACAAAACTTCTTATCGTATTTCCCGAAGAAAATACTGTTTTTATTATAGTGTTTAGCTATTCGTCTTATGTTTTCTGAAATCCCTTGAACATATGGAATGTTAATAACACCTAACGGATTATTATTTTGAGAATTTGGTACATTTAGTTTGTTTTTAATTTTAAATATCGTTGAGTTTATTAATTTCTCGGAATAACCATTCTGTTGTAAGTCCTTTTTAATGTTGTTAATTTCTGTGGTTAATTCTTCATTATTACCACAAATATTTACGGCTCTTATATACAAACTTCTTATAACTGCTTGTTTGGTTGCAACAGAATAATTAGACTTAAAATTTAGGTACTGTCCCGTGTGTGTAGGTTTCCTATATACAGTGGTTTGAATGTTTCTGTCTAATCGTTTGACAAGAACATCCAAAAAAGGTAAGGCCGAATCTTTTTCAATTTCCATGGTGCACTTGATTGTTGGTCGAATACCGTTTAAATGGTGTATAAAATTTTGTAGTTCATCATTTTCCGGCCATATAATAAATGTGTCATCCATGTATCGTAGCTATAGTTTTGGTTTGACTCTTGCTGTGTTGATCACATGGCCCTCGAACCACTCCATGTAGATGTTTGCTACCACTGGCGAAAGAGATGAACCCATTGGGAGTCCATCATTTTGCGCGTAAAACTTATCTTTCACTTGAAAGTAAGAGTTACGGAGACAGAGCTCCAAAAGATCCATCACCCCCTCCACCGATAGCGTTGTTCTCTCGTGAAGTGTATTATCAGTTTGTAATTTGTTTTTAATGATACTGAGTGACTCATTTATTGGCACGTTGGTGTAGAGACTTTCTACATCAAAACTTACAAATCTATCGCCGGGATCTAATTCGATACCTTTTAAAACCTTCACAAAATGTTCCGAGTTTTTGACAAAAGATTCGGACTTACCCTGTAGTGGTTGAATTATGTCCAACAAAAACCTCGACAAAGTGCTGGTCGGTGAGTCCCTGGAGCTGGTAATTGGTCGCAGTTGTATATCCTTCTTATGGATCTTTGGTAATCCATAAAAATGTGGTGCCTTACTGTGGTGTGGAGTCAGGCGGGATCTAGCAGCGTCCGGGATATTTTCAGCATACTTCTTCAAAGTCCTGTAGATGCGTCCTTCTATGGTGGTGGTTGGGTCTTTGGGTAGTTGCTTGTAGTCTCCTTTCTCCAGAACTTCTTGGATCTTTGGTGATAAAATAAATAAAGACAATGGAAGTCCGAAATTTTATTTCTACACAATCATTGTCTACGAGTTTCAAACAAAGATTCTGCAATTTGTTTTGCACCTTTTCTTCTACACTCTGCATCCTTTGAGTTATTTCTTCCTTAAGACCTTCTGTTGCTACCTTAAATTCTCCTCTCAGCTGTTCGGAGTTGCTCCTTATTTGGTCGAAGTTTTCTTGCATACCATCAAATCTTTCTTCAAATGTCCGTCTCATATCGTTTTGGTTTTGTGCAATGGTCTGTCTCATATCGTTCTGGTTTTGTTCCATGGTCTGCTTCATGTCGTCCATGGTGTGTTTCATGTCGCCTTGATTTTGTTCAATGGTCTGTCTCATGTCGTTCTGGTTTTGTTCAATGGGCTGTCTCATATCGTTCTGGTTTTGAGCCATTTGAGATGATAGAGCCTGAATCATTTTAGTCAGTTCTTCCATCTTTGCCGATCCTTGTCTAGTAAGCATCAACTTTCTGACAAATTTCTCCAAACGTCTATCCTTGGGCTATAAAAGTTAATGTCGCAGTCCGTTTTTCAATATCTCTTCTGATTCTCAAATAGAACCTAATGGAATGTTCTGGAATATACTGGTAAATGTCACTCTTTCTGCTACTAGGCAAATGTAGAAGTCGCTTTTTGATTATCTCTTTTGGTTCTCGAATAGATCGTCGTAGAATGTTATGGAATATTCTAGAAATTCTTTATAATTCTTACGTTTGAAATTACTAATCTAATGTTGAAGTCGCCTTTTGGATATCTCTTCTGGTTCTCGAATAAACGTCGTAGAATATTATGGAATATTCTAGAAATTCTTTCCGATTCTTACTTTTGAAATAACTAAGCTAATGTCGAAGTCGGTTTTCGTATATCTCTTCTGGTTCTCGAATAGAACGTCGTAGAATGTTATAGAATCTTCTAGAAATTCTTTCTAATTCTTACTTTTGAAATTACTAATCTAATGTTGAAATCGCTTTTTGGATATCTCTTTTAGTTCTCGAATAGAACGTCGTAGAAAGTGATGGAATATTCTAGAAAATCTCTCTAATTATCAATTTTCTTTTTTTTGGACTGTAAAGTCAATGTCGAAGTTGGTTCTTAAATATCTCTTTTGGTTTTTGAATAAAACAATATCGAACTTCTTCGAATATTCTGGAAAAATCACTTACTGTTTTTCTGTCCAATTGTCCTAGCCGGTGGTACTATGTAAGGGTAGTCTTTGCACTATTCAGTTCTGAATATTCTGGCAAAATCACTTACTGTTCTTCTTTTCAATTGTCCTAGCCGGTGGTACTATGTAAGGATAGTTTTTGCACTATTTATTTCTTTTAGTCTCACTTCTGACACCAATTGTTACAGGTTCTCCACAACAATTAAAACTCGCAAATGTCAAAGACAATACGTCAATTTATTTCGACAAATTATGTACAAAAACACGCACTTAAACTTACTAATAACTTGCTAATAATTCACTACTTTAATCCGCCTATTAACTTCGCGTTAACATCTAGCGATCACTACCGTTGGTTATCTTTGACTGCCCGGTTCACGACGTCCGGCCCTATATATAGGGTCTGCCTACTATTCGAGAATTTTCCATCCTTGTTCGATTCAGGATTTTACCACTCTTTTCTAGAACGCGGACCGTTCGCGCACCAGTCTGTCATAGATAACGCAACTAAAACCTAGACTAAGAATACAACCATAAGATACGTCAACCTAATACTACACTAAACCTAAATAAATTCTAACTATAAAATTTAAATAATTTAAATTTGTAACAATATATTCCTGGTCCTGTATAGTCCTGTGCAAAAATTTTGTATACCTACTTTGGATAGCTGATCACCCCTTGAGTAAATCTTTGTAAAACCCAAGGCAAAATCCTTTATTTAATTTTTACAAAGGAAAGTAGATTCCTTCACTTTAACTAAGACATTTCCAAGTTATTTCTGAGGTTATTGAAACAGGCCGAGTGCATAATAGTTTCTTCATTAAGGAGGACACCTACTGTAAACAATAGGGAGCACGAGAACAGCAAAATACAATTTAAGCTGACTCAGTGAGGTGGCGGAATGACCCTTAACGTGTATTGAAACTTAAGAAAAGGAGCTTGTTGAGTGACCTCAACAAGTGAATTAATATTAGTATAGTTCCCTTTATTTAATATTAGTATAGTTCCCTTTATTTAATGTTTTGTTATTTGTGATATTTCAAGTAAGTTGGCATTATCAAAAAGAAAATAAAAGACTTGTTATCAAAACCCGGACTTAAAATCCTCGATTGAAACCCCGACATTAAACCCAGACCTACGACCATTTCTTTTATTGGTCCTTTGAAACAAGACCTCAGCAAACCCTATGGAACCCATAACGGAAAACGATGAAAACATGAACAATGAAATTACACAAGCAGAGACTCCTGAATTCGCTGGTTTTGGTAATTCAATTAACGAAGACAGAGTAAACTCTGACAGATATTTAAAAACAGACATAACAAATAAAACAAATCAGATCATGATTGAGAGCGAGATTGAAAACAAAAGTAAGACTAGTAAAACTTTAAGTTCAAAAACTTCTAATGCAGAATCAGTTCGAAGACGAGAAAAGGCACTTTTAGAATTAGAAACTGAAAGAAAAAGACAAGAAATAGAAAAAGAAGAGCGAAAAAAGCAAGAAGAGAGAGAGAGAAAGCAGGAAGAGAGAGAGAGAAAAGAGAGAGAAGAAGCTCTACGAAAAACATGTAAGAGAAATTGAAATTGATTCAAAATCTTATAAAAGCAAAAGCAGAAAGTCAAAAACCGAGGTTAGTGACGATATCTTATCTCAAAAGACTGATGAAAACTACGCTCAAAACTGGGTAAATGAACATAAACTTAAATTCAAAATCCTTAAAAACAATGGAAGGGTTAACATTCAAGATTTTTCACAATGGATAACTACAAAAGCAGATTCTGTATGCTATGTTATGACAAAAAATAAAGATTCTCAGTCAAATTTTATAAAAAGAAATAATTTTCCTCGAAAAAACGAAAAGTCATTTGACATAAATAATCAAGAACCAACATGTGGCTACTGTCCCGAGAAACATTTAGTTGAAAAATGTGGTAAAATTGAAAAAGATGACGTTGAAACCAGATGGCAAATGGTGACAAAAAACAAATTATGTTTTTCATGCTTAAGAAGTTCTCATCAAACTAAAGACTGTAAGAAAAAGGAGATATGCTCAATTCAAGGATGTAGAAGAACACATAATAAATACCTACATAAACAAGGAGGTGGTTACCGCAAAACGCCGACTCAAAGAGAAATACAAACAGAAAACAAAAACGAATCAAGAAGAGACAACACAGACGAACCTGGTACTTCTGGAAACATATTTCAACATCGAGCTTTTAATCCACTGGGTCAAAATGAAGATAATAATGTTCTTCTTAAAATGGTAAAGGTTAAACTAATTGGACCAAATAATCAATTCATAAATACAACAGCACTTTGTGATGAATGTTCAACCGTTACTCTAATCGACCAAAGTTTAATAGATAAACTTAATAAAACACATTAATGGAACACCCTAGTCATTAGAACTGCAGTGGACAAACGAGGTAACCACGTTTCATGAAAATTCAAAATGTTATGACATTAAAATTATCGAGGCGCTGCAGAATACACAATGAGATCCAGTAAAAACTTGGCATTACCACTCCAAATTATTTCTTATGATAATTGGAAGCATCTTCCACACCTTCATGGTCTTCCAATATCTGACATAAAACATCAACCTATGATTCTAATTGGACAAGATAATTCCAAATTGACAGTTCCAAGAAAAGTCATAGAAGGCCCCAAAAACAGACCCATGGCAACCAAAACAAATCTAGGATGGACTATACATGGAAAAACCAGCAACTCGATACCAAGCCAATGTCTAACCTTAAAAAACACTTTTACACTTGATGCTTTCGGAATCACACAGAATCCTAAAACCAAAAACGAAGAAAGAGCAGTCAACATCATGGAATCAACTATCAATTTTGTTAAAGATCGCTATGAAATCGGCCTACTTTGGAAGTCTGATAACCTAGTTCTACCAAAAAGCAAAAACGTTGCTATCAAACGTCTTCAAATTGTAGAGAAACAGATGCAGAATGACACTAATTTTAAAGAAAAGTACTGTGCAAATATTCAAAAATACTTAAATAAAAATTGTGCCAAAAAATTGACACCTGAAGAAGCTGGAGTAGAGGGTCCTAGAACATGGTATTTGCCACACTTTGGAGTAAAAAATCCAAATAAACCAGACAAACTAAGACTAGTTTTTGACTGTGCCGCCAAATCAAACGGTGTTAGTCTGAACGATAACCTTCTGGCTGGTCCAGATTTGTTAACCTCACTGAGTGGAGTTCTTCTGAGATTTAGAGAACGAAAAATTGGATTTTCTGCAGACATACGTGAAATGTTCCACCAGGTCATAGTTAGAAACGAAGATCAAGATTCGCAAAGATTTTTATGGCGAGAGGGAAAAACCGATGAACCATTCTCAGTTTACAGAATGGAAGTAATGACTTTCGGTGCCACATGCTCTCCTACATGTGCGCAGTATGTAAAAAATATGAATGCGAAGGTCAACGGAAAATCATCCAGAATTATAGAAGCCATAACAAGAAAACATTACGTAGATGACTATTTGGATTCCACTGATGATCCTACGCAAGCAGCCCAAATTATTAGAGAAGTACGTCAATTACAAAAACAAGCCGGTTTTGAATTAGTTAGCTGGACTACTTCATCGAAAGAACAAGTTGGAAGTTGATAAAGAAATTCAAAAAGATCTCAACCTTGACCATGACAAATCAATTCAAAGAGTTCTAGGAATGTTTTGGGATGCAAAAAATGACAAATTTGTTTTTCAACTGCCAAACAAACTTGGACAAAATATTTTAGAGAGACCAACTAAAGTGCTGAAAATAGTTATGTCAATTTTCGACCCACTCGGAATAATAGTAAATTTTGCAATAAGAGGACGGCTTTTGATCGAAGATATTTGGTGAACGTGTATAAAATGGGATGACTTTGTAAATAATGAAATATGTGAGCAATGGAAACTGTGGATCGAAGATCTAAGATCTATAGATAAGTTTGAAATTCCAAGATGCTATTCACCAAATATCCCATTCGCAGAAACAATTCAACTACATGTTTTTTGTGACAGCAGCAAGAAAGCATTTTCGTCAGTTGCATACCTTAGAATTGTTTCTGAAAAAGAAATCGAAGTTTGCATCATTTTTGCTAAAGCTAGAGTGACACCCAATAAACCAATGACCCACGTTTGGAACTTCAAAGAGCTGTGTTAGCAAGTAGAATGGGAAAAACACTAAAAACAGAAATAGATATCAAGATTAATAAAACATATTACTGGACGGATTCTACCACAGTTTATCATTGGATTCAAAATGATGCAAAGAAACTGGGGCAATTTGAAAGTCATCGGGTGGGAGAAATTCAAGAAAGCACAGAAGGAAGTGAATGGAAATGGGTACCGTCAAAACAAAACCCTGCCGACCTTGCTACGAGAACCTACGATGAAGAAGGAAAAAACCACATAAATTTTGACTTTTGGATAAACGGACCTAAATTTCTACGAGAAGAAGAATCGAAATGGCCAAAGCAAGACGTTGTGCAAATTAGAGCCAAGACCGAAGTGACACTATTGTCTAAGAAAATCACAAAATGTTTAGTGGACTACAAAAAATTTTCAAATTGGACAGATTTATTGATGTATACAGCCAGACTCTACAAGTGTCCTAGAATTTTTATTGCCTGTAAATTAAAACGTACATTTGAATCATACACAACATTTGAAGACCTTGAAAAAGCCAAAGTATATCTAATAAAACACTGTCAAATAGAAGCATTCGGTGAAGACCTTGAATATTTAAAATATGGAAGACCTCTGAATAGACAAAGCCCTTTGGAAAACTATATCCAAAGTTAAACTCCAAAAATTTAATAGTAATCCCTGGAAGAACAAACCTAGCACCAACCTTATCCGAATTTTCAAAAAATCCAATTATTTTAACAAAACGGCAACACATAACTAGACTATACATAATGCATTTACATGTAAAATTTGGACACCAAGGCATTGAGACAGTTTTTAATGAAGTGAGAAGAGAATTTTGGATTTTGGATGGAAGATCTGAAGTGAAATCGGTTTTTAAAGAATGTCAAAGATGTAAAAGAGACAAAGCTAAACCCAATAATCCACTTATGGGACAATTACCAAAAGAACGATTGACACCATATGTGCCACCCTTTACATACACTGGAATCGACTATTTTGG
This sequence comes from Aspidapion aeneum, assembly GCA_963576565.1. NCBI lineage: Eukaryota > Metazoa > Arthropoda > Insecta > Coleoptera > Brentidae > Aspidapion > Aspidapion aeneum. The sequence continues at coordinate 90,286,864 of OY755038.1, forward strand.
GCCATTTTGTGTTTTTGTTGGACGAAGACAGGAAAAAAGATGGGAAGTGATTTTTACGTGTCTTACTGTAAGAGCTGTTCATCTGGAAATAGCCCACTCTATGACAACTGACTCCATGATTATGGCGTTGAACCGCATGATAGCCAGAAGAAATCAGCCAGTAAAGATATTCAGCGATAATTGCACCAACCTGAGAGGAGCCTCTGAAGAATTAAGAAAAGCGGTAAAAAATCTAGACCAACAAAAAATCCAAAATATTTCGATAATAAATGGAATCGAATGGAGTTTTGTACCACCGGCAGCACCACATATGGGAGGAGCGTGGGAAAGACTCATAAGAACAATAAAAAACAGTTTTTATACATTGTTGAAGAATCAAAAACTCAAAGATGAGCTTATGTTGACACTGTTTGCACAAGTAGAAAATATATTGAATTCCAGACCAATTACCAAAATTTCAGTTGATCCAGAAGACTTTGAAGCTTTGACACCGAATCATTTTCTTGGGAAAGAACAATTAGTAAATTCTTGTGAAATATGGACAGAAATAGGAAATCAAAGCGAAATCGACCCTAGAAAATGTTGGAGAAGAATCCAGATTTTCACAAATCAATTTTGGAAAATATGGACAAAAGCATATCTACCTACTCTAACGAAAAGAAGCAAATGGAATGATGATCTGCAACCGCTTAAAATTGGCGATATAGTATTAATTACTGAAGATAATCAACCTAGAAATGTATGGAGACTAGGAAGAATATTGCAAGTTTTTCCTGGCCCAGATGGACGAGTACGAGTGGCTAAAGTAAAAACACAAAAAGGAGAGTTAACCAGACCTGTCAGTAGACTGGCAAAAGTAGAGGTTTAATCCATTGACATGTGACAGCATTCTGAGAGGAGGCGGAAGAATGTTGAGTGACCTCAACAAGTGAATTAATATTAGTATAGTTCCCTTTATTTAATATTAGTATAGTTCCCTTTATTTAATGTTTTGTTATTTGTGATATTTCAAGTAAGTTGGCATTGTCAAAAAGAAAATAAAAGACTTGTCATCAAAACCCGGACTTAAAATCCTCGATTAAAACCCCGACATTAAACCCAGACCTACGACCATTTCTTTTAGAGCTAAAGAGAGTTATGCATAAAAATAGGACTTACCTTGATGGTTTTATTTAGAAGAAAATGAAGTAATCCTAATGTAGTATGTCTTCTTGGGGTGGCCTCTTTCTTAGCTTCTTAAATTTTATGTTTTATCAATACTTAGTTATGTTTCGGGCATTCCACTGTTAAATTTTATATAATTGTGGCTTAATGATTTAGTTTTTTAATTAGGCTTTGTTTAAACCAATTAGTAAGCAGTTTTAGTTCTGCAAGTGCCGTAGGTTGATGCCACGTGGAGGCAACAATCAACCCTCTTGAGTGTGTTTGACTGGGCCAAAATAATGATGAATGCACATGGTCTTTTTCATTGTTTTAGTTTTTCGCTTGTTGACTCCATACAACTCATATTTTAACTGGGCCAGTTTAGAGGAAATAGGTAAATAGAATATCAGGTGTGTTAAACAAGGACACATTGAGACAGGTTTGATTTGGAATTGCTCCAGTTTTAGTTTTAATATTTACAATTCCAATGTGCAAAAAACATATCTGGTTTTTAAATCCCCATATACCAAGTGTTATTTATTCTTAACACCAGGTTGACATTAAATTAAAAAATGTGTTTTGTGGTTCAAAAAATGTAAGTAAGGGCTTGGAAACCAACCAGTTATTTCTTAACTTAACTTTATATAAAACCTTGTTAAAATAAAAATTAAAATTAGAAAAATGAATTTTTATGGATGGAACTATATTTTGAATAAATCCTTTAGAATCATGCAGGTCAGTGTTTAAGGATAACAATTATTTGACAGCAACTGGCATTTTAATTTTTAAATCTGCAACTCTTTTTAAAAAGAAAAAATATTTTTGAATTCTGAATAGGTACTTTTAAGAGAAATGAATAAATAAATAGTTCTTTATTTCCAACAATGAAAAAAACCACTTACAGGAAATAAGAAGGTGTAACACATATTTAAATTCCTATATCTAGTAGTTTTACAAAAAGAAATATCTAACTAATTGTTAGTAATTTTAAGCAATTTCTTTCTAATATTAGGTACTGTTAAATATATTGCACATATAAAAGATAGGACACTCACAGTAAAGAGTGACTGAGTTTCTTGAGTTTTGCCTAGGAATATTAAAAGCAAGTTGATTTAGCAAATTTATACAGTAAATTTTATTATGCAACAGTTTATAAAGAACTGATACTGAAATAAATTTTCCACATTCTTCCAAGCAATTCATCACAAACCTTTGTAATAGTAAGTGCTGTGGAGTTCCTTTTGATGGATATATACCATCCCACTTACAAGCCAAATACTTTGAAAACTTTCTTTGTACAGATTCAAGAGAGTCGGTATATACTTGATAAATTGAGTGCCAGATAATTATTGCATATTCTAATTTCGATTTTACATATGAGTTAAATAAAATCTCCAATGTTTTAGAATTCTCAACAAGCAATTCATCTCAAACCTTTGAATTAGTAAGTGCTGTGGAGTTCCTTTTGGTGGATATATACTCCCACTTACAAGCCAAATAAGTACTTTAAAAACTTTCAAGAGAGTCGGTATATACTTGATAAATTGGGTGCCAGATAATTATTGCATATTCTAATTTCGATCTTACATATGAGTTAAATAAAATTTCCAATGTTTTAGAATTCTCAAATGCTCTGCAATTTTTAATAATAAATCCTAAGTATTTAGATGTTAAAGAAGTTGTTACTTGCAAGTGATTATTAAAGCTGAATGCGAAAGTTAGTTAGGACGTTAACATATCAATAGTCCCCACCCCTAGCCCTCCCGCTTCAGTGGTAGAGAGGGGTAAATAGGTGCCGTTTTTCGGATTTTTGCCTATAACTCGATTACGACGCGTACAAAAAAAAATGTATTATTAAAAATTAAAGAGCATCAAATTCTCTACAAAATGGTTTATGCTTACCCTACCTTTAAGTTTAAAAGATTAAGAGATAGAGGCCACCAAAAATTATTAATTTTGGAAAAACACATTTTTGCCCCATATTTGGTTAGCAAATTAGCTAGCTCCAGAACTATGGGGTTGGGAATCGAAAGCAAACTGTATAGTTCCAGTCTTTACCAAATATTCAGTGGCATCAAAAAAATTTTTACAGATGATTTTTTATTCATTATGTATGTATTTTTTATTTCTATCAAAGTGTACAAATTATAGTTCATTTTTACATTACTCATAATAAATTATAATATAATATATATTTTTTATGTAAAGAAATATATAGAAATAAAGGAAAGAGAATCTGCAGAAGTCCTGTTGGACTTGTACGCAGATGTTTTTTCTTTCTTCCATATATTAACAAAGAAGTTTCTACTAATGTGTGAATTAATTTAAAATTCCAGATAAACAATTTATCTATATTTTTCTTTATTTTTATTAGGTATATTTAATTTCTTTTTATTATTTTATACCAAGTTTTTACTTATTCAAATATAACCTAACTAACCCCTATGCCTATAACTAAGTACCTTTCAACAGTTAAAATACAATTTTTATTATTATTCGGGTCTTTTATTTATTAAATTATTAAAATAATGTCTGCTTTTATCAAAAATCCATTTTTTTAGATATATCTTAAATTTTTTTGAATTTCTAATATCTTTGACATTGTTTGGGAGAACTCTGTATAAATAGGATCCTAAAAAAGAAATCGTTCTTTGTGCAATACATTTTCTGGTTTTAATTATTGTTACTCTGTTCTCAGGTTTTGACCTTGTGTTATGTGGGTGGTCAATCAAATTTAAGGTCTTTTTGTTTTTATTCTGATATATTAGTAATTTGTATATGTAGATTTGGTTAATATCCATCAGCTTACTTTCCTCAAAAGTTTTGTCACTTGCATAACAATAGTTTTTATTTAATAAGAGTCTCAAAATTATTTTTTTAATGGTTTCTAATTTTTGAGTGATTTTTATAAGCCCCACCCCATCCAATGATGATATTGTATTAGTGATTGTACAAACGCAAAATACTTAGTCCTCAGCTGAGAAAAGTAAAGATTTTTTTTTAATTGTTTAAATTTGAAAATTATAACACATGGTTTGTTAAATGTCCCATTTTAGGTGCCTATCTATTTCAATCCTAAATATGTGATTAGTTTCTGTGATAATTATATTTACATTATTTTCTTGGCTAATTATTATTTTTTTAAAGGTTGGTACTTTTGCTTTGCTACAACTGAAAGGAATGTACTTTGTTTTGTCAAAATTAATTGTTAGGGACATTTTATCGAACCAATCTTTCTCTGTTTTATGTTTAACTTCATTCCAAGTATTGTGTGTATACAGTGTCATCGGCAAATGAGGCAATCAAACCTGTGCTATCGATTTCTAGTAAACCACTAATATATAAAGTAAAAAGAATTGGACCTAATACAGTGCCCTGAGGAACACCGTATTCAATTGTTGTTGGTTCACTGACAGTGTTATTGATCGTTACAATTTGTTTTGTTTCGCCTAGATATGATTGCATCAAGTTTGCCGAAGTTCCACGAAATCTGTTAAAAAGGCAATGGCATCTTCAGTGGATAAGCCCTGCTGGAATCCAAACTGTTTATTAGATAATAATTTATATTTCGCAAGGTCTGATACGATTCTGGGTTTTATTATTTTTTCAAGAATTTTGGAGATATTTGAAATCAAGTTTATAGGCCTATAGTTTCCCATTTTATTTTTTTCTCCAGTTTTAAATATTGCCTTAACGACTCCGATTTTAAGGTTTTTTGGAAAGTAGCCCTCACTAAAAATTTTATTAATTAAATGTGTTAATGGTATTTTTATATGTGGACATAAGATTTTTAGTGTTTCGGCTTTGATTTTATCAAAACCTGTTGATTTTTGGTCTTTTAACTCTTTCAAACAAAAATCGGTAATACTAGAGAAATAATTATGCTTGGCGATTTTAATAGCCGAACTGGTAGGCAAACCCAGAGCAAAGTGATAGGACCATTTGGAGAGGAAGTAACAAATGATAATGGCTTAAGACTGATGCAATTGTGTGAAACCCACAACCTAAAAATAAATAATGGTTTTTTTAAACATAAGGATATTCATCTATACCTGGATTCAGCCAACAAGAAATCTTAAATCAATCATTCATTATGCTATAGGTGGACAACACTCGCAATTAAAGTGGTATGATGTGCGAGCACTTCGTGGTGTTACCTGTGGATCTGACCACCATCTGGTAAAAGCAAAAATATTATTCCCTTTAAGAAAAACAAATAAGGACGAAAGTATTAGAGAAAATGAAAACCTAGAATGCATCGAAGACAATCAAAAATACAACTTTAGAAGTCTAGAAATCGAAAGTACTGAAAGATTGTATCAGAACCGATTAGATGAAAAATTAATAAACACAAATCACTCATTTGAAGAGATATATACAAACATAATAAAAAGCTTGAAGGAAGCAAGCAACGAAGCTGTTGGGTACCAAGATAATAGAAATAACAGGAAGATGTGGTAGACGGACAAAATACAGGAAATGGTCAAAGAGAAAAAACGCACATACTTGAAATGGCTCAGTACTAAGGAGCAAAGAGACCTAGAAATCTACAGGGAAACCAGAAGACAGCTAAGAAATTTGATACGCACAGAAAAAAATGAAATTTTCGAGCGCAAGTGCCACGACATAAACACACACGTAGGAGGTAGGCAGAGTTCTGAAGTATGGAAATTCATTTCTACAGTAAAAACCCCAACAAAAGAAAAAGTAAACATGCAGATAATCAAACCAGAACAATGGACAGAACACTACAAGGGACTGCTGCAGGAGACGAGACCCGAATATCTGGCAGCCTCTCCGAGAAGAGACATAGAAGTACATGGAGAGGAAGTAATCATCGAAAAAGAAATGATAAAGAATAATTTTAAAAAACTTAAATCCGGAAAAGCTAGCGGACCTGGGGGAATATATTGTCACGAAGGGCGCGTAACATAAAGTTAAACCAATATTTCCCGAATAATTAAAAAGGAACTTAATAAATTACTAGATGTATTAACTTTTGGGACAACCTATAAGTCGATATAAATCGATTGACGTCAATAACTATTATTGCAATTCGGCACAAATAGTTTATAAATTCGCGGGCAATGCATATTTCCGGGCTTTTTTTTTGGTGACAGAGATTCGGGACCACTAAATACCGCGGGGCGAGGCGTCGCCTCGCGGAACTAAAGTTTCGGCTTTTTTCCTTATACTGAACGTGAAGACCGGGTGAGTGCGGGCGGTCACATCGAGTGACGTAATCGACTGACGACAATTTGGGCGTGAACTGGGGTTCCTAGATAACCAGCCGGCCGCAAATTCTGTTGTTTCCAGGTAAGTCCGGGTGTCGCCCCCTTAGCCAACTCCCCAACATTTGCTCTATTATTTATTCGGGTCTTAGTTTTATAATACATCTTTTAACCCCCTACAGGTGTTATTTAATCTGCATCCCTTAGTTTTTAAACAAAGATCTCCGTCGGCTCGAATCGAAATAACTCCGTTAGATCGATTCGACCGGCGCGGTATCATTTAAACAAATTGTTAATAACGAATAAGGGTTCGGTTATGAACGCCCCCATAGCCAACTCCCCATTTACTGTAGCCAACTCACCAACCTTTATTCGTGACAATATGCTGAAATGCTCAAATATGGATCAGAGAAACTACTCGAAAATTTCACATATATTATTAATCAATGCATAAACGGACATCCAGTACCTAATGATTGGAAAATTGCATTCATATCCTCAATACATAAAAAAGGAAACAAGCTGGATTGCAACAATTACAGAGGAATTTCAGTAACCAGTACTCTAAGTAGATTGTACGGTAGGATTCTTAGAGATCTAATAGAGAATGATTTTCATGAACAAGAAGAAGAAGAGCAAAGTGGGTTTCGCGCACGCAGATCTTGTAGTGATAATGTTTTTTGTCTTAAACAAGTAACTGAGAAAAGGAGCGCCAGAAATATAGAGACTCATGTTACCTTTGTGGACCTACAGAAAGCATATGATACCGTTCCAGTAGAAAAATTATGGACAGTTTTAGAGCAAACTAATATCGCGATAAAAGAACTATACAAAGAGTCAAAATCTAAAATTAAAATTGGAAATCGACTTTCAAAAGAATTCCTGGTAACAAAAGGCTTAAGACAGGGATGTTGTATCTCTCCAACTCTTTTTAAAATATATATCGCAGTAGCTCTAAAAAACTGGAAACGTAAAGTGCACGGCATGGGAATACAACGACCGATTTACCATATACACACTACAGTTTGCTGACGACCAAGTAATTGTGGCTAATGATAAAGAAGACATGGAGTATATGACGAGAAAGTTAACAGAATAATACCAAAAGTGGGGATTAACAGTGAACGTGGACAAGACACAGTACTTATGTATTGGAAATGAATCCAGTGAGTTAGTACTAGAAAATGGACAAACAATATCTCCATGCAATGAGTATGTATACTTGGGTGTCACATTTGATAAAACAGGAACAGACTGTAAAGAATTGGAAAAAAGAATAGTAAAAGCAAAAAAAGTTATTGGATGTCTTAACAGTATTTTATGGACCAGAGAGATAAAAAAGAATGTAAAATTTAACATATATGAAACAATGGTCAAAAGCACGCTGTGGTATAGAATAGAGACTTGTCGCGTAACAGAAAAATACAAAACAAAAATGGAAAGTGTCGAAATGGATGCAATAAGAAGATCAATGAGAATATCTAGAATAGATCACATATGAAATGAGATCATAAAAGAAAGAATGGGAATCGAGGGAAGCATAACGAATGACATCACTAAAAGGCAACTGATATGGTACGGCCATGTACAACGGATGAACGACGAAAGATTACCAAAGCAGGTCCTAGAATGGCAACCAATAGGGCGCAGAAAAAGAGGGCGTTCTAAACTAGAATGGCAACACTCAATCCAAAGATCAATGAGTCAAAAGAATCTGACAGAGGATGATTGTCAGGATTGAAGGAGGTGGAGAATAGGAGTCGGGCAACGTAGAAAAACGTTCTAAACCGACATAGTAATAATAATAATAACTCTTTCATAGTTTTTTCAATTTCTTTTTCAGTCGTACATGTTAAATAAAATGAGTTTTCTTGAAATTTTTGTTTAGATTTAACATTTTGAGGTTTTTTTTTTACCCAAGTGTGTGAAAAAAGGAATTAAAATTATTGGTCATTTCTTTTTTATTACTGATAACTTTTCCATTTAGCTTGATTTCCTTTATTTCAGTACTTTGTTGTTGTTTTCCTAAATAATACTTTGAGGTTCTAACTGTGATATTTTATATAACTCATTACACTGGCGCACCCAGGAATATGTCTTGGGGGGAGCCCGAGGCCTCTTGGGGGGGGGGGGGGTCCGAAGCCTCATGACGTCGTATTTTATGCTATTTTATCTTTTTATTCATGAAATATGTGGAAAATATCTAAAAAAATCTTAGGCTTGCGGGGGGCTCGTTGCCCGCCCACCCCCCCTGGGTGCGCCATGACTCATTTTTTCTTTGTGAAGAAATCATTAGACTTGGTGTGATCCATGGATGTCGTTTTTTTTGTCGCACTTTATATTTAATTATTTCTGTTGCGAATGAAACTGTTCTTTTAATTTTTGTTATTAAAATATCTGTTTTGTAGAATTCGTATTGTAAAATTCGTTCCAGTTTTCATTTTTTAAAAAAGTCTCAAGTTTTTTTAAGTTTACGCTATTGTATTCTAAAAAGTTTGTATTAGCTTTTTGTAAATGCTGCGGGATATTCATAATGGATACTACAGGGTAATGATCTGTTATGTTTTTTCATTAACAAAAGATTGAAAAAGCGGGTTTGATGTGTCCCTAACAAAGATGTCATCAATGCATGACCTTGACCCATTTTTTTCTCTTGTATAACTATTAATTAGAGACCAAACTCATATAACAAGTTAAGATTACTCATTAACATATTCTATATTTTCTGATTTAATATTAATGTTTGTATCTCCACTAAAAAAACAAATTTAGGAGTTTCGCCACGGACTTTCTGTTATATAATTTTTAAGGTTTTCAATCAAGTCTTGCGGTTTAATTTCATATGGTGTTTACTTGTATTTTTTGCCCATTAACTGTTAAATTTAATTTAATCATTTTAACATTGCCCAATGGAACAATTTCATAGTTAAATTTATCTTGGTATTTGTTTTTTACATATATAATCAAGCCGTCATTTTGATTAAAATTCCCTTCATTATAAACTGAATGATACCCCACAATATTAAAAAAGTTTTTATCCAAAATTTTCAATGTTTCTTCAAAGATAATAATGTCAAAGTAGAAGTCATAGTTATTTAAAAGTAGCAATGTTTCATCAAAATTCTTTTTTATGCTACATATATTTAAGTGAAATATATAAAAAATATTTTTGTATTCACTGTTTATTGATTCAAAAAAGTCCCCTTTGCTATTTATTTTAATTGTTTGTATTTGCTCATGATCTAAATTTGCCATAAACTCATTAATTTTTTGTTTAAAGGCTTTAGTTTACCTACTAAATATTTTTATTTTAATAAGTAAGTAATAAATAAATAATATATATAACTTTAAATGCTAAATAAGTGAAAAAAAAAACTAAAATCTTTAAATGCACTAAATAAAACAGTCCGTCTGCACCAATATTCGTTTTTATTTTGCCCCAGACTGGGATGTAGACTGATTTACCTTTGGTTTTTTGAGTTCTAGTGAGCTGGGAGTCTTGCCAATACTTTCTCGGTCTCGTTTGTTTTGTTTATCTTTGTTTTTTGACTCACCCTTTTTGTTGCTTTCGGGAATTTGGAAGCTCCGTGTTTGGGTGTTTCTACTTTTTCTATTTCTTTTATAGTTTTCTTCAAAAAATGTATTTATGTCTTCAATTGAAGGCGTGTTTGGTACACTGTTGGCCTTTTTTGTAATTGGCAACTCCTCAATATTTTCTCAAATTTTTTCTTCAGGCCTAATTTCTTGCAATATATCCTCGTTTATTCTGATACGATTTTCGCTTAATATTTTTACGTTTTGATTCTTTGATTTTGCTAGCTTAAAGTCTTTTCTGTCTTTCCAGCAAAGATCTTGCGAAATAAAAATGTTTGTGTTTTTTAGTTTCTTCGCGTTTGATAATATTTTTGACTTTTTAAAATACGTGACAAACTCTACCATAATGGGATCCGATGTGTTGTTTTGCTGTCTGTTCTTAAGTAAATAAACGTTGTTTAATTCACTTTCTTGCACTTCTATTTCAAGGTTGGTTTTGAAGAAAGATATAACCTGAGTTACAATATTTTCGTTTTCAGCTGGTTTTTTTATTCCGTGGATGACTATATTATTTTTTCTTGATCTTCTTTCCAATCCGATTATTTTATTTTCTAGGGTGTAACAGCGACTTTCCAGGTTTTGAACAAATGAGCTCAGGATTTTTTCGTTTTTGTTTTAAATATGTTTTTTTTATCTCATCACGACATCGATTCTCCGCTACTTATATTCACCATTCTTAAAAGTTGTTGGTGCAGACTGTCTACACTCAGTCTACGATATATTGGTTTTTATGTATATTTTTGCCGTTTTTTTTTAGTTTGGTAACTGTTTAATTTTTAAAGCTAGTTTCACTATTTTCACAATCTACCGGTTTTTGCGAATCTTTTGGTATATAAATTATAATATTTTCATCGTTTTAACCTTACAAAATTTAAATAATTCTTCACACATAAAAATATGCGTCTATTTACTCTGACATTTCTCGCGAATAATTTTATTGTTCCATTTATGCCACAATTGTCTGGGAAAATTTTTAAAGGGTGTGTCCGTTTTAATCAATCATAATGAAGATGAAGAAGTCGAGCCAGAAATTTAACAAAGCAAGACAACTTGACTATCAGTGACTAGGTATCCAATTTTTTAGCTGGCTCAATAAATTTATAACCCTTAATAAGAATAATAATACTTCATTGTGATTCCAACTGAAGTGAGAACTTTTTTTCTTAAGTTTCTTTTTAAATAATACTTATTCCTTTTAATTTATCCCCGACCTAGTGCCTTTAAAGTCGATAGCTTGGCCGAAGAGTCATAATGATGATGATGAAGGTGATAGTAAAAGCAACTTTACAGTTTTTTGTAGAAAATCAGAAATATCAACTTAAAACTAAAATACCTGTAACTTTTTTATTTAGGATCACATATTTATTGTGTCGTTGTCACGATTTTTTTCTAAAATTAGAAACAATAGTTTTAGATAAACAAGTCTGTTAAAAAATATGGAGCAAAAATGTGTTTTTCAAAAATTAACGGTTTTGGGTTGCCACTATCGCAAAATCTCGTACAGTTAAAGGTCAGGTTAGCATAATTATTTTGCAGGGAATTTAATGCTCTTTAATTTTTAATATAACGTTTTTTTATAGTTATATATAGTTATAGGCAAAAAACTAAAAAATTGGGGCTAGGGGTGGGGACTTTTAATATGTTAATGTACTAACTACCTTAAAATTATTACCGGAGAGAAAAAATCTCCCCCCTTCATGCACTCTACAACCCTCATGTTGATTGGACTACACACCTAGTTAGCACTTGAGTTTTAATTTCGTATGGGTAATAGACTTTTTAGAGTATGAAACTTCATAGCATTTAGAGACATTCAAGATAAGCTTAAGATCTAGTTTAAATATAAGATTTCCTTCTTGAAATCTAGCTCTCCTCACAAGTCCCTGTTGCTTTTACTTCACTTTCACCAAGAGTCATTACTCGGTCAGAGAGTTTTTAAATTCAAGATTGGAGTAATTTCTGCTTTGTTCAGGCAGATTACTGTATACAAATTAAGTAGAAAAAGTTTTAGGTTTTTATATTATATTTAGGATTGTTTTATACTATAGCTAAGGTTTAATCAGAGGTTCAGTTTACTAAATCTTTTAATTTAAGTACTTTTTTTTTCTTTTTTTTTGCACAATGTCACTATTTAAAACTCGATTTACAATGTAAATAAAATAGTCATCCAGAAACTTGAAACCACACCACCACTACATGTAAGTTAAATGCTCAGTCATAGGCAGTGCCGGTTTATCCTCTATCTACTAGCCTAGGGCCCTGGTCCAGAAACTCAATTAAACTTTAAATTTATTGTAACAGAAAAAAATGCAAACAAAAAATTATTATGGGTCTTTTTTATGAAAAAACTATTAGTTAAATCTAGGTATTTAATATAATTCACTAAAACATGGTGCCAAAGTTTTATCGGTGCATTTTGCATAATCATGCAAAACAGTGGTTGATCCATGGGAGGGGGGCTTTTTAGTTTCAGTGAAAGCATAGCAAGTAAATAAACTGCAATTTCTTACCAAATTTACATGATTTGACAATTTTTTTAAATTACCTATCCAGTTTTTAAAAAATGTTTGCCTTTGCACATTATATTTGCTGTTGGTCCTAAATATCAGAGATTAGATCGATTTAAGCCTTAACTGGTGACTATGGGTCAGGGAGAGCAATTTTGAAATGTGCATTATTTCTAGACCATTTATTTAGGGTTAATTTGGTACACAGAGATGCAATGCACATTTAAGTTTAATCATTTAAATTTGCAGTAATTTTTTAATTTTCCCATAGTTACCATTAACATTTAAATTTTCACAGAAAGTAGGGCAAGCTACAGATTTTGAAAATGTTGTCTCAAAATGGTATGATGAACTAGTCAAGTTTTTACTCAGGATATGACTGGTTTAGAAATAAATGATGATTCTACTAAAGACTGAAACAAAAGCAAATTCGCAACAGTTTCATCAAGTCATAATTACAATACTAGGCAAACAAGAAAAATTTTGATTCCAAACTTTTATATATCTGCTTTTAGGAAAAGTCCAAAATGTTTTGCTAGTTATGTTTATAATAAAATTTCTAATTAAATAAATAAAAACACATCAGAAAAACAGTTTAAAAAAGATTCCAGAGCTATTGTATGGAAAAATGTTTCTATACCAATATAATTACCTGTTTGATCATTAACTAGTTAAATTCTACTAGGTGGTATATCGAATTATTTGCTATAAAATTTGACATTTTTAAGACGATGTACATTAAAAATTGAATTGAATTGAAAATACATAAAGTAGCTTTAGGAAAATCAGAAAACTTTTTTGGTAAATAAAAATGTAAGTAAAATAAATAAAAATAGGAAATAGTTCAGAAATAACTGTTATTTTTTCCCCTTTTTAACTTATTGGGTCAGTCTGGCGATTTTAGTAATGTAATTTTAATCAGAATGCTTTTACATTATGGTTTGTAGGCGAAAAGTAGATAAAATTAAAAACTTGACTTTGACCTACATATTAGGGTGGAGCGAAATTGGTCGATTTTTTTTTTTTTATATTTTTGAAGGCTCTGGAACGAAATAGCGATGTACAAAATAGCGACGTTCAAAATAGCGAGTAACGAAATAGCGACTATCAAAATAGCGATGTAACGAAACAGCGACTATCAAAATAGCGATGTATCAAAATAGCGTTTGTAACAAAACAGCGACATATCAAAATAGCGATGTAACAAAATAGCGATGTAACAAAATAGCGATGTATCAAAATAGCGACAATCAAAATAGCGATGTAACAAAACAGCGACATATCAAAATAGCGATGTATCAAAATAGCGACAACCAAAATAGCGATGTATCAAAATAGCGACAATCAAAATAGCGACAATCAAAATAGCGATGTATCAAAATAGCGATGTTTCAAAATAGCGATATTAAAAATGCAAATTTGGACGAGACTTTATCTAATTTCTAATCAATTAAAAAAAAACAATAAAAAAAACAATTCATTAACATAACGTAACCCAACCCAGCATACATAACCCAACCCCACTCATTGGGCTTGTAAGAAAACGCTTTTAAAAAAACAACGACATCAAAATAACAATGTATTAAACAAGCGATGCCTAAAAAAGGGCTCTGCTACAGAATAGCGCCTTAAAAAATAGCGCTGCTTCAAAATGGCGCTGCCACAAAATAGCGCTGCTTCAAAATAGCGTCTTATAACTTACCACTCCCGGTAACCTCATTCTAACAAATATTTAAAAAAAAAACTTTCCTGACTTTTTCCCGGGATCCTAGAGGGTGTGAAACCAAACCGAACCGAATCGGAATCCTAGAGGTTGTGAAACCAAACCGAACTAAACCGATACTTCGATTCGGTTCAGTTCGGTTCGGTTCAGTTTTGTTTCACACCCGCTAGGATCCCGCGAAAGAAGACCGGGAAGTTTTTTTTTTGAAAAAATATCTTAGAAAGAGATTCCTTAGTCAAACAGTTGCTGTATTTAATAATGCTCTTTGAGCGCGTTTTTGATGCGTGCTATTTTGTAGCAGCGCTATTTTGATGACATTTTTATTAAAAACAATTTTAACGAAAACACCTTTATTGAATTAAATTTTTATCACAAATCCTATCCTTGTTCCCTAGTCCACCTCGGCTGAACAGGACTTTTTTATTTTATTATTTTATTTTTATGGTTTTTAGGTTTTGTTGGCAGTCTTACAAAATAGCGCAGGTCAAAATCGCGCAGACCAAAATAGCTTAAGCCAAAAAGCGCAGGTCAAAATAGCGCTTCACTTCTTTCCCGGAATCCTAGAGGGTGTGCATCCGAACCGAACCGAACCAAAACGAATCAAAGTAAACCGAACCAGCATATTTTTGCAAAAAAAAACTTTCCGGACTTTTTTCACGGGATCCTAGAGGGCGTGAATCCGAACCGAATCAAATTGAACCAAACCAGCATATTTTTTCAAAAAAAAAACTTCACTGACTTTTTTCACGGGATCCTAGAGGGTGTGAATCCGAACCGAACCAAACCAAATTTGGTTCGGTTCGGTTCGGTTTGGATTCACACCCCCTAGGATCCCGTGAAAAAAGTCAGGAAAGTTTTTTTTTGAAAAATATGCTGATTCGGTTCGGTTCGAATTTACACCCTCTAGGATGATGTGAAAAAAGTCAGGGAAGTTTTTTTTTTTGAAAAAATTTGCTGGTTCGGTTCAATTTGATTCGGTTCGGTTCGGATTCACACCCTCTAGGATCCCGTGAAAAAAGTCAGGAAATTTTTTTTTGCAAAAATATGCTGGTTCGGTTTACTTTGATTCGTTTTGGTTCGGTTCGGTTCATATTCACACCCTTCAGGATCCCGGGAAAAATAGCGTTTGTCCAATGATATTTGGTGTTTTCGATTTTTTGGGTTTCGATATTTATTTTGCCGACCTGTTCTATTTTGCACTTTACTATTTTAGTAATACGCTATTTTGACCTGCGTTAATTTGGCCATGTGCTATTTTGGCCATGCGTTATTTAGAACTGCGCTAATATGACCTGCGCTATTATGACCTGCGCTATTATGGAGTGCGCGACTTAATCCATGCTATTTTGATACATCGCTATTTTGATAGTCGCTATTTTAATATATATCGCCGTATACATCGATGTTTCAGTCCCCTTAGAGATCGTCCACTACTACTTTGTTCAAAAATCAATTTATTGAGTCTTTGACCAAAAATTTTCTTTCATAGTCGCTATTTAGTTACATCGCTATTTTGATAGTCGCTATTTTGTTACATCGCTATTTTGTTACATCGCTATTTTGATAGTCGCTATTTTGTTACATCGCTATTTTGTTACATCGCTATTTTGTTACATCGCTATTTTGTTGCATCGCTATTTTGATAGTCGCTATTTTGTTACATCGCTATTTTGTTACATCGCTATTTTGATATTCGCTATTTTGTTACATCGCTATTTTGTTACATCGATATTTTGTTACAATCGCTATTTTGTTACATCGCTATTTTGTTACATCGCTATTTTGATAGTCGCCCTTTCATTACATCGCTATTTTGATTGTCGCTATTTCGATACCGCTATTTTAATACTCGCTATTTTGTACATCGCTATTTCGTTCCAGAGCCATTTTTGAAACGGGCTAGTGCCGAAAAGTTGTGTATTGGGTAGTGTATTATAGAAAAAAAAATTCAAATTCAGGCTCTAAATTTAGAGGTTCTCCCGTAAACTTATAATTTGCATATAACTTTTTACATAAAAATAGCAGCTCGTCGCATGTATTTTATGATATTAAACATAAAATACAACCCAGAACTCACCAAGAGGCGGTGGCTGCTAAGTGAGTTCCACCACCATCTCCTTCCTCCATCACATCCGTCCCCCTCACATTATAGAGAGTACTCACTTTTTGTGTTAAAATGCGGCATTTGTTGTCGTGAGTATAATCTTGATTTAATATATCGTCCCCTTAATGCAGAACTATTGTATGTCCAGTTTTACCATTTTTCGTTTTTTTGCGGAAACGCAAGGATCCAAGAGTACAAAAATATTGGATGTCCAAGGGATGACACGTCCCCACCATCCGCCCGACCAATTTAAGCGGTGATACCTCGACCCACGCTAAGTCCGACTAAAAAAGTTTTCTACTGTAAAAAATTAATTTGTGACAATAGTTCTGCATTGAGGCTACGATATGCATCCCTATTGTCCTCCCCACAGACCGCTATCGAAGCTTCGATAATCAATTTTAGCTGGGACTTCTATCATAGCTAAAACATCTTCGTTCGAAATATTAGCTAGTAAAGGAAGTTCCGTCAGCTTGCAGTACTGCCAGCCAATAAGCTCCACAAAGTCTATTGCATTAAAATTAATTTTTGGTTCAGAAAAAATCTTATATCGGTTTTATTTTGCAAATGCTGGGGAATTTTCAGTAGATGACGATAACCTCATTTCTTTGAATGACTGGATTAATCATTTTTAAAATGTCCTCTTCAAAATTTCTGGACCATCTAATCATATTTAACAGATGACGAGGCCCTTCTCTACATAACGGCTTAAGTTTAATATGGAACTATAAAGGTACTTCATTTGAGGAAATATAAAGTCTTAGTATTCTATTGGCAGTTGTTAGCCAACGGGAATGTGATAATTTGCCCGGGTTTCTATTTGCTAGGCTGTCGAAATAAGCCTGGTAAATTTTCAGTCTGTACCAAATGAAATAAAAGAACTAGCAAATTTTCACAGGTTTCAAAAGCTTTCCCTAAAGTGCCTGAATATAATTCGTTCGCATGAAAAAGGCAAATTAGCCACTGAACGGGACGCTTAAGATATAGTTCCAACATTCGTGTGGCACCATTTGTAACAAACACAATAAAACAAACGTAACGAACGAAGTCGTATTTTAACGCGGGACAATTCGTCGGTTTCATGACATAAGGCCCTAACTTGAGATAGGGCCAGAATGTGCGAAGGTCTGTGTTAGTTTCTATCTAGTGTATACTTGGTTTTAGCCAAGGGTCCTATCTCAAAATTCATATATTTCTTTATAAAACTTACAATACAACATAAAGGCCAATCTTAAGATAATATAGATCGTAAAAATCGAGATAGGGCCTTATGTCATGAGACCGACGAATTGATGATGTTAACAGTTACAAATTCATATATATACACTGTTGCCAAGCAAAATGAAAAAAAGTGATTTAAACAACAACTATTATCGTAGTTAGTATAATATGCTTATGATGGTAAAACTTCACGGCCTTTGGGGAACCTCTAAAATATTTTCAATTTAATTGTGCTTTTAACACGTTATTTTGAGTACCCACAGACAACTTTTGCACCCTACCCCATTTCGAATTTCGAAAATTTAATTTTTCGCTCCACACTTTGTACCAAAACAATATTAACAAAAAAAATTGTGTTGGTCTTCCGGACCCATAGTCACCAAATATGACATTAAAATTTTATCTAATCAGTTAAGAGTTATCAGAGTTATGTCTCCTTACAATTGCAATAGAGTGGGCTAGTGCCTATTTTCTTCACAAAATATTTAAGTATTAATAATAAATGAATCCTAAAGCTTTACAATATTTTAAAACCTATAAAGCAGAATAATTACATTTTACATTAAGAACATAAAACAAAAGCGCTGTTGACAATATGGGCCTTAAAGTCAACGATGCCAAAATGAAACTCACGGTGGCATCAACAGAAGAACGCCACAGAAATATTATTATCAAAAGGCGCATATTGTTTGCCAGTCGCTGTTACTATGGCTTACAAAAATAACTGCGAAGCACACGCCTAACCATAAAAACAAAGGTCCAACTATACAAAACACTAATCCTACCAGTTATCATGTACGGCTCTGAAACATGGACTATGTCAAAGCAATATGCCAATCTTTTACTTACCTTTAAAGAAGGATTTTGAGAACCTTCTTTAAAGGCGTGTACGAAAATGGGGTTTGGAGGAGATTAACTTTAAATTGGGGTCGCGGAAATTTCTTCGAAAAATTTTCTTCGAATTTTTTTGTTCGAACGGAAAATTGCTCGAAAACATTTTCTTCAAAAGTCATTTTCTTCGAAAACAGTTTCTTCGAACGCCAATTGGTTCGAAAACATTTTCTTCGAACGGAAATTTGTTCGAAAACATTTTATTCGAACGGAAATTTGTTCGAACAAAAATGTTTTTTAACAAATTTCCGTTCGACCAAAATGTTTTCGAACCAATTTCCGTTGGAGAAACTGTTTTCAAACAAATTTCCGTTCGAAGGAACTATTTTCGAACAAATTTCCGTTCGAAGAAACTGTTTTCGAACAAATTCCCATTCGAACAAAATGTTTTAGAACTAATGGTTTCAAAAAAATGGTTTTCGAACAAAGTTCCGCGACCCTTTGAATTGTACGAGCTCTACAATAATCTTGGTGGCCTAGACGTGATAAGTCTCATAAAAACTGGGGGCTACACATATTACGGTCGGCAGATTCCAACGTGCCAAAGCGGGAACTAAATTCTAACCCAACTGGCCAAAGAAAACCAGGACGGCCAAAATTGGTGGTGCGCCAAACTGGAAAGTCGCTGCTTTACAAAGAGACTGCTGGAAAGAGGAGCTTGCGAAGGCCAGGACCCAACCATGATGATGATAAAACAAACACGCGGGAACTAGATGAATGAACACGGCAACAGACAGAGAAGAGTGGAAAATAATGGGCGAGGCTTATGTCCAAAAATGGATTGAAGAAGGCTAAATAGATAGACATAAAACATAATTCAATTGATTTTTTTTATTTATGTTATTCTAACAGGCACATATAGGTTTGAAAGAGTATTTTGATTTTCAATTATTTCAGTTAAAGAATAATGTAATGATTTTAATAATCCGTTTTTTAGGCTAGAGTTAAATTTTTTTGTTGTCATAGTTCTTATTTCAAAAAAAAATCCTGTGTGCAAAAAACGAACACGAACAAAAGGATTAGAACATATTACCTACACAAATATGGCACTGAAGTAACACAGAACACTAACAACCTAAACTAAGTAAATAAAATCTAAATAAATAAATTATTAGCTTAGCTAAATATATACTTAAATAAAAAATTTGGTTTTTGACAGAGTTAAGACAAATTAATTAATTTACAGGTACATCAAAGTTTCTAGCTAATAAAGTGTTAACCATATTGTTATGAAGAATTTTGGTTTTCCTATTAAATAATTTTTGTGAAAAGACTTTGAATTGTTCAGGCACACTATTAAAAATTTTTGGTCCTAAATAAAAGAACATTCTTTGACTAAGGGATCTGTCAACCCTTGGTATAAATATTGTGTGTCTACTTGATGTACTATTTGACAATCAATTTTTACGTTCAAGGTTGTTTTGTTTTTAAATACAATATGCTTGGTTTCAGAGGCGGCTGGTGACGTTATAAATTGGGGGGTGAGAAATTTATGTGGCATGGAAAAGTAGACAATTTTATTTTAGTATTTTACAAACAAGCAGCTACTTGGTGTAGTTTTTAGTGTATTTGTTTATAGATAAAGTCTATTCGCCCTTCTTTTGCATGCGCAAAGTGCTTGGATTAGCACCAGTTTCAGACTTATCATGGCCCCGTAGAGCAACCTCAAAAATCCCACAGAATTTTAAACAGTCTGTTAACCTACTAAGTATGTCTATTTTTTGCGCCATTTTCATTATGTTCGGTAATGTTTTGCCTATAGGCACTATTCAATTGGCACCTTATATCAGTCTTGCCTCGCATAGTAAATTCTATGTGGTTATTTAAATAAGTAGCACTTACTTTGTTTCTTTAACTTTTCACTAAAGTGCTAGAGATCACACATTCCTTTTGCCACCAACGCAACCGTACAACCAGTTTTTAGCATCGTATAATTTTTTATTAGTTGCACTAAAATTTTGGTTAATTTTTAGGGATTTTTAGGTCCGGTCTATGTGGCCCTAAAGATTTTATTTATAATCGAAGTTCATATGTCAACGTATTTAATTTTGCACAGTTAATTATGTTATCGACGGTATTTATTCCCATTTTATACACAAACGATAACAAAAACAATGACACGCGATCGGCAATGCTTTTTATTACTGACTTAGCCAAATCAAAACAAACAAAAATACTCATACACAAGGATAGAACCGGCATCGTGTACAAGGGCAACGGAATTGTCCGCATCATGTTAATGGCCGACTTCAACTTTAAACACACATTCCTCCCGACCCCGCTCGAGAACAACCACCCATACCCCACAGAAAAACGGGTGAAATTGAAACCTTGCCCCGCGCGGCGCTGCCGGCTTGTAAATATTAACACTAAAAAATTTCACCCAATTAATCGCTTAATGTTAACCACAGATAACAAAAAGAACTAGACAATCATGTCGTAAGGGAAGATTTAACTTTTTTTTAATAAATCAATTAAAACTACTGTTTGTTGTCTAGTTTTGGGAGGGCACTGCCCCGTTGCCCTCCCTGTAGCAGCCGCCACTGCTTAGTTTTACTTATGTTTATTGATAATTTTTTTTTATAATTCCATATTCCTGGTCCCATAGACACGTTCGTCGGCGGGGAAATCTATAAACAAGTCCTGCTATCAGGGCGCATAGATGGTCAGACTGGCCAGCCATCCATCCGGCTTTTGAAATAGTCTTGGGGTGGGTTTTACTTGGCCATCCACAAGATTGCGTGGATTATCCCTCTATAAAAAACTCATGCTTTTTGTTATCAGAACAATCTTTAGATTCTAGTATTCGTAAAGTCTGGGAGCTAGAAACGATCACACCCAAAGTAGAGGTGCTGGTTTTCGTTACTTTTGAATACACGTTACTAGTCGTTACTCGACTACAAAGTACTATTTGACAATTGATTACTGTAACTGTATTCAATTCAATCAATCACACAATTAGTGCAAAATTCTCGTCGTTAATTCGAAGATCATTTACTTATAGGTATATTTTTGTTGTTGATATTATGGAAATATTCAATTGAAATTTTCAAAATGCGGGCTAAAATTTAAAAAAATAAAGGTAAGAATTACGTAGGAACTGTTCTGTGTACTAGAGGTATGCGTGAGCTAAGAGAAAACTTACTTCGGGGAACCATAATATTTAAAATTGCAAACCCACAGCCGAGGCCGAGCAAGCGGCTGCAAGCGTTCAAACAAACAACGTTGCCAGATTGTCACGTCCTACTTTTTCTTATTGTTACCTTTTACAAATACAATTTAAATGCGTTAGTTACTTAAGTTAATATAGTTACTCCCTGATTTTGGATTCCCGACTTTCGAGTGATTACTGAATACTAAAATAATCGAAGGAATTAAAGTAACGAAAGTAATCATTTAATCTTCGGATCGGTATTTGTTACTCCGTTATTTGTCGAGTAACGAGTACTCAAGTAACGAATAGTTACTTTTTCAACACTTCTAACCCAAAGTCTTCTTATCATCAGAGGAACGAAAGTGCGAGAAAACCTTTAATAAAATCGCACACTGGAACCATTTATGCCGTTTGTTTACGAATTATTACCCAAAAGCAGATAGACAGACAACTTTGTCTGATTGACTGCACACTAGTCCCTAACTAGTTTTTCCTTGCCAGGTGAGGCCAAAACATGTCTAATTTGTTTTTAAAACTATTTACATTTGGGGCGGTCACAATTTATTCGGTTAAGCTGTTCCAGTCTTTCACTGCCCGGTTATACAGAATGTTCGTGTTTTCCTTGGAATATTTTACCTCATTTCGATGACAACCTGTATATCGCGCATTTTATCGATTTGTTTTGTTCTTTTAATTGGCAGTTGAGACAATTTAGTAATAATATTAAAACAATATATTTCTCTTATTGGCAGTCTTTTACCTTGTGCCCGTTTTGACCGCATCTCATACACTCAC
This sequence comes from Aspidapion aeneum, assembly GCA_963576565.1. Taxonomy (NCBI): domain Eukaryota; kingdom Metazoa; phylum Arthropoda; class Insecta; order Coleoptera; family Brentidae; genus Aspidapion; species Aspidapion aeneum. The sequence goes on from OY755038.1 coordinate 90,309,227, forward strand.
CCGTGTTTCGCGCATTTGCATTCTTAGCCGATCTGACTTAAAACATTGTGGTCAATTTGAAGAAAAATATTGATATCACTGAATGTAGTTTATGGCTAATCTATTGATCATTGTATTATGTCCCTAATTGTTTCTATGTCTTAAAAGAAGAGAAGTGACAAGAAATCCCACTTGTAGTAAATTATATTAGACTACTTTAAGTTTATTTTTTTTTCTTGCTCTGTAGGTGGTGGCAGATGAACCAATTGGACCTGCCAAAGGCGTCACAAGCAAAGTTATAGTGACACCAAAAGAAGTGCCCAGCAGGCAGAAAGCACTAGACGAGCAAAGTCGGGATGTCAAGTTTAAAGAGAGAAACAAGAGAATGTTTGGGGCTTTACTAGGAACTTTGCAGAAGTTTCAGCAGGAGGAGACAAAGCAGAAAAAAAGGGTAAGCTCTTTTGCTGTCGCTTTCTTTCATCTATATAATCTTGGAACCATAAATAAAATTGGTTTATAAAACACTAATTATTTTATAGGATTATACCGGGTGGGCCAAAAAAAACCGGTCAATTTTTTTTTCATTATAACTTTTGAACTATACCATCGATTTTAATGGGACAAACTGCACTTGGCAGAGAATTAATCAGAGTTTTGAATAAATATTTTTTTTTGTTCACCATATGAAAATCCATGATGGCAGACGAAATCAAATTGTACCCTTCAAAGATGCTCGTTTATTCTTGTGTTGCGAACATGCTTTTATAATTTTTTTAAATCACTAAAAAATCAGCATTCTTGCCACGCACAACAAGATATAAGTCAGCAAAATCGGTTCGGTGGTTCTAAAAAATATATTTTTGTTTTAACCATTGTTTTGAATATTATACGATTGCCTTGCCAATCATGTCTGCATTTATTTCCTTATAAATTCATTACTACTGAACCGATTTTTATGAAATAAAAAATATCCTGGTGAGAATTGATTGCTTTTTAAAGATCATGATCAAAATTTCTTAATATCTTAAAATTTAGGATGGTGGACAGAATCATAATTGATTCTTCAAAATGGCGTGCTTAGTCTTATTTTCTAAAAATGTTTTGGTTTTTTTTTTAATTTATAGAAAAGCACTATTTTTCCCTCGCACAACAAGGTATAAATTAGTAAAATTGGTTTGATGGTTTTCAAAGAATCTATTTTTGTTTCTGCATTAATTTCTTTATAAACTCATTATAGCTGAACCGATCTTAGTGAAATAAAAAAATAATGGTGAGAATTGATTGTTTATTAAAGTTTATAATCGAAATTGGCCGACATCTTAAAAGCTAGGTTGTCGGATACTTGACCTTTCAGGCACTTTTATTCTTATTTTCGAAAAATGTTTTACTTTTTTTATAATTTATAGAAAAGCACTTAATTAATTTTTATCTCTTTACGCGGAAGAAAAGTACTGTTTTTCTATAAATTAAAAAAAATTAAAACATTTTCGGAAAATAAGAATAAGCAGGCCATTTTGAAGAATCAAGTATGATTCTGTCCGACATCTTAACTTCTAAGACGGCGGCAAATTTCAATTATAATCTTTAAAGATCAATCAATTCTCAACATGATTTTTTTTATATTACTAAAATTGGTTTAGTAATAACGAATTTATAAGGAAATGAATGCAGACACGATTGGCAATGCAATCGTATAATCTGTAAAACAATGGCTAAAACAAAAATAGATTTTTTGAGAACCGATTTTAATTATTTGCACCTCGTTGTGTGAGGAAAAAGTAGTGCTTTTCTATAAATTAAAAAAAAAACTGAAACATTTTCGGAAACTAAGAATAAACACGCCATTTTGAAGAATCAAGTTTGATTCTGTCCGCCCTTAAATTTTAAGATGGCGATAAACTTTGATCATGATCTTTAAAAAGTAATCAATTCTCACCAGGATGTATTTTATTTCATTAAAATCGGTTCAACAGTAATGAATTTATAAGGAAATAAATCGCATAATATGCAAAACAATGGTTGAAACAAAAATATTTTTTTTAGAACCACTGCACCGATCTTTCTAATTCGTACCTTGTTGTGCGTGGAAAGAACGCAGCTTTTTTACTAATTCAAAAAAATAATCAAGATATGTTCGCAACACGAGAATAAACGAGCATCTTTGGAGGGTACATTTTAATTTTGTCCGCCATCTTGGATTTTGAGATGGTGGACAAAAAAATACATTCAGTCAAAACTCTGATTTATTCTCTGCCAAGTGCAGTTTGTCCCATTAAAATCAATTATATAGTTCAAAAGTTATAATGAAAAAAAATTGTCCGGTTTTTTTGGCCCACCCGGTACATTGACCATACGCATGAATTGATTTTTTATAAAAATATGATGCGAGACTTCCATTATCCGTTATTTTCCATGCAAATATTTTTTTTAGGTTGACAAAAAAGCCCAAATTGAGAAGAAAATCGAGGAACATGAAATTAAGGAGAAAGAAGAAATTCGAAGAGAAAAACAAGAACTCTTCTATAATAGACGCAAAAAACAAACCGAAATAAAAATTCTCGAACTAAAGATGACACGAATGAGAGAGTATAATCAATGGGAGGAAAAACAAAGACCAAGACTCAATTTTATTGTGACCAAAGCAAAACCGCACATCCAATTCTTGCCGAGGAGAATGGATGACAAAAGTAAAGAGTTTCTTGAAAAGTCAGCAGCTGAGATTGAAAGTAAGTATAGAGTTGTAGCATTGCAAATCATCCTACAAAACTGAGTTTTTACCTAAAGTCTTATATTTAAAAGTTAGAGAGGGATGAGACTTTTTATGCTTTCATGCAAATGATAAGGCACGCTCTAAGGAATGGATTTGGTTTATTTTTTGTTAAAAAACTACATAAAAAAGTAATGGATCATTTTGTTTGGACACGGTGGCGTACCAAAGTATAGTCCTTGCGATACGCAGTTACACGTTTGTGACTTTGACATGAATTAAACATATTTTTTAACCAGAAATATCTTAAAAAGTAAACATGTCATGTTGGCATCAAATTAAAGGTAAAATGGTCATTTTTTATTGATAAAAAGATGCTGACTGTAGGTTGACACACAGATAAAAATAACTCAAAGACATGCCATTTTTTAGATTTTTTTTGCTGCTGTCGGTTTGCATATGATAAATAAAGAGGTTGGTTCGGTTCGGTTCTATAGTACTATAAGGCCGTAATTATCGCTAACTACATTTTTTTGCTAATATTAATCACTTTTTATCCCATTACAAGAAGCAGTAGATACAAATAAAACTTTTAAAACAATGCTTCTATATATACTACAAATAAAGAACACAGTGGAGGCGCAGAAGGATTTATTTGTTTTACGAAATATTGATAAAATATTATTTTTATAATTATTATATCATAATTAATATTTGACTATCTCAAGAAAAATGATAGATGTACAGATATCATATTTTACATAAAATACAAATGCATAATAATTAAAGGTCTAAGGCTCTTTGACCTAATACAACGCTATAATGGTAGCTAAAGAATTTATATGTCGCACATCCCCTGTCGTAACTCAAAAATTTTCATTTTTGTGATTTTTATACATTTGGATAGATTTCTACTTATTTTACCTACAAACAACCTTAGGATAAGTGACGCGGGCGTGTGGAGAAGGACCGGTGGACAAAAATGACATGCGGAGATCGTGTAACCATACCGCCAAGGGATGCATGGTAAAACGAAGGGGTTGAATTCCTTAACGATGCCACGGTCTGCTATACAGACGGATCATGGCTAACAAACTGGAATTCGACCGGCGCAGGAGTGTACGGGGAAAGCAAGGGTATTGGAAAAAGCTACTCGCTGGGATCCAATGCAACAGTCGTTTAGGCGAAAGTTTACGCTATACTGGCAGTAACATGGGAGGAAAAAATTAGGAACGAAAGAGGAAAGCGCCTCCGCATCTGTTCAGACAGTCAAGCTGCGCTGAAAGCACTGTGCAAACCAACTATGTCCGCGGGTTTGGTGCAGGAGTGCGCGGATGCACTTCAAAAGTTGGCCAGTGTAAGAGAGGTGGAGCTTGTCTGGGTCCCAGGCCACATGGGAACGACAAAGCGGACAAATTCGCCAGGGGTGGATCCCGACAGAAATGCTTAGGGCCGGAGCCGTTCCTGGGACTCACAAGAGGGCAAATGAAGTTGGCCCAAACAGAGTGGGCCCAGAAAAAGATACAAAAGGAATGGACCAACACATGAAATGCCAGACAGGCGAAGGAGTAGGGACTGGCTGCTCCGTAAAATACGAAGAGAGGTGGGAGTCCTAACCGGACACTGTGTTCTACAAGGACATCTGGAGAAAATAAGAGTGAAGGACGACGCGACGTGCGAGCGGTGTTGGGTCGAGGACGAGACCTCGGCGTATTTCCTCGAATCCATCATGTGAAGCATATAAGGAGGCAAGAGAGAGGTATTTGAAGAGAACGCCTTTGAATCTGAGGTGGTCCGATATTGTGGCCTTTGTACAGAAGACGGGCAGATTCCTTAGCGAAGGAAGGACGCAGTAGGAGGGATGTCTGGGGGTTGGGGAAAAGGGCGCTTCATGTGCCTAGTCGCCAGGCCTAGAGCCTACCCCACACTACTACCACCTGTGTTCAAATCTCAAATTAAAAAAATATATTTTGTATAAAGAACTGCGGATTACAAAATTTTGTTTTGCTTCTGTAAAATTATAACAATTTGACTTACAACGATATCGAAGGGCATGTGCTCTGATTTATGCATTATTAAAATATCTCTTATAAAAAAGTTATAAAAAATCCTTAAATGAGCAAAATCAGCAGCAGTTATTTAACCAGCATTTAGGTACGACATTTAATTATATCATCAGCGTATTATTAAATAAAAGAGCCTTAGATTACTGTTTTTTTTTAGGAGATGGGGGTTAACAACAACAGGATATATTGCTATGTTTTAGATTGTGTTTATTATTAGGGAAATATTAACATATTATGATAATATTATCATGAAAATAATTTATCAATTTTTCGTAAAATAAACCCTGCTTCGCCACTGGGTTCTTTATTTATTTTATATTGAAGCTTTATTTGTCTATTGGTTCTTAGTGTCATAAAATCTGTAATAGTTGTGATTAAAACAAAAAGACGTATTTAGCCATTATTTGGCAAGCTCCTGTTTTTATATACTTTTTTTTTATAAAGAGACAAAATAAGCAAGTCCAGTGCGTAGTCCTTTAAATGCCCATGTCTTCTAGGATATTCTAGAGTCTCTCTATGTTGACATATTTGGATAATCTAAATATGTCAGGGTCTCTAGAGTATTCAACTGATTTTAAAAGTGCTAAAAATTTAAATAGTTTTCGAAAAAGATAAGGTTATGGTCACTTTTCTACCTCGGGTTAAAAAGCATAATATTTAAAAAACACTTTTTTTCTCCTCGTTAAAAAGTGAGTTCACACTTTAATTGCTAAATACAGAAGAACAAAAATATCATTAAATTACTCCTTGGTTACATTTACTATAGTAGGTTTGTCTCGATTCTAGTAAGAAAAACCAATAAACTTTCGGAAACTTTTTGTAAATGTAAATGACTAATTAGCATAAGAATAATAAACAAGGCTTATTATTGTTAGGTTAAACAAGACTAGAAAACAGTTCAGGAAGCAAGACTTTCTTTAATAAGAGATTAGCTAGTGAGTCTTTTGTTGAAATTTTAAGATTTGTTCTGGTTAACTAAAATATTGAAAATTGATATAGCGAATTCTATCTGGCGTTAGACTTAAAATCCTGAATATTTACGTGTCAGGTTATTTTATGTAAGACTTAAGCAATCAATACTCGGCTGGCTACACCTATTTTTTTTTAGAAGTGGCGTTTTTGATAAAATATTCTTACTGTATCCTAATATAACGAATTCTATCCGTCGAAAACTTAAAATGCTGAATATTTACCAGTGGGTTTATTTTATGTGAGACCAGAAAAACTTTTTGTAAATGAATTTCTCTAATATAATAATAAATAGTGGGCTGACTATGTCCATTATTTTTTAAAAGTGGTGTTTTTAATAAAAGTTACATTCTCAGGCTTTCCCAGTTGTGGCTGGCGTCTGGGAAGAGACGTAAAAAATGTGTAATAAAAATATAAAATATAAAATTTTTTGGTATTAAAAAATTGGCATTTTTAAATAATAACCGTGAGAACTAAACATTTTGAAACCCAAAATTTTATTCGATAAATTCACGAAAATCTTTTAAAAACCAATTTTGGTTTAAGAACTCTCTCAAAAAAATGTTTAACCGATTTTGATAAAATATCTTGTTTAATTAGGCAAGAATCCAGTTTGTTTATAGTGTAACAATGAATTAAAATTTTTATCGGTAACATAAAGCAAACAACGTTTATTTTTTTTAATGGATCAAATATCTAAAAAGTTATTAAATAATAAATTTAGTGCATTTTTCTTGCCCCACCTAATAGATAAAAAAAAATTAGTTCTCAGATTAGTTTTTATTCAAAATACATCCAAATATGACCTAGTCAATAAAACATTAATAGCAAATTAGCGGTTTTTTTTTGCATACATATTTTTCTCAGCATCAGAATATCTTATATTAAGTTTTCAATAAGCAAAAAAAGCATTATGAAAAAGTAATTTGAACACAAAAAGAATCAATTAACAGTTAGTTTAATATACGTCCTTTTTTAGGGGCCATTGAAAAGAAAAGGGATGAAGTGTCAGAGGAACTTAAAAGAATTGAAGAAAGAATGATGAAGAGTTTTGAACAGAAATTCGGTCTTCACAGAAACAAAGATTCTGATGAACATGAACTTGAGCACGAGACTAATGTGGACCAACATTTTGATTTAGATGCTATAGTGCAAGATGCTCTAAAGAATGATACACATGTTAAATCTCAAATAAAAAAAATTGAAAAAGACAACAATGGTGAACCAGATAGCTCAATAGAAAAAATGGAAGCATTAAAAGAAAAACGAAAAGAACCAAAAGAAAAAGTAATTGAGGGAAACGAAAAGGAGAATGAGAAAAAATCTTGGGGCAAAAGTGACGAAAGACATGAAAAAGCTAAATCGAGAAGATCAAGAAGTCTTTTTAAAGATTCACCTAAAAAGCGTTCTTTGAAAAATATAGATGGTAACAATAGAACTACTTCAAAATCTGAAAGAAGCCCTAGAAAAGCTGAAGAAAAAGAAAGTAACAAAAAATTAACAAAGAGCGTTTCGAAATCTCCAGAAAAAAGTAAAAAGATGCAAGATAAAAACTCACCTGAGAAGCAACCTAATGCTAATGAAAATATACGGATTAAATCAAGAAGTCGCTCGAAATCAAACGAAAAACTAGGTTCAACTATAGGTAAAGATGACAAAGAAATACCAACCAGAAGTCATTCTAAATCTGTGGATAGACAATCGGACAAAAATAAACAAGAAATAAGTAGATCTAATTCTCCGAGAACACCATCCAAGAATGAAACTAATAAATCCCTAAAAAGTCGGTCCAAATCACCTGAGCGGCAATCAAAGAAAAGTACTGATGCTGAAAACGAGACTGTCGATCCAAAAGCAATACATAACAGAAGTAAATCCAGAAGTAAATCTAAAACTCCAGAAAAAATATCAAGAAAAACAAAAAAAAGTGAAACTACTAGAAAATCTAGGCGAAGTTCATCTTCATCATCTAGCGAAAGGGAAACTAAAAAATCCAAGGAAAGTGATAAAAAGAAGTCAAAGTCTGCATCTGCGTCACCTGAGAGAAAATCGCGAAAAACTAAACTAAACACTAAGACAAGATTTAAAAAACATTCACCCAGCTCATCTGACTTAAGTAGTTCCTCTAGCGATAGTGATAGTTCCCCTGAAAGAAAATCAAAGAAGGACAAGGAAAATAAAAAGAAAATGTCTCCAAAAGAGCGATCTAGAAAAGAGAAAGATGACAAATCAAAGAATCGTTCAAGGCATTCATCAGATGACTCGGAAAGCGATTCTAGTGTCAATTCAAGAAGTTCTAGTTCATCATCTTACTCCTCGGCTTCTTCTAAAGAAAGAAAACCTACGAAAGATAAAGGCAAAAATGAATATGATTCATCTAAGGGTGGGGTTAATTCACCAAGACGAAAAACAAGTATTGATAGGGATTTAATCTTAAGTAACGAAATAAAAAGTTCTGATAAGGATAATGAATCGCTTGAGTTAAATCATCAATCAAGCGAAATAATAACCAATAAAGATGATGATATCCAGGACATTTATTCTGACTTACATGATAATGAGGAAATTGATTCACATCAAGCTAATATTCAATCCGAACCTACTAGACAGAGTAACCTTAATATTCATTTCTCACAGAATAATTACCAATATAATAAAAACGAACAACAGCGAGAAATTCCGGTAAATCAACATCAAATGGATTATCCTGAACCCATGTCACAAGATTATCAAGAGCCAAGTTATGAAAATAATGCACCACCTATTGACTATCAAAATAATATTAATATGCAGCAACAGGTATATCAAAACAGACCAATGGACTATCAAAATAGTGGAAACCATTTGTTTATTTCCAACGAACCACAGTTTCAAAATGATCCAAATGTCAGTACCAGTTACAGCAATAATTCCAATTTCCAACCGCCAATAATGTCAGCTCCATCCATGCAACAACCTCCTCCACAATTTTCGAGCGATCCAAACATGGCTCACCCTCCCCCATCTTTTCCAACCAACTTAAATCAACAATTTCAAAATAATCCACCACATTTTCAAAATAATACTGGTCCGCATTTTCCGCCACCAACACATCAAAACGCATTTTCAAATCCCCCTCCCAACTTTAATATGCCACCGATGCCTCCTAATTTCGGACCTCCCCAAAATATGCCACCACCTCAATCAAATATTCCGGTACCCGTGAGTTTTCCTAATGAATCTATGGGTTACCCAAATAATCCACAGTTTCCGCCGCCGAACCAACCTTATACTAGTCAAGAATTTAACAGTAGTGCTGAACTTTCTGAGCCCGGTTTCCCGCCAGTTCAAAGGAATTTCCAAAATCCACCGCCTATAAGGATGCAGTTTCGACATGCAACACCCCCTAAGCAGTCGTATCATAACACACAAAATTTAGTAAGTTTAACTCAGTCACTACAAAGACCGCCATTTGGTCCTAGGGGTAGAGGGAGAGGTAATATGTTTTCTGGTGGCACTTGACGATAGACGCCTGTTTAGTCTTTTATTTCTGTGAAATTTACTTTAAATATTATCAAACAGTGTAATAAAATTATAACTTACGTAAGCTGTTTAAAACGATTTCGATGTAGTATAGGCACATAAACTTGGTATAAGATATGAAGTTTTCTTTATTGTTAACTTTGTGTTTTGTTTCTTAAAATATAAGAGTTCTTAGTTTCAGTAAATTTAACTGGTAGGATTTTAATATATGTTTTGCATTCTACTGTCAACGTGTAAAAAAGGGGTTGTATTAAAAATTTTAATATAAAATTGTTGTATATAGAAGCAAAATTAAATAAAATTTAAATTTCCTTTTGAACTAAATCCAATTGCGCCTATGATTTTAGAAGCCTTGAAAAGTGGAAAAAAAACGGCCATTTCACAGAGCCTTGAATAACTACTACTACTTCTAAGATATAATGCTTGTGCATGATAGGTATGTACAGCGTGACCCATTTTCGATGGGATTAAATGGGAAACTCGGTTATTATTAAAGATGTTAATTTTCTGATTCTCTTTTTTTGAGCCCTTAAAAATGGTGTAATCAGATTTTTGCTTTACCCCGTGGTTTCGATAATACAAGGAGTTTTTTTTAATAATTCCTTTTATCTCGCTTATTTTGCAAAATATTTTTATTCTGTAAAAACCTTTCTATGGCAACTTTTTTAGAGCAAAATAATGACTTTGTCAATTTTTTTAAATATTGTTTAGTTTGTGAGATATGGAATTTATCATAAAAAATTAAATACGAACCTGGATTTTTTTATTACTATTTTGATTGGTTTCATGCTATTATTATCTTAAAATGCTAAAACTTTAATATTTTTTTTGTTTTAAGATTTAAAAGAAAAAATAATATTTAAAAAAAAAATTTCATATTTAAAAAAAAAATTGTCTAATCCTGGAAATTTCCAACGTAAATATAAATTCAAAATTGCAAGATACAGTAGTTGGACGATTTTTAGTTTATCTGTTTTGAAACGTTAATTAAAAGATTTATAAATAAAGTAAAAAACCAAATTATTTGATGGTAGCACAGCAACTCATGAAATTTACTTCAACATGGAAAAACAAAAGCGTGGAATTGACATAGTCATATTACGTATCATTTTTGTGAATAGCTCACTCAAAATTATTCGAAAATGGCTAGAAATCGACCATATCGATTTTGAAAAATGTAATATTTTTGACTGCTTTATTCAAACAACAAAATCCCAATATTTAAATGTCAGAAATATTTTTAAGCAAAATGCGTTAAAAAAAATTACTCCAAAATGCCAACAATGTCTCACACATTTATATCATTAAAGAAAAAATTAAAAACCGTAAAACCATTTTAATTTGCATGTATCAAAACAATTAAACTAAAAATCGTTTAACTAGCAATTTTTAATTTATATTTATGTTGGAAATTTCCAGGTTCTGACTATTTTTTTTTTAAATAGTAAATATTTTTTTAAAATCTTAAAACAAAAAAAATATAATTTTTTTATTATTTTGTGATAATAATAGCATAAAGCCAATCAAAATAGTAATAAAAAAATCCAGGTCCGTATTTAATTTCTTCATGATAAATACCATATCTCAAAAACTAAACAATATTTAAAAAAACTGACAACGTCATTATTTTCCTTTAAAAAAGTTGCCATAGAAAAGTTTTTACAGAATAAAAATATCTCGCAAAATAAGCGAGATTTAAGGGATTATTATAAATGCAATTTTTTCAAAAACTCCCTGTATTAGCGAAACTACATGGTATAGCAAAAAGTTTTTAAGAGTTTAAAAAAAGAGCAAGGTGCAATCAGAAAATCAATATCTTTAATAATAACCGAGTTTCCCATTTAATCCCATCGAAAATGGGACACGCTGTACCTCTTTCATTTCTAGTCTGTACTTTTCCATGTGGATATACCTGAGCTTTAATATCTCAATTTGGCACCCTTGTGGCGCAACTTTGTTAGAAATCCATGGGCCTTTTGTAGGTCCCTGGCCTATCTTCGGGCCTGTACAAGAACGCATCTTGTACCACGGAGTTTTGATGCCCTTCGACCCGTCTCATGAAACGATCCTTCTGCTTTGAGATATCCTCAATGTTGAGTTCCCTCTTGATTTGTACGTTACGCATAGATCAAGGGGCTCCCGCTATCTGCCTAACAACTCTGTTTGGAAGCTTTGTATCCTTCCCATTTGAGTTTTGCACACTTTATTCCTGCATGGGGCTGCATATCTTAGTATGGGGCGAACAACTTGCCTCCATATTTGTAATTTTACTCTCCAGTGTATAGTACTCCTGGCATTTAACAAGGGGTATAGCCTACTGTGGGCTCCCCTCTGCTTTTGAAGTGCATTCGATACCTGGTCGTTCCAGGTTAGTTTCTTGTCAAAAACTAACCCCAGGTATTTCATATTCCTTTTTTGCCAGGCTATCCTTCGACCACCCAGAGAAAGCTCTGTTCGCGGATTGCCCATTTTCCGTGTAAAGACAATCGCTGGTCTTGTCTGGGTTGATCTTAATTTTCCAGTCCTGAAGCCTTGTGAAGACATATTGGATGTTATTACACTGTGACGTTATCAAAGTGCCATCCGCGTACTAAATGTAATAATAAATTTTGCTTTAGGTGTTTTCGATTTTATTGTTGAAAAACTAAATTTTACAAATCAAACAAGTTTCGTGGCTAATCGGGCAAAAACGAGTTTTTGTTTCTCTCATATATTTTTCCGTGGATAGCTTGAAAGCTTAACCTCACGGGGGTCCAAGATCTAATGGACACCTAATAAGTGTTGACAGTTAACTGTTTCGTCCTTATGGGACTCCTCAGAACACTGCTTGGTCAATGTGACAACTCTGAAGTTAACGGTTTTGTCTCTAATCATAAGTAAATGGTGAGAAAACTTCTTGGAATTCGGTAAGTTTCTGCAATAAAAACTAATCAAAACTCATAAGACTTAAGACACATTTTAGATGCTTTTAGTGAAAATCTGCAAGCACTTAATGCCTTGAATTTTGACACCCAAGCGTGGGATTTTCCTTGTCAAAAATTGATACGCCTACTAGGTCCGCTTTTGAGGTTTGATTTGCAGACAAGGAGATTCCTAGTTACAATGATTTATTTACCTTTTTCGAAAGGCAATGTAAAGCATTAGAATCGTTTCAGTACGTTTCGATAAATCAAATTTCAATAAATTTTCGAAACCTTCAGGATCTGGATTCATTGGTTCTAGGATTCAAAATACACAGAACAATACTTACAAAAATTCTTTCATGACAAATAAGCTTCCGCAAACAAGAAATAATTATCAACAGAATCCTACAAAGAATTTTAATCTAAAACAATGCAGATTGTGTAACCTTTCGGTACACCCTCTATCTCAATGTGCGATTTTCTTACAAAAAACTCAGGCAGATCGTATTTCATATTTAAAACAAAATAACGTTTGTCCTAACTGTTTAAGGACAAATCATTTTTTACTAAAAGATTGCTTATCACATACACATTCAACCAATTTGCAAACTTCTGCATATATTTCACATTCACCTTGTGGCCCACAATCAATAATTCAAATTCGCAACCTATACAATTAAACGACAATTATTACTTACGTAATCCAACTATAAGCAAAACCAAGGCCAACAAAAATATACAGGCCACGACCCTGAAAAAATCAGCTGTTCTCTGGGGGCTGACTTTTACATTGGGTCTTATGGGAGGTCAGATGTTTTTTTAGGATATTTGCAAAATGGCACTACAGATTTCCGCGAAATTTCAGTGAAATATTCTTAGACACCTTCCCGATATTCTACCAAACTTTTGTAAGGATGCAAGATGATTAAAAGGTTAAAATCTTCAAGATTTAGCATTTCTTATTTTGAATTCAAATTACCCGCCATATACAGCATGCCAACTGTTATATTTGACATGTATTTGACTTTGTCATCTGTGTTTGTCACATTTGCGTCTGCTTTAAATTTAATTTTTGTGTGAGCTAGTGAAGCGGCTCTGAAAAATTAAGGATTACTATACATTTAAAAAAAATTGTTCTGCAAGAATATAGTAAAAACAATCTCAAAACCGGCTTTATTTTTAAAAAATTAAATATTCATGAACCGCCATTCCAACTTCAATATTTTAAAGACAATCAGCTGTGTCGTGATGTGCCCATCAAAAAAAAATCAGCCCCGGATGTGACGTCAAGTGGAGGATCGTGGCCCGTCCGTTTTGATAGCCCTGGCAAAACAAACAAATTCAAAATACAAATAATTCAACTTACAACTCTCCTGCGATCATGCAAGATCAATCAGCCAACCCAACCCAACCAAACGTAAATTGTTGCATCTTTTACCCCAAACTTGCAAAGTACTGTTTTGCTATCTACCACGAAAGTGGAAATCCTAGAAGCAAGAGGAAAATATCAGACTGTAAGAGCAGTACTAGATTCCGCTAGTGAAACTTGCTTTATCAGTGAAACCTGCCTCAACAGTTTGGTCTATCAAGAAAACAATTTTCGATCCCTATCATGGGGGTAAATCAATCATCTTCGGTTACAAAAGGCATTACACACTGCATTATCAAACCTTTAGGAAAAGTGCATCCTACCTTTTTTTTTCGGTGGCTTTGTTGTGCAAAAACTGTTCTACTTTGCCAATTATTTAACTTGATCCTAGAAATTGGCATCATATCTCTAATTTACCATTGGGTGATCCAGTATTCTATAAACCGGTATCTATCGACCTTCTTCTAGGCGCCGAAATCTACGCGCAAATAATAAAGTCTTGTCGAGTCTGGTCTGGGTGCCCTGGACAACCCATAGCTTTAGAAACCTAATTCGGATGAGTCCTTCTAGGAAAAGCAGAGCAAAATTCATCATTTTCTCAAAGTTTTCCAAAACTTAAAAACTACTTTACTACGTTCGAAAACTCTCTAGGATCCTCAATGAGAAAATTCTGGGAACTAGAATCCATTCCACGAAAGATATTTTTATCTCCTGAGGAAAAAAAGGCCGAAGAAATCTATAAAAAACCGTATCACGTGATTGCACAGGCCGTTTCATGGTAGCTCTACCATTTCGACATTCCGAGCCTGACTTAGGTGATACTTTTTCATTAGCATATCGCTGTTTTTTATCATTAAAAGCAAGACTTCTTAAAAAACCTGAATTTTACTCGCTGTACTCAGACTTTATGCGGGAATAGCTAAAAAATAGCCATGAGTCTAATTCCAAGCACTGAACCGAAACCAATGAACCAAATATCTTCCGCATCACGTAGTTCTTAAACCAACCAGTACGACCACAAAAATTATGGTGGTTTTTATTGGCTCGGCTAAAGGTAGTAAGGGTTAGAGCTTAAACGAGACCCTTTTGCCTGGTCCTAAACTTCATACTGATATCATTAAAATTCTACTTCATTTTCGTTTTCACGAAATTGCAATACCTAGTGATGTGCAAAAAACGAGGGTTCGAGCTTCGCAAATGGGCCAGTAACGACCCCAGGCTACTCTCGTCTTTGTCTCCTGCAGAATGTCAAGTCCCTGTATCTCTTGATAAAGACAATGAATACAACTATAAGAAGTGCAGCTATATTAAGGCCACCCGAGCCCTCCTATAATTGTCCCTATAGTGATTATTTTAGTTATAGCGGTCTCCACAGATGTCGCTCAAATTACGAAACGAAGTAATTTTAATTTTGGGTTGATTAAATCGACCATAACAGAAGAAATTTACTACTATTGTAGGAAACTAGACTGTGGGTACAGAACTAGTGGTATCGATTGGCGA
This sequence comes from Aspidapion aeneum, assembly GCA_963576565.1. Lineage (NCBI taxonomy): Eukaryota > Metazoa > Arthropoda > Insecta > Coleoptera > Brentidae > Aspidapion > Aspidapion aeneum. Next base: position 90,324,245 of record OY755038.1, read on the forward strand.
AGGCGCTTTAGATTTAGCCGGCGGGCGTAACGTGAGTTTTTGGGAATTAATTTCACCAGCGCGGCGGAGAAGGCTGAGTGAAACAAGAGTCGAACAGAAAACTAGGTTTTTAAGTAAATTGTTTCACCCGCGCAGAGCTTAAAACTTTTGTCTCACTTTTTTTTATGTAAAAAATAAAGAGGCATACATTTATATATATATCTGGTATTGTGGGTGCGACACGCGCCTTGTTATAATGGGAATATCATGTACATATCTATTCGAATTTAATTTAGAAAGAAGTAGGTAAGCCGGATCGAGTGTTCCACGAAAGACTAAAGGCGCGCGTGCAAAACAAAAATTGAATCGTGTGTCATCGGCTGTCGTCAACGCGAATTCGGCCGGTCGAAGGTCAAGCAAAACGCGTAGAGTAGGTAGACTGATTAATAAATACCAACCCACCCAGGTCAATTTAATTTTCTGTTTTATAATATTTGGGTGATCCGTGATATAAACCCAGAGGGGAGGCAGTTGCAAATTAACAGAAAAAAAACTGAAAATTTTAATTTTTTAAAAGGTCATATATTTATGTACCCTTCAAAGATGCTCGTTTATTCTTGTGTTGCGAACACGTTTTCATTATTTTTTAGCTCACACATATACTATACTATAGTAGTGTGTTTAGCTCACACATATACTATACTATAGTAGTGTGTTTAGCTCACACATATACTATACTATAGTAGTGTGAGCTATGGTGATCCTAATTTTTTCGAGAAAAAAAAAGTTGCTCCGATTTCAAAAATTTTTATATATCTTTGCGTTTCAGATGATTTTGAAACTTTTTTGTTGCGCCGTCTGTCTGTCTGTCTGTCTGTATGTCTGTAACGACCAACGCGCATAACTCAAAAACCGCTTGGCCGATTTTAATGAAATTTGGTACCTAGGCTGGGTCTTGGGTCGAGATGGTCCCATTTAAAAATGAACAAAATCCACCGAACAGAAACTAAATAAAAGGGTGGGGGTAGATTTCAAAAATTAGAGTTTATGTGAAAATATGGCGTGTGTGATATCAAACGAAAGGTAATTGAGTCCGGAGTTTAACAAAATACATTTTAGTTTTTTGTTATTTTTAAAGGGTGGGGTAGATTTCAAAAATTTGAGTTTAAGTCAAAACATGGCTTGTGTGGTGTCAAACGAAAGGTAATTGAGTCCGGAGTTTAACAAAATACATTTTAGTTTTTTGTTTTTTTTAAGGGTGGGGGTAGATTTCAAAAATTTGAGTTTAAGTCAAAACATGGCTTGTGTGGTATCAAACAAAAGGTAATTTAGTCTGGAGTTAAATAAAATATATTTCAGTTTTTAGTTATATTAGCTCACACGTACACTATAACTATAGTACCTAGTGTGAGCTTAGGGGCCCATATATTGGCAGAGTATTTTAATTAGTAAGAAAGCTGCATTCTTGTCACGTAGGTACAACAAGGTACGACTCAGCAAAATCGGTTTAGTGGTTCTAAAAAAAATATTTTTGTTTCAACCATTGTTTTGCATATTATACGATTGCCTTGCCAATCATGTCTGCATTTATTTTCTTATAAATTCATTACTACTGAACCGATTTTAATAAAATAAAAAACGTCTTGGTTAGGATTGATTTCTTTTTAAAGATCATGATCAAAGTTGGCGTGTTTATTCTCATTTTCCGAGAACGTTTTAGTTTTTCTTTAATTTATAGAAAAGCGCTACTTTTCCCTTACACGAGGTACAAATTAGTAAAATAAATTCGTTATTACTAAACCGATTTTAGTGAAACAAAAAAATCATGGTTGGGAATTGATTTTTAAAGATCAATCAGTTTGCACTATGATGTTTTTATTTGACTAAAATTGGTTCAGTAGTAATGAATTTATGAAGAGACAGAATGCAGACCGGATTGGCAATGTAATCGTATAATTTGTAATAAAAATGGCAGATTTTGTGAGAACCACTTTACCGATTTTATTACTTTGTACCTTGTTAAGCGGGAGAAAAGTAGTGCTCTATAAATAACAGAAAAATCTAAATCATTTTCGAAAAATAAACGTGTTTCTTTGAAGGGTCAAGTATGCGTGTATGTAATGTATCCGACATATTAACTTAAACACTATGTTTTTTTTTATTTCACTAAGATCGCTTTAGTAATATTGTAAAGTAAGTAAGTAAGGAAATGAATGCGGACAGGATTGGCAATGCAATCGTATAATCTGTAAAACAAAAATAGATTTTTTGAGAACCACCAAACCGATTTTACTAATTTGTACCTCGTTTTTCGGGGGAAAAGTAGTGCTTTTCTATAAAAGAAAATAAAAACCTAAACATGTTCAGAAAATAAGATAAACAGGCGATTTTCAAAAATCAAGTATGATTCTGTCCGCATCTTAAATATTAAGATGGTGATAAATTTTGATCATGATCTTTAAAAACCGGGAAGCATTTTTTTACATCAAAATCGGTTCAGTAGTAATGAATTTATAAGGCAGAAATGATTGGCAAGGCAATCGTATAATATGCAAAACCATGGTTGAAACAAAAATATTTTCTTTTAGAACCACTAAACCGATTTTGCTGAGTACCTTGTTGTACTTGGCAAGAATGCAGCTTTCTTAGTAATTAAAAAAAATAATGAAAACAACACAAGAATAAACGAGCATCTTTGAAGGGTACAATTTCATTTCGTCCGCCATCTTGGATTTTGCGATGGCGGACGAAAGAATATATTTGGTCAAAACTCTAATCCATTCTCTGTCAAGTGCAGTTTGTTCCATTAAAATCGATAGGATAGTTCAAAAGTTATAATGAAAAAAAAATTGACCGGTTTTTTTTGGCCCACCCGGTAATAGCGAATTTCGTTATTAGCTCACACATATACTATACTACCTATAGTAGTGTGAGGTATGGTGTTCCTAATTTTTTCGAGAAAAAAAAAGTTGCTCCGATTTCAAAATTTTTTATATATCTTTGCGTTTCAGATGATTTTGAAACTTTTTTGTTGCGCCGTCTGTCTGTCTGTATGTCTGTCTGTAACGACCAACGCGCATAACTTAAAAACCGCCTGCCCAATTTTAATGAAATTTGGTACCTAGGCTGGGTTTTGGATCGAGATGGTCCCATTTAAAAAAGAACAAAATCCACCGAACAAAAGCCACATAAAAGGGTGGGGGAAGATTTAAAAAATTAGAGTTTCAGTCAAAACATGGCTTGTGTGGTATCAAACGAAAGGTAATTGAGTCTGGAATTGAATACAATATATTTCAGTTTTTAGTAATATTAGCTCACACGTACACTATAACTATAGTACCCAGTGTGAGCTTAAGTGCCCATAAATTGGCAGAGTATTTTTCATATCGACGGTGTTAAGGCAGAAAGGCGTTAAGGCTATTTCCTAAATTTTTAAGGATCCAAAAACGTTTTACGCCCTTATGAAACGGACGATAGAAGAAGAGATATTTGCAACAAACATTCTACACAGAAAAAAGTGTTTATTTGAACCAAAAAAAACATTATTTGACTCAACCAAATTCGTTATTTCAATAGGTCCAAAAAGTCCTCTTGTTTGGTTCAAATAAAAATATTTATTGTTTTCAAATAACTAATTTAGTCTATTTAAATAAGATTTATTTGATGCGTTAGAATTATTTGGTTTAATTGACAAACAAAAATACATTTAAATCAAATAATTTGAAATATTTAAACCAAATACTAATAATTTATTTATTTGCAATAACAATTTTATTTCAAACAAACAAATATGATGGTTGGTAAAAATAAAATAATTCTTTAACATGACTGTTTCCTTTGATTGTTTTAAAAAACTTATTGTTTTTTCTTAATAAATAATTTGTTTAATCTTCTAAATATATTTTTTTGTCTTACTAGCATAATTTATTTAATAACGAACTTTTATTAAATAAATTTGTTAAATTATTTTGTTTATTATAAATAAAATAAATGTGTGTTCAATTTAAGTAAATATTTATTATTGCAAGATTTTATGTAATGGCTCTTATTTTTCTACACGCAAAATCGTGTGGTCATAAGTCATATCGGAATCTACCTTCAAACCCTCAGAAAAACCTGTTCGCCAAGTGCTTCATTGAACGTTAAGCCGTTTCCTGTTTCGAAGGGTTTTTGCACAATTTGCAAGTCCAAAGTAATTTAATTTTAGTTTGTTAAATATTGTCAAAAAACATTTTTAATTTTAATTTTTTGCAAACATATCTAAAACAAACAAGTTTGGGGGCGTGGTAATGATGATACGGATATCTTGTTAGTTTGTTTTTGATAAACGATTTTATTTAACTTCACAAAGCATGTCTGACTGTCTATCAAATATTGCGATTCATTTTAGCTCACACTACTACTATACTATAGTGAAAACTTTTTTGTCTCGCCGTCTGTCTTGTCTCACCGTCTGTCTGTCTGTATGTGTCTGTAAAGACCAACCCGCATAACTCAAAAACCGCTTGTCCGATTTAAATGAAATTTGGTACCTAGGCTGGGTCTTAGGCCGTGGTGGTCCCATTTAAAAATGAACGAAATCCACAGAACGCAAGCCAAATAAAAGGGTGGGGGTAGATTTTAAAAACGAGAGTTTGTGTGAAAATATGGCGTGTGTGATATCAAACGAAAGGTAATTAAGTCTGGAGTTAAACAAAATGAATTTCAAGTTATTTAAAAAAAGGGTGGGGGTAGATGTCAAAAATTAGAGTTTAAGTGAAAATATGGCGTGTGTGATATCAAACGAAAGGTAAATGAGTCTGGAATTAAACAAAATACATTTTAGTTTTTAAAAAAAGGGTGGGGGTAGATTTTAAAAATTAGAGTTGTGTGGTATCAAACGAAAGGTAATTGAGTCTGGAGTTGAATAAAATATATTTCAGTTTTTAGTTATGTTAGCTCACACGTACACTATAACTATAGTACCTAGTGTGAGCTTAGGTGCCCATAGATTGGCAGAGTATTTAATATAATAATATATAAAAAAATTTGGTCCGGTAGGGTATGCGGGGTGTCAAGGGGATAAATTCATAACTTTGGAACCAAACAGATAGGAACATGCGGTTTTCCGATTTATGATTTGATGTGGAGACAATATTATTATATGGAAAAAAACGAAGGTAGGGGTAGGTTAGGGCTCTAAAGGAGGTAAAATCATAACTTTGGAACCAAAACAGATAAGAATATGCGGTTTTCACGTTTATGATTTGATCTGGTGACAATAAAATTTTATTAACAAACAACGTGGGTAGGCGTGAGTAAGGGTTGTAAAGGGAGTAAATTCATTACTTTTGAATCAAATCTTTAATCTGGTAACAAAACAATTTTAGGAAAAAAATCGGTTGGTAAAGAGTCTATAGGGGATAAATTTTGAACTTTGAAATCGAAACAGATACGAATATGCGGTTTTTAGATTTATGATTTATTATAAATACAGTCGAACCTCTATAACTCGAACTTAAAGGGACAACTAAAACAGTATCGAGTTATAGAAATTCGAGTAAAAGAGGATAAAATACATATAAAAAGTGCAGGGACCACTTAAAAGGTTTAAGTTATAGAGAGGTTCGAGTTATAGAGGTTCGAGTAACAGAGGTTCGACTGTAATAATGAACCATCCTGCATTTTGTTTCTTTTTAATTAAGACTAAAAAGTAAAAAATATAAAAACCCTTTTTTAAATACATATTTTTAAGGCCGATATAAATGGTTGCGAGTATACATCTAGATTTGGTGGGCTTCTTTAATAATCGCGCTATCGCGATTGTTAAAACTAAACTGTAGTAAAAAGAAACCTGTTAAATTATTTTTTATTTTTAGGGCACTTTTTTAATAAAATCGTTTTACTTAAAACAATATATTTATTTTATTTACCTTTAATTAATATATTTATTATTGTTATTTAATAGTTTAAAATAATCATCATAATCATCAAGATAAATTACAGGTCTTATGAAACTAAAAAGCTTGTAAGTCATCCTGAACAAATAAAAATTATTACAAAATATTATTGCTTTTTGCGATAAATATCAAGCAATGTTTATGTAGAGAGCTATCCATTATAATAGATACCGCCCTAGTTTGCAAAATAATTAGGTAAATAGGTATGTAGTTTTAAGGCACTATTCTTAAATTACGTAACCCTCAAGGGGTGTAGCCTTGCGTTACACTCTTGGTCTCAATGCTTTTAATTTTTTTTTTCTTTAAAATGCTCTAGAAAATTTCTGCGTTACGCAATTTAAAAATGTTGATCTAAGGAACAACAGCTTAAGTCATAATCATTTTAATTTAAAAAACATATCCAATGTTATTTAGCTCGAAAAACGAATTGTAATTAGTTAGAAGTTTAAATCAGTTTGAAAAACAATTTGAAAAATATGGGTATAAAATCTGGAATTGGCAAAAAAGGGTCTAGTGCTATTTAGTTAAAATAATCATTTTTTAAAAATCATCATCAGAGTTCACAAGAATGGTTTGTTTGCGCGGCGTCAATTTTGCCATCTGTTCATAATCTGTGCTTTAACTTAAACTTAAAATTGATAGATTAGAAAGTCTGGCTATTTGTTGACATGTTTGCAGTGTTTTTACGGGTGTTTTATAACTTTACGTTGCAAAAAGTAAGGAAATAAAAATATTTTGTCAATTTTAAATCACATTGAAGTGACAGATGGCAGGGTCTTTATTTGTAAACCAACTATCCAAATGTCATGTTTAAGATTAGTGAAATTAACGATAATATCGACTAAAATACCCGCTATTTTAAAAGTCCCAAAAAATCCCTAATAATAAATAAGTCGTATTTGTTTTCGAAACTTTATTTTGAAAAACACATAATTAAATGTTTGAAACACAATTTTGTAAACACTTATTAGTTTAAAAAAGATAGATGAATGCCCTGAATGGCATGTAGCAGATACATAATATGTAGTCATTGTGTGTAGATTAAAAAACAATAATTTAGCTGGTTCAATGGTTCAAAGTTAAAAAAACATCGGTTCGAAAGCATTGACTACACAACACCGAAAGGTAATTACTTTAAATTACAAGTTTTAAAAAATATACCACATAGGAAAAAGGCCATGGGGAAGCCTGCTTAGAAAGAGAAGCAAATAGAAGCAAATTCTTCTGTTTATCTCCTCCCAGTTCTTGCTCCTCCTGTCATATCAAGTCGAATGAATTTTATTCCATTGTCTATAGTCCTTGCCATTCGCAGTTACACTTTTTTAAGTTTGACATGAAATAAACATATTTCCTAACCAGAAATATATTAACAAGTAAACATGTCAAGTTGGTATAAATTTAAAGGTAAAACTGTCATTGACTCTGGATAAAAAGATGCTGACTGTAGGATAACAAATAAAATGCACGGATAAAAACATTTCAAAGACATACCATTGTTCAAAAATTTTTTTGTTGCTGTCAGTATGCCTATGATAAATAAAGAGGTTGGAAATGTCACAAAAGTTTAACTGCCCATGGCAAGGACTTTACTACACAGATTCAAAAGAAAATACACTGTCGATGTCGTAACGGGAGCTTGTTTGTTCTCCCGCCAACTCTAGTGTGTAATATAACTCACTTTTTGTATCCGCAAATTTTCTGTCAGGTATATTTTCCACCAATTGAGATGAGCCAGAGTACTTTTCTTATAATGTTCATGATCTCTTCTGCTTATTGTAAAAGATTTAGAACTAACTACTCACCTTTTGAAACCATCAGAAAATCATCAAAAGAATGAAAAATTGTTGATTATTATAATTTCCAATAAATATTCACGGCCTACCCTACTATTGTAACTAAGCTATATATTTTAAAATATTCCTATAGAGATTTTACAACCATAATTAAATATTAACCTAAACATTAATTAGTGTAAATAAATACTATTGCACATACTGTAAAATTTCCTTTTGAACACATAGGTAAGAGCTTTAAAGAAAGCAATGACGATATAATTACGAATTATTATTGCTTAATCGGGTTTACAAATGATACGATAAAGACATAAAAATATATTTTTTATGAAAAGACCCCATTTATATAAAAAACTTTACTCACCCAGGCCACAGGACGAGTTAGTTCTTTCGCAGAGAGATGGCGCCCACTTCCCGATCGAGCAGTCGCCCCCAATTTTAGTTCTCAGATTTCGCAGAGAGAGGCCGCCAAAAATCTTTAAAAATAGCACCCTCTCTCCACTGCTCTACGTACTAGCCGAAGTAACAGCAGATCCATCTACCCGCTGCTCTACGTACTAGCCGAAGTAACAACAGATCCATCTACCCGCTGCTTTATGCTAGGGGCTCGAGTGTCCTTAATTAAGCTGCAATTCTCATAGAGTCGTGTATTCATTGATAAAGAGCAACCTACAAATATCAAGGTTTTGGGATTGCAATGGAGCCCTTCCGATAACTTTTCATTATAATTACAATCCTGATGATAGCCCTTTGACACAAAATTCTTTTAACAATTGCAAAAATTTACTACCCTTGTGGTTATTTAACTCCGGTTACTTTACTCGGAAAATCATTCATGCAAGATTTGTGGAAAGAAAAAATTGATTGAACCCCCACCACATATCTTAAAAAACTGGAATCAGATATATATTTTCAACTAAAATTCAGCGTTGCCAAATCTTAGCTTTCTCAGACGCTTCACAGCGCGGTTACGCATGCGCAATCTACTTGCGCATCGAAACGTCTGACGAAATTAAATCTTCTCTCGTAATTGCAAAGGGAAAGGTAGCATCCTTGAAAACCGTGTCTATTCCTAGACTAGAGCTTCTCGGAGCTACTCTTCTTGCAAATCTACTAAAATTCGTACTCGAAATCTATTCTCAGTAATCGTAATAAGACGAAATACTAGCTTTTTCTGATGCTCAGGTTGTTTTAGTCTAAATTTTTAATTCTCCGCACAGGTGGCGAACCTTTGTTCCGTTCAGCAGAAAATCCAGTCGACTGTGCCAGTCGTGGATTATACCCTGAAACTTTGGCAGATCATCCCTGGATATATTCCCCTCGTTCAGCCTGGAATTTATAAAATGTTTTATTTAGGGTTGACCGTAATTAAATAACACGTCAAGAAGTTATTTAATACATATATTAAGGCAAAACAAGTTATAAAACATAAAATGTATAAATAATGCAACCCGGCCAAGTAGACGACTGGATATCACGAGTCTGGTGCCAACACGGGCCATTAAATAGTTCGCGCACTCTCCGCTATTTCTGGCAGCACTTACCAGGGGACACACACATAGGACACAGAACATATCTAGATTAGAACAGTTACTACCATATAACACATAAACACTTTCTGAAATCGCATTAAATCAATCAAAATTTTTGCAAGAGGAGAATAAAACAAAAACTTTTGCCACAATTATCAAAACTGATATCTTAGGTGATTTTCTAAAAAACTTTTCATCCCTTAGCAAACTTCAACGTTTGATAGCTATTTGGCGTCGCTATTTCTACAATCTCAAACAAAAATGCAAAACGAACAGATTTTCTTACTACATTTGAACTACAAGAAGCACTACTGGTCCTTGTGAAAGACGTTTAAAATCTTTATTTTTCAGATATTGTGGCCAATTAAAATGCGTTGGGTGACATTTGTGGCAACTTAAAAGACGTTGCCGCCATTTTGTGACACTGTAAATAGAACAATAACGCTGTGCCAATTTGTGACACTAAAATCAAATTACTGAGTAACTAAACAAATATCTGGAAGCAGAACTGTATTTCCCAGGTACGTAAAACATTGATATGCCCGGTAACTTTTATACAGTGGAGAAGGGGGGGTTCAGAAATAAGAAAATTTTAAGTGCGCCACAGTGTTTTAATACCAATGTTTTACAAAGCAGATCTTAAATAAAATACAGTTCAACTCAAACGTTGTAGCCAAACAATGAAACTCTACTTACTTACGAGGCTTCCAGAGTATTTGTGTAATTAAGAATAACCAAAAAAAATTGACTAATAAACAAAATAAAATTGTAAAAGATTGAATCAAGATGACAAAACTAGAGGCACGTTACAGGTAGATGGACTCCTTTAACAGGTCATAGTGTACCTACATCTGAGTCACTAGTGTGAGACTCAGTTATATAAATGATGGTAAAAAAAATATATACTTATATACTTCCAAAATTATTCTGTCATAGGGGAGATCTGGACCAAATATCTGCTGTCATCATTCTACGTTAGGTAGAATGAGACAGACAGCAACCCAGTCCGAGATTCACCCCATGAGGCAAAACAATGTAAGGAAACCGCTAAAAAATATATAACCTCATCTCTCTTTTATCTCTGCAAAGTTGGGTTGTACAAATAACACAAAGATTTAGTTCATCTTGTATAATTAGATCTGAGAAAAATACCAAATAAGTTAGGGCCAAAATAGCAAGGCACTTCAAATTTCACAGGAGAAATTGTCTTAAATAAATGAAATGAAGGAAAACAAGTCAATTTAGTAAATACGCCGCAAAATTGTGGTTATGACGTCATGCCGTTACCTTGCGTTTACAAGCAATGTTGAAATTATACTGTGAAAAATTATATATGAAAAGATTACGTCTAAATTATATTAAAATATCCTTGCCCGAGCGTAAAACCCTGTGGAAAATGAAATGTTTCAGTTTCCTGGAATTCGTCTATTTTGCACGAAGTTCCCCTACACCGAGTAATTTAATCAAGAACCCCATGTCGACTCAATAAAATAAAGTAGATTTAAACAGATGAACTAAAATAATCCTAACGTACCTTTCCCAGGGTTACAGTGCTACACCCGGCTTCACACCAGCGTCCAGCACAGCTGTCGATGGAATGGACAGGACTGTAGACAAAGGAGAAAAACAATATATAGTTTTTATTCAAAACGTGGTTTAAAAAAAAATAAAAAAAACTCCAAAAATTCCCCACGTCTCTTGTCGAAAAAGTACATTTCACACGAAAAACAATTACAATTTGGGAGGCAAATATTGTCTTGAAGAACTCAAAAAAATAATAAAAAAAATCGAACTTACCACGCTTATTTCCCGTAGAAACGGCGTAGGCCGCCTTAAATCCCTTTATGCAGAGGATATGAGCCGTCAACGAGATACGCCTCACGACGGACTCACTCTTCACAGTCTCTGGGACAGAACCTGCAGCGACTGCAGTGCCACCAACCAAAAAACAATGGCGATCCCAGAGACCTGTTGCCGACCCAGCCAAAATTCGTTAGGAAAGAGACAAGGCACTCCGTCGAGAACACAAAAAAAATGAAGCCGCCGGAAACCGCTTCGTAAATGTGGTGGGGACAGTAAAACGCACAGTACCAACCCAATTTTTCTCGGTTAAATTCAAATAAGGATGCAAACCTATTTATAAAAAAAAACGCTCTCACCGAAAAATCACTAACTTCGGTTGCGAGACTGGAGGAAAAAACCCGCGGTTTTCAAACTAACCAATGAGGAAATACCTCAATACTTTCGTACCGGTATATAGGGGGCAGCACCGACCAAGGGGATATTGAAAATACGTAAAACGCGCATTGAGGTGTTGTCGGATCTATTTCCACGGTTGAAATTTTTATAACAAGGACATCGAGACACCCTCCATACATAGACCGAACATTTGCCTACCGGACCCCTGCCGACATAGCAAGTAGGAGGAAAATTACCAGCCGGACTATAAGAAGCTCAGCCTTGAAACCATCAACTGTAAATTCAATTACTGGAGATCAGAGCATGCAGCAAACCCCGGAATATTCGAACACTGAACCAATTCCCATATGAGTAAAGCTATACTAAGTGTAGAATTTAGTTGTATTTTAGTTACAGTCAAAAGTTTCCTTTGCTCTTTATATATGTTTTCTCTAAGATTCATATGGTTTGACGCCATTTTTGTAAAACATTTCTACATTAATAAAGTTGTTTCTGAACTTGAACCTAAAATACACATTGAACTACTGCTCAAACCCGGCCTAAGAGTGTTCAGATGTTAAGTTTGCTCACCATTAGCTAGCCCTACACAACCTTCCAATCCGACTGAGTTACCTATTAACTTTATTTAACTATGATTATATATAAATTTATGTAATATAAAAATACGATTTTGTTTATTCTTTTAGTCCTGGTTTTAACCCTCGTTTACCTCCCATTTACAAAAGTGCATAACTCGCATTTGTTTTATCTTCTCCTTATCAAATTAATAAAGATATCAAAGGGGCGGAGCCTCGGTTGTTCCTGGTCGACCCGTGGACCCAACTATGTTTTCGTGCTATCAAAACTAGCTAATCTCTGGAGGATATGAGGTTCGGAAGAGAAATTATTTTCCCAATATCCTCGAAAATAAACATAAGCGAATGAAATGTTCATCTAAATGTTTCCTTCCTGTTACTGAAACCATTTGTGATGCGGCAACGCCGCCATTCCCCAGCAGAACAGCTGTTTATTTTCATGAACGTCAAAGAAACCCACGGAATTCCACAGATAAACAAAACAATCAAAAGTTTTAATGTGATTTTTCCGAAACCTGTGATCCTAAATTCCAATTACGATGTCCAGATAATACGGTGTGCGCAATGTCCACAGTAATTCGATGGAATGTCTCCTTTATAAGGTAACTTTTTGGACACTATATAACCTCCAAACCTAGCTCTATAAAATACCCTTAATTTGTGTACAGAAAGACGAGTCGAAGAGCCTTGATTATTTACCTAAATAAACAAATATGTAACGTTGCCTTAAACGTAAAAACGACACGTTACAATATAATTTATTAACTAGAGAGAAACGAGTTTTTACCTAAACCTTATCGAAAGCTCGCTCCATTCCTTGATAAGCAGGGTTTTGTCACAGTGGGCGAACGATTAAGAAATTCGATTACTCTTTCCTATGATGTAAAACATCCCCTCTTGTTGCCAAGAGATAGTAAGCTCACCGAGCTTATCGTGGAAAGCATTCCCAAAAATTACTTTCATCCAGGTTTATATGTTTGGAGGAGTAAATATCTCCTCCAAAGATTTTAGATTCTTTCAGCCCGTAGGGTTATACAAAAAATTATTTCGAATTGTATCCGATGCTTTCGCACTTCTTAAATTTAGTGCTTTTCTCACGTTTGTATTGGTTACACGGGCCCAGTGAAAATTTCTGTAGGTCCACGTCATCGAGGCATGAAAACTCAGAAAGCTTACATTCTTATCATAGTGTACGTAGTTTCACTTGTATCAGAATTAACGTCGGAAGCTTTCATAGCAGCTTTTAGACGCTTTGTCTCTCGCCGTGGATCTTGTAACAGCGTATATTCGGATTTAGCAACAAATTTTAAGGGAGCTTATAAAGAGCTTTCCAAGCAAGCTACCCAACATTTAAAAATCTCCTGGTTCTTTAATGTCCCAGCAGGACCTTATCTTAATCGGTTAGCCGAAGCTGGCGTCCAATCGATTAAAGCTCACCTCATCCGTGTCATAGGTTCTCAAATCTTCAGTTTTGAGAAGCTTTACACTCTACTCACTCAAATAGTCATTAGTAAATAGGAGACCCATGTGGGTATAGAGCAATGACCCTAACGATTTAGCACCCTTAACTCCAGGGCATTTCCTAACCCTGGAACCATTCAACTCAATTCCTGATCCGGACTTGTCGCATTTAAAAATGAACGCTTTATCTAGATGGCAATATATACAAAGATTAAATGCTGAGTTCTGGAAGCGATGGATACTAGAATATTTAAACACGCTTTAACAGCGATCTAAGTGGACCGATCCGACTTCAAAAACTGCATTATATACTTTAGTCATTATTAAAGATGAAAATCAATTGCCGATTCATTGGTCACTTGGACGAATTGTTGAAATGCATCCTGGCCCTGACGGCCACGTTAGAATAGTAACGATCAAAACAAAAATGGGTTTTTCAAACGACCCATCGTTAAACTGTGCCCGTTGCCAATCGTTTCTTAATTTAAGCGCACTTTCGTGTTATGTAATCGTCCTCAAATAATTTAGGGAATTTTTATTCTTTAGGAATACAAAGAATCGAAACATTTTTTAATTTTATTTTTTCGTTCACTTACAGTGAAGCTACGAATTCCTTTTACTTATTTTTATTGATTTAAAACTTTCGTGTTAGTGGGCGGAAAATGTATACGCAACTTTGTTACCCTTTTTCTAAATTATTTTCCGTCTTTTAATACAAAGCTAATGCCATACAACTTCGAAAATTTGGCACAAAGCTACAATGCTCGTAGCAGTGACATGCCCAATAGAAACGGGCTCATCTCGTTGCCGGGTTGGGAGCAAGTCCATGTGTAAATTTTCCGTAACAAAAACTTTAATATTTCTATTAAAACTCAACATAAAATTCTAATTATAAAACTATTCAGTGAACAACAACCTAGTGGAACGGTAAAGAAGCGGGCCCGCTAGCTGAAAAACACCGTCGAAGATTTCTTCATTGTCAGATCCAGGTAGGTGCCATTTTTTCTTATTTGCGATTTTGTATGGCGCTCGTACTGTAAGTACAATATTTGGGAAAGTTGCCTATAGTATTACAGTCCACTAAAATAATCGAGGAAATATAATTTTTACCCGAAATTCACCCCTTTACACAAAACAGTCTCAAAAGTTAAGAATTTACGACGTAGGTACGTTTTTTCCTCAAAATGTACCCAAGAAAAACCCGAAAAGGGGTTGCCCTATTAGCATCTTATTTATATATAACAGTATGTATTAAGAAAAATAAATCTCCATTACGGGTGGCAATATTCGATAATACATACATCATTGGAAATCTGTCAAAAAAATTCTACAAAGAACTTTTGTATAAACAATATTTTTTACATAACCTAAAATTTCCCGAGAAATATCGAAAAAACCGGTGTTTTGATTTTTATCTTTTACTTGTTTTTTCTTTTTCACGAAAGGAGGGAGGGAAGGAATTTAAAAAAATCCACGATTTTAATAAAAATTTAGTATGTTGTAGATCTCGATCTCCTGATCAAAAGTTTTCATGGGCCGAAAACGATCCTATGACTGGTTTTTGAGATACAGTGGCGGGTATGGGGCTCCCACAAAGTACGAATAAATTAAAATTCTTTTGTAAAACTGAAATACAAAAAGTGATAAAAATAATTGACTCTTATATTTGGCAACCATGCTAGATGTCACGTGGCAATTTTGATGTACAGGGGATACTCAAAAAGTACAATATTTTTATTTAATTCATACTTTTATTTAAATAAATGGATCAATGATGGATCTGATACCTTCCTAGCCCATTATTAGCACGCACACTCCAAGTGTTTACACTATTTTAACGTTTAAATTATGAGGTTTCTGCATCTCCATGGCAACAATTGTTTTCATAAAATAATCAGGTCTCTATGATTTTGCAAAATAAACACCTCCTGAAGGTCGATCAACTACTTTTAAGTGAGTAGATTATACCCTTTGACCTACCTTGGCGTCTATTTTTCTAGCATATGTCCGTTTTTTACCTTCCCAGCCCGCACCCAAAATGTGTTATCTTAGCAATATCGTCAAGACGTTTGTCCGTGTGTGTGTGTGTGTATGTCTGTCCGGCCCACGATAGCTGAACCGATTTTCGTGAAATTTTTAGGTAAAATACTGTACAATACTGTAAAGAGCGATTAGCTTTTGGTCAAAATCCATTAAAGCTAATGACAATTTTTTGACAGTTTAAAAATTGAAAATATGGTAACTTTTTAACGGAGCCTCGGTTCAATATACGGTTTTCGGAATATAGTAGAACGTTTTTCTCAAGAATTTATATTATTACTAAAAACGTCGTAGGATTCCTGAGATATTTACAAAATCTGTTTTCAGGGCTGACATAGCGTGGATTGTGCTAAGATCCGTTTATTTAAATAAAAGTATGAATTAAATAGAAATATTGTACTTTTTGAGTACGACTTGCACATAAAAATTATCACGTGACATCTAGCATGGTAATCAAATATAAGAGTCAATTATGTTTACCACTTCTTTGTATTAAAGTTTAAGTTTTATAAAAGAATTTCAATTTTTTCGTATGTTGGGGCCCCATACCCGCCACTGTATCTTGGAAACCAGATAGGATCGCTTTGAGCCCATGAGAACTTGTGATCAGGATATCAAGATCTACAACTTACTAGAATTTTATTAAAATCATGAATTTTTTTAATATCCAATTTAAGGCGTGCCTGCTCCTTTGGTGAAAACTGACCTTTTTATATATTTCGTTTCAAAACACGTTTTATTATTATTTTTTAATCAAAATATTTATATTTACATTTGATTTTAAACCCAAAAAGAAACCTCATTTTCACCCGAAAATACCCTAGTTCTGGAAGGAGTTTTTTGTTAAAAAATAGTGTTTTTAGTTTTTTTGCCAGACGTCTATTTTTAGATTGTCAGGAAATACGAAAAAGTGACACAGTGAAAGTCAGTTACATTTCATTTTGCTACTTTTTAAACTGCTTAAATTCTATTTCCTGGCAAATTTATTCATAGATTCCAAAAAGCTACTATTTGAAAAGTGAAGTAAAGGGAAAAAACATATAATAGGAAAACATTTTTTGGGTAACATCTTTGAATATTACATGTGTGACGGAATATTAGTAGAAAAACATTTGGTAGAATTTTTTTTAAAAGAAATATCGGTAGAAAGAGATTATGTAAAAAAACATTTGATAAAAAATACATTTGTTAATAAAATACTTTGGTTAAAAAACATTTGGAGGAAAATAAATTTGACAAAATACTTGGTACACAATTTACAACAGGGTTGTTAATTTAAAGATAACTGGCTATTGCTTGTGGCACTATCCATTTTTTCGGCACTCGAAGGTAAAAGCTTTGAGATGGAACAAATGTAAAATTGTTGGATTAGCTTAGGTCACATTAGACACTTGTAATTTTTAAATGCGGGCTATTTTCGCCTGCGCCATATTTCACAAAATATCTTTTTCTCCACCAAATAAAATCTTTCCAAAATGTTTTTCTATTAAATGTTTTTTCTACCAAATATTTTTTTAACGAATGTACTCGTACCAACCAATTGTATTATATAAAAAAATTATTAAAAGAGTAACAGCATACACAGAAAAAATACCACACTAGTTTTAAAAGATATTTTGTTTCTTATATGTGGTAGCTAACTGATGATCTATATCAGGAGCGAGTAACCTAATATTGCAAGAGATGACAATTTTTAAACCTTCAATAAGCCTAATCGCCCGTCCAGGAATACAGGCAACACTGCTCGCTACGCCATTGACTATATTGTATGACGTGTGTATTATACTAGGAAGCAATATGTAATTATTATGTAAACACATTTACCTCAAAATGTCGAAACTCTTCTTCAATTTTCTTATTGGAAGTCCTGTTTCCACTTAGTTTTTTTGCTCTTCTGGGCAGGGAAAGAGTCGAAATCCACCATCGACTCTATTTTTAAGAGAATATTGATTTTTTCTGTCGACTTTTACAAATTGCAAAATGTCAAAGAAATTTTGACCCTGTCAGTTTTTTTATTCGTTTATTTAAAAACCGGCTTGTAACTCATCTGCGTTTGGTGTCAAAAACCTTAAACTGCCAAATGGTTTAGCAGTGACCAAGGTCTTTATAACACAGGTTACCTCCAGAATTTGAAAGGTCATTAAACCCGACTGGCCAACTGTAATGCCAAAGCAATCAGATTAAATATCTAAGTCACAGCGTTACCTTAAGCCATTTGTTATATGGCAACGCGGTGGCGTAGCTACAGCCATCCAGTTAAGTTCACATGATTGGTCAAGTTCTGTAGGCAACCTGTGTAAAAGTATAAAGACCTTGACCAGTCACAACCGTTCCACGACTCTCTTAAATGTAAGACCTGTTAAATAATTTAGAGACACTAGGGCAATTCCGCTTTCGTTTTGCATGCATTGAGTTTTCGATAAGGCCCGACGGTTGTCGAAAAGCAGGCGAAACGTAGTCAAGTGTTCCTTAGTCTTTGGTAAAAGCGCGCGAAATCTAGTTGCATTCTCAAATGAAGAATATTGCGCCCATATATTTTTTACTTACAAAACTACATTATTTTTTCATTTATATCGACTGTATCATAGAAACTACGCCGGGATTAAATAAAATTATTTGTTGGTAATAAATGTCAAAGAGTTTACTTAAAAAGTAGCTATTATTTTTTTAAACATGAAAAAATTACATCACAGTATACATTTTATAAACAATTGAAATACAGGAGGATTTTTAAACATTTACTTGAGTTTTTAAAAACCTTTATAGGCCATGTTATATGGAAAATCCTTACAGGGTGAATTTGGAACAAAATATATTATCAACTAAAAAGTGACTTATTTTTGACAGTTGAATTGACGCCTAGTATGTATTTTGTTGTGAACTGTCTAGAATGTTAAAAAAGTTTGATGAAAAATAAAAATATATACTTTAACATAAAGCTTCTACTAGTATCAATCAATAGATAGCTTTGATGGTTTTTTCTTAATTGGACTTTTATTAAGAAATTACATACAATTTTTTTTAGAAAATATGGATGAAGCAAAATTAAAGACCAATAAAAATCCTTTAAACTTTGAATCATTGTATCAAGATTTTAAGGGCGTACTTTTCAAGTAAAATAAGACTATTTTTTTTATAAACATGGATTCAACGCTACCTTACCTATCTAAGTTGTAAAAATTTTAAGATCTTTTTAGTTTTTTTCTTTATAGCTCTTGCAGATTTTGAGATACTAAACTAAATCTAGCAAATTACAAAAAAAAAATCTTGTAAATGGTTTTAAGAGACAAAAAAGTTTGTAATGAAAATAAGTAAATAATTTCGTGTATCACAATCCACCAGCGGCGTACCGCAAAAACGTATATGAAGCAAAAAAGGGCTTGATCACTCCTCAAAAATATATACCTGTAGTATTAACTGACAGGCTGGATGATGCTTAAGCCTTAAAACGTAACCCATGTTTCAAATGTTATCGAAATATCTCAAAACTCGCAAGAGCTATAAAGAAAATACAGTGAAACCTCTCCTTGCAGACACCTCTATTAAGCGGACACTCCCTTTAAGCGGACAAATTTGTTGGAACTAAGCTTTTGCCTATTTCTTTACATGTAAAATTCACTCCTATAACCGGACACTCTAATAATCGGGCGCGGATAATTTTTTTTGCTTAACAAATGCTGAAACCGGACGCGAACCTCTGACAACGGGACGGAGCGCTGCACGACATGGGCATAAATATTATGTAGTATATTGAGAACAACGCACTCTGCAGCCGGGGAGTTACCTCTTTCCGTTTAATGCGGAGACTAAAGGCAATTATTAGCGACGGACCTTCCGGTTATTCGTTCTCTTCGTTTAAATGCGAGAATGAAACAGAGAGCGTTTAACTAAGAAAAAATCATGCATTTTCATTGCTCTATTAACCATTAATAACCCTGCTCCGAAGGTAGGTTATCTTTGGTTAAAAGAACAATGAAAATGCATGATGTTTTGACGTTTCTTGGTTAAACGCACTCTGTTAGATTCTCGCATTTCAACGAAGAGAACGAATAACCGGACGGTCCATCGATAATAGATAGTTTTGGTCGTGCCAAAAACGGCCGACGACTAACGCAATTGACACTGTTGACATTTGAACGTCACATGTCGTTAGCGGCTTCCATTGAACGCCAGGACTTCTAAATTCCGCGTCATTTGGTGGCGCTGGCTGCACACGTCATAGCAGTGTTGAGCGCATGGTCCCTAGGGACAGCGCGTTGAGCGGAACCAGGGACAGATGGAAGAAGATGTAGCATCTCTGGCGAAACCCATTTCTTTCCCATAGGGGAACCTGGGGTAATAGGAAATATTTTTTTGCTACCCTTGCAGTTTGTCATTTGAGATATCTGAAAAAAACCTTTGAAATTTTTCTACTACAGTATTAATAAAGTTTTAGCACTTCTGTTTTTTTTATATTTTTCGCAAGCAAACAATTACAAATAATATTTTTTTTGTCTGAAGGAAACAATTTATTTTAAGTTTGTTGTCAAATGTAAGACTTTCTATGTATTATTTTAAATCTTGCTTGTCATAAACAAGTAGTTCAGAATGAAAATGCTTCTTATTACCCTTTCGTTTTGACTATCGTTTGTTGATTTGATTACTTAGTGAAGTGTCCTTCAAATTTGACAAAAGTGACCTATGGAAAGCTTTAGAAATGGCAAGTAGTCCACAGTACACCGGTCTATTTTTTAAATGATTATCAACAAGCTACATTTTCGTACATAGCTTTATTTAGCCGAGACGCCTAACATTTTCGCAAAAATACTTAAAAGTGATTCCTAACAGAGTGTGCAGGCGTAGACATGCTTCATGCATCGAGTTGACTAAACCAAGCATATGATTTGTAGAACAATATTGCCATTAACTTTCAAACATTTAAAAGGAAATTGCCGGTTACTAATTCTTTAATAGAATGAGCCAATGAATACATTTCACTAAAGCATTGAGCAGTGGGCATAAGTAAAAGCATCTTTAATTAATAGCCGAGTACACAGATTTAATAGTCAATATATATATATATATATATATATATATATATATATATATATATAGCGAAGCAACAACATCAATCAAAATCCACGAAGGAACCAAGCCAATCCGCATAAGAAGACGTGTTAGACAGGGTGACAGAATATGCCCTAAACTATTTAACCGAACCGAACGAGTCGAGATGTTTTAAAAAAATTGGATTGGGAAGAAATAGGCATCAAAGTAAACGGACACTACTTGAACCATCTAAGATATGCGGATGATATCGCATTAATAACAGATAAGAAAGAAGAATTAATAAAAATGCTGAAAGAACTGGATACAGCAGCTAAAAATATAGGCTTGAGTATGAACTACATTAAAACTAAAATCATAACAAACACAGATGAAGATATCACGATCAGAATAAACCAAGGGAAAGTAGAAACAGCTGAAAATAAGAGACGAGTAAGATTGGCCTGGGCAGCATTCGGTAAATTAGGCTACATATATTAAAAAATAAAAAATTACCTGAGTAATTTATAATTTTGAGACAATTTGAGTTTTTTTGGCAACGGCAACATTGTCCCCAAAATCATATGCTTGGTTTAGTTAGTCCGATGCTTAAAAGATTTTTGCGCCCGCGTATTCAGTTAGAATCACATTTTCGCAGAGGAAAGAGTTAGACGTCTCGGCCGAATAAAGCTATGTACGAGAATTCAGCCTGTTCGTCATTAATTAAAAAATAGACCGGTGTACTGTGGACTATTTGCGTTAGATACCATTTAATATTTCTGCAACTTGCCATTTCTACAGCTTTACATAAGGCACTTTAGTCCAATTTGAAGGTAACATTACTACTCAAATCAAAGTGCAACAAAAAAGATTATATTTTTTATTGCCATATTACATGTTTCCTATTGCCCCACGATAGTCAAAACGAAGGCGTAATACGAAACATTTCCATTCTAAACTACTTGTTTAGCACAAGAAAAACCACAAACAAAGTATTAAAACTGCAAATATAGTTTTCCTCTAGATAAAAAATAAATTTGGCACGAGCAAAATCCATCTAATAATTGCCTTAAATACTTCGTATTTTATTTTCATTGTTCAGTTGAGCCGTAATACATCTCTTTGAAATGATGCCTAGTAAAAAAAATTTTACGTGAAAAAATGGAAGTTGTTAACGTTTCGGAGAAGGAACATCTATCAGCACGAAAGATATAATATAATAATTAATATATATTAAAATTTCGCAGTCTCTCTCATAAGCGAAGACCTCCAATAAGCAGACAAAATCGACAAAACCGTGAGTGTCCGCTTATAGGAGGTTTCATCACTGTACAAAAAAAATCTTGAAATTTTAACACTTTGTAGATCATTAACGAAGAGTTTAGTGACACATCTTTACAGGAAAAAACGTCTTATTATAAATCTTGATAATGAATTTTAAAATAACTAATTTTTAAAAAATAAGAAACTGGACTGTTTGGGTCAGAAAAATTTTGAGAATTGTTTTAGCCTGGTACTGTGGTACAAAGGAGCTATGGGGGCCATTATACTAACCTGAAAATATGTATGCACCCTAGTGAAACCAGAAATTTAGCGCACCCGTCCCCAAAAAAAAAATGTTCAAAAGTATTTAATTTTGTCAAAAAAAAAATTCAAAGTTCATGTCGAATTACTTTGTATGTATATGCAATATTTAATTAGTTTGGCGCTCAGGGTCGGTGCCTATGGGGCTCTTTTGTAGGTTGTTTATTACTCTGATTTTTTATTTTACACAAATTATTTCAAAAATGAGTAGTTTCTAAATTAAGAAAGAAATAGTCGAAAATTAAACAGGGCGTTTTGGTATGTTTAATAGAATCATCAATTGTATCGCGTGAGCTAGTCCCAAATTAATGTTATTCTGATCCCTATAAAACTATAGGTGCCCTGGCCTATTGGTATGTATGACGTCACCTAGTCCTCAAAAAATCAATGACGGCATATTTGCATATTTACCCTTGAAATAAAATATGGAAAGTTGTCAGTCATCTTGAAAGGTTTATTGATAAGTGTAACAACCGGAATTTGATAACTAACTGTTTATTGTTTTGTTTTTTTTTTTTTAATAAACCCGAAAACAAGCACTTGCCGTTGTACAATTTTTATGCAGAAATTTCCCTATGCAAATTTAACTAAAAGTTTTAAACAAACATTGGGATTAAGGGGAAATTTCATCAAGAAATATCCCCAGGAAATTTCCAGAATTGTAATTTTGGCATTTTTTTTATTTTCATAACAGAAACAGGCACTTTTTAAACGTTTAAATAGACATAAACTTGGTGTAGTTGGCTGCTATACCTAGTGGCTACTTATCAAAACTGTAAATTTGCTTGCTGTTAAAAGCTTATCAAAACTGTAAATTTTATTATAAAATAAAAATGTATTATAGCTTAAATAAACTTCTTAAGAACAACAACTAAACTTTTATATAGTCGGGAATTTTTCGAACAAAATATAACACGTGCGTAAAATATTTTCTAGTGGAAATAATATTTACATGTTGAGTGTGTTTGTGGTATGTTATGTCGGTTAAGAAAAATTATATTTAAATGCTGACTATATTATTTGTTGTGTTTTTAAGACAATTAGGTACTACACACGACCGGAAACTGACTTTAAAGGTCTCTTCAGAATTACAATTCTCGCCTGCGACTCGTTCTGTAAATTTGCTGGGCCGGTAAAGTTCACGTTTTTGATCTAGTAACGTAAGTAGTTATTAGTTTTCAGGTTAACGAAAAAGGAAAAAATCAACATTGATTTTTTAGGGTGTAGATGTGATGTTACACTTATTACAGTGGCGCACCCAGGAATGTGTCTTGGGGGGGAGGGGGGCCGACAGCTAAAAAGGGCGCCTCTCAAAAATCGTGCGACCAAAAAAAAAAGGTCATCATGTGTGGGGGGCCCGCCAGCTAAAAAGGGCCGCCCCTCAAAAATCTTGCGACCAAAAAAAAAAGGTCATCATGTCTTTAGCGGGGACGCGATGAACTACGCCGCTGCTTGGGGGGCCCGAAGCCTTATGATGTCAAATTTTAAGCTATTGTTTGTGTTTTATCATGAAATATGTAGAAAATATGTAAAAAATCTAAGGCTTGGGGGGGCCCGGACCCCGCCCCCCCCTGGGTGCGCCCATACTTATTATATCATTTGGTTCAGTGGCCTGTGGTTCCCGTGGGATAGTTCTGGAAGATTTTTTTAAACTACCCTAGGTCGACTGGTTTTTAGGAGGGCCGGGTGACGTTATAAATCCAAGATGCCAGCTTTTTTCATGTTTTTTCACAAACTTTGGCTTATAACTTTTTCTAAATTAGTTTAACAAAAAAACTGAGTAAAAGTTTTTTATTTGCAATACAACACTAAATAAGATGGTAAAGAAAATAGCTTTAGATCTTAAAAACTAACAAAGATATTAATTTTTTTTTTAATTAGTTACTTTTACTCAAACTAAAAAATGATGAATAAAGTTTTAGAGGACCTTTAATCGATTGCACGATAAATGGATCACTCAATTTTAAGTCACTGGTGTTTGCCTCAAATTTAAGTAAGAGCGCCTGTGTGACGTCATATATCCAAGATAGCGATTTTTTCCATGTTTTTTCACAAACTTTTGCTTTTAACTTTTGCCATATCAACGTTACAGAAAAATTGTGTGTTGTTTGCAATAAAACAACATTTGAATTGTCGTTTTAGTAAGCTTTCGTCGCCGTGTGTTTGCCTCAAATTTGAGTAGGAGGGCCCAAATGACTTCATAAATTCAAAATGGCGGCTTTTCCATTTTTTTACAAACAAAGTTATAAGCCAAATAACTTTTGCTAAATTAGTTTTACAGAAAAACTGCGCCATCCTGGATTTATGACGTCGCACAGGCCCTTTTACTCAAATTAGAGGCAAACACCCGACGACTTAACATTTAGAGATCCATTACCAATCCATCGAGGGTAGTCTAAAACTTTTTCAATCTGGAATTATTATAATTTTTTTAATATTTAAAAAGATTACAATAACTTTTTTTCAGTTCTTAAGAATCTAAAGCTTGTTAAATGAAATTGCTGTTCTATTGCGAACAAATCATAACCCATACAACTTTTCCCTAAAGTTGGTATGGCAAAAGTTAAAAGCAAAAGTTTGAGAACATACAAGGAAAAAATCGCCATCTTACGACGTCACACAGGCGCTCTTGCAAACACCCAGCGACTAAGTGATCCATAACCAATCGACTTGAGAAAGTCTAAAACTTCCTTCTTTTCAATTTTTTTGAATTTTTAAGAAAATTAATATCTTTCTTAGTTTTTAAGAGATAAAGCTAATTTATTTACTAAATTAATTGGGGTTTTCTTGCAAACAAAAAATGTTTTCTGTGAAACTAATTTGGCCAAAGTTATAAGGCAAAGTTTCTTCTTTCTATCTTGGATTTATGACGTCACACAGGCCCTCCTACTCAAATTCGAGGCAAACACCCGGTGAGTTAAAATTGTGTGATCTATTACCAATCGACCTAAGACAGTTTTAAAAAAATTTCCACAACTATCCCACGGGACACGATTTTTTACTATAAGCCTTTCAACTAAGTTGCTCTAGTACAGATATATAAGAGGTTGGAATTGGCACCACGGTTACTTATAACATAGCGGGCAAAAGGATCGTTATTGCCATGTTGGGAAAACTTTTGTGAGAGATGAATGAATGCAAAAAACGAGAGTGAAAGATTTCTATGTGTTTATATGTGCCGGTTTGCAATCAAATGCTTATATTGGTACCCGTGCCAGCCAGTGTCTACTTGTCAATGTAGCACAGATCAAATAAAACCATTCGTCTTCTCAAGTCTTTTAGGGAAATTTTTCTTCAAATTAATTTTCCACACTGTTTTGAGAGGAAAAAATCCGTTTTCCGCACGGCCTTGAAAATTTTTTCCGCATCGATGTCAAAAACCTATATAGATTGATCATTTTAGGGTGACCTCACAAATAGATCACCTAATGCGGTGACATATCTTGGATGACAAAAAAAGCATTGTTTACATCAAAATGCATGTAGTTAATGGAGTTTTATTTTTAATTTTTTGTAAAAATACCGAAATTTTGTGCCGCTCTGGGTTGCTTAAAGAAATAGAGACAAAGTCCCGCTGTTTTAAAAGACCAAGGAGAAGATTTACGTGTGCTTTCAGGGGAGAGATGCAAAATTGGGTTAAATCACTTAAAAGAGGAGAACTGCCTGAATTTTTTCTTAAATATGCCAGAGTTTGTCCAAAACATTTTTTTACAGAAAAAAAGTTATATAATTTGCTTATAGTAATAACTTAAGTCCATCTTCTAACTGCAGTATCTTTAAAAATCATTAAATTACCAAGAAAAATCAAAAATAAACATAAGCATAAGCACTAAAACTGCAAAACCATGTTTTCTTTGACATCGCGCTTGAAAATAATCACATGATCAATTTAAAGTTTCTGTTCAATATATTGCCTATAGAAATATGCCTTGATTGCTATGGTATAACTGTAAAATTTTAAACAAATATCTTAATAAACTGTACTTGTTAGGAAAAGAACTATTCAATATCGCGGTAAAACAATTTGAAACAATATAAAAAAATATAAACAATTTAAAAAAGATTTAAATAAACTATGTTCCGTATATCAATTCAAACAGTGATTCCTGTAAGATTCAACTATCAGTAAAATAATGTAAAATTGAGAAACATGATCTCGCAGCCTTTTATCAATTCTGAACCAATTTATAAATCTATGGTGTGCGAGTTCCGCCTCATGTCAGTCGTTCTGGTTAAAAAAAATTAACTTCCACATAATTTTTTTTGTAGTTTTTTACAAATCAAGAAAAAACATTGTCCGATAATAGGTACAAGGTTGGGTACTTTTCGAGGGGAGAGTAAAATGGATCCTCCTTTACGACTTGAGAAAAAACTTTTGACCAAAAGTTATTAACAGTTTTTGTCTACTTTTGACCTTAAAGTTTGGTGTATCATTTAAATTACACCTTGTATATCGATTAAGATTTTCACCTTTTAACTTCTCCTATAGTTCGAGCGTCGCAAAGCAGTGTCATTTTTCTCTAGCTTCCCTGGAAGTACCTAAAATCCCCCAGTGCAGATAAAATCTGACAAAATAACCCTAATTGCGCTGTAAATAACTAAAATGAGCTAAAAATGTATTTAGTTATTGTCAAACAAGACGCGACGCACATAACGGTACTTTATGATCAAAGCTTGCCAAAATTATAGAAAAAAGTATGGAAAATAAAAAAACTTGTCCCCTTTTTTGCATTTATAATAAGAATCGGATACACGATGCCACCGAATTTCAAAAATTTTGTAGCAAACCTGTTTCTTAAATTTTTGATTCAACTGATAATTATTATTTTTCTTATGGATGTGTTGAAGGCAAGTTTTCTTTATTTATAAAAAGTACCATTAGACCCCTAAAATTCATGGTAACAAAAAGTTTAAATAAATATACATAAATGACCTTTTTTTAATTATACGCGCAAAAAATAATTAAAGTTTTGTTGTACTTTAGGATTTGTCCGAGCTCAAATTCTTATTTGTTCTGAGGAAGCATTTATTTTTGTATATGAATTTGTAAAAATTGGTTCCAGAACGTTCCGGTTGGAATTTTTACGATTTTTTTCTTTACCCCTAATAATGGGAAATTATAATGCGATTTTTTTTTGAATTTCGTACTTAATGTTAAATAATGGTTTTGAATAAAAAATATACTTATTTTTTAACCATTTTTATTGGAAATATAACGTTTGCGATGTATATCTTGTGCAAAAAAATTATGTTATTTGCATAATTTTAAAACTGGGGTATGAAAATGTAAAATGAGCTATTTTGACAAAAACTTTGTTTCCCTTATTAATTAGGGTATACCAGACGATTTATGCAAAAATAAGTTTTTGCTAAACATGACATAATTTTGGCCAGTTTTCAGTATAAAATACCGCTATGTGCGACGACGAGATTTAGATAATTAATAAAATTTCAAATACCTAAAATTAATAATGTTTACTATCTCGCTGCTGTCAAAACTTTTCTAGATAACCTCATTAATCCTGAAACGGGATCTCTACCAAAATATTTAACTTGGATTTCTTGGCTCACTTCTAATCCTAAAGCTGATGGATGAGCAACCTAAAAGTAAAATATTTTGTTTTGTATAATCTACGAACATTAATTGCTGAAGATCAGGGTGCACTTTACAGTTCATAAACCTGGTGTCTTTCCATATTAACCCCTCTAAATTCATGTGAAATATAATAAGCATATCAAGGAACAGCTTGAAGTAGTAAAATAAATGTTCCTCGACGCTTCGCTTGGGCAATATTATTATTAACAAGGTCAAAGAAGATTTAAATGTTGTACTAAAGCCAAATACCCTATTAAAGCGCAGTCACTATTTACTGCCAGTGTACAGAGTGTCCCAGCGTTTTGAGGATTTAAAGGGCGAGTCACATTAAGGTACTTTTCCACCTACCTCGATTACCCACTAAAGTGGTAGCTACCCCCACCCCAAAATTCTAACGCTTGCGGTAACGTGTAGAGAATCAAAAAACCTTTCAAATGAAGTGATATTGGGGTGGCGGTGACTACCGCTCTAGGGGTTAACGGGGGTAGTTGGTACCTTAATATGGTTCCCCCTTTAAACCCTCAAAACAGGTTTTGTATTTTTTTATTTTTATGTAATTGGCCAATGTAAGTTTTCGCTGGTGGGACACCCTGTATAGAATTTTGAAATTACGTTATAAAAAATTAAAAAAAAAACTAAAATAACTCTGTTAACATGCTTTCAAAGAAAACAAATTAGGGCGTAAGAAAATTAGTGGCCAAGTAAGACTTCTGAACTTTATAGTCTATAATTTTTTTGGAAATTTCCATCAAACCGTTATACAGTAAAACCTCTCTTTGCGGACACCCCTATTAAGCGGACACCCTTAAGCGGACAAATTTGTTGGAACCAAGCTTTTCCCTATTTCTTTACATGTAAAATTCACTCCTATAACCGGACACTCTAATAAACGGACGCGGACAATTTTTTTTCGTTAAAAAATTCTGAAACCTCTCTTAAACGGACCCGAACCTCTGACAACGGGACGGAGCGCTGCACGACATGGGCATAAATATTATGTAGTATGTTGGAACAACGCACTCTGCAGCCGGGGAATTACCTTTTTCCGTTTTATTGCGGAGAATAAATCCTTCTGTCGTATTTACGACATATTGTATTGGACGGGACAGCTGTTTTTAATTTTTATTATTCAGATGGGTAGTAATAGATGTCTTTGAAATGGTACCTAGTAAAAAACTTCTGAGTTTACATGAAATAAATTTAGAAAAAAAAACTTTTTGAAAACAAGCTTTTATAAAATGGACTAAAAAGCATAAAATCATTTTTTGAGTGTTCTGATATCATAATAATAAAAGCGATGGGCGTATTTAATATTAGGTAAATGCCTTTCCATGCGCATTTGGTGGATCGTCTACAACCGATGAGAGACTCTTCTTTTTCAATGTGACAAAATAAATCGACACACTGCCGGTCGCGTATGATCTACCTAATATGAAGCAGGCGTAATAATGTCCATCCATATCAGAAAAATGTAAGGATAGCTTGAGTAGGGTTGGGTTGGGTTAAATTGTCTATCCTTACATTTCTCTGCTACAATATAATGAATTTGGATTTTCACTAAACTTCGAGTTAACAAGGCTAAAACAAAAACGGGTAAATTTCCTTTAATACGCCCATCGCTTTTATTATTATGATATCAGAACACTCAAAAAATTATTTTATGCTTTTTAGTCCACTTTATAAAAGCTTGTTTTCAAAAAGTTTTTTTTTCTAAATTTATTTTTTAATTTTTAGATTTGTGTAAGTCTATGCATTTCTAATTTTGGTCGAGATCGAACAAACTAAAGTCTTACCTCTTCTACGCCCCCCCCCCTTTTTAGTGGGAGAGCATGTGAATTTTGAAATCAATCAGATACCTACGTGGAAGTCAGTTGAAAGTAATCAGAAAAACTCGTTATTAAATCGTCCATTTTGAATCCACCATATTGAATTTTTGTAATCTGATCAAAAATTCGTAATCCTCATCCTCAAAAACCCCCAGATACCAATTTTGGTGAAAATCCAACAAACTAAAATTTTACCCCCTCTCCGCCCTCCACGTTAGGGGGGAGGTAGGCAGTCAGTGATACCACATTATTGGATTGTCATCGGAACTATAACGGTATGCAAAATTTGAAGTGAATCGGATACGTGGAAGTCAGTGGAAAGTAATCAGAAAAACTTGACATTAAATCGTCCATTTTGAATCCGCCATATTGAATTTTTGTAATCTGTTCAAAAATTCGTAATCTTCATCCTCAAAAACCCCTAGATACCAATTTTGGTGGAAATCCAACAAACTAAAATTTTACCCCCTCTCCGCCCTCCAGGTTAGGGGTGAGGTAGGCAGTCAGTGATACCACATTATTGGATTGTCATCGGAACTATAACGGTATGCAAAATTTGAAGTGAATCGGATACGTGGAAGTCAGTTGAAAGTAATCAGAAAAACTTGACATTAAATCCTCCATTTTGAATTCGCCATATTGAATTTTTGTAATCTGATCAAAAATTCGTAATTCTCATCCTCAAAAACCCCCAGATACCAATTTTGGTTGAAATCGGACAAACTAAAGTTTTACCCCCTCTCCACCCCCCACGTTAGGGGGGTGGTGGAATATTACGTATATGGTGGTAGGTACCCGATGAAACCATATTATTGTATTGTCACCGGAACTAAGACGCTATGCGAAATTTGAAGTCAATCGGATGTTTGGAAGTTCTTCAAAAATGAGTTGCAAGATATGATTACATACATACATACATACAGGTGAAGTTAAATAAAAGCTTGTAAAAATGGAAGTTGTTCGGAGAAGGAACATCAGTACAAAAGATCGCTGAAAAATTTAATGTCGGAGAAACTCAAGCAGCGGAAATTGTTAATAAATATATATTAAAATTTCGCAGTTCTCTCTCATAAGCGGCACCTCCAATAACCGGACAAACTCGACGAAACCGTGAGTGTCCGCTTAGGAGGTTTCACTGTACTTACAAGGTATGTTATAATCAAAATTCGGTTAGAGCTTTAGTTTCTGAGATATGTTTGGGTAGATTGTGGAGAATCATGATAATCGATGATTCTATTCTAAATCTTAACTTACTTTTCTTTGATCCAATTGAGAATTATGCACCAAAGCGGGAGGCATGCCAGGGTAAAGAGTCACCATAACGCCAATATCCCGGACTTCCACGATTGTTGCTTTGTAGATGCCGCCGAATTCTAACTCTGGTGCTCGTTCGGTTGTTAGGATCTTCTCGATAATTTCTTTGGCTTCGTCGAGGGCGTTCTGGTTGGGCGCGAAGATTTGGAAAGTTGTGTCTTCCACTTGCGATACCTAATAATAATAGCCCAACAATTTGAGATTTAATTTCATTAAATTTGTTACTGGCTATTCACTACTTTTCATATATAGAAGACGTTTAAAAACATAATTTTATCTGCTTCTCGGGGCTATATTGTTTTGGCAAAACAAAACATTTTCCAAAAAATATATTTTTGTTTTGGTTTGATTCGGTTTAGTCCGGTTCGGTTTGGTTTGGATTCACACCCTTTAGGATCCCGGAAAAGAAGTCAAAGTTTTTTTTTAGAAAAAATATTTTGGAAAGAGAACCCTTAGTCGAACTATTTTTTACCAGCGATGTTTTATAATAGCGATCTTTTGAAACGTGCCATTACGATCCGCGCTATTTTGAACACGCGCTCAAATGAGCGCGTTATTTTGATACGCGCTGTTTCGTTACAGAGCCATAACTCCTGGTTCTAGGAGCCTGCAGCTATCGTCCGTAACAGAATGGCGCCAGGAAAAATCACTTAAAGTAAACTCACGACGACCATGACTGTTGCGTGGAAAAAGAAATAGATCGTCTATAACTAAGTTCTGCTAGGACAATAGCGATGTTAGATTGATGCAAGTCTAACATCTATCAGGACCACCTTTATTTTTATGTTTGTTTTCTTATTTGATATTTTAACTTTTGATAAGTTTTACTAGTTAAAAAAATCAAGCAATTAATCAGAAATAAGTATGAAATAAAAATAAATAATAAACAAACAAAACCAAACAGTTTCATGAAGTGGTATGTCATTTTATAAGAAATTTTGTGCTGATTTTAGAAAATGAATTAAAAATGGGTACTCCTTAAAAAGTACTGCGACTTTTTATAAAAACTTACAAAAAAGCAATTTTATCAAAACAATATTTTCATAAATAAAAACGTTATAGACCTCCCAGAATGAAAACATTTGAAAAACCTCTCGCCACTCGAAAATGGCTTTATGTATCAAAGAAAGTAGCTCTGTTTAAATGCTACTTACTACACTTACAACACCTAAATGCATACCTGAACCCCAGTTTCTGCAAACAGCTTCTTTAGGTTCATTCCCCCAACTCCTAGTAACCTCGCTCTTTTATGTGGTTCAACTTCTAGTTTTTCGCAGATTGGCCAATTTTCTTTCTTGTCCTGAAATAAAAAAATCAGGATTCTTTTATGATTTTCAAACTTCTTCCTTAATCACTATAACCCTCTATAAGATTTGCCTTTTAGATTACTTCGATCCATTTTTTTTTTAATTAATCATATATTTATTTTTATGTAGCTTTTAATTTTGATCAACTTTTATTAATAAAACACTTTTATTGTTGATATACCAAAAAAGTCCATTTTAATGAAAACTTCTGCATGCTGCAAAACCTATATTAAAAGAGGCAAACATCAACATTTTAATATCTTAATTTTTTTTAAGACAACGATAAAATAAAAGACTAAATTAAATCACAACAGCAACAAATGTGAGAACAAATTATAAAATGACAAATTGCTGACGCAATTTAATTTCCGCTGTATACACTGGGATTTCACAAATTTAATGTAATTTTATTTCGATGCTTTATAAACTCGGCAAAAGCCCTTAGAAGTAGTCAGTAGATTCCAACTCAACTTTTCTTGATTCCGTTTTTTTTTCAGTTATTTAGTGTTACGGGTAACATAGTACCTATTTTAAAAGTTGTTTTTACCTTTCTTGGTTTATTTATGCAGTCGTTCATAATATTTAAAATCTGTGTCTTGGCAAGTTTGGCTCGTTCCAGTGCTTCCATCACAATTTTTAGTGGCAATCCTGGAATTTTTATGTCAGCTTGTAATGCTGTTATACCCTTCTTGGTGCCTGCAACTAAAATAGAAAATAAAAATATCTGTTAGGACTTTAAAATAAGTAAGTACAAGCTAAAATTATATACAAAGGGGATACAATTGAATCAAAAAATTATTTATAATTTACAAAACATGAGATATATGTACACTTGCGGCATCATAAAAGTGAAACTGATAAAGAGTTTGTCATTTTGTATTTCATTCTTGCAACTAAAGAAAAACATGCCAAAATGTAATCCGGTAATTTACCATACAATTTCAAATATTTATCCCGTATCACTTTCATGATGCCAATAGTGTATAGTCCTTGCCATACGCAGTTACTTTTGTGACTTTGGCGTGAAATAAACATATTTCCTAACCAGAAATATATTAAAAAGTAAAGTATAAAAGTAAAGCTAAAACTGTCATTGTCTCTGGATAAAAAGATGCTGACTGTAGGTTGACAAAAAAAACGCACAGATAAAAATGACTCAAAGACCATTTTTCAGATTTTTTTTTTGTTGCTATTAGTATGCATATGATAAATACAGAGGTTGGAAATGTCACAAGAATCAGCGCCTCTACAACGTTGTGCTCTTGTACTAAACATTTACAGGGTAATTTGAAACAATATAGCGCTTGCGCAGTTTGTCTCTAAGCTACAGGGTGGCTATATCTTATATGGTGTTTTGAATAGTTTTTATCAAATTAAATTTTAACACCAAAAAACCCATTCTACTTGTTAATTACATAGTTTTAAATTTAAATGCTGCGCGCTGATAATAATGAGTTATTTTGTGTCAACGCTCAATTTGCTTAAAAACACTTTATAAATACCAATCAGTAAGGAAGCTTAATAAAATAATTTTTTAATTAATAACTACTAGCAATAAAACAAAGGAATGTTGATTTTTTATTCAATCTAAGGTTTAAAAGTTTGTTTCCCATTAATTTAGGTACATAAATCTCCTTAAGAGGCTAATTTTCTAGTTCAAAAATTGCTTTGACGAAAATTATGCAGCAAATTCCTTTTTATAGGTGCACAGAAAATATTTATATTATCTACATTCACTTAAATTAATAATGGACACTTTTACAATGCTTTATACTAATAATGTTGCAAATATAGGTTACTTTTCTATAAACAGAAACTTTTTTAATTGTTTTTTCGTGAAAAATAAAAACTAATGGATATTGAAAATTTTGACAAGCTTAGTATTACTAAGGTAATGTAAAAATGTATTTAAATTAAACATTATATAAATTTACAGTCTTAACCTATATTAACTAGGTATTAATGGGTGTTTAAAGAAAAGTAATGTAAGCCCTTTAAATAAAAGTAAAGCTGCAATGTCGGTAATGTAATATTGCTGGTAATTCATTTAATTATACAGGGTCCGGCATAATGATGACCTTTTGCACCGCCAATGTGCCCGAATCACTGAAGAGAGGGGAAGCTTAGCGTAGTCGGTTGCTAGCTCGCGGTTGTCATGTCATGTCAAAAGTAGGTAACGAATCTGTGATTACGACGCACAGAACTTTTCGTACGCACTTCGCACTTGTTAGACATGCTTTAGTTCCAGATACTTTGGGGATACCTGAAAACTATCCCCGAACCATTGACGAATTGAAAGCAGCAATACGCCAAAATTTCGTCTTTCATCAAAGTTAGCCAGTTCTTTAGCCGAAGTATTTTTAGCCACTCATCAAATAACTTTGGGTTCCATTTGGGAAAGCGATGGCTCTTGCCAACATAGTCTTCACACCCACAAACATAAAATTGTCTTCTTTTAAATTTCTTAAGCGGCGGATCGCCCTCATCAATACTATTTTGCCAATGTCAGTCATAATCACAGTAAACTATATGGTCATAATCAAAAACATATACCGGTAGAGTATACATAATATTTTTACACCAGGGGTGACGGTTAGGGTCACTGCATCCTGGAAGCCTGGCGTCTCCAAGGGTAGCGACACGAGTGTCAAAACCGTACTCAAATTTCCATAGACGTTCGTGAAAAATACTCATTTTTATACAGTCTGAGAAAAACAAATGTTTTAATAAAACTTAAAAAGAACTCGTTTTTGTACAGCTTAAGAAATAAAAAATATTTTCCTTGAGTTTTTGGGTTGTGAGTATTTATTGTAGGTATATTAATTGTTAAAAATTATTTTCTTTTAAATATTATCTGTGTTTTTTGTAAAAAAATAATACGTACTAAATAAACAAAAAAGACAAAAAAACTATTTCTATGTTAAAAGTTTATTAATAGTATATAATACATCAAGAGACAAAATGAAACTTTTATCACGATGTTTATACGCTATTTTTCGCACTGTTTAGTTTATTTTTCAATTTTTTTCCCATTTTTTGGGTATTTTTAGGTTTTGTGGTTTTTTTTAGTCCCTTTTTTTTTAATCGGGATTTTTACATTTTATCCAAAGACAAAAAATGCCCAAATACAGTTCGACTTTTAGTAAGGTTCTACTTTAATTACTTAAAATTTTATAGTACATTTCATATAAATATCTTAATATTATTGTTCGAAAGTATAAACTTCGAAAATCATTTTCTTCGGAAACGAAAAATTGTTCGAAAACATTTTCATCGAACAAGATTGTTCGAAAACGTTTTCTTCGAAAGGAAAATTGTTCGCAAACGTTTTCTTCAAACAGAAATTTGTTCGAAATCATTTTGTTCGAACGGAAATTTGTTCCAAAACATTTTCTTTGAACGGAAATTTGTTCGAAAATATTTTCTTCAAATGGAAATTTGTTCAAAAACATTTCTTTAAAAACAAATTTTTCGAAAAAAAAATATTAGACCCGGCTTGACAAACTTAACATAACTCATATAGTTCGACTAATGGAGTCTTCTTCTAACAATTTTTGGAAACAAAAACTTCTATGACTTCTTTTTTGGGATCCTAGAGGGTGTGAAACCAAACCGAACCAACCGAAACCTATTTTCGAAAAATGATTTCCCTAAATTAGCTTTCCGGTCCTCATTCTGGAAGATTGAAATCGGTGTTACTCTAACCTTTCTCAATTGAGCGCATCAGGGGGTATCTGGATCGGTTCGGATACGTTTGCGATCAATTGACAAAGTTTAGAAAAATACCAATTTCGACCTTCCAAAAGGAGGAAAGTAGACAAATTTTCAGACAGTTTACGATCCCGGGAAAGAAGTCAGGGTTTTTTTGTGCCTTAGTCAAACTATATGAATTGTGTTAGGTTTGGAAATCCAGGCCTAGAGCGTATTTTTTCGAAAAGCTTGCTTTCGAAGAAAATGTTTTTTATTCGTAGAAAATGTTTTTGAACAACTGTTGCTTACGAACAAATTTTAGTTCGAAAACAAATTTCCGTTCAAAGAAATGGTGTTCGAACAAATTTCCGTTTGAAAAAAATGTTTTCGAACAAATTTCCGAAAGAAGAAAATCTTTTCAAACAATTTTCCGTTCAAAGAAATGGTTTTCGAACAAATTTCCGTTAAAAAAATTTTTTTCAAAAAATTTCCATTAGAAAAAATTGTTTTTATACAAATTTCCGTTCGAAGAAAATGTTTTCGAACAAAGTTCTGCGACCCGTCGTGTTGCTACCCAAAAAAAATACCTAGAGATGGTAAATAAAAATTCTTAGAACTTGAGTTTTTATTGGATGTTGATTTTTTAAAACTTTTCTATGAATGTGTGTGTGTGTACCTCTTACTTCTACTTTGTTTTGCAATCATTACAGTGTAGCTACTTTCGATCTTTGTTTGGACCTTTTGTTTTTCAATCTTTTGTTTTTCGACCTTTTGAATTTTCGATCTTTTGTA
The DNA here is from genome assembly GCA_963576565.1 of Aspidapion aeneum. Taxonomy (NCBI): domain Eukaryota; kingdom Metazoa; phylum Arthropoda; class Insecta; order Coleoptera; family Brentidae; genus Aspidapion; species Aspidapion aeneum. Next base: position 90,360,897 of record OY755038.1, read on the forward strand.
CTTTCGAACTTTTGTATTTTCGACTATTTGTACTCCGACCTTTTCTTCGCGGCCCGCTTTTTTTTGAACACTAATAAAAATAATAGTAGGTGTATATTATAAACCTAGGGACTACAGTGTTTATAGTCCTTGCAATATCCCAAGTCTCTTTGCTATCCTTTTTTATTTTTCTGCTATAAAGAAGACAGAAAATAGCATCGAAAATCATTGTTGGCCCCAGATTGCAATTGGCAGTTGCAAGCCTGTCTGTCTATCAGAGTTTAAATTGAGAATGAAAGTTAACTTTCAAAACAAAAAATTTAGTAGTAAAAATATTTTGAAAAGTTAATATTTAAAAGTATTAACATAGTCTCAGAAAAATAGTCGCGCTTGCACGCTTTTTTCGATCTTCAGTCCCATCCGTAATAACTACACAGCAAAATTCAAGAAACACAGTAATTGGTAATGACAAAAAGTATGAAGACTTTCGGATGCCCTTCAAAACAACGCCTTTAAAAAACTAATTCAAAAAGTTTGTAAAACTATTGTTTAAAAAGATAAAACGCATTGTTAGAATTAATGATGCATTGCGACAAACTAATTTTGGAAGACTAAGAAAATGAAACAGCTAGTTGATGTCGTTCCTCTCGTCATATCTGAGGATGGCAATTCATGAGATGATTTTTTTGGGACGATGAGAATAAATTATTTTTGCGTAGTTCGTTTTTAGTTAGATTTTAGATTTTCGGTTTTTTGGTTGGTTTTATTTTATTTTAAGAAAATAGGTTTACAAAACCATACAAATAAAGCTTAATATAATTTGTACAGTAGGTGTTTCATAAACCACTTTTATTTATGATTCCAAGATTGTTGTCAAATGATCAGCTGTTCTGTTTAGGGAAAGACATTGTTCTTTGGGTCTTATAAAATACCCATTTAGTTTAAAACGCTCTTGAGTTTTTATTAAAGTTACTTAAAACTACAATAATATAAAAGGCTTAATAGAGACAATCGTACATGGTGTCAGGTGTAAAAATAATAAACAAAAGTCACGTATTTTCCGAAAAAACGCAAAAATTCCATCACCTAGCCTAAAAGTTCAGGTAGCTTTCAACATCAATAGTTAAAAGTGGAATACTTAGAATTATTGTTTGCCATGGAAGAACTACACAGGAAAAATGAAGATTTACAAGCTCAAGTAGACCGTATGGAGCGGCCCTTGGCACAGATACAAGTTCTGGGTGGCACAGCAAACACAACAACAGTGACAAATGTACCACCCCCAGAAAAATTTTCATTTGTTCCGGTCGAGTGGAACAGGTGGTTGGTAAATTACGAGCGTTACAGAAACGTGACAAATGCAAGTGCAATGCCAGAAAAAGCACAAGTGGACAGTTTGTTACTCCATATGGGACCTGAAGTCAATCAGTTATTAGATGGTTGTAGCCCAACAGACCTTCACATGAGTTCTTACAAGAACATGACAAATTTTTTCCATGACTACTTTATTAAAAAAGTCAATGTTTGCATGGAACGAGCCAAGTTCAACACAAGAAGTCAACAAGAAGGTGAGACATCTCAAGAATACATTTCAACAGTCATTGCCTTGTCAAAAACCTGCAATTATGGTACAATGACAGATGAATTAGCTCGAGAAAGACTAGTTGTGGGTATTTTAGAGAAAAAGTTGTCATTGACGTTGCAGCTTGATAGTAATTTGACGCTAGAAACAGCCAAAGCTAAAATCTTGCAAAGCGAACGAGTTAAGCTGGACAATAAACAACTTATCGATGACACAGCAGGTGTAAACAGAGTTTTTACAAATAAGAGACCAAAACATCAAAAAAATGAGGAATCACACTCTACAAAAACCTATCCACAATGTGGTAGATGTAGAAAAAAACCAAGTCATCGGTTACAAGACTGCCCTGCATTAAAAGTACGTTGTGAAAAATGTTCAATCAAAGGTCATTACAAACAAATGGGCAAAACCAGGTCTGTAGCAACTCCTGGTAAACACAAAAAAGTCAATGAGGTAGAGGACAGTTCAGACGAGTCATCATCAGACTCTGATGTAAACCAAATTGTACGAGAAATACAAGGAGACAAAGAAACAGCTTGGAAAATAGCCTTAAAATTACCTCAAGGAGAAGTTATCTTTAAAATAGACTCAGGTGCAGATGTTACAATACTAAACAAAGCATCATATGATAAGTTGGTACAGAAACCAAAACTAAAATGCACTAAAACTAAATTAAAGGGTCCAGGAGGATACAGATTGAACATACTAGGCAAATGTAAACTTAAAGTCAAGCACAAGGGTGAAGACAGGATAATAAAGACATATATCATGGAAACCCATGAAAATCTACTTGGTAGACCTGCCATTAAAGACCTTAACCTTATAAAATGGCTAAATAGTCTTGAAAAGACAGAAAAAATTCAAATGAGCAACTTACTCTACAAAAAGTGATAAAAACACAACCTGAACTGTTCAATAAAATTGGAAAGCTTAAAAACTATGAATATGAAATTAAGATGGTAGAAAACTGTAAACCTTTTTCAATTTCTACACCTAGACGTATAGCACTTCCATTAATGGACAGAGTGGAAAAAGAACTGAAGAAAATGGTAGAAGAAGATATCATTGAGCCTGTTGAGGGCAACAATCCAACACCATGGTGTGCACAATGGTTTGTGTACCTAAAAACAAAAATCAAGTACGTATATGTGCAGATTTTACTGAATTGAATAAGTACGCACTCAGAGAGAAAATAATTTTGCCAACAGTAGATTCTACACTCGCACAACTTAAAAATGCAAAAGTATTTTCAAAATTAGACTGTGTATCAAGTTTTTGGCAACTGCCTCTTTTAAATGATTCAAAACAATATACAGCATTTCTTACACTCTTCGGTAGATATTTTTACAAAAGGGTACCTTTTGGCGTAACATCAGCCCCAGAAATTTTTCAGTGTGCCATGAACAAATTGTTTAAAGATCAGGAAGGAGTTCTGGTTCACATTGATGATGTAACAGTATTTGCTGACACAGTAGAGCAACATAACATAAGACTTAACAGTGTCTTAAAGATTTTAAAAGAAAATGGACTAACTTTAAATCAATCCAAATGTCAGATTGGTATCACAGAAATCAAACTACTAGGACATATTATTGGACAATCTGGTATTAAAATCGATAGTGACAATATAAAAGCAATAGTTGAATTTGAAGAACCAAGAACAGTAACACATGTGAGACAATTCCTCGGAATGATAAATCATTTAACGAAATTTCTAAAAAATGTCACTAATGAAACAAAACCCTTACGTGAGCTGTTGAAACATAATATAACATTTCATTTTAATGAAATTCATAGAGAATGCTTCAATAAATTCAAAAAACTTGTGACGAGTGCTCCAGTTTTGAAAGTCTATGATGTCAACAGACTCCAGTTCTTTTGGAATAGGGGGTACCTTGGAACAATTACAGCCAGATGGAAGATGGGCTCCTGTACTTTACTGCTCAAAAAGTTTGAGTGAAACACAACAACGATACGCACAGATTGAAAAGAAAGCCTATGCCATTGTTTGGGTATGTGAAATACTAGAAGAATACTTATTGGGTAAAGAATTCATCATTTAACAATTTTGAAGAAAAAACCAATAAATGATTTAACAGTCAGACTTCAAAGATTTCGTTTAAAATTAAGTAGATTTATGTTTAATATTGACCATGTCGCTGTGAAGAAATTCTACGTACCAGATACTTTGTCAAGACAGCCTTTAAGAAACACAGAAAATTCTAAAGATATCTTGAAAGAAGAGGTAGAATGTTATGTAAATGTGATTAGACAAGAAACTGAAGATAATTTAAAGATAACTCATGAACAAGTAAAAAAATTACAGAAAAAAGAGTTTAAGAAACTGTGAAAGTGAATATGTAATACATGGATGGCCAGAAAATTCATTAAATGTAGTTGAAGAATGTCAAAAATCACTCACTCACTCTCTCTCTTTTTGATTTAGTTGATGACAAAGGATGGGAGAAGTGGGGGAGAGTCAGGGACAAACTTTATCGCTTATCAGTCCAACAAAAAGTCAACCTAAATGATTCTATTGATGTTCATAATAGCACATTTATTAGCAAATCTAAGTCAAATCCAGGATCAGTCATTTAGTTTTGAAACCAGTTTTTTTGAGGAAGTTTTTAATAATGAATTCCAAGTCACAATACCCCAAAAAAATAATTTTTCAGACTTTGAGTTTAGTGATAGAACTATTAACTTATCTCAGGCCAACTTTAGTCAACAAGAAATGAAACTTCTTAATCTAGGTATTAAGTTCAATTTGAGTGGGTCTCCGAAGTCGAGTGAGTTCTGGGACTTGGCTATAGATACTGAAAAGGTCATTGAGTCCACTAGAAATCCAGATAAACACCTTTTAAGATCACAAGCAGCTGTTATCCTAAATAAATCTTATAATTCTCTACAATCTCCAAAACAAAAAAGCTTACAATTCTCCACTCTAAATAATATAAAAAAGAAAATTAAGGATAAAAATTTAATTATTACAAAAGCTGACAAAGGGAATTCCATGGTTATCTTAAATAAAAATGACTATGTTGAAAGTACTGAAAAATTTTTAAGGGAGGGCTTTAACGAAATTAATAGTAACCCAACAACAAAATACTTCAATCAGACCAAAAAAATTTTAGACCTTACCAAAGATACTTTAAACTTTTTCAAAAAAAGAAAACAGGATCTGTACCCAAAAAATCCATCAACTCCAAGACTTTATTCATTAATTAAAATACATAAACCCCCACCTTATCCTATTAGACCTGTGGTAGGTTACACTCAATCTCCAACTCATAATATTTCGAAATGGCTTAATAAACTGATTCTCGAAGAAACTGGCTTCAGTAATCCATTTTCTATAAAAAACAGCAAACAGTTAACAGATCATATTAAAAATATAACCCTACCTGAAGGTACAATTTTGGTGTCTTTTGATGTTAAGAACCTCTTCCCCAGCGTACCACCTGAGGATTGCATTGAAATTACACGTACCCTTTTCTTTGAAAAATCAAAACTTTTTACCTCACATATACTTGATATTTGCTTGCTTTTGGACACAGTTTTTAAACAAAATTTCTTTCAATTTAATAACAAATTTTATTATCAACCATCCGGTTTGGCCATTGGTTCTAATATTTCTCCTTTAATGGCTGAAATCTTTATGGCAAACTTATAAACCAAAATTAAAGAACATCCACTTTTCCAAAGAATTTTATTCTATTTCAGGTATGTTGATGATAGTCTGCTGGCTTTCAGGGGTACGATGGAGGAATTGAATGAGTTCTTTGTCTTTCTTAATTCCATACATCCATCTATTAAGTTTACTATGGAGACTGAGGAGGATGGAAAGATTAACTTTTTAGATCTGACCATCGAAAGATCCCAGAACAAACTTTTGTTCTCGATATATCATAAAAGCTCAAGTACTGATGCAGTAATCCCATACGACTCGAACCATCCCCAACCACAAAAAATGTGTGCTTTCAACTCCTTCTTTCATAGGCTTTTCTCCATACCGATGAATAGAGACAACTTTTACAAAGAGTATTTGTACATTTCACAAATAGCACATAACAATAAATTTCCTTATTTTATTAATAAAATTTTTTACAGACATTTAAACAAACATTTGAACAATAAATTAATTTCAAAAACTAAAGATCCCGACAAATTCTTTTTCAGTTTACCTTTCTATGGTCGAATCTCTTATAAAATCAAAAAATTCTAGAGGAATCCATTGAAAATTTGACTATCAGTTTTAAAACTCAACATACTTTGAAAAACCTTTTGTTTAATTGTAAAGATAGAATATCAGATAAATTAGAAAAACCAGGCATATACAATCTAATATGTGACACGGTCAATTGTGGAGCAATGTATGTGGGTTAAGGAACACCAAGCAATTATTAATAAGTATAAAAATACAACACTTCAAACTCCAATTGAATCCACATCAACTTTTGCAAACCACATTATCAATCAAAAACATAACTTCAACCAAGAAACTGGAGTCAAAATAACACATGTCGCTGATTTTGGTCCTAAACTCAATTTACTTGAGATCTCGGAGATTAATTACAAGATTTGAAATGGTTAAATAAATTAAATATGTTTCAGAAACGGTTTTACATTTTTATTTATATTTTTGTTTTAACCAACCTATCCTAAAATTTCAAAAAATATCCAAATCTTTCTCCTCGGATTAATTTACTAAATAAAACGAATTTTATATAAAATACATACCTGCAGGTGGTTTTGTACAATTTTATTAATGAATTAGGCCCCAGAGTTTTCTGTAATTCAATACCTAGTGTGTTGCTAACCGTAGGCGTAGTTGTTTGAGAACCCTGGAAAACCAGACAGGCCAGTAAAATCCAAATCATTTTCCGAAGAGGACTTAAAGAATCACACAAATTAATAGAATGAAACATTTTGAATTGACCAACCTATCCTAAAATTTCAAAAATATCCAAATCTTTCTCCTCGGATTAATTTACTAAAATCGAAATAAAACGAATTTTGTATAAAATACATACCTGCAGGTGATTTTGTACAATTTTATTAATGAATTAGGCCCCAGAAGTTTTCTATAATTCAATACCTAGCGTGGCGTTAACCGGAGGCGTAGAAATGTTTGAGAACTCTGGAAAACCAGACAGGCCATTATAAACCAATTCATTTTCCTAAGAGGACTCTTGTTGTAACATAAATTAACTGATCTTTACCCGCAACTAACCTTAAAATCATTCTCCACAGATTAATATAATGAAACATTTTGAAGTATAAAGATAGGATTGAGGAAGGGAGTGGGGGGGAAGGGTGGGGATTAAGGAGGTAAGCAACCCAGACCGACCTTAAAACATTTTCCTCAGAGCAATACAATACAATATAAGAACTATAATAACTAACTAACCATACCATTATAGTTAAAATCATTCTATCAAGTTGACTCTTAGTGTAATATAGATTAAATAACCTATACCTGAATTAAGAATTAAACCTAACCTAAAATTTCAAAAAAATATCCAATCTTTCTCCTCGAATTTATTTACTAAAATAAAATATAATTAATTTATATATTATACATACCTGAAAGTGATTTTGTACAATTTTATTAATAAATTAGGCCCCAGAAGTTTTCTGTAATTCAATAGACAACAGACAATAGACAATAGACAACTTTATTAATCTTTTCAGCTACAATAATGTAGATAAGATACGTCAAATACAAAAAATATAACATTAAGTGTAAATAATAATAGTGTAAATATTTAAAAAAATAAAAACGAAAACACATTTACAAAATTTGTATATATATGTATATAAATATTGAGAACAAAAATTTACCTTCTGCCCAACATGTAGTTTTCAAATTCAATTAAACTATAAAAAGTTTCTTTTAATAAAAGATTTTTGATTTCTTTTTTGAATCTTGGCAGCGACGTAGTTTGTTTGATTTTGTTTGGCAACAAGTTAAAGAATTTGCATCCAAGATAATGAGCACTTTTTTTATATACTCATGGTTGTGTTTATGGATGCTGAAGTGGTTACGACTTCTAGTTGGATAGTTGTGATAATAACTATTTAATGTAAAAATATTTTGGTGTTGAAAAATGAAAATGAGTAGTTTATATATGTAAATACTTGTTATTGTTATAATTTTATTATCCTTAAATGCAGAGCGACAAGTACCGTTGTAAGGTATATTGAAAATTAATCTTATAAGTCTCTTTTGACCTACCAATACTCTTTCCACATACCCAGCGAGGTGTTAACCGAGGATGTAGTTGTTTGAAAACTCTGGAAAACCAGATAGGCCATTATAAACAAAATCAATTGCTTAAGTTTACTCTTATTATAACATTATGAAAGGATCTTTGCACAAATAAATAATTAACTAACCTACAATACCTTAAAAACTTTCAAAACATTCTCTCCAGACAAATTAAATGAGGAGAAAGATAGAATTAAGATAAAAATTGTTCAAGGGGAAAAAAAGAATGGAAAAAAGGGGAAAAGGAAAAAAAATATAGAAATAAAGGATGGTTAGCTAACAACTTTTCTTCCCTTTAAATTAAAATAAAATTTTTCCAATGTCCTCCTATTGGCTACATGGCCTGAGGTTTGCTTACTTCCCTTGAATAACCAGACTTTCAAACTTGTTTTCTCACACTTCCTACAATAATCCCCTGGACTAAATACTAACGTTAACTATATACATAGAGGTCGCTGCGTGGATCGATGGATCATTATTATTATTTTCTATATTTAATACTCCAGTACTGGTTGAAGTTTAACTAAATTAGCTGTAATCAGTTTTCATTTGATTCCCACTCCATTTTAGAGGTTTATAAGTTAACTGTTATAGAGATATGAAACAAATTTTAAAATAATTTATTTGCATTATTGATTGTTTAGCGTTGAAGGGAAAAGATTAATGATCTTGGGTCGGCATAGATGTCGCCTTTCTTAGGTTTGTCTACCTGGCTTCCTGCCATTTTTCCTGACATAAAATTTAAACAAAGTGTAATTTGTTTGGTTTGATTGGTGTTCGGGCTTCACCCTCAAAATTAGTTTATAAGTATTCTTTAATGCTTCTTTTGTGCGTTCACATTATGAATACCTGGAGGACAATGAGGTTCCTCCCACGCAATCTATTCCTCGAAAAACTAATAATGTTAGGTTACCTAAAATAGATATTCCGACATTTTCCGGTGACCTAAAGTCGTTTAGATACTTTCATGATATGTATAAATCCCTAGTGCATGAAAATTCTGATCTTTCAGATATAGAAAAGTTTAACCATTTGCTATCTGCTCTTGAAGGTTCACCTTTGGCTCTCAATGTACTCCTCTATCCGCAGAAAATTATAATAGTGCTTATCAATCCTTAATTGATCGTTACGATGTACCGAGATTAATCGCTTTTTCTCACCTTCAAGCACTAGATAATGCACCCTACCTCTCAAACGCTAAAGATTCTAAACCGCTACGTACATTAGTGGATACATTTACAGAAAATCTTTCTTCTCTAAAAACTATGAATTTTCCAGTTTCAGAATGGGATTTCTTGTTATTCTTCATGTTTTCTAAACATCTAGATAAAGAGACTATTACTCGTTTTGAAATGGAAGAACATAGAGCGGAAAAGCACATTCCAAAGTTTGAAACTTTAAAACAATTCGTTCTCAACCAGTGTAACGCTCTCGACGCTATAGAATTTTCTGTATCCACAACAAACGTTAAATCCAGCGGAATTGCTTCAGAATCACAATATAAAAAATCAAAACCGCCGTTTTCTAATCAAAACTCCACGCAAAAATATCGTTCAAATGAATTTTTTACTTCAAATAATAATACGCATAATAATAATACGCAAAATAATAATACGCAAAATAATAATACGCAAAATTTCTGCTCTTTCTGCCATAAAACTGATCATTTTATTTATCGGTGCCAAAGTTTTCAAAATAAGTCTGTACAAGATCGCTTCAACTTTGTTCGACAAAAAGGTTGGTGTACCAACTGTCTTAGCTCCAGGCACAGATTCAAAAATTGTAATTCTCCGCATGTATGTCGTTTCTGTTCTCTAAAACATAATAGTTTGATTCACCTAGAACGAGCAAATAACCCAACTGATTCATCACCAATGCCCAATTCGCAAAATCATATTTCAAATGATATTCAAAATATCAATTTAGAAAATCAAATTCCGCAAAATTCTTCTCCAAGCTATTGTGGGCTAAGTGCTTGCAATAAAACTACATTATTATCAACAGCAATTGCTGAAATTCGTGACCAATATGGAAGCTATCATAAAATACGAATGCTCCTGGACGGAGGATCTCAGTTAACTTATATATCAGAATCGTTCGCTAACAAACTAGGACTCAAGAAGTTTGATTGTTCGTTGTCTATATATGGTCTTGGACAAATGTTTGAACGTACCTCAAAAGGGGGGGTTACCTGCACCCTAAACCAGTCGACACCCACCTTTTGCACAGACGCGATTATCTTGCCTAATCTTTGTCCATTTTTACCGTCAGCCACTAGTCATCCAGCTTCTTGGCCGCACATTTCACAGATTGAGCTTTCCGATCCTAACTGGTTTAAACCTTCATCGATCGACCTTCTAGTAGGCGCAAATTTGTATCCTTATATTTTACAAAATGGCCGCTTGACCAGCAAATCAAACGAACCTGTAGCAATGCTAACTTCATTCGGTTGGGTACTTTCCGGGAACATTGGACAAATCGGGACGTGTACGAACTCCTTTTTTTTACATGCAGAAAACAATACGCTGTCTCTAGAAAAGACAATGCAAAAATTCTGGGAGTCGGAAGAACTACCAGAACTACCATTTAACTCTCCGGAAGAAAACTTAGCAGAAAAAATATTTTGCAAAACTCATACTCGCGTTGATTCCGGCCGCTATCATGTACAATTACCTTTTAAAAACGACTTAGAACCTTATTTTCCTAAGAATGAGTCTCGTGCACCCGCTTTGCGTCGTTTTTACATGCTCGAAAAAGGACTTTTATTAAATTCAGATATTTATAAAAAATATTCCGATATAATTCGTGAATATTTAGATTTAGACTACATGGAGGAAGTTCATAAAACCGCGAATCCAATAAGCTCATATATTATACCCCATCATTTCGTAAAAAAGGGCGAATCTATTCGAATTGTTTATGATGCTTCAATGAAAATTTCAAATCAAAATCTATCCTTAAATGACACTCTCTTAGTAGGTAAAAAACTGCAGCACGACATAGTAAAAATTTTGCTTAATTTTCGGATTTATCCAGTCGTTTTTACTTGTGACATTAAGGGAATATTTAATCAAATTCTAATTGATCCCAAGCACCGTGATTTTCAAAGAATTTTATGGCGCTTTTCGCCAAATGAACCTATCAAAGAGTATAGGTGGAAAAGAATGATTTTTGGTTTATCAAGTTCTCCATTTTTGGTCAATCGTGTAATAATGCAACTTTCAGAAGATGAAAAATTGAATTACCCAAAAGCTTCTGAGGTTTTAAAAACTGACATTTATATAGACGATTGTGCCAGCGGAAGCTTTTCCCTTGCAGAAGCGAAATTAATCCGCGACGATTTAATAAAATGTCTGGCATCCGGTGGATTTGAGTTGCGTAAATGGAGTAGCAATAGTCCTGAATTTTTAGCTGAGCTACCTGAAACACATATCCAACTCAATCCCTCAGAGTTTGACATTGACGCGACTACCATTAAAATCTTAGGTCTACGCTGGCAACCGTCAAATGACTTTTTTAATTATTCTGTTCAAAATATAAGCGCCACTTCGTGTACAAAACGCGCTATCCTAAGCCTGAGTGCCAGGATTTTCGATCCCCTTGGATTTCTGGCACCCGTCACACTTTTTGCTAAATTAATGATTCAAACGTTGTGGATGGAGGGTTTGGATTGGGACGCAACCCCGTGTGTCGATACCATCGAACGATGGACACAGTTTAGGGATCAATTACCGCTTTTATCGCAACTTGAAATACCGCGTCAAATTACTTTAAATAAAATTAATAAAGAGTGCGATATTCTTGGTTTTTGTGACGCATCACAGAAAGCAATGGCTTGCGTTATTTATTTACGATTTTCTGATGATTCGGGTAAAGCCAAAATATTTTTTGTTATGGGTAAAACTAAAGTAGCTCCCATTAGAAAGAATTTATCAATTCCGCGATTAGAACTTGAGTCTGCTCTCATGCTTTCTAAGTTAATTTCGTATGCAACTGACGTTTTCAAAAATAACTTACAAGTTCAAAATATCTACGCGTGGTCTGATTCCACTATCGCTTTGTATTGGATCAAAAGTCCACCTTACAAATGGAAAACATTTGTTTCTAACAGAGTTTCTAGAATTCAGGAAAATGTAGCACCTTCTGCGTGGTATAACGTGACTTCTGAAGATAACCCGAGTGACTGCGCGTCAAGGTCGCTTTTTCCGCGCGATTTACTTAGTTCAAGTAACTGGTTTACAGGTCCAAAATGGCTTGAAGAACCAAAAGAAAATTGGCCTAAATCAATCGAAATTAAATTAGACAAAGAATTGGCCTCCTCGGAGGAGCGTAATTATCTATCTTTCGCTACATTTACTGAAGATTCTAACTGCTTTGACCGCTTAATTGAAAAATTTTCATCTCTACCACAACTGCAAAGAATTGTTGCATATATTCTCCGATTTGTGAAACTCTTACGTCAAAAAACGGTTCCTCTTGAGGTAAAATTTAGTGAAAATCTCACAATCTCAGAGTTGGATAATGCTCTTTTTTCTTTAACAAAGTTTGTTCAGCACAAGGTTTTTGCCGAGGACATAGCAAATATTACTGCAAATAAAAGTCCTGCTAAATATTTAAGAAAATTAGGAGCTTTCTTGGATAAAAATGGTATTCTGCGTGTTGGAGGCCGCTTAATAAATGCTAAATTACATTATGATCAAAAACACCCAGCAATTCTTCCACGCGATCACCGTCTTACAAAATTAATTATCGACCACTTTAATACTATCTACCTTCATCCAGGAAGACAAACTTTATTATTTTTGCTTATGCAGCGATTTTGGATCTTGTCACCTAGGCGTGCTATCACGTCAGTGCTATCAAATTGTAAAAATTGCTGGATCCTTAATCCAAAACCTTATCAACCAGGCCCTATGGGCAATCTACCTGTTCTACGGGTATCTCAAATAAAACCCTTTAGCTGTATTGGAATAGACTATGCAGGGTTTTTTACTACCGCTTTATCTAAAACACGAAACCCAAAAACGACCAAGTCGTACGTGTGCATTTTTAAGTGCTTCGCCACTTGCGCAATGCATCTAGAGATCGTTTCAGATTTATCTTGTGAAGCATTTATGAGTGCATTTCGTAGGTTTACCTCACGTAGAGGAAGAGTTTCCCGGATAGTGTCAGACAATGCAACTTGCTTCACGGCTGCAGATAAACAATTGCGGGAGATTTTTAAAAAATCTGCTGAAAAGGAACACATTGAATGGCACTTTCAACCACCCTCAGCCCCACATTTTTCGGGATTAGCTGAATCAGGCGTCAAGTCCTTTAAAACACATTTACATAGGGTTGTTGGTGACCAGATTTTAACATTTGAGGAATTTTACACAGTTATCGTCCAAATTCAATCCTTATTAAATAGCAGACCGCTCTGCAGCGTCTCTTCTGATCCTAACGATCTTTCTGTCCTAATCCCAGGACATTTTCTCACCCTGGAACCTCTATCCGCCTTGCCTGATCACGATTTATCGCATCTAAAACTAAACCGATTGGATAGGTGGCAAATGCTTCAACGTATGCACCAGGATTTTTGGGCAAGATGGAAAAACGAATATTTAAATACGTTGCAACAGAGGGGAAAGTGGCTGGAACCCACTTTTCCTCTTCCTGAAATTGGAACTTTGGTGGTCATTAAAGCAGATAATGTCTCGCCATCGCAGTGGCCTCTAGGTAGAATCTTAGAGCTACATCCCGGCAAAGATAAAGTAGTAAGAGTAGCGACAGTAGTAACTTGTCAAGGAACTTACAAAAGACCTTTAGTCAAGTTGTGTCCACTGCCCTTTGCTGAAAAGCATTAAAAGAATAATGATTCTTTTCGGGGCGGAGCATGTTCGGGCTTCACCCTCAAAATTAGTTTATAAGTATTCTTTGAATTATGTTTTCGTTTAATGTTGCATTTCCTATCAAAGGAATTATTTTCTTTATTTTTATTGGGTTATTTTAGGTAATAATTAAATATTCATATATTTTTATAATGAAACCTTTATTTTCTTGTCGCGTCGCGTAAACTTTTACAATCTCGCGCATTCATCAAAAAATCCAAATATATGGACTTGAGCTTGCACGAGAAGTGCCCTCATGCGTCAAGAATATGAGGCAGAAAACCGTCAGAAAATGACGGAGACACTTATCAAAAACTCGAAAAAAACGGACACGTGGAGTTTAAATAAAAACTCAAAAAAGTGCCTTTGTATGCTCGAAACAAAACATGCAATTACCCGCAATTTTGACTAGCTGATGGATACTACCCCGAGAAGACGATACCAATGGTAAGTGCTTGCTCAATTTCCCGCATTTCTTATTTTAATTAAATCGTTCCGCAAATTAATATTTCAAAAAAAATTGGTAGTATACCGTATGCTAGTGCAATTGGATTTCCCTCTAGTTGTAAAAACTTTTATTTCCATTAGCATTAGTAATTTAATGATTAGTTTTTAGATATACCAAGATGAGGACACTCTTACCCATTGACGTGCTGGTGTGGGGGTTTGAATTCAAATTTCGCGCGGTTAACATACCCCGAAAGTGGAATATACTGTCATAACCTCAAAATAATTTATTTTTCTTCTTTTCCAACAATGTGGCGTAAGAAGCACAAATTTAACAAAAAAAATTTTCATTTGAAAAAATGGAAATAAGTTAAAAAATAAAAATGAAATTAAGTTAAAATTAAATATAGTTAAGAAGATATAGTTTGATGGTTGATTAGTGCCTTCAACCAAAAAAAATGTGGTAAGATATATTTGATCACTCTGAAAAGACAAATATTAAAATTTAAAATTCCTTTATCTTTAACGCAATTCTATATCTTTTGAATTACAGGATTCTCCACTTCCCACTCCTGTTCAGGATACCTCTTTTTCGCTGGATTTTGAACTAGTAATAGCATCTATTTGAACCCTCGCATTAGCTTGCTGGGGGTACGAGAGTCTTTTGAAGGTTTTTGAAAGGTATGTTACATTTTAAGGGGGTATCGGTTTAATCTATTTAATATGCACTAGAGTTGCTTCGGATGTAGTTACACTTCTTTGTTTAACTTGTTTTAGCTGATGATGGGTCTCTTTAGACTCGAAACATGTCCTAAATAAAACCCGAAACAATAAAGACTTTAGTGGAGAAGACATTCAGTTTTTCTTTGTAATTTGCAAACTCCACTTTGAGAAATGGACTATTTTTTCAAAATACAGAAATGATATAACATTTTATAGCAATTTGTTGTACTATAAAGACAGATTAATTCCTACATCTATGTTTAGAAAAACACTAGAACAAATTCATATTGGACATCAAGGTATAAATAGTTGTAAACTAAGAGCTAAACATACAGTCTGGTGGCCGAATATTAATAATTACATCACTGAAACTGTACAAAATTGTCATGAATGCTTAAAGAATCAAAATCAAGAAACAGAACCTATGACTTTGAGAAAATTGCCGGAGTGACCTTTCCAACATGTATCAGCAGACCTTTTTCAATACAGAAGTCAAGTATATCTTGTCATTCAAGATATTTACTCAAAATATCCAGAAGTAATCATTTTAAAAAATACTAAAAGTGAAGATGTTATTGAAAAACTAAAAGCAGTTTTTGGTAGGTTTGGAATACCAGAATTATTTTACTCTGACGGTGGCCCACAATTTGATAGTTTTGCCTTTAGAAAGTTTGCAAAGAATTACAATTTCAATCACATTATGAGTAGCCCTAGATTTGCACAAAGCAATGGATCAGCAGAAAGAGCTGTGCAACTGGTTAAAAAGTTGTTAAAAAAGTGTGAAGATCCATACTTGGGAATCCTAGCTTACCGTAATACTCCTCTTTCCTGCGGAAATTCTCCTGCTGAAATATTATTTGGACGTAAATTAAGAGAAGTGTTACCTACTACTCAAGAAAACTTAAAACCAAAGTTAATTGATCATAATAAAATAAAAATGATACAACATTAAGAACAAGAAAAAGCTAAAAAGAATTATGACAAAAGACATAAGTCGAAAATTTTACCTTTATTCGAAGAAAATGATCAACTTTTTATTAAAGATATAAAACTTGGTGGAAACATTATCCGAAATTGCAAAGAACTAAATTCATTTATGGTAGAAACAGAAGATGGTGATATTTTCAGAAGAAATCGCAAATTTTTGATTAAACTTCCAAGTAAAACTGAAGACTTGACTAAAAAGGAGAAAAAGTCACAAAATAAGACTAATGAAAATAAAAAGACCAAAGATGAGACACAAAAAGAAAAAAATACAGAAGGGAGAGAAAAGAGAGAAAGAAGAAAACCAAAGAAGTTCAATGATTATGTGATGTAATAATGATTTGTTTATTCCATATAAGTGATTTGTGTTTTCTTTATATTAATCTCAAATTAAGTGTTTTCTTAGTTTAGGAATTTGTTTTCTTTAATTTAGATTTTTCTAAAAAGAAAAATTAAAAAAGAAAAGGAGATGTACAGTAGGTGTTTAGGGAAAGACATTGTTCTTTGGGTCTTATAAAATACACATTTAGTTTAAAACGCGCTTGAGTTTTTATTAAATTAAAGTTACTTAAAACTACAATAATATAAAAGGCTTAATAGAGACAATCGTACATAATTATTTTCATGTTTTGATTTGAACTTAATCCTATGAGCTTTTCAACTGCAACATTTTAAATTTAGTAATTAGTAATAGCCTCAATATAGCTATTTTTAAAAGAAAGAGTCTGTATGTCTCAATACTGTTTTTATTGAAATTCCCAAAGCCTTTGCAGTTAAATCAGTTTGGAACTTTTTTATACTTTTTAAAAGATCCATCCATCCACAAAAAATATGAGATTTTCGTATGAACATCTTTTTTATAAAAAATCATAGTAAAAGTCTGTTTTAATTTACCCTAAACAAAAAATATAAATGCTTCTTATATACTTATTATAACAAAGAAAGTAGGAAAGGAGTATGTACTACATTAACATGAGTCAAGCTAAAGTATATTTGTGGAAACTACAAATAATATTAATTTAAATTTTATTAAGTCTTTATGCTTAGGTAATCATATTAAAAACTATAATATAAATAGGGCCTAATCCTACTGAATCATAATTTTTACCAAAACAAATTGAAAAGCTTGGTATAACTCCAGCTCGAAATACATTGTAGTCGAAATACATTGTAGAAAATAACATTTGTGAAAAAATAAAATAATTAATTTATCGTTTGTTCATGGTTTGTAGCTCTACGGTCAGTCGCACTGAAAATCTTCCAGAAACTTTGGCGGCAGGGAACCCAAATTGTTCATAAATTTTTCACTACATAAAATCATATTGGGACAGAAACTTTTTTCAAAAAATTATTCCAAATCAGAATTTAAATAAAAAATAAGGAATAATCTTTCAAAGTCAAAAATTTCAAAACAATGGACAGTTTAAACACCCTTATTATAAAGGGTGGTGACCGATTATATTAACCTTAAGGTAACTAATAATTCGTGGTTTAAAAGTGAATTAAGAATACACGTGCGTTTTGTTACCAGAATTACGGGGTGATTGAACAAAAGGACTAGCCTTATTGCAAAAACTATACTTTTAATCCGACGGCGGGAATTTTCATGCCCGACCGGAAGTAGAGTCCCTGTATGTGAGAGATATTGGCGGAATAAGAGTCACGACAAGCTTTTCAAAGTAATAAAGATGAGTATCTCGAAAATACTCTACTGTCCGCGTTTGGAAAAAAAACGATCGTCTTTCTTTATCTGACAAAGACGTAGAACTTTTTATTTAAAAAAAATTATATTTGCCAACTGTGACAAATATGTATCTTGTTATCAATCAAATTATTGTTTTTTTGTCAAGTTTGTCACATTTTACAAAAATTTTATACTCATTGTTTTTCTTACATCTGCAATTCCGCGAATCCATGCGAATGCGAATCTACAAATGGATACCGGTTGTTTCATTTTCGTAAAGATAAAATTCTGCAAGAGAAATGGAAAAAAAGTTTGCTACGTCCATCTGCGAAAGTTGATGAAACACAAATATCTGCGAGGTAAGTTGATATTATGACAAGGTATTTAATATTTTATAGTTTTTAAGAATTCTTTTATAGAACTTAAGTATAAAAAACTTATTTTATTAGATGCCGTAAACCGGGTATATATTGAACGATATTTTTATATTTTCTTGAATAACTTGTTTATTAAAACATATATTTACCTAATTTTTTCAAATATAGGTTGCCCCACCGTTTGCCGGCATATATATATATATATATATATATATATATATATATATATATATATATATATATATATATATATATAACGTATTCTCCCTCTCCTATTTTTTAAAACTTATATCGTGTCCGATATAACCCCGCACCCGAGGATATATTGAACAAAGACGTTTTTCTATAGGAAACTTGCACAACAAATATTTTTTAAAATATAATTATTTTCTAGGACCTTAACTTAACATTCTTAAAAAAAATTTTTGTTGTTTTCAAAAATGTGAACACAGGAAGCAAAAACCTGCGGCGTCCAGAAACCCCTGTTTTTTTTTCAAAAATTGGTATTATTATTTTTTTCAATGAAGAAAAAGACTTTGGAATAAATGTTTGACTCTATGTCAAGGGCGTCGCCAGAGAGGGGGGGAGGGCAGCTGCCCTAGAGATTGGAACTTGGAAGTTTTTCTTAAAAAGTGACCATCAAATTCGCAAAAAAAGGAGATTATGTTTTAATTGATTTTTATTAGCTAAAGTGAGTGTTCAAATTTTCAAAAATCCTTACAAATTTAGACGTTTCCATGCGAGGAAAGCTCATTTCCATTTCCCTCGCTCTGTCTATCTGTATGTCCGTCTGTATATCCGGATGTTGGCGCTAGAACTCAAGAATGCCCAGACCTATTTTAATGAAATTCTATACAAATATACAGGGTCATTTTGCAAAGAGCCCTATAATTTTTCAGCCCATTCCCAGTTTTTTCAAGAAAGTTATGAGAAAAGTTTTCCACACAAGTTTTATAAGACCAGAGAAAATAGATTAAAGTTTAAAAAAAATTACGCCGCGGTCAATATAACCCCTGCAGTTCAATATATACCCGGTTTACGGTACCTAAATTTTTTAAAGTTTAGCTTTTTTCTAGTTCAAAAATTTTTACCACTATTTCTTGCCGCGTTGCTAATGCATTTAGTTAATATATTATCAAAAATTTAAAAGTATTTATGCATAGCTAAACAAACGTCTTGTTATTAGGCGATGTTTAAATTTAACTTTTAACTTCACACGTACTGGATTAGATCAAAATGGGTTAAAAATTCACTTATTTAAAAACTTGATTAACTTTTCTTTTTTAAACAAAAGGTATTTCCTTTAAACAATAATTAATTACGTATTTTGTTATTACAGGCTCACTTCAAAAAAGAAGATTTTTCAACTAGAACTTACATTAAAAACTGAAGCTGGACCATCCAGCCTAATATCCAAGAAAAATCCACTCTCAGTATTTCATCATGGGATAACCAAACTTTGGAAAGGGGGTTCCAAATTAAGTTTGCGTGTGGTACCTCTGGATATGTCTTTAAAAACAAAATTTCCCGCTTCCATCAATACGTACCCTACAACGCTCTATTGCGCATATTAACTTTACCCCAGGAATTCTTTTTGATATTATTTCGGTACTTAAAAACAAAATTCCAAGTCTTCAACCAGCAGAAAGGGACTGCTGTCTACACATTGATGAAACTTCTATTATTCATGGACAGTATTGTGATGGTTCATCTCTTTCTTTTGGATTCGACACTCTTTCAAATTCTAAACAAATAGCCACTCATGCAATGGTAGTCATGCTGGGGGGAATCAGCAGAGGCTGGAAACAAGTTGTCTATTTTCATTTTACGCCAGATGGAGGTATTAGTGCTGAAGATTTGTCTAATCATATTAGGGAAGTGATTACCGTTACGGACCGTTTGGGGCTTGATATTGTCAATGTAACTTCCGATATGGGGCCTTCTAATCTCGCAGTTTAAAAATTTTTTGGGATAAAATCAAGTAAAACCATTCTTCAAAATTTTTGTGCCAATCCGAATGACAATAATAAGCCATTATATTTATATGGCTGATGTACCACATATTTTTAAGAATATTCGATCCGCTTTAATCAACACCAAAATTATTGAAATTCCTCAAATTCTCGTTTAAAAGTATGATCTACCAACCAATATTGTGGATGTAAAGTATATTCAAAATTTAGCAGATTTGGAAGAAGATGAAGATTTTAAATTAGCACCTTCATTAAACTCAGAACTGCTAAATCTTAATTATTTTAATAAGATGAAGGTTTCTGTCGCACATAATGTTCTAAATTTTAATGTAGGTACTAGTTTAGAGTTTTTAAGTAATAATCAAGCATTTCCAAACATTGATAAAGATGCATTAACAACTGGTTGGTTTATTAATATTGTTAGTAAGTGGTTTAATTATGAGTTCACGAAATAGTGTGATGGGTATTTCCAAATTAAATAAAGACAAATATCAAGAAACTTTATCATTTTTAAAGGAGTATTTTTGCTCCGTAACTTAAAAATTGGTGAAAAAAAATCTTGGAAACCAGTTCAAACCGGGGCAATCTTATCCACCAAAACTATTTTGGATCTCCAGGATACATTTCTAAATTTAAAAAACTATACATTTCTTCAAACATCCCGGTTTTCTAACGATCGACTTGAAAATCTTTTCGGACAAGCCCGACTAAAACAAAGTATTCCAAATGCACTTCAGTTTAAAAATGTACTTAAAAATTTGTGTGTATCTCAATTTATTAAAGGTTTTCCATTAAACGGAAGTTACGAAAATGCCAATGATTCCAATCTTCTTGCTTTTTCGTCATTTAAGAAACTGGCAGAAGAAAATAAACATAACAAAAAATGCGATTTACCGATTATAAATGATATGGAAATAAATTTTCTTGACATTCACTTAAGTAACACCCAACTAAATATTTTGTATAGCGTTGCAGGTACGTATTAAAGACTCTTAATTTAAAATGCTAACATTGCATAAAAACTGCTTTTTCTACAACATTCAATAGCTCTTTTACAAAACTGGTAACTATTAGAGAATTTAAAAAAGGTTTATTAAAATTTCCCAGTAAAAATATTTTTGAATTATTTTTACTAATGGAAAAATGTTTTATTAATTTTAAAACTCAAATAATCCCTAAAAGAGACAAAAATTTTGATTTAAAAACAACTTTTTTGGAAGCAATGAAATCGACCAACGCAATTAAAAATTTTTCTTTAGCTTTTGACTTTCCTCAACATCCTTTGAAAAATAAATTTCTAAAAAGATATTCTGTTTTTAGAATAAGAGTTTTTTTAAAATCTGAAAGAAAAAAAATTAGACGAGAACATTTAATGATTCGCAGGATTAACAGGTCAAGCAAAAGCGTTGGAATGCAAGACTTAGTATCAAATTTTGTGTTTAATAATTAATTTCTTATAATAGCATAGAGCCCCTTTGTTCAAGGTTCGGTTACTGGCATATTACCACTGGGTGTTTCAATCAACTTGGCAAACTGGGCGATTAGTCCTGGAGTATGAACACAAAACTATAACTTACCTATATATCGCAACTTCTAAACTTTTTATTTTATATTTATAAGTATAGGTATATTTATTAACTATAGATTAGATTAAATTAGATTGCTTAATTGTTTTCAAGTAGTACCAAATGGTATAAAAACAAGGAATAATGTGTTTGGATATAAGTAATTTCTAGAATAATAGAGAATAGTACCCAACTATAAATGCAGTAGGCAGCCAACTTACTAATTTTTTAAAAATTAGCCAAGAGGTAATATTTCTTGAAAAAAAGTTAATTCAATAGGTTATATAATTTTTTAGAGTTGTTGCATTTTTGTACAAGTTCTTTATGATTCGAATTAACTTAACCAGTGTGATATAGTTTTGACTACAAAATTTAATGGTTTATGTGGTTACGGCTTTCGTAAAATTTCTAAAAAGGGCATATACTGCCTACACCAAGTTATATAAGTAGTGCCTGTAAACTAGATTGTTTAGTTTACACATGAAAACGTTTAGAGATACTTACTAACCGAAATGTCGTGTTTAAAATGAATAAAGACAATGCAAGTC
The DNA here is from genome assembly GCA_963576565.1 of Aspidapion aeneum. Taxonomy (NCBI): domain Eukaryota; kingdom Metazoa; phylum Arthropoda; class Insecta; order Coleoptera; family Brentidae; genus Aspidapion; species Aspidapion aeneum. Next base: position 90,382,900 of record OY755038.1, read on the forward strand.
CGAAATTTGTTTCCACATAACATTTTCTACAACATTCTAACAAAAAGGGCATATTCTCTTCTCTGATGGTTAGTTTATTGCTAATAAGTGCTTTAAGGGTAAAAATATATTGATCGCATCCTCGTACATACGAAAGCGTGCTTGACTCTCAGGCCAAATATTGTTATTTTGTGTAAGTTTAGTTATATGGTCAATTAAAAAGGTGCCTCTGTAATTTTCTGGTTGTAAGCAATCACTACCACTCTTGTTCAAGTGAAACAGTTTTATTTTACCCCGATATTTGAGTATTTCTTTACTGTTGTTTTTTATTAATTGCAGCTACTTTTTACTGCTCTTTTTATTATTTTAGGGATTTCGAATGCTTACTTCCATGTTATTTATCATGGAAGTAAGCAGTAAGTTTTCTGTCAAGTGATTATTATACATATAGTAGATTGTCAACTTTTTTCTCCCATCCATGAGATAATATTTTTTTAGCCAGAAAAGAAAACTATTGCCATAACTTTAATTAAAGTCATAAAAAGGGTACTTGGCGAAATCCTTGACATAAGTAGCTACCTAACATACTATTGTGCTAACATTTTATTATGTACCTAAACAAAGAATGGTTGTTAAAACACGGACAGGACAAAAACTTGAGAATCGTGTAGAATGGCCTAAGCATAGAAAAATAGGCTTATGTTTTATAATAGATAAGTTAATTGATTATATTTATAACTACCATTCAAATTGTGTCTCCTATTACGTTTAAATTAATAATTTTTAGTCTAATTTTACAGTACCTATGTATGTACCTACGGACCAAATACCTATAAACTTTTAGGTAGGTAGGTAATTACCTTTTTTACATTTAATTACGAAAATATGCATTAAATAAATTATATATGTTAGCGCCCGCTAAATTTCGCGGTTGTTTTTAAAATTTTAAAACCACACAATTGGATGACGGACAGAGTACATTTTCCGCGCATTGGACATGCGCACCAAGGATCAGTGAGATCCTTTTCTACCGCCTCGAGAAAATGGCGTGTTAATTTAGTTTCTCCAACTATTACAAATTTCTACACTTAAAAGTGCTCGATTTTGGTGTACTGAAGCATAGAACTAGAAATTTCAGCCCTTCAGCTACGTGGTACCATCATTAGATCCAGAAAGGGGCCCCTGGAACGTGGAGAAATTGGCTGCAAACTGGTGAGTGCTTTGTTTCTGATTTCCGTTGTGTGGTACCAGCAATTAACCTATGGACTTTAATTATTTCGTGATTTCGTATCAATATATTTATGTTTGTTCGCGCTTTCATTTAATAAAATAGATACAGTCCACTGCAGTTATCGTTTTACTAACTGCGGGCATACATAAGGTGTTCCTTCGAAACGAATAAGTAAATTAAGTCCATTCGACGGTGTTTTAAGGCAGCCATTTTCACATTTTCACACGGCGACCACACGGCCTTGAATTTGCCAATCGTTCGACCTTCGGTTTCGGCGCAGTTCACCTGTTTTCGGTCCGCTGCTGTGGTAACGCAGGGTCTACCGCGTGGTCGTTTCAGTAAACAAAAATCGAGAAGCAATCAAAACAAACAAGCACGATTTCTGTGATTAGATTTGTTCCATACCATTTCGATATTAAAACATTTTTCATCAATTGCGATAAATTAGTGCATGTTTTCGACAATTCGTCATTTTTCTATTTCAGAAGCATTAATTTAGCGTTAATTGTATATTTACCGACAATTTCGTCATTTCAAAGGTAAAATCATGTCTAGCAGGAAAGCCGTGCAAAAGCGCAAGGGTTTTTTGTCTGCGATCACCGAGTGTTGTGTGTTTTCACAAACCGCGGCAACGGACGCGGGAGCGAGAAGCGAGTTTCAAGTGAGGTGTTCCGATTTGGATGAAACCTTCGATAAATGCATGCTGGCACATAATGATGTCATTATGTTGATAGACGACTCGGACGACGAGGAGTTTAAAACGCAGGATGCGATCCTTTCAGAAGCTCGTAAATATTTTTATGCGTGTAAAGGGGTTTACTCTGAAATATTTCCGGTTGAGGCCCCATCCTTTTCGGGATCATATGTTCGACAAAACGAAACTCCAAAACTCAAAGAGTTAGGTATTCCCATATTTCGAGGTGATAAAAAATTATGGCCAAGCTTTTTCGATCTTTTTAATAACATTAGAGATCTGAGCCCTCAAGGGGAGAAAAACTAGAGATATCCCCAAAAAAATAACCCCAAAATTAAATTCGCCCCGCCTGGGAAAACAGAGTCTATTAAACTAAAAAACAAAGGAAAAAATCGGCAACACGCTAGAAGCTTACCTTCTGTAATTCTGCAGGAGTCCCAAAATTTCACTGGCGTCACCGCCCCTCCTTGCGACTGGAATTTCGGTCTTCAACCCGAAAACACGTGTGACTTCTTTTAGTTTTTTGGCGGAAGTGATTTATTCATTCCCCTGTCACACACAGGGTGGCGCTTCAAACTCCCAGCGTGAGCAAAAAACGCGAATGATTTCAACAAAATGATCGGGTGATCAAAAAGAAAATAACTTTCAACAAAGAGAGAAATTATCACCTGATCGGAATTTTTCCCAAACAGGACTTTCTTTTTTTGAAGGTTTTTGCAGAAAGCCCAAAAATATCAAAACAAACTTTAAGGTTAGGTTTTCCAAAAAATTCAAAATAAAACAATAAAGAAAAAATAACTGGCAGCATTAAACATTCCGCCCACCATAAAAATTCCCAATTTTTATAGAAAAACCCAAAAACAAAAAAAAAGGTTATTCAATTGCCCAAAGGGTCTAAACAATAAATTAGCATATTTGCAACAATAATTTTATCGCAATAACTATGGACGTCATACTTAAGTTAATTCAAATAAGCATGATTCACGCTACACAAGGCTTTGAAGGTTGGTTACTGGCTGGGTAACGGACATACCTTCACCAAACTACGGTCAAGTAATCCTTTCGCGGTTTTTAATTGCACGACACGGGGGATTCTATCTGGACTCGAGTAAATTTTTTCAATTCTACCGAGTGACCACTTTAATGGGGGTAGGTTTTCATCGGGAGGGGCTGTCAAGGGTTCCAAAGGGAGGAAATGTCCAGGAGTAAGACTTTGAAAGTCATGAGGATCAGGGCTCATACTACACAATGGTCGACTATTTAAAATAGCCTCAATCTGAACCAATACAGTCATCAACTCTTCAAAGGTTAGGATTTGATCCCCCACAATTCTCTTCAGATGAGTTTTCGTGGACTTTACCCCAGACTCATGGAGTCCACCAAAATGCGGACTTGCGGGTGGATTAAAACACCACTTAATCGCTAAAGTCTCAGCAGCTTGCTGACAATAGGACACAAGGAGGTTATTTGCCCCAACAAAATTAGTGCCCTGGTCACTGTAGAGGGCAGCACATCTGCCACGTCTACCAACAAATCGGCGGAGGGCAGCCAAAAATGCATCAGTGGACAAATCAGAAACAGCCTCCAGGTGAATGGCCTTTGTTGGGAAACAAACAAAAATACACCCATAAGCCTTTTGACTTTTTACACCACGACGCTTGGTTAACGTGATGGAGAATGGACCCATAAAATCTACACTAACATGGGAAAAGGGCTTCACCTGGGACACTCTAAATTTAGGAAGGTCACCCATGAATGGGTGCAATGGTTTGGGATTTACCCTGGCACAACAAAAACACTTGGAAATAACACTGTGAATGGCACTTTTCACCGACAAAATCCAAAACTGTTGATTTAGGAGGTACTCCAATAAGCGAGGACCTGGATGTCCATGCTCATTATGGAATTTTTCAATAACCAAAGTGGTAAGCCTATGAGAACGAGACAACAACATGGGGTGTTTCACCTCATATGCTAAATCAGTGTGACGTAATCTACCGCCCACCCTGAGAACACCATGGGAATCAAGAAAAGGAGCCAACTTTCGAAGAGGCTTAGCACAACTCTCACCCTTACGTATCCTTTTCAAATCTTCAAAAAAAAACTTCTTGTTGTACAACTCGCACAACAACTAAAGTAGCATAATAAAGATCTGCCTCATTGAGGGCTTTAGTAGGAAAAGATAAAGAAGGAACCTTTTTCACTCGAAAAGGTCTCAAACAAAAGGCAGCAATGCCCAAGATTTTACGTAAAGCTGAGTATTCAGTGAGTAACAGCTGTACTTCATCAAGGGGTATTTCTGTCACAAAAACAAAACGATTTTCCTCAGGGGGTAGATCAGCATCAAACGCATCAATTTTATGGTTCATAGGCCATGTTTCACTAGACTGGGCCAACCAGGATGGTCCAGTAAACCAAAGAGGATGGTCTATCAATTGACCAGGAAGTAAGCTCCGGGATAAGCAATCAGCTGGGTTCTCCTTACCATTTACATGGTACCAACAGCTGGGGGGAGCTTTCTCTTAAATAGTCGTTACACGATTGGCTACAAAAACCTTTCGTTGTGATGGACACGATTTTACCCAAGCAAGGGTAACGCTGGAGTCAGACCAAGCAAAAATCTTATCAATCGGGATGCAATCAAGATGATCGCCAACAAACTCCAATAGCTCTGCCAACAATACAGCAGCACACAATTCTAAGCGTGGAATAGAAATACTTTTCAAAGGGCACACCCTACTTTTCCCACACAAAAGGGAGATAGAAATATTTCCATCCAACTCAATTTGTCGAATATATACTGCACCACCATATGCACACATTGAGGCGTCACAAAAGCCATGCAATTCAGTGGTGACAGCATTTTGCTTCACAACATAACGAGGTATTGATATCGAAGATAATAATGGTAGTTGCCATACATAGAGTTGCCACTGTGCAACAATATCACTGGAGGGGGTATCATCCCATGAAAGACCCTGGACCCCCAAACGTTGCATTAAACACTGGGGCTAGGAACCCGAGTGGATCATATATCCTTGCAATCTCAGAGAGAATGTTTCTCTTGGTACAAGGTCTTTCCATGGGCATCACATCATAACAAAACGAATCAGATTTTGGACACCATTTTACCACCTTCACAACTGGGTGGTGTGGAACAAAATATGAATGAAAGTCAGGGTTAGAATTGTCCAATTTCAGAAGCCCCTGGTCTAGGTAATCCTGAACAAATTCTTTGTACACACTATACAAAGCAGGATTCCTCAATAATCGGTTTTCCATCATATTGAATCTACGCAATGCTTGACCTTTAGAGTCACCAAGTTCTTGTCGAGGCTCTCTGAAAGGTAAACGAACAACATATCTGCCAAACTCAGTTCCAGAATGAGCGGCAGCAAACAATTTTCCACAAAAGTCCTCATCAGAGGGAAGAGGGATTTTTGGAGGGGTCGACTCTAGTTCCCAAAACTTTTGTAAGGTATTATCCAATCCAGATTCTATAGGGGAAGACACTAAGGTCAACAAACTAATGGGTTTTTGACTTTTACGAGGACCATCAAAACCACCAAGGAGTATCCAACCAAATATTGAATTAATGGCACAAGGTCCTCCATTTTCTCCCTTTTTAAAGCCAGGCACAAGCATCTGACCAAACAAATCAACACCAATCAAAAGGTCTACACTACTAGGTTGTCCAAAATTAGGATCTGCAAAAGGTAAATCTTTTAGGTATGGCCACTGAATAGAATCATATTCTACAACAGTCACAGGTATGGTTCCACAAATTTTAGGAATAAGAATGGCATCACAGGAAAACAAACTATCAGGAAACTTGGCGGAGCCTATTTTCAATGTAACATTTCCATATGAAGTACTAGAAATCATGCCATTTATTCCCTCAATAGGAGTTCTATTCGGAGCTACTTCAAGTCCTAACCTCTCAGCCAAAGAGACAGTTACAAAGGACGCTTCACTAGCGGAATCTAAAATTGCCCGACAAGACACAAACTTGTTGTGGGCATCTAACACTAAAATTTGGGCAGTTGCAAAAATCACAGGTCTCCTCTTACGAGGTTCAAAATGGTTGCTACTGGGTGTAGCGGTAAACAATGCCTGTTTGGCACCTTCACTATTAGGTATGTGGGGGCTCTCCCCTGGACAATCATCTAAAAACACAGGTCTCCTCTTACGAGGTTCAAAATGGTTGCTACTGGGTGTAGCGGTACACAATGCCTGTTTGGCACCCTCACTATCAGGTATACGGGGGGTCTCCCCCGGACAATCAACTTGGTGGCTCGGAGAGCTTTTCACAAAGTGCAACAGGGAATGGTGAAGACCCTGGCACTGACGACACGTGGCATTTGTAGGGCATTGAGATACACCATGTTTGCCAAAGCAGTTAAAACACAATCGTTCACGCTTAACAAATTGATGGCGCTGACCTACTTCTAATTCCAGAAATCTGGTACACTTCACAAGGGGATGGTAGGGCTGTTGCTGGCAATAAACACAACCTTTATTACCAGACTGGCCTGTTCCTGTCAATAACACAGGATAGGGTGGTTGGCCACCCTTCCTAGGGGGTAGAGGAGGTGAGACCTCCTTCGGCTTATTCAAAAGAGAACTATTTTCCAAAGCCCGACAATTTTTCTCTAAGAGTTTAAACAAATCTTTATAGGACGGGATTTCCTTATCACTATACTCAATCTCAAACTGAGTTTTCAATGGGGTATCAACTTTTTGCAAAAGAAGAATCATTTTAGCAAAATCTAAAAGGTCTACATCATCATAGTTTGACAATGCTTCCAAATTTTCCCGGAAAGTGGACAACAATAACCTTAAATCATGTGGGTTGCTCGATTTTGCAGAAGGGGCTTGACAAATAGACGTCCAATAATTTGTTACCAAAAGTCTTTTATTATTAAAGCGTCTAATCATCGCATCGAAGGCTACTCGATAATTATCAGAGGTTAGCGGTATGTTCCTAATAACAGATGCAGCCTCTCCCACCAGAGCGGTATTTAAGGCTTGAAATTTAGATATTTCACTCATGTCAGCTTTATCGTGGACAAGTGACTTAAACATATCAAAAAAGGTGGACCATTTTTTAAGATTACCGTCAAAATGGGGTACCTCTATTCTTTTAATTTCAAGACCCCTGTCCACATTTACCAGGGAATGGTTCAAAATTGTCGGTGAGGCATCTTGGTAATCCTCCGGATAGAGCTCACGACAAATCGATCTAATTGTGTATTTCATTTCATCAAATTCCTGCACTAAAGTTTCCTGACTTTCTTGTATCTGATCACTACTATCCAAGCTTATAATTTCAAAATGCAATGCATCGAATTGACTTACCAGAGAAGGCACATCTTCCCATCTGGGTTTTAACTTTTTTTCCTTCTCTGCATTGCCCTGGGCTTCGACGGCTCTATTATAAGTTGTTTTTAATTTATTAAAAACGCTATTTTGTTGTTTTTTCAAAACTTTTATGTCAGACATGACAAAGCGGTTTTTATCAGATACAAAAAAGTAGGTTTTTTCGCGACAAATCCGCTAACAACACCCGGGTACGGGTCGCTAAGAACGCGGCAACAATCTCGCGCTTAACCAAAGCAAAAAACGAAGGTAAATTTCGACGAATTTCACACAAACAAATTCGAAACCCGACGAATAATCAACAATTTTCTAACCTCGGAGGTAAACAAAACAACACGTGAAGTTGTGAGGTTAGAACACACAAACGTCAATGAAATGTCAGCCAGCAAGAAAAAGAACGGGGGGGCCCGGGCCGCTGCCAAATGTCGAACGGGGGGTTTTTTTTATCGCCGCACGAGGTCATAAACCAAACTCAGGGCAACCAACCTTCAAAACCATGCGGACTCTAAAAAAAAAACCGGTACAAAAACAACAATGTCCGAATATGGCAAAAAAAACGATAAAATATGGTTGCTGCAAAAAAACTATAAAATTACCAATTTTTTAACAAAAAAAACTGTAAAATCCAAAGGGCTTTTTCAAAACATAAGGGTCTGAAGGACCAAATAGAGATCTGAGCCCTGAAGGGGAGAAAAACTAGAGATATCCCAAAAAAAATAACCCCAAAATTAAATTCGCCCCGCCTGGGAAAACAGAGTCTATTAAACTAAAAAACAAAGGAAAAAATCGGCAACACGCTAGAAGCTTACCTTCTGTAATTCTGCAGCAGTCCCAAAATTTCACTGGCGGCACCGCCCCTCCTTGTGACTGGAATTTCGGTCTTCAACCCGAAAACACGTGTGACTTCTTTTAGTTTTTTGGCGGAAGTGATTTCTTCATTCCACTGTCACACACAGGGTGGCGCTTCAAACTCCCAGCGTGAGCAAAAAACGCGAATGATTTCAACAAAATGATCAGGTGATCAAAAAGAAAATAACTTTCAACAAAGAGAGAAATTATCACCTGATCGGAATTTTTTCCAAACAGGACTTTCTTTTTTTGAAGGTTTTTGCAGAAAGCCCAAAAATATCAAAACAAACTTTAAGGTTAGGTTTTCCAAAAAATTCAAAATAACAAAAACAAACATTAAAGATCAAATCAAAGTCTAAGTAACGTCCGAAAACTTCAATATTTATTTTCATATCTCGAGGATGAGCCTTTAAAATTGATATCAGGGATTAGCTTATCTGATCAAAATTATAAAATTGCTTGCGACAAATTGGTCAATAGATATCAAAACAAGCGAGACCTCGCAAATGATGCTTTGAGCACAATTGTGAACTCTACATTAAGGGACGAGTCAGAATTGCGTGGTTTGATTGACACCTTTTCGGAATCCCTAGAAATTTTAAAATCACTTAGCTTTGACGTTGACAGTTGGGACTTTATTATTTTTTTTTATTCTGTTGGATATTCCGACGCGTTCAAATTTCGACGTGAGTCGCGCCAGTACTAATACCGAAATTCCCACTTTTCAGTCACTTTTTCAATTTCTAGAAAAGGCATGTAAAGTTTTGGAATCACTTCCTCAATCAACAGCACCCAAAAAGGTGCCTACCTATCAAAAATCAAATTCTATGCAAAATCAGTTTGGACAAAAGCCTACCTATAAATCATCCAATTCGCCTTTTATGGGACTGGCTGGCACCTCAACTGATTCAAGTACGGGAATAAAATGTTTCCGGTGTAATCAAGGTCACGTGCTTTCGAAATGTAAAACATTTCTTGACCTATCGCCTATCGATCGCCTATCTTTTGTCAAACAGAAAAAATTATGTCTAGCGTGTTTTCATCCCTCGCATGGGGTAGACACGTGCAAATCAAAATATTCATGCAGGACTTGCAATAGTAAAAGGCACCACACTTTAACTCATATCTTAGAAACTAATAAAGAGTCTGGAAGCCAAGATACTAGTCCTGTCATTCACACACCACCTGTCAATAATCATGTGTCATTAAATACCTCAGGACCTTCAGGTACCTTTCTTTTATGCACCGCCATAATAGATGTTATGGACGGTTGCGGAAATTTTCAACCTGTAAGGGCACTGCTTGATTCTGGATCACAGACAGGATTCATCAGTGAAGGGTGTATTCAGCGTCTTAATCTTCCTAAGCGAAGTTACACCACTGGGATATTCGGATTGGATCAAATGTCTTCTCTTACTTTCAAAGGGCTTGTTCAATGTCACATTAAGCCACAAGGACAGGTCACTCCTTTACTTAATTTCGAAGCAATTGTTGTTCCACAACTATGTTCCAATATGCCTACATTCACTTTGAACGATAATCAGTGGAAACACTTGGAAAACCTTAAACTTACCGATCCATCTTATTTCAAATCTAGACCTGTGGAGTTATTGGTTGCGAGCTATTCGCACAGATATTTAAGGAGGGCAGGGTTCTTGGACAAATAGGGCAACCTTCAGCCCTTGAAACCATCTTTGGCTGGGTCGTCATGGGAAAGGTTGACGAAGTGGGTAGTCTTACGGAACGAACCAGTTGTTTTTTAACGAGTCATTCACCTCCGTTAGAGGTCATTATCCCTAGGTTTTGGGAAATCGAACATTTGCCTAAGAAACAAATCTTATCAAAGGAGGAAAAACAAGCGGAATCAATATTTGCTGCGAGTGTCGTACGACAACCGAGCGGTAGATTCATGGTAGATCTTCCGTTTAAGGATAAAATAAACCCTGACCTAGGAAATACTTATCCGCAAGCTTATCGTAGATTTTTACTTCTAGAAGGTGGATTACTCAAAAATTCTGATCTGTGCACTGCCTATTCTAGTTTCATGCAAGACTGTATCGATTCTAATCACATGAGTCTGGTTTTGCCTGGTCAACCAAAAGTCGACGTATCATGTTTTTTGGCACATCATTGCGTACTAAAGCCGGAAAGCTTAAGTACAAAATTAAGGGTGGTCTGGGATTGTTCGGCAGCCACCCCAAAGAATATTAGTCTCAATGACACGTTGTTGTCTGGACCGAGGCTTCAAAAGGATATTGCTTCTTTACTCCTTACGTTTCGTCTTAATCCTATTGCCTACATTGCTGATATCAAACAGATGTTCCGTCAAGTCCTTATCACCGTCCTTATCAAAGGATCTTGTGGAGGTTTTCTCCACAGGACCCACTTTCAGTGTGGGAACTTTCTACTGTCACTTTTGGCATGACATGCTCACCTTTTCTAGCCATGCGTATATTAAGTGAGCTGGCAGAGAGAGAAAATGAACGTTTTCCTATGGCTGGTGCTGTTCTAAGAACGTCAATTTGCATCGACGATATCTTGGGGACTAGCCCTTCGCTTTCTGAAGCTCTTTCCCTTCAAACGGAACTCAATGATTTGTTGAAGTCGGGAGGATTTGAACTTAAAAAATGGGCAAGCAATTGTCCTGAGTTATTGGCAACATTGCCAGAATCCGATCGTCAAATGCCTCTCTCTTTTGACAAGGATGAACCACACTTTATCAAAGTTTTAGGCCTTCAATGGCATCCAAAAAACGACATTTTTTCTTATCAATGCCGAATGAAGGACAAACCCCCAACTAAACGTTCTATTTTATCTATCATAGGAACAATCTTCGATCCCTTAGGTTTTCTTTGTCCCTTGTTGCTACAAGCAAAATTTATTTTGCAACAGTTGTGGATATCGAAAATAGGCTGGGACGAAGAACCAGATTCTTCTATCATCGACTCTTGGAACAAACTTCGTTCTGAATTCCCGCTTCTTTCCAATTTTCAATTACCCCGACAAATCAAACTGTCTAAAACCAATACCTGTCAAATCATCGGCTTCTGCGACGCTTCAATTCGAGGCTACGCAGGCGTCGTATATTTTCGTGTAGAAGAGGAAAACAATATATCTGTTTCTCTCATATCTGCAAAATCTAGGGTCGCGCCTATAAAGTCACAAACTTTGGCTAGGTGCATTTCTTTTAAGCGAATTAATTGATTTCGTCTTATCTAGCTATGAAGGAAAATAACTTTTACAAATATCGTTACTTTCTGCGATTCGCAAGTCGTATTGCACTGGCTTTCATCCCCTCCTAATCGCTGGCAAACCTTTGTTGGAAATCGAGTCAGTAGAATCCAAGAAATCATTCCCTCAAACTCATGGCGCTACATTCCTTCTGCTTTAAATGCAGCCGATATTGCGTCACGAGGGGCCACCCCCTCACAGCTCATTTCACATGACATGTGGTGGAACGCACCGTCGTTTTTGTGGTCTCCCGAAAACGAATGGCCCGATTTTCATAAATCAAAAATGCCGATTGATTTCGGAGATATTAATCTGGAGGAAAAGCCAAAGGTCTGTTGCAATGCGATAATTGACGTTAACTTCTTAGATCAGCTTCTTATCAAATATTCATCTATATCAAAAATCCAACGTATCATTTGTTATATCCTTCGAATAGTTAACCTTTTTCAAAACCATTCCTATCAAAAACCCACTAATCTACCGGACCAAAAAATTATTTATGAAAATATTGTTTTTCCTACCACCGGTGAGATGCTAAGTGCGTTATACCTTCTTATCAAACGCGTTCAAGGTTCTTGCTTTTCTGAGCTTTTTTCCGCGTTATCTAAGGATAAACCAATACCGAAACCTTTTCGAAAACTTTCACCTTTTCTTGATGAAAATAATATCATTAGAGTCGGTGACAGATTACAAAAATCTGACCTTTTGTCTTATTCTGTAAAACACCCCGTCTTACTTTCGAGTAACCATCGTTTAACTACTCTTCTTATCGAGTCCACTCATAGACAATACCTTCATCCTGGGTTTAAAACATTACATAATCTGCTTTTACAGCAATTTTGGATATTATCTGCCAGACGGGCAATTCAAAGAACCATATCCAAGTGTTTGCAATGTTTTAGAATCAACCCTAAACCCTATAGACCGCCCATAATGAGTTCACTTCCCGCTCATCGAATCAATCAACTTAAACCTTTTTCGAGTGTAGCTATCGACTTTTGTGGACCTTTCTTTGTGATTCCTCATCGTTACCGTGGTTGTAAAGCTTTCAAATCGTATGTCTGTGTGTTTGTCTGTACGGCCACACATTGCGTGCATTTGCAATTAACCATGGAACTGTCCACCGAAGGGTTTGTAGGTGCATTCCATCGATTCATTTCCAGACGTGGAAGCGTGACGCAATGCTGGTCAGATCAGGGCAGTAATTTTATAGGGTTTCGTAACCAATTACTTGATTACGCAAGAAGTGCGTCCACCAGACTTTCTATTCGTTGGCATCTGGGACCCCCTCTCAGTCCACATTTCAATGGCCTGGCAGAAGCTGGCGTCAAAAGTTTTAAAACTCACTTTGTTCGAGTTGTCGGCGACCAGAAGTTGTCCATCATGGAAATGTCCACCCTTACATGTCGCATAGAAGCTGACTTAATAGTCGCCCTTTATCTCCTGCCTCTTCAGACCCACACGATCTTCAACCTCTTACCCCTGGGTATTTTTTGACCCTTGAACCCCTTAATTCAGAAATTCCGGAGTCAGATTTGTCCGAGGTTCCCCTAAATCGGCTCTCGAGATGGCAACTAATCCAAAAACTACATAATGATTTTTGGAAACGGTATTCTGTAGAGTATTTGCATACGCTACAACAGCGACACAAGTGGGCTGATTCGTCCCCAAATATCAAGTGATCACATCCAATCACCTTTGAAATGGCCAGTCGGTCGGGTTCTCCAATTGCATCCCGGCAGAGACGGTCAAGTGCGTGTAGCGACGGTACGAACGGCTACCGGTGTTTACAAGCGGCCAGTTGTAAAACTGTGCCTCTTGCCGAATTAAAGGTAATTTTAATTTTTTCTACCTATTACCGGGTATTACAATAGGTTTTTCTTTATTTTTATTTTTTTTGAATTTTTTGTTTGTTTGTTTTGTCTTTTTCGGGTTTTCGTTATCTCTAAATGAACTTACGATACTTATCTGTTTTCCATTCATTTATATTTATCGGTCGATCATTTTTTCTTATATCTATATCTGTCCGGTTGATATTCTAAAATTGTGTGTTTTGGAGGGCAGTTATGTTAGCTCCCGCAAAATTTCGCGGTTGTTTTTAAAATTTTAAAACCACACAATTGGATGACGGACAGAGTACATTTTCCGCGCATTGGACATGCTCATCAAGGATCAGTGAGATCCTTTTCTACCGCCTCGAGAAAATGGCGTGTTAATTTACTTTCTCCAACTATTACAAATTTCTACACTTAAAAGTGCTCGATTTTGGTGTACTGAAGCATAGAACTAGAAATTTCAGCCCTTCAGCTACGTGGTGCCATCATTAGATCCAGAAAGGGGCCCCTGGAACGTGGAGAAATTGGCTGCAAACTGGTGAGTGCTTTGTTTCTGATTTCCGTTGTGTGGTACCAGCAATTAACCTATGGACTTTAATTATTTCGTGATTTCGTATCAATATATTTATGTTTGTTCGCGCTTTCATTTAATAAAATATATACAGTCTACTGCAGTTATCGTTTTTCTAACTGCGGGCATACAATATAATATATCACAGTTTAATAGTTTAACATAAAAAATCCTTGATTTAAACTAAATTGGTGCAAGAAGCCTAAATTTTTGAAACCGAAAAACCCCACATTGTTTTAATTAAAATTCTGATGATTTAGATCCCTTTTTATGATTAAGGTAACTCATACATGAATGTTATAAGAAGCGGAGCAGTGATTATCAGTAACCTTAATAATAATATAACCATTTGTTAAATACCACTTGTCACGCCAATGAATTTGAAGTTAATTTTTCGTAACCTAAAAATTTTTCGAAAGTGACTTTGAAAACCTTGTCGCGACTCTTATTCCGCCAATATCTGTCACATACAGGGACTCTAACCGGGTGGAGGGCTATAATTTGCTAAGTGACTAAAAGGGACTTTAATGCCAAGGTTTATTTTTATATACTAAAAATAATAATAATCATAAACTAAATAAATAGGCATTAAACCACTTATCGGTACTGTAGTTTTAGCATGTCAACCACCCCGTATATAATAAAACAGTGGGCAGTAATAGTTGTCATGGCATTACATTAAACAAAAGTCAGTCAGACGCTAACAAACATAGAAAAAATGGTGAAAAATAAATTTATTTCATAACAAACTAAATAAGTTTAGGCGAGAAAAAGTTCGAATTACATTTCTCGAAGATGGAACAAACAAGGGACGAAAGAATAAAGCCTATTCTTACTTTGAGATAGGCATGGAAAAGGCCACCGAAGAAAGCAGCTTTCAGTACCGAAAATGATGCAATAAACAGAATTTTGAAAATTTCACTGAACCGAACCGAAAAGGTATTTCTGGTTTACATCCTGGAGAAGTCTAGAAAGTTAAATGCTTCGTTTATATGGAAGCAATATTCTATGCCGAAGGACAGAATAACAATCGAAACGAACCAAGTCATCAGGAAAGTTCAGTAAGCTTACGGCAAGCTGGAAGCACTTTATCGTGTATATATCTTGATGCCTTTTTGTTTTTTGTATTATGATAAAATAAAATAATCCAAAAACCTATATTTTGCCTTTATGGTTTTCAAGAAATTACTTTTAATCACTGGGGACAAGAAATACTACATTAGCCCATGAAAAAAGGGATTAAACGTACACTTTTATTCCCTAGAGAAAATAAAAAAATTATTAAATGATACAAAACCCAACATCTATTATGTTGGGTCTATATTTTAGAATATATATAAAACATGCAAACTATATTTTTGGTTTCTTGTGCTGTGTGGGTCCTAACACAGGGTCCTAATAAATATTAAAATCATAAAATTTTTTAGGTTTGTTTATTTGGACAGTCAAATTTATATACCGGGTGTGACGGACAGTTCTTTACGTAACAAAAAAGCTACGCTCCTGACAGTGTCAGATTTGCGTTTTTTGTAAATGAGGTTATGTTTGGTGTCGCTACCCCTGGAAACGCCAGGCTTCCAGGATGCAGTGACCCTAGTGACGGTCTGTAATCAGCGCCTTTTGAAGTTTTTGTCCCGAACTAATGTATACAGGGGATATGTATAACAGTATTATGACAAGACCGGGGTGCTTTCCTTACTATAATTAATTAATTTATACTGTGGGATAGGCCCATTTTTTCAGTATAACACCCGATATTTTCCCCTCTTTGATGGAATAATCATCAAATCAAAATACCTGACTGTCACCCAGTACACTGTAAATAAATAGGGTGTCGAATTAACTCAAATTATAAATACGTGTCCGCGTTTTTTATGAGCACTTGTGTACATATTTGCCTTTAGTAGTCCTGGACCTGGCTGTAGTCCTGTGGGAAAGTTTTTTTTCGGGAATGTCTAGTAGGTGTCATAGTAAGTATTTTGACCTTGGGTGGACATCCACTACCTGGTACATTTTCCTGTACATGGCGGACAATTAGGTTTATTTGTATTGGATCATTTTTACCTTCCTAGCCCGCGCAGCAATGGCTGGAGAAGGTATAATTTTCGACGAATTTTGTTTTTGAGATAACGCCGAAACCGTGTTACTTTAGTGTAATATTAGCAATATCGTCGTGATGTATGGCTGTGTATGTGTGTGTGTATGTCTATCCGTAACACGATAGGTAAATGCTAACTTTTTAACGGAGCATCGCGCCAATATACGGTTCGTGGGAGCTTTAGTTTATGAGATATTTACAAAAACTGTTTCCAAGGCTAATATATCATGGCTTTACTTGAAGTCTACTAATAGGTTTGCTATGAAGGTATCAGATCCGTCATAAATCCATTTATTTAATCCTAGAAGTCAGATTTTTTACCCACAAGGGATGGCCGGTAGAAACCAAAATGTACATAGGGAACAATCATAAATTACGTAACGCAAAAATTCAGAATTTTTGACTCCTCTCTCTCTCGTAACGCATTTCAATGAAAAATTTAAGAATGGTCCCTTACGTAAAGTCGTGACTTTTTATTTTTTATATTTGAATATCTACCAACATTAAAATACGATTATCCTATAAAAAGCCTTCATAGAAGTTTGATGGATGGTACCACTAAAGAAAGACTGTCTTAAAATGTTTGCAAAATTTATGACAAACTTGATTTTGCAGAGAAACGTTACATCCTAGCGACAAATATCAAGAATACTTTTTATGACATTTTTAATTTTGGTAGCTAGCTGTCTAGGCCAGCCACAAGGTATAATTTTGCAAAAACTCGATGTTTTGGATACAATTTTGTTTAGTTCTTGAAAGATACTATACATAACGTTTTTGCTAGGTCAATTTTATTTTCCAAAAAAATGGCTAAAACTAGCTATAGAGCTACTATAGCTCTGAGTAACGATCGAATATAAAACCCTTTTTAACTTCCTAGCCCGCGTAGCAGTGGCTAGAGAAGGTATTATTTTCGATGAAAAACATTTTGAGATGTGTTATTTGGGTGTATTTATCTTAGCAATATCGTCGTGATGTCTGTCTGTATGTGTGTTAGTGTGTGTGTGTGTATATTATTTCTGTCCGTAACACGATATCTTCTAAACCGCTGAACCGATTTCCATAAAATTTTCAGGTAAAATAGTGTTCGACACTCTTACGAGCTGATTAGATTTTGGTCAAAATCCATTCATGCAAATGACAGTTTTTTTACAATTAAAAAGTTTGAAAAATTCTAACTTTTTAACGGAGTATCGTATCAATATGAGGTTTTCGGAATATAGTAGACTATATTTTGGTCAATAATTTGTATTATAAGCAAAAACTTCGTTAAAGCTAGTTTTTGAGATATTTGCAAAAAACTGTTTTCAAGGCTGATATCATGGCTTCACTTTAAGCGTGCGAATAGGCTAGCTAGGAAGGTATCAGATCCGTCATGGATCCATTTATTTAAATTACATAACAAAATAGATTTATAGCTGTTTTGTGCTCAAGAACAAAAATTAAAAAAAAAAATAGTTGTGTTCTGTAGCACAGTAATTGTGTTCGAACGGTGTACTTTAAAGCTAACTACACAAACTTTCCCTTCCCTTTCCCTGGATTTTTATGTTACTTTTTGTTTTTAAGTTAACCTTGTATGTAACTATCAAGCTTTGTTGACAATAAAGTATATTCTATTCTATTTCATATTCTTGATGTTTTGTTTCGCGGCGCTACACGACGCCGACGTTCTCCTACACATTTTCAGAAAGAGTGTTGCTGCATTATGCTAAATGAACGAGTCTTATTAAAACAAACGCCCTACCTTTAAAATCCATATCGCCCAGGTAATCCTCGATCCCCAGCAGATCAGTCAAAAGTCTGTAATCTTCGATATTTTTTTTTGAATTGTCATACCGGGTCAAGAGACCAATGGCGACACCAGCTGAGGCGGAACTTACTGGAACTCCGGCATCCATGAGAGCCAGACTTCCTCCACAAACGCTGGCCATTGAACTTGAACCTGAAAAATAAGCTGGCTTTTATAATCTATTATTAGCTCACACGTATACTATAACTATAGTAGTGTGAGCCAGCGGCGGCTCGTGTCAATACAAGATGGTAGTGCCAGAATTTTGAGCTCGGGGTGTTGCGCCCAAATGTTTACCCACAAGTCATTAAAAAACATATCTACTAATACTTTGTTTGGGGTTTTTAATTCCATTTTTTTTTAAGTCTAACCCATGAACTTCCGCCATGAAATGACTCAAAAATTATCAAAAAATGCTGCTGAAATAATTGACATGTATTGTACTACTAGTACTCGCTTCGGCGGTACATATACTAAAATTGGAACGATACAGAGAAGATTAGCCTGGGCCCTGCGCAAGGATGACACGCAAAATCGTGAAGCGTTCCACATTTTTTATTGTTTATTTTACTTTTAAAAGTGATTTCATTTGAAAATAAATCTAATTATAAAGAGAGATGCTGGCCAGTTGGCGAGTTCCAGGCCATAAAACTCAACTCACACACACATTGTACTACTACTATGTCGGTTTAGAGCGCCTTTCTACGCGGTCCGACGCCTATTCTCCACCTCCTTCGATACCGAAAATCATCTTCTGTCAGATTTTTTTGACTCATTGATCTTTGGATGTTCGAAGGATTGACTCTTGCCATTCCAGTTTAGGACGCCCTCTTTTTCTGCGCCCTATTGGTTGCCATTCGAGGGACTGCTTTGGTAATCTTTCGTCGTTCAGCCGTTGTACACGGCCGTACAATATTAGTTGTATTTTAGTGATGTCATCCGTTATGCTTCCCTCGATTATGATATGTTCCAGATATTCTTATTGTTGATCTTCTTATTCTCTTCATTTTGACTCTTTCCATTTTTGCTTTATATTTTTTTGTTACACAACAAGTCTATTCCGCCAACAGAAAAGTGGCACATACTTATTGGGCAGCATGTTCTACGCTGCTTTGGGTTTTAGTGGCCCACTCATCGCGTCGCGTCGGAGTGTGATCCATAGAATTGCACAGGGTTACCAAATTTCGTATAATTAATAAACTAAAAATGCATAAAATAGAATAAAAACCTATTAAAATGAAAAAGAAATAGTCCAGTCATTATAGGATTTTAGCTTGCACAAGGTGGTCTTATTGTTGTTGACATTGGAGTCCTAAAAACAAATTTGAGTTTTCGACATTAGGGGGTGGGCCGGCTTCCCCCGCCATCTTGGATTTAGTGTGCACAAAAAGGTTTTTTTTTTGTAAATTACTTGGTTACTGTACGTTTTAGAAAAAAAGTTTTAAACAAAAGTTGAAGACAATAAAACTTCCTACAAAAAGGCTTTGGCACGTTTTTTTGTCAGACGAATGGTTTTTGAGTTATGACGCAAACATTTCGCCGCCATTTTAGATTTTGACTAATTTTTTTTTAGTGGCCTTTAACTTTAAAACAGCTTATTTTTGAGAAAATCTGTAATAACATAAAATAAAAGGCAAATCTGACCTTTGTAAAAATTTACTAACTAGTTTATCGCTTCATGAAGTTTTGCTGCTCATTTTTAAGTAGATAGATCAAATATTGAAAAAAAAATAATATATTTTTTAAAAATATAAAAAGTAAACGTAGTCTATACTGGTATGAACCTAATGCACCAGTGTTAGTAAACATAAGATTAAAATAAATATTGATAAGTTGTTTAAAAATATAAATTATAAAATCTTAGCTGATAAAGAAGTCCGAGAATTAAAATTTTTTTCGATTGATTTGAGTTTACAACAAAAGGTCATTAGCCATTTACCAGTGAAAGTTTGTTTTGTTTATTATAAAATGGATTTTTTAAAGGTATAATAGGTTTTAAGATTCAGCCACTATTTTATTTTATTATTCGAGCAATAAACGGCTGCAGATCTTTTGGAGTCTCAAGTATCTCCTGAACTTAAAGTCAAGGAAAACAATATTTTTTTTAAAAACTTTTTCTATCTAAATTTTGAGCTCAATGCGAAGCGTTTAGCTAACTACTATGTTCCGAAAACTGCATATCGCTGCGATGCTCCGGTAAAAAGTTTGGATTTTTTTAAAACAGTTATTAGCATTGTGTTACATAGGTACTATTTTTCATGTAAAATCTCATAAAAATTGGCCCAGCGGTTCCGGAGCTATTGTGGACCGAACAGACACACACACGGACAGGTGTCACGGCGCGATTGCAAAGATAGTTGCAAATACACCAAAAAACACAATGCTGCGCGGGCCAGGAAGGTAAAAAGTGAAACTGCCATATTATTACAAAGAAAACCCAGATTCTTCACAACATAAAAAAAAACAGATATTATTAAATATACCAGAAATAAATTTGGCACACTTTATAGCCCAGTCATATTAGGAATTCACCTGGAAAAAATAGGTGCAAGCTGGATTTTTCTCCACCAAAATCCTCCACCAAAATCATCCTTGAGCTTCGCTAGATGTAAGACCCCAATGTTCTAAGAATCATTTTTTTGTGATTTCCTCGAAAACTAATAACTGTTTCAAAAAAAGTCAATAGTGAAAATATATGCAAAATATTCGCTCTAGACTATAAAATTAAAAAAAAAACTAATCTAACATTTTAAAATTTATTTTTAAAAAAAAATTAGTTTTTTTATGAATGAAATTTTTTCCCACTCTGTAGTCAACTTGTTTTAAAATGTTAAAACTTAATAATATTACTTGATCCCCACTTGTATCAAACACCATTTACTAAAATTTAGATTTTGTTTTTTTTAAGTTAAACAACTTTATAAAGGTTAGGAAAATAGTTAATACTGGCCGGATCACCATTAAGATTTTAAAAATTAAATTTTATACAATTAGGAACTGTACGACACAAAAAAGCGTAAAATATTTGCTTAACAGGTATTAGAGTAATTTTTATTAAATTTTAGAAAAAATAGTGTTGACTAAACTTAAATGTGACAAAGGGGTTTAGACAAAATAAATGGAACATAAAGGCAATGTCTCTATCATAAGGGTGGTTTGTTAAGGAAAATTATGAACAGAGGTACTTGCATACCGTTTTAACAAATACTCTTTATAATATGCAATTTTCAGTTTTTTATGTAAAAATTTTTCGCCAAGGCTAAACTAAAGCTTTTAGTACATATATTTGGGGAAAAATCATGATACAACGACTATTCGGTAAAACTTTATGTACTAATGTTTCTAATTTTAAAACCGTAAAAAACCTTTAGGTTACATTTATTTTGTTTAAACCCCTTTGTCGCATCAAAGTTTAGTGAAACATTATTTTTGCTATCAACAGCAGTTTGGCTGGAATTTCAAATATAATAAACGTGTGTACAATTGGGCATATTTTAAAGCGGTTTCTAAACAAAAGTTGAACTTTTTTATGTACGCTTTTTTTTCTCATACAGTGCTTAATTGTATAAAAATATCTTAAAAAGCCTTAAAAACTCATAAAAATAAAAAATGATGTTTTACCACAAAAGTAAGGTGTAAAAAAATGTTTAAGGCTATCCGACCTCAAAAAACGTAGCCCAGTCGTATTAGGAATTCACCTGGAAAAAATAAGTGCAAGCTGGATTTTCGTATAATTATTCCTTAGTATCCGGGACACATCCCCACATATTCTCCGCCAAAATCCTCCTTGAACCTCGCTAGATATAAGGCCCTAAATGTTCTAAAAATCAGTTTTTTGTGATTTTCTTGAAAACTAATAACATTTTCAAAAAGTCAACAGTGAAAAAATACGCAAAATCAGTTGGTCTATACTCTAAAATTAAGAAAAAACCTAACCATAATAACATTTTAAAAAATAGATTTAAAAAATGATAATTTTTTATTTAATTTTTTTCCCACTCTGTAGGTAATTTGTTTTAAAATGTTAATACTTTATAATATTAAGCTTGATCCCCACTTGTATCAAACACCATTTACTAAAATTTAGTTTTCGTTTTTTTTTAAAGTTGAACAACTTTAAGTAAAGCTTAGGAAAGTAGTTAATACTAGTCGGACCATCATTATGAATTTGAAAATTTAATTCTTATACAATTAGGAACTGTACGATACAAAAAAGCGTAATATTTAAAATATTTAACTTCTGGTTAGAAACAGGGTTAAAATGCGCGCAAATGCGCACACTTTTATTTTATTTGAAATTCCAGCTTAACAGAAATTAAAGTAATTTTTATAAAATTTTATTAAAAATAGTGTTTGACTAAATTTAAATGTGACAAAGGGGCTTAGACAAAATAAATGGAACATAAGGGCAATGATCTCTATCATAACGGTGGTTTATTAAGGGTTGAAAATTATAAACAGAGGTACTTACATATCGTTTTAACAAATACTCGTAATAATATGAAATGTTCAGTTTTTTATGTCAAGACTTTTCGCCAAGGCTGTCAAAAACCAAGCTACATGTACATGGATAAATTATTTTTGTAGATATCTTAGAAACTAAATTAGTATACATATATATTTGCTACTCATGTTTATAACTTTAAACACTTAAAAAACCACCCTTAAGCAACATTTATTTGGTTTAAACTCCTTTGTCCAATTAAAGTTTAGTGAAACATCATTTTTTCTACCAATAGCAGTTTGGCTGGAATTTCAAAAATAATAAAAGTGTGCTTTTTTTTCTTAATTATATAAAAATATTTTTTTCCATATTCCGGATATTATTGACCATTGGCCTAAGCCTTACTTAAAGTTGTTTAACTTTTAAGAAACAAAAACTAAATTTAAGTACATGGTGTCTTGTACAAGTGGGGATGAAGCTTAATGTTAAATTTAAAAAAAAAAAAACATTTTTTTAAAATGTTAGGTTAGGTTTTTTCTTAATTTTACATCATAAACCAAATTATTTTGCGTATTTTTTTCTTAGTTCGCTATTTTTTAAAAAGTTATTAATTTTAGATAAAATTGCAAAATACTGATTTTTAGGACCTTTGGGGCCTTATATCTAGCGAAGCTCAAGGGTAATTTTGGCAGAGAATATGTGGGGATGTGTCCTAGATGCTAAGGAATAATTCTACAAAAATCCAGCTTGCACCTATTTTTTTCAGGGTTTTTTCACCTAATATGACTCGGCTGAACGGAACTATTTAAAAAAAAACATGATTTTATAGGGCCGCGCCGATAAAAATTATCATGTTTTAGGCGATTTTCACGAGAAAAGTAAATATTCGACACACCATATCCATCAGACAGCCCAACCATCTTCTATATTTGTTCGGCATTATCAGCTTACCCGCGCTGACCTATTTTTATTTTGTATTTACAATTTTTAAACAAATCAGTGAATTTTTGGCATCTGTTTACTACGGAAAAAGATTTAAGGAATTTTTGGGCAGTTCTGATGCCATATGGGCTATGGAGGAAAAAGAGTGGAGAAGCATTATTATTGGGTTGATGTTTGTTAGGAGCAAGGGGGAGATAGATATTCTACAAAGGATAAGAGAACGACTAAAAAACAGAGTTAGTAGAATGATAAACATTATGCATGATTTTCTATTTTAATTTAAGAAATAAATGTTTGTCAATATGACGTTTAACGGGGAAAAATGTAGGTACTTTAAACCGTTTTGCATCTTTCGTTATTTACTATCCATTTACATCTACACTATACTACTTAAGTAAGTTTTGACAGGTGTGTTTCACCAGATGTGAGCAACTTTCTTTGAAAAGAAACTTTAATTTAAATAAAAATTTTTGGTTGGTACTATTTCTATTATTAATTAATGTCAATTTGAGATTTTCACTTTGCCGCAACCTCCACAGCAAATGAATAATAGTAAAAACAAATGGACTTTCCCGACAAATATTTTTACCTCTATCTACAGTAATTTTTAATCAAATTCGCTAGCTACGCGATGGCGATTAAAACTCCAATAATATACAAGGCGCGTAGAAATATGTCATACATACAAGGCGTCTAATAGTATCTAGAATAGTTCAATTTGCTGGCTATATGGTGTGTTTAATGGGCAAAGTTTCCCACTGGGGTTATTAATATCGTTTGCTTATCACATTTTAAGTATTTTTTAACCTAAAATAATAAAAATTTCCAAATGTCTAGACACAGCCCCCTTAAAATAACAACCCCGATCCTACATACATGTCGGAGGCTAACATTTTTTATTATTTTTTGTCAACCTTTATTTACACTAAAATAATCGAAATTTTAGATCTGTCATCCCCCGACACTGTTAAAATTCAAAGTAGAATCGCTTCTGAGGTCTAGGGAAACAACATAGACAATGAGAGGTATATCTGTTTATCTCTGGAAATCTGAATTATGCTAGATAGAGAGGGTAATATGAGTGGCTCCTTTGGGGAAACACATCAGACAAATATATCCAGCGTCTCTACAATACCATCATTGGTAAAATAAAATGTGATTTTAATACCTTTGTTCTGTTTTTTTCAAATATTTTTGTCATTAAGTTACTTTTTCCCGTTCCAAAGATGACATTTATTTTAAATTTATTCTTAAGGAAAAAACCAATTACATAAATTTTTTTGGCCTCCGCTTCGTCCATATTTTTTGTTTAAAAATCATATTCTTGGTGCTTCAATAAAAGAGAAAGCTTTTATACTTTTTATAACCCCTCGTAAGTACAGCAAACCAACGAAATAGTTGCAAGACTCTCCATACTGAGCGTTCTCAAAGTTGTTCTCAAAAATGTTTTAATTTACTTTCAAACATATTTTTTAAACGACCGAAAAAAAAAATGTTTACTAATTCTTTACTTTGACTTTTTTCACCTCGTTATTAACGAGGATAGGATGAAGAGTTTCCGGCCTAACATAGAACGCAACACCATAGTGACTAAATAATAATTTATTTTTCTACATAGTCCCCTTGTAAGGTTATACATTTGGCTCAACGATGTTTAACTGATTTGATGCCATCACTGAAGTCTGATTTATCCAACTCGTCAAAATAGGCGTTTGTTTTTGTTTTCCAGCAAGAAATTTTTTTATGTTTGGAAACAAATAAAAGTCTGACGGGGCTAGGTCTGGCGAATAAGGTGGATGGTTTAACAGTTCAAAGCCTAGCTGATGGATTTTAGCCATTACAAGAGCGGACTTGTGACAAGGTGCATTGTCCAGATGAAACAAAATTTTATTTTTTGCCAAACCAGGGCGTTTTTCGCTTGAGCTGGTCCAGTAAGTCGCTGTAGTACTCTGAATTTATTGTTTTTCCTTTTTCGAGATAATCTATGAGAAGTATCCCTTTAGCGTTCCAAAAGACCGTTGCCATGACCTTTCCAGCAGACGGTACTACCTTTGCCTTCTTTGGAACTAGTTCGTCCTATGCCGTCCATTGTTTGGACTGTTGCTTAGTTTCAGGGGTATAATGATGAACCCATGTTTCATCAACCGTAACAAATCTACGCAAAAAGTCTCCTGAATCAAGTCTAAACAGTGCCAAATTCTCCTCTGAAATGGTTAGACGCACGAGCTTTTGATCTGGCGTGAGCAAACGCGGCACTCATCGGGCGGATAGCTTTCTCATACCTAAAACTTTACATAAAATATGGTCTTAATCGGCGATCTTTAAGAATTAGTTTGTGAATGGTTTGCACCATTTCTTCAGAAGTTGCTGTTTTTGGCCTGCCAGAACGCGGAGCATCATCAGTGCTAGTACGACTACGTTTAAAGTCCGATACCCAGGTTTTAACTGTGGTATAGGAAGGAGCAGATTCCCCTAGTGTGCTTTTATTTCCGTCGGCGATAACCCTTTGATATGAAAATATTTTATCACGGCTCTTATCTCGTGTTTTACCATCTTTTAAAATTAACACATTGTATAAACTTTCAAAATAAGCAGGACACAAACTACTTGACGCACTCAGTTTAAACTTCGAGCGTAAACTGATCACAAGCAAGGCTACACAAACACGTTGGAATAGGAAAGCAAATCGGGCCTGCTATAGGCTAGGCCGGAAACTTTTCATCCCATCCTCGTATGAGATAAAAAAAGTAACAGTAAATAATCAGTAACCGGCAAGTTTTTTTCTGTGGCATAAGAAATGTGTGTTTGAAAGTAAGTAACAACATTATCTCCAAAATTGCATGCTTGGTTTAGTCAGTCTGAAGCTCGAAAGATTTCTGCACACTCTGCTATGAATCACTTTTAAGAATTTTCGCAGAGGAAAAAGTTGGCTGCCTCGGCAAAATAAAACTATGTACAAAAATTCAGCCTGTTACTGATCACTTCAAAAATAGAGGTTGGGCATACTGCATTTGCAAAGCACAAGGAAGCGAATTCGTTTTGTTTTGTTCACAGGGACTAAGAAATTGATTGTAGGACTTTTCAAGTACTTACGGCAGAAACAATTTTAGGGTGCTGCTATATTTTGGCTAATTATTCGGGAAATTATCTTGGATAAAGTTCATTTCTGTTAAAATTGTTGGTAAATATGTTGTACGAGATATAAGTATCCGTTACGCCAAATTTTTTTTAGTATTATATAAAACCATTTACATATAAAAGATTTTTTATAAATAAGATTTTCTTATCATTGTCTTATTACAAACAAACTACAACTTTTATATTACTTACATATAGGGGGTGTCATCGTATGGGGTAAAATATTTTGGGGGAAATAATACTCCTCAAATTGATAAAAAAAGTTCCTATAAACGTGGGTCGAAAAATGCATATGAAGGAAGTTAGATGAGGTTAGGTTAGGTTAAGTTGAAACTACACTTTTTTTATGAATTTGAGGAATACTATCTCCCTCTAAATATTGCACTTACAATAGAATCAATCAATCAATAATTTATTGTTATAATTAATATTTAATTTTACTTAAAAACGCGTTCAGGAAGCCCTTATCTTCAATTCCTTCGAAAACTCTTGCTCCAAGCGACTTGCAAGAAGGGTTCCAGAATTTCCCACAACTATGGTCCTGGGACACAATGATAGTCACCGCGTATTAGAAACATATTTAATTCATATTAGTATTAGAAATATATTTAATTCAAACATACACCACGCGACATCATACATATAACAATTTGTTGCCAAGGGAATATGAAACTTATTTAAAAGGGTTTGGTCTGGTTTGGTCCTGTGGGTCTGCCCCAGGTATCGCGTAGGTTATAAATAAAAAAAGTCAAATTCGTTATTTGTTAAAACAGTTGCAAACTTTGTTTATTTGCTGTTTAACGGTAAGTCAAGTTAACATCTAAGTGTTTTTTTTTTCATTTTTGTTTGTTAATATTCTAATTTAAAGGTTTTGTTTTACGTATTTTTAAAACTTGAAACTCGGAACGGAATGTAACAATGGTCCAGTTAAATATTAGGTGTTTATTTGGAATTTAGTGGTTTTTGTTGTTCTGCAGTAGTTTTGCATATTTTCTGGGTAACGAAGATTTCTTCACATACTCTGATGTTCTTCAGTTTTTTCTGTTTTCATAGCTGTTTTTTTTTTTTAAATAAAAATCCCAAATATAAGCCACAATATTCAATTTTATTGTTAACCGTTTATGATAAAAATTTTGGTTAGCAGTAAACAATAATAAGAAAACTTTCCAAAAAAATATTTCAAAAATGATTCCCGATCTTAATATCACCAGTTGATAAAAATGGCAAAATTTTTTTTTCGCCTTTAACTCCCTTAATCTGCATTTTTTGACCGAAGTCTTTTTACTAATTTAAGGAGTACGATCACCCCATTTCGATAACACCCAGTATATATTTTTTAAATCTTATTTTTGCTGCAGCGTCCTTCACACGCATATTTAAAAAAAAAACAAAAAAGTATAGAACGTTTGGTTTTATTTATATTTTATAAAAAATTCGAGTTCTTTAATGATTGATAACTTATTCTATTAAACAAAAGATCAAACAAAGTGTGTCGTGATTTACGCTGAAGTGACTGACAAAAAATGAGATAAGGTAGGACTTACGCACAGCTAGAATTACATAAATTTACCAGACAGATCCTTATGCTCACGGTTGATGAATTATTGATAATTACATTTTAAATTATTAATTTGTTAGTTTTTAGGCTATATATTTCTCGAACATGACACGTATACACTGGATGACTGTGTTAAATCCATAAAAACAGGAAATACGACAAGTCTTGATGATATAAGTAATTTTATTGAAGAAAATGCAAACGCAAACTTACCAAAAAACGATAAAGGACTGTGGGAGGTTTGCGTCGGAGAGAAACCAATAGATATTGAAAACTCGGAGGTGGGCAAGAAAATTAGGAAATTCTAAAAGTTTGACTCAAGTTTTACCAATAGTTCTAATTTGTATTAGTATTTATTTTAATGTGGTGGTGTTAGCTCCCGCTAAATTTCGCGGTTGTTTTTACTTTTTAAAACCACACAATTGGATGACGGACAGAGTACATTTTTCGCGCATTTGACATGCGCACCAAGAATCGGAGATCCTTTTCTACCGCCTCGAGAAAATGGCGTGTTAATTTACTTTCTCCAACTATTTCAAATTTCTACACTTGAAAGTGCTCGATTTTGGAGTACTGAAGCATAGAACTAGAAACTTCAGCCCTTCAGCTACGCGGTGACATCATTAGATCAAGACAGGGGCCCCTGGAACGTGGAGAAATTGGCTGCACACTGGTGAGTGCTTTGTTTCTGATTTCCGTTGTGTGGTAACAGCAATTAACTATGGACCTTTTGATTAATTCGTGATTTCGTATCAATATATTTATGTTTGTTCGCGCTTTCATTTAATTAAAATATATACAGTCCACTGCAGTTATCGTTTTTCTTATTGCGGGCAAACATAAGTGTTCCTTCGACCCGAATTATTTAAATTTACTCCATACGACGGTATTAATAAGTCGGCCATTTCATTTTCACATTTTTGCCGAGATCACACGGCCTTGAATTTTGCCAATCGTATTGAACCGAGAGAGATTTTCGTTCGACCTTCGGTTTCGGCGCAGTTCACCTGTTTTAGGTCCGCTGCTATGGTAACGCAGGGTCTACCGCGTGGTCACTTCAGTAAACAAAAATCGAGAATCAATCAAAACAAACAACATTTCTCATTTCTGTGATTAGATGTGTTCCATATCATTTCGATATTTAAAACAATTTTCATCAATTGCGATAAATTAGTGCATATTTTCGACAATTCGTCATTTTTCTATTTCAGAAGCATTAATTTAGCGTTAATTGTATATTTACCGACATTTCTGTGATTAGATGTGTTCCATATCATTTCGATATTTAAAACAATTTTCATCAATTGCGATAAATTAGTGCATATTTTCGACAATTCGTCATTTTTCTATTTCAGAAGCATTAATTTAGCGTTAATTGTATATTTACCGACAATTTCGTCATTTCAAAGGTAAAAATCATGTCTATCAAAAAAGCCGTGCAAAAACGCAAGGGTTTTTTATCTGCGATCACCGAGTGTTATGTGTTTTCACAAACCGCGGCAACGGACGCAAAAGCGAGAAACGAGTTTCAAGTGAGGTATTCCGATTTGGATGAAACCTTCGATAAATGCATGTTGGCACATAATGACGACGAGGAGTTTAAAACGCAAGATGCGATCCTTTCAGAAGCTCGTAAATATTTTTATGCGTGTAAAAGGGTTTACTCTGAAATATTTCCGGTTGAGGCCCCATCCTTTTCGGGATCATATGTTCGACAAAACGAAACTCAAAAACTCAAAGAGTTAGGTATTCCCATATTTCGAGGTGATAAAAAATTATGGCCAAGCTTTTTCGATCTTTTTAATAACATTATAGATCAAAATCAAAGTCTAAGTAACGTCCGAAAACTTCAATATTTATTTTCATATCTCGAGGATGAGCCTTTAAAATTGATATCAGGGATTAGCTTATTTGATCAAAATTATAAAATTGCTTACGACAAATTAGTCAATAGATATCAAAACAAGCGAGACCTCGCAAATGATGCTTTAAGCACAATTATGAACTCTACATAAAAAAACGAGTCAGCTAAAGAATTGCGTGATTTAATTGACACCTTTTCAGAATCCCTAGAAATTTTAAAATCACTTAGCTTTGACGTTGACAGTTGGGACTTTATTATTTTTTTCATTCTGTTAGAAAAATTGGATATTCCGACGCGTTCAAATTTCGAAATGAGTCACGCCAATACTAATACCGAAATTTCCACTTTTCAGTCACTTTTTCAATTTCTAGAAAAAAGATGTAAAGTTTTGGAATCACTTCCTCAATCAACAGCACCCAAAAGGGTGCCTACCTATCAAAAATCAATGGTTGAATTCGCATCGCAGCGTGAACATCACCTACTGAGTTGCTCTGTTTAAACTATGTTTTTTTGCTAGTAAATCAAAGTTTTAAAAAGTGAATAACTAATAAACAAACGTTATAAGGAATATTGTGCATTAACAAAATTGATAAAAAGTTGGTGAATTTAGCGAACATGGCGGTTTGTACCGTATGTTCGAAATCCATTTTGAGAAACAATAAACACGTTGTTTGCAGTCAGTGTAGCCAGGTAGCCCATTCCACTTGTCTACACAAATCAATCGATGTTGCCACAATACTTGAAGAAACTTCTGGTGTTTCATGGAAATGTGGGGTATGCTTAGAGAATTGTATTACAGTTGATCAGGAGAAAATTAATAAGCTGGTGGAAGACTCCTTAACTTCGGCATTAGCTACCCTTAATAAAACTGTTGAGACATTACAAACGAA
This sequence comes from Aspidapion aeneum, assembly GCA_963576565.1. Classification (NCBI taxonomy): domain Eukaryota; kingdom Metazoa; phylum Arthropoda; class Insecta; order Coleoptera; family Brentidae; genus Aspidapion; species Aspidapion aeneum. Next base: position 90,413,392 of record OY755038.1, read on the forward strand.
CCTGGTGTCTACCATAAAAGAGAATATTAACAGGATTATTGTGTCTAAACCGGCGCCTTTACCAACTGTAAGTTACTCTCAGACTTTAAAAAATAAAACTCAGCCTGCAGTCATAATTAAACCCAAGCAAACGCAAACTGTTGACCAAACTAAACAGGACTTATTAGCTAACATTGATCCCAGTGAGTCAGATTTAAACCTGACAAAAATTCGCTCTGTTAATGATGGTGGTATTTTGATTGGATGTAAAAATGCTGAAGACAATGAAAGATTCCAAAAGCTGGCTGAATCTAAACTCTCTGACGCATATGAAATAAAACAGGTGAAAGGACTTAATCCTCGTGTAAGAATTGTGGGTTTTTCAGAAGACTTAGAAGAAAATACACTATTATCTGTTCTTAAAAAACAAAATGCTGATCTTATTACAAATACATCAGACTGTAAGGTAGTTAAAATTTTTGCGACTAAGAAAAATAGTAAGTTGTTTCAGGTTTTATTGCAAGTGGACAAAATAACTTATGATAGGTTAACTAAAGTAGGAAATGTTTTTATAGGATATGACTGTTGTAGTGTGTTTGATGGTGTTGAAGTGAAACGATGCTTTAGGTGCAGCGATTTTAACCATTCTTCTGCTTCTTGTCAACGCGAATTATCTTGTCCGAAATGTGGTGGTAGTCACGAAATAGCTGGGTGCACATCAATTACTTTTTCCTGTCCTAATTGCACAAAATTGAAAATCGGGCAACATCGGTCAAGTATTAATACAAACCACGCAGCTTGGGATCTTAATCACTGTACATCATACAAAAATGCATGCTCGCGTCTGCGTGCTGGCATTTTAGAACAATAGCAAACACTGCGCGGGGTTGCTTCCCCCTCTCATAAATCCCACGTGTGTTTTAATGTTAAAAATAAACAGCAAAGTAAAATATCAGTGTACTATCAGAACGTAGGTGGAATGCGTACAAAGACGGCTGAGATACTCAGCTCGAGTGCACATTCAACTTACGATATTCTGGTGCTCTCTGAGACATGGCTGAATGACTCGATATTTGACAATGAATTTATGGCGCCTAAATACATTTTGTATCGATCTGACAGATATATTCCTGGAGTAAGTAGAGGGGGAGGAGTTTTTCTCGCTGTGGATAAGAATATAAGGTCCCAAAATTGTCCCTAGGATAAAAGCAAACTCAATATTTTGCCACGTATAGACATTCTGGTTATAAAAATATTCTTCAAATTTTCTCTGGTATTTTTTGTAGTTGTATACATCCCACCTCCTGTATGTTCGGATGATTTAGAGAATGTCTTTAATATTGTTGCATCAATGGACTTTCTGCTCGGTAAAAAAGTATGCATTCTAGGTGACTTTAATATTCCTTCTTACACCCATCATCTAGACTCTGGCCTGACAACTATGTAAATATGCTAAATTCTTTTTTGGAATTAACAAAATTGTTTCAACATAACTTTGTACGCAATGAAAGTAACAGAATTTTGGACCTAGTATTGTTTGAAAATAGGAATTGCCAAGTTGAGCAGGCGGTTGACCTTTTGACTCATGAAGTTCAACACCATAGGGCATTATCAATAAACTTATTTTGTCTTGAAAAATCTATGACTATGGAAGATTCGATTACGTTTAACCTTCAAAATAAATATAACTTTAGGAAAGCAAATTTAAATCTGTTATACAATCAAATTTTAGAAATAGACTGGTCTTTTTTATCTGACGAATGCTCTCTCGATTCCGCATCAGTATGAAACTTTTAACTTCTGTGTGCCTCGTCATAAACCTAAGCAGTCATCAAAATATCCTCCTTGGTTTACGCAGCAAATCATAAAAGACATCAAGAAAAAAACTAGACTTCATGAATCATACAAAAAAACTCACAATATTGAACATCTTAATCATTTCAAAATTATCCGATCCAAGTTGAAAAAAGACATTGAGAATTCACGTAAGAGTTTCATTCATAGATCAGAAAATCAAATAAGTTCTGATCCTAAACAGTTCTGGTCATATGTTAGTAGCAAAAAGGAGTCTTCTGGCATACCAAAAAATATTACTTATAATGGGAAAGAACTTAGTACTCCTAGTGACATTTTGGGTGCCTTCGCTAACTTTTTTCAGCAATCATTTTCACCTCCAAACTTACCCGGATCTGTAAGTAGTACGATCGAGGACCCATTTAATAATAATAATATAAATATAAGAAAGTTGTCGGAAAAGGATGTTGAAATTGCGCTTAAAAAGATAAAACCAAAACTGACTTCGGGGCCTGATCAAATATCAGCATTTCTTATTCGTGACTGTTATCCCGTGCTTGTCAAACCTTTGATGCTATTGTTTAATTTATGCTTAGAATGTAAAATGTTTCCTACAGGCTGGAAGACTTCCAGAGTTTGTCCAGTTTTTAAAAAGGGCCAAAAGGCTGATGTCACGAATTATAGACCGGTGTCCATTATGAACAACTTTGCTAAAGTCTTTGAGATAGCTCTATACAACGTTATCTACCCTCTGGTGTCTGGTCAGCTTATTCCAAATCAACATGGTTTTGTAAAAAATCGCTCCACGGTCACTAATCTGTTAGTGATCACACAAAATATTGCTGAAGCGATAGACAATCAGGGGCAGGTTGACGTTGTATATACAGATTTTTCAAAAGCATTTGACCGGCTTGACCATGCGATTCTTATAAATAAACTTAAGTTTTTCGGTTTCGATAATCAGTACTTACAACTATTCACATCATACTTAGTGTCATAGGTCGGTTATTTGCCCAGTAAGCTCAGGAGTACCGCAAGGCTCTGTTTTGGGGCCTCTCTTTTTCGATTTATTTATAAATGACATTGGAGGAAATCTGGATATAAGCTTTTTACTTTATTGTGACGACTTTAAGACTTGGTTTCCCATAAAGTCTATAGAAGACTGTCAAAGATTGCAATATAATTTACAGGAATTACATGGGTGGTGTGTCAGTAATCGTCTAGATTTAAATATTAATAAGTGTCAAGTTATGACCTATACTACTAAAACAAAAAATGTTATTCACTATGACTACCAAATCAATAATGTTATTCTAGACAGGCCAACTAATTTTAAAGACCTAGGTGTTATCTTTGACAGCAAATTGACTTGTGGTGATTATATCGAATCGATTTCGGCCAAAGCTTTTAAAATGTATGGGTTTCTGGTGAGGTGCACTCAGGAGTTCAGTAATGTGCAAGCTGTCAAAACACTATATTACACCCTTATAAGATCTCATTTAGAGTATGCTGGAATTATTTGGTCTCCAATATATGCTGTTCACAAAGAAAACCTTGAGAACATCCAAAGAAAATTTTTAAAATACTTGCACCTAAAATCTGATCATGTTTATCCTAGACAAGGCTTTCCACAGATTGAACTTTTGAGAAAATTTAATATTCATTCATTAGAGACAAGGCGAAATAACTCATTTTTAAATATTCTACACAAAATTTTGCATAATAAAATAGACTGCCCTGATATTTTAAGTCGTATGTCATTTATAGTCCCTCGAACTTCAACCCGTCAAATTAGTACGTTTTATCTTCCAAATGCAAGGACTAATACCATGAAATTGTCTCCGGTGTTTAAAATATGTAATATGTGTAACTCACTTAACGTCGACTACTTCCATATCTCGCTGAACGGTTTTAAAAAAGTGTTATCAGAGATATAAATGATATTTTTTTGTTGCTATTTGGTGTTCACACTTTTAGTTGTTTATTTACTTTTTTTTTGGTACTGCATTATATTTAGTAAATACTGAAAGGATAAATTGTTTTTTCTAATTTTATGCGATCATCATTTTATAGAATTTAGGTTTACTAGTTTATAGTTTTCTCAGTAGATATAGTTTTGTAGTATAGTATTTTTCTATTCTATACTGTAATTGGGCTTTTGCCTGTTGTATAGAATTAAATAAATAAAATAAATAAAAAAAAAAAATCAAATTATATGCAAAATCAGTTTGGGCAAAAGCCTACCTATCAAAAATCAAATTCTATGCCAAATCAGTTTGGGCAAAAGCCTACCTATAAATCACCCAATTCGCCTTTTATAGGACTGGCTGGCACCTCAACTAATTCAAGTACGGGAATAAAATGTTGCCGGTGTAATCAAGGTCACGTGCTTTCGAAAAGCAGAAAAAATTATGTCTAGCGTGTTTTCATCCCTCGCATGGGGTAGACACGTGCAAATCAAAATATTCATGCAGGACTTGCAATAGTAAAAGGCACCACACTTTAACTCATATCTTAAATACTAATAAAGAGTCTGGAAGCCAAGATACTAGTCCTGTCATTCACACACCACCTGTCAATAATCTTCATGTGTCCGCCATCGCCAACCGCCATAATAGATGTTATGGACGGTTGCGGAAATTTTCAACCTGTAAGGGCACTGCTTGATTCTGGATCACAGACAGGATTCATCAGTGAAAAGTGTATTCAGCGTCTTAATCTTCCTAGGCGAAGTTACACCACTGAAATATTCGGATTAAATCAAATGTCTTCTCTTACTTCCAAAGGGCTCATTCAATGTCACATTAAGCCACAAGGACAGGTCACTCCTTTACTTAATTTCGAAGCAATTGTTGTTCCACAACTATGTTCCAATATGCCTACATTCACTTTGAACGATAATCAGTGGAAACACTTGGAAAACCTTAAACTTGCCGACCCATCTTATTTCAAATCTAGACCTGTGGACCTAGTTATTGGTTGCGAGCTATTCGCACAGATATTCAAGGAGGGCAGGGTTCTTGGACAAATAGGGCAACCTTCAGCCCTTGAAACCATCTTTGGCTGGGTCGTCATGGGAAAAGTTGACGAAGTAGGTAATCTTACGGAACGAACCAGTTGTTTTTTAACGAGTCATTCAACTCCTTTAGAGGTCATTATCCCTAGGTTTTGGGAAATCGAACATTTGCCTAAAAAACAAATCTTATCAAAGGAAGAAAAACAAGCGGTATCAATTTTTACTGCGAGTGTCGTACGACAACCGAGCGGTAGATTCATGGTAGATCTTCCGTTTAAAGATAAAATAAACCCTGACCTAGGAAATACTTATCCGCAAGCTTATCGTAGATTTTTACTTCTAGAAAACAGATTACTTAAAAATCCTGATCTGTACACTGCCTATTCAAGTTTCATGCAAGACTATATCGATTCTAATCATATGAGTCTAGTTTTATCTAGTCAACCAAAAGTCGACGTATCATGTTTTTTGGCACATCATAGCGTACTAAAGCCGGAAAGCTTAAGTACAAAATTAAGGGTAGTCTGGGATTGTTCGGCAGTCACCCCAAAGAATATTAGTCTCAATGACACGTTGTTATCTGGACCGAAACTTCAAAAAGATATTGCTTCTTTACTCCTTACGTTTCTTCTTAATCCTATTGCCTACATTGCTAATATCAAACAGATGTTCCGTCAAGTCCTTATCAATCCTTATCACCGTCCTTATCAAAGGATATTATGGAGGTTTTCTCCACAGGACCCACTTTCAGTGTGGGAACTTTCTACTGTCACTTTTGGCATGACATGCTCACCCTTTCTAGCCATGCGTACATTAAATGAGCTGGCAGAGAGAGAAAAGGAACGTTTTCCTATGGCTAGTACTGTTCTAAAAACGTCAATTTACATCGACGATATCTTGGGAACTAGCCCTTCGCTTTCTGAAGCTCTTTCCCTTCAAACGGAACTCAATGATTTGTTAAAGTCGGGAGGATGTGAACTTAAAAAATGGGCAAGCAATTGTCCTGAGTTATTGGCAACATTGCCAGAATCCGATCGTCAAATGCCTCTCTCTTTTGACAAGGAGAAACCACACTTTATCAAAGTTTTAGGACTTCAATGGCATCCAAAAAACGACTTTTTTCTTATCAATGCCGAATGAAGGACAAACCCCCAACCAAACGTTCTATTTTATCTATCATAGGAACAATCTTCGATCCCTTAGGTTTTCTTTGTCCCTTGTTGCTACAAGCAAAATTTATTTTGCAACAGTTGTGGATATCGAAAATAGGCTGGGACGAAAAACCAGATTCTTCTATCATCGACTCTTGGAACAAACTTCGTTCTGAATTCCCGCTTCTTTCCAATTTTCAATTACCCCGACAAATCAAACTGTCAAAAACCAATACCTCAAATCATCGGCTTCTGTGACGCTTCACTTCGAGGTTACGCAGGCGTCGTATATTTTCGTGTAGAAGAGGAAAGCAATATATCTGTTTCTCTCATGTCTGCAAAATCTAGGGTCGCGCCTCTAAAGTCACAAACTTTGGCTAGGCTAGAACTCCTAGGCGCATTTCTTTTAAGCGAATTAATTGACTTCGTCTTATCTAGCTATGAAGGAAAAATAACTTTTACAAATATCGTTACTTTCTGCGATTCGCAAGTCGTATTGCACTGGCTTTCATCCCCTCCTAATCGCTGGCACCTTTGTTAGAAATCGAGTCAGTAGAATCCAAGAAATCATTCCCTCAAACTCATGGCGCTACATTCCTTCTGCTTTAAATGCAGCCGATATTGCGTCACGAGGGGCCACCCCCTCACAGCTCATTTCACATGTGGTGGAACGCACCGTCGTTTTTGTGGTCTCCCGAAAACGAATGGCCCGATTTTCATAAATCAAAAATGCCGATTGATTTCGGAGATATTAATCTGGAGGAAAAGCCAAAGGTCTGTTGCAATGCGATAATTCACGTTAACTTCTTAGATCAGCTTCTTATCAAATATTCATCTATATCAAAAATTCAACGTATCATTTGTTATGTCCTTCGAATAGTTAACCTTTTTCAAAACCATTCCTATCAAAAACCCACTAAGCCGCCGGACCAAAAAGTTATTTTTGAGAATATTGTTTTTCTTACCACCGGTGAGATGCAAAGTGCGTTATACCTTCTTATCAAACGCGTTCAAGGTTCTTGCTTTTCTGAGCTATTTTCCGCGTTATCTAAGGATAAACCAATACCGAAACCTTTTCGAAAACTTTCACCTTTTCTGGATGAAAATAATATCATTAGAGTCGGTGGCAGATTACAAAAATCTGAAATTTTGTCTTATTCTGCAAAACACCCCGTCTTACTTTCGAGTAACCATCGTTTAACTACTCTTCTTATCGAGTCCACTCATAGACCATACCTTCATCCTGGGTTTAAAACATTACATAATCTGCTTTTACAGCAATTTTAGATATTATCTGCCAGACGGGCAATTCAAAGAACCATATCCAAGTGCTTGCAATGTTTTAGCATCGACCCTAAACCCTATAGACCGCCCATAATGAGTTCTCTTCCCGCTCATCGAATCAATCAACTTAAACCTTTTTCGAGTGTAGCTATCGACTTTTGTGGACCTTTCTTTGTGATTCCTCATCGTTACCGTGGTTGTAAAGCTTTCAAATCGTATGTCTGTGTGTTTGTCTGTACGGCCACACATTGCGTGCATTTGGAATTAACCATGGAACTGTCCACCGAAGGGTTTGTTGGTGCATTCCATCGATTCATTTTCAGACGTGGAAGCGTGACGCAATGCTGGTCAGATCAGGGCAGTAATTTTATAGGGTTTCGTAACCAATTACTTGATTACGCAAGAAGTGCGTCCACCAGACTTTCTATTCGTTGACATCTGGGACCTCCTCTCAGTCCACATTTCAATGGCCTGGCAGAAACTGGCGTCAAAAGTTTTAAAACTCACTTTGTTCGAGTAGTCGGCGACCAGAAGTTGTCCATCATGGAAATGCCCACCCTTACATGTCGCATAGAAGCCGTACTTAATAGTCGCCCTTTATCTCCTGCCTCTTCAGACCCACACGATCTTCAACCTCTTACCCCTGGGCATTTTTTGACCCTTGAACCCCTTAATTCAGAAATTCCAGAGTCAGATTTGTCCGAGGTTCCCCTAAATCGGCTCTCGAGATGGCAACTAATCCAAAAACTACATAATGATTTTTGGAAACGGTATTCTGTAGAGTATTTGCATACGCTACAACAGCGACACAAGTGGGCTGATTCGTCCCCAAATATCAAATTAAATGATTTGGTTATCATAACGAGTGATCACATCCAATCACCTTTGAAATGGCCAGTCGGTCGGGTTCTCGAATTGCATCCCGGCGGAGACGGTCAAGTTCGTGTAGCGACGGTACGAACGGCTACCGGTGTTTACAAGCGGCCAGTTGTAAAACTGTGCCTCTTGCCGAATTAAAAGTAATTAAAATAGGTAATTCTTTATTATTATTTTTTTTTTAATTTTGTTTGTTTTGCCTTTTTCGGGTTTTCGTTATCTCTAAATAAACTTACGCTACTTTTCTGTTTTTCATTCATTTATATTTATCGGTCGATCATTTTTTCTTATATCTATATCTGTCCGGTTGATATTCTAAAATTGTGTGTTTTGGAGGGCAGTTATGTTAGCTCCCGCTAAATTTCGCGGTTGTTTTTACTTTTTAAAACCACACAATTGGATGACGGACAGAGTACATTTTTCGCGCATTTGACATGCGCTCCAAGAATCGGAGATCCTTTTCTACCGCCTCGAGAAAATGGCGTGTTAATTTACTTTCTCCAACTATTTCAAATTTCTACACTTGAAAGTGCTCGATTTTGGTGTACTGAAGCATAGAACTAGAAACTTCAGCCCTTCAGCTACGTGGTGACATCATTAGATCAAGACAGGGGCCCCTGGAATGTGGAGAAATTGGCTGCAAACTGGTGAGTGCTTTGTTTCTGATTTCCGTTGTGTGGTAACAGCAATTAACTATGGACCTTTTGATTATTTCGTGATTTCGTATCAATATATTTATGTTTGTTCGCGCTTTCATTTAATTAAAATATATACAGTCCACTGCAGTTATCGTTTTTCTAATTGCGGGCATACAGGTGGGAAACAAAAGAGTTTTTTAGACTTTATAGTATAGTTTATTTTTTATCAAGGCAGTTCGATTTTCACCTTTCTATACAGAATGTTTCAAAATCAATAACATAATTTTAATGTTAAAAATTAATTCTGGTTCTAAATTCAGTGGTTTATAGCCAAAAAAAAAATCGACATGACCCCTAAAAAAGTATCACCCCATAAATTTTTACTATAATTTGGCACGTCTAATAGTGTAGTGCCTATAACTAAATCTATTTGTCAAATGTGAGCTAAATATCTCAAAAACTGCACGAGCTATAAACAAAAAAAAATGAAACACCCTTTATCTAGAAAACTAAGCGTTGGCGGACCTATCTTTATATAAACTTTTTGTCCTAAACTCACTCAAGAAGGTAACTGTTAAAATTATGTTATTACATTTTAAAATACCCTCTATTTTAGTGTAGTAAAGAAACTTGCCAAATTCTAATACGTTTAACTAAATTTTTAGAAAAATTATTTCACTTACCCAGTCATAATAAGAGTTCACCACATTATTGGAGATGGTTCTTCCCTGTTTTCTTTGTTAGCCAAAGTATTTTGTGACAAACAACTTGGACCAGAATATTTTCATATAAATGGAATTAGTAAAAACGCAGGACATCGAGAAACCAAAACTATTCCATGTATATTTAACCATATAGTAAGTAAACCTTTAGCATCATGAATAAATAGTACGTAAAACATTTAAAATTTAAGGACTAAAAAAACACTTTTTGCTACCAATATATACCCACCCCCTTAATTCAGGAAAAGCTGTGTTGTGCTACAATATCATTTTTAGTATTAGTTGATTACTATTCTCGTCTTTTTAAGCTTAAGCATAAAAAACACAAAACTCCAATTGTAGAAATGTAAAAAGCACTTACCACACAAAATTGGAATAAATTGGAAAAGAACAGGTAAAACAGGCAAATAGCCTAAACAAAATCACCGATTTTCCTAACATGGAAAGGTTACTAAATTGGAGACGACAACATTTTATCTCAAATCTAGGTGTGTTGTAAGAAGTTACTTAACACTTAAGGAAAAACTAACTTGTTGAAATACTTATAAAATTAAAACCCTTTTACTTTTAGAGTAACCTTACAGCGCGAATTATTAACTTCGTTCAACTTTTGTATACAGCACTAGGAACTCTTTTGTTCATGATGTATTTTAGGGACAAGGACTCAAATGATCTACATGGAAAAAAATTGTCAGGTACAACTTGTAATGTTAGACATATGTGTATATATGCTTGCTCTATACCGTTTAATCCCCCCATTTTCTCTCTCCATATACCTCTCTATTTATCCAAAAGATAAAGACTCTTACAAACTTTACCAATGAAAAAATTCTCACTTTTTAGCTGAAATCTATAGAAATTCACTAACTTGATTAATTTCTTAATTCGACAATACTCGAAGTGATTTGATTAATTTCTAAATTCGACAATACTCGAATTGATTTGATTAATTTGTAAATCCGACAATATTCGAATTTGATCCGAAAATTTCTAGTAAAAGTAGTGTTTGGGCTGCAAACCCCTTCAGCATAAGATATGCCAAAAGCATTAATTTCACAAAGTTTCACAAATTGACTTTCTTACAGGTACAAGTCTTGGGAATTTCACTTGCGTCGCCATCAGTTGAACAAACTCGCCAGTTGAACACTACTCGAACTCGCCAATTATCCTTCCTCAAAGCGCGTCCGAAACTGATTTGATATGTCTTTGTACAGAAGGCGGAGCTAAAGTCGCAAAAATTTCACGATTTAAAGATTTTGATAGATTCTCGGATTTTTCTTTAATAGCAGAATTGATTAGAGGCAAGGATTTTAGATTGGTCAAACAAAATCTGATGCCTAGTTTTATGATGATCGGAAACTACTGATGTATTTACGTGTCAAAATCTTTCAGCCTAGTTAATATTTTTCGGCCTGTTTTTCCAATGCATTACTGTCGACTCCTGATGTTTCAAAAGGAATTTTGTCTTTGTCCAATCTTAAATACTAAGAGATTTTCGGACCGTTAAAGAATCCAGTTTTGGATTATACGCTTTTTGAGAATTTTAGATATATAATCGGTAATATTTTATATATAAGGAAGTATCGCAGTGGCCAGTAAACTTTCTCATCGACTGATATATTTATGACGAAAATCGTTTAAAAGAAGAACGAATGTTAGATGTGTTTAATTCCTGGTTGAAACCACTTTTCTGCTCTGTAAATCTGTAAAATAATACCGATCGATATGAATGTGTTTCCCATAGAATGAAAGTCCAGCGTTAGATTTGGGTTGGTTGGTTGAATATCTAGAAATGGAAAAGTGTTTTTATTCTCCAATTCCATATTAAAACGAATGTTTGGATGTACAGAGTTGATACGATTAAGAATGCACAGGGATTCGTGGCCTTGAAGCCAGATAACAGAGGTATTACAGTTTAGATTTGAGCTGAAAATATTTATGATGACAGTGAGAATGATGAGCCAATGGCAGATTCCGATACATCAATTTTGCCGTTATTTATAAATTATGTTCCGGATAAGCATAACTCAGAGTAGAAAAATAATTATGGTGCTAGATTCTCGGATAGTATATATGAAACAAAGCTAATCTTTTTGAAGGTTCGATCCCTCTCTGGGGTTCTGTCAATTTTTGAAAATATAGTCAGTCAAAGAAACTGAGTCACCACCCTGTACACAATCAAACTGAGTCACCACTATACTCAATACAATTAATATCTTATTTTCCTGCTTTGCATAGTCAAGTAAAAACGCTCTAATAGCCAGCAAATGCATTTTTAGGCGAGAAAGTGGTAGCCTGGATGTCTGAAGAAAAATCGAAACTTATCCCTATGGTTAAAAAAATTAAAAAGACTATCCCAAAAACTACGTTTTCAGATGTAGTGAATACAGCCGTGGCAGCTACATTGACCAACTATTTCGAACGAGTAAGTATAAGAAATTCGTTATTAAACTAGCTGCCAAAAATACATCCAATCAAATTCGTTCGATAAGTCTTGACATAATCATTCCTTTTGTTTTTGTGTTTGTACTAAAGTTGGCCTTAGGAAATAGGATGTATTGGTTGAACCATGCCAAACTTCGTCCCGTAGAATTTTGGCTCGAAAATTCAAATTCTTTAATTGTTGCTGAAATTTGCGTTTTTTGTTATTCTTTTATAGCCCAGTCATATTAGGAAAAAACTCTGAAACTTGGAACAAAATAGGTGTAAGCTGGATTTTTGTATAATTATTCCTTAGCATCTGGGATACACCCCCAGATATCCTCCACCAAAATCACCCTTGAGCTTCTCTGTCAGTATTTTGCGATTTTCTGGAAAACTAACTAACTAGCTTTTTTAAAAAGGTGAAGAGAGAAAAAATACGCAAAATCATTCGGTTCGGTTCGGTTCGGTATATTATGTAAAATTAAGAATAAAACCTTACCTAACATTTTAAAGAACATGTTTTAAAAAAATGTTTTTTTAAATTTTATTTTTTCCTACCCTGTAGTTAACTTGTTTTAAAATTTTAATACTTTATAACATTAAGCTTGAACCCCACTTGTACAAAACACCATGTACTTAAATTTAGTTTTTGCTTCTTAAAAGTTAAACAACTTTAAGTAAGGCTTAGGCCAACTGTCAATAATATCCGGACCGCCAATGAGCCAGAGAAAAAAATATTGTTATACAATTAAGCACTGTATGAGAAAAAAAAGCATACATATAAAAAGTTCAACTTCTGGGTAGAAACAGCTTTAAAATATGCTCAAATGTGCACACTTTTATTATATTTGAAATTCCAGCCGAACTGCTATTGATAACAAAATTAGTGTTTCATTAAACTTTAAAAGGACAAACTTTTTAAGGGTTTAAAATTATAAACATGAGTACATAAAGTTTTACCGAATAGCCTTTGTATCATGATTTTCCCCACATATATAAGTATACTAAAAGCTTTAGTTTCTAAGATATCTACAAAAATAATTTATCCATGTACATTGAGATTACCATGAGATTTAATGGGAAACTCGGTTATTATTAAAGATATCGATTTTCCGATTGCACCTTACCGTGCTGCTTTCTTGAGCCCTTAAAAATGGTGTAATCAGATTTTTCCTATACCCCGTAGTTTCGCTAATACAGGGAGTTTTTGAAAAAATTGCATTTTTAATAATCCCTTATATATCGTATTTAATTTTTTTATGATAAATACCATATCTCAAAAACTAAACAAAAATTTAAAAAATTGACATTTTTCTCTAAAAAAGTTGCCAAGGTTTGTACAGAATGAAAATATCTTGTAAAATAAGCGAGATACAAGAAATTATTAAAAATGCAATTTTTTCAAAACATCCTGTATTAGCGAAACCACGGAGTATAGCAAAAATCTGATTACATCATTTTTAAGGGCTCAAAAAAGAGGACAGTAAGGTCTAATCATAAAATCTTTAATAATGTTAAGGTTTGGGTATGGCAGAGCCTTTCAAATGCAGTGAAATGAAGACTTTAATAAACTAAAAGCAGTGACAAACTATATAAACCTATCAATTACATTGACATCACATCAATAATAACCTAAACACTTCAATATAAGGGCACGGCAATATACATGATGAATATTATATCTCCAACACGCCCCCTTAATGTGAACTCATTTTCAAACTTCTTATCAAGGCTTCATGTTTCACCTTGGTTAGTGATTTTGTTAATACATCGGCCACCATATTATCTGTTGAAACATGTTCTAGCTTAAAACTTCCGTGATTTAGTTCGTCCCGTATAAAATGGTATCTTATATCTATGTGTTTACTACGTGCATGAAAAACTTGATTTTGTGCAAGTTTAATAGCACCTGCATTATCGCAAAATACAATGATCTCACCGTATTTTTCTAAATTCATTTTTGTAAACATCTTCTTAAGATATATCACTTCTTTAACTGCATCACTTAAGGCCATGTATTCGGCCTCAGTAGACGAAAGAGCTACGGTTCAAGAAATAGGTCCACCACTAAACAGGAATACATATCCAGTAAAAGACTTTCTATCTACCGTACAGTTGCCCCAGTCAGAATCTACATATGCTTTCAATTAGCTATTTGTGCTTTTTGTGTACGTTATTCCCAAATTAATGGTCCCTTTTAAGTAACGTAACATTCTTTTAGCAGCGTTCCAATGAGTTTTGTCATAGCAATTATTGAACTGCCCCAAATAGCTGACAGAATGACTTATATCGGGTCTCGTAGTAATGGACAAATATGTAAGAGCTCCTAAAAGTTCTCGATATGGTAATTTTTCATCTTCTTCAGAAACTTTTATGACTTTTACGAATTTTGTCTTGTTCTCTAGTGGTGTACAAACTGGATTTGAATTAGTCATTCCAAATCGTTCAAGGATGTCTGTAATGTACCCTCGTTGATTAAGACTAATTCCATTTTTGGTTCGTGAAAATTCAATTCCCAGTTTTTCACTTCTCCCATGTCTTTAATCTCAAAATAACTGGCTAACTTTTCTTTCAGCTCACAAACTACGTCCATATTTCTCGAAGCTATCAAAATATCATCAACGTACACAGTGATTAAAGTTAAATTTTCGCCATCATGAATTTTATATAGACATGGATCTGTTGCTGTTGTTGTAGCACCGCAAAATCTAAAAGCTTTATCTAATCTTGTATTCCAACTTCTTCCAGCTTGCTTAAGTCCGTAAAGTGACTTGTTTAGTTTACAAAATCATTTTTGCTTTTTCACTGATTTCCTTGTCAGTTTTCTCGGTTCGTACTATAATTTCCAACATTTCTGCAAGTTGTTTTGGTGTTTCCATAAATATTGTTTCATTTAGTTCACCATTCATGTAAGCTGTAGCTATATCAAGTTGTTGAATGGACATGTCAAATTTTACAGCCAAGGCTACGACAAGTCGTACTGTTCCCAGTCTAGCTACTGGTGCAAAGGCCCCATTAAAATGAACCCCAGGTACTTGACTAAAGCCTTGCGCTACCAAACGTGCTTTTCTCTTGTCAAAACAACCATCTGCCTTGTACTTATTTCGTAAAATCATTCGACTTCCAATAACTTGACTTTCTGTTGGACGATCAACTATTGCCCAAGTGTCATTTTTCAGAATTGACTTGATTTCATTTGCCATAGCTTGATACCATTCATTAGCATCTGGTCCTTTTATCGCCTTTTTTAATGGCACTTCACAAAGGTAAGTATAATTAACATCTTCTTGCATTTTTTCAATCTCTGTCACTTTATACTCCTTTCTTGGTCTTCCTCGTGAACCAGTTCTAATAATTTTTGGCCTACCAGGTCTACGTACTAATTGCATTTCTCCAAGTTCGTCGTCGCTTAGGCTACTTTCTTTTTCACTATTCTCATTATTTTCTAGTACCTCGTTTTCAAGTTGTAATTCATCAATTATCTCATTTAAATTATGACTTTCAACTTCTCCGACATCAGAGCCTTGTCTTTGATCTTCGAAAATTTCTTCCAAAGTATTATTTTTCAAACTTCACTTATTAGGTGTCCATTAGATCTTGGACCCCCGTGAGGTTAAGCTTTCAGGCTACCCACGGAAAAATATAAGAGAAACAAAAAACTCCTTTTTGCCCGATTAGCCACGAAACTTGTTTGATTTTTAAATTCACGGGTACGAAATTCCACGTTTGTTAGTATTATTTGGCTTAAAAATTCCGTTGATTGACGCTC
Organism: Aspidapion aeneum; assembly: GCA_963576565.1. Lineage (NCBI taxonomy): Eukaryota > Metazoa > Arthropoda > Insecta > Coleoptera > Brentidae > Aspidapion > Aspidapion aeneum. Next base: position 90,429,045 of record OY755038.1, read on the forward strand.
ACTGTCTTGAAGACGGGTAAAAAAATGCAATCTGTGTTGATCCGGCCTGAAAGACAAAGAGCTGTCGTAGGTCACGGACTATAATTGTTTTCTTTTATTTGCATTCGATCTTTTCATTGATCGATATTGTATAGCAGTGTTTTCGCCTGCTTTTGGTTTTCTGTTTCTCTCGTATCTCGGTAGATGGCGCTTCTTGCTATAGTTCTCTCACTAATTACATTTAATTAGAGACAAAACCGTCTGATTAACTTCGCAAGATTTGTCACATTGACCAGCAGTGTTCTGAGGAGTCCCATAAGGACGAAACGGTTAACTGTCAACACTTATTAGGTGTCCATTAGATCTTGGACCCCCGTGAGGTTAAGCTTTCAGGCTACCCACGGAAAAATATAAGGGAAACAAAAAACTCCTTTTTGCCCGATTAGCCACGAAACTTGTTTGACTTTTTGGCAAACTATACAAAAGCATGATAGTGAGCAGATCCTTATTAATGTCGACTTCCATTTCAGAAAGTTTGTCAACTACATCCATAAAATAGTTTATATGATCTCGTACCTTATCACCTTCATTCATCTTTTGTAACATTAACTGTTTTAGAAGAGTTGCTTTTCGAGTTGGCCCCTTTGACTTATAAATAGACTCTAATTTTAGCCATACGTCTCTAGTAGTTTTACAGTTCTTGACTTGTTTTAATTCAGATGGGCAAATACACAAAATTATATCAGATTTTGCCTTACCATCCATCTTTCTCCAAGCCTTTAATTCATCTGCTTTCTCTGGTTTATTTTCATCAGGCATGACACACTCACCACTAGCATAGCACCAGGTATCATTCTTCACAAGCAGGGCTTCCATCTGAAGCTTCCAGGTATCGTAGTTCTCCTTACCAAGAAGATCAATACGTGTTGTACTCATGTTTCAATGGAACACCAATCTCCAAACTTTAGATGCTGAATTTCAAATAGCAATGTTTACCCTTCGTCTTCTTCACCTCTGGGCCCGTAACCTGTTAAGGTTTGGGTATGGCAGAGCCTTTCAAATGCAGTGAAATGAAGACTTTAATAAACTAAAAGCAGTGACAAACGTAAGACTTTTTAATGACTATGTAAAACTATCAATTACATTGACATCACATCGATAATAACCTAAACACTTCAATATAAGGGCACGGCAATATACATGATGAACATTATATCTCCAACAAATAACAACCGAGTTTCCCATTTAATCTCATCGAAAATGGGACACACTGTACATATAGCCCGGTTTTTGATGCCTTGGCGAAAAATCTTGTCATAAAAAACTGAAAATTGCATATTAACACGAGTATTTGTTAAACCGTTATGTAAGTACCTCTGTTTATAATTTTTAACCCTTAATAAACCACCCTTATGATTGCCCTTATGTTCAATTTATTTGGTCTAAACCCCTTTGTCCCATTTAAGTTTTGTCAAAACCTATTTTTGCTAAAATTTTATAAAAATTACTTTAATATCTGTTAAGCTGGAACTTCAAATAAAATAAAAGTGTGCGCATTTCTAACAAGAAGTTAAATATTTTTAATATTACGCTTTTTTGTGTCATACAGTTCCTAATTGTATAAAATTTAAATATTCAAAATCCCAATGGTGGTTCCGCTAGTATTAACTACTTTCCTAAACTTTAAAAAAACAAAAACTAAATTTTAGTAAGTGGTGTTTGATACAAGTGGGGATCAAACTTAATATAATAAAGTATTATCATGTTAAAACAAGTTAACTAGAGAGTGGGAAAAAAATTCATATATTTTTTTTTATATATTTTTTAAAATGTTAGGTTAGGTCCCTTTTTAATTTTATAGTATAGACCGAATGATTTTGCGTATTTTTTCACTCGTAACTTTTTTTAAAAAAGTTATTAGTTTTCGAGACAATCACAAAAAACTGATTTTTAGAACATTTGGGGCATTATATCTAGCGAAGCTCAAGGAGGATTTTGACGGAGCATATGTGGGGATGTGTCGCGGATGCTAAGGCATAATTATACGAAAATCCAGCTATTTTGTTCCAGGTGAATCCCTAATATTACTGGGCTATTATTAGGCCTTCTTTATTTATGTGTGTCACGTTGACCGCACAAACAAAATTGCACAATGGAGTTTTTAACTTTCTTCTACAATATTCCAAAATATATTTATTTTTTTATTTGTCAAACACACTGTGTTTATTGTATTACAATCTAGTCAGTTAGACTAATTAGCAATTTTGTTTTAAATTAATTTACTATAAAAGTCAGATTTAAACTTAGGGTTCACTCAACAGTTCTCCCCGCTTTGTTTGATCTGTAACTCACAATTGTGTTATGTTTATAGCATTATTTTGTTTTATGTAATTCAATTAGTTTACTAGCTCAAACGGCTTCATTCTTTTTAGTCTTCGAACTAGCATAGTATTGTCTAGAAGCTGAATTGCTTCCACATTCACATGCCGATGGAGTCTATCTTCATGGCTTTTTGAGTACTTTTTTATAGTCCTTGCCACAGTTTCGATTTTTAGATCTCGATGAAGGTCACTATTTCGAACGTACCAAGGTGCATTCACAATGTTTCTTAATACTTTATTTTGACATCTCTGTAAAACTAGAATGTTACTCTTTTTAGCATAAACCCATAGTTGAATACCATATGTCCATACTGGTTTCAGTATTTGTCTAGAAAGCAGTAACTTATTATGAATTGTTAAATTGGACTTCCCTTCAATTAGCCAGTTCATTTTTCTATACCTTATCTCAAGTTCTTCTTTTTTTTTCTTAACATGTGCTTTACAGCGCAATTTGGCATCAAGGGGGCAATTCTTTACATTTCAAAAAATCTGGCGAAATTTGAAAAAATGTGACATAATCTGGCGCTTAAGATTTCTCGTTTAAAAGGCAATTTTTAAACTTAAAAACTTACCTAAAAAGCCATTTCCCACTTTTTGATAGATGTAGCTTCACGATATAATATTTGTTTTTAATTAAAACCCCGTAATTTGTTGAAAATTTTTAATATAAAAATTGTAAATAAATTCAAAGCAGATAACCATTAACCACACAAACTAAAATGTCAGATTTCGTCACATTTCGTCACATTTCTTTCAAATTTATGAGTCCTATTCATTTTCTTTATGAGATCAGCTAAGTTTACTTTCTTTCTTTGTTTTTCACGGTAAAATTAACAAAGAGGGACTAATTGCATGTCGTGGAATGGTCGCTACAAAATTAGCTCTACGCTGTTGCCACCGTTATATTTGAACGGATTTTTAAGGGAATGTCAAATTATTTCTTTAAAATCTGCCAGAAAAATCTGACTAAGTGGGATACTGGTCAAATTATTGAAGTGGTGATTATTTTTTTACTTTTGTTATCAAAGCTAGGCACGTATATAATTTTTTATTCTGGGGGGTCCTCCCATATAAAAACTGCTGTTATTCAGTGACGGCCCATGAGGTTTTGGATAGGGTAATCAGAAATACTTGCTACAGTCGCCGCCGGCGGAAGATTACAGGGGTGCTACGAACAATTTTCGTCTAAAAGACGTTACTGTTGGGTTTATAAGGATAAAAATAAATATTAAAATAAAAAAATAAAAAAATGTAGATTCTATGGGAAACTGTGTGTGCGAATGAAGAGGAATTACAAAATGTGAAGGAAGTTTACGAGGTAAAAAGTTTTTACAAAAAAGTTTCACGGGCAAAACCTCAGAGGTAAAGGTTCAGGCTGTTTTCTGGGAGCAGATTATATCTGTCTCCGTCGCGACGTCAAAATTAGCCTCAAAACTGAGGCAACCCTGACCGAAGCTGCAAATTGACAGTTGGTCTCTCCTCAGTAAACACCATATTTCATATTCCTTTTCAGATATCCACATCATCATTTCATCTCCTTCCATTTTATGGTTATGCTCGGGCTGAATGAAGCCTAATGAGGCAGAAACGCGTCCCCGAGCTACCTTTACCTCTGAGGTCTTGCCCGTGAAACTTTTTTGTAATTACAAAATGTTGAAAGTCCAGAATGTCGAAAGCTTGGGTTATTAGATATAATAATAGAAACTAACTTGACCACATCAGGTGCCTTTTTTTTTGTAATATACTTTAAAACCTAACCTGACCTGGTTAGGTAAGTACCTATATTTATATACAAGAAGAAACTTACTTGTCTCTTTCACTTAATTTGTGAACGGATCCCTTTCACAAACAAACCTTCTCTTGCTGGCTATTTTACCACAATTTATCGCACGTTTCATTCGACCCTGCCACCAACCCAGAGACAAATTCTCTATGCACCAACCCAACCTCACTTTTTTATTTACCCGCCAACACGAGTCGCCTATGGTCTGTTTTGTATTAGGAAATGCACGAAATGTGATGACATCGAACCTTTGAGAAAAGCTATCGTCCAAAAAAGTCGGCAAAAAATTTTGCACCCTGTCAATTGTGTACCTTTATCAATATTAATGTTAATCCCGGAATAAAAAACACAAACAAAATATAACGGGTTTAAAACCTTAGATACTATAATTAAAATATATTGAAATTGAAAAAATAGTTAAAAAGCTAAAGAATAAATTCCAGTGCAAAATTATTTACTCTGTAGGTTCATTGAATAGCTACCTAATTTGAAAAAGTAATAAAAAAAAATTAAATAGTTTTTAAGGTTTTGATTATAACAAATATAATAAGGGTAAAAAAAAATTGAATTTGTTTTTTTTAAACTTATGAAAATAAAACCAAGTAAAAATTTTCATTAAACTTGCAGACAAAGTGCCTAATTATTAAAATTATTTGGTTTTATTTTTAAAAGAACTATGAATTTTTTGGCCCAAACTTATTTTGAGCAAAAATAAAAAGGATTTTTTTGACGGTCCCCAATAGCCTTCCTACCTATGAGTGGCTAAAAAATAAGTCAGCCAAGCATACTTTTTCATTCAAATTTATTTTAAAATCAAGTTCAAAAACACGACAAAGAAAAACAATTTTTTAGCAGCTGCTCAAATGTTGGATGGATTTTGCAGTCAAGTAATATTATTTAAAACACACAAATGTTTATGAATAAAATTATGAGATTTAGAATACAAAATTTTTTTCCACTCTCCATGCATTTAGGTATAAAAAAATACCTTTAAGATTTTAATTTTTTAGAAAACAAAATACTTAACCAAACTTTAGTTTGAGCATGTTTTCAGCTATTATAAGCAAAAATCTCAAAAATCAGAATCAATTCCGCCGTAAAAAATGCGAATTATCCATATCTCTACTACTATTATCACTACTAAATGTTTGATTACTTTTTATTCCTAAAAATATAGGGGGGAGATTGATCCCCCCTTAGGTACCACCTTGCACGTTACGTTGTAAGAGTTTTTCGTAATAATATTTTAACAACATATTTAAAAAGTAAAACCCAACTTGTGAACGGTCCCTTTATTGGTTTAACTTGGAAACAATGAATTGGCAACAGCGGCAGTATTTCGTAACTGACAGTCCCCTTAGTGATCTGTGACTGACAGTTGTCAAATGTGACAGAAAGAAAAACCGTTGTATGATGAGGTGCTCGGAAAAATACAATTTATCAAGAACTTGTGGATTATCAGTAGCCGAGTTTCAAGGTAGGATTTAGATTAAATTTTCCCGCATATTTTAAATTTTTGGGGTTTTCATAATTTCCTAAGTTGGCCCATTACCGTGTGGTGTAAGACGTTTTACACAAAGCTGAAATTGCAGTGTTGTCAAGATTTACACCTAAATTCTGTTGTTTCAAATTTCGTCAGATTATTTCAAATTATTTCAAATTTTGAAGAATTGCCCCCCAAGTGTCATACCGAGACATTTTGCCTGATTTGAATATGGTACGGGAATGTTGTTAATTGTTATTTGTATGTGATTTATATTTTTGTTTGTAAAATCAATATGAATTGATTTGGTTTCATTTAATTTTATTCGCCACTTTGTGGTCCAACTGTGAACTTCGGTGACTGCATCCTGAAGTTTTTCTATGCATTTTTCAATAGATTTTTCTACCGTCAATAAACCAGTATCATCGGCAAATGTTGCTAAGTGACAATTTTCTGGCTTTGAGATATCGCAAGTGAATAATAAGTATAGAAAAGGGCCTAGTACGCTACCCTGGGGCACGCCTGCTTGAATTTCTCTTAAATTTGAGTATGACTCTTCCTGTTTTACTCTAAAATGTCTATCAGATATGTATGATTCCAAAATATCCGAATATTGTTTTGGCAGAAACCGTTTTACTTTAAAATTAAGGCCTTTATGCCACACTTTGTCAAATGCTTGTGCTACATCTAGAAAAACTGCAGAGCAAACTTTTCCCTCTTCTAGTGCTTTTTCTATTATATTAGTAATTCTGTGTACTTGATCTATCGTGGAATGGTTGTCTCGAAAACCAAATTGACGAGATGGAATAATTTCTTGTCTTTCTATGATGCGTTTTATTTTTTTAAGCAATAATTTTTCATAGAGCTTTGATATAATTGGTGGCAATCCGGCTCGAAGGACCAAGAGAAATCCCAAACCATTGCACCCATTCATGGGTGACCTTCCTAAATTTAGAGTGTCCCAGGTGAAGCCCTTTTCCCATGTTAGTGTAGATTTTATGGGTCCATTCTCCATCACGTTAACCAAGCGTCGTGGTGTAAAAAGTTAAAAGGCTTATGGGTGTATTTTTGTTTGGAGGCTGCTTCTGATTTGTCCACTGATGCATTTTTGGCTGCCCTCCGCCGATTTGTTGGTAGACGTGGCAGATGTGCTGCCCTCTACAGTAACCAGGGCACTAATTTTGTTGGGGCAAATAACCTCCTTGTGTCCTATTGTCAGCAAGCTGCTGAGACTTTAGCAATTAAGTGGTGTTTTAATCCACCTGCCAGTCCGCATTTTGGTGGACTCCATGAGTCTGGGGTAAAGTCCACGAAAACTCATCTGAAGAGAATTGTGGGGGATCAAATCCTAACTTTTGAAGAGTTGATGACTGTATTGGTTCAGATTGAGGCTATTTTAAATAGTCGACCATTGTGTAGTATGAGCCCTGATCTTCATGATTTTCAAAGTCTTACTCCTGGACATTTCCTCACTTTGGAACCCTTGACAGCCCCTCCCGATGAAGACCTAACCAATGTTAAGTTAAACCGTCTCCATCGCTGGCAGCTTGTTCAGCAGATCCAGCAGCATTTTTGGCGCCGCTGGCATATGGAGTATTTACAGTCGTTGCAACAACGCGAAAGATGGAATACCCCCGATAACCCTCCAAAAGTTGGAACATTAGTAGCGTTGAAAGACGAAAACCTACCCCCATTGAAGTGGTCACTAGGTAGAATTGAAAAAATTTACTCGAGTCCAGATAGAATCCCCCGTGTCGTGCAAGTAAAAACCAAATAGACATCTGAGCCCTGAAGGGGAGAAAACTAGAGATATCCCAAAAAATCTAACCTCAAAGTTAAATCCGCCCCGTCTGGGAAAACAGAGTCCTTTAAACTAAAAACAAAGGAAATAAAAAATCGGCAATACGCTAGAAGCTTACCTTCTGTAATTCTGTAGCAGTTCCAAAAATTTCACTGGCGGCCGCGGCCATTTCTTGCGACTGGAATTTCGGTCTTCAACCCAAAAACATGTGTGACTTCTTTCAGTTTTTTGTCGGAAGTGATTTCTTCATTCCCCTGTCACACATAGGGTGGCGCTTCAAACTCCCAGCGTGAGCAAAAAACGCGCATGATTTTACCAAAATGATCAGGTGATCAAAAAGAAAATAACTTTCAACAAAGAGAGAAATTATCACCTGATCGGAATTTTTCCCAAACAGGACTTTTTTTTTGAAGGTTTTTGCAGAAAGCCCAAAAATATCAAAACAAACTTTAAGGTTAGGTTTTTCAAAAAATTCAATATAAAACAAAAAAGAAAAATAACTGGCAGCATTAAACAGGTATTGGCCTTTAAGATAACATCATGGAGTGGTTTTCCCGGTTTTGGAATCATGATAACTTCTGCAACTTTCCACAGTTTAGGTACATACCTAAGCCTAAAGGACGCATTAATTAGGTTGCACAGTTTTACGATAGCTTTTCTGGGGAGTTGCTTTATGACTACTCCGTTAACAAGATCATACCTTGGGGCTTTTTTCGAATTAATATTTTTAATTTCTGTTAATATTTCTTTTGGTGATGTAAGCTTAATATGGTCTTCGTGGGGGTGAAATGTTTTTTCTAAATGACTTGCAAAAATATCTGCTTTTTCTTCGTTACTCCTTGCCCACTGGTTGTTAGATTTTCGTATGGGTGGAATTTGGATAATTAGTCTTTTAAAATCTTTGGTTGCTTTCCAAAGGGAATAGTCGGTATTTTTATCATCTGTAAGTTCATTAAGAAAATGGTTAATAGATTCATTTTTTATTACTAGAATTTCTTGCCTTATGCGCTGCGTCATATTATTAAGATTTGTTTTTTCCCGAGGATCACGGCTTTGCTGCCACTTTCTTCTTAGTTTCCTTTTTTCCAATATAAGGTCTCTAATTTCCTTTGGATAGTTTTTTCCCTTAAAAATTCTCTTTGGTTTTGGACTGTTTTCCCAAGCAATATTTGTAACAAAATATTCAATTTCTTTATCGATTTGTTCTGGCGTTTGCAATGGTACTGATATGTTTATTTTTCTGACAGACTTTGTTTAAAACTAATGCAGTCGGTTTATTAACTAGTGAGATATTTGCTTCTTTCTTTATTATGTTTTTACTAAGAGTTAGAATAATAGGTGAATGATCTGAGTGTAAATCAAAACTTTCTTCTATATCTACAAAACTTAAAGATATATTTTTTACTATAAAAATCAATTAGATCTGGAATTTTAGTATGTGGGCTTACCAGTTGATATCGGCTCACATTGATATTCACTAATAGCTTGCAAAAGTTATTTTCCTTTAGAATTCGTCAGTCTAGATCCCCAGTAAATATTTTTTTTGGCATTAAAGTCATCTCCAACTATAAAACGGTTTCCTAATTTTCTGAGAAAATTAAGATATTGATTTTTCTTTAGTAAGTGCCTTGGTGTTATATAAACAGCACTTATGACTAGTGTATATGTTTTGGTTTTTAAACTATAAAAGTAGCTTGAATCTCTATGGTTTTATATCCCATCTCCTCATAGTGTGATATATTTTCTTTAATTATTACAGCACTTCCCCTGTGCAGTATTGCTAGGGTGAGTTGTATGATACACTTTATAACCTTTATATTTAACGTGAGACTGGTTAGTGAAATGCGTTTCTGACACAAGACAGACGTCAATTTTTTCTATGTCTAGAATAACTTGCAAGTCTTGCTGATGTTGCAAGAGACCATTGGCATTCCAGGCTAGAATTCTGAAGATTACTGACCATTTTGAGGCATATTGGTAGCTCCGTTATTGCTAATTTCTAGTTTAGTTAATCGCTCATCAAGTTTGTTCAATTTCTCCAAAATTAATTGTAGTGTTTGTTCCATAGTATTTTGACTACTGATATTCATATCGGCTGATGCTGCTACTTGGCTGTATGTCCTTATCACAAAGTTTTGTGTGACTGTGTTTCTTGTCTGTTGGTTTTGTCTATTTGTACTCACGTTTGGTATGAGATTCGGTTTCTTAGGTTTATTTTTCAATTTTTGTATTTCTTTAGCAACAAGGCATCCTCTGCAGTTAGCAGGATGCTTGCCTCCACAGTGGATGCATTTTGGTTCAGATGCTTTTGGTTTGGGGCATTCTACAGTAAGATGTTTTCCCGTGCATTTTACGCAACGTGGTTCTTTAGCGCAATATTTTTGCGTGTGTCCATAGGATTGACATCTTTTGCATTGAGGGACTAATTTTGAGAATTTTAGTGCTTTTATTTCCACTTCAATCCCAAGGATACTGGAAATTTTAAAAATTTTGTTGAAATCTTCATCGTGGCTAAATGTGAGCATAAACATGTTAAGAGGTTGTCTTCTTCTCCATTTCAGTTTGTTGCTGGCTTCCAGTGCCTTAAAACCTCTTTTTGTAGATCAGCTACAATTTTCTGTGGGTCACATGAGAAGTGTAGATTCGCTATTACTCTAATTGGCCTTATTTGTTTGTTTTCGTATGAATGCCATTGATGCTTTATTTCATTAAGCATTTTAGTAACTAGCCGATAGCTGTCTGCGTCTTGTACATTTATTTTAATATTTGCGTTATTTAAAACTTTTATTTTAACTCCTTGTAAGATATTTAACTTTTCATGAATATCATTAAAATTATTTACGCCATTTACCATAATCGGTGGAGGTAATGGAGCTTTTTTAACCTTAGTAGAGGGTTCTTCGTTTTGTGCTTTATTGGAGGGCTCTCCAGTGCCCGAGCTTTTTTGTGGTGGTGAGAGTGAAGTATCCATTCAACGTTTTTTCCAACCTTTTCCTTTTTGTCTGATTCACTCAGTTTCTCTTGCCAGATCGTCCTCATCAGTAATGTAGTCCAAGTCAGACTCTTCTTTTTTAGTGACTTGTGTCTCTAAATCTGCAAACTTTTTTTGCATACTTTCCAGTTGACTTCGAAGATGTACACTAAGTGAATTTTTTTCGTTTTGGGATTTATTCCATTCGCTATATAAAAGTTCTTCATTTTGTGTTCTAGCATGGCTATCCTGAAATAATTCGGCATTATCTATTTTTTCTTGATTTTGTTTTTTTCGCTAATTTTTAAGACAATCTTCACAGGTGATGGTACACTTTTTTTGCCTTTAAACATGATATATCATTTATAATAAACATTGTTTATAGATATTTAACACAGATTTTCGCGCGCGTGGTTTATTATAAACAAAACAAACCCCGACTGACCTGGTTAGCACTATTATGCAGGTATACGGCGCAATACAACCGTACCGAACTGCGATCGATTAAATAATTAGTTTAAGTTTATCGACTTTTAAGTCAAGTCAAGTTTAAATACTATATGACGAATTATCACTTATTTCTTAAACAATTTTAAGTAAAGAGACCTAACCTTACTTTAAATACCGATTTAATTTAACTTAGACCCTTTTGGTAAATATAACCCTGTATATAAATGTGTTTTAGAATGCGTTGAAAACCACAGATCAATTTTTCACTCTTGTACCACTCATAATGACACACAGAAATCTAGGAAAATCGGGGCCAGCAGTTTTAGAAAACGACGTTACTGCTGGAATTTTGACTCTTCCTAGTAATAAAAGTGAACATATTTTAGAGACTTTGGAAAAAGTAAAAGAATGCAATAGATTGATGAAAAGTGATCCACAAATTGAGGTAAGACATACAGTCGAAGATGATGGTTTGGTTCGCTGTCGTTTCACTCGTTGAATGAAAAATGGGTTTCACCTATTTTTTCATTCTTTTTGATTTAGCTTGTATCTTATAGTCAGGTTGATTACTGTAGTATGGCAAGCCACGCTGAGGATGGAAATGCCTTTTTCCGAAACACCGGTGTCCGTGGTTGACCCCTTTGAAGTTGCCTTTATACTTTGTTAACTCATTGTTTTCGGTTCCCAACCGACGCGGTGGAGACGGTGATAGCATGGTCTGGTTAAACTGTTACGAAATGTCTTTCTTCCTTATAGACCGCTGGCCGTTTTCGTCTCGCCATAAACTTAGTTTCCTTGGTTCTTTTTGATTTACCATGAATAATATGCTTAGATCAAGATGGTGCCTAGGTCCTTTGTGACCCCTTTTAGGAAAAATACACTGCTAAAACTATTTCATAGTTTTTAAATAATTTGATAGAAAATCAATTTGTATCATTCAACAAAATCAACTTTAATCGAATGTGTATTTTAACCAACTTGTGTTTTTGTTTTAATTCAAACTAGTGATAATGACATTTTTTCGGGTATTTTTAATATTTTGTATTTTTTTTTAATGTAGCGTTTTCATACTTTTCATATAATTTATTTTTATTTTATATCGAAAATCATTATCAATCAACGTTAGACATTTCTTGTATTTTTTGATTATGTGTTCCTTAGACAATACCAAATAGTTGTGTTTTTAAAACAATCGGTGCATGGGCTGCCGCCAAGTGTGGCCGCATTTTTTAAATCATTTCATGAACAAATTTTCCAAATTTTACTACTTTTCAAGAAGATTTTATTACTTTAATTTATCAATTTAGTATTTTCGCTTTTTTCTCAAAGAATTTTGCTTGCAATATGGCTTTTATGAAATTTTATGACAAACATCAATTTTTACTATGTTTTATGATTCTTGACCACTGAACTGGCCTAAACTTTATGACTTTTTATGGCATTTTATGACCACCTTTTCAATCAATCACACCAAACTAAACCAAACCGAACATTCCCTTCCGACCACATAATTTATAAACCAGTAGTTTTATTGCAGTAATTTTTATGAAATCGCTAAAACCTTTGAGTATATGACCCATATAGAGGTGCAACCGGCGAGCCTTGGAACATTGAGGGGCAGATGGCGCTGAAATAAATTCGTCTAGTACGCAATATTCAGAGACGACTACTATGATCTAATGGCATTTGTATGATAGGCTCGCACACGCAACTAAATCGTACTAGTAGTCCCTGAATATTGCGTACCAGACGAATTTATTTCAGCGCCATCTGCCCCTCAATATTGCATGGCTCGCCGGTTGCACCTATATATGGGTCATATAATCAAAGCTAAAAGGTAAACGTAGATTAATATTCTCCTACTCCAGATACCGCAATAATATCAATAACTTATTTGTTAATTATAATTATTTTCTAGATAAGTTATTGGCTGATAAACTACTATTTGAATCCTTTACCAATTCAAATACTGAAGAAATACGCCTTTGTAGATGGAGTGACAGCCGCCGTTAATAATTTGCCAGGCGGATCAAAAATGACAGTGTTAGATGGTTGTGAGCTGACTTCGGCATTGGCCTTTTCACCCAGTAGATGGAATACAGGTAGATACAAGTTAAATATATAGTTTTATGAAAATTTCCGAGATATCTTTTATAAGTTGGTTGGAGCTAGTGACGACGAGCTTAGTGGTCCACTTGATAGAGCGTTTAGTTTTTCAGGTAAATAGTTAATAGTAAATTTAAATATGAAACAAATTTAAATTTTTAAAAATCCATGTAAAGTAAAATAGCCTTATTTCCTAGGGTAATAAATCGATGTAAAAAAGTTGAACAGGGGGAAAAAGATCAGAATACCTTGCAAAAAAGGTCTCACCGCCGCACAGAGGAACGGCTTAGTATAATATTAGAGACATACACCAAAAAATTTTCTTTATATTTTTAAATGATGGCTACAAGTGTGTCTAATTACAACTATGTAAATGAAATGCCAATAAAAAGTAAGTATAAAAAAAAATCTAGTATAAAATGTTAACTTTAGTAAATATTTTTATTATATGATTGTCTAATACTGATTAATGGTTTTTTGACATTTTTACACAAATAAGTCGTTTTTTTTATCAAAAATATAATAATAAAATGAACAATTTAGGCAAAAATATATCAACATCTAAGTTTTTGTATTTACAAAATTTGAGATTCGACAGGATTAGATTTACCAGTAATCTCATTATAATTGCTGGAGTATTACGATCACGAAAATATAACATTTATCTGCTACGATCTGCTACCAAGATGGCTATGGAATTAACAAAAGTTGAGCGTATGGGCAAAGCGTCATTTTTTGGCAGTTCATTATAAAAAGCGCATTCGAGTTGTCAAAAAGTTTTACTAGTGCTTTTTAATTTCTAAGTTATTTAAAATTCTTAATGTGTGGACTCATTTTAGGATTTTTGTGGTAAGAAAATATTGAATACCTTATTGTTATAACAACGACAATTTTTATTTAGAAAACTGGATCCAATATGAATTTGATTAAAACAAATCGGGACTTATTTCTGATATTAAAGGATGCCAATATAGGATTCAAAAATGGCACAAAAGCCATTAAAAAAGTAAAAGAGCTTGCTAATATTGAACATTTACATTTGGGGATAGAAAAGATGATCAAAAATTTTTGCGCAAAATTATTTGGAAGTGAAACAAATCCTATAGAGTCGAGTCACGGTTTGTGGAGGAAAATAAGAAATGGTTAGACCACCCCTTTGAGTTTTTAAAAACTCATCCTAAAGGTATTTATAAAATATGTATATACAGAGCATACGGTAAATTTTTGTACTATATGGAAGAAAAAATATTTTTAAAATGTTAAAATTTTTTGTAACTTTTTTCCATTTTTAACTAGGTATATATTTTTTTTCAACTTCAAAGCAATTTTTTTTATTTAAGAAATTTTACCAAATTTTTTTTCACAAAATTATCTTAAAATAGTTGTCATATGGTGCAAACTTTAACGCGGGCACTGTATTATATAGGGTGTCCCAATTGCCGTGCTATGGGCCACTATTGCTTTCTCGGTAACTATAAGAACTACAAGGTTGGTCAAATGAGATAAAATGTACAGTTTTTGGGGGATATTAAAAATCTGGTTTCACATTAACAAAAATATATTTTGTACCGAGCTACGGGGGTTTTTGGAAAAATTGCTCAAAACTATTTTATCACATATCTCAAAAAGTGTAATTTTTACAAAAAATTCGTAAGGAACATCTTTTTTGTATTTTTGACGTTCTTCAATTTGGTATTTTTTTATTTGACCAACTTTGTAGTTCTTATAGTTAGCAAGATAGCCATAGTGGAATACTTGATTTTTAAATTTTATTTGCCTCTGTAATTTATTTGCAAATCAGATGTATATTTTTAGCTGCCTAAATACAAAAATATATTTTTTTAATAGCTTATAGCTAAATTTGTCAGCCATCTTAATTGTTTATGAAATGTCGGAAGTGACAATTTTTTAATGTTGAAATACCTAGTGGCTTTTTCAAAAATGACTAAAATTATAAAAATTCTACAAAAATAATTGACTCATTTTTGTTAAACACCCTGGCTAGTTATTTACTGTTTTATAAAAAAAAATATGTTTTTATAATAAAATTGAGAGCTCCTTCTTTCCAAAAAATTCAAGACGAAAAATTTAGACGACATTTAAGCAAACTTATATGCATATAAAATACTCTGCCAATATATGGGCCCCTAAGCTCACACTAGGTACTATAGTTATGTGAGCTAATATAACTAAAAACTGAAATATATTTTATTCAACTCCACACTAAATTACCTTTTGTTTGATACCACACAAGCCATGTTTTGACTTAAACTCAAATTTTTGAAATCCACCCCCACCCTTAAAAAAAACAAAAACTAAAATGTATTTTGTTGAACTCCGGACTTAATTACCTTTCGTTTGATATCACACACGCCATATTTTCACTTCTCTAATTTTTGAAATATACCCCCACCCTTTTTTTTTAAATAAATTAAAATGTATTTTATTTAACTCCAGACTCAATTACCTTTCGTTTGATATCACACACGCCATATTTTCACATAAACTCTAATTTTTGAAATCTATCCCCACCCTTTTATTTGGTTTGTGTTCGGTGGATTTTGTTCATTTTTAAATGGGACCATCTCGACCCAAGACCCAGCCCAGGTACCAAATTTCATTAAAATCGGCCAAGCGGTTTTTGAGTTATGCGCGTTGGTCGTTACAGACAGACATACAGACACACAGACAGACAGACAGACAGACAGACAGACAGACATACAGACAGACAGACAGACAGACAGACAGACGGCGCAACAAAAAAGTTTCAAAATCATCTGAAACGCAAAGATATATAAAATTTTTTGAAATCGGAGCAACTTTTTTTTTCTCGAAAAAATTAGGATCACCATAGCTCACACTACTATAGTATAGTATATGTGTGAGCTAAAAAATAGGTTTTTGTAAAACGCACTATATATTTGGGTCGCCCTGTATATGGTTTAAATCATGTAAAGTAACTATTTTTTTATTTATTTAAGACGTTGCTCTTTGTACAATATAACTGTGTAAAAAACTCATTTCTAGCTTTTCTAGATTAAAAGTTTCAAGTAAAAAACCTCATGTCCCTCTGTTCCCATAAGGTCGTTCCACTGTGCGCCGCCCTCAATAAAAACTTTTGAGGTTAGGGTCACCTTTTGACCTTGAGCAAATATAAGAAAACTGACATTTATAAAAATAGCTGCAGAGTAATCGCTGTCCTTAGTACTCTAGTCGCTTAGAGGCATTCATGCACTTTTTGTGCTAATGCAAATTGGACATTAGTGGTTAAAAGCTCTTAACATCGGGATCAGAATTCCAAATTCAAATTCAATTTTATTTTCAAAAATCACAGATTACAAATTTAAGTATAACTAATTGGTGGTATCAGGAGACACAATGGATCAAAATTATTTCACTTATGGAACATCTGTCAAACTCATACCAAATACAAGATTGCGGCTCAAACATGGAAAACAGGACAATTTCGGAAAATTTACAAGTTTTTAATTAGTAAACCGTTTTTTTTAACTAATCCGTTTTGTTTGAAGCATAGTGCACTTTTAGCAAAACTTTAGCTTTTTTGCGTTTAATACAGTATCTAACTAGCCTATATCAAGCAGGGTAGCTCATACCACTTGTGGGCCAAACTTAATTGAAATCAAATAAGTAGTTTCTAAGATTAGGCGCAATAACAAAGCTCTTATCCATTATATACCTACTTGGTAATAAAAAAAAATTTAAGTTAAATAACATATATCAAAAAAAATATCTACACCCTCCTTTTTGTTTGCCTTCTAATGAGATACCCCCATTGGGTTCATTCTATCTGAAAAAAAAAGTTGTATGTGAGTAGACTCCTTTACGGAGGTCGACCAAAAATTTTGGCATCAGAAAGGAATCCCCTAAAAACTCCAAAATCTAGGGTCGGCCATATGTAAGCCGCCATATTTGACAAAAAATATACTTTATTTTATTCGCAAACCCAGCTTACGTTATTATAAATGGCATCGACTTTTAGTTTTAGTAGCTTTTTTTACACTTTCTCACTTTCTTTTCACACCAATACTTTCACAAAAGTATCTTTTTTTTGTAGAATTGGCAGTTATTCTAGAAAACGCAAAAAACACGTAAAAGAATATGAGATTAAGGGATATATTTTCAGACAGAAACAAAAAAAAATGCATTTGAATGATAATTCTTCTAAAAACTGCACCATGATTTAAACAAAATAAAATTAGTATTAAAAAAATCAGCTTTCTAAAATTGGAGGCAAATTTGCATTAACACGAAAAGTGCATAAACTCCTCTAAACTACTAGATAATATGTCGCGAATCTACGACAAACTAAGTAAAAAGATAACAAAGGTTACAACAAGATCGTGATACGAAGTTAAGCCTTGTCTATGTGAATTTCATACAAGCGCGTTCCAGAGACAAGACTTTGCGAAGCTCCCGGAAAAAATGATATTAGCATAATATAAATCAAAGCGCTACAAGAAAACGAGCCAGATTAAAAAAGGACATAAGGATTCAACATCAACAAAAGCCCGACACGCCAAATGTATTTACAATTTATTTGAAACAAGTTTTAAAAATGCGGAAAAGTGTAAGACAGAAATGACCACATTTTCGTTGTTGCTCCCAGCACAAGGTTATAAAAACATGTAAATTAAAGGACCGCAACAAAAGTGAAATCTAGAGCAATAAAAGCAACAGCACTATTGTATAACTAAATGAAGAAAGTAAAACAGGAAGGGAAGATCGGCATTGGTGAAGTTTTTATATACATTTCTTAAATCCCCCTTTCTTGTATGTTGTGAACGGAAGATGAAAGAAAGAGACAACTTTGGGTAAAATGCTGTTTTGATGGGAGTAATTTTAATGGCATGGCGAAATGACAGTAATCTCAAATTAATTAAAAGTAAAAAATTATAGGGAAAATGGGACAAGTGACACCTCTCTCGGAGGTATTTTGATTCTGTATCTAAGTATATTGCCGTTGCCACGTTGAAAATTTATTTATTAGTTTTTTAATTATTTGCATTAAAAATATTTAAAGCTATTTAAATTACTTATCTTTAAATGCAAATATGTATTTTGGAAACCAATCAACAGAAGTTAGTAAACTATCCAGAAGTTGAACAGCTCATACAAGCCCTTTCTAACAAGATGCCACTTGACACCTCTTGTCTACTATAGTTTTAGGTTAGGTTCGTGACGTAAGCAACTAATGCTATGTGACACCTTATTTGAAAGTTGTTTTATGACCCCTGTCAATTTTTGGATATTTCAGACACACAAGTAGTTGGTTTTCAAGATATTCGCAATTAAAATCACTATTTGATTTTCAAAATGGTAACGGCACTGGAAAGATATATTAATACCTTTCAAAAGAGGTACTGCGTGTCTCCTTTATGTTATCTTAAACTTTGAGGTTATGTAAAATTTTTAACATTTGGTTAATTTGCCATATAAGTTCCCTAGTCCAAAGAACATCAAAGCTTGTGCAATTAAAAAATAAGTATTTTTATCCGAAGTCGATATCCCTTTCTATTCAATTCAAAAAATAGAAGGGGACATTAGAGAAAAGCACTGTACGTTACTTGGGACTATCCTCTTAACGTTCTTTCTCAAGAACGGCAAACTGTTGTTGAATAAATTCTGTAATTTTTTTAAATAAAAGTTTGAAGCCAACTGCCAGAACTGTTTTTGTGGACCCTCGATTGTCACGCTGCCGCTAAGCATGCCCAGTTAGTAGAACTTATATGCACAAAAAAAAATTCAAAATCTTGACACACGTTACAATAAACTGCACAGACGTCATGTATGTTTTTTAGGTGTGACGTTCGGGGTTATAAGTTACGACAACCGCTTCCAAGTAAGTTTATTTGTAGACAAAGCGTTGATTTCATCAAGAAAAGAAGTACAGAAAATAGTAGATGGGTTCGAAAAAAAACTTAGATTATTATATGAAGAAGTAAAGAAAAATTATGACATTTAAAATAAACGAAGAAAAATTAGAAATTGAAAATGGTTTTTGTCAAAATATGTACTATTTGTTTTGTCTGTATTTAGAGGATAATATATTATTAATTAAGATTTATTTTCTTTTCTTTTCCATTTTTCCAAAAAAAATTGTAATGGTTTTTCAAACATTGAAATACAAATGTAAAAATTGATTGAAATCAATAAAGCATTAATGAAGTGAGAACCTAATCTATTCTTTTAATTTTTAAATCTAAATGAAAAAAATTTAAACCATCAGAAGTGTAAATAAGGCCACTTGCAAGACATATTGACCCCTCTGGCTCTCTAAAGCATCGAGCTTCTAGCTAGATACGGTCTAAGGCCTACTTAATGGTTAACCCGACACTGGCTCGTTTATATCATGGTGATTTAACGGTTGTTAGCTTTCTCTTTAAAAGTTGGACAATTTTTGGTAAAGAAAAACCAAATGTTTCAAACTTCACAAAAATTCTGCCTCAAGTTACCCTTGTGGTAAAACATAATGATAACCCGTAAACTATAATTTTGTAGTACCTTGTATTCAGTTTTTTACCTTATCAGTAAGAATGATGAAAATAAAAAAGTTGAACATCGGGTTTATTATCAGCGTGCACTGAGTAGAAAATCAAACTTTAAACGTTTGAATATTAAAATATTTCTCTTTGTTTCCGACTTCCTACCAGACAAGATCATTAAGAATACTTAAGCTTTAGAGGCTTTATGGTTTTTACTGCTACCTAGGCTTGACTTGGAAACAGTGCGCCTGGTCTAGGTATAAACCTTGGTTGTAATTTTTTTTTCTATTCCTGTTTTATTTTTATTCAAGAAACTTTCAAAATTATTTCTTTCTTTGTTAAACTCTAAAACAGTTACTATTTTATAGTAGTTTAGGTTTAGATTAATTTCAATTCTTATTAGCCTAAAAATATTGTTGGTCCTTTATTCGCTTTACATTGTTAATGATCAGTTTATTGTAACAGTGTGTTGTTGTTAATTATTTTGAATATTTGTTCTAGGCTTGAGTTGTATTGAGTAAAGATGTGAAAATTATGGCCGCCAAATAAAAAACTGATGATGATATAACAGGTTCAACAAATCCCTCCGTTTTATTTAACCAGCCCCCGACCAAGAGATCTAGAACTCTAGGGGAAAACTGTTTCTCTACATTCTACACTTACCGTTTGATTCTAACACCTCGGAGGTCAGTCTTATTGTAAAAGGAAAGTTTTCAGGAATAATGGGGTTTAACCCTTTTTCAGCCAGGGCCCCGTGACCCATTTCACGTCTGCCGATCGGTCCTATTCTACCGGTCTCGTTCGTGGCGAAAGGCGGGAACTCGTAGTGGAGGAAGAAGTTTTTTTCTTTGACTCCACTGAAAATAATGAAGTACAACAAAGTATACAGAATACGACCAAAGGCGCATCAGTTTATGACTTAATGACTAATTTTTTCAAATTTGATTACTTTTTATAACTTAAGTTGTACAAAAATTTTTCAACTTATTAAAATTAATTAAAATAAATGAATAGGTATTAATTATTTATTAAAATTAATTTAATTTAAATTAATTAAATTATTTACTATTAAAATAAAATAAATAAATATGTATTTCCCGAGATATATCTGTTGTTAAACCAAAGCATTTTGCTATTGCTTAAAACTTTTGATGCCAGTATTAATAACGGCGATTTCCTCAGATTGATTTTTAAGGCTCCTGCCGCGATAAGTGCTAAAGTGACACAAAAAATTCAGTTTGAAGTTGGATCCTCCATTAAAAAAAAAACTGTAAAAAGCAATATCCTTAATAATTACATTTGCATAAATAAAGAAGTCTGCATTTTGCAAGGGCGTCCATAACTTTTTTATATATTTTTTTCTTACAAATAATTTTTCAATTACCTAAAGCATTTTTTCTTAAGGAATGAACCTCTTTATTCGATATTTTTCATTTTGGACTAACATATTTTGAAAATATCGAATTAAGAAATTAATTAAACATAACGTTGTAAAAAATATATAAAAAAATATATTCCATTAATGATGGCTGACGAATTTATCTCAATAACTACTAACGCCACGAATTCTAAAAAAAAATATAACAAAATCGGACCCTGCGAATTCCCCAAAAATGTTTTTGTATCTGTTGCTTCCCGCTAGGGGGCAGTAATCACATCTCTCGACTTAGGGTCACTGCATCCTGGAAGCATGAGACACTACGTCTTCGTGATGCAGTGACCCTACTCTCGACTAGCACAAAATATACCATATTTCGATTCCTCCTGCATAATTGAGACCACTCACATGTATGTCCCTTTATATCACTTCACCACAGGCAGCGACTGCAAGTATCACTTTTTATAAAAAAATTATTCACTCCTACGTGGTAATCAATTATTCGACCTATTTAGAAAAGCCTAAAAGTGCAATTTGTACCAATTTAAATTTTTTGAAAATAACAAAAATAGACCGGTGTACTGTGGACTTAAGCTTTAATGTCTAAAGCATTAATATTAAGTATTCATTTGATTTTTTTTTATTTAATAGTCTTTGAGTAATTTCATGTTTTAAGGGTTTTAAAAAACGGTACTTTTATAAAGTTAAAAAGAAGAAGATTTATATTTGACTATTTTTGAAAAAAGAGCGAGAACAATGTTTAACAAATTTATTTTAATTTCTAATCATAAAAGTTTTCATTTTATTTAGGTAATTGCTTTTGTTTAAAACAATACATCTTATATTTTATATTGTTGTACTGATTAAAACAGTGTTATCGAGTTAATAAAATACATGGTGTAAAGTATCTATTACTGGTCGATATTTTTCTGTATGTTTTTTATTATGTTGCCAAATCACCGTTAATAGTTGACCTAAATATCTTTTTGACCACGAATTACTTAGCCAATTAATAGTGTTAATGTTCACAAATACTCTTTTAGACTTTAAAACAAATTTTACTTTCAAGTTAATCACTGTAAAAAAAAAACAAAAAATGAGAAATAATCGTTATCTTGTGGTTTTCTCGTTACTGGTGTTTGGTGAGTTTTTGGTTTAACTAACTCTTACACATAGAGCACCCATAAATGTTTATTTATTTATTCTAACACGCACTAACCAGTTTTAACGCACTCTTTACCAAAACACGAAATATAGAAAATATTTGAAAACTTTTTTTAAATAAATACAACAGGTATTTACTACACGAAATTTAACGTTTAAAAATCTGTTTTATGTCTAAAATGTTACAATTAAAATGTCTATATCATGCGTACATTTATTATGAATAGTACACATTGTATAAATGGGTGACAACTACGTCACTCTCGAGCAGTTGCACTAGGCGATTTTGTAATTTAACCACAGCCTACCTAACAGCAGGTTGTGATTTAACCATAGAATGGTAAAATTTAGTTTTTACCAGATTTTTATACAATCACTATGTACAGTGATAACACGGTCGAACCAAAATTTGAGCTTGCGCGCAGAGGCACCCTTAGATTTTATTTTATAAATCGATAGGCACTTTTTGTTTTTTATTTTCAGAGATATTTGCAAAATTTCATCTTTTTTAGAAGTAAAAGTCAAAAACTAGAATGTTGGGCATAAAATTCTCTATCAGTTTTGTTTAAATCTTTTTTTTGGTTAAGTCAATAGACAAAAAGACACACCTAAATTTTATTTTTCCTAAATCACTTTTTGCAAATTATTCGTAAACTCCTTTTAAAAAAATCTGGTGGTTTATTTTGTAGCCCTTTCAACAATCTACAAGTAAAGCGTAAACCGAGCTCTCACATTAACGTCTATTTTGTTTATTTTTATAATTTTTTGGGTTGTGGGGGCATTTCGTTTTCATTTTGGTTGATGTCAAGGTTGTGAATGTGAATCCCAAGATTTTTTAGACTTGCTGGATGCAGATAGGGAAACCCGAGGGGTCATCGGCACCCTAAAATTTTGTACAGCGTCCAACAGGACTTGGGTCCTGACGTGTACTGTTGGGTCCTGTTGAGTACTGTTGGGTACTGTCGTGTACTGTCGAGTACTGTTGGGTACTGTCGTGTATTGTCGAGTACTGTTGGGTCCTGTCGGTGTACTGTTGAGTACTGTCGTGTACTGTCGAGTACTGTTGGGTCCTGGCGGTGTACTGTTGGGTCCTGGCGGTGTACTGTTGGGTCCTGTTGAGTACTGTCGTCGTGCCTCGCCCTCAAAAAATATGCGAGCAACAAAACAAAAAAAAAAAAGGCCATCATCTTTGGGGAACCGCGCCGCGCTCACAAATCTTGCGACCAAAAAAAAAGGTCCTCCTAGGGAAGGCCGATAGGGCCTTCGCACGTTTCATATATGAATGAATGAACCGAACCGCGCCGTAGACATTTGAACCGCGCCGTCTCCAAAAAAAAAAAAAAACGGTCATCCTGTCGTTTTGCATCTACGCCACTGTTTCGGGTAAGAGGGTTGTGTCGCGTACTGTTGGATTCTATCGTGTACTGTTGAGTACTGTTACGTACTGTCGTGTACTGTTGGGTACTGTCGTGTACTGTCGAGTACTGTTGGGTCCTGTTGAGTACTGTTACGTACTGTCGTGTACTGTTGGGTCCTGTCGTGTACTGTTGGGTACTGTCGTGTACTGTCGTGTACTGTCGTGTACTGTTGGGTACTGTCGTGTACTGTCGAGTACTGTTGGGTCCTGTCGTGTACTGTCGAGTACTGTTGGGTACTGTCGTGTACTGTTGGGTACTGTCGTGTACTGTCGAGTACTGTTGGGTCCTGTCGTGGTACTGTCGAGTACTGTTGAGTACTGTCGTGTACTGTCGAGTACTGTTGGATCCTGTCGTGGTACTGTCGGGTACTGTTGTGAAATTTGTACAGTACTGTTGAAAGCTGATGACCCCTCGGGGAAACCACAGTGGGTATAATATCATCAATGTCATTATTTTCATCATCGTCCGAGTCATCGGCTATCTCGGTTACGTTATTGCATGTTTTTCTTTTTTTATTTTATTTATTTTTATATATATTTTTTTATAATTGTTTTTTTTCAAACAAGTTTTCGTGGCTAATCCGGTAAAAAAGAAATAAGGGTTTTTTGTTTCTCTCGTATTTTTTCGTGGGCAGCTCGAAAGCTTAACCTCACGGGGGTCCAAGACCTAATGGACACCTAATAAGTGTTGACAGTTAACTGTTTCGTCCTTATGGGACTCCTCAGAATACTGCTTGGTCAATGTGACACCCTTGCTAAATTAAGTATACGGTTTTGTCTCTCACCTTACATTTCTAGTGGTGAGGAAACAAAACTATATACCCCACAAGAAGCGCCATCTACCGAATGTTTTTTTGTTTTTTTTTTTTCAATAAATTAAACCGTAAATCGTCTAGCATTGTTTCGTTGCTAGCACTGCCATATAGAGCAATGAAAATGTTTTTTCCTGTTTCTACATATAATTAAGACTAGGCTCTTTTCGTTTGAAACAGTGATAATGGGTAGTCCATGGGCAGCGTAGCATTCATTATCAGTTACCAGGCAAAGATTAGCCGTAATATTTATGAAACATGTTAGTGGAGACAGCATTTAATCTTAGATTACTCGACTCCAGTTAGTCGCGCCGAACTGTCTTTACACTTAAATTATAGGTAAATAAAAGACCTACAAAACAACTTTGTAGTTTTTTTCGTAAAAGGGGTTGGAATGCAACTGTTCACTAAACACATTTATTTATTGCTAAAATTCACAAAAACTCTCGAACCCTTATAATCCCATTTTCCCTATTCTATGCCCTACAAAAAGTGCTCAACTCACCCATTATCCAACAAATCTAGGCACATGATACGAGTTCGAAGGCGTTGGAGCTGCTGTCAACGTGTGGTCTCGATGCTGGTCAAAGATGGAAGGGACGAAAATATCACCTTTTTTAGTGTTTTTGACGTATGTCACGTCAACACATGACACTGGGCATAGAATCAAAAATAGGTAAAGTTTTTTGACAACAATTTCAATTTGGACCCCTATTCCTGAGAAATCTATGACCCACAGTTTGTTTGAACACAAATTTTTAAAATTAAGATCCAACATTTTCCGCCCACATAAAAATATATAATATTTTTAATCACAAAAAAAAAATAGTAATTCTAAAAAACAATGAATGATATCCCCTAAAGAGCACGATTGTTGTAGCAATTCTAAATCGCGTCCTTTTGCGAGGTAAGAAACAAAATAATAATAATTCCTAGAACACAATCACACACACAAAGTGAAACCAAAAGGTTGGCAGTTACTGACTGGGAAGGGCACAAATTTTCACCAGAGGCCTGTCAAGCACACCTTTTGTGGTTCTAACCTGCACCACCCTAGGGATCCCATCGGAACTAGGATATATTTTAGTTATACGCGCCAACGACCAACGTAAAGGTGGGGCGTTTTCATCTCTTATCACTACGACTGAGTCTAACTTAGGAGGGTTATTTGGAGTATTCCGCCTTTCTCTTTGTTGTAATTGATTTAAATACTCCGTATGCCACCTTCGCCAAAAGCTTTGGTGCAACTGTTGCACCAATTGCCATCTGTTTAATCTTCCAATCTTGATACCATTTAGATCCTCACCAGGAGGAGCCGTCAGAGGTTCAAAGGTCAAAAAATGCTCAGGGGTTAAACAAGTAAGATCATTGGGCGAAGGGCTGACACTACACAAATAATTCAAAATTGCCTCGATCTGCACCAACACTGTGTATAATTCCTCAAACATGAGAATTTGTTTACCAATAATACGCAATAAATGCGATTTTGTTGACTTGACACCTGCCTCGTGGGGGGGGGGGGTTAAAAGTCCACTTTATGGACAAAGATTCTGCCGCTTGTTTGCAATAATGATCCAAGATGTTCCTCGCTCCCAAAAAATTTGAACCCTGATCACTGTAAAGCGAGGAACAGCGCCCTCTACGGGCTACAAATCGCCTCAGAGCAGCGATGAACGCTTCTGACGTTAAGTCCGACACTAATTCCAAATGAATTGCCTTCGTGGGCAAACACACAAAAATACAACCATAAGATTTTCGGCTACGAATACCTCTACCTACCTACCTTATCCATCGCTATGGAAAAAGGTCCCATATAATCGACAGCCACATGTGAGAAGGGCTTCATTTGTGATATTCGGGCCTTAGGTAAGTCTCCCATGTAAGGGGAAAAGGGCACAGGTCGCGTGCGAACACACCTAAAACATTTCGACAACACACTATCAATTGCACGCTTCGCCGATACAATCCAGAATCTTTGCATAACCAGATAGTGCATCATACGAGGACCGGGATGACAGTTTTCTCGATGCACTTGCTCAATAATCAATGTTGTCAACCGATGTTCTCTAGGAATCAACATCGGGTGTTTAGATTCGTAAGACAAATCTTCAGTATGGCGAAGACGCCCACCAACCCTCACGACACCATATTGGTCGACAAAGGGAGCTTATTGTCTGAGAGACTTTGAGCAAGACTCTTTATTCAAAATTTTCTGAATATCTTCCCTAAAACAGGTATGTTGGACATGCTTCACAATAGTCACCAGAGCTCTATGTAACTCTTCAAAACACAATGCACGGGTCTCAAAATTTTCTTTAAGACGAATGATCCTCAAAGGTCTCAACATGTAAGCCACAATATTTTATATTTTTCGCAACATCGAAAACTTTTCCAACAAAACCGTTAAAAATGAGCAGTTAACTCAGTCACAAACACTTTAGATTTTTCTTTAGCTTGAATCTCATCACAACTAATATCAAGTCCCTCAGAGGTAGGCCAATGAGCCGAAGGCAAAAACAGCCAAGAGGGGCCTTGAAGCCCCAATGGGTGATTAACAAAATCACAGGGAAGCAAACCTTGAGATAAACAATCTGCTGGGTTTGACTTACCATCTACGTGATTTCACACACTAGGAGGTAACATCTCTTGAATTTGAGTAACCCTATTTGCATACAAATACCTTCCAGCGGGAGGGATGATCCTTGATCCAGAAAAGAGCAACAGTCGAATCTGACCATGCAAAAAGATTATCAATTTTAATATCACGTAGACTCTCCATCACAAAACACATCAATTTACTCAATAAATGAGCAGAGCAAAGTTCAAGCCGAGGCACTGAGATCACTTTAAGCGGAGCCACCTTACTTTTTGCACACAGAAGATGACCAGTCACTTTTCCACATGTATCCACTTGTCTTAAATATACCACACCACCATAGCCTGATAATGAGAAATCACAAAAGCCGTGTAGTTCCCTCAAAACTACATTATCTACACGTACACACCTTGGAATGGTTATAGTTGAAAGAATGGGTAACTGAGACAAATATGTAGACTACTGATCCACAATTGTCTGAGATGGACAATAATCAAAATCTAACCCTTGAAGCCACAACTTCTGAATTAAAGATTTAGCCACAAAAACTACTGGTGAGAGAAAACCCAGAGAATCATATATTCTGGCTATTTGAAACAAAATATTTCTTTTGGTACATGGCTTGTTGTCTGGCACTACTGAATATGAGAACCCATCATTCACAGGGTTCCGCTGAAGACCCAAAATTTTCAACACTGAATCACCTTCATCAAAGCTGATGGGACTTTCTGTCAAATGTTCCATTAATTCTGAATAATTACTGGCCCACTTCCTAAGTTCGAACCCCCCAAGTCTCAACAATGTCACTAATTGTCTCTGGACCTCCAAAGCCTCTGAGACAGAGTTTGCTGATCCCACGGCATCGTCGATTGCCTCAATATATCAGCTGCTAAAGGGTACTCTTGACCATGATCCTCTGCCAATTGTAATAAAGTACGGATGGCCAGGTACGGACTACAACTTAAGCCATAAGTCACAGTATTTAAAACATACTCACAAATGGGTTGATCAATATCAAATCTCCAAAAAATTGTTTGGTAGGCCACATCTTCAGAATGCACTAATGGTCGGGCAGTCAAATTGGAAATATTCAATTTTTGGGTGATTTTGATATAACTTGGCATGCTGTTTAAGGACTCCCTACGAAGTTAGGAAACAACAGTGATTTGCTCGGCGTCGCCCTAAATTCAGTCAAATTGGAAATATTCAATTTTTGGGTGATTTTGATATAACTTGGCATGCTGTTTAAGGACTCCCTACGAAGTTAGGAAAAAACAGTGATTTGCTCGGCGACGCCCTAAAGGTGAAGATTGATAGTAACCTACTTTTTGTCAAATATCTCAAAAACGGTAATTTGTAGGACAATTTTGTTTTCAGTTTTATGCAGCCAGTAGATGTATCTATCTACCGATCTATAACAATCTCAACAAATATTTTGAGTTTTTTTTATTAAAAATTTTAGAAGTGAAATTTTCACCAAAATTTAAAATTTTTGGATTATTTGCTTCCCTCGAACACAGTTTAGTGGTGATTTTGATCTCGTATAATATTTATTGTATTTTTTGAGTTAGCCTATCACAATGTGCTTAAATTTATATATTATCTTTACACGGAACCGCATAAAAAAATGCTCTTAAGATTAAATAATTTTTTTTAAGTACTACTACTAATTTCTTTACTCTTATTTCTTGTCTAAATATTATTAAAACTTAACAAAATTATTTTAAAAAATATTGCGGTAAATTTATATTTTCTGGGTGATTTTGATCCTCTAAAGGAATTAGTTATATTAAGAAACAAGCTTTCATAACTGTATAATTTTACAAAAATCGTGCCGGAGTTTTTATGCCAAACATACCTAAAAATAGCACTTTTTAAAAAATTGTCGAAATTCCCAAAAATACAACATTTACATTAAATATTGTTTTACGAATGACAATTTTATAATGTTTAAAATCATACAGCCATACCGAATTTAAAGAGAACCTTAGTTCTCGAAAACGGAACCAAAATTTTTATATTTAGTAGGGGTGCCGACTACAAAAACGTTAATTATTTGCTGTCAAAATATTAATATGTTTTGTCTCAAAATGCTTTGAATTTATATAGAACCTTAGAACCTACAATACATTTAAATAACTGAAGCCCATAACAGGACCCACTCTAGATATTTAGGCACCCTGGGCGAAACAGTAAATTGGCGCGCCTATACTCATACTTCTAAATACATCTAATCCGGCTACTCTAGATGTACAATTTAGCACCTCTAGAGCTCTGATTTGGCGCCCCTATGATTGGGCGCCCCTGAGCAGAAGCCCGGTTTGCCCGTGCCTACTACGGGCCCTGCCCATAGACGTACTAAAGGGATCTAAAGTTACAAAAAATACAAATACCAAATAAATTACTGGCTGTTTTCTGCGGCTTGTGGGGTTTGCAAGTACCTACAAATGTTTTCTATTTAGCTCTAGATCAGCGTGTACCTATATATACCATATTACTTCTAGGGTAAAAATATTATAATAAGACAATTTTAGGAATGCTTTATATAGGCAGTAATTTTAAAGCTTTATTTGTAAAATGTTGGCATACTTCCCATAATACCTGTAATAGTGAATTTGAAATTAAGCATCGCGGAGGCGTCATCATGTTTCCTCCCAATTTGTTGGTCACCTGAGTTACTACTGATATACTTATCGACCTTAAGGAAATCCTACTCTATGCAATACCACCTCTAGAGTGTTATTTAAATCTGATGGCTTACAACAAATGTGGGGCTCCCTGGTGGTCCAGATAGGAGAGTTGTCTGGAATTTAACGGTGTCAGATGTGGACTGTAATTTTAAGGGAATAAGGTCATAGGCTAAGCTGGTACAAGGGATTCTGAAATGGTCTAGTTTACCTTCTAGGTTAGTGTAGCAATAAACAAATGTATGTAAGGTAAAAATAATGCATTTTCACTTACCATTTTTATACAGGAAGCGGAACTCATGGGAGGACACGCTGTTAAACCGTGCTTTTTGCACCCCACATGAATGTGGTAGGAGAGTCGCTAACACGCGTGTATTATCGTTCGAAGGCGAAACGGTTCTCTGTGTTGCTGCAGCAGGTATTCGCTACTGCGTTCATTCTCCCACATGGCGCCCAGTGGCGTCGTTAATCCATAGGCGTAGGAGAAAAGGAATAAGTAGGAAGGAATGAGATTACGAAGGTCCATATTAAAGGAACTAGGAACCTTAGTAATTCAAAATGCATTTTATGTAAAGTAAATTAATTATAGCAAATTGTAATATTTGCCTCTAAAACCGCGGGAGTTTCAAATGCAAATAACCCAGTAATTTTAAGTACTTAATTAGTTAATTAATACTAAATAAACAAAAAATAGAAAATGCTCTAGTGAATCACCAAATAGCCTAATTCGAACCAATTTGGTAAATTATAGTAAAAAGAACATATTTACAAAAAGGAAGGCGGGACGAACCATTTCCCACCCCCCTGAGAATGCCCAGGGGCATTTCAGAGAGTTTAATTTGTAGGCAGGGCGCATAGTTTTACCAAAGGCCGTTTGTAGGTACCTTTAGTAGTCTTTACAATAGCAACCCGTGGAACATTATCAGAACCTTTAATAAGGTCTTCAATGCGGCCTAGGGGCCAATCCAATGGAGTGGAATTTTCATCTTTGATCAGTACCATAGTACCAATATCAATGGAAGCAAGAGGTTGGTGCCATTTGGCTCGCTGTTGCAAAGTGTGCAAATATTCGCGATGCCAGCGAATCCAAAAATCGCGGTGCATTCTCTGCAACAGTTGCCACCTGGACAGCCTGTTTAACGCAATATCGCAATAGTTTGGATCGGGTATTGTACCTGGAGGCCTCAAATTTAAAAAATTATTAGGAGTCAAGACCGCCAGATCAGTAGGATCGGTGCTTAAGGCACATAAAGGACGTGAGTTCATTATGGCTTCAACTTGGGTTAAAACCGTATTTAATTCCTCATAGGTGAGTATTTGATTTCCAACTACCCTGTGAAGATGAGTCTTTAAAGATTTAATGTTTGATTCCCAAATGCCTCCCATGTGGGGAGCAGCAGGTGGGTTAAAAGACCAAACTATACCTTCCCCCTTCACGCAATCAGAAAAAATTTGTCGCAAGTATTTTTCAGAGGCCACGAAGTTGGTCCCGCAGTCTGAAGAGATCTTTGAGCATAGTCCTCTTCTAGCTATGAAGCGGCGCAGAGCAGCCAGAAAGGCTTCTGATGTCATATCAGAGACTAACTCTAAATGCACGGCTTTAACAGCGCAACAGATAAATAAACAGACATATGCTTTCATGGTTTTTGCACCTCTGGTCCGACCAAGAGTAATCGTGAACGGACCACAAAAATCTATACCTACATTTTCGAACACCTTTGCTTCGGAAACTCTAAATTTCGGTAGGTTACCCATAGGGGGTTGAAGGGAGTTAGGTTTAGTTTTCCAGCAAGTATGACAAGAACTTAAAACTTTTCTCACTACCTTTTTAGCAGACAATACCCAGAAGTTTTGCATTAGTAAAAAAGTTGTGGTCTGTATACCACAATGAAGATTGCTGCGATGCAAATCTAAAATCAGTAATTCAGTGAATTTTGCACTAGAAGGCAAAAGAATTGGAAATTTTTTATCGTATGATAAATTTGAATGGCATAAACGGCCTCCAACACGAAGCAAATCGTAGCTTTCATTATGCAAAAATGGACATAATTTTTGAAAAGCTTTTGGAAGCTGTTTCTTATCTTTTAGTAATTCAATTTCTTTTTGGAAAGAAAAAGATTGTACGCATTTCGAAATAAAAAGTAAGCTTTTGTAGTAATCCTGATTTGTAAGGTAATCAGTAGCAAAATTGTATGAGGGATTTTTAAACTTTTGTAACCCTCGCAAAAAGTAAGCAACTATTCTCTTAATTTTAAAAAGAGAACTGTATTTTTCAAACAAGTTGTTTACATAATATTCAACTGTTTGTTCGCAAGTAAAAACGTTAAAAATATTTTTTCGCTGTTCTTCCAAAACTGCATTCCCATCGTAAGTAACTGTCATAAAATCCCAAGTATTTGTAGGTTGGTTTAGAAAAGAAGGCCCTTCTAACCAAAAATAAAATCTTTGTAAATCAGAGGGATACATTTCCCTAGTACCGCAGTCAGCAGGATTTTGTTCAGTAGGAACATAATGCCAAAACTCAGGGCTAATTCTTCCTTGTATATAGGCAGTTCTATTCGAAACAAATGTTTTAAATTTGTGAGGAGATCCCTGAATCCAAGATAAGGTCACTGTGCTATCAGTAAAAGCAAGAATTTTATCAAATTTAATTTTTTCCGAGAACGTTTCTAGTAAAAAATCCATTAATTTAGCCAACAAAACAGCTCCTAAAAGCTCTAGTCTTGGTAAAGTTAGTTTACGACGCAACGGTGCGACTCTAGATTTACTACAAACAAAAAAAACTTTAATGTTTCCATCAGAATAAAAAATTCGAATATAAGCGACAGCACAATAGGCCCGTTCTGAACTATCGCAAAATCCTACTAGCTGGATTTGACTAGCATTAGGCAAAATTATTTGACGAGGAATTTTAACAGAATGCAAAAACTTTAATTCATTTTTAAATTTTTCCCATTTAAAAACAATTTCCGGACTGACAGGGTCGTCCCAGTTTAAGTCTTCTGCCCAGCAGTATTGAACAATTAATTTTAAAATTAAAACTATTGGCGCCAAAAAAGACAGAGGGTCGTAAATGCGGGCCAAATTACTTAAAATTGTTCTTTTAGTGCATGTTTGGAGAGAACAGTCGAAAGTATAAAAAAATTCATCAGTATGAGGGTTCCAATTTAAACCGAGAATTTTCAAAGTTGAATTTTCAGCATCTAAATCGAGAGAAAGAGCCTTCATCGAAATGTGTGACTCAGGAAGATCGGATAGTAACTCGGGACAATTGCTCGCCCATTTACGCAATTCGAATCCACCTCGGCTAAGTAGCTCGATTAATTGATTTTTCATCTCAGTGGCCTTAAAAAAGTCATCACTTCCCGAAATCACATCATCGACAAAAACTGCCTCCTCAATGATTTTTGAGGCAAGAGGAAGGTCCTCATGCTCTCTAGCAAGTTGCAGCAAAGTTCTGATAGCCAAAAAGGGGCTACAAGAGACCCCGAATAAAACTCTATTTATTTCGAAGTCTTGAATAGGCTGGTTAGGATCAAACCTCCAAACTATTCTTTGAAAATTAGTTTGACTAGGGTCAACTAAAATCATCCTGTACATTTGACGGATGTCGCAACAAAAGCAAAATTTATGCAAACGATAAAGTAATAAAATTTTTTGTAAGTCCCTTTGTAAAGGGGGCCCAGTATAAACAGCGTTGTTGAGCGAGATTTTGCCAGGGGCGTGCATGCTCGCATCAAAAACCACCCTCAGGGGGGTGCTAGTAGAATCTTTTTTAAACACCGCATGGTGTGCAATATAAAAATGATTTGAAATTTCGGTCGGCAAAGGTGCAGAAACCGGTTGCATATGATTATTATCTAAATAATCTTGTAAAACAGAGCTGTAGGCAGCATAAAAATCAGGGTTTTGTAGCAATTTCTTCTCAAGGGAGAAAAAACGACGTACGGCAATGGATCGAGTGTCGCCAAAATCTGGAGCAGTAACTTTAAATGGTAAAGATACAATATATCTCCCCTCCTCATTTTTTGAGGTAGTTTTCAAAAAATAATTTTCGCAAAACTCATCTTCGGGGTCAATGGCCTTGACATTAGGTATGTCATCTATTTGCCAAAATCGTTGTAGATTTTTATCTAAATTGACAAAAGAATCGTTCATTGACGTAGTAAAAAATGTTTTAATTTGGTTTGTAGTTGAAGGTGAAAGTGAAAGATTGCCCATTATTCCCCAACCAAAAATAGTATTAATGCAGACGGGGTTGTTGGGTCCCGTAGACAAACGACCATCTAGCAAAATGTAAGGGTACACATCGCCGCCCAACAATAAATCAATTTTATCGCTTTTATTAAAGCCTGGGTCAGCTAGTTCTAAGTTGGCGAGAAAAGGAAAACTTTTAATCGAAAATGAGGAATGAGGTAAATCACTACAAATTTTATCGAGTATTATCGCATCAAAATTAAAAACAAAATTATTATCACGCAAAGAGGATATATTGCAATTAATTCCAGATTTTGCCGAAGTTGTCATTCGATCTAAGCTTTGTAGAGTCATGGCGATATTAAATTTAGGAAGGCCCAAACTATCAGCACATGACTTAGATATAAATGAAGATTGAGCACCAGAGTCACAGATGGCGCGCACTGTGTGCCAATTTTGAAAAACATCCTGTATTTGTATTAAAGCGGTACAGAGAAGTACTTCGCGATCATTTAAAGACATACCAGTAACAATGGTGTTAGTGGTTCTATTAAATTCGGTAGCCACGGGGCTCCTCGGGGTTTGCACTGCAGAAGTAGAGGGGCTACTCGCAGAACTAGGTGTAGAATTAATAGGAAAAAAATGTAAGAGACTGTGATGAAATTGGCCACAATGTAAACATCTTTTTTCTGATTTGCATTGCTGGGGTAAATTATGCTTTGAGGCCAAACAGTTGACACACGCTTTATGTTGTTTAACAATCTCAAAACGTTGCTGGGGAGTTTTCGCCAAAAAATTAGGACATTTGTATATTATATGATCGCCACTTTTACAGAGAAAACAAAAATTTTGAGGGTTTGGAGTATTATTTAAGCCACTCTGGCCATTTGGAGACTGGGAGGCATTTTTGGAGGCTCTCTGAGTATTAGCAAACAAAGCAGATCGATTTTGAAACTTTGCTTGATTTTTCTGACTTGAAATTGACAAATCTTTATTTTTTAAGTAATCTTGAGTTTGTTGTATTTGTTCCAACGCAATGCAATGGCTAGAAACAAAAGCACGAATTTTATCATAAGAGGGGATCTCATTGGAGCAATAATTTTGCTCAAATGCCTTGCGCGTGGTTGGGTCCAACCTATCCAAGAGCATTTGTGCCATAATATAATCCCAAAACTCCGTTTTAAAACCCATGACTTTTAAAGCACTTAAGTTTTTCGAAAAACAATCAAGCAAATTCCTCAAATTCGTAGCATTCTCTTTAGTAAGAGGAGAGAAGCCTTCAATTGCCTTCCAGTGAAGGTAAGCTTGTAATCGTTTATTTGTATACCTATCCACCAAGGTGTGGTAGGCATTTAAATAATTTTCAGCAAGGATAGGAATGTCAGAAATGACATCCAGGGCAGGGCCCTTTAAATTAGAAAAAAGCAAATTGAATTTTTCAAAGTTTCCCAGCGACCTATTATTGTGCACGGTAGCATTAAAGGCTTGCAAAAAGGTTGGAAACTCCTTAAATTCCCCTTGAAAAAGAGGTATTTTTATCCTAGGCAGTAAACCATGCTGGTCTGTGGAGGCACAGGGACTGCCCATGGGATTTATCGTACTGCTCAAAAGCCCTCCATCTTCAAAGGGTAATTCGAAAAGTTCGTAAAATATAGTGGAAATCTCGTCACAGCGTTTGCAAAAGTCCATAGCCACTTTGTTTTCTACTACTAAGCGATCCTCATCAGAGGCTACCAACGTCAACAAAGTATTATGGTGCTTTTCAAAATCTTTTTTGATTTTTGACAATGTCCGAAATTTGACTTTAAAGCCGCTGTGATAGGCAGGGTCATTTTTTGCGAGGGTCGCGGATTCAATGATCAAATTTAGCTGTGAAATCGCACTATAGCGCAAGGCTTTAGCCTTTAAAATTTTATCCGAACTAGACATGATTTAAAAAAAAAATCCAAAAAATAATTGACAAAAATTAGGTAAACCGGAAAAAAAAAATCAAAATTTGGACACCCTGTATAAATATTAATGTCCTACGTTTAATTACAATAATCAAACTATAAGCGCACAAAAGTAAAGAAAATACCCGATGCAAACTAATGATAACAAAAAACTTGTGTATAAGTTTTTTTATCTTCGCCTCGCGAATTCAAATAAGTAGGTACCTACTTTTAAAAATAAATACCTACAAATCAAAAGCATTTAATTTGGTAAAACTATTTATCTGCCTTTACACGAAAACAAATTCTCAAGTTAAGAATTAAATTTCCTTCAAAATTTATTATGCACGCAAAAAATGGATACAATCATAGCCATTTGCAGACAGATATTATAATAGTAAATTAGAAATAGATATATTCATAGCAATTTTTACGCAAAAACGAATATAGTAAAGCATCCGCAATCGGATATAGTCATAGCAATTTGCAATAAGCAAAAATGAATATGGCAATTTGGAGATTTTTTTTCGAGCAAATTGGATATAATTATAGCAATCCACAAATGTGAAGGCACAACGGCTAAAATAATAGCACTTTGCAGACACTATTTTAAACTATTTCCAGTGACAAACAAAAAAACACCCAAATTCCATACGGTTTTTTTTTTTTACAAAAAAGAAACGAAAAAACTTGATTTATTCGAAACAAAAAAAAAGCATAGTAGTTTACAGATTTTATCTGTGTTTGGTTTTTCGCATGAAAAGGCTAAATTTATTGTTAAAAATATTTAATTTTTACACAAAAAAAATCGCAAAATGTATTTTAGAAACCTAGGGGTTTTCTAAAGTAGGCATGTAAGAAAAACAAGGGTTTTTCTTGCATTTGTTTTTACACAAAAAAAAATCGCAAAATGTATTTTAGAAACCTAGGGGTTTTCTAAAGTAGGCATGTAAGAAAAACAAGGGTTTTTCTTGCATTTGAAACCAGTAAAAAAGGCATTTAGGAAAAACAAGGGTTTTTCTTGCATTTGAAACCAGTAAAAAAAACTAACCTAAAAAGGCAAAAAAACGATTCCAGAAATCCGGGTCGCTAAGGATCAAAACTGGGGCTCCCTGGTGGTCCAGATAGGAGAGTTGTCTGGAATTTAACGGTGTCAGATGTGGACTGTAATTTTAAGGGAATAAGGTCATAGGCTAAGCTGGTACAAGGGATTCTGAAATGGTCTAGTTTACCTTCTAGGTTAGTGTAGCAATAAACAAATGTATGTAAGGTAAAAATAATGCATTTTCACTTACCATTTTTATACAGGAAGCGGAACTCATGGGAGGACACGCTGTTAAACCGTGCTTTTTGCACCCCACATGAATGTGGTAGGAGAGTCGCTAACACGCGTGTATTATCGTTCGAAGGCGAAACGGTTCTCTGTGTTGCTGCAGCAGGTATTCGCTACTGCGTTCATTCTCCCACATGGCGCCCAGTGGCGTCGTTAATCCATAGGCGTAGGAGAAAAGGAATAAGTAGGAAGGAATGAGATTACGAAGGTCCATATTAAAGGAACTAGGAACCTTAGTAATTCAAAATGCATTTTATGTAAAGTAAATTAATTATAGCAAATTGTAATATTTGCCTCTAAAACCGCGGGAGTTTCAAATGCAAATAACCCAGTAATTTTAAGTACTTAATTAGTTAATTAATACTAAATAAACAAAAAATAGAAAATGCTCTAGTGAATCACCAAATAGCCTAATTCGAACCAATTTGGTAAATTATAGTAAAAAGAACATATTTACAAAAAGGAAGGCGGGACGAACCAAAATGTGTCAAAAACTATGCAACACATTGTGTCATTATCTTTTTGGTGCGTTCGTAGACCATCAGTAATTCAAAGAAATCCAAATCACAATTCCCCACAACATAGAGCACATGTAGTGAACTATTCTGATGAATATTTTAATAATTTTGACAACTACAATCCCTATGACCCAAATTTTGAAAATTTTAACAATTTTGACAATTACGATCCTTATGATCCAAATTTTGAAAATTTTCAGTATGAAAATCAGTTTCATTACGAAAATGAAATTTATCAACCAGCTTATGATTATCCTTATTCAAAAGAATTTTCAAATAACTTTGAAGAACAATATTTAAATGACATAAGTCAATACAATTTTAATCAACCCGGAGTATATCAAAATTTTGAAAACCAAAATCAAATTTTGCCACCCAAAATTTTCAAATTGCTTCCAATCAAAACCATCCACCCCAATCGATTCAAGAAACGGAATCCCAATTAGAACAAACTACTACGAAAATCCAACACATGTCAATCAATCAAACACCAGAACAAACATTCGTGTAAATACCAATCTACATAACTTAAACTCGAAAAATCTTTTTTGTATTAATGACACAACAAATAAATTTAAACTTTTAATTGACACCGGCGCAGGAATTTCAGTATTTAAAGAAAAAACAGTCGAAAATTATAATAATCGATTTGCAGAAAATGTAATAGTACAAGGAATAACCGATGAAAACATTCCAATCACTCAATCAGTTTTAATCCCTTTCGCTAAAGACAATCCACTAAAAGTCTATATTTGTAATTTAGACATAGAATTTGACGGAATATTAGGACTCGATTTTCTTGAACATTACAAGTGCGTAATTGACTTAAATTCGAAACAGCTATGCACCAATTTTAAAACAATACCTTTAATTCAAGTTACAGAAAAAACTTTTGAACAAAATCCCGAAATTATTCAAAATCAAATAAATCAAAACATACCACCAATACCGAAACCAAGATTAATTCAAAATCAAAAAACGCCACCAATACCAAAACCGCGAATAAATAAAAATTAAAATAATTTTCAAAATCAAATATCTCTAGAACCGCGAACCGAACAAGTTTTTAAATTAAAATGTAATTTAAAAAACACAGATGCAATTTTAATTGGTCAAGAAATAGAAAAAGTAAGATTACCAAACGCCTTAGTCCACATT
This sequence comes from Aspidapion aeneum, assembly GCA_963576565.1. NCBI lineage: Eukaryota > Metazoa > Arthropoda > Insecta > Coleoptera > Brentidae > Aspidapion > Aspidapion aeneum. The sequence continues at coordinate 90,467,693 of OY755038.1, forward strand.
AACGAAAATGGTGAATTTTATACATCAGTAATAAATCCCAATGCTATTCCTAAAACAATAAATTTTAACAACTTGTCTTTCGAACCCATACCAAGTGTTCACGATATTTTAAATTTTAATACCAATGAAGACGAATTCATTGATAGAATCGACCTTATTAAAAATCAGTTAAGACTAGAACATCTAAATTACGAAGAGAAAGAACTAATTTCAAATTTTTGTTTTTAATTTTCTGATATTTTCTATATCGAAGGAGATCAATTAACTTTCACTAATGAAATCAAACATACAATTGAAACCAACAATGCTCATCCAATTTTTACTAAATCATATCGGTACCCTCAAATACACAAAGAGGAAGTAAAAACACAAATTAATAAAATGCTCGATCAAAAAATAATCCGACCATCAATTTCCCCGTGGTCATCACCTGTTTGGGTAGTCCCAAAAAAACTTGACGCCTCTAACAAACAAAAATGGAGAGTAGTAATCGATTATAGAAAACTGAATGAAGTAACAGTTGACGATAAATATCCACTTCCAAATATTTCAGATTTATTAGATCAGTTAGGTAAATGTCAATATTTTACAACACTTGATTTAGCATCCGGTTTTCACCAAATTGAAATTGATCAAAAAGATATTCAAAAAACAGCCTTTTCTGTCGAAAATGGACACTACGAATTTGTTCGTATGCCATTTGGTTTAAAAAATGCACCCTCCACATTTCAACGTGTGATGGATAACATTTTATTAGGCATTCTAAATGAACGTTGTTTAGTTTATATGGACGACATTATTGTTTATTCACCTACAATTCACGAACACATTTCACGTCTTTCCGAAGTTTTCCAAAGATTACGAAAATCAAATTTAAAAATTCAACCTGACAAATGCGAGTTTTTACGAAAAGAAGTAGCATACCTCGGACATTTAATTACCGAAAATGGAGTAAAACCAAACCCTGATAAAGTAAAATGTATTCAAAACTTTCCAGAATTAAAAAATCCTCGTGACGTAAAATCATTTCTCGGACTTTCCGGATATTATCAAAGATTCATACCGAACTTCGCGAAAATCTCAAAACCCTTAACAAAACTTCTTCAAAAAGATACTAAATTTATTTTTTCTAAAGAATGTAAAGAAGCTTTCGAAACACTTAAAAATGCATTAATTTCTGATCCAATATTAATTTATCCAAATTTCGAAGAACCGTTCATTTTAACTACAGACGCGAGCGCATTTGCGATAGGAGCCGTACTTTCACAAGGTCCAATTGGTAAAGACCTTCCGATAGCTTTTGCATCGAGAACCCTTTGTAGTGCAGAAACTAAATATTCCACTATTGAAAGAGAACTATTAGCAATAGTATGGTCCGTAAAACACTTTCGACCTTACCTTTTTGGTAGAAAATTCACTATAGTCACTGATCACAGACCTCTAACCTGGCTACTTTCAATTAAAGACCCCGGTAGCAGATTAGCACGTTGGCGATTAAAACTAGAAGAATATACAAATTGTGAAAGGCTTTCGCGGCCATCGTCCAATGGTGGGTGTGCTTTCGGGCTGTTCGGCCGTCGTCGTTGGTTCGAATGGTCGAACCGAACCGAACCGAACCGAACCGAACCAACGACGACGGCCGAACAGCCCGAAAGCACACCCACCATTAGAAGAATATAGTTTTAAAATCATTCATAAACCCGGTAAAATCAATAAAAATGCAGACGCTTTATCGCGCATAAAAATCAATCATTTCAAAGACTGTATAGAGTTTAAATCAAACATCAAAATTTTTGCAAATAACGAAAATGACGATCCAGAACCAGTTTTTAACGAAGACGATGATCAAAAAATCACAGATGAATTTAACAGATTTGTTGAACTTTACAAGACGCGATCCCTAATTGATTATTCTAAAATCGAATCCTCGAATGATCAATTATTAGATAAATCAAATAAATTAATAGTAACCTTTTTCCGACAAAATAAAATGGAAGATTTACATTTCAAAATCATTGACGATATTTTCGAAGAAGAGTTCCACCTTAAAGAATTAAAAATTAATATTGTTTCTAGCAAAACAGTTAAAGAACGTAAATATTTTATTATAGCCCTACCATTCGATAATGATGATTGTTCACAACACTTATTTTATTGCCTTTTTAAAGACCAAAATGAATTTGAAATTAACAAAACATACTGCATCGAAAACACTCTAGATTTACCAACTTTAGAGATGCTATCTTACATCTTTTCTGATAAAGACATAAAATTAAAAATTTGCCAAAATATAATAACAACCCCCGACGAAGATGAAATAATACAATAATTTTAGAAAATTATCACTTAGGAAAAAGCAACCTACACCGTGGAATAAATGAAACAGTTAGACACATTAGAGAAAAATATAATTGGCGTGGTTTAACAAAAAACGTAGAAGATTTCATAAAAAAATGTGAAACTTGTCAAAAAGTAAAAATTGTTCGTAACAATCTAAGCAGACCCTTCGTTGTAACAGAAACACCATGTACCCCTTTTGAAGATCATTGTTTTAGCGGTTTTCCATACGCAGTAATTTGCTATAATAATACAAAAAACAAAACACACGGATTTACCCCTTATGAACTCGTTTTCGGACATACATTAAGTAGACCCCCCGAAAAACTTTATAACCAAGAACAATTGATATCTAAATATGTACGCGATTTAAATAATAGAATGGACTATTTTTACAAACTAGCTAGAAATAGAACTGATCAATCGAAACAAAAATCGAAAGAACGATTTGACGAACACGTACGAAAGAATCTCCCTGAATTTAATGTAGAAGACAAAGTTTGGCTTCAAGAATCACAAAACAAATCCAAATCAGAAAACTTATTTAATGGTCCTTTTGAAATTTTAGAAATACATCGTAATTCTGCAACACTTAAAAACCCACATACAAATCAATTAACCAAAGTTAATTTTGATAGGTTAAAACCGTGCTTTGAATAAAATAAAAATCTTTTATTTTAGATTAATGGGAATAATCTCAATTGTTTCCAGTCAATACTCAATATTACCCATAAATAATACACTAGGACTATTTTATCATGAAGAATCCCTTATCAGAATTTCTAATAATGAATGGACACTTGTTGTTTACAAAGATCTTTTACCCTTTAAGAAAGCAATTGAGCATAATGACAAAATTTTAGATACCTTTATGGATCACTTTTCAATCAATAATAATCAAATTGCAAATTTCAAATCGCAAATTAAAACGCATGTTAGCCTTTTAAAACAAATTTCTAATTGCGTTAATATTAAATACGAAGAACTTGTCTCGGATACAAAAGAAAAATCATATAGGCAAAACCGTGGAATATTTAATGGCATCGGAACTATTTGGAAATCTATTACAGGAAATTTAGATGCATCAGACGGAGAATACTTTAATGATTGTATTAATAAAGTATCGACTGATGAGAAAAATATTGAAAGATTATTGCAAAAACAAATTTCAGTAACAACCTCTGTTATTAAAAGTTTTAATACGACTTTACAAAAATTACAAATTGATGAAGAAACGTTTAATCATGATATTAAATTAATACAATATTTAGTTACTTCGATTTCTGATAACGCTGCCTATGCAGAAGCACAAATAAAAGCATTAGATTTATGCGAATCGCTTATGGAAAGTTACACCTTTATTAAAGATTCATTAAATGACGCGTTAAACGCAGTAACTTTTGCACGTTTAAAAATATTGCATGGTTCAATAATAAAACCATCGGATTTGGTGGATTCATTGAAAAAGATTTATCATTCATTACAAAAAAATAATTTGTCTTTACCAATATCAACCTCAACGGTAGCCCAATACATTAATTTAATTGAACTTAGTGCTTTTCAAACTGAATCAAAAATAGTATTTGTTCTTAAAATACCTCTTATAGACCCTTCGACTTATACTTTATACAGACTTTACCCAATACCAATATTAGATAATCGAACAGGTCTTCACCATACTATATCAACAATCAATAAATTTATTGCGCGTGACGATGATTCAATGTTTTTCGTCACCTTCCACAACGTGGACCACTGCAAGATCATCGAAAGAAGAACGAAGCTCTGTTCCAAAGTACTTCCGTACCCCATCGACAGTGATGCTATTTGTGAAGCTCAACTATTGAAGCAACAAACTCAGCTGCCGAAAACATGTCAAACAACCATTTTCTATGCACAAGGCTACAATGTTCAACCACTTGAAGAAAATCAATGGCTAGTTACTACGTCAGAACTAGTACCTATTAATATTAAATGCAAGAATCAAGAAATCATTACAAAATTAATTGAAACCAATAGTATAATTCGTTTCAAATCAACATGCAATGCTTTTATTGGAAGTACGAGGATTCATTCTGAAACCATACTTCAAGAAAGTACCTTCGAAGAAATAAATTCATCAATAATCAATATTCCATATACTTGTTGTAAAGATATGCCTGAAATCCCCAAAATTCAAGGCCTAAAACCACTAAAGTTAAGCAAAATAAACATCGAAGATCTGAATATTGCACAACATAACCTCAACCAATATTCAGAAGAATTAGATAAAATGATCAATCAACCATTCATTCAAAAACACATTATTACAATAACATTGATAGTACTACTAGTAATTCTTTACATTATTAACAAATGTCGAAGACGCCGAAGAACAAGAAATGGTAATAATACCAATAACGATAATGATAATGGTAATGACTTTCCACCATTTCCAAAACCTAATCTACAAAGAATTAGGAATTTATCGAATATCTTACCAAGAAGAAGGCCAAGCATACACATCGAAGATCAAATCGAAGAAGAAATCGAACCCAATGCAAAATTAATGATCAATCAATCATCTTAATAAAAGTTGCCGTATAACGCCAACTTTTTCAAAAAGAGGGGAGCTGTTATATGAAAATATCCTGCCTACACTTAGAAGAAACCAGAACCTTCTATGAAACCCGAGAACCTTCCAGATAAGAAGATTATTCTGCTGACTTGCGTTTCCCATGAAATAAACAACACGTGCATTCAAGCCGAATCAGCACTATATTTCTCAGAACCTTTCAAGATAAGAAGACCATTCTGCTGACTTGCGTCTATCATGGCATAAACAACACGTGCATTCCTGCCGAATTGCACTTTAGTTCTAAGAAGTTTAAATCTAGAATATTAAGGAATTATTCCATTGCATAATCAGCACCTTTTCTTTATATAAACTCAAATCATTGTAATGTTAAGTCATTCTCTTTAGAATCGTTCTTAAGTACACGTTCAATTATAACGTTTAAGTCCTATATTGTATTTAATCAAAATAAAGTTTTTTAAAAAGTTAAAAGTAAACTTTAAAGTATAACATATATATATATATATATATATATATATATATATATATATATATATATATATATATATATATATATATATATATATTATATATAACGGTTGCCCCAAAAAACCAATCACTATTATTAATTATAACTTTTTAACTATATCATCGATTTTAATAGGGTGAATTGCACTTTGCAAGTGGTGTTTTTTTATTTTTAATAAATGTTTCGTTTTATTGTACGCATTTGGCTGCCCTCATATAACAGCACCTTAGGTGACTGCGTCGTTGATGGCCTTACCTCCAGACAAAATAGTTTTTTGGATTATAATAATTTATCAAAGTTTAACAGGAGGTAAAAAAAAATATTATATGGTAAAAATACACTTTCTTCGGAAATTAGCAAACAATCTATGAACCTAAAAATTTGGGATGGATTTCTTGTTTGCTTTTTTAATTCTGCTTGCATTTCTTTGCTTATGAATTCCTTATTAATGAACTGCTTTTAATGAACAAAAAAGCATCATGGTTAACATCGACAGGGATGAAAATTACTCGCAACTAAAAATAGCGATCCTTCATAAAGAGACAAATATTATTTAGTCAGCCATCTTTGATTTAAAAATTGACGAAAGTTGCTATGGTAATGCTTAAAGAGCAATCGATTCTCACGATGATACTTTTCATTTAATTGAAGTCAGTTTAGTTTTAATGAATTTGTGAGGAAATGCAAACAAAATTAGGCAATCGTATAGTTGGTGAAACAGCTTTGCTCTATCAATGGTTAAAATAAAAATTAATATTTCCGAAACTGCTAAGCCAATTTTAATGATTTAAGTTTTGTTCTGTGTGGCGGATAAAGAGCTTTTTAACGAATTAAAAAAAAACGAATAGTTTCTCGAAACGTAAGAATAAACAAACCTCTTTGAAAGGTTAAGTTTGATTCTGACCGCCATCTTAAATTTTAAGAAGGTGATAAATTTCGATAGGGACCTTTAAAGCGCAATTAATTTTTGCCTTGATACTTTTTATTTGAGGAAAATCGATTTAGTAATAATTAATTTATTAGGAAATGAATGGAGACAGAATTGAAATCTGTACAATAAAGGTTAAAACAAAAAAATTTTTTTTTTCCAATTCAACTGATTTTAGTAATGCGTACCTCGTCCGTGCGTGGCAGAAATAGGATTTTTTTTATAAATTTAAAAAAAAACTAAAAAAAGATCTGGAACATAAAAATAAAAAAAAGTGTGTGTGCTTAACACGGCCGAAGTGTAAACTTTAACAAAACGAAATTAATAATACTGGCCTTCATCTGCATCATCATATCGCTTGCTGAATGTTTTTCTCGCAGTTAGTCACCTCGAGCCGACTTCACCCGAATGAGCGTTACATAGCCGAGCCTGACGACTCAGTTCAATTCACTACACACAAAACTGCTAAACGCGCCTAAAGAAGTTTACACTTCAACAAGCAAATTTAAAGGGTTTAGCATGATTTTGTGCTTCATCTTGTAATTTCAAGATTGCGGATAAATTATTTTTTCTTAATATTCTGATTCATTAACTGCAAACATCAGCTTTTTTCAATAAAATCGGTAACATAAGTCAAGAGTTATAACGAAAAAAAATTCCGTTTGTTTTTCCGTTTTTTTTTGCTTCACACGATATTTTAATAAACTGGATGATAGTATGTGGTCAGCACCCCCACTAATTAAAAAAAAATTAATGCTTTATATAATGGAAGTACAAAAATTTCTATAGTTAAGTTCAAGTCATAGATCTACAGCAAGTTAATAACAGTAAGGACTTGTTTTTATGGGATTTCATAGATTCTCTAAAAATAGCTATTTTTGGGGGCAAATGGCATGAAAACTTCAATATGGTTTTTGGAGATTTACACAAATTTTGAAAGCTTGGTCCTTGGGAAAGTAAATTCTTTTGGAGGAACAAAATCACCCGGGAAATATAAAAATCCCATGGACATGAATGAAGAGGTGCCAAAATTGACTCAATATTCAAGGAATTTTAAAGTATCATTTCTTGTGTTTAGATTAAATTCCCAAACTCCCTGACTATTTTTTTTGAACTGCAATATATTTTTTAAAATTTTCTTTAAATTCTAAACATAATAATAAAAACTTAAGAAAAAAATTGTTTAAAATAAAGTGTAGTAAAAAAATTTTTTTGTTATGAGCGAAATCCATGGATTTTATAAAAAAACTGACTTGACCAAATTCAAAAATTTTTTGCATCATTTCCTGCGAGTGAAAAATCTAAGTTATAATATATTCTTATAGGCAGACTCAAAAGGAACCTTAGTTTGCAACCAAACCCAAAATCACCCCTAAAACCACTTAACCGCTTCAGATGAACCAAATTTAGGGAAAAATACAAAAATGTAAATTTTGGAACTTCTAAAGTGTAATACCTTGTTAGAAAGGCACACTCGTTGTCTGCCTAAAAGTGAAATTAGAACTGTCCTATCTAATGTAGTTATTAAGTTATTTCAGAAAATCTGGATCAATGTCACGTCACATTTGAAAGCGTCGCGACGCCGCATATATTACGTCGCCGGAAAAAAAAAGGTTTTTGTAAATGTCTTCATAAGTTTATTAATCGTACCAATTTATATCAAAATCACCACAACTTCGAAAATTCTGCCCAACCATAAAATGTTACGAACATTTGTCTTATATCTGTAGTGAAAACCACTTTCTTCACAGGAAAGTTCAACAAAATAGAAACAATATTTGTTTGTAGTTTACTTCCAACCAACAACACATTATTTAAGCTCAGTTTATTACTCGTTTGTGCTGATCCATTAAAGTCAGCTCTAAACTTTTTAGACTCTCCACTATCTTCCAGATGCCATGATGAGAAATATAATATTTTCCATAAGAATCACTAGAGTCACTACTATTCACCACCCTCATATGGTTCTGATCAAGATAGTCCGCCATAAAATTACAATAGGCTTCACGAAAAGAAGGATTTTTAAGCAAGCGAGCCTCTAGCAAGTGAAATCTTTTCAAGGCTTGGGACTTCGACTCACCTAAGGTAGCCTATTCACGAAATGGCAATCTCACAATATATCTACTACTAACTAAAAATGTCCTCACATCTTTGATCATCTTTAGTCAATGGAATATCCACAGAAAGAGTCTCAAGTTGCCAAAATTGTTGTAGTGATTCCTCAAAACCTGTTGAGTTTAAAGAGGTACACAAACTAAGTTGACTTGTCGAAGGTTTGTCACACACACTACCCATGAGCACATACCCAAAGATGGTATTCATAGCACAGGGTCCGCCATTTTGCCCTTGTTTAACCCCAGGAAGTAAAACTTGGGAGAAGACATCAGCGCCTAATAATAACTCCACATCTCGGGGAGTACTATACTAGATATCATCTAATGTCACACCAGATAATATTTCCATTTATTACTTATCTCACTAGAAGGAGACACATCACAGATGACGGGGACTACCACCGCTTTCACTTCAATAGACCATGACAAATTACTACTTGGGATCACACATAACACAATGTTTCCTAGCGAAACAGAAGATGTCACGTTATTGATACCCACAATGAGCGTTGAACCGCCCACACGTGGCAAACCTAGCCGCTTGGCAAAGAAAGCTGTTGTAAATGAGGTTTGGCTTGCTGGATCCAATACTGCTCGACAAGTTACAACATTACCTTGACAATCACGCACACACACTTGCGCAGTGGCAAAAAGAACAGTCTTAAAATTGGGAACTGAATTCCTACACACATTCACTGCAACAGAGTTTTCACATATTGCTAGATTTTCACTGTTTGACGGCAAATTGTTACCTGAGACATTCTCTGAACTCTGACGGGACTCACTCCTCACTGCTGAAGCACCTTTCGAAGTAGGAAAGTGTAACAATGTGGAATGTCTTCGGGAACAAATTCTACAGTTTGAGTTGATAGGGCAGTCAAGAACCCTATGCTTAGCAAGGCAATTGAAGCACAGTTGCTCACTTTTGGCAAAGTCATGTAGCTGAAATGGATCTAGCTCACGAAATTTATCACATCTAATTATCAAATGTTGGCTTTGGTTACCAAGAGATTTACAATATAAACACTCACTATGACCACCTGACTTCCTAGCTTTAGTTAAAAAATTATGTTTAGAACTAGAGTGATGAGATTTTCTCTGACTTGACACACTCGACACATTCACAGGACTTGAAGTTGCAGATTTGGATAAAAGTGCACTATTCTCCAAAGCATGACAATTTGTTTCCAAAAAACTAATAAGATTTTGATACAAAGGGATTTTATCTTTACTGTACTCTATTTCAAATCGCATTTTCAAAAAAGGATCTATTTTTGCAAGAGTAAATTTATATATATATTTATCGGTTTCACAACGTTCTACGTCTTCCGATACCCAATCTCCACTCGTTTCTGTTTGCCCATAATTCATCATCTAGGCCTCTTATTCTTATTTCACTATCTATTCCTTCTCTCCAGCTTCTCCTCGGCCTTCCTCGTTTTCTTCGGCCAGTTGGTTTCCATTGTAATATTTGTTTAGGTAGTCTTCCATCATCCATTCTTTGTACATGTCCGTACCACACCAATTGTTTTGTTCTTATATCATCCACTAGAGTACGTTCACCCACTGTCATAATTTCTCTTATTCTTTGATTGGTAACTCTTTTTTTTTTGATTTCCCTGCTGCTCTTCTCCAATAGTCCATCTCCGTAGCGGAAAGCATTTTTTCTGTTCTATCTTTGATTGGCCATACTTCTGAGCCGTATGTAATAATACTTTTAACAATGGTGTTATATATAAGCTTTTTGTTATGTTTTGATATACTCTGGTCCCAAATTATTCCATTTAATAAAGTTATTGCTTTTCTTCCTTGTACGTTTCTATCTTTTATAGCTTTGTCTAGTGTTCCGTCAGCTGTAATTTTTAGACCCAAGTATCTATACTCATCACAGGACTGAATTCGCTGCCCAGTATTTAAGATTAGATCCTGTTTCGTTCCACCAATACACATATACTCTGTCTTATTGATATTAACCTCTAGTCCCCACTTATTGTACTCTTCTATTAGTTTTCGTGTCATATTTTCGAGGTCGTCATAATCCTGAGCAAGAGTAAATTTAACTTTGTAAAGTCCCACAAATCCAAATCTTGGTAATTATCTAAAGCGTCCAAGTTTTGTTTAAAAGTAGAGATCAATTTACGTAGTTCCACTGAACTATTGTTCTTAGCTGGAGAAGCATTCACAATTGCCAGCCAATAATCTGTCAAAAAGAATCTATCATTTTGATACCTATCCACTAAAGCCCTAAAAGCTGTTTTATAATTTCTGCCCTGAATAGGGATATTCTTAATCACATCTGCCGCTTCACCCTCTAAAAACGAGACTAAAAATTGAAATTTGGCAATATCTGAGTACTCGGGATCCTCATCTACCAATGTCCTAAACATATCATAAAAGGTTGGCCACTTTTGCCTATCACCACTGTAGGTCGGTATATCTAACCTCGGTTTTGCACATGTTTTCATTCTACCACTCACAGACAAGTTTGAATCATTTTTATTCCTCTCACTTACACTAACCTCAACCGGCAACAAGTCCTTACAAATTTGTTTGATTGAAAATTGCATTGAGTCGAACTCGTTTATAACCTCGTGCTCGGTATCACACTCACTACACTCACTATCTTCTACTAACCCTACAATATCTAAATGCAGGTCTTCGAACCGACTTACCCACTCCGCTAAGTTTTCTACACGTGTTTGTAACTGACCCTTTTTCGTTCGGTCGATCATTTGCTAAGTAATAGAGCGCTCGGGTTCGATTGAAGATCGTTAATCTTTTCCTTTTTAATGACACACAAGAACCGGAACTCGCTTTCACTTTAGTAGGTCACTGGTGCAGTTCACCAGTTGCCAACTTCTCTTTGTTTTGAATTCAATTTTTGAAGGCCAATCTTTGGTCACGTGACCCACAAAAAAATGGTCGCGACGATCGCAAAAAATGGCACATTCAAAAAATGAAAACCACGAGGCTGAAAGGGAAAAAGATTAGAGAAATTGCTACAAAAATCGTATATCCACACTACCGATTCAGGATCCGGCTCGAAGGACCATTTAATGAACGCAACTGTTCACTAAACACATTTATTTATTGCTAAAATTCACAATAAATCCCGAACCCTTATAATCCCATTTTCCCTATTCTATGCCCTACAAAAAGTGCTCAACTCACCCATTATTCAACAAATCTCGGCACATGAGACGAGTTCGATGGCGGTGGAGCTCCGGTCCGCGTGTGGTCTCGATGCTGGTCAAAGATGGAAGGGACGAAAATCTCGCCTTTTTTAGTGTTTTTGACGTATGTCACGTCAACACATGACACTGGGCATAGAATCAAAAATAGGTAAAGTTTTTTGATAACAATTTCAATTTGGACCCCTATTCCTGAGAAATCTATGACCCACACTTTGTTTGAACACACATTCTTAAAATTAAGATCCAACAGGTTTGTTTACGAATAATTTGCAAAAAAGTGATTTACAAAATTTTTTAAAAAGTTTAGCACAGTGTATCTTTCTATTTATTGACTTAAAGAAAAAAGTTTTAAACAAAACTGATAGAGAATTTTATGCCCAACATTCTAGTTTTTGACATTTACTTCTACGATAAACACAACCGAAAAATCTCTGAAAATAAAAAACAAAAAGTGCCTATCGATTTATAAAATAAAATCTAAGGGTGCCTCTGTTTTATGTTTAGCTTTCCAGTTTTCTACTTTTTTTTCTACGAAAAAAATAACCCAAGGTACTTGCGAAATATCTCTGAAACTAAAAAATAAAAAATGGTGCAAATCTATATTTAAGCTCTTCTACAGGAGGCCTATCGATTTAAGAAATCGCAAAAAAAAACCTAAGGGTGTCTCTGCGCGCAAGTAGTCAGGCACGTTTTAAATTGCCGCGCTAGAAAATAAAACATTTTCCTATTTCAAATTAGAAAAACTGGTTAAAACTAAACCAAAAAAATAGTGGAGCAAACCTCTATATGTACATATTTAAGAAAATCTTTTTTCTGATATCTTTAAATGATAAATTTTAATAAAAAAGAAGTCCCTGACTCTACAAAACCATGGTCTGGATGGTTTCCTGCAGTTGAAAAAGAAGCATCAAAAAAAGCTCAGTGTGAAGAAAACCTTATCAATTTAAAATGTAAGATAATGAGTACACATCTTTGGATTTTTTCTAGCGACTTTTTATGTGTAATTAACTGTGGTGAGAGGTATAATATAAAAGTTTTATTGTGTTTACGCCTGAAAAGTCTTTAATTATATTGTTCTTCTAGTAGTGTCGGTAATAACACATAAAGATCTAACGAAGGTCAGCTTGGATTGAAAACTCCATTGAAGGTCTTTAAGTGTCTAGTGTCTAGTATTAGTTTGTAAGGTGAAAGGCATTACTTGGTGCTGTTCAGAAAATGTTTTGGTTACCTATGGTGGCAAGATCATCAGTAATGTTACTAAAACTGAAAAAGATTTCAGACCTACCGAGGGTGACAGTTAACCACACCACGTGCTAAGAGTGAAGTCTTTCTTAAGAGTTAGACAACCTTCAACTGAGTTTATCACAAAAAGATTTGTGAAGGTCATCAACGTGTTTTGTTTTTAAGTTTTGCAACCTCTCATCATTAATACATTTCGTTGGAACCACTATTTCCAGTGATACCTCGACATGAATTAGTTAATAAGAGAGAGATGTAAACCTTTTAGACTAGTACTTACTAAGATCTTAAGATTGCAACAATTACATTATTAAAGTACTTCAAGTACAAGTACCAAGTACATTTAGATTTGTAAAAGCACTTGAAGTACTAAGTACATTTTCCTTTTGAAATGTACTTCAATTACCAAGTACACTATAAAAGTAATTGATTTTTCCCAAGTCTTTTACTTGAAGTACAATAGAAGTACTTGAAGTACAATACATACCAAGTACAATTAAAGTACTTCAAGTACGTCAAAAAATGGGAAAAATGGCAAGAATATCAAAAAAATATTCAAAAAATGTTAAAAAAGTAAAAAATTTCAAAAAACGTCAAAAATGTCCTAAAATATCTAAGATGTCAAAAATTTAAAAAAAAAATTCAAAAACCGTGAAAATTGTAAAAAAAATGTCAAAGATGTAAAACATGTCAAAAATGTTATTATTAAAAAAGTTTATAAAATGTTCAACCTGAAAGGATTTATTTTTTGGAATATTATTATGTATAGCCATAGAAAGATAATTTTATTAAACAAAAAGCAACAAAAAGCTAAAAGTTTTAAAATTGCCCAATCCCATCAAATTGTTTTTAAAGTTTTATAGTTTTGCAATAAGGGTGTCCCATTTACCCCGAAATCCGGGGTAAATGGGATCTATCTTAAAACAAGAATTTAAAAATATATTAAGTTTTTCTTTCTTAAATTACACACGGCTGTTCCAAATAGATCACATTTGTGTAAATACAACTATATTTGACTGTAATGAGACCTACAAAAATATCTTGTAAAACCGGGACCCACGTACCCACCTTGCCTTATTTCTTTTTTGGTCGGGCATTTGGGGCACTGTTTTTACCGTCAGTAATATAAAGTAATATTTTTATAATATCCCACAAAACTGCTAAAAAACTTGTTTAAATCAAACTAAATAAATAAGCATAACAAACGCAAATATCCAAAGAATTTTTTAAGGTTTATCTAGTCAAAGACTAAATAAATTTTCGGGTTCTTTAAACCAACCTCCATCAAACGCAGAAATTACGTTTGCTGCTCGGTGAGTAGGTGGATCCCCAAAAATCGAGCCGCAAGTGCGAAATACCTGCATTACCGTACTACCGACACCCCTCAATAGATGGCATGACTGTGCTGTACTGGTTTCTTACACTAAATTTGAATTTCACGTTTCACGAAATAATAAAGGTGAGTGCAAATAATTAAGCCTATAGGAATAATTCATTGGATAAGTGTGTAACTAATATTCCGATTTTTTGGACGAATTATTAAGACGAACCTATCAGGGTTGCTAAAATATCGGACTTTCCTGCCTGATAAAAAACCGGACAGGGGGCAACATTGGGGTTACCACTTTTCTTCAGCGCATAAGAGTTATAGCTCACCTATATCTACATTGTACTTCAAGAATATTTTATTGTTCTTGAAGTACTTTAAATGTACTTGAAGTACTTCGAATGTACTTTGAAGTACTTATAATGTAGTTGAAGTACTTTACTTAATAAAATCAAGTACACTTCCAAGTACATTGTTAAAAGTACTTCCAGTAACAAGTACAATTACCGGATTGTAGATGTACTTCAAGTACAGTACTTCAAGTACAATTTCAAGTATTGTACTTGAAGTACCTGACAACTCTTCTTAGCACTTAGACCAGGGGTAAGTCTTGTACTTATTTCTAAACCGTTTAGACAAAAAAATGTATAGCCAAATAATACATAAATATCTTAAAACTATATCTGTAGATACATTATCGCAATAAATAGGAACCAATATTTAAATATTATAAAAACCGCATGTTATATTGAAATTCTATCTACCGAATAACCATTGAAAAACGATTCGCTTAAGCCAACTTGTCCAAATAATTAACATATAAAATATAGCGGACAGCTGTCAAATGGTGACTGACTTACTCAGATTTTATTTGAAATCCCTCAGTCACGTTAAAATATTATGTTTTTACAAGCTTTTATTTAGCTTCAGATGTTCTGTCTAACTATCTAACTCTCTAACTAACTATCTAACTATCTATCAAATCATGTGAAGCGTTTTTGACACACTTCTCATTATCCGATTTGGATGAAATTTGGTACACACATAGTGGTCCCATGACAATACAACATTAAGAAAAAAATATCCTCCCACCCCTTCTATAGAAAAATGTGTTTTTGACACACTTCCCGTTATCCGATTTGGATAAAATTTGGCATACACATAGTGGTCGGATGATAATACAACAATAAGAAAAAAATATCCAAACACCCCTACCCCCACCCCCTTCCATAGAAAAATTTGTTTTTGACACACTTCCCTTTATCCGATTTGGATGAAATTTGGTACACACATAGTGGTCCCATGACAATACAACATTAGAAAAAAATATCCTCCCACCCCTACCCCCACCCCTTCTATAGAAAAATGTGTTTTTGACACACTTCCCGTTATCCGATTTGGATAAAATTTGGCATACACATAGTGGTCCGATGATAATACAACAATAAGAATATCCTCCCACCTCTACCCCCACCCCCTTTTATAGAAAAATGAGTTTTTGACACACTTCCCATTATCCGATTTGGATGAAATGTGGTATTCACATAGTGGTCCGATGACAATACAACATTTAAAAAAATATCCTCCCACCCCTACCCCCACCCCCTTCCATAGAAAATGCGTTTTTGACACCCTTCCCATTATCCAATTTGGATGAAATTTGGTATACATATAGTGGTCCGATGACAATACATTGAAAAAAAAATATCCTACCACTCCTACCCCCACCCCCATCTATAGAAAAATGCGTTTTTGACACACTTCCCATTATCCGATTTAGATGAAATTTGGTATACATATAGTGGTCCGATGACAATACAACAATAATGAAAAATTGTCCTCCCACTCTACCCCCCACCCCTTTCATAAAAAATGCGTTTTTGACGCACTTCACTTCAAATGACTTTTATAAAATTTGGTATATGCATACAGGTCCGATGGCAATACAGCCCAAACAAAAAATATATTTCTACCTCTACCCCCACCCTCTCTTTCCCCCAATAGAAAAATGAGTTTCCAAACAACTCACGATCAGCGATTTCATTATAATCTAGAATAAACTCTTCTGTTCTGTTATTGAACAAATATTTTCATTTAATAGAGTAGATAGCTGAGACTAAAAAGTAGAAAATAAATTGGTAAATTTCTTTTTAAGTCACAAGCTTTTATAAAATGCACTAAAAATTAAAAAATAATTTTCTAACATTCTAATATTATCATAATAATAAAAGCGATGGCCGCAAATCAAAGCATAAGTTAATCTGAATTTGTGATCTAAACACTTAAAAAATATTGAACATAGCAGGTCATCAAAGATATGTTTGATGTGCCGCAATGCTATGCCATTGCCATACCTATGTCAAAGAAATGCTGGGGTATCTTGGGTCGGGTTGGGTGGGTTTGGTACCTCTGCATTTTTCTGCTAGATTGATTCTTGCAAATAGTGATATTTAATTGATACGGATATCTTATCGTGCTAACATCGTCAAAATTTCCATCAGTCGGCCATCGCTTTTATTATTATGATAATATTAGAATGTTAGAAAATTATTTTTTAATGTTTAGTGCATTTTATAAAAGCTTGTGACTTAAAAAAAGTTTTTTACCAATTTATTTATTTATGTTAATGTTTTATGTGGATATAATGTCAATGTTACGAGAAAAACTAAAAAGATGGCGTATATTGCAAATAATTTATGAACCACTATAAAAATATTAAAAAATATCACATTCAGATTTAACTAAAATTTAAACCGGTCGGGACTCAGTCTACTTATGTAGCACCCTTTAGTAAATACCGCTTATTGTCCCATATGCAGGTTTAAACTTCTGGGGAATAGCGTCCCCTCGTTTTGTGAGCAATTTAATAACTCGAAAATACTAGGGTACAAAGCCAAATTGCAGATCAGTGCTGGGTTTACGCTCACGTTGTCTCCTTTAAAGATTGTTTGAATTAACCCCATTAATGACAAGAAAAGCAGTTTTCAAAAATTAAAATAATTGTTAAAATTTCGCTATTTGGCTTGTGTGTGGTATTGAATGAATGAATGGCCAGGAAGTAAAAAATAATAATTTCTTTTCTTTCTAATAGGAATTCAATATAAAATATGGCTTGTGTGGTATTTAATGAATGCTAATTCAGTCTTATTCATAAAAAATTTTAACTATGGTTTTTGGACGCCAAAACAGCTTTTGCTCCCGACGTCAATTGGATGTCTAGCGCTACTGTATAAGGTCACTAGATCACGAAGTAGAAAAAACTTCGTAATCTAGTGACCCTACTACGGTACGGCGGATCTTTGAATTTTTTCGAAATTATGTGAGATCCAAAGAGACACTATTTTACCGCTAAATAATGATGCTGTATTTTATAAAGCCCAGTGAAAGTCTCTTGCCATTTGACGATCCGGCTTTAAATGTTTTTGTACAGCGCAATGTATTGGGCAACAACTGATTTTGGACGACTCTTACGACTTTTGTGTAGTTGAACAAACCGAAAACACGATTAAAATTGATATATAGTAAAATAAGTGGACCGATGCACTTATGTTTCATAACTCACGTCAAAATTCTTAATCAACATACCGGGTGGGCCAAAAAAAACCGGACAATTTTTTTTTTAATATAACTTTTGAACTATACAAGATGGCGGACGAAATAAAAATGTACCCTTCAAAGATGCTCGTTTATTCCAGTGTTGCGACCATGTTCTAATCATTTTTCTAAATTAGTAAAAAAGCTACATTCTTGTTACGCACAACAAGGTAAGAATCAACAAAATCAGTTCGGTGGTTTAAAAAAAATATATTTTTGTTTCAATCATTGTTTTGCATATTATATGATTGCCTTGCCAATCATGTCTGCATTTAATTCCTTATAAATTCATTACTACTGAACCGATTTTGATGAAATAAAAAACATCCTGGTTAGAATTGATTCCTTTTTAAAGATCATGATCAAAGTTTATCGCCTTCTTAAAATTTAAGATGGTGGACAGAATCATACTTGATTCTTCAAAATGGCGTGTTTATTCTTATTTTCCGAAAATGTTTTAATTTTTTTTTTAATTTATAGAAAAGCACTACTTTTCCCCCACACAACGAGGTACAAACTAGTAAAATCGGTGTGATGGTTTAAACCATTGTTTTACAGATTATACGATTGCATTGCCAATCCTACCTACATTCATTTCCTCATAAATTCGTTATTACTAGACCGATTTTAGTGAAATAAAAAAGTCATAGTGAGAATTGATTGCTGTCTAAAGATTGTAATCAAAATTTTCCGCCATCTTAGAATTTAAGATGTCAGACAGAATCATACTTGATACAATGCAATCGTATAATTTGTAAAACAATGGTTAAAACAAAATCAGATTTTGTAAGAACCACTTCGCCGATTTTATTGCTTTGTACCTTGTTAAGCGGGGAAAAAGTAGTGCTTTTCTTTAAGTGAAAAAAAACTAAAATATTTTTGGAAAATAAGAATAAAGTCGCCTCTTTGAAGGGCCAAGTATGATTCTGTCCGACATCTTAACTTTAAAGATGGCGGCAAATGTCGATTATAATCTTTAAAGAACGATCCATTCTCACTCTCATGCAATAAGAATAAATACGCCATTTTGGAGAATCAAGTATGATTCTGTCCGCCGCGCCATCTTAACTTTTAAGATGGCGATAAATTTTGATTATGATCTTTAAAAAGCAATCAATTCTCACAAGGATAGATAATATTTCATTAAAATCGGTTGAGTAGTAATGAATTTGTAAGGAAATAAGCATATGCTGGGCAAGGCAATCGTATAATATTGAAAACAATGGTTGAAACAAAAATATTTTTTTTAAACCACCGAACCGATTTATAGTTGTGCGTGGCAAGAATGCAGCTTTTTTACTGATTTAAAAAAATAATTAAAACATGTTCGCAACACAAGAATAAACCAGCACCTTTGAAGGGTACAATTTAATTTCGTCCGCCATCTTGGATTTTAAGATAGCGGACAAAACAATATATTTATCCAAAACTCTAATTAATTCTCTGCCAAGTGCAGTTTGGCCCATTAAAATCGATGGTACAGTTCAAGAGTTATAATAAAAAAAAATTGTCCGTTTTTTTTTGGTCCACCCGGTATAGTAATAATAGTAACCTAATATTGTTTACCTGGTTAACATGCTCAGAGGATCTAACTTAAGCGCACTCTCGTGTGAGTCTAACGTAACAGTGCAGAACACTTGCGTTTGTCCTCGCTGAAATAGTGCAGATCCGTGTAGAGGCTTGTAAAGGTCCACTTTACATGAAATATCCCTAAGGTCCTCTAGCTCTCTACCTAGCAAAAATTTGTATAGTCAAATCAACAAAACCAAAAACGCTTTAAACGTCATATTGCGCAAGGAAAAAATTCCAGGGATTGTTCATAAATTGCAGAACATTCGTAGTGTTATGTATGTATAACACATTGGGCCTCATTTACGAAAGGATTAAATAGAAAACTTGGTTTTCAATAAATATAGCGATTTATGGTTACCTTACCGTGATCCTTTTTTAAGAGAAAATTGGTTTCACCATTTTAAGTAATAGTAATAAGCTTTTATGTTTCTATATGTTTTTTAAGGAGTTATCTACCGCGACCGTCAAGCGCGGATTTGAGGGGGGGTAACGTGGTAATTACCCCCCCCCCCCCCCCTAGAAACAAAAATATGAACTTCTTCTTAATAAAATAAGGGAAAACAGGAGAACTACCCCCCCCCCCTAGATTTTGACCCAGATCCGCGCTTGGCGACCGTACCATATACACGCAAAAAAATTATTTTAGAAAACGCAAACTAAGGCCAAAATATAAGCAAAAGTGCATAAAACTAAAAAATGCAAGTGTATTGGATCTAATTACTCGCTGTTGTGTTTACAAATATGCAATAAAATTGTAAAAATTACAAAACAAACTAAACAAAAGGTTAGCATGTTACTTTAATATAAAAAAATAAATTGATAAAAACCAACAAAAACAAATACCGTCGCGGTACAAAATCATAAACTGTGTTAAAATAGGTATTTGGATTTTTCTGAAATGTCAAAAATAAAATCGCCAAAGCGTGAGAAACCAAGGACCAAGCTGACCTGAGAAATAAACTGGCTGATAAATACACAGAAATCAATGATGTATGTATAAGAAACGAACAGCTCTCCAAACCAGTTGATGAGTTGCAAAAAAACTAGTAGCAAAAAATGAAGCCTTACTCAATTGGAGAATTTTTAAGAAACTAGGTACACATTTCTATTTTTAAAATATTTTGGTTTATTATGGGTCTCTCTCGTGTTATTTAAGTATCTGAGGGCTTCTTTTTTTTATCATTTTGTTTTTATACTTGTGATTTATATAGAACGGTCCCTTGTCCTTACGTATATAACAGCAATAGCTTTAATTACTACATATTTTATCCACGTATCTTTAAAGGAGGAACCAACCATTTTAAAATTATTTTAGTATTTTGATTTTGATTATTTTAGCACTTTATTTTGTTATTTTTATGTCTTTTTGTCTTTGGTATGTGTTTTACTTTTTAAATTTTTAAATTTTTAAATTTAGGGCCTATCTAATAATAATAAATTAACAGCTTTAACTTTGGATGTGTTATTGATTAAGATATAGTAATTTAGAAAAAAAAAAATGTTTTATTTACGATATTTGTGTTCACTTTTAACAACTGTGCTTAGCAGATAAATATTTTAAAGAAATATTTAAGAGATTAGGCGTTATTAGATATACCATATATACAGGGTGTCCCATAACTAGGGGGCCATAGGCCAACAGGTGATAGAGGAGGCCATGTCTGATAAAAAAGTTTCTATAATGCATGGGTCAAAACTCTTCCTTTGTCGAGATACAGAGCATCAAAGTTGGCGATTTTTTAAACTTCTTTGATAATAACTTTTAAAAAAAAGCGAAGTAAAAATATGAAATTGGGTGAAGCCCTGTATTAGAACAAGAGCAATAAATTGAGATAAAAAATTATTTAAAAAAAAATTATTCGGTCAATTTTTTTTACTTTTTTGTTGTATAAACTTTACGAACGCCATATAAACGAAATGTTTTTTTAAATATTTTTTGTTAACAAAAACAAGTCTCTAGCGAGACACAATAATAAAATATGATTGATATTTAAAAAAAAGTAAGCAAAAATTTTTGACAAAAATTTATATTTTTTATACATTTTTGGAGGTTATTTTGACAGCCTGTATCTCATCAACTTGTAATTTTATCAAAAAAAAAAAAACACATTTTTGAATTACAATTAGCTGAGGATTCAGCTAGTTGTGACAGATTTTGTTTTTTTTGTAAAACCCTTTTCCCCCCACTCCTCTACTTTAAAAATCCTATATCTTAAAAACAGATGTGTATTGACCCCCATGTTATATAAACTTTTTTCTCGGAAATAACCTTTTCTATCACCTGCTGCACTATGGCCCCTAAGTTATGGGAAACCCTGTGAAATTGTATGGTTAAAATTGTATTTTTAATATGGCAAATAAATTATATATCTATCTATCTACATGGTAAACTTCGCAGATTTAATATAACAGCAAAAATAGTGTACCTATGTCTTTGTTTTTTGATTTCATTTTTTAGGACCATTAAGTGAAGCGTTAAAAAAATCAACTATGCGTTGCGTTATGTATTGCATTACTTTGCCCATATACAGTTCTGTGTTCACCTTGGAACAATTTTCGTAGCAAATTTTTTACTGAAAAATTACTTTCTAAATATTTTGTTAATATGTTAAAATCTTTTATTATATTAGCATACTAGCTTGAAAAATAGTTATTTATGCACATAGGTCTAAAAGTACGGCATTAACGCCCGTAATGATAAATTAACAGCCTGAGGCTGTTACACGCTAAGGGCGTTAAAGCTGTTTTTAACCGAGTTTCATACAACATTTTATGCACGATGAATATGTTTTCATTTTAAATTATAATTTGGAACGTCAAGTAATTTAGAACGAGAACTGATTGCACGTCGGAACAAGTCATATTTTAGAACTTTTAGATCCGCAGGTATAAAAGACACTCTAGGGCGTTAAAGTACTACATCACGAGGCATAAAAATACGCATGCCTCGAAAAATTTAAAATAGGATAAACGCGTGAATTTAAAATACATTGCCTTCGATTTCATACTCACCATCACATCTAACGTTCTTTTCAAAAACTAAATCCCGAAAAATTCCTTTTACAATCTTGTTGTATCCTTCCTGAGCCAAGTTCGAGTCAACATCGGGAAAATTCCCCTTGATCTTTTGTAGAACATCACTCCTGACTTCGTTTAACGCATTGTCCCGCTGTATTTTATCCAAGGAATAGTTTTGAAATATTTCGCGCACGCGCATCCCGCACAACGATTCAAATGCCTCGATAACTTCCGCGCTAAGTTCCGGTTGTGGCTCTAAAGTTCTTTTCGGTTTACCGCATTGCTTTTGGAGACGCTCAATCTCTGCAATTATTTGTTGAGCTTCTTTAGTGCCTAGTTTTATTGCCTTTTGAAGATCGGGAAGCAGAATGTCATTAGCGTTTCCTAAAAAAATATATACATGGGCCAAGTATCACAAAATTTATCATGCAGTAACCAAGAAATAAATTAAGAAACATGGGGTTAAAAATAAATACCTAAGGTTCCCTTTCTTTTTCTTTTGAAAATAGCAGTTAAACTCTAAGAAATCGTAGAAATCTCATCAAAAGTGGGGAAATACGTGTCAAAATCTAAGGTGTGCGGGCTAAAAACTTGCATTAAGGCTTAGTTCCGGTAATTCCCAAAAACACCAAATTTTTACGAGAATAACTTTTGTTTAGACTGGTTTTATTATGTTATCGAGAAAAATTTTAAGTACTTTATACCAAAACCACTATTCAACTTGAATAGCATAGTTACATAGACTAAATTCAAAAGCTTTATTTTCTTTGTTATTAGTTTACTTAAACTTCTTTCATTTTTAACAAACGAATCTCGCATTGAATTAAAAAGAGGTCTTCATCTGACAAACTACGCTTTAAAAAAAAAGTTTTGTTAGGAATTTGTCATAAAAACCAGAAACAACTATTTAAATTAAATTTCCTTTTTAATTCATAAAAAATTGGTCAAGTAAATATTTTTTGCTTTAGCAAATGGTTACATTTAGACTGAAAATAAGTCGCTACATCTAAAAGTCACGATGTTTACAATAACTAATGTCTCCGTTGTCCCAGACAAAAATCTTTTATTTTGTGTTTATAAAAAACTTGTATTTTTTATTAATGTACGTAAAACTAAACGTTTAAAAACCAAATATTTTAATCGCGGCAGTCATTTGAATATTTAAAATGATTTTAAAAAATAGCTGTTTAATTCCTAAAATTGTGATTTGATCATATGAACAGTTTTGTATTTAGCCAATCGTGACATTCAGACAAAAAGTATTTTTAGTTTAATCGTCCTATTTTAAAAGGCGCATTTTGTAGTTGATGTCTTGTTGAATTAGGCAAGAAACTCATTTGCTTACAGTGTGTGTAAAAGAATAAAGATAATCCGGTCCAACAGATCCTTATAATTTTTTGTGCTTTATACACAGGGAGATTAACTCGTAGAGCGACAGAAATTCTAAATGTCGTGTTATCTAGAAGATTACCAAATAAAAATGATGATAGAGCATTGAGCGAGGAACCGCTTTCTGGAGTTTAAAGTGCCGAAGGACGCGCGTTATCTTCATTCGGCTCGCAGCTAAGGAATAAAGTTCTTGGTGGACCTGGAAGACCTTTAACTCAAAAGCTTAGTTCTTTTTATGGAGTTGTATATTTAAAGAAGTCTGTTTCCAAAGACTCATCCAATGATTTAAAGAATCTTCGAATGCCAAATCATTATGCGAAATAATAAATTGTGGAAGAATTATTTTAAGCAAATCAGTGTCGCAAATTGAACCGAGAAAAGCTGACACTGATAGTGCAGATACATCCCTTATTACCAGGCCACCCAGTTTTACGGGCAGGGTACGTTGTAACCATGAGTTTAAATTTAGATTACAGTTTGTCAGAGTTTATAATTGATTTTAAAACATTGTTATATTTGGTTAAGGGGTTTATTGATTTTTTTCAGTAAAAATATGCTGTATTATTTGAGTATACATATTTTAATTTTTCTCCTATTTTTAAAAACTCAAGTTTCTTGAAAAGTTCAGATACAATTGTGTTTTAAAAAAAAAGGCGGCATCTAAGAGATACTTTCAAAAGTTGAGGAGCCAAAGCGAAGAAATTAGATGATTTCAAAGAACTATCTTTTGAGAAACCTGTAATTTCACAATTCTTAAAATAGTACCGTTATCTAAGTACCATATATTAATTTCTGATTTTAATGATTTAATAACTAAATACAATAAAGGTGGGCGCAGTGAATCTTGTTGTTAAACCCTCTTTGAGAGATAATGTATGCCGAAATAAAGTAATAATTGTTCATTGTAACATTGTGATATAAATCTTTAACCCTTTCCATTACCAGAAAAGCATTTTGAAAATCATTTTTTAAAATTATTTTATCAGATCTATGAGAATACTGAAGAAAGCGTCTTATTAAGTGTGATACAGACTCGGCACCACATTCTCTGCCAAATCCAAGTTGATAGGGCAAACATTTTCGCCAAATTTATTGTATATTCTTTGGCAAACGATTTTAGGGGATAAGCGGCGATATATATATATGGCTAATAATGCAGAGGCCTTAGTGGTATATCTTTGAGCCAAAGTGCTAAGCCTAAATCATTTATTGTTGTAATCTGCAGAGTTTTTTCATGTACTGGGTGGAAAAAAAAATATGCTACTTTAATCAAACTCTGTATGTAGGTACGTGGGCACAATAGATCCATTTGTGGTCGCAGTGCATGGAGGTCCAGTAGGGCCTGCCACCACTTTCGAATACATACAAGCGGCGATATAAAAGAAGAAAGAGAAAAAAGTAACTTTGAAGAGGACTGTCCAACTCTGTCGCCCACAAGATCTTTAAGATATCTTGGCGTAAGCTAATCCAAGCCGTTAGGGAAACCAAGATTAAAAGAAAAAATGGCACTCTCATCTGCACAAATTCGAAATTCCAATTTGTCGTCTATTAACTCAGGAAATTTTACTTCAGCAGGTTCGGATGTTTCTCCTGAAGCAATTGTATCAGCGGATGTTAAAATTCTTAGTGCGTTCTTGATGTCACCTGATTTTCAAGTGGACTTTTCTGGCTATACGGAATGGTTCATTCTTCTTTTCGATTACATTTTTTGGTTTTCGGTGGTTAAATTAGTATACATTAACAAAATTTATTTTTTATCCAGTTATGTATGTATAGCGGGCATTGCTAATACTGCGCAAGGGAAAAGAAAAAGCATATACTAGGTATCAAGGTTATTTTTTGAAATACATTCTTTAAGGAAAAACGAATACTCGTCTGCAATTATTATTCTTAAACATTTGGGAATAATTTTAGTAAGATGTACAGAGGACTTTAAATTAAAAAGGGTTTCCATAACTTGGATATTACTCAAACTGCTTGAAAAATCGTTAAGATTCAAAAACTGGTTAATCGGATTAAATTTATTAACTTATTTGTGTTTTATTATAAGGTATTCTTTTAGTCCTTTTTCGCCCTGGTAGGAGTTTCCAACGACTTTTTATTATACTCTAACTGAATTAGATTTTGTTGTAGCTGTTGATATATCTTGAGAAGGCTGACCTGATATTTGACTGTTGGTTAGTGGCTTATTTAAAATTAAAACATTTTTGTTTATGTTACATAGAGTTTTTGTTTATAAATTTTTAATCCTTCCTTGGATCTAAACATCTTGTTACATTTAAAACAAGGAAAACATTTTCATGATGAATTTTAGATTCAATTGAAAAAATCAAATAAAAATATCCATTGCCAAGACTTTCAGACTTTACACATAATAATTTGTGGTGAATTATTTATCAACATATTCCTGGTTGTATTTCTTGTATTTAGAATAAAAACTTTAAATGTAATTTCATAAATTTTCGAGTCAAACACTTAATAGTTGTTCTGTATGAACCATTTTTTGCCTTCTGTGTGAGATATGTTTCTTCGTGTTTGACAGTATAAAAAAATTAACCTATACTTTATTGTAGATAATAAAATTTCCTTTAAACGCTATGTAGGTATGGTGAATATCATGATTAAAACTACAGGGGCGTAAAGAAAATCAATTTTTAAAAATCACCAAACAAGCCATTTTTGTATCATGTTTTGTCCAATTTTCTCAGAAACTAAGCTCATTAGGACAATATCTAATATACACTTTATTATCGACAGTGAAATTTATTTTTTAACAATACAGAAGTCAGTAGAGTTTAATGACAAACTATCCAGCGGTGTCCGTGATTTGAGGTAAAAAAAAGCACACGTTGTTAACAGTTTTTATCCTATGTTTTCAAAAACCAAGCTATTTCGGGAAAAATGTGTTAAATACTTTATTGTAGACAACAAAATTTTCTTATAAACACTGTATAATAAGGTAGAACTATTTTCATTAGCAAAATGCATCATTAACTCAATGAACGGACGCCGCTGAGCAGTATGCCATGAGTCTAACCCTGCCGACCGACTTATATATATACACGATTAAAACGTAAAATATACTGTCTACATTAAAGTACATAACATTTTTTTTCCAAATAGGTTTATTTTTTGAGAAATTTGAATAAAACATGGTTAATTTGCTGATTTTTAAAAATTGCTTTAATTTACGGACGCTGCGGAAGTGCGCCACCTTGTCATACAGCATTGAATAGGAAGTTTTAATTTCTACAATAAAGTATAAAATAATTTATTTCTAAAGAGCTTGGTTTTTAAAAAAATTGGATAATACATGTCAAAAACCTGTTTTTTATTACCTCAACTAGCGGAAGCCGCTGGACAGTTTGGTATCAGTCTAACCCCACTAACCTATGCAATTTTGAAAAGGGAGTTTTACTCTCTACAATAAAGTGTATTACATATTTGTTTATAATTTTAATATCCCTTAGTTGCAATCGACATAAATACACTGTTTGCCCTAGCTTTCTCAATAACAGCTTTTGTCCATGACTTTTTGTTTACTTCTCTGTAATATCTAACAACAACTCTTTCCCGCTCTTGAAATTCTCTGAAAGTCTCTTTCTTGTTAGCGTTAGTTGTCTCAACCAGTGTATTTTTCTGTTCTTCTTCTTCTATGATCTTATGTTTTAGTAAGTCAAGTCGTGTTCTTAGTTTGCGTCCAAACATTAACTGAGCTGGAGGTACTTTTGTTATACAACAAAAATCTCGATAGAAGTGTTTCTACCGGTGTTCTACTATTTATTGAATCATCCAGCGCTGTTTTGATTTTTTCTTAAATGTTTTAACACAATTCTCTGCAAAGCCATTACTTTGACTATTATAGGGTGGAATTGACAAGTGTTTAATGCCGTTTTTTAGTAAAAACGATTTCTCGTGACACAAAGGAAGTCCCATTATCTGATACTACAATTACTGGAAGTCCATATAACGCAAAAGTTTCTCTGAACTTCTTTTCTACGTCTTTGCTTGCAGATTTCATTGGAAAAATAATCGGCTACTTGCTGTAAGCGTCTACCATGATGAAAAAATGTTGACCACGTTTAAGTTCCGCAAAATCTACGTGAACTCTTTCCCACGGCTTTTCAGCTGCTGGCCAAGGTGTGCAACTTTTGTGTGGATCATCTTTATTTTTTAAACATGCCATACATGATTTAATTTTTTCTTCTAGTTGTCTATCAATTCCGGGCCACCATAAGTACGCTCTTGCAAAAGACTTCGTTTTTGTTAGTCCTAAATGGCTTGGTTCATGTAGTTCTTTTAACATTTCTTTTCTTAGTGCCTCCGACCCTATGTCCCCACAAAATGCATTTATTTTCTATGTAAAGTTCTTCTCTTTTCTGATAAAAATATCTTTCTTCTGCACTGCATTTTTTAGGCCATCCTTTATCTATGTATTCTGATATTCTATACATCAAGGTATCTTTTCTCGTTTCTTGTGCTATTTTTTTACTATCTATTGGCCATTCTCTTATCGTAGCAGCAAAATTTAAGAAGTTTACTTCACAGATTCCGATGTTTTTATCTGTGGTATCGTCAGGCAGTCTCGATAAACAGTCTGCAAAATAATTTTCAAAACCTGACATATACAGAGTTGTAATCTGTCTCGTTTTCTTTGCGGGATACTTTTATTTTCTCCAAATAAACCTACCAATGGTCGGTGATCTGTTCTGATAGTGAAATGTGTCCCTAATAAGTATTGTCCGAAATATTTAAGACCAAAAATTATGGCTGCTGCTTCTCGATCCAATGTTGCCATATTTTTTTCACTTGCTGAGTACATTCGGGAAGCACAGGCAATCGGCCTTTCGATTCCGTTTTTTTCTTTGTGATACAAAATTGCTGGCATACCGTCTTGGCTAGCATCACTTAGAATTATTGGTTTAATTTGGTCAAAATGAGTGTTATATCTTTTATAATCAATTTTTTTATAGTGTCAAAAGCATTTTGACATTTATCATTCCACTGAACTGTACATTTAGCTGAGCTATTGCTCTTTGTTAAAAAATTGTAAATTGGGCTCAAAATATTTGACAAGTTAGGTATAAACTTAGAATAATATTGTACTAATGAGCAAAATGATCTTACTTGGGTTGCTGTCGTAGAGGTTGGTGCATTCAAAATAGCTTGTATTTTTTTTGTCACATTTCCTGATTCCTTCTTTGCAAACTACATGTCCCAGGTAATCAACCTTTTTTTCACAGAATTTACATTTGTCTGGATGGACCGTGAGACCTGCATCTTTTAGTTTAGTCAACACAGCCTCTAAATTTTCTATATGGTCTTGTAGATCCACTCCTGTGACTGCGATATCATCAGAAAACGCGACCACGCCCACGCCCTTCTATTGTTTTTTGAAAGACAGCACTTGCTATTTTTACTCCAAATGGGAGCCTTAAATTTCTGAACAGCCCCATATGGGTAGTTATCGTTGTAATTTCTTGAGAGTCCTTGTCAAGCATCAGTTACGAACATGCTCTCGATAAATCTAATTTTGTGTATAATTCACCACCATTTAATTGAGCAAACACTTCTGAGACCCTTGGAAGGGGGTAAAATACCTCTTGTACTATATTATTAAGGGTACTTCGAAAATCGCCACAAATTCTTATAGAATTGTCTGCTTTCATGACTGGTACTATTGAAGCGAAGTCACTACCGGTTCAAGTATACCCTCTTCTACCATCGTTTCTTATTATATGCTAATGGTACCCGTCTATGCTTTAGAAAAACAGGTGTTGCTTCTGGTTTTAATCTAATTTTAATTTTTTCATATTTATAACAGCCTAACTTATTTGTAAATACCTCTGGGAATTTTTTTATAATGCTGCTTTTTACATTGTCTAAGCTATGCATCTCAGTGAAACAAGTTTAATATTGTTACGGGTTCACAACGACAAATTAAAACTCGCAATTTATACAATATTTCGACAAATTATGTACAAAAACACGCACTTAAACTTACTAATAACATGCTAATAATTCACTACTTTAATACGCCTATTAACTTCGCGTTAACATCTAGCGATCACTACCATTGGTTATCTCTGACTCCCCGATGCACGACGTCCGGCCCTATATATAAGGGTCTGCCTACTATTCGAGAATTTTCCATCCTCGTTCGATTCGGAATTATTCCACCCTTTTCTAGAACACGGACCGTTCGCATACCAGTTTGTCACAGATAACGCAACTAAAACCTAGATTAAGAATACAACCATAAAATACGTCAACCTAATACTACACTAAACCTAAATAAATTCTAACTATAAAATTTAAATAAATTAATTTTGTAACACTATCCTCCTCTTCAGGTTTGATCGTCTCGATCAACATTTCCCAGGTAAGGTTATAGTCTGTCTAGATGAACAACTTTCATCTTGGACTTCGGGCTTTTCTGGATTCGGTAGACTACATCATTAATTCTCTTAACAACTTTATAAGGCCCTTCCCATGGTGGTGTCAACTTAGGTGATCTTCCTTTCTTGCGTTGAGGATTGTGTAGCCAGACTTGATCATTGTCTTTGAACCCTGAAGAGTTTCCTTTCAGGTCATATCTCGCTTTCATGCGGTCACTGGCTATTTCTATTCGCTCTTTAACCACTTCATGGATATCGTGCAGCGTTTGCCTTAAACGTTCGACATAGTCATTAACCTCTAAGTGTTCTTCTTCAGGTGAACCAAACATGATATCACATGGTAAACGCAGTTCTCTACCAAACAGGATACTAGATGGAGTAGCTCCTGTCGTATTGCGAATGGCGGTTCTATAGGCCATCAAAAACAATGGAATATCAATATCAATCTATTTGGTGCTCATCAACAACTTTGCAAAGATGTTCTTCTATTGTTTTATTAAATCTTTCAATCATGCCATCTGACTGCGGATGTAAAGCAGTAGTCCGTGTTTTATGTATTCCTAAAAGGTCACAGAGATTCTGGAAGAGCTTTGATTCAAAGTTTCTTCCTTGATCTGAATGTAGTTCCAAAGGAATGCCAAATCGGCTGAAAACATCATTTACCAGAACTTCTGCAACTGTAGCGGCCTCTTGGTTAGGCAAAGCAAAAACTTCTGGCCATTTGCTAAAGTAATCCATGACAACAAGGATGTATTTGCTGCCCTTTTTAGTTTCTGGAAATGGTCCGGCCACATCAATAGCAATGCGTTCGAATGGCAGACCTACGTTATATTGTTTCATTTGACCTCTGAACCTTGTTTTGGGACCTTGGCTGGCTGCACAAGTCGAACATCAGCGGCACCAGTTTTTCACATCTTGAAAGTAATTGACCCAATAAAATCGGTTTCGAATTTTGTCCATGGTTTTATTTATGCCTAGGTGCGCGTCTGATTTTCCACCATGGCATTCGGCCATTATATTGTCTACCATGCTCCTAGGAACCACTACTTGATTAATCACAGTAAGGCCATCGGCACGTTCCCAGGCACGTTTAAGGATGTTTTCTTTTACTATCAGTGAATCCCATTGTGCCCACAGTGATTTGAATATCATCCCTTGGTTTGCGATATCTTGCCATGATGGTGGTGGCTTGTTCTCTTCTAGGTCTTGTAGACAATGCATCTGCATTATTATGCACCCTTCCCGCTCGGCGCTTAATTTGATAATGGTATTCTTGTAGCTTTTCTATCCATCTCGCGACTTGCCCCTCAGGTTGTTTAATTTTCATGAGCCACTGTAACGCAGCATGATCCGTTCTAATCAGAAACTCTTGTCCATAGAGATATTTGTGAAAGTGATCTACGGATTTAATGATGGCTAGGAGCTCCTTTCTGGTAACACAATAATTTCTCTTTGGTTTGGATAGCTTTTTGCTGAAAAATTCGATGACCCGTTCTTTTCCATCTTGTACTTGGGAGAGTACTGCTCCTATGCCATCGTTGCTCGCATCAGTATCTAATATGAATTTACCTTTGGGAATGGGATATGCAAGAATCGGACTAGAACATAATGCTGCTTTTAGTCTTCTAAATGCTTGGTCACATTCGGTATTCCATTTGTAAGAAGTTTTATCTTCTGGAAGTCTATGTAATGGAGACGCTATTTTGGCGAATCCTTCTACAAATCGTCTGTAGTATGTACACAGACCCAAAAAGCTTCTCAATTCATGTTTGTCACGAGGTTGAGGCCATTCTTTTATTGCTTGTAACTTCTTTTCGTCAGTATGGATACCTTCTCGGGAAACGACGTGACCCAGGAACTCAACTTTTTCTTGGAATAGAAAACATTTCTTTGAGTTTAATTTAAGATTGGCATTTCTGATTCTTGAAAATACTTCTCGTAAATTGTCTAGATGATCTTGAAATGATTTCCCCATTACTATGACATCATCCAAATAGACTAGGCAGGTTTTCCAAGTAAGGCCTCGTAGAACGACTTCCATTAGTCTTTCAAATGTAGCTGGAGCATTGCATAGGCCAAATGGCATCACATTAAACTGATAAAGTCCACTTCCAGCAGAGAATGCATCTTCTCTTTATCTCTTTCAAAGATTCCTACTTGCCAATACCCACTTTTTAGGTCAAGAGTAGAAAACCAATATGATCCTGCCAACGTTGTTAATGTGTCGTCTATTCTTGGCAGTGGGTAACTATCTTTCTTGGTCACATCGTTAAGTTCCCTGTAATCGACACAAAATCTAGTACTTCCATCCTTTTTAGTGACCAACACCACAGGAGATGACCAAGGACTTGATGACTCTTCAATAACACCGTCGCTGAGCATTTTATTAATGAGATTGTGAACTTCTTCTTGTTTGGCCAATGGTAGTCTTCTTGGGGACTGTCTTATCGGTTGGGCATCGCCAGTGTTTATGGAATGTTGAATAAGGTTTGTGCGTCCCGAAGATATTAATTTGTTCTTCTATAAACTCTCTCGCTTTACTAAATTCTTCTGGAGTGAGATGTTGCCAAGTTGACTCAAATTGCTGAAGTACCTCCATTGATAACTTGCATTTATCCTCGGAGGTTGGCTCTTCACATCTTGTTACTTTCTGTACTGGTTCAAATAATGCTACCACCTCCCCCTTATTAATTTTGACACTATTTGGGAAAATATTGGCGACTCTAATCGGGAAGTCTTTATCGGTTTTAACTAGTGACTTTGCAACGAGGTAGGTGTTGGATAATTTCTGTTGGCTTATGAGTCCGACACAGCTTGATGTTTTACTTTCTAGCCTCCCAAAAATTATGGTCTCACTGTTACCGACCAGTCTTGTTGTACATACTGCCACGACCTTTATTGGTTCTTTATGGAAGTGACTATTTGACAAAATGAACTCTTCATTCCCAAATCTTAGGGTATTAAGTTTATTATCAAACGCAAATCCATGTTTACTTATCAAGTCCATTCCCAAAATAAATTTGTCTTCTATTTCGGCAACCAATACAGTGTGGCGAATCTTCAATCTTCCCAGCTGTAGGTCTATGTCTGTCTGCCCCAACACGTCGGCGGATTCTCCAGTCACAGTCTTAAGTGTTATTTTCTTTTCTGTTGGTCGAATTTTATATCTCGTTGCAATTTTGAACTTAAGCAATGATATGGCAGCACCAGTGTCTACTGTTATATTAACTTTTCTTCCATTAATAAGTCCGTCGATGTTAAGACTGTCAGCAGTATGTTTTAAGCTCTTAATAGAGTAAATTCTGGGGGCTAAATTCCCATTAGCCAACACCCGCCCCTCTGCGTTGACTAGTTTTAGTTTTCCTGATCTCTTCTTCGGTACTCTGTCCCAGTAGATGGTGAGCGAGACCTCATTTGGACACGACAATCGCGTTGAATATGCCCTGTACGTCCGCATCTGAAACACTTTACATTTGGAGGAGATCGTCTGCTTTCTTTCAAAGAATCAATCTTCTCTATCAGTGACTGAAACAGTTGGTTTAGCGTTTTTAAGTTGATCCAGTGCTCATTTCTTCTCCCTCCTGAATTGAAACAGCTCTTACTTTTGGCCTGGACATATTATTTGATGATTCAAGGGCTCGAATCAACACTTCACTGCTGTTATGGAAGCGTTCTCGACGAAGTAACTTTGCTAAGTCCGTGTCTCGCAAGCCGTTAATAAAGCGATCTACCGTAAAGGGATCTCTGTAATTTTCTGGCATTTCTGGGTAAGCCAAGTACATCAGCCTCCTGAAATCCGCTCCATACTCTTGTAATGACTCCCCTGCTCTTTGTTGACGAACATTTAATTCTGACCACTGTAAATTTCGCAAGTGTTCGTCTCCATACCTTCTTTCTAACGCTGCCACTAAAGCGTTATAATTCTGTTTTTGTTCGACTGGAATGGACCGTAAAAGTCCCAGAGCAGGTTCTCGCAGAGCTACTAACAAAGCTCTAGCTTTTTCGTCATCATCCCAACCATTTGCAGCAGCGGCAGCTTCAAACTGTTGTTTGTAAGTAGACCAGGAAGACGTACCATCAAAATTTGGAGGCTTAATGTTTTGGTTGAAATTTACAACACATCCTTGAGCTTTTATTTTGTTGTGTTCTTTCTGAAGCTGTATAAACTGGTTTGAAAAACTTCTTCCCTAACATTCTGTAGTTTGGTCTCCACTTTTTCTTCAACATTCTGCAATTTGTTTTGTACCTTTTCTTCTACATTCTGCAATTTATTTTGTACCTTTTGTTCCACACTATGCATTCTTTGAGTTATTTCTTCCTTAAGATCTTCGGTTGCAGTCTTGAACTCTTCTCTCAGCTGTTCGGAGTTGCTCTTTATTTGATCGAAGTTTTCTTGAATGCCATCTAATCTTTGCTCAAATGTCTGTTTCATATCGTTCTGGTTTTGTTCAATGGTCTGTTTCATGTCGTTCTGGTTTTTTTCAATGGTCTGTCTCATATTGTTTTGGTTTTGTTCCATGGTCTGTTTCATGTCGTCCTGGTTTTGAGCCATTTGAGCTGCTAGAGCCTGCATCATTTTAGTTAGATCTTCCATCTTTGCCGAGCCTTGTCTGGTAAGCATCAACTTTCTGACAAATCTTTGTTTTTGGGCTATAAAGCTAATGTCGCAGTCGGTTTTTCAATATCTCTACCAATTCTTAAATAGAACCTAATGAAATGTTCTGCAATATACTGGTAAATGTTACTCTTTCTGCTACTAGACAAATGTAGAAGTCACTTTTTGATTATCTCTTTTGTTTCTCAAATAGACCGTCGTAGAATGTTATGGAATATTCTAGAAATAATTTCTAATTCTTACTTTTAAAATAACTAACCTACTGTCGAAGGCGGATTTTGTATATCTCTTCTGGTTTTCGAATAGAACGTCGTAGAATGTTATGGAATATATCAGAAAATCTTGCTAATTCTTATTTTTAAAATAACTAAACTAATGTCGAAGTCGGTATTTGTATATCTCTTCTAGTTTCTGAATAGAACGTCGTAGAAAGTGATAGAATATTCTAGAAAATCTCTCTAATTATCAATTTTTGGACTGTAAGGTTAATGTCGAAGTCGGTTCTCAAATATCTTTTTTGGTTTTTGAATAAAACAATATCGAACTTCTTCGAATATTCTGGAAAAATAACTTACTGTTCTTCTGTCCAATTGTCCTATCCGGTGGTACTATTCACTTCTGAATATTCTGGCAAAATCACTTATAGTTCTTCTTTGTAATTGTCCTAGCCGGTGGTACTGTGTAAGGATTGTCTTTGCACTATTTATTTCTTTCAATCCCACTTCTGACACCAATTGTTACGGGTTCACAACGACAAATTAAAACTCGCAATTGTTGAAACCGATACGTCAATTTATTTCGACAAATTATGTACAAAAACACGCACTTAAACTTACTAATAACTTGCTAATAATTCACTACTTTAATACGCCTATTAACTTCGCGTTAACATCTAGCGATCACTACCATTGGTTATCTCTGACTCCCCGATGCACGACGTCCGGCCCTATATATAAGGGTCTGCCTACTATTCGAGAATTTTCCATCCTTGTTCGATTCGGAATTATTACACCCTTTTCTAGAACACGGACCGTTCGCATACCAGTTTGTCACAGATAACGCAACTAAAACCTAGATTAAGAATACAACCATAAAATACGTCAACCTAATACTACACTAAACCTAAATAAATTCTAACTATAAAATATAAATAACTTAAATTTGTAACAATATTAAATAATTTAAAAAAATCCCTGCCAAGCAGGTTTGATCGTAGTTATTTACAACGTAAAATCGTGCTAATTTTTTTAAGTCATTCACTTTGCATTCTGCTTTAAAATACCCTATAGGTATAATTAAATTAATTAAATAATAAAATAAATGAAAGTCTTTAGTGTAATATTGTCATATTCTAAATGGTACTTACTAAATTCTTGGTTATAAAAATCCAAACTTACTTCTGTTACCGCTGCCCCTGTATCTACGCACATTTTATATTTTTTTCTTACTATTTCCACTAGCATTTTGAATTTATTATCAGCTAATAACTTGTCGTCAATTTGAAATATATCTAAGTATTGATTGTCTATTTCAGTGTCATTATTTTCTACATTTTCTATCATGTTTTGTTTCCTTATGTTATTTTTTTTATTACATAAGAACTCTGGGTGATTTCCCCCACCACAAATCTTACATTTGTGATTTTCGTATCTACATCTCCAAAAATGTACCTTTTGACAAAATCTACACTGTTCCTATTTATTTTAAAGTCTTTCTTTTTCTATATATGTGTTTTTCCTTTTGCCATAGTAATTTCCATTATTTTCTTGCATTTTTATTTTATTCCTATTGTTACTATAGCTACCTGCATTATATTGTCCGTTTTTTCCTGCATATGTCAAGACATTTACATTCACATTACTTTTACATGTATTTGCTCCTTCCTTTTGCAACGCTATTTGAAAAATTTCTTGCAATGTTTTTGTTTCTTTTTCTTCACGAAGTCTGTCCAATATGGGCCCTTTTATCATGCCACATATAAATTTGTCCCTTACTATGTTGTTAAGCTCATTTCCGAAAGAACAAGTTACTGCCAAACTCTTGACCTTAGCGTACCACTCTGCTATAGACTCACTGTCAATTTGCTGAGAAGCTTAAAATTTTATACGTTCCCGCCATACAGTCACAATAGGAGTATATTGTACAGTCAAAAGACTAATTAGCTCATCATACTTCTGTTGTTTTGGCAGCTTTGGATATGTTGAATCCCTTAAAGTTTTATAAGTACTGGTTCCTATTAAGCTTAGTAATGTATTTACCTTTATGGTTTCGTCGGTTACCTTGTTTGCTTGTAAATAGGATTCTAATTTTATTACAAGTTATTTTTATTTTTTTAAATATTATATTTTTAAATTATGCTATTTATTTGTTTTTAAGCGTTCACTTATTTATTCTAGTGGTTGCCTTGCGTATATTTTTCTTTTATTCCGCACTTTTGCGATAATTTTTTGTTTCTTACTTCGAAAACGCGAAAATATTCGTTTTTGTTTACTTGTTTACGAAAACTTAACCGCACTTTTGCACGTTGTATCTTTTTGACGTTCACGAGATTATTTAGCACGTGCGTTTTTGTTTATTTCCCGCACTATAATCGTTACCATGGAAACAGTATCACGTGTCAAGGTCTTTAAAAATCGGCACGCTTGGTATCTTTCAGGATTTTAGCCGAATTTTTCACACTTTATGTTCGATAAAAACACGCAATTGTGACGAAATTTTTTTTCACTCCCGTCGCCACACAGTGGGGCAGAAGCACAAAAAGATGCGATAAAGTCCCACAGTGCAATGGATGTATTCCTTTGTAGTCAGGAATGTTTAAAATGAATTACTTAGTAATCCAAAATAAAACAAAAGTGACCCCGAGCTGTTAGTCGAGGTATAAGTGGTCGAATAAGCTTCAAAGTATTTCCTAAAATACTATTTACGACGGCAATGACAGAAACGGAAAGGCCAAGTTTGCCCCCTCCCCAATAACTAATCGTCCCCCTGAAAAATGAAAACACCTAACCCCTCCCCCCAAAAAAAACTTTACAGAACCGACATAAAATTTTGCACACTTTTTTTCTGACTGACTTTCGCCATTTTTAAAACGACGTGACAGAAGCTTTCAATGGCGTATATAAGGGGGGCCTGGGGAGCCCGGACCCTCCCGAAACTAAGATTTTTTTAGATATTTTCCACATATTTCATGAATACAAACATAAAACAGCATATATAAAACATGGTAGGTGGTAGACGCTTTTTACTCATTGGGCGTCGACCGGTGAGATACCACCATGTCAGAAATGAGTAGCGCTAAGTGGTATCACCACGTTCCGCTACTGCGCTGGCAGTCCGGTTCCAACAATGAGTAACAGATAGCATGATGGCGCCTTCAGGATCAAAATATTCCGGAGGTAAAATACCCGACCACTCGGATCTCCGGGCGTCGGGTGATCCTGGGGGTCCTTCATGCAAAGATATTAAAAGAAGACCAAAAACTCAACTCAGAATTGATTTTAGCAATATAAGAGGATTAAGTACCAACATGAATTCAGTTCACCAACATCTTGAAGAACAAAGACCTGACATCCTTGTTATCACTGAAACTAAAATCAGTTCTGCAACACCTATTGTGAACTATCTTTATCCCGGCTATGACCTACACCACCGATTTCGACATAATTTTGGGATCTGTGTGTACATTAAAAATGACCTTTCATGTCATCGAGAGGAGAAGCTAGAACCAGCGAACCTCGATATCATATGGCTGAAATTCACCTCAAAGTCATTGACCAAGTACATTTGCTGCCTCTACCGACCGCCAAGTAACACCGAGTATCAAAACTTGTTTGCGACATTATCCGAAAACTGTGATAGTATACAGTCTAACTATCCACATGCGGAAATTGTTTTTTTAGGCGATTTCAACGTCCACAATATACCCTGGCTAAAACACCACAACAAAACAGATAATGAAGGCAGGGAAGCAGAAGCTTTTGCCATAAGTTGTGGTCTAACGCAGCTTGTCGATGAACCTACCCGTATCTCAGAAAGGGGTGAATTTGCAGCGCTTTTAGACTTGTTCCTAACTACAAATCCTGACTTGTACACAATTCAAGTAGATCCCCACTTGGTTCATCCGATCATAAACTTATAAGAACAAAGTGCGAAATGTTCATACCGCCAAGCCAACAATCACTTCCTCGTAAAATGTGGCACTATAAATCGGCAAAATGGAATGACCTTAAACAGTTGTTAAAGAAGAAGAAACTACAATTCATTAAGACCTTAAACAGTTTTACCTGGATTTTCCATGGCAAGAGGTTTGCTTGAAAACAGGTGATCCCACTATTTGCTGTAATGAAATAACAAAAGTAATCTTATCTGGAATGGATGCATATATCCCACATACAATAAAACGCAGAGCTAATGCAAAACCTTGGTTCAACAGCCAGTGTCAAACGGCTGTACAGAAAAAACACAGAGTATATAACCTTTGGAAACGACAACAAACCGCTCAAAACCACACAGAATTTATAGAAGCGAGAAATAGTTGCAAAATTACTATTGACGCCGCCAAAGAAACATACAATCAAATAATAAAAAACAGGTTGCTGAATTGTCCAAGTAGTTCTAGGTCCTTTTGGTCTCTTGCAAAAGCCGTTGGATCAAACTTCACCAAGTCATCCATACCACCACTTACAGATAAAAATACTCACTTAGCCACAACATCAGAGGAAAAAGCCAATATGCTGGCCAAAATCTTTTCCTCCAACTCAAACCTAACAGTGCCAAATGGAAAAACTCCACCGTTCATTGAAAGGGTTTCCCACAGTATGCCAGAGGTACCCTTTTGTCACAGAGAAATACGAAAATCCCTTAAAAAGTTGGATACAAACAAAGCAATGGGCCCAGATGGCATTCCCGCGATAGTAATCAAAAATTGTGCTAGCGAACTCACCCCAACTTTCGCAAAATTATTTAATTTATCTTATAGGCAAGGAGTATATCCATCATCATGGAAGTCTGCCGCAGTACAACCCATTCCAAAGAAAGGAAAAAAGACAGATCCGTTAAACTATAGACCAATTGCTTTACTTCCGGTGATATCAAAAGTAATGGAAAGAGTTGTGAACAATCACCTAACCAAGTACTTGGAAAAGTACAAAATTATCAACGACAAGCAATACGGATTTCGAAAATATAGGTCAACTGGCGATTTACTTACATACGTCACTCACTTATGGATGGCAAAAAGCGATTGAGTTGCGAGGGGAAACAAAAACAATTGCCTTAGATATATCTAAAGCATTCGATAAACTCTGGCATGAAAATCTGCTCAACAAGCTCAAAGCAACGGGATTGTCGCCGAGACTTTGCACTTGGTTTGAAAGTTACCTTAAGGATAGATCCATTTATGTTGCACTGGATGGCCGGAACTCCAACTCTTACCAAATAAATGCTGGTGTGCCACAGGGAGCAATCCTTTCGCCAACACTTTTTCTGATTTACATAAATGACCTCATAGATAAAACAGTAAATCCACTTTATTGCTTTGCAGATGATGGCAATGTAGTCTCCTCAGTCATACCACCCACATGTCTCTCCGCACGTGAATTCCATTACCTTAGACTAACTGAAATATCACAGATAAATAACGACTTGGAGATAATAGAGGACTGGGGCAACAAAAACCTTGTACAGTTCAACGCGCAGAAAACCCAAGCAGCCCTGTTTTCAAAAAAGACCAGCACCGGTGAGCCAAACATCATGCTATCTGGAAGTGCTGTCGCATTGCAGAGCCAGTTGAACAGAGACCAACATGTCTTGGCACAGTCACGTGGCAGATATAGCTAAAAGGGCGTCCCAAAAGCTTGGGGTGCTATTTCGTACAAGACATCTGTATACACCAAGCCAACTGCTAACACTCTACAAAGCCCAGATTCGACCAACTATGGAGTACTGCTCACATATATGGAGTGCGGCACCCAAACATACCTTAATGCTTTTGAACACCGTGCAAAAACGTGCTATCAAGCTGATCAATGACCCCGCACTTACCCGTAGCTTGGATAGTCTCGAACATCGAAGAACTGTGGGCGATCTATCTCTCTTCTACAGGTATTATCACGGAAAATGCTCTGAAGAGTTGGCACGTATGATCCCCCGGGAGTAGCACCTACTAGGCGAACACGTCAAACAGACGGTAACCATCAATTTATTGTCAAAATAGAGGCACCAAGAACCTCATTATATCAGAATTCATATCTCTGGAGAACAGCATCGCTGTGGAATAAACTCCCTGCGACAGTTTTCCCTGCAGGTTACAAGCTGAACCGTTTCAAAACCAACATACACCAACATTTCCGCGCACTTGCCGCTTCTCGAGCATGATAGGGATCTCCTTGCGAGTGCGCATACCCGTAAAAAAAAAAAAAAAGAATACGGCCTCATGGGGTCGCGGGCCCCCCAAAACTGTCTCGGGCAAAGGTTCAATAAAAAATGACATGTTAAAACAGGCGCGCGACAGCGGGCGACAAGTTACTTTTTGTCCACGTATATTTTTAAGATTAAAGAAAATAATAAATTTTTGAAAAATTTTACAAAAATGGCAGTTTGAAGAAAACAACAAAAAAATTTGCATTTTTTTTATACGAGAATAATGTACTCACCAGTGTGATTATCTGACATAATTAAAATTATTTTAACCAAACTTGATCAACATTAAAAATTGTGGCAAAGTTGATTCATTTGTGTTCTTAAAACAACTACGCAACGTCAGTTTTCAAGACACGCTAAGTTTGACAAGGTGTTTTCTTCATTTGTTTGACGTTTTACTATCCGAAGCTAACTTGCTAGGGTAAAGCGATTATTAATAAATAGTTTTCAGTAAAAATATCTCCCATATTAGGTAAATGAGTTCTGCACTAAATCGCATGTTTTTTGGAGTTTAATATCCGTTAGTTGGGGATATCTTTGGGGCCAATACTCGCGCCTGTTAATTAATAAAATGCAGTTAGTTACTTTCACGATATGAACGCTGCGTGTACTAAAAGGAAGAGAGGGATCCAACATGGCTGCTAGCATCAATTGTCATAATTTGAATTTTCGCGGGTTATTACAATAATGAGTCTAGTTTTTGAGAAAATTGGATAAAACATGCAACAAAAATGGTTTATTTAGTGATTTTTAAAAACTGATTTAATCCTACCTTGTTACACAGCGTTTAAAAGAAAATTTTATTGTGTGTAATAAAGTAAAGGAAACATTTTTCCTAAAGAGTTTGGTTTTTAAACAAATTAAATAAATCACGGGAAAAGCAGTTATTTTTTAAATTACTTCTATTAACGGGCACCGCTGGAGAGCTTCTAAATCCAACTCCACTGACTTATACATGGATAAAAAGAAATTTTCTACAAAGCCAATTTTGCAAAAACTTTCATAAAGCAGAAACAGGAGTAAATTACATGTACCAATGTCAATCATTTTTGGCAAGTAAAATTTGTACAACTCAAAAAGTATAAATAACAAACATCAAACCCAATGCCCCAATTTTATGAATTTTATGACATTTAGCAAATTTTGGAACCGTTTTTTATGATTTTATGACAAGTGTTCTTCCTGCTAGTAGATACAAAAATACGCCACGTAAATATTTTGTAACTTTTACCTTCCAACATAACAATCATTTTCTGTTTGGTGGCAGAAACAACCAGATTTAAATCCGACTTTTGCAATTCTTTCCTTGTCGGATTAACTATTATTTCGTTGTGGATCATTCCCACTCTAACCGCTCCAATTGGCCCATTCCACGGAATGTCACTGAGCGACAGTGCTGCCGAAGCGGCGTTTATCGAAAGGACATCGGGATTGTTAACGCCGTCTACTGCCAGCATGTTACAGACCACCTATTAAAAAATGCAAGTCTTATTCAAAAGCAAACATATTAATTCCTTACCAGGAAGGATTTGTCTTAATAATGAATCGTCACTTAAGATGACCGTCAGTAAAAAAAATGACAGAAAGGGCACATCTAATCATAATAAGTCATTCGTCATAAGAAATTGACCTCTTCATTGAGGATCTTCCAGGCCATATCTCTGCTGGAGAAGTGCTTACCAATTGTGACGACACAGCCGTTAAACTCATAGCCGATAAAATCATCGACGGATTATAGCAGAAAATTTTATCAACAAGGGTGTAGGAAAAACAATTCAATTGTTAACATTAGTAAAACTGTATGGAATTTAGAATCAAAGGAAGAAAACAAAGTGATCTTCACATTATGTTTAATAACAGTATTTTACCTCTGTCTGTCAGCAGTAGACTATTAGTGCTGAGTGTTGATTCTCATCTGGATTGTGATGACCACATTGAAAGCGTATGTGCCAGGGTCGGAAAAGGAATATAAGAGCTTAAACAGCTGCAAAACTCATTGGGTAGACCTGCGTTGATAACAGCTTATTATGCGATAATCCATTCCCTATTGGGTATACAATAGTTGCTTGGGGACAGTCATCGGAGACAGACCGGGTTCTTAATTTACAGAAGCGCGCGGTAAGACTAATATTTGATATTCCTTACTTAGAGTCAGTATCCAATAAAAACTTTAAAATAAAAATTTAATTCCTTCTAGCTTCTAGAGCTCTTTACTCTCATTCTTAATTTTGAGGCATTTTGACGTGTACATCCTATTTTGTAGGTCAAGGTACTGAATAAAGGTGAAATTGAAATATGTTTATATTCAACTGCCGTTCAAAAGGTAAATTTCGCCATATAAAAACAACATCCAGACATTAGCCTTTTTTACTAGGGTATAGCTCTTCTTGTTTTCCCAAATATATTTTTTTATTTATGAGGGTGATTTCATATAAAAACAACATCCAGACATTAGCCTTTTTTACTAGGGTATAGCTCTTCTTGTTTTCCCAAATATATTTTTTTATTTATGGGGGTGATTTCAAAGTGTACCTACTAAACGTCATGTGGCTACAAAATTTAGGAGAATAAAAAGTGGTAATAAGTCACCATTTTTATTAATCAGCCGTCATATTGAACTCCGTTATAAATAAATACATATTTGTTTTTAATCGAGATTTTATTTATGCCAAGTAATTCTTGGTGCGGCATTTTTTTTACTAGCCCCTGTTAAAATGGCATTTTAGCGATATGTCACTTTTACCCGATTGTTTTGTCAGGGTGAAGATCCCTTAGACTATACAAAGTATCTTCTGAGTTTGACATGCTCTAAACATAATTTTAGGTACATTTCAATTTCCTGCTATAAACCCTCAAATTACTGTCCTCTTTCTTAAAATAAACCCTACTTTTTCAGGGTCAGGTCAGGTCTGAGGACCCTAAAAATATGTTTTTAAATCTTCAAACCAGAGAACCTATAAATTGATACCCCTATCGACTATCTATCTATTCTATCTATTTAGCCTTCTTCAATCCATCTTTATCCAATATCTTCCACTCTTCTCTGTCTGTCGCCGTGTTCATCCATCTAGTTTCCACGTGTTTATTTAAATCGCCCGCCCATCTCATTTAGGGTCTTCTCCTACTTCTTTTATTTTCCCAAGGTCTCCAGTTTACAATACATTTGTTCCATCGATCGTCTTTCTGTGTGATATTATGACCGGCAAATTTGCATTTTAATTTTGCTACTTCTCCTCTGACATCCCTTACTTTTGTTTTATTTCTTATCCATTCATTCCTTTTTCTATCTGTTAGTTTTACATGTAACCTTTGTGTTTCCATTAATCTTGGGCTTTTGTTACCTTATCCATGATTGATTTTGTAAGTGTCCAGGTCTGGGATCCATAGGTAAGTACAGGAAGGATACATTGGTTATTCACTTTCGTTTTGAGGTACTGAGGATATTTTTTATTTCTTAATATGTAGCTTAATTTACCGAATGCTGTCCAGCCCAATCTTAGTCGTCTCTTGATTTCAGCTATTTGGTTTTCTTTATTCAGTTTAATAATTTGTCCTATAGTTGATGTTGTATTAAAGTGACACCGCGT
This sequence comes from Aspidapion aeneum, assembly GCA_963576565.1. Classification (NCBI taxonomy): domain Eukaryota; kingdom Metazoa; phylum Arthropoda; class Insecta; order Coleoptera; family Brentidae; genus Aspidapion; species Aspidapion aeneum. The sequence continues at coordinate 90,512,508 of OY755038.1, forward strand.
CGTCAAAACCTTGATGGGCGGGAAGGGAATAGAGGGGTACATACAGTGGCACGCACTTCCTTTAAATTTTTTATTGATATTGATTCCCAAAATGAGGCACTGCACTAATTAGTCATTAGCTTACTATTTTACTTGCTTTTTATTGATGTCTTCTTCTAAACGATTTCATTAGAAAGGAACATATATACTCTTATCTGGTTGTTACGAACATATTATTGATTTAGCCGGGCTTTGACGTTTTCTTCTTCTTCAGATGATTTTGAAACTTTTTTGTCGCGCCGTCTGTCTGTCTGTCTGTAACGACCAACGCGCATAACTCAAAAACCGCTTGTCCGATTTCAATGAAATTTGGTACCTAGGCTGGGTCTTGGGTCGAGATGGTCCCATTTAAAAATGAACAAAATCCACCGAGCACAAGCCAAATACAAGGGTGGGGGTAGACTTCAAAAATTAGAGTTTATGTGAAAATATGGCGTGTGTGATATCAAACGAAGGGTAATTGAGTCTGAAGTTAAACAAAATAGATTTTTGTTAAAAAAAAGGGTGGGGGTAGATTTAAAAAATTAGAGTTTACGTAAAAATATGGCGTGTGTGATATCAAACGAAAAGTTAAACAAAATACATTTTAATTTTTGTTTTTTTAAGGGTGGGGGTAGATTTCAAAAATTTGAGTTTGTCAAAACATGGCTTGTGTGGTATCAAACGAAAGGTAATTTAGTCTGGAGTTAAATAAAATATATTTCAGTTTTTAGTTATATTAGCTCACACGTACACCATAACTATAGTACCTAGTGTGAGCTTAGGGGCCCATATATTGGCAGAGTTTTTTTTAAGGCTTCTTAGATTTTGCCGCAGAATTTGGTTTACCATAGCTATGACGCGATGCCACTTTAATACAACATCAACTATAGGTATATACAGGGTGTTCCAACTAAAAGGTAACAGACGTGTTTTTTGGTGAATTTCGCGAAACGCTCGGACACGTCGATTTTGTTTACGAGGGGGACACCTTTTGGCTATCTTGAAATTTTTGTAGCACTCACCATCTTCGAGGGGTATAGTTTACCCCTATATTTTGAATAGGGAAACTGGGTCTAGTGATACCTTGTTTTGAAGGCCTCTTGAATGTCTTTACAACCGTGTAAAAATTTCAAAAATCTATGTATTAGTGTTTGAGATAATTGCCTTCAAACTTTCAAATTTAACATGGACTGATAAAATAAAAATTTAATGAGAATTTTATATTTTTCGGATTTGATTTTTATTTTATCATTCCATGTAAAATTTGAAAATTTGAAAGCAAATATCCTAAAAACTAATCTATGGATTTTCGAAATTTTACACGGTTTTAAAGATATTTAAGAGAACTTCAAAAGAAGATATCACTAGACCCACTTTCTCTATTCAAAATATAGGGGTAAAGTATACCCCTCGAAGATGGTGCGCGCTACAAAAATTTCAAGATAGCCAAAAGGTGTCCCCATCGCAAACAAAATCGACGTGTCCGAGCGTTTCTCCAAATTCACACAAAAAATACCAAAAAACACGTCTGTTACCTTTTAGTTGGAACATCCTGTATATTCCTCTACTTGTTCCATTTTCTTTTGGTTTATTCTGACCGTAATCTGTGTTTGTTATTATTTTAGTTATAGTGTAGTTCATGCCTATATTTTTAGCTGCTGTATCCAGTTTTTCAACCATTTTTATCAGTTCTTCTTTCTTGTCCGTTATTAGGGTGATATCATCAACATATCATATATATATAGGTGGTTCAAGAATTGTCCGTTTACTTTGATGCCTATCTCTTCCCAATCAAAGCTTTTAAAAACATCTTCTAGGGCCTGGTTAAATAATTTAGGGGATATTGTGGCACCCTGCTGACACCTAGTCTTATGCGGATTGGCTTGGTTCCTTCGTGGATTTTGATTGATGTTGTAGCTTCGCTATATATATTGGCAATTAGGTCTATATATCTGTGATCTATTCGGCTATTAATTAAAGATGCTTTTACTGCCCAGTGCTCAATGCTATCGAAAGTTTATTCGAAGTCTATAAATGCAATATATAGTGGAATGTTATATTCGTTGGCTCGTTCTATTAGGATTTTCATGGTTAATAAGTGGTCAACTTTATGACTGAAACCTTTTCCAAAGCCTGCTTGTTCCTTTGATTGATCCGTCAAATTTTGTTGTTCGTCTATCTGTTAATATTTTCGTGAAAAGCTTATAAATTAAATTGAGGAGTGTTATAGGTCGATAGTTTTTTAGGTCTGCTCTATCGCCTTTCTTGTGTAGAATAATGATTATGGATTCTTTCCAGTTGTTTGAAATTATTTTTTATTTTAGTATTTTATTCAGGAGAATATGGAGGGTATTAACTACATCTTTACCACCGTACTTGAGCATTTCTGCCGTTACTCCGTCTTTTCCAGGTGATTTGTGATTTTTCATTTTCTTTAATGCTCTCTTTATTTCCGCTTTGCTTATTTCAGGTTGTAGATCTGAGTGTATGTTCTTTATTTTTGTTTGGAGTTTCTTTATGGTCTCTCGTGATGGTTCCCTTTTTGTTTGGTATAATTCTGTATAGAATGGTTGTGTGATATTTATGATATCCTCTTTAATGTTAGTTTCTATGCCGTTAATATCCTTTATTTTAATTATTTCATATCTACCTAGAGTCGGCCTTAGACATTTCATATTTTTGTTATTTTCTAAAACTCTCTCGATTTTAATTTCTTGGCTCTTTCTTTTATTTTTTTTAATCATTTTTCTTATCATTCTATAAATGTTCTTTTTCCTTCTCTCTCGAGGGTCCGCCTTTTTTCCATCAGTCTCTTTATTTTTTCTCATATAAAATTTTCCCTCTTTTTATCTTTTTGGGGTATCATATGGGTTTTCTGCTATTTTTTTTTTTTTAGATGTCTTCATAGAATGCTTTAATATGCTCGTCATCGTAGGTAAAGGTGGGGGCATATACCTGAATTACTTTAAGGGATCTTCTTTTCATTTTGAGTGTAAGATAGGCAACGCGATCTGAGATTCCTTTCGACTATGTTTAAACAAATGTTTCTCTTGTATTCCTAAGTTTTAAAAAAATACCCATCTCCACCATTCCCCCTCCCACTGCACGTTGCCAGCCGCCTGTTGGAATAACGTTCTACGGGTCAGGTCAGATATTCGTTTTAGGTCTAGGAAATAAATGTACAAAGCTTGCTGGCTGTATCACAAAATACCAGTTTTGTTCGCTTAGCTTAAGGACTAAAATCTTAGAACATTTAAGACTAAAATACTTCAAACAACTTACCTGTGTATCATAATAATAATTATCTATAAACAACGGTCTCAAACTTCTATCGATCAAGCGAGAGGTTAAAATTTCTCTTTCAGAAGGTCCCAATTCTCTTCGAAAAAAGTTGGTAGGTATTCTACCGGCAGCCGCCGATTTCTGTCTGTAGTCGACCACTAATGGCAAAAAATTGCTGGGGCTCGGTTTGGTTTTGGATACCACAGTAACCATAACAGACGTGTCGCCCAATGTGGCAACTGCGCATCCGTCCGCGAGTTTGGCGTACTGGCCAGTGGATAGTAACAAATTGCGGCTGTAAATAAATATAATTGATACAGGCCAATCAAATTAAAAAATATACATATGGGGGAATCTTCTAAAAAAGTAGCAACTCATGTCACTGGGTATACTTTAAAACCACTATGCATTGAGATTTTAATTTTCCAGGTTTAGTTCCCCTTTAGATGAATTTGGACCACTAAGAAATGATTTTGAAAAATATATTCTAAGCCAGTCTGTCAGACACTACCGAGCGCATGATCTGGCCTACAATTATTTAAAATTTGGTTTAAATCGATTGACTAAATTTAAAGTAATGACTTGAGACATTCATGAAATGGGGCCCCGCATAGTACAGTACAGAAAAGACCGAAAATAAGGCTCTTGCCTTTTTCGGACCTAACCCAATTTTAATAGACTTAGTGGGCATACTCCGTTTTCCTTGTTATGTTTTCGATATGTCAAGTAAATAACATCCCTCCATAGCTGAACTTCCTTGTTTCCCAGAGTTGAAGGTCTCTAACTTTCTCGTTCTAGTGAAAGGGATTATCTGTCTTCTGGGAGCTGATGCTTAGTGTGAAATTCACTAACTGTGAAGAGCGGGCGACTATGCGATTGGTCGAGACAAGTGATTTTCCACAACACGCGACCACTCAGACTTTGCTAATGGTCAAAGGGTATAATGTGGATGATCACATTGTTTAAGTACGAGAATCGAACCCCAGCAATGAAGGAAATGTCGTTGCCCAAACGAAAAAACCTTACTCAGACTGTGCATACAGGGGGTGCACAGGTGGCCAATGGGGCACAAAAAGACAGGGTCTTAACTTTAGTTTTACCAACTGAGTGATAAAGCAATGATACGACCCATAAAGCCACTGATTAGGGTAGCACTTACCTTCAGCTTGGGTGTTGACAGGTCTAGGGATACCCCTCTCGATTTGCGGCTATGGGCTGAATTTGGTGCGTTTCTGGGAAGCGCGTGTAATAGAACACTATACGGAGGGTCCGTATTTTAATTGATCCGAACTGGTCGGGTGACTTAACGGAAGTGCTACGAAATGTAGTTTTATGGGATTAGAAAAATCGCGACAACTTAAGAAAATATAACTAAAGTTAAGGTATGAATTTGTGTGCATTCAAGGGAATACAAAAAATAAAAAATAGGTATAAATGTCAACGCGGATTAAACATTTCCACCCACCAAAACGCAATGTTTTCAATCATAATAAACAAATAATCGCTTTGAGAAGGTCTCAAACATATCAACAAAAAAAAAAGAAAAAATAAACGAAAATTCTAAAATGAAAAAGTTACTGCATGTGTAAAATACTGTTACTGTGTAGGCAGTGGGCAAAGTTTGACCACTGGTCTTTGCAACTCCCCATGGGAGGTTTTTACTGTAACGACGCGTACTACCCCGTCATTCCCAGGATGTATTTGAGTAATTCGAGCGGTCTCCCATTGATAGGGAGGTTTTAGCTCATTTTTAATTAATACCAAGGAGCCTAATTTAATGTTTTCACTATTATTTAACCACTTGCTTCTTTGCTGAAGTGTGTGGAGATATTCATGTTGCCAGCGCTGCCAAAAATCAGATTGCATGCGTTGGATCAATTGCCACCTGCTAAGTCTATTTATTTTTAAATGAGACAGGTCAGGACTTGGTATAAAATTTTCAAGAGGCTCGAAATGTAAAAAATGGGCTGGAGTAAGTGGTTGCAGGTCGTTAGGGTCATTACTGACAGGGCATAGAGGACGGCTGTTTAAGAGAGCCTCTATTTGCACAAGCAATGTGTACATCTCTTCATAGGTCAACAGTTGGTCACCAATTATCCTATGAAGATGGGTCTTTACAGACTTGACCCCGGCCTCAGCAAGGCCATTAAAATGGGGTGCCCCAGGAGGGTTGAATTTCCAATTAATGGAAACATCTTGTGATGCTGATTGAAAGTAGGCAAGAAGCTGACGGTTAGCGCCCACGAACGAGGTGCCTTGATCACTATGGATTTGAGAGACACGCCCACGCCTGGCGACAAACCGCCCAAAGGCGGCAATAAAGCACTAATTCTAAGTGAATTGCCTTTACCGCGCAGCAGACAAAAACGCAAATATAGGATTTTAGCTTAACCGTTCCTCGGACTCTATTTAATACAGTACTAATTGGGCCAGCATAGTCCAAACAAACAGTAGAGAATACTTTCAGTTGGGAAACTCTTACAGAGGGTAAATCAGCCATAACTGGAGTGTATGACTTTGGTTTGCAGCGAAAGCAGCATAGACAATTTGACAACGTTTTAGAAATAGCGGATCGGGGAGATAAAATCCAGAATTGCTGTAGTAACAAGTATTGGAGTGTTTTAAATCCCGGATGCAAATTTTTGTTATGCACATACTCTATAATAAGCTCTGTAAGTCTATGGGACTTGGACAGAAGAAGTGGGTGCTTTTCAGTGTAACATAAATCAGAGTTTTTTAATCTACCACCCACCCTGAGACAATGATCATCCTGACTAACAAAGATGGCTGGTTTTCGATATGGTTTCGGAAGCAACTAATTCTTTTTAATTGGGGTGAATAAAAAATCAAAAGAAGTTCGTTGCACATACGCAACAAGGCAGAGGGCATTTTGTAATTCGACAGAACCCAGAGAATCTTCGAGGTTGGGTTTGATGCAACCCAATTTTTTATGATTGTATACAAAACGGAGCATCCAAGCGACAACCTTTAATATTTTACTAAAATTTGAGTATTTATTTAGCAAACACATTATAATATCTTCTTCCGATTTGTCTACGGTAAAGGCCTCTTTTCTCTCTTCCTGAATACATTCTGCAGGAACGTTATCTATGATTTTTGGCTGGTTTGGCCAACATGCCAATGGTTGAGACAGCCAAGTGGGGCCATTAAACCAAAGGGAATGGTTGACTAGCTGACTAGGCAAGCAACCACGAGATGCGCAATCTGCGGGATTGTCAGCTGTGGGTACATAGCGCCAAGATGTAAAAGAAACTAATTCTTGAATGTGCGCTACACGGTTCGCTACGAAGGGCCGCCAGCGATGGGCTGGAGAGGCCAACCAATGTAGCACGACTTAAGAGTCGGACCATGCATAAATAGCATCAAAGATTATGTGTTTGGAAAAAACTTCTTGAACATAATGGACTAAGTCGCTAAGCAGAACTGCGGCGCATAGTTCGAGCCTGGGCATAGACTGGGTCTTTAACGGGGCTACCTTCGATTTTCCTGAGATTAGGAAAGTTTGAATGTTTCCCGATGTCTGCTCTATGCGGAAATAGACAACACTGCCATAACCAATTTGAGAAGAGTCACCAAACGCATGCAGTTCGATCCGAGATGGACGATCTAAAAAACGCCTTCTAGGTATAGTGATCTTTGATAGATCTTCAAGTTGTGACTGGAATTTTCTCCATGTGACTAATATACTATTTGGCGGTGGTTCATCCCAAGAAGTTTTGGCAAGCCAAAGTTGCTGCATAAGATGTTTAGCAAACAATAAAACTGGCGATAAAAATCCTAGCGGATCGTAGATTTTAGCTATCATTGATAGGATACTTCGTTTGGTACAGGGGCAATCAACAGCCGAATAGGAATAGGAAAAACTATCTGAGCAGGGATCCCATTGCAAACCTAGGACCTTAACAAAGACAGGGTCTTCTTTATCAAAGGTACAGGGCGTCTGGAGATGCGAAGAAGCCATAGATTGCAACACAGCAGGGTGGTTGCTAGCCCATTTTCTTAATTGAAACCCGCCTTGAGATAAAAGTTCGATCAATTCCATTTGTAAGCTAAGTAGATTTCCCAACGAATTTTCACCTACTAAGCAATCATCAATGAAAATATGATGATGTAGAACTTCTGCAGCTCTGGGATACTGTTTTCCCTGTAACTCTGCTAATTCTTGCAAAGTTCTGAGCGCCAAGTAGGGTGAACTCGACACACCATACGTAACAGTATTTAATTCATATTCCTATACTGGAGCCCCCTGAGAAAAGCGCCATAAGATGCGTTGGAACTGCCTTTGTGATTTATCTATAAGAATTTGGCGATACATTTGCCGAATATCACATATAAATACGAAAGCAAAATACCTGAAAAGTAGTAAGATAGACGAGATATCTTTTTGTAGTTTTGGACCAGTTAAAAGAACATCATTAAGGGAGGATCCAGTGGAGGTCTTAGATGACGCGTCAAAGACGACGCGTATTTTTTTTACCTTGATTGATACCAAAATGAGGTATGTAATATGCAGAATTGCACTTTGTTTGAAACTCGTAGACAATGATTGTGTAGAAATAAAATTTCGGACTTCCATTGTCTTTATTTATTTTAAAACACGACGTTTCGGTTAGTAAGTATCTCTAACCGTTATCAAGTGTGAACTAAACAATCTAGTCTCTAGGCTACTACTTATACTACTTGGTGTGCAGTCAGGTGTGACGGCCCGCCCCCTTTTTTAATCCTAAGACGCCTGTTTTCCTTAAGGAGTGGTTTCCATAAGTTTGGTATGTCCGTGCTTGGTTGACTGAAAACTTCTTTATTCTGCATTATATACTCCTTATGTAAAACTTTAGCTTCTGACCACTGAATCCTGTGATCATTTGACCAAGCATGATCTGCTAAACCGGATTTTTCAATATCCCCTAATTGGGTACTTTTTAGATGTTCATTTACTCTAACCTGAAGAGGGCGTTTCGTTTCACCTACATATGATTTACCACACTCACACGGGATTTGGTAAATACATTCCTTATTATTTGAGGGATTGTCTGGTTTTGTTTTAGTTACAAAACTTCTTATCGTATTTCCCGAAGAAAATACTGTTTTTATATTATAGTGTTTAGCTATTCGTCTTATGTTTTCTGAAATCCCTTGAATTGAACATTCCATATGTTGAAGGGATTTCAGAAAACATAAGACGAATAGCTAAACACTATAATATAAAAACAGTATTTTCTTCGGGAAATACGATAAGAAGTTTTGTAACTAAAACAAAACCAGACAATCCCTCAAATAATAAGGAATGTATTTACCAAATCCCGTGTGAGTGTGGTAAATCATATGTAGGTGAAACGAAACGCCCTCTTCAGGTTAGAGTAAATGAACATCTAAAAAGTACCCAATTAGGGGATATTGAAAAATCCGGTTTAGCAGATCATGCTTGGTCAAATGATCACAGGATTCAGTGGTCAGAAGCTAAAGTTTTACATAAGGAGTCGCATTGGCGAAAACGAAAGTTTATTGAAGCTGCGTATATAATGCAGAATAAAGAAGTTTTCAGTCAACCAAGCACGGACATACCAAACTTATGGAAACCACTCCTTAAGGAAAACAGGCGTCTTAGGATTAAAAAAGGGGGCGGGCCGTCACACCTGACTGCACACCAAGTAGTATAAGTAGTAGCCTAGAGACTAGATTGTTTAGTTCACACTTGATAACGGTTAGAGATACTTACTAACCGAAACGTCGTGTTTTAAAATAAATAAAGACAATGGAAGTCCGAAATTTTATTTCTATGCAGAATTGCACTTGAATTGATTTTTTGAAAGTAGACTCATGTGGCCTGAATCTAAGTAGTCTTGCATAAACGCAATGTAGTCTTTTTGAAAAGAAGGTTGCTTAGAAAGGCGTGTCTCTAAAGAGTGAAATCTACGTAGGGCTTGATTGTAGGAACCCCCAAGGTGGGGATCAGATTGTTTGAAAGGCAAATGCACAACAAAGCGGCCAGTAGAATCACGAAAGGTCGTGTTTTTGAAATACTTCTCGTATTTTTCGTCTAATGGAGACGGTGAACAAGGTTTTGAGATATTTTTAATCTCCCAAAATTGTTGGAGACAAGTGTCAAGAATGGGCTCAGTGGAAATATGATATGACTGGACTGAGTCTTGCCGTGGAGGAATACTGGAGGCTTTTCCTTGACCCAACCAAATACTGTTTCCATGGCAACTGGTTCGTCTGGACTGCCTGAGATGCGACCAGAGCGGAATATATAAGGTACTATTTCGGCGCCCACCAAAATGTCCACAGCAGAGGGCACACTAAAACTGTTATCAGCCAAGGATAAATGTTGTATGTGCGACCATTTTGAGGGATCTAGGTGAACCCTAGGTTGGTCAGAGCATACCCTGGATGTGATAATAGCGTCAAAAGTGAAACTGGGTTCGGTTTTTCCGCAAGGACGAATATGACAATGGGTCATTCCACGATTACATGAAGACGTCATGCCGTTTATACCTTCAATGGGAATAGTATAACGCTTTCTTGGTAGCCCTAATCTTGAAATGCAGGACTCAGAAATGAAACAAACTGTGCTACCATTGTCAATCAAAATGCGTGCCTTTTGATAACGACCCCACGAATCCTTAATCTCAACCACTGCTGTTGCCAGTATGGTTGTGGTTTGAGCAGATCTGAAGGGCGTAGAACCAACCAGCGCACTATCAGTGTACTCTTCAAGGGAACCGCTGGCCTGAGAAACATTAGATTGTGACGCAGAAGAGTTTTGTCCCGGCAATGGGACGGGACAGTCGATATGCAAAAGCGTGTGGTCGAATTGTTGGCACGCCTTGCAGGTGGTTTCCACAGGACATTTTTTGTGCCTTGCTCGCATACAATTGATGCACAGATTGTGTTGCTTTACAAATGCTCTCTTGAGGAGATTTAGAAATAAATGTTTGACACCTACATAGTATATGAGAATTGGAACACAAAAGACATTTGATTTTTGATTTACCTTGCATAGTGTGAAAACCAGATGCAACATGTTTTTGCTTATTTACGTTGTAAGAGGTTCTGTTGGTTTCCTGAAAACCGAAGGCTTTGCAATAATTCTCAATAAATTCAGATAATTGTGAATAAGTGGGTATTTCGTAAGTTCTAAACTCCTTTTCCAAGTCAGTGCGTGACGTGAGATCAAGTTTAGGAAGGAGTAGCATGAAAAGCAAAAAATCCCAAGAATCAACATTAAATCCTAATGCTTTGAGCGCAGACAGGTTCTTTGAAAATGTGTCAATAAGAAGACGCAGATCCTTGGCACATGCTTTTCTGACTTTTGGGGCATTAAATATTTCATTATAATGGCGCGTAGCTTCAGCGCGCTTATCTTGATATCTTTTTACAAGGGCCTCATATGCAATGAGATAATTGTTATCCGTAAGTGGTATACCATTTACCAAATTGCAAGGTTCCGTGTCTTTTTTCATAGAAAGCCGCAAATGTTGAAATTTGATGACGTCAGTAATGGAGCTATTATTATGCACTAAACTGTTGTACATGTCAAGCCAACTTGACCAATCTTTTGTATTGCCATCGAAAATTGGCACTTGTAGCTGTTGAAGTCGGACTTCAGATAGCTTTGCCTCTTGCAATGAAGAATTTAAGAGATTACTAGCAGGATTGTCCTCCTGATATATTTTATGTTTAATCGCCTTAATGTTAAAATAAAATATGTCCGCCTCGACTCTGACTTTGTCATGTGATTCAAAGTCCGAGTCATCGGCTAACATCATAATGACCGAATTATGATTGGTTTTAAAGTCCTGATACATATCATCAGATTCTTCAGCGCGTACCAAAAAATTAACTTTATAATTTGAATCGCTCGCAACTTTTTTCCCAATGTCATCGGTCTCTTTTAGCCGATTATACGCCGCTGTCCTCTTCATAAGAACGCGGCTATATTTTTCGGTTCGGTTATTTATATTTCGTAATTCATATCAATATTTATGTTGGTTCGCGCTTTCATTAATTAAAATATTTACAGTCCATTGCATTTAACGTTTTTCTAACCGTGGACTAACACACAATGACATAATTTTTCAAAATAAAACAAATACAAGAAGAGCCAATCTATAGAGTCTGAAGGCAACAATTTAAATTATTTAAGTTGATCATCATAATATTCAGTCAGTGAACAATATGGCTTGTCAAGCAGAAATTTATTCATTATTTAGATATTTATATATTTTATTTTCTCTTTTGAAAATAGTTAACGTGTACCGACCAGTCTTTAAAACATTTAAAGCATTTTTTTCAGTAAAACATAAATATAAACTGATACTTAAACTTCAGACCACTTTTATTTACACTAAAAGATTTATTGGGGTTTATATGAATAAGCAAAAAAGCAAAAGCAGTTTTAGCAATAATTTATAACTTTATCTGATAAGTAGAAAAAAAAAATAAATGGCTTTAAAATGACCAGTCATTTACACCCAAATTCCAATAATTGACATCCAGTTATTGACACCCAAATTCCAATTATTGACACCCAGTAATTAACACTTTAAGATATGCAAACTAAATAGCTAAAAAATGACCTTAAATATTGCAAATTTTTTAATAATATTAGCATATTATACAGTGCAGATTAAGTAGATATTATGTAATGTAATCTTCTTCTACAGACAATAAAGCTACTTTACAATTTGAATTTGCTTTAGGAGTACATATTTATTATTAAATACACCCTATGTCAAACACTGGAATGAGCATCACAAAGAAAAACAACAAGGTGTGCCAACAGTGCCAGGTTATGTGGAATATTAATCTTGAATTCAGAAGTACAATATGTAGTATGCCAGTTATTCACTCAGATGTTAAATACTGTTATTTTATCAGAGCCAGTGATTGACAGGTGAGCTGAAAGGTTTGAAATGATGAAAGGGAATGTTTTAGGTTATTTACAAGGTTCTCTAATATACACCCTTATGTGCAGTACAAAAATCATACCCCTATTTAAAATACTAAGCATACAATAAAAAATATTTATACTACTTACATTTGCTGTTTCTAATTAAAACACCTGTTTATATCGCCATGTCAAAAACGGCCATGTTATTTAGGAATGAGTGGATAGAATTGTAGCCACTTTTAGGCAGTGTGGATTTGGTAACACATTTACATGGGAATAATATATGTCCCCGGAAACAAGAAAGCGGACGGACTCGCCAGGGAGGATCCCAGCAGAAATGCGTCGGGCCAGAACCTTTCCTGGGGCTCACCAGAGGGCAAATGAAGTCGGCCCTAACAGAGTGGACCCAGAAAGAGATACAAAGGGAATGGACCAACACAGGAAACGCCAGATAGGCGAAGGAGTATGTGACATGCTACAGCAAATCCTGTAGGGACTGGCTGCTCCGTAGAACACGAAGAGAGGTGGGAGCCATAGTGGGAGTCCTGACCGGACACTGCGTCCTACAAGGACACCTGGCAAAGATGAGAGTGAAGGAGGACGCGACGTGCGAGCGATGTTGGGCCGAGGACAAGACCTCGGCGCATTTCTCATCATGTGAAGCATACAAGGAGGCAAGAAGAGAGGTATTCGAAGAGGAAGCCTTTGAGACAGAGGACCTTCTGAATCTGAGGTGGCCCGATATTCTGGCCTTTGTACAGAAGACGGGCAGATTCCTTAGCGAAAGAAGGACGCAGTAGGGGGGATGCCCGGGGGTTGGCGAAAAGGGCGCTTCATGTGCCTAGTCGCCAGGCCTAGAGCCTACGCCACACTACTACTACTATTGCTTTAAATTGTTGTACTGTTCTCTGATGTGATCACTGATTGAGTATGCTAGTCAAATTTGGAATCCACACTACTTTAAATATATAGATATGTTAGAAAAATTCAGTGTAGGTTTTTAAGGTTAATAAACTACAAACTAAAAATACCAAAAGATCATATTGACTACATATCTCTACAGAATTTATTGAGTATTCAATGTTTGGAAAAGCGGAGGTTTATAATGGATACCAGGTTACTTACTTACTTATTAGAAATGATCTCTTTTCAAGTTCCACAAAGACAGACTAGACATTATTCTTTATTGTTTGTGCAATTTCATAGAACTGCAAATGGGATAAACTCTCCTCTTACTAGAATGGCAAATTCTTTAAATAAAATCGATGTAGATTTATTTAATGTAACTTACAACAATTCAACAAGTTTGTGAAAAAATTTGCTCAATAATTATTACTACATAATGTTAGTTATAGTTCATACTATTGTGATTTTTCTTTTTGTTAATGGCATGACCGTTGAAAATAAAAAATAAAGATTGTGACAGATTGTGAAGGACTGTGGCAAGATTGTGAGGGATTGTGAGAGATTGTGGTAAGATTGTGACAGATTGTGAGTGATTGGGAGGGATTGTGTAAAGATTGTGAAGGATTGTGGGAAGATTGTGAGAAATGTGTACACCAATTGTGAGAGCTGTTCACCCCTTGCATGTCGCATAATTTGATGTAATACATCATTGGAAAATGCTAAAAATAATGTTTTTACAACTTTTTTGATGACATCATCAGTGGACCAATTGTATGTATTTTTTAAATCGAAGTAGTTATCTCCATTTGGGGTGGCAATATTTGAAAATATAATAACCTTAAATATTTTTACACTAAATCAATAGGCTAAGAAATGTATAATTATAAAAAAATCAAGTTACACTTTTTCTTTTGAAATCAGATTTGATTGAGGACTTTACAGACTTGAGAAGCATTTTATTTTTCTACACTCAAAAAATACAGACATTTGCTGTCCTGATACGGACAGTCCTGAGAAATCAGGACAGGTTGGCAACCCTACTTAAAAAATTAGACACTAAGTCAAGCTATCAATTACTGGTTGGGTGCCAAAGGCTGGTTGGTTTACCTTATATGGTTAATCACATAGTGCAGTTTTTTAGTTTATTTTCCCTGGTTAGGTTGAAAAACACTCTAGGAGTGACACCTCACCATTTTATCATGCCTTTTTTTTTTGTATATTGCTTCAGAATTAGCTCTTTATTTGTAAAGCTTGCTAAATAAAGTTGTTATTTATTTTTAAACAGCAATATTGCGAGTAAAATATTTTTATTTTGATATTTGTATAAGTATACCAGTATTCCTAAACCCAGCTATAGTCAATTACATCTAAGTTTTGGATTTAAATTAAGACAGCTGATTTTTTTAAAACCTTATTTAACCCAACGTCTACATTCACACCACACAGGCTCCCTCTAGGAAGTTTATTCTTGACAGCCTGTGACATTACGTGAGGTGAGCGTTCACCTCTGGATTTATTTCCCAATGCAAAAAGGTGGTGAAAATATTCAAAGTCCACCAGTGAAGGTGGACTTCTGGCTCACCTCACCTCACGGGCAGACAAGATGTCAAGAATAAACGTCCAGGTCAGATAGTTTTAGTTATGCGCGAGGGGGACTCTCACAATACATGTACAAAATGTGGTTCGCATTATTTCTCATTACTTTTCATTATTTGGCATCACTTTTCATTACTTGTCATTACTTTTCATTATTTTTCATTACTTTTCATTACTTGGGAGTACTTTTCATTACTTTTCACTACTTTTCATTACTTGGCATTAATATTCACTACTATGGCATTTTTATTCATTGATATTCATTACTATTCATTGCCCTCACATTACTTTTCATTATTATGCAATTTAGGTTGAGAGATTATGTTTTACTTTACAAATTGTTTTGTGACCATTGTTGAGTGTATTTAATTAAAGATAAGTGAATTTTTATTAAACTTTATATTAATTATAACTAATAATAGGTAATAAAAATAAATTTATAATATATTAATATTTTCGTAATATTTTCTAGCAAGGTATTATAAACAGGGACAGAATGACAGGTGTCTCTAAAAGGCCTGAACTTACAAAATATTCCTGAGGTCCTAATAAGTCGTTTTTGACCACCCCTCCCCCATCCTACCACATTTTCAAGAAAAAAAACTATAAACATTGCGAGCAAGTAGTCTGTGGCAGTTGGTTTACAGGAAAACCAAAATATACGTTTTAAAAAGAAGATAACCAACATCGAAAAAAGTGAACTAACCTTTTTTTGTAAACCGGGTTTTTAGGGTACCCCCCTCCCTTTTTTGCAAAGTTGGGAATAACCAAAAGTTTTTTAACAGGAATCATAGCAGCAAATCATTAAAACCGAAAACCAAATCGAAATCGGTTCCGTCGTTTCTGAGATATTAGCGTTTTAAGGTAAGATTTCTTGAAAACTGATGGAAAAAATTTCTTCACTGAGTCGTAAAGGTCCTATCTCTATCAGAAAAAAACCAAACCTGTGGTCTTAGATGTTACACAGTTTCCAAATAGGCGCGCAAACAACCCCTAAGTTTTGCAAAAACCGTTTTTTTTTCAATTGCAGTTTTTACGTTATATCGCGAAACGGAGGCGTCAAAATCCAAAATTGATAATAACCAAATTGATAAGGCTTACTAAGCTTAATTAAATTCAAAAGCAAAAATTTAAATCGGTTCAGTACTTTTCGCGTTAATGAGGAAGAACCATCAAAATTTGGCCAAAAGTGGTGCTACTTTGAAGGGTCATATGTTGCGAAGCTTTAGCTTAATTAAGAACAAACTGCATATGCACACGCGCTATTATAATACCTATCAACGTATGTCAATTTTTAGGGTCGCCAATAAATTGCGTCAAAAAAAATCGGCAAAAACCTACAACATGTCAAATTTACTGTTTTCACAAATACACAAATTTTCTATGTTGACTTGATTGGGTGCTTGAAATTCAATTTTAAGCAATTTTAAAAAGCTTCCGTTTAAAAATCAAATCAATATCAAAAATTGTATATTAATATCGAGGGGGAATTCACTCTTGCAATACATGTACAAAATGTGTTTCGCATTATTTCTCATTACTTTTCATTATTTCGCATTACTTTTCATTATTTGGCATTACTTTTCATTACTTTTCATTATTTTTCATTACTTGGCATTACTTTTCACTACTTTTAATTACTTGGCATTAATATTCAGTACTATAGCATGTTTATTCATTGATATTCATTACTATTCATTGCCCTCACATTACTTTTCATTATTTTGCAATTTAGGTTGAGAGGTTATGTTATGTTTACTTTACAAAGTGTTGTGTGTGTGTGAATTTTTATTACACTTTATATTAATTATAACTAATAATAGGTAATAGAAACAAATTTATAACAGATTTACACTGTTATATTTTCTAGCAAGGTATTGTAAACAGGGACAGGATTACAGGTGTCTCTAAAAGGCCTGCACTTATAGATATTCCTGAGGTCTTAATAAACCGTTTTTGACCACCCCTTCCCCCATCCTAACGTATTTTCAAGAAAAAACACATTAAAAAGACACTATAAATATTCTGAGCAAGTAGTCCATCGGAGTTGGTTTACAGGAAAACCAAAATATATGTTTTAAAAATAAAATAACCAACATCGGAAAAGTGGACTAACCTTTTTTGTAAATCGAGATTTTAGGGTATCTCCCCCTCCTTTTTTTTCAGAGTTAGGAATAACAAAAAATTTTTTAACAGGAATCATAGCAGTTGGTTTTATTAAGAAAACCAAAAACCAGATTGAAATCGGTTCAGTCGTTGGAAATAATTTCTTAAGATAGGGCCACAGAGTCGTAAGGGTCCTATCTCCATCAGAAAAAAACCAAACCTGTGGTCTTAGACATTACTCAGTTTCCAAATAAGCGCGCTAACGATCCCTATGTTTAAAAAAACCGATTTTTTTCAATTTCAGTTTTTACGTTATATCGAAACGGAGACATCAAAATGCAAAATCCATAATAACCAAATTGGTGAGGCTTACTAAGCTTAATTGAATCCAAAAGCAAAAATTTAAATCGGTTCAGTACTTTTCGCGTTAATGAGGAAAAACCATCAAAATTTGGCCAAAATTGGTGCTAATTTGAAGGGTCATATGTTGCGAAGCTTTGGTTTGATTAAGAACAAACTGCCTATGCAGACGCGTTGTTATAGTGCCTATCAACGTATGTCAATTTTTAGGGTCGTCAATAAATTGCGTTGTAAAAAATTGGCAAAAATCCACAACATGTCAAATTTCCTGTTTTTACAAATTTTCTCTATAGCAGGGAGGGGGGAGCTCAAATCGAAAAATTGCAAGAATTCATTTCAATTTAGTTTGTCGGTGTCTATAAGTATGCCAAATTTCATAACTCTACGATAAGTTTGAATCTCGAAGAAAAAGACTCGCTCGCATCGTTTATGTAGTGACTTCACAATACAAAATATAACATTTTTAAAAATCATATATATATTTATCGGTTTCACAACGTTCTACGTCTTCCGATACCCAATCTCCACTCGTTTCTGTTTGCCCATAATTCATCATCTAGGCCTCTTATTCTTATTTCACTATCTATTCCTTCTCTCCAGCTTCTCCTTGGTCTTCCTCGTTTTCTTCGGCCAGTTGGTTTCCATTGTAATATTTGTTTAGGTAGTCTTCCATCATCCATTCTTTGTACATGTCCGTACCACACCAGTTGTTTCGTTCTTATATCATCCACTGTCATAATTTCTCTTATTCTTTGATTGGTAACTCTTTCTCTTTTTGATTTCCCTGCTGCTCTTCTCCAATAGTCCATCTCCGTAGCGGAAAGCATTTTTTCTGTTCTATCTTTGATTGGCCATACTTCTGAGCCGTATGTAATAATACTTTTTACAATGGTGTTATATATAAGCTTTTTGTTATGTTTTGATATACTTTGGTCCCAAATTATTCCATTTAATAAAGTTATTGCTTTTCTTCCTTGTACGTTTCTATCTTTTATAGCTTTGTCTAGTGTTCCGTCAGCTGTAATTTTTAGACCCAAGTATTTATACTCATCACAGGACTGAATTCGCTGCCCAGTATTTAAGATTAGATCCTGCTTCGTTCCACCAATATACATATACTCTGTCTTATTGATATTAACCTCTAGTCCCCACTTATTGTACTTGTCTATTAGTTTTCGTGTCATATATTCGAGGTCGTCATAATCCTGAGCCACCACTATCTGATCATCGGCGAAACATAAAGTATACAAAGTGGTTTCATTCAACGGAATTCCCATGTTTTGGCATTTTCTCTTCCAGACTTTAAGGACCTGTTCCAAATATATCTTGAAGAGCGTAGGCGAGATACAGCAACCTTGTTTAAGACCTTTATTTACTTGAAAGCCTTTGGTTAGTTTTGCTTTTATTTTAACTTTTGCCTTACTATTGCGGTACAACTCTTTGATGGCCTTAATTAGTTGTACGCTTATGTTTGTCTTTTCCAATGCTTTCCAAAGTAGATTTAGTGGTATACTATCATATGCTTTCTGCAAATCTACGTAAAGCAGATGGAGCTCTTGTCCGTATGCCATTTTCTTTTCAATAACTTGTGTTATACAAAAGAGATGATCTGAAGTCGATCTACCCGCCCTGAAACCAGCTTGTTCTTCTGCCTCCATATCTTTATATTCGCTCTCCACTTTATTTCTTATTATTTTGCCATATATTCTGCTTAGCGTACTAGTTACAGATATACCTCTATAATTGTCACATATATCTTTCCTTCCTTTTTTGTGTATTGTGGATATATATGACGTTTTCCACTCAGTTGGTACTACAGCTCCATTTAAATATCTTTGGAAAAGATTCCGTAATCTACAGAACAATTCTTCAGTGCCATATTTAATAAGTTCAGCTGGGATATTTCCGGGTCCGGCAGATTTACCGCTTTTTAAGGTTTTGCACACGTTTTTGACCTCAGATATTGTGAGGGGTACTGGAGATCCCATCGTTCTAATGATATTGTCTCTTTCGTCTTCCTTGAATTCTGCTCTATCTTCAGTTAAAAGTTTTTTAAAATGCTCATCCCATTCTTTCTCTGGTATTGGTGAAATAATATCTCTGCATGTTTCTTTTTTGATCGATCTTATAGTTTTCCAGCTTTCGGTACTTCTCCTACCTCCTAAGTAAGAATCTATTTTCTGGCACTTTTGCATCCATGATTGATTCTTCTTATCATTCTTCTCACCTTTGATTGCGCGATTTTGTATTCTTCTCTGCTTCTATCTGTCTTTTGGGATAAGTACGTGTGATATAATTTCCTTTTTTCCTCTATTTCACCTTCAATCTCAGCATCCCACCAGTATGGTTTTGTTCTTTTAGGAGTTTCTTCCACTAATCCTAGTGCTTCTTTTGCAGCTTGATGGATGCTTAATGTGATACATTCGTATTCCTCATCTGGGGTTTCACCTGAACTTGAATTAAGTTTTTCGTTCAGTCTCTTTTTGTATAAGTTTTTTACGCTGTCATGTTCTAGGCTTAGTAGATTATATTGACAGTGATCAATTTCCTCATTCACTGTATCATCAAGATTTTGTTGATGGAGGCTTCGGCCTTGATAAGGAAAGAGAATTTTGGTCTCCAGAAAATAGTGATCACTTCCGCATGTTGATCCACGCTTTGTTCTGACATCTTGAATTTTTAGTTTTGTCTTTTGTTTAGTGATAAGATAATCAATGACGGATTTCAGGTTTTGTGAGGGTTTGGTCCAGGTATATTTGTGTATTTTCTTATGTTGGAAAAAACCGTTTTGGATTTTTAGGTCTAATTGCTCACATACTGTGATAAGCCGGTTTCCATTATCATTAACAACATCTTCTCCATATTGGCCAACTGTCAGATCATTTACTCTGTTACCTGTTCTACTATTTAAATCTCCCAATATTACAATTTCTCTAGATGTACTTACTGCTGATATTTCATTGTGGATTTCTTCAAAAAAATTGTCTTTCACGGCTACATTTGCATCGTCATTATACGCATAGATTCCAAAAATCGTAAGTCTCATTCCTTTTATTGTTATATTCATTCTTATTAGCCGTTCATTTACTGCTTCCCAGTTGGTGATATATTTTCTAAATCTTTTGTTGACCAAAATAGATACTCCTTGTTGCGCATGTTTTTCTTTTGCCACTCCGCTATAGAAATGGTCATACTGTCCTAGGTTTTCAGATCCTTTTCCTTTCTTCTTCGTTTCTGTTAGTACAGCAAGGTCAACCTTCATTCTGCTGCACTCATGGACTATATCATTCACTTTTCGACTTATTCCCTGTACGTTCCATGTACCAAAAATCATATTCCTGTTTCTTTGCTTGGTTCGTCTTAGGTTTTTCATTTCTTTCCGAGGCGTTTGATTGGGTTTTATTTTTTTAAATCTTAATATTTTAAAAGTGTAACCTATTAAGCCGCTTATATCGATAAAAAAATTTCGAATAAACTTTTTTATATATTAAACCCCCTTCCCCCTAGAGCCCCTTAAAAATTAAAAACCTGAAATAAAATCCTGAAATATCTCGGGAACTATTTCATAAAAACTCCTAAAATAGGGCCATAGTCGTAAGGGTCCTATCTCTATCAGAAAAACCCAAACCTGTGGTCTTAGATGTAACCCAGTTTTTAAATAAGTGTGCAGATGACCTCTATGTTTTGCAAAAACACTGTGAAATTATTGTATTGCCACCGGTTCTTGATAAGTATACAAAGTTTAAATCTGTTCATTTCTGCAAAATTCTTAGGCTTGAGAGGAGGGCCTGGACACTGAAGCCCCCCCCCCCGGGTGCGCCTGTGAAATTATTGTATTTTTACTTGTTCTTGATAAATGTACAAAATTTAAATTAAATCTGTTCATTTCTGCAAAATTCTTAGGCCTGGGGGGAAGCCTGGGGGAAAAAAACCCCCCTCTGGGTGCACCTGTGAAATTATTGAATTGTCATGTCACTGGTTCTTGATAAATGTACAAAGTTTAAATTAAATCTGTTCATTACTGCAAAACTCTTAGGCTTGGGGGGGCCCTGAAGCCCCTCCCCCCCAAGGGTGCGCCTGTGAAATTATTTTATTGTCACCAGTTCTTGATAAGTGTACAAAGTTTAAATTAAATCTGTTCAATTCTGCAAAATTCTTAGGATTGGGGGGGCCGGGCTCCAAAGACCCCCCCCCTCCCCCTTGGGTGTGCCTGTGAAATTATTGTATTGCCACCAGTTCTTGATAAATGTACAAAGTTTAAATTAAATCTGTTAGATTTTGCAAAATTCTTAGGCTTGGGGGGGATCAGGTCCCCAAAGCCCCCCTGAGTGCGCCTGTGAAATCATTGTATTGTCACCGGTTATTGATAAGTGTACAAACTTTAAATTAAATCTGTTTGTTTCTGCAAAATACTTAGGCTTGGGGGGGAGGGCAGGGCTGTTTAAAATTCTCTACATTGACTTGATTGGGTGCTTGGAATTCAATTTTGAGCAATTTTATAAAAGCTTCTGTGTAAAAAAGTATGCTAAATATTACAAACAAAAAAAAATTGTTTATTAATATATTACACTGAACTTAGGATTAAAGTTTGTCAGAATAGTTGTGAAACACTCTTTAGATACACTAATTTTCATTATTACAACTTTGTGTATAAAAATTACTACTCATTACTTGGCATTATTTGTCATTACTTTTCATTACTTTTCATTATTTGGCATTACTTTTCATTACTTGTCATTATTTTTCATTACTATTCATTACTCACATTATTTGACATTTTTCATAGTAATGTGCAATACATGTACAGAAAATGGGTAGTGAATTCCCCCTCAATTAATATATTACACCAAACTTAGGGTTAAAGTTTGTCAGAATAGTTGTGAAACACTCTGTAGATACATTTTCCTAATTATAACTTTGTGTGTAAAAATGATTACTCATTACTATTCATTACTTGACATTATTTGGCATTACTTTTCATTACTATTCATTGTTATTCATTACTCACATTATTTGACATTTTTCATAGTAATGCACAATACATGTACAGAAAATGGGTAGTGAATTCCCCCTCGGTTATGCCAGTGCTCTGAGCATATTTTCCTTACCCATTAGCGAATTCAATTGATACTTCCGGATTTGACAACGCTCCACTATACGGCCTTTTTAATTCACGACAAGTATTGCTTAAAATAACATGTTTTAAATAATTAATTTTTGTAAAAAACATTTTTTGTAAACTTTTGTTTATAACCTACAAAAATCAGCTGAATCAGCTGTAGTGCAGAACTTGGTGCAGAACGGGTTGCGTTCTAACTACTTAGTCCACTTTCTCACTCACGGGTACTTAAGTTTTAACTTAAGTTAAGTTAGTTTTAACTTAAGTAGTAAGACGACTTAAGTGGCTGTCCATGAGCGTATTATCCGCTTAATGGACCAAGGCCAACACAAAAATAGAGGCCACGACCCTGAAAAAATCAGCTGTTCTCCCGGGGCTGAATTTTACATTGGGTCTTATGGGAGGTCAGAGGTTTTTTTATGATATTTTCAAAATGGCACTACAGATTTCCGCAAACGTTCAGTGCAATATTCTCAGACACCATCCCGATATTCCACCAAAGGTTTGTAAGGAAGCAACATGATTAAAAGGTTAAAATCTTCAAGATTTAGCATTCCTTATTTTGAATTCAAATTACCCGCCATGTACCACATGCCAACTGTTATATTTGACATTTATTTGACTTTGTCATATGTGATTGTCACATTCGCTTCTGCTTTAAACTTAATTTTTGTGTGAGCTAATGAAGCGGCTATGAAAAATTAGGGCTTACTATACATTTAAAAAAAATTGTTCTGCCAGAATAAAGTAAAAACAATCTCAAAAACGACTTTGTTTAAAAAAAATCAAATATCCATAAACCGTCATTCCAACTTCAATATTTTAAAGACAATCAGCTGTGTCGTAACGTGACCATCAAAAAAAAATCAGCCCCGGATGTGACGTCAACAAAGTGGATGATCGTGGCCCGTCCAATTTTGATTGGCCTATGCTATTTTTTATGGTAAACAGCTGACAACTGTCAAAGAGTTATCTCAAAAAATATGAAAATAGCCATTTCGTGTCCTTTTGGAAAATTTTTGATTTGAATTCGTGGGTTAGAGGACTGGACAACAATGAAACTACCAGATTTATGGCAACGTTTCGGTTTTAATTAAACCTTTTTCAAGCCTCAATCTCCTGTTTCGTAAGTCCGTTTGGGATGGAATAAAGCACTTGCATCATGATTTTAAGCGAATAAAATTGTTATTTTTAATAAAACTGGCTGGTATTTTGAGGTTTCGGTTCGGTTCGGTTCGGTTCGGTTCGGTTCGGTTCGACAACCTCAAAATACCAGCCAGTTTTATTAAAAATAACAACAATTTTATTCGCTTAAAATCATGATGCAAGTGCTTTATTCCATCCCAAACGGACTTACGAAACAGGAGATTGAGGCTTGAAAAAGGTTTAATTAAAACCGAAACGTTGCCATAAATCTGGTAGTTTCATTGTTGTCCAGTCCTCTAACCCACGAATTCAAATCAAAAAAATATGAAATTGAGTATAAGTCGGCAGTCCGTGGAACTTAGTATCCGCACGGATTTTTTTTTCTCGCGCTTTGATTCGCTGAAATTTTTAAATCATTAAATCAGAGCACAAGAAAATATGAAGCCAAGCGGATAATAGTCTCCATGGACACCCAGCCTTGATACCCTGTTTCCACCAATACATACCCACCCCGATTTAAAAAAACATAACGTGATAGGCCATGGATTTGCACCGGTTTTAAATGCAGCGTCACCTGGATGCGTTTTTTGAATCGGGTTAGGCATGCATAGGTGGAAACCGGGTGTTACACCAAAGTGCATATCACATTGTCAATAATTTTTAAATATTTCCTAAACAAAGTAGTTTATGATATGAACAGCACACACCGGTCTATTTTTTAAGTGATGAGTAACAGGCTAAATTTTCGCAAATAGCATTCTTTTACTAAAACGTTCACCTTTTCCATGTGTGAAAATTATTGAGGGTGATTCTTAAGAGAAGATTTTATTATATTAAAGCAAGGCCAACACAAAAATAGAGGCCACGACCCTGAAAAAATCAGCTGTTCTCCCGGGGCTGAATTTTACATTGGGTCTTATGGGAGGTCAGACGTTTTTTTATGATATTTTCAAAATGGCACTACAGATTTCCGCAAAATTTCAGTGAAATATTCTCAGACACCATCCCGATATTCCACCAAAGGTTTGTAAGGAAGCAACATGATTAAAAGGTTAAAATCTTCAAGATTTAGCATTCCTTATTTTAAATTCAAATTACCCGCCATGTACCACATGACAACTGTTATATTTGACATGTATTTGACTTTGTCATATGTGATTGTCACATTCGCTTCTGCTTTAAACTTAATTTTTGTGTGAGCTGATGAAGCGGCTATGAAAAATTAGGGCTTACTATACATTTTAAAAAAATTGTTCTGCCAGAATAAAGTAAAAACAATCTCAAAAACGGCTTTATTTAAAAAAAAATCAAATATCCATGAACCGTCATTCCAACTTCAATATTTTAAAGACAATCAGCTGTGTCGTAACGTGACCATCAAAAAAAAATCAGCCCTGGATGTGACGTCAACAAAGTGGAGGTCGTGGCCCGTCCATTTTGATAGCCCTGATTAAAGATCAAAAAACGTTCGTCCACAGATTAGGTTAAATAAGATTGCACGTCCTACAAATTAGATGCCTTGACGGCCGCGCCGTGTCTCCTAGACCAAACATGTCAAAACTACGACATGCAAAAAGTTATAGTAAATAATAATCTTATTTTTTTTTCTGGGACTTAAAAAAATGTGTTTAACAGTAAACGGCAACATTGCGTTCAGTTAGGAATCACTTTTAAGAATTTTCGCAGATGGGAACGTTGGAGGTCTCTCTCAGCCTGTTACCCATTACTTAAAATATAGACCGGTAAACTTTTTTATATTGACTTTTTTTTAAATAAAGATAAATAGTTTAACGATCATTTATGTAATATCTTTTATTATCATTTGATGCCTTTATACTTTTGATAAATAAAACACAATAAATTTATTGTACAACATAATGTATTAACAGCCAAGTATAAAGTAAATACATAGTTATAAAACCCCAATAAAACAACTGACTCGAGGCAACATGCGTTGAGGAGCATGTGGTAAATGCAGTGCCAGAAACACCATCAAAACAGGCGGCAAATACATACACCACAATATCCTCCCCCTTAAAAAAGAAACAAAATTAAATAAATATATGTATACCCAGATCTAATAAAAAGTAAAATTAGACCTTATAGTGCCTTTGTTATCTTTTCTAAATTATTCTTAACTATACTAAATTTAAGTTTGTTTATTTTTTTTAACAAATTATACACACTCCCATTAGTACCTAAAACTAAAGGATAACATTTGCACACTAGGATATCCTAAAAAAAAATCATAAAAATAGTTTTCTCGCTAGTTTTGTAAAACTACAGGTTTAAAAGTTACACTAAAATTTTATGTTGTTATCTACTTAATATCTAACTTGCTTGATCTTGCAAAACGTCAAAAAGTGCTTATAGAGGGCACTAAGCCTGTACTAAGTTTAGGGTCACTGCATCCTGGAAGCCTGGCGTCTCCAGTGGTAGCGACACCAAACATAACCTCATTTACGTAAAACGCAAATCTGACACTGTCAGGAGCGTAGCTTTTTTTATGTTCAAAAAAATTAAATGGTTTACAAATGTCACGTAAAGAACTGTCCGTCACACCCGGTATATAAATTTGACTGTCCAAATAAACAAACCTAAATAAACAAACCTAAAAAAACTAAGTTTTTTATTATTTCAATATTTATTAGGACCCTGTGTTGGGACCACAGTAAACTAATTATTTATAGTAAGGAAAGCACCCCGGTATTTTCATAATAGTGTTATACATACCCCCTGTATACATTAGTGCGGAATACGAAGTTCGAGAGGCGCTGATTACGGACCGTCACCCCTTGTATAAAAATATTATGGACAGAGTTCTGCGCTGTCGCAATATATATTAACCGCCACTCTTGGTATATTTTGACAATTTGTTTTTGATTATGACTGACATTGACTTTAGCAAAATAGATAAAAATATGTAATTTAATTTTACATTTTTCGTTTGTGGATGCAATTTTTCGTTATTTTTCGACTTTTTACCTTAATTTTTATGGTGTGTTTTGCTAAATTATGACCAATCGGTATTTTGTGCGTTTTGATGGGGGCGATCCATCGCTTAAGAAATTGAAAAGAAAACAATGTTGTGTTGGTGGGTGCGAAGACTATGTTAGCAAGCGCCATTGCCTTCCCAAACGAAACCATTGGATGAGTGGCTAAAAATATTTCGCCTTAAAAACTGGCTAACTTTGAAGAAAGACGAAATTTAAGTTAAATATATAGTGTGTGATTTGAACCAGGACAGAGTTTAAAATGTTTAGTTTTAAATTTTAATATTTAGAAAACAAGCGCGGATCTGGGTCAAAATCAAAGGGGGGAAGGGTTATAATCGACGATATTTTTTTATTAAACTTTTTTCAAGGGGGGAGTAATTACCACGTTACCCCACCTCGAATCCGCGCTTGGATATTATATATATACAGGTCCGGCATAATGATCTCCCACATTAAAAACGCCATTGTAAATGCTATTTAGATTTTTTTTCTACTGAAACTCTATTCTATACCATTGGTTTTTATTAACTTTTGAAATTTACAGAGTCCATGAGGCGGCCATTTTTTTCGATACACATTGAAAGCTGATTTCTGAAAGTTTCACTCGTACAGTAGCTTAAAAGCGATATACTTTACTTTAATTTAAAAAGCTTACGTAACATTTTTTTAACACCCAAATATAATATAATAATGTTTAATTTAAATACATTTGTACACAGTTGCATATAACGGGATGGGGGCGGGGGGCCCGGGCCCCCCACGAAGCTAAGATTTTTTTTAGATATTTTCCACCTATTTCATGAATACAAACATAAAATAGCATAAAATACGACCTTATGAGGTCTCGCCCCCCCTCGAAACTGTCTCGGGCCCCCCCCGAAACTTGTTCCTATATACGCCACTGTTTGTACATCACATAGCTAAAAGAATCAGGCACACCTCTAATGGGATTTCTGTAATCCGTCAAACTCCATGAAGTTTTGGTATGTTGTAGATTGTACCTCTCTTATCAAAAGTTCTCAGGGGCCCAACTCAAATTAATGACCAGTTATTGAAATACAGGGTGTTGAAAGTGATAATGTCCAAGAAGCATAATGGCTCTTTAGACAGCTTTGCCAAACATATGCGCAATATTACTATTGCATGTATTTACGATTTATTAATTTCTTTTAATCTATATCTTTAAAACCGTATAGGGTGTTTAAGTAAATATTATTCGAAAATGTTAATGAGAAACAAGCGTTATTGTGTTTTAGGTTGAACCTTTTGTATCAAAAGTTCTTATGGGCCCAACGCAAATTAATGACCAGTTTTTGAAATACAGGGTGTTAAAAGTGATAATGTCCAAGAAGCATAATGGCTCTTTAGACGGCTTTTCCAAACATATGCGCAATGTTACTATTATATGTATTTACGATTTATTTATTATTTTTAATCTGTACCTTTAAAACATTCTCTACAGGGTGTTTAAGTAAATATTATTCGAAAGTGATAATGAGAAACAAGCGTTAGTGTGTTTTAGATTGAATCTTTCGTATAAAAAGTTTTATGGGCCCAACTTAAATTAATGTCCAGTTTATAAAATAGAGGGTGTTAAAAGTAATAATGTCCAAGACGAATTTTCTTTAGACGGATTTTCCAAACACATATGCAATTTTACTCTTTCATATATTTACAATTTATTTATTATTTTTAATCTGTACCAATAAAACATTATCCACAGGGTGTTTTAATAAATATTAGTCAAAATTTTTACTGAGAAACAAGCATTATAGCTTTTTACAGGACACGGTACAGATGTACAAAACGCTTAAATATTTTTAAATATTATTTAAATTACATTTGCCGAAACACCCTGTATTAAATACATAATAAGTCAAGAACCATTAAAAAACTAATAACTACTCTCTCTATATGTAATAGTAGCATTTCGTATATGTTTGGAAACTCCGTCTAAAGAGCTATTATGCTTTTTGAACATTATTACTCAACACTCTGTATTTCAAAAACTGGAAATTAATTTACGTGGGCCCATCATAAGAACATCTGATCATCAAGTTTCAGTCTACATTCTCAATAAAACCTTCGAGTAATATTTACTTAAACACCCTGTATATAATGTTTTACGGGTACAGATAAAAATAAAGAATAAATCGTAAATGTGTGTAATAGTAACATTGCGTATATATTTGCAAAACACTTCTAAAAAGCTATAATGCTTCTTGGACATTATCACTTTCAACACCTTGTATTTTAAAAACTGGTAATTAATTTAGGTTGGGCCCATAAGAACTTTTGATACAAAAGGTTCAACCTAAAACACAATACCGCTTGTTTCTCATTAACACTTTCGAATAATATTTACTTAAACACCCTATACGGTTTTAAAGATATAGATTAAAAGAAATTAATAAATCGTAAATACATGCAATAGTAACATTGCGCATATGTTTGGCAAAGCTGTCTAAAGAGCCATTATGCTTCTTCGACATTATCACTTTCAACACCCTGTATTTCAATAACTGGTCATTAATTTGAGTTGGGCCCCTAAGAACTTTTAATAAGAAAGGTTCAGTCTACATCAAACCAAAATTTCGTGAAGTTTGACGGAGTACGGAAATCATAAGTGCATTGCATAAGTTTATATTTTTCATTAAAAAACAGTTAAAAAAGTTTCCGTTGATAGAAAAATACTATATTTGCATTATATTATGTGTAAAGCATTGTAATAATTAAGTTAATGTATTCTATGCACTAATAAAAAGGAATTTTCTGCAGAATATTCGTCAAAGAGCCTTTTTTTACTAGAAAATTATCCTCTCAAGGAAATTTATGTACCTATATCAATGGAAAACAAACTTTTAAACCTTAGATTTAATTTTAAAAAATTCAACCTTCCTTTTTATTGTTGCTAGTAGCCATTAATAAAAAAAATCTTTGATTGAGCATCCTTACTAATTGGTGTTTATAGAGTGTTTTTAGACACATTGAGTGTTGACACAAAATAACTCATTCTTATCAGCGCGCAAAGTTTAAATTTAACACTATGTATTTAATTGACGAGTAGAATGGATTTTTTGGTGTTAAAATTCAATTTGATAAAAACTTTTCAAAACACCATATTATAAGATGTAGCTTGATTGGAGAACGATTGCATTGATGGCTATGAGCATCCGGTATACAATAAATTGAAAAGCCACCCTGTAGCTTAGAGACAATCTGCGCAAGCGTTATATTGTTTCAAATCCCCCTGTAAATGTTTAGTACGGAATACGAAGTTAGAGAGGCGCTGGTTTTTCCAAGGCACCCCGGTATACTGCGCCAATTGAGTAATAAAACTCCCACCGTGTAAGTGTCTGGTCTATCTCTGTCATTCGTCTATGGTTGGGACCCACACAGCGCAAGATACCAAAAATATAGATTACATATTTTATATATATTCTAAAATATAGAAAACTATTAGGTTGGGTTTTGTATCATTTAATAAATTTTTTATGCTCTCTAGGGAATACAAGTGTACCCTTAATCCCTTTTTTCATGGGCTAAGGTAGTATTTCTTGTCCCCAGTGATTAAAAGTAATTTCTTTAAAACCATAAAGGCAAAATATAGGTTTTGGGATTATTTTAATTTATCATAATACAAAAAACAAAAAGGAATCAAGATATATACACGATAACGATAATTTTGTTGCTTCCAGCTTGCCGTAAGCTTACTGTACTTTGCTGATGACTTGGTTCGTTTCGATTGTTATTGTGTCCTTCGGCATAGAATATTGCTTCCATATAAACGAAGCATTTAACTTTCTAGACTTCTCCAGGATGTAAACCAGGGATAACTTTTCGGTGAAATTTTCAAAATTCTGTTTATTGCATCATTTTCGGTACTGAAAGCTTTCTTTCTTCGGTGGTTTTTCCATGCCCATCTCAAAGTAAAAATATGCTTTATTCTTTGGTCCCTTGTTTGTTCCATCTTCGAGAAATATAATTCGAACTTTTTCTCGACTAAACTTATTTAGTTTGTTATGAAATAAATATTATTTTTTCCACATTGTTTGTTAGCATCTGACTGACTTTTGTTTAATGTAATGCCATGACAACTATCACTGCCCACTGTTTGATTACAGACGGGGGGTTGACATGCTAAAACTACAGTACGGTAAGTGGTTCAATACCTATTTTTTTAGTTTATGATTATTATTATTTTTAGTATATAAAAATAATCCTTGGCATTAAAGTCCCTTTTAGTTACTTAGCAAATTATAGCCCTCCTTCCGGTCGGGCATGAAAATTCCCACCGTTGGATTAAAAGTAAACATTGTACTCCCCAGGTTTATAATATACCTACTATTATTTTTATTAGTGTTAAAAAAAAGCGGGCGGCGAAGAAAAGGTCGAAAGTACAAACAGTCGAAAATACAAAAGTTCGAAAGTACAAAAGGTCGAAAATACAAAAGATTGAAAAACAAAAGGTCCAAACAAAGATCGAAAGTAGCTACACTGTAATGATTGTAAAACAAAGTAGAAGTGAGACACACAGGTACACACACACACTTATAGAAAAGTTTTTAAAAAATCAACATCCAAGAAAAACTCAAGGTCTAAGATTTTTTATTTACGATCTCTAGGTATTTTTTTGGGTAGCAACATGACGGGTCGCAGAACTTTGTTCGAAAACATTTTCTTCGAACGGAAATTTTTATGAAAATATTTCCTTCTAATGGAAATTTGTTCGAAAACATTTTTGTTGAACGGAAATTTGTTCGAAAACCATTTCTTCGAACGGAAAATTATTCGAAAAAATTTTCTTCCTTCGGAAATTTGTTCGAAAACATTTTTTTCAAACGGAAATTTGTTCGAACACCAATTTGTTTTCGAACGGAAATTTGTTCGTAAGCAATAGTTGTTTAAAAACATTTTCTTCGAATAGAAAACATTTTCTTCGAAAGCAAGCTTTCCGAAAAAAGGCGCTCTAGACCTGAATTTCCAAACCTAATACAATTCATATAGTTTGACTAAGGCAAGCCTTTCTAACATATTTTTTCAAAAAAACCCTGACTTCTTTCCCGGGATCGTAAACTGTCTGAAAATTTGTCTACTTTCCTCCTTTTGGAAGGTCGAAATTGGTATTTTCCTAAACTTTGTCAATTGATCGCAAACGTATCCGAACCGGTCCAGATACCCCCTGATGTGCTGTAGGGGTCAGCGTGCACGTCCGAAGGAACCCCGTTTAATATGGTTAAAGTACAAGTAAATAGACGTGTATATTCAGCTTTAGTACATAGTGCATTATCCCTGATAAAAACCCATAGAGCAAAGGGGTTCAACCAAAGAATTAATTAATACCCACATTAGAAGAAATATTGTATTCAGTTTTGATTTATAGATTTAGAAGTGCCTCAACAATTTTTATTGAAAAAAGTTGATAGTATTGGAGCTTACTTAGGTTAGATTTTTTGCAAAAATATGGAAAAAATGGGGAAATTATTTAATGTACGCTCTTAAAGAGAGAAATCCCTTAATTAAAGAGAAAAGAAGTTTCGATAGTTTGTGCAATAAGATATGCAAGCAAACTTCCGTTCGGATTAAAAATTTTACAAGAAAAATAGTGTTTAAAAAGAGTTGACGAAACTTACTTTGTCCCAGGAAGGAAGAAATAATTAAAGTTCTCATGTAAGTGCCGTTACTGAGAACTTGTACACTGAATCGGCGGCAACCGGTCTCAAGTGTCATAACAACTCAAGGATTGATTCTTCGATCCAAACGACAACCCAAACGACAGAGGAAGGGAAGCCTGCAGCTTCCGACAGTAGAAACTCTTCAGTGAGAAAGAAAAAACAAAATTGTTCGGAATCGAGAGACACGGTTTTAGAGAAACCCCAGAGAAGTAAAGGCCCGGCCTTTCCATAGCAAGTACTAGCAGACAGCAAAAAACAAAAGAAAGAGGTTTGCATGTGTACTTAAAGGAAGACTTAATTATACCGCCAAATATCCAAAGTGATACCCAGCAAATGGTTCTGGAACCAGTAATGAATAATCCTAAGTGATTGCTTGTGGCAAGAGTCTTGCGCAAAACGGCTTTAGCCAGAGTTTTTAATGCAGAGCAAAGAGAACAAGAAGTTTGACAAGTGTGTTCTGAAAATATTGCCGAGATTTTTAAATAGTTAAACCTCAAATTGATTAAAAATCGTCAATAGAGTTAGTTGAATAAAATGTAACTTATATGTACTACAGTGAAATTGCGAACGGATTTGATGGGATTTCCCTGTTAATACTATGCAGACAGTGGTGAAGAAATTTTGATGGGCATTTTAGGTTTAGTTATTATAGATTTTATTTAAAAAAAAGAGGGAAGCAGAGAAAGAAGCATCCCAAGTATATACCAATGAGAAAAAGTAGAAGAGACATAAGAAAAAAAAAATTACGCACATATAGAATTTAGATGTGATCTAAATAAAGAATTGGATGGTGAGTTTAGATATTGACAAAGTTTAGTTTAGATAACTTTGATCAATATAGAGGAATTATGAAGTTAGACCAATTATTTTATAAGATACTGTGGAGATGCAGTACCAGAGGTGATGTGAAAAGTTGGTTGATCTGATAATAAAGAAGTTGTTGCTAAAAGAGAGCAGTTTTAATGACCCTGGATCATTTGAGTTTTAAGGTAGCTGAGAGAGGGTCAGTTACGCTGATTTGGTAGCAGGCAGATGGTCAGCTACTGTGACAGAGATAGTCACGGAGAAGTTGTTGAAGACATCCAATGAATCAGTAGAACTTAAGCAGTTTTGAAATGGAAAATGTGCAACGACACAACATTTTGATGTACAAATCAAAATGCAGTTTTCAAAAAAAAGTTCTCTGAGAGTACTTCAGGATGCAGCGATGCAGGATTTCTGCAAAGTTAGAAAAGTGCGAGCAGTCAACAAAATGCCTTGGTAACAATAAAGCTAAAATAAAATGTGCGTAAAAGAACTAAAGAGAGTTCCTTCTTGTCTCGACCCATTGTGCCGTCACTTTTCTTTTACTAGACGTTAGTAAAAAAAAATAAACCAAACCATCGGACTGGTCCACAATATATTAGACGACAGACTACTTGAAATTTGAACCAGGAAAATACATTAATTGGGTCATAGCGTCTCGACGAAAAGAGAAGTCCTACGTTGTAGTGAAGATGGTTAGACCTAGAACAGCAAACAGGGTTAGATGCAGTGTAGATGCCTAGACCGGGCAGAGCCAGTGTCTTGCTTGCGGTCGGATTTTGTTTATATTACTTGGTCTTGAAAATTGAAACACGTATTAAATAAAATATTTTGTAGTGTGTCTTCTTTATAGGTTGAGATGATATATTTTTTATTTGCGGGGAATACTCAAACTAGTGTGCAAAAAGATATTCAGGGTGCGTTAGTTATTACTGTCATGAGAAGTATTTTGTTCGATTTGTGTTATTAAGTGTTTAAATAGTAATAGCTATGAAACTAAGCCCTAGAGGAGCAAATGTTTTATAAAATTTGTTATTGGGTTGTACTTGCTAAACTTTAGAGAAAGTTGATTTATATTGCTTTCATGTAAACTATTTTAGGACGCTAAAGATTAAAAATGTTCTAATTTAAATTTGGCATTAGTTTAGAAAATATTATAGCAGTAAATCCTTTTAGTTTTATATGTGTCAAACTAACCTTTAGTTTTAAGTTAAAAATGATAAATTTTAAAGAGTAAGAAGGCTAAGTAACTCAAAATTAATAATAAAGGTTACATAAAGTGCAATAAAAGAAAATAATAACTCAAAAGTGAAGTGGAAATTAAAAAAAATAAAAATAAGTGAATATAAAAGAAAAAGTTTAACCTAATTACAAACGTGTTGGAATATGGTTAGAACGGGACGGCGTCAGATGTAGCTGCAGTTCGATATCTACATGAAAGATGAACGTGCAGATTCTATCCAACCACCTTTTACAGGAAAGCTACGAAAACTAAGAAGCAAGTGCGGTTTAGATATAGGTATTATAAATGGAGATAAAGGATGTGAGTAGAATTTAAATTTAAAGAATGAAACTTTAGGTAATAATCTAAGATCATACTAAACCCGATTAATGATTGTACAAAATTTTAATTTCAGCGTGGCATGTACCTTACCTTCAAGCACAAAAGCACAAGACAAATATTATATTTTTGGAAATGGCAATAAATAAAATCTCAATTGTTGCCATTTGAGTAATTCGCAATCAAATAAGTTGATTGTCGAGATTTTTTTGTTTTGGTTTTGCAGATTAAAGGCTCTTTATAATAGGCCAAAGTAAAATAAAATAATTAAATATTCAGCTCTTTGGAAAGCCCTAAATCGTTTCTGTCAACAGAAAGTTAGGGCCTCATAAAAGTGGGTCAAATTAAAGCGATTGTCGCACACTCCCAAGAGGCTTTAAAGTAGGTAGGCGTTAACAGACGTTCTTAGACAACTGTATCAAATTACTAGGAATACTTAATAAAAATTATTGGTATACAATAATAGTAGGTCAAAAGAAAATATAGGTTAACATAAAAATAAAGTCACAGAGATAATCGTAATATTTTCTTTAATGATATTCATATTTAGTTTTTTTACAATTTTTACTTAATCTAACAATGCACAGCAATATCTCTTAACTTAATTTAAAATAAAGTGTCATTATCTATCAAGGTAAATATTTATATAAACAATAACTACTTAAATTTATGTCACAATAAAAACTATGCTATATTAAAAAAAAAAAATCTTCATCCAATGAAAAGTACATAAACCAGATGTAAGCTATTTAAGAGCTTACATTGGTCTTGTAAGAAGGGAGGAATGTAGGGGTCAGCTAACAGCTTAATTTTAAAAATCTACAATGGCAACTTAATTAATAATTTTACTCAGTTAGAGGTTGAACCGTAAAGAAAATTCATTTATTTTTAACACTCAGTATTGTACGATATTATTTTAAAGTAACTCACGTTATTGTATTCAACCCATCACTTAGACTTTGTATAACCACTGACTAACACTTAACAACACCTTACTTGTGGAGACTGTGAGCTTAAATTAAATAATAAAAGAATAGACCTAGCCTTTTTATCAACTCGGTTCGATGATGAAATATCCGCTAAATCAAGGTTCTAAAGCCTCGAGACAAAAATGGCGCCAACGCTACCTAATTTTAATTAGGATAGCCAAACAAGGCAAAATCTTGAGTCTATGTTGGCATGGCTTTGCGCATTACTAAAAATAAAAGCGGGCAGACCGCAAGGTTAATCCCACTAGGCCAAACTTTGATATTTGTATGACCTTAAATGGTGAAAAACATCACGAGAGAGGAAAAAACGATGTTGTTCCCCACTTTAAGACTTGTTATAAAAGCGCGATCTGGATAGCAAAAGTGATCAGTCGGAGTATTAATTTTAATCGGAGTCATGATCTCTGTTAAAATCAGTTCAAATCAGTCAAAAACTTAATATCATTCGTAATAAGTTATGATTTTTGAATCCAAACCTAAAAGTGAAAATAAGTAAATAAATAATAAAAGTGACAATGTGCCAAAGGTAACTGTAATGCCACAAAACAAAAAAACTAAGTAGTGTTAAATATTAGTGGTGGCATTCTGGCTGTAATTATGGTGAGAGATTTATTTTGAACTTTAATCTATCGGTTGTTGCTTAAAATTCGTGGACTATGAAAATTGACTTTGAATCATTTTGTTTTACCATACAAACTTTTGCTCACAAGAGCGTTTTGCTAATATGTTAACTGATAGACTATGGTCAAAAAGAGTTTATTGAAAAATAGGAATTTAATGTTATAGTTTTAACTTTTGTGTGACTTGAATCAAAATAACGACATGCAATACTTTGGGATATGTACTATATTTTATTTATCAATATATAATAACTTGCTTTAATGAAAGTGTTTAATTTATATCAATAAAACGGTTGTAAACAAAGCAATATACGCTAAAACGCTTACGCTAAAAAGATGGTAAAGATTTTGTAACTGCACCCGGGGTAACTTAGAAAAATATTCGCTCGGTTTTCACGAAACCCTGGGGCAGCTTCACAGTGCTCAATTGACAAAGGTTAGAGTAACACCGATTTCAACCTTCCAAAATGAGGACCGGAAAGCTAATTTAGGGAAATCATTTTTCGAAAATGGGTTTCGGTTGGTTCGGTTTGGTTTCACA
The DNA here is from genome assembly GCA_963576565.1 of Aspidapion aeneum. NCBI lineage: Eukaryota > Metazoa > Arthropoda > Insecta > Coleoptera > Brentidae > Aspidapion > Aspidapion aeneum. The sequence continues at coordinate 90,549,144 of OY755038.1, forward strand.
CCCTCTAGGATCCCGGGAAAGAAGTCAGGGAAGTTTGTTTCCAAAACATGTTAGAAGAAGACCCCATTAGTCGAACTATATGAGTTGTGTTAAGTTTGGCAAGCCAGGTCTAAAAATTGTTTTTCAAAGAAATGTTTTTCAACAAATTTCCATTTTAAAAAAATATTTTTGAACAAATTTCCGTTCAGTGAAAATGTTTTCGAACAAATTTCCGTTCGAAGCAAATGATTTCGAAAAATTCCTGTTTGAAGAAAACGTTTTCGAACAATTTTCCTTTTGAAGGAAACGTTTTCGAACAATCTTTTTTTCGAAGAAAATGTTTTGGAACAATTTTCGGTTTGAAGAAAATGATTTTCGAAGTTTATGCTTTCGAACAATAATATTAAGATATTTAAATGAAATGTACTATAAAATAATGTAGTATTAATAAACATTTAACATACAAATGTATTTCTGTCCTGTTTGTTTATTTATTGCGTATTATTTTTATACAAAAAACACAAATAATATTTAAAAGAAAATGATTTTTAACAATAAATATACCTACAATAAATATTCATTACCCAAAAACTCAAGGAACATATTTTTTATTTCTTAAGCTGTATAAAAACGAGTTCTTTTTAAGTTTTATTAAAACATTTTTTTTCTCAGACTGTATAAAAATGAGTATTTTTCACGAACGTCTATGGAAATTTGAGTACGGTTTTGACACTCATGTCGCTACCCCTGGGAGACGCCAGGCTTCCAGGATGCAGTGACCCTAACTAAGTTGCTCCTGATTTCCCAGTGCCGAAGTGTCACTTACTAGATTTGAAGAACTTTGCCCTTAATAAACGTTGGCTCATTAACATATTTATAATTTTTAACCAACACCTGTTCACCTATGCAATAATCTATCATTTTACTTTAGAATATTGAATTTGTTTATCCTGAGCGTTTTCTACCTTTTTGCGCAACTCCTCTGTGTCTACTTGAGACACTTTTTCGCAGGACGTAGGTAAAAGTGTAGAAAATCTGCTCCTTTACTTTCTACCAAACATCAATTCAGCTGGGCTTACCCCTGTAGTACAATGGGGGGGGGGGGGGGTAGTTCTATAGCCAAAAAGAAATCTACACAACACAATGTCTGCATTTTCTCCAGCATCATAGAGAGCCTTTTTGAGAGCTAATTTTGCCGTTTTGACTGAATTTTCCGCAGCACCATTTGAGAGAGGATTATAAGGAGCACTCGTGTAGTGCTTAATGCTATTTTTAGCTAAAAAGTTTTCGAAATCATCAGAGACCAAGGAGGGCCTATTATCTGAGATAATTTTGAGTGGGAGCCCATAGGTGGCAAACAACCTTCTAAATACTTGTATAGTCGATATTGAGCTGATGCTTGACATTTCGAAAACTTCCAGCCATTTTGTAAATGCATCTAAAACAACAAGATCTTTCCCAAGGGCCGCTAGGATATTTCCAAGGTGAAATTTGACTTTTAGGAGAACTATTAGTAAATACCATGCATGCATTGCAATGTTATACAATATTCTCTAATTCAGAGTCTATATTTGGAAACCATACATAGCCTCTAGCTAAAAACATCATTTTTACTACTCCCATGTGCGTATTATGCAGTTCTCTTAAAACCTCGCCCTGTCTGTATTTTTAACTGAAAACTCACGAACTCTTCCGTACAGTGGGTCTGACATTTTGGATTGGAATACAGCAACTTGTACTGTGTCTTATATCATTTTTTGGGAACACGTAAATTCAAACACGACTGCGCCACTTGTAATATCTTTTATTATCATTTGATGCCTTTATACTTTTGATAAATAAAACACAATAAATTTATGGTACAACATAATATATTAACAGCCAAGTATAAGGTAAATACATAGGTTATAAAACCCCAACAAAACAACTGACTCGAGGCAACATGCGTTGAGGAGCATGCGCTATATGCAGTGCCAGAAACACCATCAAAACAGGCGGCAAATGCATACATCACAATTTCGTTCATTGTTATAATAATAATAATAATATTATCATATATGTAATAATATGATGATGATAATGATAATTTTTTTTTCTAGGAAAATATTAGTTCGCCCCAGTGTAATGTTACAAATTTAAGTTATTTAAATTTTATAATTGGAATTTATTTAGGTTTAGTGTAGTATTAGGTTGATTTATCTTAAGGTTGTATTCTTAGTCTAGGTTTTAGTTGCGTTATCTGTGACTTGCGGTCGCAATAATACGAGAACTTTCCGGACGTCGCAGGCTGCCGGAAAGTTCGAGAGAGATGGACGATCCTATATATAGGGCCGGGGTCGCGCACCAGGCAGTCAGTCAAAGATAACCAACGGTAGTGATTGCTAGATGTTAACGCGAAGTTATTAGGTGTATTAAAGTAGTGAATTGTTAGCAAGTTATTAGTAAGTTTAAGTGCGTGTTTTTGTACATAATTTGTCGAAATAAATTGACGTATCGTTTTCAACAATTGCGAGTTTTAATTTGTCGTTGTGAACCCGTAACAATTGGTGTCAGAAGTGGGATTAAAAGAAATAAATAGTGCAAAGACTATCCTTACATAGTACCACCGTCTAGGACAATTGAAAAGAAGAACAGTAAGTGATTTTGCCAGAATATTCAGAACTGAATAGTGCAAAGACTACCCTTACATAGTACCACCGGCTAGGACAATTGGACAGAAAAACAGTAAGTGATTTTTCCAGAATATTCGAAGAAGTTCGATATTGATTTATTCAAAAAACCAAAAGAGATATTTAAAAATCGACTTCGATATTAGCTTAGTTAGTTAAAAAGTAAGAATTAGAAAGAATTTCTAGAATATTCCATCACTTTCTACGACGCTCTATTCGAAAACCAGAAGAAATATCCAAAAAGCGACTTCGACATTAGCTTAGTAATTTCAAAAGTAAGAACTAAAAAGAATTTCTAGAAGATTCTATAACATTCTACGACGTTCTATTCAAAAACTAGAAGAGATATACAAATACCGATTTCGACATTAGTTTAGTTATATCAAAAGTAAGAATTAGAAAGAATTTCTAGAAGATTCCATAACATTCTACGACGTTCTATTCAAAAACTAGAAGAGATATACAAATACCGACTTCGACAGTAGCTTAGTTATTTTAAAAGTAAGAATTAGAAATTATTTCTAGAATATTCCATAACATTCTACGACGGCCTATTCGAGAACCAAAAGAGATAATCAAAAAGTGACTTCTACATTTGCCTAGTAGCAGAAAGAGTAGCATTTTCCAGTATATTCCAGAACATTCCATTAGGTTCTATTTCAGAATTGGAAGAGATATTAAAAAACCGATTTCAACATTCGCTTTATAGCCCTAAAATAAACGTTTTAAGTGATTTATCAGAAAGTTGATGCTTACCAGACAAGGATCGGCAAAGATGGAAGATCTAACTAAAATGATGCAGGCTCTAGCAGCTCAAATGGCTCAAAACCAGGACGATATGAAACAGACCATGGAACAAAACCAAAACAATATGAGACAGACCATTGAACAAAACCAGAACGACATGAAACAGACCATTGAACAAAACCAGAACGATATGAAACAGACATTTGAGCAAAGATTAGATCGCATTCAAGAAAACTTCGATCAAATAAAGAGCAACTCCGAACAGCTGAGAGAAGAGTTCAAGACTGCAACCGAAGATCTTAAGGAAGAAATAACTCAAAGAATGCATAGTGTGGAACAAAAGCCACAAAATAAATTGCAGAATGTAGAAGAAAAGGTACAAAACAAATTGCAGAATGTTGAAGAAAAAGTGGAGACCAAACTACAGAATGTTAGGGAAGAAGTTTTTCAAACCATGGAAGAAAAATTCCAGGACATGTCAAAACAGTTTATACAGCTTCAGAAAGAACACAACAAAATAAAAGCTCAAGGATGTGTTGTAAATTCCAACCAAAACATTAAGCCTCCAAATTTTGATGGTACGTCTTCCTGGTCTACTTACAAACAACAGTTTGAAGCTGCCGCTGCTGCAAATGGTTGGGATGATGACGAAAAAGCTAGAGCTTTGTTAGTAGCTCTGCGAGAACCTGCTCTGGGACTTTTACGGTCCATTCCAGTCGAACAAAAACAGAATTATAACGCTTTAGTGGCAGCGCTAGAAAGTAGGTATGGAGACGAACACTTGCGAAATTTACATTGGTCAGAATTAAATGTTCGTCAACAAAAAGCAGGGGAGTCATTACAAGAGTATGAAGCGGATATCAGGAGGCTGATGTACTTACCCAGAAATGCCAGAAAATTACAGAGATCCCTTCACGGTAGATCGCTTTATTAACGGCTTGCGAGACACGGACTTAGCAAAATTACTACGTCGAGAACGCTTCCATAACAGCAGTGAAGTGTTGATTCGAGCCCTTGAAATTGAATCATCAAATAATATGTCCAGGCCAAAAGTAAGAGGTGTTTCAATTCAGGAGGGAGAAGAAATGAGCACTGGAGATGAGGTCAACTTAAAAACGCTAAACCAACTGTTTCAATCACTGATAGAGAAGATTGATTCTTTGAAAGAAAGTAGACGATCCCCTCCAAATGTAAAGTGTTTCAGATGCGGACGTACAGGGCATATTCAACGCGATTGTCGTGTCCAAATGAGGTCTCGCCAACCATCTAGTGGGACAGAGTACCGAAGAAGAGATCAGGAAAACTAAAACTAGTCAACGAAGAGGGGCGGGTATTGGCTAATGGGAATTTAGCCCCCAAAATTTACTCTATCAAGAGCTTAAAACATACTGCTGACAGTCTTAACATCGACGGACTTATTAATGGAAGAAAAGTTAATATAACAGTAGACACTGGTGCTGCCATATCATTGCTTAAGTTCAAAATTGCAACGAGATATAAAATTCGACCAACAGAAAAGAAAATAACACTTAAGACTGTGACTGGAGAATCCGCCGACGTGTGGGGGCAGACAGACATAGACCTACAGCTGGGGAGGTTGAAGATTCGCCACTCGGTATTAGTTGCAGACATAGAAGACGAATTTATTTTGGGAATGGACCTGATAAGTAAACATGGATTTGCGTTTGATAATAAACTTAATACCCTAAGATTTGGGAACGAAGAGTTCATTTTGTCAAATAGTCACATCAATAAAGAACCAATAAAGGTGGTGGCAGTATGCACAACAAGACTAGTCGGTAACAGTGAGACCATAATTTTTGGGAGGCTAGAAAGTAAAACATCAAGCTGCGTCGGACTCATAAGCCAACAAAACACACCCAACACCTACCTCGTTGCAAAATCACTAGTTAAAATCGATAAAGACATCCCGATTAGAGTCGCCAACATTTTCCCAAATTGTGTCAAAATTAATAAGGGGGAGGTGGTAGCATTATTTGAACCAGTACAGAAAGTAACAAGATGTGAAGAGCCAACTTCCGAGGATACAAGCAAGTTACCAATGGGGGTACTTCAGCAATTTGAGTCAACTTGGCAACATCTCACTCCAGAAGAATTTAGTAAAGCGAGAGAGTTTATAGAAAAACAAAGTAATATCTTCGAAACTAGGAGTAGTTCGGGACGCACAAACCTCATTCAACATGCTATCAACACTGGCGATGCCCAACCGATAAGACAGCCCCCAAGAAGACTACCAATGGCCAAGCAAGAAGAAGTTCACAATCTCATTAATAAAATGCTCAGCGACGGTGTTATTGAAGAGTCATCAAGTCCTTGGTCATCTCCTGTGGTGTTGGTCACTAAAAAGGATGGAAGTACTAGAGTTTGTGTCGACTACAGGAAACTTAACGATGTGACCAAGAAAGATAGTTACCCACTGCCAAGAATAGACGACACATTAACAACATTGGCAGGATCATGTTGGTTTTCTACTCTTGACCTAAAAAGTGGGTATTGGCAAGTAGGAATCTTTGAAAAGGATAAAGAGAAGACTGCATTTGCCTATGCAATGCTCCAGCTACATTTAAAAGACTAATGGAAGTCGTTCTACGAGGCCTTACTTGGAAAACCTGCCTAGTCTATTTGGATGATGTCATAGTAATGGGGAAATCATTTCAAGATCATCTAGATAATTTACGAGAAGTATTGTCAAGAATCAGGAACGCAAATCTTAAATTGAACTCAAAGAAATGTTTTCTGTTCCTAGAAAAAGTTGAGTTCCTGGGTCACGTCGTTTCCCGAGAAGGCATCCATACCGACGAAAAGAAGTTACAAGCAATAAAAGAATGGCCTCAACCTCGTGACAAACATGAATTGAGAAGCTTTTTGGGTCTGTGTACATACTACAGACGATTTGTAGAAGGATTCGCCAAAATAGCGTCTCCATTACATAGACTTACAGAAGATAAAGCTTCTTACAGATGGAATACTGAATGTGACCAAGCATTTAGAAGACTGAAGGCAGCATTATGTTCTAGTCCGATTCTCGCATATCCTATTCCAAAAGGTAAATTCATATTAGATACTGATGCGAGCAACGATGGCATAGGAGCAGTACTCTCCCAAGTACAAGATGGAGAAGAACGGGTCATCGAATTTTTCAGCAAAAAGCTATCCAAACCAGAGAGAAATTATTGTGTTACCAGAAAGGAGCTCCTAGCCATCATTAAATCCGTAGATCACTTTCACAAATATCTCTATGGACAAGAGTTTCTGATTAGAACGGATCATGCTGCGTTACAGTGGCTCATGAAAATGAGACAACCTGAGGGGCAAGTCGCGAGATGGATAGAAAAGCTACAACAATACCATTATCAAATTAAGCACCGAGCGGGAAGGGTGCATAATAATGCGGATGCATTGTCCAGAAGACCTTGCCCTGAGGATTGTAAACATTGCAGGAAAATTGACCAGAAAGAAGGAATTACCTACGTGCGCCAGATAAAGTTAGAACCAGATGAAGAATGGATGTCGGCTTCGATTAGAACCACACAACTTAACGACAAAGATGTAGGACCTTTCTTGCGATTGAAAGAAGATAACAAGCCACGACCATCATGGCAAGATATCGCAAACCAAGGGGTGATATTCAAATCACTGTGGGCACAATGGGATTCACTGATAGTAGAGGAAAACATCCTTAAACGTGCCTGGGAAAGTGCCCATGGCCTTACTGTGGTTAATCAAGTAGTGGTTCCTAGGAGCATGGTAGACAATATAGTGGCCGAATGCCATGGTGGAAAATCAGGCGCGCACCTAGGCATAAATAAAACCATGGACAAAATTCGAAACCGATTTTATTGGGTCAATTACTTTCAAGATGTGAAAAACTGGTGCCGCCGATGTTCGACTTGTGCAGCCAGCCAAGGTCCCAAAACAAGGTCCAGAGGTCAAATGAAACAATATAATGTAGGTCTGCCATTCGAACGCATTGCTATTGATGTGGCCGGACCGTTTCCAGAAACTAAAAAGGGCAACAAATACGTCCTTGTTGTCATGGATTACTGTAGCAAATGGCCAGAAGTTTTTGCTTTGCCTAACCAAGAGGCCGCTACAGTTGCAGAAGTTCTGGTAAATGATGTTTTAAGCCGATTTGGCATTCCTTTGGAACTACATTCAGATCAAGGAAGAAACTTTGAATCAAAGCTCTTCCAGAATCTCTGTGACCTTTTAGGAATACATAAAACACGGACTACGGCTTTACATCCGCAGTCAGATGGCATGGTTGAAAGATTTAATAAAACAATAGAAGAACATCTGTGCAAAGTTGTTGATGAGCACCAAACAGATTGGGACCAATATATTCCATTGTTTTTGATGGCCTATAGAACCGCCATTCACAATACGACAGGAGCTACTCCATGTAGTATCCTGTTTGGTAGAGAACTGCGTTTACCATGTGATATCATGTTTGGTTCACCTGAAGAAGCACACTTAGAGGTTAATGACTATGTCGAACGTTAAAAGCTGCACGATATCCATGAAGTGGTTAGAGAGCGAATAGAAATAGCCAGTGACCGCATGAAAGCGAGATATGACCTGAACGCAAACTCTTCAGGGTTCAAAGAGAATGATCAAGTCTGGCTATACAATCCTCAACACAAGAAAGGAAGATCACCTAAGTTGACACCACCATGGGAAGGGCCTTATAAAGTTGTTAAGAGAATTAATGATGTAGTCTACCGAATCCAGAGAAGCCCGAAGTCCAAGATGAAAGTTGTTCATCTAGACAGACTAAAACCTTACCTGGGAAATGTTGATCGAGACGATCAAACCTGAAGAGGAGGATAGTGTTACAAATTTAAGTTATTTAAATTTTATAATTGGAATTTATTTAGGTTTAGTGTAGTATTAGGTTGATTTATCTTAAGGTTGTATTCTTAGTCTAGGTTTTAGTTGCGTTATCTGTGACTTGCGGTCGCAATAATACGAGAACTTTCCGGACGTCGAAGGCTGCCGGAAAGTTCGAGAGAGATGGACGATCCTATATATAGGGCCGGGGTCGCGCACCAGGCAGTCAGTCAAAGATAACCAACGGTAGTGATCGCTAGATGTTAACGCGAAGTTAATAGGTGTATTAAAGTAGTGAATTGTTAGCAAGTTATTAGTAAGTTTAAGTGCGTGTTTTTGTACATAATTTGTCGAAATAAATTGACGTATCGTTTTCAACAATTGCGAGTTTTAATTTGTCGTTGTGAACCCGTAACAGTAAATTATCGTTGAGTTTTGGTTCTTATTCGGCGAGAACTTGACAGGCACATCAATTTGTCTATCAAAAATGTTCCAACTCCTTGTACTTAAAAAGTGGTCGTTGTCCTTTTTGTACAGTTCAATCTTTTTCATATGTTCGTCGAATTTCTGTAAAAGTAGAGTTCCTTTTTTATGGAATAAATACTAAAGGAACAACTTGCTGCTTCAGTGACTCGTAAGCTCCTCTTGTGCAAAGTGGGCCTAAAAAAAATTATGTTTTTATATAACTTTAGAAAGATGCCTTGTGTATACGGAGTATTTCTTTTAGAACGAAATATAGAGATTTGTGAGAATTTTTAGCAAATGAAATAAAAAACGCTTGGAAACGTCAATTTTGTTACCATTGATATATAGGCAGTGGCGTATGCAGAAATGTATCCTGAGGGGGGGCATGAGTGCGGATCATCTCTCTGTATTGTGGGGGGGAGGGTTGAGCACAAATCGATACATTTTAATATTAATTTTTTGGGAAAATTTATGTTTTAGGGGTAAATCTTCAGCCTCCCCTTGCGTACGCCACTAAATAAGAAGATAAGTTAAGGGACACCTTACTAGGGCTTTTAAATATCTACCAATTGGCGCTTTGGTTTCCAAAAATCGATCAATTTACTACTACTATGTCGGTTTAGAACGTTTTTCTACGTTGTCCGACGCCTATTCTCCACCTCCCTCGATCCTGACAATCATCCTCTGTCAGATTTTTTTGACTCATTGATCATTGGATTGACTGTTGCCATTCTAGTTTAGGACGCCCTCTTTTTCTGCGCCCTATTGGTTGCCTTTTAGCGATGTCATCCATTATGCTTCCCTCGATTCCCATTCTTTCTTTTATGATCTCATTTCTTATGTGATCTATTCTAGATATTCTCATTGATCTTCTTATTGCATCCATCTCGACACTTTCCATTTTTGTTTTGTATTTTTCTGTTACACGACAAGTCTCTATTCCCTACAACAGCGTGCTTTTGACCATTGTTTCATATATGTTAAATTTTACATTCTTTTTTATCTCTCTGCTCCATAAAATACTGTTAAGACATCCAATAACTTTTTTTGCTTTAACTATTCTTTTTTCCAATTCTTTACAGTCTGTACCTGTCTTATCAAATGTGACACCCAAGTATACATACTCATTGCATGGAGATATTGTTTGTCCATTTTCTAGTACTAACTCACTTGATTCGTTTCCAATACATAAGTACTGTGTTTTGTCCACGTTCACTGTCCCCACTTTTGGTATTCTTCCGTTAACTTTCTCATCATATACTCCATGTCTTCCTTATCATTAGCCACAATTACTTGGTCGTCCGCAAACTGTAGTGTGTATATGGTAAATCGGTCGTTAAGTTGTATTCCCATGCCGTGCACTTTACGTTTCCAGATTTTTAGAGCTACTGCGATATATATTTTAAAAAGAGTTGGATAGATACAACATCCCTCTCTTAAGCCTTTTGTTACCAGGAATGTTTTTGAGAGTCGATTTCCAATTTTCATTTTAGATTTTGACCCTTTGTATAGTTCTTTTATCGCTTTTATGCATGTATGACTGATATTAGTTTGCTCCAACACTGTCCATAAGTTTTCTACTGGAACGGTATCATATGCTTTTTGTAGGTCCACATGAGTCTCTATATTTCTGGCGCTCCTTTTCTCAATTACTTGTTTAAGACAAAAAACCACTTTGCTCTTCTTCTTCCTGTTCATGAAAATCATTCTCTATTAGATCTCTAAGAATCCTACCGTACAATCTACTTAGAGTACTGGTTACTGAAATTCCTCTGTAATTGTTGCAATCCAGCTTGTTTCCTTTTTTATGTATTGAGGATATGAATGCAATTTTCCACTCATTAGGTACTGGATGTCCGTTTATGCATTGATTAATAATATATGTGAGATGTTCGAGTAGTTTCTCTAATCCATATTTGAGCATTTCAGCATATATTCCCCCAAATCCGCTAGCTCTTCCGGATTTAAGCTTTTTAATATTATTCTTTATCATTTCTTTTTTGATGATTACCTTCTCTCCATGTACTTCTATGTCTCTCCTCGGAGAGGCTGCCAGATATTCGGGTCTCGTCTCCTGCAGCAGTCCCTTGTAGTGTTCTGTCCATTGTTCTGGTTTGATTATCTGGATGTTTACTTTTTCTTTTATTGGGTTTTTTACTGTAGAAATGAATTTCCATACTTCAGAACTCTGCCTACCTCCTACGTGTGTATTTATGTCGTGGCACTTGCGCTCGAACATTTCATTTTTTCTGTGCGTATCAAATTTCTTAGCTGTCTTCTGGTTTCCCTGTAGATTTCTAGGTCTCTTTGCTCTTTAGTACTGAGTCATTTCAAGTATGTGCATTTTTTCTCTTTGGTTATTTCCTGTATTTTGTCCGTCCACCACATCTTCCTGTTATTTCTATTATCTTGGTGTCCAACAGCTTCGTTGCTTGCTTCCTTCAAGCTTTTTTTATGTTTGTATATATCTCTTCAAATGAGTGATTTGTGTTTATTAATTTTTCATCTAATCGGTTCTGATACAATCTTTGAGTACTTTCGATTTCTAGACTTCTAAAGTTATATTTTTGATTGTCTTCGATGCATTCTAGGTTTTCATTTTCTATAATACTTTCGTCCTTATTTGTTTTTCTTAAAGGGAATAATATTTTTGCTTTTACCAGATGGTGGTCAGATCCACAGGTAACACCACGAAGTGCTCGCACATCATACCACTTTAATTGCGAGTGTTGTCCACCAATAGCATAATCAATGATTGATTTAAGATTTCTTGTTAGCTGAATCCCGGTATATCGATGAATATCTCTATGTTTAAAAAAACCGATCAATTTATCTATAATAAAAAATCTAATGAACGATTTTCAAAAGCCCATCAAAACAAGGCGAGACTCGAATCATGCATATTCCCTATCTGTTTATAAGCACTCAAAAGATGTCCCTCACGGAAAGAAAATCGTCGCAACTAAGAGTTTTTCTCAAAAATGGCAGAAAAGACTTATAAACTTAGTCTCGTTTTAAAAGATAAAAGAAAACCCCTTGTATAACAGCTATCGAAACACTTTTGTTATATAATAGGATGCTTTATGTTTATGTTTTACATATGCGTATGTACGAAACTTTATAAATTTCAAACCGGCCAAAGTGCTCCTTCCATTTCAAGTCCTATTGTTAATTTTGGAAAGCTACACTTACCTCTCAAATTTTGGTATTAGAATAAACTTTTGCTGATAAACGAAGTAACTTTTTTACCCATATTGTTTGAGCTAACAGCTAATTAGGAAACAGAAATAATTTATTTTAATAAAAATTTATGGTTTCGAAATAAAAGCTCCTGACTTTTATTTGAAACTTTTTGACAAATAAAAACAAACATGACATGCTTTGTCACTACATTTAAGGTGGCTTAATCAGCGCAACGATTTTGAGTGACTTTCGATTTTTTCTATTAATTAAATTAGCGCGTATACTTTCTCTTTATAACAATTCTTAGAGTATAGACATCCGATGTTTTGTCCTTCTATTTTAAAAGACATTGATGGGCTTGTCGCGACTGTAATATATCCAAATATGTCAACATACAGGGACTCTACTTTTAGCTACTATTTTCATAATTCTTGAGACCGTGGACTATTGAACAACACAAAAGTGTTCCACCAAGTATGAAAGTGACTTTCTGTGGCAAGCGTCCGGTTCTTACTACCTGTCGGGCCCTAAAAGGACTTGGCAGGACCTAGAATATGGAACCGTTTTGTAGTAGGAGTACAAAATTATGATATCGGTTTACCCCTCGGATGTATGTATCTGTATAATCAACTTTTTTTTAAAACAATCTTTGAGGTTAGAAGTTTGACATAAGTCCACAAATTTTACCACTTAAAGGCAATAGACAAAATATTGGAGCATCTTTTTTCAAAAAAATATAAAAAATCGAAGGGGTCATATTTTCAAAATGGCGATTTTAAAAATTTATTTTTTTGTACTGAGGTCACTGATGCGATTATTTGTAATTTGCAATGTTTTTTCTTACAGCATCTTGTTCTTATTTCTAAACAGTAGTCAATTTTTTTTTTGCAAACTTCGTATTTTTTCAGGAAATATCATAAACCATAGATATGTTTTGGCCAATTAGATAAAACAGGGTGTTTTATCTAATTGGCCAAAACCCAAAAATAAATTTTTATTAAAATCAAAATAATATGCCGTATTCCATTGGGGAAATGAGTGCAGCACTAGTGCACAACTGGCGCGGTGTTTGCATTCCATTGACATGCACTTTTTCAGTTTTCGTATTCCATTGAGGAACTTTTGAATTCAGTTTTCTACTGAGTGCGGCTTTTTTTACACCGGCTCTGAGGGCTCGTGCCGCATCGAAATCTTTTTCCCGCCATTAATTTTAAACGCTTATTATTGTCGTGGGACGTAAAAATGAGTGAAAATAAAGTTGTGAGCGATTTTTAATTATTTTCTTCGCTACTAAGTAGTAGCAGCGATGAAGATGAAGAAGAACAGTTCTGTGCAATAAAAACAATGAGAACGGAAACTCCAAAAATAAAAAACTTTATTGGAAATGTGGTTTACCGATTTAACAACAAACAGGTAAGTAGATTATGGATTTGGTTGACTGGGGCCCTGGGGCTAATTTTCCGACAGTTGGGGTTTTCTGGCAGCTATGATTATAAGTAAAAATAAATGTATTTTTTAGTTCAAGAAACACTTTCGGCTTGAGATGAGCACTGCAGAATTCCTCATAAATAAATTCAAGGAGTCTCAATTTTGTCCAAAAAAAGAACAAAGGGGACGAAACCCCATTAACGCTGAGGCACATGTCTTGTCATTTTTATGATATGTTAAAACACCCTTACGTAGCTGTTAGGTTAGGTTATGTTCTTGTTGAATGGAAATTTGTTCAAAAATATTTTCTTCAAAAACTTTTTTGAACAATTTTCCTTATGAAAAAAAATGACTTTCAAAGAAAATGTTTTTGAACAAAAAAATTTTAAGAAAATGTTTTCAAACAATTTTTGTTTGAAGGAAATGTTTTTAAATAATTTTCCTTTTCAAGAAAATGTTATTGAAGTATTAATATTACTTTCGAACAAATGTATTTTGAACAACATGTTTTTGACCAAATTCCGCAAGGCAGGAAAGTTAGGTTTAGTTGAAAGAAACTTGTGAAATATTATATATGTATACAAGGTGTTTCGAATCCTTATGTTGAAATTTTGGGAGCATAAAGTACACTTCTGGTTAGGTTTTTTTGAAAAACAAGCGCGAAATACAGATAACTACTCTATCTGTTGGTATACGAGCACAAGCCTGCATTCAACAAGGAGGTGGGCAATTTAAAAATATTCTTATTAACTTTTTTTAAATAAAATCATTATTTATTTATTTGACGAATTTTTATTGTTATCTTAGGATAATATTTATCGGCGTGTAACTTTGAAACAAATAAAAATGGATATCGTCGTTGGCCTGATAAAACTACAGGTTGTGTGACAATTTTTTCAAAAATGAGATTTTTGCATCAATCAATTTGCCCTATTCATAATGGATATACTATAAAAAATTATTTGCAAACAAATGTTATATTAACGTTGCTTAAAGCAAGAATAAAAAAGAATTTCTACAGCTCATAATGGCACACCACACGAGTGCGATTTTTCATTTTCCGCGTGTTCCATTGAAACTGCACTCGGTGCAAATTTTTGACAGCACCGTTTCAGTGCACCACCAGTGCTGCACTCATTTTCCCAATGGAATACGGCATAAGTCGAATTTTCACGTCACTGGTGGCCCAGCTGATTTTTGTAAACAAAAGTTAGATATGATATGAACAACTAATATTTTTGAATTTTTTTGAAAACTAAGGCAATTTTCCTACTATTTTTTAGTATGTTCTTCTAAAACAATATTTTTCAGACAAACCAGTCGTTGTTTTTTTTAACCCGCTTCATTTCTCTTGACACAAAAATTCAAATTCGAAGAAAATAATGTGTTCGTTTCAGCTTCAAAAATAATCCGCTGACCTACATCTTTGTTAACTTCCCAAGTCCTCGGTTCACCTTTGATACTAAACGATCAGATTCAATTTGACTTGTAGTTTAAGTTTTGTGTAATAAAAAATAAAGCGGGCTAAAACAAAATAACGACAATACGTCTAGAAAATTATATTTTATAAGAATATACTAGGAAACAGTACGAAAATTGCCTTAGTTTTCAAAAAATTCAAAAAATATTAGTGGTTCCGTTGTTTATATCATATCTAACTTTTGTTTACAAAAAAATGAAAAATTCGACATATATAGGGTGTTAATTGCCATGTGTCACTATTGCTATCTCGGTAACTATAAGAACTACAAGGTTGTTCAAATTAGATAAAATGAGCAGTTTTTGGGGAACATTAAAAGTGTGGTTTCACATAAAAAAAACTATTATATCCCGAGCTACGGGGGTTTTTCGAAAAATTGCTCAAATCTATTTTATTAAATATCTCAAAAAGTATAGTTTTACAAAAAAATCGTAAAGGAATTTTCTTTTGCATTTTTGACGTTCTTCAATTCTGTATTTTCTAAAAAAAATTACTACTAGTTTTCGAGATATCACTATTAACTTACTTTTTTTAGATACGGACCTGTATTTTTTATTCTATTTTTTAAAAGAAGAACTTTTATTTATTATTTTAACGATGTAACACATGTCTATATTTATTTGTATTTTTTTGCTAAAAAATGTTATTTAAGTTTTTTGGCACTTTTACCGTTTTATCATAGGAGGCTTGGACAGCAGAAAAAACAATTGCTTATAAAAACCTATGATGCGTAATATATCTGTTAAATTTAGTTTAAACCAACATGGCAGCGTATTTCAATAATAAAAAATTAGATTTAAGACCAACAAAATAATTGACTGTTTTATAAAGAAACAGACTGATGCGTACTAACTTTTAAAATATTTCACCTTGTTACTGATTAATTAAATTAAACTTATTTAAGAATATTTATTTTTATTGTAACACATTTTTTCAAAATAAAACAGCTTACTTATCCAAATGCTGAAAATGTCCTTTGTTGCAAGCAGTAAAGATGAGCCCTTTTTGTTAGTTTATTTTGGATTTCGCTTAGAATCCTAGCGTTGATTTGGCTACAGGCTTGCCTTATTTATTATGAAGAAGGTCCTCCAAATCTCGAGGACCAGTTTACAAACCTTATCTTTGAAAAGACCCCATATGGAAAAATCCAGAGGAGTCATATCCGGTGACCTGGGGGGGCAACGTATTGTTTCGTTATTTACGATCCACTGATTTGGAATCCACTGGTTTGAAATTATTCAAAAACCTGGTACAATGACGATTTCTGTGGCCGGATGCGCCATCGTGCTAGTAGTACTCAAAATTAGATCGAACATCTAAAGGCAGATCATTCAAAAAATCTTGGAATGTATTTGTCAGAAAATTGTAATAGGTTAATCCGGTGAGAGTTTCTTGGAAGAAAACATTTATCCCGAATCTTTCTTGAAATGTTGTTTCTCGTTGAAAATGCTCATTTTCTTGTATCCACGGATAATGTAAGTTCCTGTTACCTGTTCCTGTACCATCCATTATTGCAAAAACGGCTTTCATCCGACCATACATTTTTTGCAAATATCAATATCACGCCGCCGGCGCGTCTTAGTAACCAAACTAAATTTAACAGATGTATTAAGCATCATGAACCGAACCGAACCGAACCTATGATAAAACGGTAAAAGTGCCAAAAAACTTAAATGCCATTTTTTTTGCATTAAAATACAAATAAATATGGACATGTGATACGTCGTAAAAATCATAAAGTTTTTTTGTTTTAAATTGAATAAAAATACAGTTCCGTATCTAAAAACAGTAACCTAATTGTAATATCTCGAAAACTAGACGTGGTAAATTTTCTTAAAAAATACCATATTGAAGAACGTCAAAAATGCAAAAAAAATCTTTACGATCTTTTTGTAAAAACTATACTTTTTGAGATATTTATTAAAATAGATTTGAGCAAACCCCCGTAGCTCGGCATATAATAGTTTTTTTTAAATATGAAACCAGATTTTTAATGTCTTCCAAAAACTGCTCATTTTATCTAATTTGAACAACCTTGTAGTTCTTATAGTTAACGAGATAGCAATAGTGACCCATGGCAATTAAGACACCTTGTATATATAAGATCTGAACACCGGTCTATTCTATCCACCGTGAGTGGAAACAGGGTATTAAGTGAGTAGGTAAAGCTGGAGGGACCATGATAAGGGGCCCAAAAACATTTGATATCATTATTTGTTGCTAATTTGTTGCAAATTTGTTGCGATAAAATTAATTTTATTGCTGTAGCCGTTTACGAGAAAATTGTGGTCCCCTCAGGTTTACCGTAAAGCTAGGGGGACCACGCATATCTTCAATTTGGGGCCAAGTACAAAACTAGTTTTTATGGCATTAATTGTTGCTCTGAAGGCCCAAGAATAATAACATTTTCAAAAAACTTACAGTTTTTCCTCCAATGGACAAAAAACTGTTTTTTTTTCAATAGAACTTGTGACCACCGGCACCAAATTTTTTTTTACTGGCATATAATTCTATGTATTTGTTGCTAATTTGTTGCGGTAAAACGGATTTGGTTGCTGCAGTGTTTATTAAAAAAAAGGCGGTCCCTCTAGCTTTACAGTAAAGCTAGGGAGACCACGCGTATCTCCGATTTGATAAGGAGTAGAAAGGTCAATTTTGCGGCATTATTTGTTGCTCGGAAGGCCCATCAACAATCAAAAGTAATATGGTCAAAAAAGTTAACCGTTATTTTTTTATAGGCAAAAAACCATTCTTTTAAGTAAAGCTATTGAAACCTGCCATATCTCGTCACTGGATTGAGCTATCGAGATGAAACAAAAACTAGATTTTGTTGCTCGCCTAATTCGAATTTCTTGCGGCAAAATCCACTTTGTTGCGGCCTTATTTTTGAAAAAGTTGTAATTTCGTAACTTTATAGGGGTCATAACTCAAAAATGAACTAGGGAGCCCAAAAGTTTCATATGCCGTTAAATAGAGGGTAACGAGTACTAATTAGTTGCGGAAGAACCAATTTTGTTGCTGTAGCCTTGTTCGAGAAATATGCGAAAAACTAGTTTTGGTAAAGTTAGGGGGACCAGCCATATCTCGTCACTGGATTGAGCTATCGAGATGAAACAAAAACTGGATTTTGTTGCTCGCCTAGTTCGAATTTGTTGCGGCAAAATCCATTTTGTTGCGGCCTTATTTTTGAAAAAGTTGTAATTTCGTAACATTGTAGGGCTCATAACTCAAAAATGAACTATGGGGGCTCAAGAGTTTCATATGCTTTTAAATAAAGGGTAACGAGTACTAATTAGTTGCGGAAGAACCAATTTTGTTGCTGTAGCCGTTTTCGAGAAATATGCGAAAAACAAGTTTTGGTAAAGTTAGGGGGACCAGCCATATTTCGTCACTGGATTGAGCTATCGAGATGAAACGAAAACTGGATTTTGTTGCCCGCCTAGTTTCAATTTGTTGCGGCAAAATCCATTTTGTTGCGGCCTTATTTTTGAAAAAGTTGTAATTTCATAACATTATAGGGGTCATAACTCAAAAATGAACTAAGGGGCCCAAAAGTTTCATATGCCCTTAAATAGAAGGTAATGAGTACTAATTAGTTGCGCAAGAACCAATTTTGTTGCTGTAGCCGTTTTCGAGAAATACGCGAAAAACTAGTTTTGGTAAAGTTAGGAGGACAAGCCATATCTCGTCACTGGATTGAGCTATCGAGATGAATCAAAAACTGGATTTTGTTGCTCGCCTAGTTCGAATTTGTTGCGGCAAAATCCATTTTGTTGCGGTCTTATTTTTGAAAAAGTTGTAATTTCGTAACATTGTAGGGCTGATAACTCAAAAATGAACTAGAAGGCCCAAGAGTTTCATATGCCCTTAAATAAAGGGTAACGAGTACTAATTAGTTGCAAAAGAACCAATTTTGTTGCTGTAGCCGTTTTCGAGAAATATGCGAAAAACTAGTTTTGGTAAAGTTAGGGGGACCAGCCATATCTCGTCACTGGATTGAGCTATCGAGATGAAACAAAAACTGGATTTTGTTGCTCGCCTAGTTCGAATTGGTTGTGGCAAAATCCATTTTGTGGCAGCCTTATTTTTGAAAAAGTTGTAATTTCGTAACATTGTATAGCCGGGTACTCATTAACGAACCACGAGCATCGATCAACGAACGCGATCTATTCGCTAATGTGGACGGCATTGTTCGGGGCTCGCAGCGCGATATCGAAACCTTAAATTAAAAGAAAGTACCCAGTAAATTTAAGACATAAATACACATCTCCTAAAAAAGTTTACCTACATAAATACACTTTTGAAATAAAAAAAAACATTTAAAAAAAATTGCTAAATCTATTTGTAATAGTTTACTTGTAAGAAAATTGTAAGTTGTCAGTCTTACTTTTTTACTCAAAAACTAATCTATCAATTTTTGAAATAATAACAATGCTGTAAAGGAATAGAAAAAACTCTTTTAAACCAGGTATCACTTGACCCACTTTCTCTCTCTAAAGTCCAGAGGTCAAAGCTACCCCAACTAGGAGTCGATAGATATAAATATTTTAAGAAAATAAAAATAATGTGTCCAAGGATTTTTTCAAAAATTTAGTTTAAATACTCATAATGGCATCCCGTATACGTTTTCTGTGAGCATATTACTTTAAATTAAAATTAATAATAATGATGATAACGAAAATGAGTATACGTATGTTTTATCGCTCCGCTCGCTGTTTTGTAAAAAGAGTTTTTGCTTTTATCTTTCTGGGCAATAAATTTTGTAGTATAAAATGGAAAATACTCACAAAAGAAGATGCGTGGTTTATATGTTACTAGCCTAAAACAAAATGGCTTTGCCAGTAAGTCCGACCAGTGGCGGATCCAGGATGTCCGGGAGGGAGGGGCCAAGAAGTAAAAAAACACAAAATAATTTTTTTTGCGGGATTTAATAAGAATTAGCTTTAAAGTTTACCACTATGGGCAAATAAAATGTGCCGCAGGCGAAAATTTAAGTAAAATCAGTTAAATTTAATTTAAAAAAATTGCGGCTTATGCATTGGTTATTTTTCTTCTGGAATTAAAAATTATAAGTTTTATGTCAAGGAGGGGGGAGGGCCAGGCCCCTCTGCCCCCCCCCCCTTAATTCGCCACTGAGCCCGACTCGCACAAGCAGCAGCGTAAAAAAAATTGCCTGAACCAGACAAAATAACCCAGAGAACATGTATAAGTATTAGGTCATTATTGAAAAAGGGTACCCCTTTCATGTTACCATCTAAAAGTAAATAAAAGTAAATTAGTGTTTAGTATATTAGTTATTTTTTTTGTACAAATAAAATTGCCTCCAATATAACTCTAAAGCACTACATTTAGTTTCATGCTGAAGTTGCTATTTGTTGTTACCATTTGTGTAAGACTGGTCCAAACGTCATACTCCGTTATCATAACCGGATAGAGGTTTGCAATCACTAAAATAAAAAAACCAATATATCATACGAATTTCAACATTATATTGCTCTATAAGTCTAGTTATGTTTATATAAAAATAAGTATCGCCGTCTGTTAAAAACAAATATTATTTCCTAATTTTTTTTTATAAAATAAAATTTTAAACGCGTACCCTGGAAGAGCGTCATTACCGTTATCAGTTTGTAATTTCTAAATATCTACCGCTAGAGGCGTCTTAAGCGAACGCGCGTGAATTGTTCGTATTCCTTCAACATCTCTTGTCCGATCATAAGTTGTTAGTATAGTGAGGTAAATAAAATATATTTTCTTTTCATTTTATATATATTTTATGTATAAAATTTCTTGTACAAGTAAAATTGCTTCCAATATTGCTCTAAAGCACTACATTTAGTTTGATGCTAAAGTTGCTATTTATTACTAATATTTGTGAAAGACTGGCCCAAACGTCATACTTCGTTATCATAAGTTTGCATCCACTAAATCAAAGTAACCTAATCTATCATACGAATTCAATATTGTATTGCCCTATAAGTCTAGTTTAATGTTATATGTATTATTAAAAACATATATTATTATTTTTTTTTTGAAAATAACATTTTATACGCGTACCCTGGTAGAGTGTCATTACCGCTATCATTTTGTAATTCCTAAATATCTACCGCTAGAGGCGCTTTAAGCGAGCGCGCGCGAATTGTTCTTATTCCTTCAACATCTCTCAATACAGATCGCAACGCCTGAGTAAAGCCACATCTGTTCTGTGCAGTTTTTAGCATTAATACGTGTATAGGTTAGCTTGTCCAATCATAAGTGGTAGTTACCGTTATCAGTAAAGTGAGGAAAACAAAATATATTTATTTTCCATTTTATACCACAAAATTTATTACCCAGAAAGAAAAAAGCAAAAACTCTTTTTACAAAACAAGCGGAGCGATAAAACATACGTATAATCATTTTCGTTATCATCATCATTATCAATTTTAATTTAAAGTAATATGCCCACAGAAAACGTATACGCATTATGAGTATTTAAAGTAAATGTTTGAAAAAATTCTTGGACACATTATTTTTATTTTCTTAAAATATTTATATCTATCGACTCCTAGTTGGGGTAGCTTTGATCTCTTGACTTTAGAGAGGGAAAGTGGGTCAAGTGATACCTGGTTTAAAAGAGTTTTTGCTATTCCTTTACAGCATTGATATTATTTCAAAAATTAATAGATTAGTTTTTGAGATATTCGCAATTTAAGTAAAAAAGTAAGACAGCTTACTATTTTCTTACAAGTAAACCATTACAAATAGATTTAGCAATATTTTTTTAAATGTTTTTTTTTTACTTAAAAAATGTATTTATAAACTTTTTCAAGAGATGTATATTTATGTCTCAAATTTACTGGGTACTTTCTTTTAATATAAGGTTTCAATATCGCGCTGCGAGCTCCGAACAATGCCGTCCACATTAGCGAATAGATCGCGCTCGTTGATCGATGCTCGTGGTTCGTTAATGAGTACCCGGCTTTACGTACAAATACGTAGCACAACTTACACTATCTAATATTAAAAAAAAAGAAGAAAGTATAAAGTTTTTGTAGTTTTAGGTCCGCTAGTGATCTTTGAAATATTTAATTTGGAAGAAAAGGCTGAATATTGCCAACTGAGCAAAAGTCCTAAAGGTTTTTCATTTAAAGTGTTGGTGGGAATCATCAATCAATAATAAAGAAATTATAGTAAGTGGACACTACACTGCATTTGGCTACAGAGGTGGATTTTGGAGCGAATTCAATGACTTTTGTATTGTCAAGACTGGCATTACACATACAAAATTAATTAAATATTATTTAATAAAGTTTTTTGAAGTGTAAACTTCTTTAGGCGCGTTTAGCAGTTTTGTGGGTAGTGAATTAAACTGAGCCGTTAGGCTTGGCTATGTAACGCTCATTCGGGTGAAATCGGCTCGAGTCGTCTAACTGTGAGAAACATTCAGCGAGCAATATCACAAAGTATATAGCCTATCGCAGCATAGGCACGATCCCGGCTTACGGACTTAGTTTACCAGCTAGCGCTTCGGATATCTGTAGTATACTTTGTGGCGATATAATGATGCAGATGAAGGCCAGTATACAGAAGAGTTAGGTTCGGTCCGCTTTACAGAATATGTTATGGGCCAGTATTATTAATTTCGCCTTGTTTAAGTTTACACTTCTGCCGTGTGGTCTTAAGCACACACATTTTTTTTTGTTTTTGTACTGCAACTTTCCATTTATATTTAAAATGACTTGCCCAGTGTTTAGCCAATCTACAACGAGTTAATAAAACTATGACCCCTCCGATATTACGAAATTTCAACTTATTAAAAGTCAGACAGCAACAAAATGGATTTTGCCGCAACAAATTAGAACTAGGCGAGCAACAAAATCCAGTTTTTATTTCATTTCGATAACTCGATCCAGTGACGAGATATGGCTGGTCCTCCTAACTTTACCAAAACTTGTTTTTCGCATATTTCCCGAAAACGGCTACAGCAACAAAATTGGTTCTTCCGCAGCTAATTAGTACTCATTACCCTCTATTTAACGGCATATGAAAATTTTGGGACCCCTAGTTCATTTTTGAGTTATGACCCCTACAATATTACGAAATTTCAACCTTTTCAAAAATAAGGCCGCAACAAAATGGATTTTTCCGCAACAAATTCGAACTAGGCGAGCAACAAAATCCAG
Organism: Aspidapion aeneum; assembly: GCA_963576565.1. Taxonomy (NCBI): domain Eukaryota; kingdom Metazoa; phylum Arthropoda; class Insecta; order Coleoptera; family Brentidae; genus Aspidapion; species Aspidapion aeneum. Next base: position 90,572,111 of record OY755038.1, read on the forward strand.
TTTTTGTTTCATCTCGATAGCTCAATGCAGTGACGAGATATGGCTGGTCCCCCTAACTTTACCAAAACTAGTTTTTCGCTTATTTCTCGAAAACGGCTACAGCAACTAAATTGGTTCTTCTGCAACTAATTAGTACTCGTTACCCTCTATTTAACGGCATATGAAACGTTTGGCCCCGTAGTTCATTTTTGAGTTATGACCCCTACAATATTACGAAATTTCAACTTTTTCAAAAATAAATTTGCAACAAAATGGATTTTGCCGCAACAAATTCGAACTAGGCGAGCAACAAAATCCAGTTTTTGTTTCATCTCGATAGCTCAATCCAGTGACGAGATATGGCTGGTCCTCCTAACTTTACCAAAACTTGTTTTTCGCATATTTCTCGAAAACGGCTACAGCAACAAAATTGGTTCTTCAGCAACTAATTAGCACTCATTACCCTCTATTTAACGGCATATGAAACTTTTGGGCCCCCTCGTTTATTTTTGAGTTATGACCCCTCCGATATTACGAAATTTCAACTTATTAAAAGTCAGACAGCAACAAAATGGATTTTGCCGCAACAAATTAGAACTAGGCGAGCAACAAAATCCAGTTTTTATTTCATTTCGATAACTCGATCCAGTGACGAGATATGGCTGGTCCCCCTAACTTTACCAAAACTAGTTTTTCGCATATTTCTTGAAAACGGCTACAGCAACAAAATTGGTTCTTCCGCAACTAATTAGTACTTGCTACCCTCTATTTAACGGCATATGAAATTCTTGGGCCTCCTAGTTCACTTTTGAGTTATGAGCCATACAATGTTACAAAATTACAACTTTTTCTAAAATAAGGCCGCACCAAAAAGGATTTTGCCGCAACAAATTCGAACTAGGCGAGCAACAAAATCCAGTTTTTGTTTCATCTCGATAGCTCAATCCAGTGACGAGATATGGCTGGTCCCCCTAACTTTACCAAAACTAGTTTTTCGCATATTTATCGAAAACGGCTACAGCAACAAGTTTGGATCTTTCGCAACTAATTAGTACTCATTACCCTCTATTTAACGGCATATGAAACTCTTGGGCTTCCTAGTTCATTTTTGAGCTATGACCCCTACAATGTTACGAAATAACAATTTTTTCAAAAATAAGGCCGTACCAAAATGGATTTTTTTTGTTTGAAACTCGTAGACAATGATTGTGTAGAAATAAAATTTCGGACTTCCAGTGTCTTTATTTATTTTAAAACACGACGTTTCGGTTAGTAAGTATCTCTAACCGTTATCAAGTGTAAACTAGTAAAATGGATTTTGCCGCAACAAATTCGAACTAGGCGATCAAAAAAATCCAGTTTTTGTTTCATCTCGATAGCTCAATCCAGTGACGAGATATGTCTGGTTTCAGTAGTTTTACTTTAAAAAATGGTTTTTTGCCTATAAAAAAATAACGGTTAACTTTTTTGACCTTATTACTTTTGATTGTTGATGGGCCTTCTGAGCAACAAATAATGCCGCAAAATTGACCTTTCTACTCCTTATCAAATCGGAGATACGCGTGGTCTCCCTAGCTTTACCGTAAAGCTAGAGGGACCGCCGTTTTTATAATAACCACTGCAGCAACCAAATCCGTTTTACCGCAACAAATTAGCAACAAATACATAGAATTATATGCCAGTAAAAAAAATTTGCTGCCGGTGCAAGTTCTATTGAAAAAAAAACAGTTTTTTGTCAATTGGAAGAAAAACTGTAAGTTTTTTGAAAATGTTATTATTGATTATTCGTGGGCCTCCAGAGCAACAATTAATGCCATAAAAACTAGTTTTGTACTTGGCCCCAAATTGAAGATATGCGTGGTCCCCCTAGCTTTACGGTAAACCTGAGGGGACCACAATTTTCTCGAAAACGGCTACAGCAACAAAATTTATTTAATCGCAACAAATTAGCAACAATTAATGACATCTATTGTTTTTGGGCCCCTTATCATGGTCCCTCCAGTTTTACCGACTCGTATTAAGTGGAACTTTGACAGCACCCAACGATTATAAACACACAGGATTGCTTATTTCCATTTAACTCTATGTTAGCGTCACTCAGCGAGACGAACAGTATCTGCTTACGTCACCAGCGGACCAGTTGCTTTGTTTGTATTGAGAGTTCGTGTGATTTTAAGGTGTTTTTGACGTTTTTACCTCCGTTTTTTTGAGTTTTTTCATTTATTTGACGGTGTGGTTGACTACTTAGGAGGTAAATCTGAGGGCACGGCAGTGCCTCGCCAAGTTCACGCGCCGTACCATCTTTTCTTAAAACATTTCACCTATCTAAAACTCTACTTCGGAATGAGCTACGAATCTCAAACTTTGCACAGTCGTAGATCTCCATGGAGTTAACAATCCCTTCATGTTTAGTTTAAAAGTACTGAAGTAGTTACGAAATGTCAAAAAACGTCGAAATTTTATCTCACTCACTCACTCATGTATAGATCATCAAAATTCTACTGTACTTCCAGACATGCTACAAAGCTGAAATTTGGCAGACTGATAGAAATTATGACCAAACCTCTGGAAAAAATCAAAAAAACCCCAAAATTCTAATTTACTTCCCTCCCCTATACATGTAAAGTTATGTAAAAGTAACATTGCCCACTTTCGGACACGCTGGAGAGCTGAGCTTTGGAAGACTGATAGGAACTATGATAAAACTAAAGGAAAAAATTTAAAAACACCAAGATTTTAATTTACTTTCCTTCCCTATAAATGTAAAGTTATGTAACATCAACATTGCCTACTTTTAGGAACACTAGAGAGCTGAGCTTTAGAAGGCTGATAAGAACTATGATAAAAGCATAGGAAAATATAAAAAAACTCAACATTTTTAATAAGGCATTTCAAAAGTTTTGAACAATATCCCGTATATTTTATTACTTTAAAACTTAAATATTATCCAAATCTTTTAAAAAAGCAGTGAAATCGTAACAAAAACATTTCGTGTAAAAAAAGCCAAGTACGCGAAAGTGGTATTCCGTAAAAAGAATTGAGATAAAAGTAAAGCCAAGTTCTAGAATACAGATATAATATAGAAGTTATTAGAAACATGTTAGAGGAGAAGGAGTGAAAACGGGCGCTGGGTGGGATAAAAACAACTCATAACACAAACAATGTAAATCATTTGAAAAAAAACTTATGAAAATCTATTGATTTAAAGCATAAGAAGTTGAAAAACACATCTTATTTGGCTGTTTTTCCAAAAACTCACTAGTTTTTGATATAATAATATAATAAATATTGCAATTTTAGATCTGAAATATCAAATAAATACCTTTTTGTTACTACATAATATAAGTGTATTTTATTATATCCGCAACAAAAACAATAAATTATACATCTAATGATTTGAATTGATTAAACTTTTAGAAAAAATCCTACTTCTATTGTAAAACTTTCAACTATTTAAAAAAGAAACATATCGTCTGGTAGGAAAATTCAGCTCTCAGAGCAAACTCTTGATTTATTAAATCATTTGTTGAATGAATGAAATTATTAATTATATTTACTACTATCACGAATAAAAAATTTGTTTGCAAATAAGTAAGAAAAAAGCGGGAAAAACTCACGATTGCAATGTGTATTAAATGAAGCGCGCTGAGCAGAGGTCCACTAGTGACGTAAGCAGGGCGCCGCCTACCGCTGAAAGATTCGAGCTAATAAGCAATCCTGTGTGTTTATAATCGTTGGACAGCACCAGCCAGGGCTATCAAAATGGACGGGCCACGATCCTCCACTTTGTTGACGTCACATCCGGGGCTGATTTTTTTTTGATGGTCACGTTACGACACAGCTGATTGTCTTTAAAATTTTAAAGTTGGAATGACGGTTCATGGATATTTGATTTTTTGTTAAATAAAGCCGTTTTTGAGATTGTTTTTACTTCATTCTGGCAGAACAATTTTTTTTAAATGTATAGTAAGCCCTAATTTTTCATAGCCGCTTCATTAGCTCACACAAAAATTAAGTTTAAAGCAGAAGCGAATGTGACAATCACATATGACAAAGTCAAATACATGTCAAATATAACAGTTGGCATGTGGTACATGGCGGGTAATTTGAATTCAAAATAACGAATGCTAAATTTTGAAGATTTTAGCCTTTTAATCCTGTTGCTTCCTTACAAACCTTTGGTGGAATATCGGGATGGTGTCTGAGAATATTTCACTGAAATTTTGCGGAAATCTGTAGTGCCATTTTGAAAATATCATAAAAAAACGTCTACCTCCCATAAGACCCAATGTAAAATTCAGCCCCGGGAGAACAGCTGATTTTTTCAGGGTCGTGGCCTCTATTTTTGTGTTGGCCTTGCTTAAACTTAAGTGGAACTAGTTATTAAGACGCAAGGACTGTACACAGAGAACAGGACGGTCCACTTCCATAAGCCCCATATATACCAAATTTCGCTACGTCACAAAATCCTCAAGGTGTCGAGCCATCCTTCTATGAACCTACTCATCCTTCTCAAAAGACCCTTGATCTGTTTGATAGGGCGGTCTTTCCTTTTCTATTCAGATTAAATGAAAAAGGATAACTGAACTTATTGATTTTTTCGCGAATCTAAAGTGAGGTTAATTTTTCCGTGCATTTCGCATTTTTATAACGAGTCGTTAAATACCGAGATGAATTCCATCAAAGGAGCATGCGCCAAAATTAACGTCAAAATGTCTAATTTAAATTATTGGCGCGAATACCGGGATTGGCGCGAGATCGAAGAGCTTAACGTATAATAAAAAATTCAAGGTATAAAATAGTGGTCAATTCTAATTTTTAGGTATGATTTTATGTCGGTACCGGGTGGTTTTTTATAACCGGAGCACTCAGCAACTTTATCATTGAAAATAAATTGAGATTTTTTGGTTAATTATGACAACTTTAAAAGCCACCATAATTTTTTTCTATCCGTCACCATGTACATAGTGTCCCAAATTCAATGTTTTTGGGGGGTTTCGGGTATTTCTAGAGGGGCTAAAAAAACTGATCCCCCTTTGATATAGCAAGCCGTTTTTAAACTACGGGGTGTTTTTAAAAAGTCTGCATTTTGGGAAGGGGTCTATAACTTGTTTATTTATTAATATTTTTAATTTCTGTGAAAACATTCTTAAGACACTTTTTTAAGAGGAATTCAACTGTTAAATTAAATTTCATTTGTCATGTTTAGTTTTTGAGATATCACATAAAATTAATTTTTCTTTATGGTAGGATCCCTTTATTTCTTTACATTTTTGTATTTTTTTATTTATTTTTACCACATATTTTAGTTTGCTTAATGGGTGAACAAGTTTCCCAACTTGTTTTTATTTTTGTAAATAATTATATTCTCTAATTTTCACTTAAAATTAGAGAAGCTATCTCTCTTAGTTTTTAAATATTTTTGGGTTACATTTTCTACGCTTACAAGCGTTTTTAGAATATTATTTTGAGTTACTTTACGCTATATCTTTCCATATTTTAAATTTAAACTTCGCGCGCTTCTTCCAGCAATGAAGGATTTGAGATAAGCGGCTAAATTCGGCCTAGCAGACGAAAACGCGGATTGTCTGCGAGAACAACTCAACCACGCGCCACGTGCAAGGAAAGTCACCGCACCGCTATTATTTTATATTAAAATTGTGGAAACTATTAATTTTACGCTTTAGTTTATTAGATATTAGTGTTTGGAACATTTTGAACTATAGAACAATGGAGAGTCTGGTACTTCGCGTATAATAGGGCTGGCCAGCCAAGTAGCTACAAAAGACATCTAATGGTAAGTCGTTTCTTGATAATTTTTCATTGCTGCGCTATTTTTAGTATTTAAGTTTTTAGGCTTTTTTTCCCTGTTGGAGCCCTGTGGAAAGATACAGTCCCTCTTAACTCCCCCACGTTTTTCTCGAGCTATCTCGAGTGGTCCTTCGGTATATTTTATTTTCTACAGAAGGCCTAACCTCACCATTTGGTCCAGGTTCGAGCCTGATAACAGGACCCCGGGAAAAATTAAAGTCTAAATCGCATTTTGTTAAAAATAAAATTTTTAATAAATACGCATGACCTTGATCTTTTTGCTGTGCTAGCAGTAAAAATAACAAGTAAAAAAGTACCGAACGCGCATTGTTTTCGCGCATTTCCTACCTCTTTTTGGCTTGGCGTCACCTGCACGTAGGAAAAGTTTCCACCACATCGCTGTAAATGATATTAGAGAGGTAAATGAGACTTGTTTACATTTTTTATCGCCTATTTTCTTTTCTTTTTAAACGCTTTTAATTTTTAAATATTAAAAATTTCGGAAACTAATCGTTCACCTGTTTTAACGGAGTTTTTTAAAAACATTACAATGAGCACGCAACTTAAGAAGTTAGAAGCACTCCGTAATGTGCAACATAATCGCCTTAATACTCTTCATAACTTAGCTAATGCTTGCCTAACGGATGATACAAAAAAACCGTGTTTACAGGTTCGACTTATCGACCTTGATGAAATTAAAGAAACATTTTTTATTTATCAAAATCAAATAATAGAGGCTTATTCGGCAAGTCCGGAGAGACTGGAAGAAGAAAATGAACGCCTTACTGAGTTTGACGACAGCTTCTATGATATTAAAAGAATTCAAAAACAACTATTTGAGGTGAAAATTGAAGCTCCTCAACCTCAAAACTTAACGCAAATTTCAAATTCTTCTGATCCAGACCGCTTTATGGCGTCTTTAATGCCAAGACTGCGCATTGTCGAATTTCATGGCGACATCACTAAGTTTCCAACCTTTCTAGATATGTACAATAGTTCTGTACACAATAATCCTAGTATTCCTACAAACGCTAAATTTAATTTGTTACTGTCCTACCTCAAAGGACCGCCTTTAAACGTAGTTAAACATTTACAAATAACCGACGCTAATTATATAATCGCTTACAATACGCTTCTAAAACGCTATCATAACCCCCGCTTATCGGCTCAAACTTATTGGCGCTCCGTGTATAATTTTCCCGCTCTCAAAGACGACAATCCAGAAACGCTGCGCACGCTGCTTGATGTTTTTTCAGAAAACATTGAGGCTTTAAAAACTCTAAATTACGACACTGATCAATGGTGTTTTCCGCTCGCCAACATTTTACTAGATAAATTGCCTGAGGTACTACTTTCGCGCTTTGAACTAGCTAATTCTAGGTCTAATGAAATGCCCAAATATCAAGAAATTTATAATTTCCTTGAAAGTCAAGGTAATTCGCTTTATTCGCTACAATCTAAAAATAGATTTAACAATAATAAACAGTTTTATAAAAATAACGCCTCGCCTTATTACACAAAAACGCTACTTGGTACGGAAAATACTCATTCTAAAGATAGATGCGCTTTTTGTGATTCTAACACACATTCAATATATTTATGTCACGCATTTAAAGGTAAATCTGCCTACGAACGCTATGCGTACGCTAAAAATAAAAAACTATGTTTAAATTGTTTAAGCTCAATACATTTCACAAATTCTTGTCAAAGTCTACGCTCATGTCGCTATTGCCCTGGTAATCAAAGACATCACTCATTAATTCATTTTGAGCGAAATTATAATTGCGCTAATTCTCAAAATCAAAATAGATCACATTTTGATGCTAACGTGAATTTCTCACAAAATCCCTCTAATATTTCTCCCAACGCATCTCCAAGTAGTGCACCACGTGGTTACTTCGCCAGCCAGCAAAGTTTTAGATCCCCGGCTACTGGTTGTCCGCTTCAAAATTACTCTACTCAAAATAAGTTCCCTCAAAGTGCCTCTTCTCAAAATAATCAAAATTTTACTTCGACGTCTTCAGGTTCTAACCCCACGCATTGTGGTTTTATTTCTGCGCAATCGCAAGTTTTATTGTCAACTATCCTCGTAAAAATTCAAGATGTCCGCGGTAACTTTCAAACCGTTCGAGCCGTGTTAGACAGCGGTTCGCAAAACACTTTTTGTTCTCAAAAATTAGCGCAACAATTGGGCCTTCCAAGACAACCCTTATGTTCAAATATACAGGGGGTTGGAGGCAACTCTCTTACTTCTGATCTAGGATCGATTTTTATTAAAATTTGTAATTTTCAAAAACCAGATATTTTTGTGTCTACGCAAGCAATTATTTTGCAAAAAGTTTGTACTGATTTACCGTCAGTAAAAATAAATACAGAAAATTGGCATTTTATAAAAAATTTACCCTTAGCAGATCCCACTTTTTACAACCCTTCGCCTGTAAATTTACTAATTGGTATGGATCTATTTCCACTAATTATACAGGGTGAAAAAATCGCTAGCGATGATCCAAATCATCCCTTTGCTATGGGAACTATTTTCGGCTATATTTTGATGGGACAAATAAATCAACCCTTAATTTCTACCCCGCCAATTAATGCTCTTTTTTGTCAAAATGAAAATGACTCGCTTTCGCAATTAATTTCAAAATTTTGGGAAACCGACTGCGTCCCCCAAAAAACTCATTTGAAACCAGAGGATGAAATTTGTGAAAATTATTTTAAACAGAGCGTGTCGCGTAATCAAGACGGCCGGTATACTGTCTCCCTTTCCTTTCGCACATTTGAAAATCCACCACAGTTTCCCGCAATAAAACAAGTCGCGCTAAATCGTTTCTTATCTTTAGAAAAAAAACTGCTTCGCGATAAAAACTTGTATTGTGAATATTCTAAATTTATGAATGAATATTTGGAATTGGGTCATATGGACTATGACTCAGAAAAAGAAGACGATTCAGACAGCTATTTCATTCCACATTTCGCTGTTGTTAAAAATGAAGCTATCACTACTAAGACAAGGGTAGTTTTTAATGCGAGTATTACTGACCCCTTTACGCATATTTCGCTCAATCAAGTATTATTATCGGGTCCAAAACTACAAAAAGATATTATTCAAATATTATTACATTTTCGCCTTAACCCTGTGACGCTCACCTGCGATATTCAAAAAATGTATCGTGGTATAAATATCAACCCTGATCATCAAAAATACCAAAAAATATTTTGGCGGTTTAACCCTAATGAAAAAGTTTCCGTTTTTAAACTACGAACTGTTACTTACGAAGTGAACTGTTCACCATATCTCGCTTTACGCACCCTTCAGCACTTAGCTGAGTCCGAATATGATAACTACCCTCACGCTGCTCAAGTTATACTTAACGATACCTATATTGATGACGTCACTACTTCATGTAAAACGGTTCAAGAGGCGTTAAATTTGCAGCATGAGCTTACGGAGTTATTAGGAAACGCTGGCTTGAAATTACACAAATGGTCTAGCAATCGCTCAGAAGTGATCTCTCATTTAGATCCCTCCTTAGTCAACCCCGCAGTTTTATCTCTCGATTCGGATGACGTCACTAAGGTCTTAGGCCTGTGCTGGCATCCTTCATACGACGAGTTTCGATTTAACATATTACCTAATCAGCAAAGCTGTACTAAAAGGACGCTTCTCTCTTTTTTAGCACGCTGCTATGACCCCCATGGGTATCTTACCCCAGTAACATTCACTTTAAAATATTTGATTCAACAAATTTGGTTACTTGGTATTTCCTGGGACGCCACGCCTACTTTAGAAATAGTTCGTCAGTGGACACTCTATCAATCTGAATTTCAAGTTTTAGAAAAATTTAGTTTACCCCGCCACATTGACATCACCAACGCCGAATCCATCGATCTCTGTGGTTTTTGTGATGCGAGTGAACGAGGGTACGCATGCGTAATATACTTACGTGTCTTACGAAACGCTAAATATCACATATATTTTGTTCTTGCGAAAAGTCGCATCGCTCCACTTAAAAAATTTGTTAGTATTCCGAGAATAGAACTTCTAGCCGCTACTCTTTTATCTGAGGTCTTAAAATACACATATGATATATTCATAAAAAGGTTCACAATAAATAATATTTACGCTTTTTCGGACGCAATGGTTGTTTTACACTGGATAAAATCCCATCCAAGTAAATGGAAAACTTTTGTCGCAAATCGTGTTAGTCTTATCCAAGATAATATTAATCCAGAATGTTGGTTATATACCCCCACCTTTCTCAATAGTGCCGATGTAGCCAGCCGCGGCTGCTCGCCGAGTGAGCTTTTAAATCATCCCCTATGGTGGGCCGCCCCTAGTTTTTTACAAGAATCTTTCGATAAATGGCCAACAAAAACCCCGCAAGTCAAAATAAATGACAGTTTAGAGACTGAGGAACGAAAAAATGTTGCTCTGATTTCTTGTGACCGAATAACGGAAAATTTTTTAGATTCGCTTTTAAATAATAAATCCGATTTTTACGCTATTCCACTACTTTTAGCCCGCAGTTTACGATTCATAAATAATTGTAGACTATCCGCAGACGTCAGAAAAAAGACAAATATAGATTATATCGATCTCTTTAACGCTTTAAAATGTTTGGCTAAGCACGAACAACAAAAATACTTTTCTGAAGTAATTCTTAACCTTCAAAACCAGAAAAAATGCATAAAACCCATACAAAAATTGAATCCCTTTTTAGACCAGGATGGTCTTATAAGAGTTGGAGGACGCATTCAACAAGCCATGACTATTTCTTACGGACAAAAACATCCTCTTCTTTTACCCAAGGAAAGTAGACTTTCTTATATTTTTATTGAATATATGCACAAAAAATATTTGCATGTTGGAGTGCAAACAGTCCAATATCTCATTAGTCAAATTTTTTGGATTTTATCTGCCAAACGCTTAATTAAAACGGTTTTATCCAAATGTGTTCGTTGCTTTCGCGTCAAACCGCATTCTTATGAGCAAATCATGGGACAAATTCCGTCCTACCGCTTGATTCCACAAAAGCCTTTTACTTTTAGTGGAGTAGATTTTAGTGGTGCTATACCTATCACTCTCAGTAAACACAGAGGTGTAAAAACACAAAAAGCATATATCTGCCTTTTTATTTGTCTAAATACTAAAGCTTTACATCTCGAGTTAGTGTCAGATCTAACTTCGGACGCTTTTTTAGCTGCGCTACGTCGCTTTGTTGCCCGAAGAGGTTACATAAAAACTCTTTTTTCAGATAATGGCACAAATTTCGTTAAATCAAGCAAAGAATTGCTTGATCTTGCAAGAAATGCTTGCACGCAACAAGCTATCGCCTGGAATTTTATCCCTCCATCAGCTCCCCACTTCGGCGGTCTTTGGGAGTCAGGGATAAAATCAGTAAACTCACTTAATTCGTACCATTGGCTCGCAAATTCTAAGTTATGAGGAGTTGTACACGGTTCTTTGTCAAATTGAGGCGATTTTAAATTCTCGCCCCTTGACCCCGCAATCTACCGACTGTAACGATCTACAGGTTTTAACACCGGGACATTTTTTAACACATGGACCTTTAGTTTCTGTTCCTGATGAAGATTTTTCAAGTAAACCTGAGAATCGGTTATCGCGATGGAACTTGGTCCAACGAATACAAGCCGATTTTTGGCGTCGTTGGAGCCAAGAATTTTTACATACCCTTCAAGTACGAAATAAATGGTTGGAACCATGCGCAGAGCCAAAAATAGGTACCCTCGTTCTTATCAAAGACGAGTTATCACCGCCCCTTCAATGGCGGGTAGGTCGCATTATTGAAATTTTTAAAGGGCCTGATGGGCACGCTAGGGTGGCAAATGTTCGTACCGCGTCCGGTATCTTTAAACGACCTTTAGTCAAGCTTTGCCCCCTTCCAATTGATTCAGATTCACCTACCGAAAAATGATGCTCATTTTGGTGGGCCGAATGAACAAGTTTCCCAACTTGTTTTTATTTTTGTAAATAATTATATTCTCTAATTTTCACTTAAAATTAGAGAAGCTATCTCTCTTAGTTTTTAAATATTTTTGGGTTACATTTTCTACGCTTACAAGCGTTTTTAGAATATTATTTTGAGTTACTTTACGCTATATCTTTCCATATTTTAAATTTAAACTTCGCGCGCTTCTTCCAGCAATGAAGGATTTGAGATAAGCGGCTAAATTCGGCCTAGCAGACGAAAACGCGGATTGTCTGCGAGAACAACTCAACCACGCGCCACGTGCAAGGAAAGTCACCGCACCGCTATTATTTTATATTAAAATTGTGGAAACTATTAATTTTACGCTTTAGTTTATTAGATATTAGTGTTTGGAACATTTTGAACAATAGAACAATGGAGAGTCTGGTACTTCGCGTATAATAGGGCTGGCCAGCCAAGTAGCTACAAAAGACATCTAATGGTAAGTCGTTTCTTGATAATTTTTCATTGCTGCGCTATTTTTAGTATTTAAGTTTTTAGGCTTTTTTTCCCTGTTGGAGCCCTGTGGAAAGATACAGTCCCTCTTAACTCCCCCACGTTTTTCTCGAGCTATCTCGAGTGGTCCTTCGGTATATTTTATTTTCTACAGAAGGCCTAACCTCACCAATGGGTTTAAAATATTTTAATATAAAATTATAAAAATAAAAAATAATAAAGAGGTGATTAAAAAATAAAAATAAAGAAAACAATAAAAAAAATAAAATATTGAGTGTGATTCATCATTTTAAAGGAAATTTTAAGCTGCTTTTAAAAATCGAATAAAAAAAGAGTTATTCTGTAAGAAAAATAACAACTTTATGCAATATTTTAAAAACCAAAAGAGATAAATAAAAACCGTTTACATCTGTCAATTCTTCAAGAAAAGATCTATAAGAAAGCTATTTACACAAAAACAAAATTTTCATAAACAAAAAAGTTATAGACCCGCTCCCAAAATGCAGACAAAAACACTCCGTAGCTTAAAAACGGCTTGCTATCTCTAAATGTGGTTTTCACCTTTAGGCTTCTCTTGAAATTTGAGCATCGCAAAGGGGGGTCAGTTTTTTTTCTCCCCTAGAAATACCCGACACCACAAAAAAACAACGAATTTGGGACACCCTGTGCAGGGTGTAACAATGAAGTCGATTTTTTGAGAGGGAACACCCTGTATATTTTTGCATTTTAAGATTCGTCTTCTCTTTCTGATTTCAAAAATATACAATATCTACGTGCTGCGATTAATATTTTTTGAGGTATATGCAGTATTTCTTATATATGATCTTATGCGTTTCACGTTTATTTTGTTTTGCCATGGGAGTATTGACTCTCAACTCCAATGTTTCTTCAAGTATTTGTTGATTGTGTTTGTATTTTAAATCATCATCACACAGATCCAAGTTTTTTGGGAAGGAGCATTTACATTCTAGGCATCTAAACATAAAAACACTTTCTGCATAGGAATACCTTTGTTTTTGTATGCCATGTTTACTTTGACAGTGTTTATTCAAATTAAATTGGGCACTAAATAATTTGTCACACAACTTGCACGTCACCGGCATTTTCACAGCACAAAAACGACGAATTTTCATAAAAAAGAACTGGAAATTATTAAAGTTTTACTGTATAAAACACGAGTCGTTAAATCCCGAGATGAATTCCAAGACGTGCGCAAGCGTTGATCTGTCACTTCTGCCAACCCATCAACTGAGAGATATTTCAGTATGGTTTTATACAGTAACACTTTAATAATTTCCAGTTCTGTTTGATGAAAATTCGTCGTTTTTGTGCTGTGGAAATGCCGGTGACGTGCAAGTTGTGTGACAAATTATTTAGTGACCAATTTAATTTGAATAAACACACTCTATGTTACACTTCTGCAAAAGGTCCACTCAAGCACAAAAAAAGATCCCAATAGAAAATGTTGCCAAAATGGCAGTTACACATTTATCCAAAACAAACCTGACAAAAAACTTTCCACTTTCTTTTCCCTTTGAGCTGATACCTAGTTCATTTAAATCAAGATGATTTTTTAAGGTCAAAATACTTGGCATTCCATCAAAACTAACATTAGCTCTCCCCTGCTGCCACAATTCATAACAGCACAGAAACTAATAATAATGATTCAAACTGAGTAAAAAACTGGAAAAAAAGTAAAAAAAAACAGAAGTAAATAAAAACATAACCTGACTTTTGAACAAAACATGGTCCCTTTTATTTGAGATTTACTGGCTTCAATTGATTTTTTTTAAGAAAAACGAATTTTTCCCATGTGTACAAAGGTTCAATACTTAAAACAGCATCTTTGTTGTAAATTAAATCGTTTCACTTTTTTTAAAAATTACGTTTTTGTTAACATTGCGGCTTATGGGAAAACGCTTTGTTTGTCCTATGGCGACCATCTTGGATCGAAAAACAGCTGATCGTGACAGTTCGTTAGACAAGCTAATTTATTTTAAGGGAAAAAATTTGTGGAATCTTGGTTTTGTATTGTTATTTTCGATATTTTAAACAATTTTCGGAATCGCAAAATCCCAGGAGCATCCTGTGCGGTTTCTGAGTTTTTTTAAATTTCCACCTTCCAATGACTGTTCCCAAGACTATTTTGCAAGAGTGGCTAAGGCGTTGTGGAAAAGACAATATGGATCCCACGAAAGCATTTCTACAGAACAGTTTTCGAAATTCCTTTTCAAGATAAATTGCTAGGTAAATATAATTTTTAAAATTCTTTTAAATCTATTTAGGGCCACATTCTTTAATTATGTAAGGTTAAAATTCAGGATCTTTTGCCGCCCTTCTCCTGTCGTAACGCATTTTCAAGAAAAATATAAAAAAAATCATTCAGTGTATAGTCCTTGCCATAGGCAGTTACACTTTTGTGACTTTGACATAAACATACCTATTTCCGAGCCTATTTCCAAGCATATTTCCTAACCACAAATATATTAAAAATTAAATATGTTGTGTAGGTATACCTTATGTTGTGTTAAGCCTAAATCATTTAGTTGTAATCTGCAGAGTTTTTTAAGTGCTGGGTGGAAAAAAAAATATGCCACTTTAGTCAAACTCAGTATGTAGGTGTGGGCACAATAGATCCATATGTGGTCACAGTGCATGGAGGTCCAGAAGGGCCTGCCACCACTTTCGAATACATACATACCTTATGTTGACAAAAAAAATGTTCTCATAAAAACAACTCAACAACATACCATTTTTCAGATTTTTTGATAAAGAAATAGGTTAAAAATGTCACAAAAGTGTAACCACCTATGGCCAAGACTATGACACAAAGATAACCCTCCCCCCCAGAGATTACTTAATGTAACACTAAGCCGCATGTGAATTTATTTAGGCCTGTGTGTTCATCTATGAACAAGGAGTGATCAGCTGAACCAAATTTGTTCACCATCCTACAGGACTTTAATTAATTCTTGATCCTGTAGTGTATTGTAGTGTCCTATGGAGTCCTGTAGACCTACTGTGGGCAGCTGATCACCCCTTGTCTATGAAGAAACCTCTACAACCACAAAAATTAGACATTAAACATACTTTTTAATTTTTTTTTCTGTAAATGTGCAATTTAATTGTTTTTCTGTTTTGTACTAATTTGACTCCAATAATAGTGAAGTTATCAATAGTGCCAACTTAATTTGGGACACCTACTGTAATTTTGACAAAAATGTCATAACAAAATAATACTTGGACAATTTCTAAAACCTCATGTTTTTTTGTGAATTCCATATATACTAGAGTACAAAATTTACACTGTAGAAACTCACTATTTTTAAAACAGTTCCTTATATATGTTTTTTTATTACAGGCTTATGTACTTCCAAAACAATACTAAGGAATACATCTGTGCCAAGTCAAAACCTATCAGTGAAACCAATAGAAGTTGATCCTGAAGAGCCAACTGCAGGTACAAGCATCGAAATCAAGGAACATTTGCTGGTTGATGTTGGTACAAAAGAAAACTACTTAGTTAAAGTCTGATTTTTTTTTGTTTTGTGCAAATTGATAGAGTTATTGTTGAATTTTTTGTATCAGAGTCTGCTATTGTATGAAAATGAGTATTCAGTTGGTTTGTGACTGTTAGTGTGTGTCTTTAATAGTTTCAGAATCTATTCTAAGTTTAATTTAGTTGTTTTCTTTGCCTCCCCAATAATTTATTTATAATGTTCTAAGTTTTTGTTTTGTCAATTTTATCAATTTTAGTTTTTGCACAATGGAGATTTTGCTTTAGCACAGTTTTTTTAAAGATATATTTATATTTTTTATATATATTATTAAAATGTAATATATTATTATATTTTTTTCAATTCTTTAGAAGCTAATGTCACTTAATAAAAATAAAATGATGCTGAGAAGTAAAAAGGTCTTGCAGTTGGGTAAAAAATACTAGGACATTTCTTAGAAAGGTAAAATACCTACATGTCCTAGATTTTTTGCCCCCATGGTTCATTCTTCTTACATCTCATTTATCAAATTCAGGATTTGTTATCCTGATGTTTATGGTAACAAATTCCTTATTGCTTCTAATCAATAACCCCACTTAATATTGTATACAGGTTTGTTATATTTTTGCTATTATGAGTGTTATAACAAAAAAATTCTAAAAATGTATACAGATGCCTAAAGACTTTATCTACTTAGATAATTTCTAGTATTATAAATCAATAAATATAATAAATTTGGTCGAAATTAAAATAGGAAAATAACTTTTATTTAATCATTTTATTTTTTATCTTTAAATATGTAAACATGTATCCTGAGATGATATCTTTGGGGGCACTAACATATACCTCATAAAATCAAACCTATATGTAACATTTAGATGAAGCAATAGGTTAAAATACTGATAACTACAAATTGCTTCAACAGGACAAAAAGTGAGATTTTAATTACTAAAATAATAAGGGACAAAATATACACACCTCAGTAGGTACACATGTTATTTATTACCTTTTAAACATAGCAATGTTGTAGAACACTCTACATCAGTTGAAAGAAAAAACTGTATAATGTAGCGACAAAACATTTAATTTATCATGTCATGTGGAATGAGGTTTCATACTGTACAAATGACATGATAACTGAACATTTTTGCCAACAATATCTCGTTTTTACCAAAGACGGTCAGTTTATGGTCCTTGGTTTTTTCTATTCAACTGATGTGCCATGTTCTACCACAAGCCGCTACTGACAGAAAGTGAATATTTCTTAAGTGCAAAAAATACCTCTGGCCCTGTTGCTGATCAATAGCAAAAACTTTGTACAGGGACTTAATAAACCATATTTTTGTTGACCCTGTTAGTCCTTAAAGGTTGTGCCAGGTCCTGATTCTTATCAATCCTGAGTGGTCATTAAAAGTGTCGAGATATTGTATAGGTCCTTACATATTGATGAGCTTTAGGTGGTACTACTAAGTGCTGAAATGTATGCACTGTTCTACAGGAATTAGCTATAAATTTTTGGTCCTGTAGTGGATTGCAGGGTGCATGTATACTGCTTAAGCTAGAATGCCGCTATCTACCTATAAAATTTTCCTAGTTTTGATTAAAAAAACCTGAAAAATAATATACAAATGCTACTTTCTGATAATGGTAAGTTAATTGCTTCTTAAAAACCATAAAAGCTTAAGAAGATTTGCTAATAGAAATTGATAAGTAGAATAATTTAGTGATTAAGACAGCAAAAAGCCGGGCAATATAGTGTCCTGTACAGTCCTGTAAATGAATTTTGTACACCTACTATGGGCAGCTGATCACCCCTCATAGGCTTAGGTATTCTAATGGGGAGTAAAATACTATTCACAAAATATTCTAGATGATATTCCAAATATTAACATGTCTTTTTAAGCAAATGCTGATGAATGACAACGAAAAAATTTATTTGATTTTATTGATGATTGAGGGGTTCTGTAAACTATTTTCTGCAGAAGATACACCTAGGATATTTTTACATAAAATTGTATATTATTATTATCTTTCTACATTACAGCGAGACATGGTTTTAAAAAAGAACGTTTTAAAATTAGTTTTTGTTTATATTTTACGAAAAAGTGAGGTTATGTCGTTGAGTATTTTGTGACGTATTAAAAACCGTCTGACAGATTTCGCGAAGTGGACCATCCTGTTCTCTGTGTACAGTCCTTGCCTGTTCTCTGTGTACAGTCCTTGATTAATGCCGTATTCCATTGGGGAAATGAGTGCAGCACTAGTGCACAACTGGCTCGGTGTTTGCATTCCATTGACATGCACTTTTTCAGTTTTCGTATTCCATTGAGGAACTTATAAATTCAGTTTTGCACTGAGTGCGGCTTTTTTGACACCGGCTCTGAGGGCTCGTGCCGCACCGAAAACTTTTTCCCGCCATTAATTTTAAACGCTTATTATTGTCGTGGGACGTAAAATTGAGTGAAAATAAAGTTGTTAGCGATTTTTTATTATTTTCTTCGCTGCTAAGTAGTAGCAGCGATGAAGATGAAGAAGAACAGTTCTGTGCAATAAAAACAATGAGAACGGAAACCCCAAAAATAAAAAACTTTATTGAAAATGTGGTTTACCGATTTAACAACAAACAGGTAAGTAGATTTGTATGGATTTGGTTGACTGGGGCCCTGAGGCTAATTTTCCGACAGTTGGCGTTTTCTGGCAGCTATGATTATAAGTAAAAATAAATGTATTTTTTAGTTCAAGAAACACTTTCGGCTCGAGATGAGCACTGCATAATTCCTCATAAATAAATTCAAGTAGCCTCAATTTTGTCCAAAAAAGAACAAGGGGGACGAAACCCCATTAGCGCTGAGGCACACATGTATTGCCATTTTTATGGTATGTTAAAACACCCTTACGTAGCTGTTAGGTTAGGTTATGTTCTTGTTGAATGGAAATTTGTTCAAAAATATTTTCTTCAAAAACTTTTTTGAACAATTTTCCTTATGAAAAAAAAAATTACTTTCAAAGAAAATGTTTTTGAAAAAAAAAATTTTAAGAAAATGTTTTCAAACAATTTTTTGTTATCTATATTGAAGGAAATGTTTTTAAATAATTTTCCTTTTCAAGAAAATGTTATTGAAGTATTACTTTCGAACAAATGGATTTTGAACAACATGTTTTTGACCAAATTCCGCAAGACAGAAAAGTTAGGTTTAGTTGAAAGAAACTTGTGAAATATTATATATGTATACAAGGTGTTTCGAATACTTATGTTCAAATTTTGGGAGCATAAAGTACACTTCTGGTTAGGTTTTTTTAAAAAACAAGCGCGAAATATAGATAACTACTCTATCTGTTGGTATACGAGCACAAGCCTGCATTCAAGAATGAGTTGGGCATTTTAAAAATATTCTTATTAACTTTTTTTAAATAAAATCATTATTTATTTATTTGACGAATTTTTATTGTTATCCTAGGATAATATTTATCGGCGTGTAACTTTGAAACAAATAAAAATGGATATCGTCGTTGGCCTGATAAAACTACAGGTTGTGTGACATTTTTTTCAAAAATGAGATTTTTGCATAATCAATTTGCCCTATTCATAATGAATATACTATAAAAAATTATTTGCAAGAAAATGTTATATTAACGTTGCTTAAAGCAAGAATAAAAAAGTAGTTGGTGATGGCATACCACACTAAGGTCACTATATCACGAAGTTAGGAACTTCGTGATATAGTGACCTTATACCACACGCGTGCAATTTTTCATTTTCCACGTGTTCCATTGAAACTGCACTCGGTGCAAATTTTTGACAGCATCGTTTTAGTGTCAGTGCACCACCAGTGCTGCACTCATTTTCCCAATGGAATACGGCATAAGACGAAGTGAGAAAGTGGCCACAGTATACTCAACCATGTGGTTTGTGGCTGGTTACCCAGACCTATTAAAAAAAAAGAAGAATATTTTAATATATTTTTTTTAAATACATTACAATTTTTTTTTGAGAATTTAACGTGGAATGTGGATGTTCAAATCCTTTTTATCTTATCAATAATTAAAAATTTAATTGGAAGCACATTAGCAAAATTCCTTGTTTTTTTAGTCTTTGTTCATTTAAGTGCAGCCCTAGGCGACAGTTCAACATCCCAGTCGTTCAAAATGTTTATACCCAAGTCAACAACTGGTTTACTGAGAAATCTTCGTTTTCTGATGAATGATACAAAAATTGTTGGTGAGAAGCTACAAGTAAGTATTTTTTAGTATTTTTATTCTTTTTTTATTAATTTATTTATTTTAACACAGAGATATGTTACAATTATTTTACAAAATCGTCTTTTCTTAACAAATATGTTCATCACTCCTTTGTTTATGTGCTGTGCTAATAAATGAATCCTGTATGTATTTGCACGTAAATAAACAAAAGAGTTTACATAGACCATTGTAAGTTATCTTAAGTTCAACCATATCACAAGAATCTATCAATCAAATGGCTTTTACTGGAAGAAATTTTTCTATAAGTAAATTAAAACAATTTAGAGAGGTGATGGAGGAGGAGTCATGGGAAGATGTGTTGGTGGAGAGTGATGCAGAAAAGGCTTATTCAATTTTCCATGCAAAGCTAGTGCAGCAATTGAATCAATTTCAATTTATTAATTCCTCTTTTGATTACACAGTAATATAAGTTTGTCATTTAAAATCTAAAAACAAATACAATTTATTGTTAAAATACTAGCATACATGATGATTGATGATGATGATTCATATATGAGTGGGCCTTGCAGCCCTTCCACTGCGACCACTAGTGGGTCTATTGTGGCTCACTTTTGAGTGGTTTCTCACCACTGTATGCCTAACTCTCCAAAAAGGTTAGCTATCAGTTTGGGTGAGACACTGTTCAGATCTTCTGAATCAATCTGAGGTTTACCGAAAGTGTTTTGACGTAAACATGCAATAGCTCGACATTCACACAGTACATGTCTAACTGTTTCATCATCCTCCATACAGAGTCTACATTCGGTCTCTTCTGTTATTCCCATTCTGTGCATGGGTACTCTTAGTCGGCAGTGACCCGTAAAAAGTCCTGTCACTATACAGATCTCATGTCTGGTAAGTCCAATGATATTTCTGGCTCTCCTCTGACAAGGTCCTTTAATGAACTCTTTAGAGTAAGCCAGTTCTGGTATATTCATCCAGTATTGTTGGAAGCTGTCCTCCATCCATCCCAATATGGTTAATTTAGCAGCATTGTATGATATGCCCAGGGCTGGTTCGGGGCTGAAAAATTCGGCAGATGCCGCTTCCCTCGCTGTCTGGTCTGCAGCCTTATTTCCCTTATGCCCAGAATGCCCTGGTATCCATACTAATGACACCTTATTAGCGCTACCAAGCGTATTCAGTGAGTCTCTGCAGTTCCTCATGGTTCTCGACGAGACTGTGTAGGAATCAAGTGCTTGACTGTTGGAGAAGATTTTTATTGTCCTGTTGGTCCATTCGTGGTCAGTAATCCACCAGGCACACAGTAATCCACCATGGCTACGAGTTCGGCCTGAAATATAGTAGCCAATTTGCCAAGACTATGTTGAATCTCGACTTTTTCTTGGATACTAACAACTCCAGATCCAATGCCTGATGGCATTTTGGATCCGTCGGTATACCAGAAGCTATCGTTGTTTGAAAAGTTGGTCCTGTTTTTTAACCATTCCTCTCTCTCTGGGAGTATAATGTTGTATAGCTTTCTGCTGTACACCGTGTTGGGCATGACATTGGATATCATTCCTAGAGTTGCATCCAACTCTTGTTCCCTCATTAGTAGTAGTAGTAGTAGTATTTATTTCCAACTTGTACAAAATAGAGGCACAAAAGAAGCTCTAAAAAGCTGTCTGGAAAGATTATTTTTTAACTTCTTAAAAATTAAAATGCCCAAACTAAGTAATACACATAAACAGTCTAAAAATTTAAAAAAATAAAACAAAATAATAAAACAGTAAGCTGGGTCACACAAATATACCTAGGACAACTTAAGAATAGAATATATCAGGTTAAAAATTACAGTGTCTAATAAAGTTTAAGTTAAAATTCATGGTTAAAAAATTCATCTATGTTATAAAAAACCTGAGTATGTAGCAAATTTTTTAGCTTTTTTTTGAATATGTTTTCATTTTCACTATTTAATACATCACGAGGCAACCTATTTAACACTTTGATTCCCATATAATAGGAAATTTTTCTATTAACATCTAAATTAAAGTTTGGAAGAACAAAAGCATCATTATTTCTTGTAGGGTAGTTATGAATATGTGTGTGAGTTCTTAAATTTTCTTTTTCTCTAAATAACAAAATAGCAATTCTATAAATGTAAAGGTTAGTGAGTGTGAATATTTTGTGTTTTTTGAAATATTGTCGACATTATTGCAATCTGTCAAGGGAAAATATCGCTCGAACAGCACGTTTCTGAAGGAGAAACGCACTCCTCGCACCAACAGAGTTGCCCCAAAATTCCACACCATATTGTAAAATGCTATAAAAGTATGCATAATAAATAGTTATTGCGATTTCCCCACCAATATTCTGTTTAGCGATCCTAATTGCATAGAGGGCACTGCTTAAAGATTTGTTTAGTTTTGAAATATGGCATTTCCAATCTAGAGCCTGATCAATGAGTACTCCCAGAAACTCCATATCGGCTTGGGTAGTCACACTTCCAGTTTCCATGAGAATATTGAGTTCTCCAACTTTTTTGTTGGGTTGAAACAGTATATTAAATGTTTTGTCAACATTAAGGACCAATTTATTTGCGACGAACCAATCACATACATTTTCCATGATATTTTTGCCAGCAACTTGCAGACCATGTAAAAGTTTTTTGTCTAAAGTTATGCTGGTACGGATGGAAAGTTTACGTCAAGATCATTCACATAAATCAAAAATAAGAGCGGTCCTAGTATTGATCCCTGAGGAACGCCGAATTTAAGAGGCCTCAATGTTGACTATCTGTTCTGAATGGTTAGGAAAAGTATGTTCAATCTCAACAAACATTTGTCGATTTTGAAGATAAGAAGAGAACCAGTTAACACCAATACCATAATATTCAAGCTTTTCAAGAAGTACAGTGTGATCCACACAATCGAAAGCCTTTGATAGGTCGCAAAATATGGTCAACGGGTGGTCTCTTTTTTCTAATATATAGTTAATGTTTTTTAAAAGATTTTGTATTGCATGAGTAGTGTTGCTATTTTTTTGAAATCCAAATTGATTTTTGGTAAGAATGGAATTCTGGGCAATGTAATTACTCACTTGGTTTTTTACGACCGTTTCCAATATTTTAGAGATGGATGGCAGTAGCGATACAGGTCTGTAATTTTCCATCAATGTTGTTTGACCCTTTTTAAAAAGAGGTTTAACCTTTGCAGTTTTATAGCAATCAGGGAAAATTCCCGATCTCAAAGATAGATTTATCAAATAGGTCAGTGGTTTTTGTAAAATATTAACATTGTTTTTTATAATTGTAATTGGTATTTCATCCTACCCGGTACTACGTTTTGATTTTAAGTTTTTAGCAATCTTTATAATTTCTTGTTCAGTAACGTCTGTGAAAGAAAATAATTGCCTGTGTTTTATCTGAGCTTTATTTAGATACTCTCGATGATTTTTTTAACTTTTAATGTTTTGTGTTAGATTCGGTGCAAGAGTTTCATAAAAATTTGCAAATGCATTTGCTACTTGTTTCGGGTTAGAAATTTTTTCATAGTTTTTTTGCAATTCTAAGTTTTCTTTTTTCTTCAGAGGTTTTTTTTGAATGTTCGTTTTTATTATGTTCCACGTTGTTTTTATTTTGTTATTTGAATTTTCTATCTCAGATCCGAAATATTTTTGTTTTGATAATTTTATTACCTGTTCAAGCACTTTTGAATATTTTTTTACATAATTTTTAATAAAATCACATGCAGCGAAGTGATTTCTTAGCATTATCAGTGAACGTTTATTTCTACAAGAAATCCTAATTGCTTTGGTTATCCAACCTTTATTAATTTTTTTGTTATTGGTTTTTTTTAGGGGATAGGATTGTTTGAAGCAGCCATTTTCAAGAGACTATTAAAAGTTCGAGATGCATCATTGATCTCAATTTTATTATAAAGAAGATTCCAGTTTATTTGATTTAAACTTTTAGTAAAACTTTGATCATTTTTATTGTTAAAAATGCGCTTTTTTTGTGAAAAAGATATTTCTAATTCTTGTAGGCTCTTTGATTGTAATTAAATAGTGAAAAGAGTTTGATACCTCCTCGAATAAAGATCTTTCCTGGTCATTTTCAAAATGGATGTTAAAGTCGCCACAAACAACCACCCTATAACTTGGAAAGAGTGAAGCTATTTCATTATTTAAATTGTAAAAATTTTCCAGAAAGCTCTGTAAGTTGCCGTCTGGTGATCTATAGAAACATAGAATGATTCGCTTGGGCTGCTACATACTCGAAATCAAGTTCAGTACTCCCTACAGTAAGTTTTAGTTCCACAAATTGTAAGTTTGTCTTTGCAAAAATCATTGTTCCACCATGGACATGATCCTCCCTACAGAAAGCTGCAACTTGATTGTAACCAGGTAGGATAGCAGTTATTTCCTGTCCTTTTTTAAACCAGTGTTCTGAGGTGCAAACCACTTGAATTTCTGGTTGAACCTCTTCTAACAGTGTACTCAGGATATCCAACTTGTTTCCCAAACATTGCATATTTTGGTGAAAGATTGTCAGTTTGTTGCTTTGAGTGGTTGAATCGTTTAAATTTGAGTGGTTTGAATGGTCTATTGAGCTCTCTAGATAGGATTGGTCAACATCGTTGGTGTCTTCTATCTTCTCTGCCATTGATAATGATTGTTCCGAAAAGTTTGAGTGGGGCCATATCGTTGAAAGGAGTTATGTGTATTGTATCTTGGCATAGCTTTGGAACAAATTTTGCTACATAGCAACCAGAAGGCCAGAAGTCTGTTGATAAGTATTGCGATTCCAATTTTTCTGGAACCCCTAGCTTAAAAGCTGAACTTCTTGGATTTCTAAATTTTGATCGGAGTTTTTCGCAGATATAAAGGTCTTTTGACTTCGGGTCTAATAAAGCAGTGATGTCGTCTGGTGTTGTATTTACATGTAGGTTAGAAATATAAATAAATTTTAATTTTTTCTGGTTTGCTATGTCTGGATTGGCAATTTTTAGGGACTCTCTTTGCGGCCCTGAACAGATGAGCCCTTTTCTCTCATTTTTTTCTCTGTTTTGTGAAGAAAAACTATTGTCGTCTGTTGTTGTGGTTTTCTGGATGTCATTTGGCTGTGCAGGTATGGGGTTTGTTTTAAGTCCTGAGTAGATTGAAAGCATCTCCGAATTTGATTCCCTGAGCCCAGTGACCTTTGTGTTAAGTTCATTTATTTGTAATGTTACAGAGTTAGTCGCTTCTGCAATGTTTGCTTTTATATCTTGGGAGAGTTCTTGTTTTTGTTTGTCAAGCTCAGTTTTTAGGTTTTCAAACAGGGTCTGCAAAATGTTATAACAGTGCTCTTGTAGTTTGTTTTCAATCTTTGTTTGCAAGTCATATTGTTTTTTATAGTCTTCCTCCATTTTCTGTATTTTTTGGTCTCTTCTGCTGACGGTTTTTTCCAATAAACCTATTTTTTCCTTTAGTGCCTTATTTTGTTTCTCAACGTCAGATCTGCCTGTCAAATAATCATCCACCTTATTTTTGCATCCTGGACAGAGAAACATAAGAATTCGGTTACTTTGCAGAGTAACTGCATCAGCCTCAGTGGTGTTTAATTTGGGCTGTTGATATCACTTTGTTTGCCCGGCCATCCTGGTGGTTGGCCCTTATTCTATAAGTTGCTCTTCGTGCCTCCGGCTCTAAGAAAATGTGAAGCGGAGGTAAGTTTAGTAAGCATTCAAGCGCAGTCGATGGGCTAGAGCTCATTGCACCACATATGGCAAGACTGGCCTGTCGTTGTAAGCTGGTTAGTTTGGCTCTCGAGGTTCTTTGATGTCCCTTCTCAAACCAGACTATTGCACCATACCCAATCATTGGTCTAATGACTGTTATATATAATAAAGTACATTTGTTTGGTGCTAGTGCCCCAGGTTTTTCCGCAAATTCTTTTACACGTCCATAGGGACAGTGTGGCTTTGCGGATTACCTTTTCCAAATGGGCGTTCCAGGTGAGAGTTTTATCTAGGGTGACCCCCAGGTATTTACCCTCTGTCGCAAATGGAATTATTTCACCGTTAAGCTCCGGAGGAGTCAGGAAGTCTAGCTTTCTTTTACGGGTGAACGGTATAATGATTGTTTTGCAGGGATTAACAGACATCTGTTCCCTATCACACCAGTCTTTTACCGTGTTTAGTACTTCTTGTATCTTTCCAGAGAACTCTTCTTCTGGAATGTCTCTAATGATTGCTCCTACGTCATCCGCGTAGCCCAATACCTCTACATCCAGCGATTCTAAGATGGCAAGAAGATCATCGACCAGCAGAGACCACAAGAGGGGAGACAGAACTCCTCCTTGTGGACAGCCTCTAGCCGCTCTAAACCTTACCATCACATCGTTAAGTGTGGTTTCAATCACTCGATTTTCGAGTGTGCACCTGATGAACCCTGTGATGGTGGATTCAACACCTCGGGCGCACGCTGATTCAAAGAGGGAATTGGGTACTGCATTGTTAAATGCTCCTTCTATATCAAGGAAGATGCCCACTGCGACGCCTTTTGCATCGAGGGTTTCCTTGATTTTTCCAACAAGGTTGTTTAAAGCTAGTTCTGTTGACTTGCCTGCTTGGTATGCATATTGGTTTGCATTAAGTGGATGGGCCATTAAGGCGCCACCTCTATTATGTGCATCTATTATTTTTTCCAAGCCTTTCAACAGAAAAGAAGTGAGGCTTATGGGTCGGAGAGATTTTGGACTATTATCTGCCCGACCCGCCTTAGGTATGTAAACTACCGTAACTTTGGTCCAGCTAGTTGGAATATAATTCCATGCTAGGCTGGCTCTGTACAGTTTCACCAGGCATGGTACTAGCACTTCCAGGCCTTTTTGTATTAGCACTGGAAGAATACCATCAAGCCCCGGTGATTTGTACGGTTTAAAAGACGCGAACGCCATTTTTATCGCATTTGCGTTGATAATTTCTTTTGCAATTTTCCAATCCGCCTGTTTTGGACAGTGTCCATGAGTCAATTGCTCAGGAGTATACCCGTTTTCAAGGAGCGTGCTTCCTGGGAAGTGATGGTTTGCTAGTGCCTCCAGGGACTCCCTTTCAGATCTTGTAAAAGTGCCGTCAGAGAGCTTTATTGCGCAGAGTCTGTCCGCGGGCTCTTTGGACAGAATTTTGTGAATTCTTGTGGTGTCAGGAAGCTTAGTGAGTCCGTGACAAAACCTCCTCCACGACTCTCTTTTGGCACTTCTAATCTCCTTGTTGTATTCGCTAAGGGAGGCACGATAGCTTTCCCAGTTACCCGTCTCTTTCGCCCGATTGAATAGACGTCTGACCTCTTTTCTTTTTTTGAACAGAGAGTTGTTTCACCAAGACATACCGCGATTATCAGTCTTGGTTTTAAGAGGTGAGTTTTCGTGATATGCGGTTATGATAGCCTCTCTGAGTTGTACAGAGGCTATTTCTATTTTATCACGATCCCACACGTCGGTCATTGCTGAATTCACCTTTCTCTTGGAGGGATTTAGCATATATACACACACATACAAACACACATGCATATACATATACTAGAGTATGCTAGAAAGCCTAAAAACAATCTTTGACATAACAAGACACAATATTCAATTTCTTAAATTAACAGGCCTTTACAATCACATAGTAGTTAAAATCACATAGTAAGTCATATAATACAAATCTTCAGTCTATATCAACAGTTATATCCATAGGTATCTAATTTATTTGAATGATCTAAGAATTCATTTATGGAATAAAATGGATGCTGAGTGAAAAATTGCTTTATTCTCCCCTTGAACCTCCGGTAGACCTCTAACCCCCTCACCTCACCAGGCACTGCATCGTAAATTTTAACACACACATAGTAAGGACTATCCTCATACAATTTGGTTCTATGTATTGGTATAACAAGGTTCTGTTTATTTCTTGTTTCATTTTTTAAGTGTATGTCATGGTTTTTCTGAAACAGGTTTTTATTTTTATATGCGAAACAGCATATTTTGTACATATACAATGAGTTGACTTTCATTATGCCCAGCCTCTGGAACAATGGAGTGCAATGTTTCAGATACTGGGCACAACAAGCAGTCCTGATTATTCTCTTTTGTACAACAAATATTCTCTGCATTGTTTCTTTATGGGAGCCCCAGAAGATTATACCATAGGCTATTCGTGAATGTACATAGGCATAATAAAATTGAATCACAGATCCCTTGCCGTCAATGTCTCTTATATTGTATATTGCAAAGTTAGCCTATGTAATTTTTTTGCATATCTCCCTCCCGTGACTATGCCAGTAAAGGAGCCTAGTTAAAATTAGTCCTAGGAATTTTGTTTCATCTGATTGTTTGATGTCAGTTCCGTTAATATTGAGAGCTATGTTACTTTTTTCCTTTTTTTTGTTTTGAAAATGAATAAAGTTTGTTTTAGTATCATTCAAAATCAGATGTTTTTCATCACACCAATTCTGCATTTTCAGTGCAGTGGAATTCGCGATATCAATTGCTATTTTTTCATCCTTATTTGATACTATGCAGGACTTATCGTTGGCAAACTGTGCAAGTGAAAGATCAGTATCATGAAGGACACTGTTTAAGTCATTGCAAAAAATGATGAAGAGTGGAGACAGAAGTGACAGAGTGTAGTTAATAATATTGTCCTTGCTGCCCCTGATCTTGACTGACTGTGGCCTATCACCCAAAAATGAGTCAACGCACCCAATTTCTTTATCATGGATTCCCACTGATTTAAGAACCCTTTTGAGACCTTCATGGTCCATCATATTAAAAGCCTTACTAAGGTCAAAGTAAACTGCAAAAGTACATTTTCCATTATCCAGTGCCTTTGCTATAGCATTAATGTGAGTAAATAGAGTAGTTTCTGTGGATCTATTATTTAGAAAACCATGTCGGGTGTCGCTAAAAAAAGAGCAGTCATTCAAGTGTTTCAAAACCCTGTCATAAAAAGCTTGCTCAAAAATTTTGGAGAATGCAGATGGAACCGCTACTGGTCTATAATTATTTATGTCAGTGGTACTACTTTTTTGTGTATTGGTATTACCCTAGTTCTTTTAAGTATTCTGGGAAAGAGCCCTTCTTGAAAAGATTGGTTTATTAAGATACATAGTGGAAGACAAATTTCATGAGACAATTTTTTTTATTATGTTACAATGTACTTCATCAATATCTGCAGATTGTTTAGTGCATGTTTTTTTATAATATTTAAAACCTTGTATGTATCAACTGGCTCAATTTTAAATAATTTTTTAATTCCAGTAGGGGGTTCTACATTGTTTTATTGATTTTTGTGTTTAGTAGGAAGTTCACAAAAATTCTTGTTAAATAATTCACAAAGCTCACCAGCGTCAGTGATAATGTGGCCATCATTATTAAGTTCAAGGGTAGACATTTTTTTGCCGTCCTGTTTCTTTTTTTTAAATGTTCCATACACATTTGCTTTTTATATTCTTTCCTTTTTTCTATATATTTTATGTTTACTTCCTCACTATTTGTGTATTTTTTAAGCTAATGTAAGTTTTTAAGTTCTTCAGAAAGCTTTAAGACCTTTCCATCAAACCATCTTTTTAAAAAAAAATGTTATTAATTTTTTGTGCTTTTTTTGGAAAAGCAAGGTTAAAATACTGCATACAGGTGTAAAAAAAATACAAAACCCAGCTTTCCTTGTATAGTAAAGTGTGAAAATATTCTATATTTTCTGTGGAAAATGCCCTATATATTTTGACTGTGTTGTCTGGTCCAGATTTTTGCTTTAAAAAGTAAATTGTCAGCTCAAGGCCTTCATGATCTGATAGACTGGTAGTAAATACCCTTGTAATGAGTTTTGTATCAAAATTAATGAAAAAATTATCTATTACTGTTGCTGTTGTGCTACAGTACCTGGTTGGTAAATCAATCAGAGGCACAAAATGATAAGAAGAGAAAGTATCTATTAAATTTTCCTTAGACCTACTGTTTTCTCTTAAATTTATGGGTGAATATCTCTAAATTGAGTATTTTTTTAACCAAATTCGGCACAGAATAAAGATTTTTTTTTTGAAAAAAATTGTTTCTATGAGACTTAAACATCACATTGAACACTTCCCTGCATTTAACCAAGTTTTTATTAAGTATTTTTCAAAAATTTTTTATTTATGTAGAAGTACTTGACACGGGAATTACATAGTATACATATGAATGACAAAAGTGTTTTATAATTTTGTTTATTTAAAATAAATTGAAACCTTAACAAAATGGTAACTTATTATTGCTTAAATATAAGAAAATTAGAACTAAAACATATATATCATAGTGTAAGTAAACCTAAAAACAACGCAAACAAAACCTTTTTTTACTTTACTTAAGCACATAAAAATTGTATGTCAATTGAAATAGGGAATTTGTAGCAAAGTCTGCAACCTTTTAAAAACAGCTTCGGTTCGGGAAGAATTTGTAAAATTTGTTATTTTTTAATGTAGCTTAGATCATTTTCTTCAAGCTTGAATAGATCTTTTCTTTGGGAATCACATAACTTTAAGAACGCAACTTTTATTTTGTTGTCTTCAAAGTCTGCCTAGCAAACTGCAATGTAACTATAATTACTGTTATGTTTTTGTCGCTGTTTACCAAGATATATTGTCCTGTTTTTACTGATTTTTTTCAGCTTTTTTTCATGAGTAAAGTGGTAGCTCATCATCATCACTGTCATATATCTCATCAACATTTAATTTAAATATTTTCTACAGCATTAGTTATGACTGTAAAACTTATTTAAACTAAATCATCATCACCATCTTCTGATGATGAAGCAGTTAAGTGATTATATAGAACACCTAGTTCATAATGATGACAAAAAGTGTTGCAGGTGACACAACAATTCTTTACCACAGCTTGTTCCTTATATTAGTGATAACTTGATGCACTTTCATGGTGTCTTTGAAGGTTAGCACAATCATTCTCAATTATTTTGGAAAAATTGTCTATTTTGTTGAATGGTATAGTATGAAAGAATTCCAGGGCCACATTCTTTTAAAATGTTAATAAGTGTTAAAAAATTAAAAAAAATGGGTATGTCTCTATGATAATTGATGATGATTATGATGATGGGTACGTCTCTACCATGATGATTGATGATGATTCATATGTGAGTGGACTTTTCAGCCCTTCCACTGCGACCACCAGTGAGTCTATTGTAGCTCTACCATGGGCCACACATCTATTTGCAGTTCTCTTGGAGACTCGACCAATGCCATTAATGCTAATCACAGTTTTTTGACAATTAAACAAATTTAAAAATGCTAACTTTTGAACGGAGTATCGTATCAATATGCGGTTTACGGAATATAGTAGACTACATTTTGTTTAATAATTTATGTTATAACCAAAAACTTCGTAAGAGCTTTAGGTTCTGAGATATTTACAAGAAACTGTTTTTAAGGCTGATGTTATATCATGGCTGCACTTGAAGTGTGCTATTATGCTAGCTAGGAACGTATCAGATCCGTTATGGATCCATTTATTTTTGCTTCAATTTATACAAAAATTTATAAACAATTTTTGTAGAAAAATTTGTTCTAACAACCAATTATATCGCGTGCTTACTATAAAATGGGGGTATGGGTAAGCATAATTTTAATTTGCCTGGAATGTAATTTTTTTGTTTTTCAAAATTAAATTATTATTTATTAACATTTTCCATAATTTGAAATAGTGTTAACAGTAAACTTCTAGCAAAAAAATACTTATAAATGCTATTGTGTAATTCCCGTGACTCTAATGTAATTCCCGTGTTACAAAAATACACGGGAATTACAGCAAGGGAATTACAATTTTTTAATTTAAATTTTTTTTAAACCCGTTAAAACAAGATACACGTTTTATTTATTTTTTAACAACAGGAGGCACCAATTTTCAACATTTCAATACTTTCTTTTAAAAAAAATATACGGGAATTACAGCCAGTAGGTTACAGCAGGCAAAAAGAAATAATCTTTTTCTCTGCAGCAAAAGTGTGCACTGCTCAAATAAAATTTTGTTACTAAGAGCCAACCGGCCAGCCAACAAGATGATGCAACATTTAAATACTTTCCAGTGGAGGGAGTAGATAAAAATGGCGGTAATAATAATTACACGGGAATTACCAATATATTGAGGGACAAAGATTATAAATACTTTTAGATATCATATTTTTTTTTTATTTTTTAAGCAAACATAAAGATTTACCTTTTTTTTAATTGCTAGATATAAAATTTATAGTTTTTGTGCAATTGTAGTCTTACACTGAATAATTAAATTAATAAACTCCTAAGGGGGACATGACATGGGAATTACAAAACCGTATTTCTTTTTTCAACAAAAAAAAATAAGTAATTTTTTATCTTAATAACATTTTAATCTAAATGTAAGAAAAAATATTTTTGAACATCTAATTAACAAATTTAGAGATATTCACCCTTATATTAAAATCACCTAAGATAATCACACTATCACAGAGTTTAGTTAAAGTTCCTAACAAATGTTCTAAATTTAAGAGAAAAATGTCAACATCTGTTTGTGGACTACGATATATACTTGCTATAATAAATTTTCTATTGTTTATTGTGAAACTGTTCATACAATATTCGAAAACTTTTTGGTTACTCTTGATGTTAATAGTGAAATACACTGGATGACAAAGGATATAAAGGTTTCATCCAAAAATAAGAGAAAAATATATCAACTTTATTTAAATGGAAAATAGTCAAAAACATTTTATAATTGGTACAAAAAAACTCGGGAAAAAATTTTGTAACAAAAATATTAGGAAAAACCTGAAAATAAAAGAAAAGCAACATGAAGTGTCATTGAAAAAATAACAGAAAAAACTGAAATCAAAGAATCCCTGTTTGAAAATTTTCTATACCAAGACAAAAAGCAATTTTTAAATCATGTTAATGCTCTCGTGCCCGGATATCAATGAAAACAAAGGCTCAGCACATGAGAGTATAGTTTCTTCAAAAAATTGTATTGATTTTAAAGCAACTATGCCCCAGGAAATATTAAATATCAAAAGGCTTAAAAATAAAAAATTCTGTGGACATGAGGAGATACCAATAAACATCATAAAGGAGGCAGTAGACCTTTTGGCAATTCCTCTTTCCTATACAATTAACCTCTGTCTTACAGGTGTCTTTCTATCGTTGTTAAAGATAGCAATTCTTAAACCAGTTTTTAAAAAAGGTGACAAAAATGTACTTAAAAATTATAGACCTATTTCGAACAAGTATCAGCAAAGTCTTTGAAAAAGTCATCCACTCTCGATACATTTTTTAGAAAATGAAAACATCCTTTCAAACAGCCAAAATGGATTCTAAAAGGGAAAATCTACTATTAGAGTAATATATCAGGTGTTTGAAAAAATATTGGAGTCACTAAATGTAAAAAAGGAAGCTACTGCAGTACACATTGATTTAAGTAAAGTGTTTGATAGTGTGGATCATGAGACACTGCTTAGGAAACTAAATCTGTGTGGGATCAGGGGGATTGCGTAGAGGCTGCTGGAATCTTATCTTAGCGAAAGACCACAATATGTTGAAAAAAGCATTCGTGATGGGAAAAAGTTCAGATCTGACTCTGGTGAGATCAAAAAAGGGGTACCACAGGGGCAGGATATTGTGCAGGTCTGCTGTCCATCCTTAAACTAAGATCATTTCTAATTAATGAATGAAACACACTTTTTAATGTAATTATTTCATTTTGCCACTACATTGTCAAGTAGGAAATTTAACCGATTAGGAATTATATCTGATTATATTTTGATATACATTGACTTGCTAGGTATTACTTTTTTTTTATAGTGTTCTGTTTTTTTTAAAATTTTATTTAAATAATTCTTGTTTTTTTGCTTTATAAACTCTGGAACAACTTGAGAAGTGGTACACATCAAAATAATTTTAAAATGAATATAGATAAAACTTATGTGATAAACTTTAAACCAAAAAATAATTTAAATTTGTGTATACAGTATGGAGGGGAGGAAATAAAATCTGTTAAAGGGAAAATTTTTGGGAGTTATAATTGACTCCCACTTTTTTTTTATACTGGGACTTTTCCATCCATACTAGGATCAATCGCCCAGTTTTTGCCAAAGTTTTTGCGTCGATAAATAGCTTGTTAGACATAAAAACACAACCATGCGTTAAGTGGGACTCGAACCCACAAGCTCGCGAAATGCCGTGATCGAGGCAGTCCGCTCGAATATATGCTGCCAGCATTGCAGCGATATATCCGAAGCAGGACCACTACACAAGCGGACACGAACTCACACATCACTTAAACTGGGAGAGTCAGATTCATGAACTAGCACAGGCGACCAGAAGGTACACTTATGCATTAGGAATCATAAGGGACAATGTGAATTTGGATACAGCACTCTCCTCCTACCATGCTTACATAGAGTCAATGATACACTATGGAGTAATTTTTTCGAGAAATTCATTAGGGACTAAACAGATACTAAAAATTCAAAAAAAAAAATTGAAATTAAAAAATAATGAAAGCTCTAAAATCCTTTCATTTAATTAAAAATTCCAATGGTATACAATCTATGATAGATATGCTTGTCGACCCGAATACTTCTTTGTCTTCTTGATTCTGTACTCCATACTGTCGAACTTAATAAATAGATCCTTTTTATCAAGATGTTTTACAGATAGCTTGAAAACTGCCATAATTCTTCCAGTACATAAAGGCGGCAGTGTAGATGAACCTTCAAACTTTAGACCTATAGCTCTGTTGTCATCTCTTTCCAAGTTGATTGAGAAAATTGCTAAAATAAGAACAGTGTCATACTTAGAGAGTAATGAAATTGTCACATATCACCAATTTGGCTTTTAAAAAAACAAAAATACATCAGATGCCATATTTAATGTGCTTGAAGATATCTATTTTGGGTTGAACTCGATATTTGAGTCGGTGGCAGCAGTGTTCTGAGATTTTTCAAAAGCCTTTGATTGCGTAAATCACAGAACGCTGCTGAGTAAATTCAGACTTGATGTGGTTTTCTTCATATCTTGGGAACAGAGCTCAGATAGCAAAAATGGTTGACGCATATTCTAGTATGACGTCAATTAATAGGGGTGTTCCTCAGGGGTCAGTCCTAGGATCAATACTTTTTTTGGTTATATTGCGGAGCAAAATTGAAAATAAAGGGGAAGCTCACTTTTTTCTGTGATGACGTTTCGGTAGTTTGGCGTGGGCCGAAAGAACTCTTGACATTGATAATTAAAGAAGATGTAGAAAAGATAAAAAGATGTGTTTTAATATTTAAAAAAAACAAACATCCTATCATTTAATTTAGAAATAGAGAACATTGAGTTGAGCCTACAGTGCTTCTCACACAAGGTTCCTGGGACTAGTGGTTGACAAGGATTTGAAATTTAAAAAGCAGATAGAAACCCTGAAAGCAAAATTAGCATCAGCTTGCTTTGCGGTTAAAGTAGTGGCAAAAGAGCTAAGCTACTCTTCAACAAGGATTGTCTATTTTGCGCTTGTTGACTCACTACTCACTAAAAATTATGGACAGTTTTAGAGCAAACTAATATCAATCATACATACATAAAAGCGATAAAAGAACTATACAATGGGTCAAAATCTAAAATTAAAATTGGAAATCGACTTTCAAAAGAATTCCTGGTAACAAAAGGCTTAAGACAGGGATGTTGTATCTCTCCAACTCTTTTTAAAATATATATCGCAGTAGCTCTGAAAAACTGGAAACGTAAAGTGCACGGCATGGGAATACAACTTAACGACCGATTTACCATATACACACTACAGTTTGCTGACGACCAAGTAATTGTGGCTAATGATAGGGAAGACATGGAGTATATGATGAGAAAGTTAACAAAATAATACCAAAAGTGGGGACTAACAGTGAACGAGGACAAGACACAGTACTTATGTATTGGAAACGAATCCAGTGAGTTAGTACTAGAAAATGGACAAACAATATCTCCATGCAATGAGTATGTATGCTTGGGTGTCGCATTTGATAGGACGGGAGCAGACTGTAGAGAATTGGAAAAAAGAATAGTAAAAGCAAAAAAAGTTATTGGATGTCTTAACAGTATTTTATGGAGCAGAGAGATAAAAAAGAATGTAAAATTTAACATATATGATACAATGGTCAAAAGCACGCTGTTGTATGGAATAGAGACTTGTCGGGTAACAGAAAAATACAAAACAAAAATGGAAAGTGTCGACATGGATGCAATAAGAAGATCAATGAGAATATCTAGAATAGATCACATACGAAATGAGATCATAAAAGAAAGAATGGGAATCGAGGGAAGCATCACTAAAAGGCAACTGATATAGTACGGCCATGTACAACGGATGAACGACGAAAGATTACCAAAGCAGGTCCTAGAATGGCAACCAATAGGGCGCAGAAAAAGAGGGCGTCCTAAACTAGAATGGCAACAGTCAATCCAAAGATCAATGAGTCAAAATAATCTGACAGAGGATGATTGTCAGGATCGAAGGAGGTGGAGAATAGGCGTCGGACAACGTAGAAAAACGTTCTAAACCGAGATAGTAGTAGTGACTCACTACTGCGTTATGGTGTTCCCTTCTGGGGCGTTTGTTTAAGAGCTTTATTTAACTGAGTGTTTGTTTTATTTTTATTGTATATATATATATATATATATATATATATATATATATATATATATATTTATATATACATATATAATTTTTTTTTATTTATTTAATTGAGTTTTTATTCTTCTTTTGGTTTATTGTGGTTGTCTTTTTCTTCTTTTTGTTTTTGTTAATGGTTTTATCACTTTTTTAGTGTGTTGTTCTGTGCTTTTGCCATTTTAATAATATTAATAAATAATAATTTTCTTAAGTGCTTGCACATGGAGGTCAGTTGACTGTGTTTTTAGTGATATAAAAGACAATAAAGCTTGATATCAGAGACAAGGAAACTTATTCCATGAGCCTTTGGTAAAAAATTACTGTAATTTTTTTGTATAAATTTGCTTTGTCAACATGGTTACACTGATGTAAATGATTGTAATTTTATGACAATAAAGCGTATTTTGATTTGATTTGATATATATTAGAATGTATAAATGTTGTCTCAAAAACCCATATATTTTTGAAACAATTAAATAAACCACCAATATAATACATGATCTAAAAATAATTTATAAATAGAAAAAACAAATTTTTCATATATACAGAAAAATGTTTCACACACTATACTAAAAGTTTGGAATACTTTACTGGATTTATTAAGACGGCAACCACGCAAGAGGTACAAAAAAGTGTAAAAAGTTTTCTTAAAACTAGAGCTTACTAATTGCTTTCGAATTTTTTGAGGATAACAAAAGATTTTAAATTAATTGGTGATAAATAATTGTGATATATTATGTAGATGTCTGTAAAAATTAATGTGTGTGAAGATCAATGTTAATGTCATAAATTTATGACAACTTTTTTTAGTTGAACTATTTTAAATTTGTAAACATTAGCAGAGATAGCTCATCACTTTTTTTTCACATGACATCATTTCATTTAACTCAGTGATGTAGATTGATTGTAGATTACGTTCAAGTGGTGGTTTCCCTCTTTTCCAATGCCCAAGACCGCAACAATAAGTTTTTTGTTCGCGGTCTATGCGCAGGGTAAACCTTGCACCTATGCCTACAAGACATTTTGTGCCTACGGTAACTGCAAAGTTATTAAGAATAGTAATTGACACACATACCATCTTATAGTTTGAAAAATACTGTGCAGATCGTTAATTTAGGCTTCCAGTTACAGCTCCATGCTGAGCATGTTGTATGGCGCGTCATTGGTCGTAGCCAGCCAAGCAACATTGGGGGTTCCGTCAGGGGCTTCTTAGTCCTTTCTAGAGGTCTGTACAAAATGTCACCGCAAAATCTCTAATGATTCTTAAAAACGCGTCTTTAGTCACGGTCGCACCCCAGATGGCTATATCTAACCAACCAAACTATGATGCGCCCATGTCCAGGTGTGGCACGTTAACGCAGACGCGGCGGTCGTTGTCTTCCCATCCCATCAATATGGGATATATATAATCACGTAACGTAAAGACCCTTAACTCAGTATAGTTTGATTTGTAAATTTTGCTGTGCTCTTCTGAATAAAGGAATTTTGTAATTTGTAGTTGTAAGAAATTTGACATGCAATTTGTTAATCATTATCTTATGTAATTTTTGTTTAACTACTAGTACTTTTATTTTACTTATTTTAAATGATGAGCTCTACACCAATTAGGTATAAGTATGTTATTGTAAATGTTATTAAGAACAAGAAATATATATCTATCTATCTATCTATCTATCTTTAAAATACCTATCTATGCAAGATACATACATACATAATTAAGAAAGGTACAAACTATTCTTAGTTAGATCTTGAGTCAGGTACAGAGACAGGACGTTTATTCTTGACGGCCCGTGGCATGAGGTAAGCGCTCACCTCTGTGGATTCATTTCTCGTGCAAAAAGGTGGTGAAATGTCAAAGTCGACCTGTGAAAGTTAACTTTTTGCTCACTTCACCTCATCGACAGTCAAAAATAAACGTCCAGAAGGGTTCTGGTATGTTTTACCACCCTCCTCAAATTTCATTATAACAAGGGTTTCTTGCATGAAAATGATTCTTTGGACTATTTGTAGTCGATTTAGGTATAGAAAATTAAGAAAAAATATTTGATTTTCTGAAAAATAATTTTTTTAAAAATGCTGACATATCGATTTTGATCCAGTTGTTTTTGTCTTTTATTTCAACCAAACTTTTAACATGTCACGGTCTTTTTATACATCTTGATGAATTGTTACAGACTGATGTCTTTTTTTCTCAATTTTTATTTTAGTAATTAAGTTAAATTTCGGGCTTCCATCGCGAAAGTTATGGCGCGCGTCTGAGACTGGTATACAGGTTGGTAGTGGCGGCTGGTGACGTTATAAATTGGGGAGGGGCAGAAATTTATATTGCATGGAAAAGGAGATAAAAAAACTTACAATTTTATTTTAGCATTTTACAAACAAGCAGCTACTTGGTGTAGTTTTTAGTTTATTTGTTTATAGATAGTCTATTCGCCCTACTTTTAGATGCGCAAAGTGCTCGGATTAGCACCAGTTTTAGACTCATCATGGCCCCATAGAGCAACCTCAAAAATCCCAAAGAATTTTAAACAGTCTATTGACCTACTAAGTATATGTCTATTTTTTGCCACATTTTCAATTGGCACCTAGTATCAGTCTTGCCTAGCATAGAAAATTCTATGTGGTTATTTAAGTAAGTAGCACTTACTTTGTGTCTTTAACTTTTCACTAAAGTGCTTGATATGACACATTCCCTTTGCCACTCACTTCGTGGATTGTTCATAATAAGACAAAGCAAAAAAAGCATTTTGTTTTTCACAACCGCACAACCAGTTTTCAGCATGGTATAATTTTTTATTACTTGCACTAAAATTTTGATTAATATTTACGATTTTTAGGTCCGGTCAGATATCCCTAAGATTTTATTTGTAATCGAAGTTCATATGTCCCGCCCCCGCGCGAAAACAGCCACCCATACACCGCTGAAAAACGGTTCAATGTCCCGCGCGGTGTTGCCGGCTTGTAATTATTTATACTTAAAATGTTTACCTTATTAATCGCCTTTTGTTAACCACAGACTAAAAAAAGAACTAGACATGTCTTACGGGAAGATTAACTTTTTTTAAATAAATCAATTAAAAATACTGTTTGTTGTCTAGTTTTGGGAGGGCACTGCCCCGTTGCTCTCCCTATAGCAGCCGCCACTGCGGGCTAGTATCATATATGTATGTCATTCTAATGTCATTTGAACATCATGCTTTATTACTCAATAAGGTCACTTAAAATTAATTTGCCCTACATAATATAAAAGAAGAAATCAACAAAACATTTGTGACACGACACGATTACTGATTTTATTTGATTGAAATAAAATACACAATACATAATCAGTTTTAAATAAAATAACCAGCAATTATCATATTTTTACTGCTTACTTTCAATAACACAGAACAAAAATCAATGAAAATAATACAATGGAATATTCAGAGCTTGAAACACAATAGGGCAGAACTAGTCAACATTATAAATGAACACAACCCAGAGATGATTTTGATTAATAAAACCTGGCTAAAGGACACAGATAACTGCTATATTAAAAACTATATATGTATCACAAGGGATAGAGCAGATGGTTACGGGACTGCCTGCAACTTTTATTAAGAAAGACATAAAATATAAATTAAAGTACATCTCAGATGGGGAATCGAATTTTCATAATGTAATCATAAAGATTGGAGATCTAAGTGTAGCTAGCTAATGTATATTCAATACCAAATCTCAATACTTTTGAACAAAAAATAAACCATGTGATGGGAAAACTTGAAGAGGAATGTTTGCTGATGGGTGACCTTAATGCACATCACCAGACATGGGACAGTGCATATTATTATAATAATAGACATGGCGTGACCACATTAGACCTTATGGAGGAACATAATTTAGTCCTAATAAATTATGGGAGCTCCTACCAGGCTGATCTTACCACACAAAGTTTTAGCTCCAAAACAACCTGGAAAATCTTAACAGAATCAGCAAAAAAAGTTTGTGATAGCAACAAAAAATCAATGGAGTACAATGTTAAAAAAGCAAACTGGGAAGCCTATAATAAAATAGTGAACCAAAAATTTAAAACAATTGAAAACAAAGAAATTAAATATGAAAAATTTGAGGAAACAATATTTCAAACAGCAAGTGAAACCATTCCAAACAACATGCAAATAACTAAAATGAGAAAACCCGGAAACCCTTGGTGGGATGATGAATGTAAACAAAAACTTAAATTAAAGAAAACAGCAACAAGACTTTTTAGGGAAACACCAACCATGACCAACTCTTTAGAATTAAAAAAACAAATGGCCAAGAGCAAAAGATTAAAAAATAAGAAAACATACAGTTTCAGAACCTTTTGTGGAAATAGAAATAGAGAAACAAAGATTAAAGAGGTATGGAAAACCTTCAAAATATTCTCGAACCTACAAATAGGACAAAAAAAAACACACAAGTACCCGAAAAAGAACTTTCTCTAAACATTTTGGACTCTTACAACGGTAGGAATGGACCCCTCATTTTTACTTCAAATAACTTCAGATAGGGAAATGGACTTTAGAATAGAAGAACTAAAAAGCGTCTTAAAATCCAAAAAGTAAGACACAGCCCCAGGTGTAGACCCTATCACATATTCGATGCTATATAATTTACCAGATAATGCATTACAAATACTATATATATTTATCGGTTTCACAACGTTCTACGTCTTCCGATACCCAATCTCCACTCGTTTCTGTTTGCCCATAATTCATCATCTAGGCCTCTTATTCTTATTTCACTATCTATTCCTTCTCTCCAGCTTCTCCTTGGTCTTCCTCGTTTTCTTCGGCCAGTTGGTTTCCATTGTAATATTTGTTTAGGTAGTCTTCCATCATCCATTCTTTGTACATGTCCGTACCACACCAGTTGTTTTGTTCTTATATCATCCACTAGAGTACGTTCACCCACTGTCATAATTTCTCTTATTCTTTGACTGTAACTCTTTCTCTTTTTGATTTCCCTGCTGCTCTTCTCCAATAGTCCATCTCCGTAGCGGAAAGCATTTTTTCCAAAGAAATTCAAGGAACCCTAGAAAACGCATCCCCATTATTTAATAGGCAAATTCATTCATCATGCATGAAATCTCA
Source organism: Aspidapion aeneum (assembly GCA_963576565.1). Taxonomy (NCBI): domain Eukaryota; kingdom Metazoa; phylum Arthropoda; class Insecta; order Coleoptera; family Brentidae; genus Aspidapion; species Aspidapion aeneum. Next base: position 90,613,827 of record OY755038.1, read on the forward strand.
GAAAATTTCGCCGAATCCTCGCAGGCAACACTGTAAGAGGTCTAACAGAGAAATCGATTAAACAACCATAGGCGTGCAGATTTTGTTGAAAATAAAATAAATATATTATTAGACATTTTCCTATAAAATTTTTGCACCCAAAATTATAAAATTTAAATTAGTGTAAAATAGTACCGGTACAGTATTTATATATATTCCTTTTACAGAATTAATTTTTTTATCGATTTATAACATTAGAAATCAATAACTTATTTACAGCTGGTAATATCCGTAGTTTTGATTTTTATTATTACAAGCTTTTATTTAACTTCACCTGTATGTATGTATGTAATCAAATCTTGCAACTCATTTTTGAAGAACTTCCAAACCTCCGAATGACTTCAAAGTTCGCATAGCGTCTTAGTTCCGATGACAATACAATAATACGGTTTCATCGGGTACCTACCTCCACCCTAACGTGGGGGGTGGAGAGGGGGTAAAACTTTAGTTGGTCCGATTTCAACCAAAATTGGTATCTGGGGGTTTTTGAGGACGAGAATTACGAATTTTTGATCAGATTACCAAAATTCAATATGGCGGATTCAAAATGGACGATTTAATGTCAAGTTTTTCTGATTACTTTCAACTGACTTCCACGTATCCGATTGACTTCAAATTTCGCATACCGTTATTGTTCCGATGACAATCCAATAATGTGGTATCACTGACTGCCTACCTCACCCCTAATCTGGAGGGCGGAGAGGGGGTAAAATTTTAGTTTGTTGGGTTTCCACCAAAATTGGTATCTGGGGGTTTTTAAGGATGACGATTACGAATTTTTGCTCAGATTACAAAAATTCAATAAGGCGGACTCAAAATGGACGATTTAATGTTAAGTTTTTCTGATTACTTTCAACTGACTTCCACGTATCCGATTGACTTCAAATTTCGCATACCGTTATACTTCCGATGACAATCCAATAATGTGGTATCACTGACTGCCTACCTCCCCTCTAACGTAGAGGGCGAAGAGGGGGTAAAATTTTAGTTTGTCGGATTTCCACCAAAATTGGTATCTGGGGTTTTTGAAGATGAGGATTACGAATTTTTGATCAAATTACAAAAATTCAATATGGCGGATTCAAAATGGACGATTTAATGACGAGTTTTTCTGATTACTTTCAACTGACTTCCACATATCCGATTGACTTCAAATTTCGCATACCGTTATCGTTCCGATGACAATCCAGTAATGTGGTATCACTGACTGCCACCTCCCCCTTAACGTGGAGGGCGAAGAGGGGTAACATTTTAGTTTGTCGGATTTCCACCAAAATTGGTATCTGGGGGTTTTTGAAGATGAGGATTACGAATTTTTGATCAAATTACAAAAATTCAATATGGCGGATTCAAAATGGACGATTTAATGACGAGTTTTTCTGATTACTTTCAACTGACTTCCACGTAGGTATCTGATTGATTTCAAAATTCACATGCTCTCCCACTAAAAAGGGGGGGGGGGGCGTAGAAGAGGTAAGGCTTTAGTTTGTTCGATCTCGACCAAAATTAATTAATCCTTGCATATAATGATCATAATAATAACGAACAGTTTTAGGGAACGATCACACAGTGTTTTTCTATTTTAAAATTCGGTGAGATGGGCGTCGCTAGCACTGTTAATGAAACCTGTCTAGGAGAAGGAAACCTATAGACATAAACTTGGACAAATCTAAAAATTAAAAAATAAATTTAGAAAAAAAAACTTTTTGAAAACAAGCTTTTATAAAATGGACTAAAAAGCATAAAATAATTTTTTAAGTGTTCTGATATCATAATAATAAAAGCGATGGGCGTATTTAGTATTAGGTAAATGCCTTTCTATGCGCATTTGGTGGATCGTCCACAACCGATGATGGGCCGACTCTTCTTTTCCAATGTGACAAAATAAATCGACACACTGCCGGTCGCGGATGATCTGCCTAATATGAAGCAGGCGTAATAATGTCCATCCATATCAGAAAAATGTAAAGGTAGCTTGAGTAGGGTTGGGGTGGGTTTGGTTAAATTGTCTAGCCTTCACTAAACTTCGAGTTAACAAGGCTAAGACAAAAACGGGTAAATTTCCTTTAATACGCCCATCGCTTTTATTAGCTCACACATATACTATACTATAGTAGTGTGAGCTATGGTGATCCTATTTTTTTCGAGAAAAAAAAAGTTGCTCCGATTTCAAAAAATTTTATATAACTTTGCGTTTCAGATGATTTTGAAACTTTTTTGTTGCGCCGTCTGTCTGTAACGACCAACGCGCATAACTCAAAAACCGCTTGGCCGATTTCAATGAAATTTGGTACCTAGGCTAGGTCTTGGGTCGAGATGGTCCCATTTAAAAATAAACAAAATCCACTGAACACAAACCAAATAAAAGGGTGGGGATAGATTTCAAAAATTAGAGTTTATGTGAAAATATGGCGTGTGTGATGTCAAACGAAAGGTAATTGAGTATGGAGTTTAACAAAATACATTTTGGTTTTTGTTTTTTTTAAGGGTGGGGGTGCATTTCAAAAATTTGAGTTTAAGTCAAAACATGGCTTGTGTGGTATCAAACAAAAGGCAATTTAGTGTGGAGTTGAATAAAATATATTTAAGTTTTTAGTTATATTAGCTCACACTTACACTATAACTATAGGACCTAGTGTGAGCTTGGGGGCCCATATATTGGCAGAGTATTATTATATCAGAACACTCAAAAAATTATTTTATGCTTTTTAGTCCATTTTATAAAAGCTTGTTTACAAAAAGTTTTTTTTTCTAAATTTATTTTTTCCTAAAGATAAGAAATCTACTTTATATTATTTTTTTCTGGATATAGAAAAGTATTACTTTAATCACTCAAATTTAAAAGAGGTAAAAGGGTTTCTTTTTATTTCAAATTGTCAAAGGTGGTTTTTTTAGCTTAGTAAATTTTTTACAGTAAGTAAATTTGTTCTGTTAAAAAAAAGTCAAAAATTCCGAATTATATACTCAGACTTTGAGATATTTATCAAAATTTTTGCATCAGGATTTAAAGAGTCTATTTGATCCCCTAGTGTACAGGGTGCCATTTTCAACACTTTTGGGTGTTTTCGGTTTCTATGTTTATAATATTGATATGCGATGTTTACCATCATTATTCTCTTCAAATTAAAGCACACTAAGATGTAGTCGTTTTTTCTTCAATCTTCTCTAGAAGTTCCCGAAACCACTCAAATGATAAAAATGGGACAGCCTATACATATAATATAGATTTTTTTGTTATATTTTATCAGCAAAACTCTTGCCTCGAAATAAAAAGCACTCATTGGTTTATGTTTTTTTATTAAAGTTATTTTAATATAACTTTTTAAAGCAATTAACTTTTTATTATTTAAAAATAATAGGTACATAAAGTTCAATAAAGACTTCCAGAAACCAGATAATTTAATTAGTATTTAAAGTTTACAACTCGCTTCCACGCCACCTTTGAGGTACGAGTTCAGGCGCGTTTTGTTTTTAAGTGGTTTCCCCAGGAGGCCTAATCCACTCTTTATCATCTCGATTGTTTATTTATACAAAATGTTATTGATATTTGTTTTATCAAAGGACTAAAGCGGTTTAAGCAAACTGGTCTTAAAATATATCATTTAGTGCTGTTCTTTCTTCTATATCTAAAATAACGCCGACTAACTGGTCTTTAAGTAAGTCATTTGGTGCCGTTTTTTCTTCTATATCTAGAATTACACCGACTAATAACTGTGAATGTTGTGTTCTTCATCGATTGAGCAAAGCCGTTGGAGCAAACTGGTCTTAAAATATGTCATTAAGTGCCGGTTTTTCTTCTATATCTAAAATTACGCCGACTAATAACTGTTAATGTTACGCCGACTAACTGGTCTGTAAGTCATTTAGTGCCGTTTTTTGTTCTATATCTAGAATTACGCCGACAAATAACTGTCAATGTTGTGTTCTTCATCGAAGGAGCTAAGCCGCTGGAGCAAACTGGTCTTAAAATGTCATTAAGTGACGCTTTTTCTTGTATATCTAAAATTACGCCGACTAATAACTGTTACTGCTGTGTTCTTTATCGAAGGAGCAAAGCTGTTGGAGCAAACTGGTCTTAAGATATGCCATTTAGTGCCGTTTTTTGTTCTATATCTAGAATTACGCCGACTAATTGTTCTGTAAGTCATTTAGTGCCGTTTTTTCTTCTATATCTAGAATTACGCCGACTAATAACTATTAATGTTGTGTTCTTCATTGAAGGAGCAAAGCCGTTGAAGCAAACTGGTCATAAAATTTCTCATTTAGTGCCGTTTTTTTCTCTATATCTAGAATTACGTCGACTAAATTTATTTCTAAAACTGACTGTTTATTCATTTCTAAAGAGAATAATCTTTGTGTTAATACTACGTGAGCGATTTTTTTTTGTTTCATCTAAGTGCTTCGCAGCTTCATGATATATTCTTAGTTTAAAATAATACTTTAAAATAAGTTTAACCAATTCGTATGAATGATTTTCCAAAAAGTTCATATCAAAGGTATGATCTCCAAAATATGCAAACACAGAAGAAGGCAAAGTTTGAAACGTTTTGTTTATTAAAATGTCTGATAAATTATTCACTTTTTTAAATAGGCTCTCAGTTTTCATATAGAATCTAAAAAATTTTTCCCCTGCTTCACAGATTTCAATTACAAGTGGACTTGCGTTTACAAGTCTACCGTATTTTTTTCTTGTCTGAAATAAAGAATCAGATGTTTCACATTCTAGTAATTGTAAGCAGTGGGGGCAAGTGACACATTTTTTGAGACTTTTTACCACAAATCCTGATATGTAGCTAACAACATCTTTTACATAAATAGTGAGATCCCAAGCATTAGAATATAGGAAATCTAATTCCTTTATGTCATTTTCAATTTTATCAAGAAATATTTTATGTTCTTCTGTTTGCTCTAGGTTTTCATGATTTTCTGTGGTTGTTAGTCTGGAACTACATGTAAGTATTGAAATTTCTTCCAAATTAATGACGTTGCCAGTATTTGGTCCTGTAATTTGGCTGTGAACCAACAGTCTCTTATAGCTGGCTTCAAACTGCCGAGCTGTGGGGTTGTTGTTGTGTCCTCCTCTGCTTCTAATGGCGCCAAAAAATAATTCAAGATGATCCTGGGACATTTTGTAGGTTAAAATATACTTCAATAGTTTTTCCTCTACTACACATGTGTTGTATAAATTTTGTAAACTTTTTATATTTATAAGAAATCCTAGAAATCCCGTTTTTCGTTTAGATTTGGTCACTTTTTGGTTGTTAAAAGTCAGACCATTGATATAATTTGTCATCATATTCATAAAACTAAAAAAATCTGGAGCAGTCTTTGCTGACAAAGGTTTTTTGAAATAATATTTTGCAAAATTATTTTGGGAGTTTAAGATGTCAAATAAATTGTTAAAGTTTAAAATAAATTCAGATGTCGCCTCTGAACCTCCAAATTCGGGAAGCTTTAGATCTTCTCTAAGAAAATCTAAGGCTACACTTACACTGCGGCTAATGGTTTGAGTTGCCAGTCTAACCCTCATTTTTTCTCTGAACCATTGAAGGTGTCTTTTTTTTACCTTTGTACCTAAGTGAAGGCCCTCCTGACTCTGTTTTAGCTCCAGTGCTTGAATAAATTTCCATTCTATTTTTTTATCCTCTATTTTAAGACCAGTTGCGCCAGCTTGTATTTGAGCCAAAGAATTCCGTACCAACTTCATCATATGACAGGCATCAAGAATAATAAAAATATCTTGATTGGTCTCAGGATGCTGAAAACTAGTTTTTAAATTTTCAGAATCTTTAAAATCAGCACCCAATTTTTCTGCCATGCTTAAGTTGACTGGTGCTCCATCAAAAGTTAATGTGGTAATTCTAACTTTACTTGGGCTTAAAAAACTTAAACATTTATTTACCAGTTCAGCCTTTTCTGTTGCACCTAAACCATTAAGCAAAAAATATCCTACAGGAATTTTCCAAGACCCATTAAGACAAACCAGCATAAATACTAGGACTTCCTTTGCTTCTGGCAGTTCAGTTTCTCCAGGATCTAAATTTGTTCCCACATCAACGTGACCAGTAAACTCTTTACCATTCCACTCAATTTGTTGTCTGATGGACATTTCATCCATCATTAATCCACAAAGAAGAGGTTTGTTGGAATCTCTTTGTCTGATGGTAACAGCTGTTAATGCCTCTTCTGTAAAACCAGGCTTGCCATTTACGGATTTATACCATTTTGAAATTGTTCTTAAATCCGGCAGAGATCTATTAAATGTATTTCTTACAAAATTATAGGCACGCGCAGAATAAAATGCCAAAGTTAAAGCAAAGGATCTTAACCTTTCATCGTATTTTTGCTTTGTTGGTCCCTTTAACATTCTGTCAAAAATGTCTGCAGCAGGGCCAGAGACGGAAAGCTAAAAAAATGACATAATATTAACACATTACTTTTTAGCTATCCATACCATAGGTATGGAGGCTATTGGGATCGTCAAAAAAAAACCTTTTTTTATTTTTACTAAAAATAAATTATTTGAGTAAAAAAAAGTCTCACAACAAAATTTTATGATGGTGTTTGTCTGTCCGTCTGTTACAGAAGAAGCAATCAACCGATTTTAATAAAATTTGCCAGAAAACTTTTGTGGTACCTGTGGATAAGGCCATTAAATTTTGGAGGGGGTGAGGGGACTTAAAGGGGGTAGTAAGGGTTTTTAAATGTTTGAAAAAACATATTCGGTGAACCACAGCAGCTAGCGAAACGCGGTTCTTAAATTTAGATTTAGAATAACATTTACAAAAAAATTTATCTTATAACATCAAAATTTGTCGGAGTCGCAGTTTTTGAGAAATAAAAAAAAGTTCAAAAATCACATCTTACGAACCACACTAGCTAGCGAAACGCGGTTTTCAAATTTGGAATAAAATGTAGAATTCCAACGTAATTTATGATAGCATAAAAGTTTACCAGTCACATTTTTTTGAGAAAATAATATTGTTAATAATAATAATAATTCTTAGGAAATGACAAAGCGGCGCCAATACCGGATTTCTCTTTAAATTGAGACGGTTTAAATTGATAATTTAACATAAAATGTAAGGTAATTAATTAATACCAAAAAAGCTGAGTAGATAAAAACTGATATAGATATGTAACTAATAATATTGCAAGTAAAACTTCTCAATTATTAAAATACGCCTCAAAATAATGTGCACATATTATGTAGTTTTATTGTTAAAATTGATATGTTGGGTTAAACCATAGACTGGGGGGGAGGGTTATATATATAGTTTGGTTTGTTAAAGTTTAAGCTTACCCTTATGGAATCTTCAGATGCCTCTGAAATCATATTTTTTTCCTTAAGGTAATGGATAAGGGATGTCAAATTTGTTAGCCTCCGTTTTAAATGTCGCACAGTCATTTGCAGTTTATGCTTCTCTTTTCTTAATTTAGCATCCCTTAGTTTTATGATTCTTAAATTTTTACTTCGTTTTGTTGGAGTGGCAAAATCGCTGCTAGATAAATCTCCAATATATACTTTTCTAAAAGGTAAAATCTGATATGTTGTATCTGAACATTTGACAATGCAGTAATTACTGAAATACACATGTCTCGTGTAATTTTGTTAGTTTAAACAAATAGACAAATTACCACCTCCATAAACCTAGCAAGCCCACCTCAATAAAAATTTAAAAAATGTATTCCAGAATTATGTGCTTTTTATGTGCTAATTTCGTCCACTTTTTAAAATTTTTGTGCTCCTTTGGTTTCCACGGAAATTTAAAAAAATGATTGGCGTGCTAGCTTTATATAAAGCTAGCAAGCCCATACAGAAATAATCAATATTTTTATAATATTTATATGCGAAAATTAAGTGCTTTTTATGTGCTCCCGTTTGCTAAAAACAAAATTTCATTTATCAAGTTTTTAAGCTTTTTTTAAAAAAAATGTGTGGGCTGGCTAGGTTTATATTTTTTTATGCCCACCTCAATAAAAATTTAAAAAAATTATTCCAGAATTATGTGCTCTTTATGTGGTAATTTCGTCCACTTTTTAAAATTTTTGTGCTCCTTTGGTTTCCACGGAAATTTAAAAAAATGATTGACGTGCTAGCTTTATATAAAGCTAGCAAGCCAATGCAAAAATTATAAATATTTTTATGCCCACCTCAATAAAAATTGAAAAAATTTATTCCAAAATTATGTGCTTTTAATGTGCTAATTTCGTCCACTTTTTAAAATTTTTGTGCTCCTTTGGTTTCCACGGAAATTTAAAAAAATGATTGGCGTGCTAGCTTTATATAAAGCTAGCAAGCCCATACAGAAATAATCAATATTTTTATAATATTTATATGCGAAAATTAAGTGCTTTTTATGTGCTCCCGTTTGCTAAAAACAAAATTTCATTTATCAAGTTTTTAAGCTTTTTTTTTTTAATGTGTGGGCTGGCTAGGTTTATATAAACCTAGCAAGCCCACCTCAATAAAAATAAATAAAATACATTCCAGAATTATGTGCTCTTTATGTGCTAATTTCGTTCACTTTTTAAAATTTTTGTGCTCCTTTGGTTTTCACGGTTTATATAAAGCTAGCACGTCAATCATTTTTTTAAATTTCCGTGGAAACCAAAGGAGCACAAAAATTTTAAAAAGTGGACGAAATTAGCAGATAAAGAGCACATAATTCTGGAATGTATTTTATTTATTTTTAATGAGGTGGGCTTGCTAGGTTTATATAAACCTAGCCAGCCCACACATTTTTAAAAAAAAAAGCTTAAAAACTTGATAAATGAAATTTTGTTTTTAGCAAACGGGAGCACATAAAAAGCACTTAATTTTCGCATATAAATATTATAAAAATATTGATTATTTCTGTATTGGCTTGCAAGCTTTATATAAAGCTAGCACGCCAATCATTTTTTTAAATTTCCGTGGAAACCAAAGGAGCACAAAAATTTTAAAAAGTGGACGAAATTAGCACATAAAGAGCACATAATTCTGGAATGTATTTTATTTATTTTTAATGAGGTGGGCTTGCTAGGTTTATATAAACCTAGCCAGCCCACACATTTTTAAAAAAAAAAGCTTAAAAACTTGATAAATGAAATTTTGTTTTTAGCAAACGGGAGCACATAAAAAGCACTTAATTTTCGCATATAAATATTATAAAAATATTGATTATTTCTGTATGGGCTTGCTAGCTTTATATAAAGCTAGCACGCCAATCATTTTTTTAAATTTCCGTGGAAACCAAAGGAGCACAAAAATTTTAAAAAGTGGACGAAATTAGCACATAAAGAGCACATAATTCTGGAATGTATTTTATTTATTTTTATTGAGGTGGGCTTGCTAGGTTTATATAAACCTAGCCAGCCCACACATTTTCTTTAAAAAAAAAGGTTAAAAACTTGATAAATGAAATTTTGTTTTTAGCAAACGGGAGCACATAAAAAGCACTTAATTTTCGCATATAAATATTATAAAAATATTGATTATTTCTGTATGGGCTGGCTAGCTTTATATAAAGCTAGCACGCCAATCATTTTTTTAAATTTCCGTGGAAACCAAAGGAGCACAAAAATTTTAAAAAGTGGACGAAATTAGCACATAAAAAGCACATAATTCTGGTATATATTTTTTAAATTTTTATTGAGGTGGGCTTGCTAGGTTTATGGAGGTCAAATTACCTTTTCCGTTTGGATTTTCCAACTATTTTGTTCTGCTGATCTCCTTCAGAAAAAGATGGTCCCAGCACTGTTGGTAATTCACAACTTGATGGTGAATGGTCTGTACTTGTTCATGTAGAAAATCCTGAAAACTAAAAACCAGTATTTTTGATATAGGTAATCAATGAACACATTTTGATTTTTAATTAAATTCTTACTTAGACTTCATTGTGTTCATTTTTCCTCTCTTTAGTTAAATTTTTTTTTAAAAATTAACTTCTTTGAAAAATTAGGAGACATGTTTAAATTACACATTTGGTTTTGGAATATTTATCAAGGAATATTTGTCATAATTGTCTGCAAGTATATAGATAAACTTGGCAATTTTAAACTTACACAGCTCCTGACGGCCCAGCAATAACGGTTTTGTCCAAGTCTTCAGAAATATCAATCAACTCGTTAAATTGTATCCCTGAAGATGAAGATTCAGAGCTAAAAAAAAATTGTAGTTAATTGTGGTTATTGGTAACACTTAAATGGCCATTAACCTGGCTCCTTCCTTTATATTTTTTTAAAACTATGTTATAACCATCATTTTGAATAAAGCTTTGATTTTCAAATTATTTAAAAAAGTGTTATGGGTACAAAATGCAAATAAATAACCTTAGTGGTAAGTAACAAGGTCTCTATTTAAGTAGACAAAAAAAAATAGAATAGACTTAACTCTAAGTTAAAGCAAAGTGGAAAAGTTTTCATATTTTTCTCCTTGCTTTTATTTTACCTTTTACATAATAGGTACCCTTTTGTCATATTAAAAAAAGCAACGTTTTTTCTGTGTAATTTTAGGTAAAAATAACAAGTTCTTTTCAAAATAAAAATAAAAGTTATGTATCTCCTAAAATGTCCCGAGAATTGTAGAAAGAATAGTCTATAAATAAGAAATTTTAAAAATACCATATTTCAAAACTTTTGCCCATATTAATCACTATTATGGCATATACCATAACTTCTACACCTCCTACTGTATGCTAATGTTAAACTTACCAAGTTTGCATTGTGTCATGTTTTAAGCTGTTAGGGAATTCAATCAAATCATCGAAATGGATATCAGGCCGGATATTTTCAGATTTGGGAGTGTCAACGGCTGACGATAATGAAGTGGAACTAAAAAAATAATTTATAAGACAAAAATTTTAAATAATCAAAATGTACCTGTAAAGATTTTTTGTAGATATTAAAATTAATTCATTAGTTTATTAAACTCTAGTAATTAGTTTTTTTAGAAAATATTTGGTATGAGTCAAAAAATAAAAAAGTCTGTGTTTTTTTACATTTGCAAATGTTAAAAAATATGACTTATTCAGTTTTATCCACAAAATACTTTTTCCATAAAAAAAATCTATTTAATTTTTATTTACCAAATAAAATAAAAAAATATTATTTATAATGAGGTGATTATTATACAGTGTGTCCCATAACTTAGGGGCCATAGTGCAGCAGGTGATAGAGGAGGTTATTTCCAAGAAAAAAGCTTATATAACATGGGGTCAACATACATCTGATCTGTCACAGCCAGCTGAATACTCAGCTAATTGTGATTAAAAAATGTGGCACTCCTTTTTTTTGATAATATTACAAGTGGAGGAGCTACAGGCTGTCAAAATAACCTCCAAAATGTATAAAAAATAATAATTATTTTAAATTAATTTTTGCTTTCTCTTTTAAAAAATATCAATAATATTTCATTATTATGTCTCGCTAGGGACTTTTTTAATAACAAAAAATATTAAAAAAACATTGCATTTAATATGGCATTCATAAAAGTTTATAACAAAAAAATAGTATTTTCTAAAAAAATTGACTGACTAAACTTTTTCAAATTAATTTTTTTTAATTAATTTCAATTTATTGCTTTGGTTCTAATACAAGACTACCCAATTTCATATTTTTACTGCATTTTTAAAAAAGTTATTATCACAAAAGTTAAAAAAATTGCCAACTTTGATGCTCTGTATCTCGACAAAGAAAGTTTTGACCCATGCATTATAGGAAGTTTTTTATCAGACATGACCCCCTCTATCACCTATTGGCCTATGGCCCCTAAGTAATGGGACACCCTGTATATATAAACATTAAATTTGGCAAATATAAGAATTAAAAACAATATTTTAATCCATTTGACTCAAGGCTCTCTTTTAATTAATCACAAGGGACTATGCAGTAAGTGAAAAGGAAGTTAAAACTAGGTACTACCTTTTTTCTTCTTATAGTTATATTTGTTAATTCTAACTACTTTTTTACATCATTGGTGCAGGATGATTGAACATCAAAAACAACCAGTGATAATATATTATGTATACTTTATAATAAAAAGAGATAGTTGAATATTTAACTACCAACGACTAGTAGTAAGTAGTTTTCTTAATTTGAACTAGTCTTTAACACCTGACCTTTCTTACCTAGAAGACAAAAACTCAAAGTTTTCACTCTTGGGCAAGGCATTTGGTACAAGATAGTGCCTACCAGTAGGTGCTAAACGAACATAGTGAGGATCAAAGTGGTCAGAACAAAGACATGCCCATTTTGATAGAATTTCTTCCTTATTAAGGCCAATAATCTCCCTCCAAAGCTCTCTCTTGTTTGGATCAGTGGGGAACCTAGATAACTCATAAATTTGAATATTTTTAAAATGTTTAATAACTGTACAGTAGCATGACATAACATAACATTACATAGTGAAAATGGCTGTTTACATAAGAAATATAATATAATAATTTTTTAGAGTTATATATTATTGCCAGAATAAATTAAGAAAATTTTCCAAAAAAACCCAAACACTAGAGGCAGGAAAATAAAGGAATTTGTAACAATAAATAATGTTTCTTAAAACTTCTTTGTACAATAAATCACTAATATTTTGTAAAAAAAGTTATAAACCACACCACTGTCTTACCAAATCGTAAACAATATGGCGGTTTCTGAAAGAGATTTAAACTTACCGGTGAAATGATAAATCCGGCCACTTCTCGTCACTTTTGTCACACAGAATGCACTTCTTAGGCATTTTTAAGGTTATTTATTTAAAAAAATCTTTATTTTGTGATAAATATCGCAAAAAAAACAAGGAAAACGCACGTTTCTTCGGATAACCTCTCAAAGGCAACGCTAAATGATGCAAGGGTGACGTTCGGTCTACATGGTTGCCGCTATTAATTTTTTTTCTGAAAAATAGCGAACAAAAATTAGTTTTTTGCATTTTACGCCAGAACGATAAGTCGTAGGGCAAAATTTAATGTATGAGAAATATTACCCATAGGATTCCCTACAATCGGTCTCCATAGTCTATAGGTCTACAACCACACGTTTAGAAAAAAAATTCCAAAAATTTTGTTTTTTGCAATTTACGCAAAAACGGTAAGTCATAAAAAAAAACTTTATTGACATAAAATGATCAAGACACAATTCTCTACAATGTGACTATGACAATTTACAACTCTACAACCACATGTGTTGATGACAGAGGGTGCCGAAAATGCCCATTATATACTTTTTTTGCGTTTTACGCAAAAACCATAAGTTATAGAGCTGTGACTCACATAGGTGAATTGTAGAGAATGGCGTCCTGGAGATTTCTTGTTTATAATGTTTTTTTCTAGGACCTACCGTTTTTGCATAAAATAAAAAAATAATTTTTGCAAATTTGGCGCCCTATATGTTCTACACGTAGTTGTAAACCTGTGGCCCAAAGGAAAAATGTAGAAAATTGTGTCCTTTAACATTTTATTTTTATCAAGTTTCTTTCTACGACTTACCGTTTTTGCGTAAAATAAAAATAAAACACAATTTTTGACAACTTTGCAGCCATCTACCTTCCAAACATGTCGTTGTAGACCTATAGACTATGAAGATTGATTAGAGACTCGTATGGGTAATATTTCTCTTAAATAAAATTCTTCTCTATGACATTTTTTATCAGTCAGTTTTTCGTAAAATGCAAAAAAACCGATTTTTTCCAATTTTGGTGCCCTCTAACTTCTATACATGTAAGTCTAGAGCTATAACCTTTAAAGAAAAATTGTAAAGGAATTTTTGAAGTGTAAACTTCTTTAGGCGCGTTTAGCAGTTTTTGTGGGTACTGAATTGAACTGAGCCGTCGGGCTCGGCTATGTAAAGCTCATTCGGGTGAAGTCGGCTCGAGTCGACTAACTGTGAGAGGAATATTCAGTGAGTGATATGATGATGCAGATGAAGGCCAGTATTATTAATTTTGCCTTCTTGAAGTTTACACTTCTGCCGTGTGGTCTTAAGCACACACAACAAAGATTTTCTCTGCGACGTTCCATTTTCGCGTAAAATCAAATCAAAAAGCTTTTTGAGTTTTCCAGAGTTGCCCAGGGGAGGGTTGTAGACTAATTTTTTTTAAAGCTATATATATATATATATATATATATATATATATATATATATATATATATATATATATATATATAGATATATATTATATAAAAATTAGCGTTAGTATTTTTTTCAAATTAACCACTTTTTCGCGCCAGATTTATTGTCCTATTAAACAAAAGGTTTTTTTAACTTTTGTGATCAAAACATTTAACTTAAATTTATTTGGACTAAAAGCAAGAGTTATTTTTATAACGAAAACATTTGTAGTGAGAACAATAATTAATAGTTAAAAGTGCAGTTTAGTCATCTGGTTTTAATAACTTTACTAGGATAACCTAGGAAGAGAAAACTAATAAACTATTTTATGAACTCTAACCTCACACCAAAGAAATTTAATTAAACTTACTTTTAGTTCAATGTTTTTCACACTTAAATGGAGTCCCGTTTTTTCAGAAAACCGAAAACCAAATTAATATTTTAAACTGCGCATTCGCTACCCTACTTTGTCTTCTCACATAAAATTATCTCCCTCTCAGCTGTGGTCGAGCATGTGTGAAGTTAGTAAAAGGAAGATAATTTTATGTGATAAGAAAGAGAGAGGTGCGCATGTGCAGTTAAAAAAAATGGTTTGCATTACAGGATATATCCGCTAGTTATTTTGTGTTCTTGTAAAAAACAAGCTCAAGTTGGTTGACTGCACAAAAATTGCAATTTTGTGCTACTACTGGTACGTTCTATAAAAATCGACAATCAACAATCTTCGGAAAAACCTTTAGCTGATTATTTCTAATTTATCCTTGCCTTTTAATTCAAAATAGGTAAGGGTTTAAACCGCCACGTAGATCTATACAAACAGGGACTTAAAAAGCAAATGTTTTATGGCTTTTATTAAGTTTAGGTACCTATGTAAACAAAAATTTACCGATTGATTATTGGATAACATATTCTAACTTAAAAAAAACTTTTTTTCAAACATTTATATACATATGTGCATATAGGCACACAGACAGACATACATTCATACATATCTAGAGGTTATACTTACAACCTGAATCAAATTGTATAGAAAAACATTATTAATGATAAGATCTCAAAAAAAAATCGATGAAAACAATACCTTTTCTTACATACGATGGTAAACATATTCTATTACAGGTACATGTATAGCAATCCAAAACGTAAGCCGAATTCAAAAACAAAATATTCTTTTGATTTTTATTAGTTACCATTTTACTTATGTACCTACTTCAAAATTACAAGTTCTAAAAGTACTGGCAACATTGTTGCGAATTTGAAAGAAACCCGCAGTATAATGCTTTTTGTGTCTGATGACTTTTAGGATTTCTATACGGGGTCTACCTTTAGTTGAATGTTTTTGATTTTTTCTGTTCTATCTTTGATTGGCCATACTTCTGAGCCGTATGTAATAATACTTTTTACAATGGTGTTATATATAAGCTTTTTGTTATGTTTTGATATACTTTGGTCCCAAATTATTCCATTTAATAAAGTTATTGCTTTTCTTCCTTGTACGTTTCTATCTTTTATAGCTTTGTCTAGTGTTCCGTCAGCTGTAATTTTTAGACCCAAATATTTATACTCATCACAGGACTGAATTCGCTGCCCAGTATTTAAGATTAGATCCTGTTTCGTTCCACCAATACACATATACTCTGTCTTATTGATATTAACCTCTAGTCCCCACTTATTGTACTCGTCTATTAGTTTTCGTGTCATATATTCGAGGTCGTCATAATCCTGAGCCACCACTATCTGATCATCGGCGAAACATAAAGTATACAAGGTGGTTTCATTCAACGGAATTCCCATGTTTTGGCATTTTCTCTTCCAGACTTTAAGGACCTGTTCCAAATATATCTTGAAGAGCGTAGGCGAGATACAGCAACCTTGTTTAAGACCTTTATTTACTTGAAAGCCTTTGGTTAGTTTTGCTTTTATTTTAACTTTTGCCTTACTATTGCGGTATAACTCTTTGATGGCCTTAATTAGTTGTACGCTTATGTTTGTCTTTTCCAACGCTTTCCAAAGTAGATTTAGTGGTATACTATCATATGCCTTCTGCAAATCTACGTAAAGCAGATGGAGCTCTTGTCCGTATGCCATTTTCTTTTCAATAACTTGGGTTATACAAAAGAGATGATCTGAAGTCGATCTACCCGCCCTGAAACCAGCTTGTTCTTCTGCCTCCATATCTTTATATTCGCTCTCCACTTTATTTCTTATTATTTTGCCATATATTCTGCTTAGCGTACTAGTTACAGATATACCTCTATAATTGTCACATATATCTTTCCTTCCTTTTTGTGTATTGTGGATATATATGACGTTTTCCACTCAGTTGGTACTACAGCTCCATTTAAATATCTTTGGAAAAGATTCCGTAATCTACAAAACAATTCTTCAGTGCCATATTTAATAAGTTCAGCTGGGATATTTCCGGGTCCGGCAGATTTACCGCTTTTTAAGGTTTTGCACACGTTTTTGACCTCAGATATTATGAGGGGTACTGGAGATCCCATCGTTCTAATGATATTGTCTCTTTCGTCTTCCTTGAATTCTGCTCTATCTTCAGTTAAAAGTTTTTTAAAATGCTCATCCCATTCTTTGTCTGGTATTGGTGAAATAATATCTCTGCATGTTTCTTTTTTGATCGATCTTATAGTTTTCCAGCTTTCGGTACTTCTCCTACCTCCTAAGTAAGAATCTATTTTCTGGCACTTTTGCATCCATGATTGATTCTTCTTATCACTGATCATTCTTCTCACCTTGGATTGCGCGATTTTGTATTCTTCTCTTCTTCTATCTGTCTTTTGGGATAAGTACGTGTGATATAATTTCCTTTTTTCCTCTATTTCACTTTCAAACTCAGCATCCCACCAGTATGGTTTTGTTCTTTTAGGAGTTTCTTCCACTAATCCTAGTGCTTCTTTTGCAGCTTGATGGATGCTTAATGTGATACATTCGTATTCCTCATCTGGGGTTTCACCTGAACTTGAATTAAGTTTTTCGTTCAGTCTCTTTTTGTATAAGTTTTTTACGCTGTCATGTTCTAGGCTTAGTAGATTATATTGACAGTGATCAATTTCCTCATTCACTGTATCATCAAGATTTTGTTGATGGAGGCTTCGGCCTTGATAAGGAAAGAGAATTTTGGTCTCCAGAAAATAGTGATCACTTCCGCATGTTGATCCACGCTTTGTTCTGACATCTTGAATTTTTAGTTTTGTCTTTTGTTTAGTGATAAGATAATCAATGACGGATTTCAGGTTTTGTGAGGGTTTGGTCCAGGTATATTTGTGTATTTTCTTATGTTGGAAAAAACCGTTTTGGATTTTTAGGTCTAATTGCTCACATACTGTGATAAGCCGGTTTCCATTATCATTAACAACATCTTCTCCATATTGGCCAACTGTCAGATCATTTACTCTGTTACCTGTTCTACTATTTAAATCTCCCAATATTACAATTTCTCTAGATGTACTTACTGCTGATATTTCATTGTGGATTTCTTCAAAAAAATTGTCTTTCACGGCTACATTTGCATCGTCATTATACGCATAGATTCCAAAAATCGTAAGTCTCATTCCTTTTATTGTTATATTCATTCTTATTAGCCGTTCATTTACTGCTTCCCAGTTGGTGATATATTTTCTAAATCTTTTGTTGACCAAAATAGATACTCCTTGTTGCGCATGTTTTTCTTTTGCCACTCCGCTATAGAAATGGTCATACTGTCCTAGGTTTTCAGATCCTTTTCCTTTCTTCTTCGTTTCTGTTAGTACAGCAAGGTCAACCTTCATTCTGCTGCACTCATGGACTATATCATTCACTTTTCGACTTATTCCTTGTACGTTCCATGTACCAAAAATCATATTCCTGTTTCTTTGCTTGGTTCGTCTTAGGTTTTTCATTTCTTTCCGAGGCGTTTGATTGGGTTTTTTAACAGTGTACGTTTTTTCCGGGTATCAGAGAGTTAGTCTAATGCCCCAACCCCCAACCTGGAGGACCAGGTGATTTTTGATCGTGGTTTTCTTCCCCTAGCCTTTGACGATTCCAACGCCGGTACTACAAGGCAGCATCTTCTTCTTTTATACTATCCCTAAAAGAAAGGGTTGCCACCTGCGCTATGATCACCGTACCGAGGTCCATCCTCTCCGCCTTTCATACCGATGTCGTCTTCTCCCGTAACCCTGGGAATGGGACCCTAAACAGGTGCTAACTCTCCGGGTCAGAGAGTACCTGGAATCTACGGAGGGCAGGGGTCGATTCATTTCCCCTGATAGACATCTGACGAGGTCTACCCCGTACCCCGTACAAATACTAACGAATATTTTTAACACAGTGAAGAATGGAGGATCCATTCCTACTAAATGGAAGGAACAACTACTGGTTGTGTTTCTTAAACCATACAAAAATCCTGACCTACCAGAAAACTATAGACCAATAAGGCGCTCACTGTGACGTATATATATTTTGTGTCGGGGTGCCGTGCACCCCGACACAAAATATGATTCCGGAACGTACCAATAACTAATCTAATCGTGGTATTGACTGAACTTACACATTATGATCCGATTATTTACCATCTCTTTTTAAACTAATGTATTAGTAAGGGCGCTTATTAATACGAAACACACATGAGTTTAATAACTAAACATTGGTCTACTCGTTTTATTTACTAAACTCATACATTGTCATCCAGCTACTTACTCTCTTTTTAACTCAAAGTAGTGGGACGGGCGCATCCAATCTAAAACAGTCATGCCATTTTGACAATCAACGTCAATGAATTTTCTGATGCACACAGTGGGCTCGCAGATCTAATTTTTGGCCAAAAAGGGTTAAATTAAAAACATATTGAAACTTCTTAATACCTTTATAAAAAAGAGTAGATAGTCCAGCAGGCCTTGAAAAAACTATGATTTAATTGACGTAACTTTCAGTTATTTTTAGAAGTGTCATTTTTCCTTTCAAAGGCACGCGTTAAAGTACCATATTTGTATGGCGGTTTGATCCAGATTTTAAGCCATTTTACGACAATATTTTATGTTGTATAAAATTCGCATAAAATAAATCTTAAAAAAGGTAGGGGAAAGGGGGGCGCAAAATGGGGTACGCGGGTAAAACGTGATATCGCAGTTTTAAGTAAATTGCGCAAAAATAAAACCTTTTAATATCAGATGTTTTATCCCTATAACTGGTTCAACTCTCTGCAATATGATTGGTGCCGGTCGGCTGAGCTTAAGTTGGTTTTTGCTCAACATGTGATGTGCGCTGTTTATTGTAAAAATAACTTGCGCATTTTGTGACAGTAAGTAAATTTTTTACAGACTTTTTAAAGTTTTGTTTACATTGAACGATTTGGAGTTTATGTTTTACTATTTATGATTTTTGTTTGAATTTAACTGGTGGTTTGGGCCAATACGGGGTTTTTTCATGGGGGCAAAATGGGGTACCTTGTTATACCTAGTAACCTATACCCCCAAAAAATTTTTTGGTTGATAGCATCACTAAAACTCGTATTTTATATTGTCTTTGCAAAAAATTGACGCAAAATCCGTGTAGGAGAGTCGACAGCGATGACTTGGTCGCTGTAATTCTTTATAAATTTTGTAATTACTAAATTTAATTATTATAAATGTATTTACAATATATTACAACTTTTTATTTTTTAAATAAGTATTTTTAACTTGTTTAGTATTTTAATAAAGAAGACTGGTCTTACAAAAATATTACTTCTAAATTACACAACCGCCCCGCCCGTTTCGCCACATAGGCACCCCATTTTACCAAAGGCAACTTTTTACAAAAATAAAAATAAAAGTATGATGGAGTTCTAAATCGTTTAAACTGAATACTAGAACATAAGGATAATGTATCTAGCCAACTTAATTTCAAATGACCATTTAATAGGAGAAAAGGGCCTATAAAATTAAGTATCCCATTTTGCCCCCCTTTCCCCTAATTAGACTTTCTACCAGTACATTTTAATTCCAATTTTACCAGTACATTTTAATTCCAATTTTGATGTGTAGACAGGTCAGACAATTCTATAAAAATATAGATTTCTTATAAATGTTGGACAAAAATTTTGCTTCCCTCATCAACCATGTTTTTAAAATTTTTATTTTTATAAAAAGTATGTATACATATTTTTCAAAAATTGTACTTTAAAATCTGCTGCTACAAAAGTTTTTGTCTATTATTTTTAAAGCTCTTTAGGCTAAATTAAACAAATAAATATTGAAAAATATATATTAATAAAAAATATAAATAATGTATAAAAATACTTTCAAAAATCAAATAAAAATATGGTCACTCCATAATAAAAACCAACTGCAATATTTCAAAAACGAAAAATTACAGATAAAATTAACTTTTACAGGTGGATTGTTTATGAAAGACGAATTAGGTAAAAAAGCTTTTAAGGTAAACGGTTCTATTTTAAATCATCAGCAGTTTACCAAACCTGATTTTTAACAAGCTAGTATAAAAAAGGGGACGCTTTAAAAATATTTATTTTGTTGCACTTAAAAACAAATTTTTCTAGAAAAATCATTCTTATTTGATTAGGCAGTCATTAAACTTGCAGGTTCTTATCCGCTACAAAGTCAGGGTTACGTTCGTATTATTTTCTAGTTTTTGGTAGATAAACTCCTCATCCTTTTCAACGCAGCTTTTTTCCACATTACATGGTGAGCTTTAACCTTAAGTAATCTAAGTACTAGGTTCGACACAAATCGGTTTATAAATATAGGATAGTCTATAGGATAAAGATTTTGGGTCCGCCGTGCAAGTTTTTTTTTTGTTTAAGTAAAAAATAATAATAAGCGACGTTAAACACCGCAGAGTTCCATATTTAATACATATCGGTTCATAAATGTAAAAGTTTTCCATTTCGGATCCGCCATAATATTTTTTCTAGGTTTGAGTGAGAAATCTATCGGCTTTATACACCCGAAAGTTCCAATTTTGATACATATCGGTTCACAAATAGAAAACTCTGCCCTTTTGGATTCGTCATGTAATTTTTAAGTTTGATTTCATAATTATACTCAACGACTTTAGACACGCCAAGGTTTCAAATTTGAAACCAACTGGTAAATAAGTTTTTTTTAAAATTTAGGTCACAAATCACATTTAGCGAATATTAGCACTAAATTTCATACTTACCGGTTCATAAATAGGAAACTTCGCCATTTTGGATTCGCCATTTTGATTGATAATTATTTCTTTCTCATTTCAAAACAAAATATTGTGACAAAACCTATTTTTCTAATTTTGGTCAAAAATCAGATCCGGGAGCCCACTGTGCAGCGCTATGAGTTGGACAGCAATAAAAAATAAGCTGTGCTTTAAAAAGAGATGCAAATGAGTATGTTCGAAAATTACAATTTATGTCGGGGTGCTAATGTCAACCTACGTCACGAGTCAGCGCCTAATTGGACTGGGATCCTGCGTGGCGAAGGTCTTTGAAACAATAATACGAAATAAACTGGATTAGTACTTGGAAAATCTGAGATTTTTTTCAGAGTATCAAATGGGTTTTAGGCAAAATACAGGAATCAATAACAATTTAGCATACATTACCAACAAATGAACTGCATTTGAAGAAAAACAATAGCAATATTCTTAGATATTAAAGGGGCTTATAATAGTGTTTATCTACAGGTGTTATATGACTAACTCACTGAGGGACCTATCCCAATATCGCTGTGTAATTTAATGTATAGACTTATTGATAACAAAGATCTCTATATAAGAGACAGAGAAGAAAACCTCCTAGGGCCTAAAAAGGCCACCATGGGTTTAACCCAGGTATCGGCTTTAAGCCCAATATTATTCAATGTATATAATAAAAAACTTTAAGATAGTTCCAAAATAAGTAATAATTTTAGAATACGCAGACGACTTAGGTTTAATCATTAAGGAAAAAAAATGATTCAAATGACAGCAATTCTCAACCCAACTCTACAAAAAATCAATAGATTTTTAAAAAAACATAACCTAACCCTAGCAGAGAATAAATGTGAAGCCATATGGTTCAAAATCACAAAACACACAGAAAACCGCCCGATACCTAGGAATATCTCTACAACGAATCCTTAAATTTGACATACTAACAAATAATGTAACCAACAAAGCAAGTAAAGGAATTAATGTAATTAGGGCACTCTGTAGAACCTGGTGGGGAGCTGACCCAAAAATTAGATTAGATTAGATCGCATTTGGACTTCACATCCTTCCTATTTGTTAATAGTTGCAGGAAAACCCTAAGCCAAATAAACAGCACGTATAATAAGGGGCTCACAGTGTCTTCTGGATGTATGAAAATAACGGCAATTTTGGCGCAGACTGCCTCAATGGACCTTGGCACAAGTAGAATCATTCTAACAAACAAAATGATTACCAAAGCAGCCAAAACAGCTTACAACCCACTTACCCAAATTCTGAAAGAATATAAGAACATAACACAGAATCAAATAATTAATCAGAAACCACTCTTGCTCAGGGTTTATGTGGAGAACCTCTACTTAAAAAGATGTACAAAGAAGAAATACTTCCATGCTACCGGGAAGAATACCAACTACAAATTCAACCTATACCGATCCTAGAACTTAATGAACAAACAGACTGATAGCGACCAAATATTTTTACAAAATATAGAGAAATACAAAGAACATTTTACCTTTATATACAGGGTGTCATTAAAAGTTTGTAACAAACTTTGACAGGTGATAGTACACATAAAAATAAGAAAAAAAGTTCATATGAACATAGGTCCTAAAATGCATAGTAGGGGAGCTACGGGCACCAAAAGGGTTGATATCGAAAATGGTTCGGTTCGGTTCGGTGTATCAAATTAAATACGCAAAAAAATACGAATAATTTTTTTTTAGTACCTTCCATAATCTTTACGCTCAATTATCTCGTAAACCGTTGCTCTGGGCGACTTTAGACAAGAGTACCTTTTTTACTTAGAAAAAGGGAGTGATTTTTAAAAATGGACTCAAAATGTAAAAAAATGCAATACAAAAAAAAATTCTTGTTAAAACAACCCCCCACCCCTACCAAAACTACCCTTTTGAGTTAAGTAATTATTTTGTTACCTTACCACAATGTGAAGGGTCAAAATTAATTAACATTTGCAATTTTTTGTAAAATTCCATAGCTTTTTAAAGTTGCTGTATAAAAAAAAACCATTTTCGATATTAACCCTTTTGGTGCCCGTAGCTCCCCTATATGCATTTTAGGACCTATGTTCATATGAACTTTTTTTTGTTATTTTTATGTGTACTATCACCGGTCAAAGTGTGTTACAAACTTTTAATGACACCCTGTATACAGACGCATCAGTATTAGGGAAAATAGTGGGCTATGAAATTTACATTCCAAAATTGGACTATAGGTTTTCGGGTAGATTAACAAATTACATGAATATTTCCACTGCAGAAACAATGGCAATAAATAAAGGACTAAGAGTCACTGACCCAAAAAGTGCAATAGAAAAAATTAGCAGAAACAAAATAGATGCAAAAATCGATTATATCACTATACAAACCAAAATTATGATACAACTAATGAAACAAAATACTGAAATATATATAGCCTGGATACCTGGACACAGTTATATAACAGGAAACGAAATAGCCTTATAGGATGAAATCTTAATGTACCTAAAAACATGGAACTTACAGATGCGGATGAGTTTTAATGACAAGAAATTAAACCATTGAATCCTACAAAACAAAATGGAAATTTGAAAAATATCCTAATAAACCCTGGCATACGAAGATTAATAACTTAAACAGATTCCAAATAACAACAATTACAAGGATGAGAACAGGACACTGTCTCATAGGCAAACATTTATATAGAATCGGTATAAAAAAAACACCCTATTGCGAGTGTCGACAAGTAGAGGAGCTTGACCATATTTTTTTTGAGTGCCTTATAAACGTAATTACGGGCTATGATATATATCTTGACAGGAATGATCCCACCTTTTTCAATCTGACAAGTTTTAAGAAAATATCAACAAAAACCGAAATAAAATCCTTTGTAATTTTCTGAATTTCAACCAAATAAAAATGTAATCTGCGTTTTTCGATTCGTAATTAATTCTTTTTTTCCTCTTTGAAAAGTTTTTCTTTTTTTATGAACTTAAAACAAAAACGAAAACAAAAAATACATTCTAAGAACTCCATTAAAAAACTAAGAAAAAAAATTATAAAAAAAATTTTTTTGGTTTAAAAAAAAGCAATAAATAGGTAATAGTAATGAGAATGATAAATGAAAAAAATATAAAAAGCCTCTCTAGTAAAAAAGATAATAAGTAAAAAAAAACTTTATGTATACATATATAAAAAATAAAAATACTCAACTGTGCTTATAATTGTGATTGTAGACGTATACCTACATAGGAAACCTTAGAATATAGATAAGTACAAAATAGAAATAGAGAAGCGTTCATGGCTTAAATTAGCATAGAGAGGGCAAGAATAGATATGAGAAACTAATTATGCGTTTTTCTTAATTTTATTTTTGTTTCCTCGATCGTATACTGTCAGAGAGAGGGGACTAACTTCCTACCCTATCGATCCTCTCCTAAAAAAAAGTAATAAAATAGAAGCAAAAACCTGCAAGAACATTGACATAAAATCCGAAGAGTGCTGGCAGATGGTTTCCTGGTTGAAACCAAGCCAAGAAGAAAACCTGAACCTGAAGCTGAACCTTGATTGCGGTGATTTAGGGTAACCAGATTATGGTTTATCAGGGTGCCTAGATTGTGGAGAAAAGGATTTTGAAAAATTGCCCTAAAAAAATTTGAAGATCACGCGTCACTCAACATTTCGATTCCGGACAATTTTGGCCCATGGTTGGCATAAACCTAACCATTTTTACTATATTTATAAAGAGCTAGTTAGGTGGGATTGGATTAGGTTGGGTTAGGTTTGGTTTGGTTTGGTTTGGTTTGGTTTGGTTTGGTTTGGTTTGGTTTGGTTTGGTTTGGTTTGGTTTGGTTTGGTTTGGTTTGGTTTGGTTTGGTTTGGTTTGGTTTGGTTTGGTTTGGTTTGGTTTGGTTTGGTTTGGTTTGGTTTGGTTTGGTTTGGTTTGGTTTGGTTTGGTTGGGTTCGGTTCGGTTTGGTCCGGCCCGATTCGGCTCTGTTCGGTTAGGTTAGGTTTACTAGGTTAGGTTTAAGAGTGTGAAATCGCACTTAGTCAAAATAATAGGGAAACAGATCCTTACGTATAAGGAGATGTATACCGTCCTCACCCAGGTGGAGGCAGAGCTTAACTCCCTACCATTATGTTCTTTGAGTAGTGATCCAAACGATTTATCCTAGCATTTCCTCACTTTAGCGCCACTTTCTACTATCGCTGACCATGATTTTACTTCTATTCAAACTTATAGACTTGATAGGTTGCAGTTCTTAATTACATCAAACTGATGGCATAGATAACATCTTCATTCTCTGCAGCAAAGGGGTAAATGGGTTAGAGATACCTCCTTTATGAAACCCGGTACCCTAGTTCTATTGAAGGAAGATAATGTACCCCCTCTGCAATGGAGACTCGGGAGAGTAGATTCGGTGTGTCCTGCGCATGACGGTGTCACCTGTGTGGTTAATGTCAAAACCAAGACTGGCATGTTTAAGCGTCGGATGGTAAAGTATGTCCTTTGCCATCAAATTAGTTTAATGCTTAAATTACTCGTTTTAAAATATTTATTTTACTCCTTTTTTATTTGTATTTTTAAAATACCGCTTTCCCGTAAATTTTTACTTTTATATAATATTACAGTTTTTCGTTTTACTATACATGGCGTGTTATAAGCAAGTCGACGGTCACGTGATTTTAGGAGTCCCAGGATTCTTATTGTATTGCTTAATATATTATATGTTTTTACACAATTTAAATAAATTAACAAAAAAATTTTGTTCTTTTATAGGCAAAAATTAAAAAAAATATTTTTCTGATATATGTGTTTATTATAGATAAAAGAACTGAATCTATAAAATAAAAAATTATACAAAATTTGCACTCTAATATCTTCAGGTACATATATTAGGTACATAATATCGTTAGTAACTTCACATCTATACAAGTCTTTAAAAATTGGACATATCAAACCTAAGCTTTTAGTTTTTTAATTTTTCTTTGAGTGTCATCATCTTTGTCTGAGTTCTTATTCAAAGATTTATTAGCAGACACTAAATCATTGTGCTTTTTAATAAAATTATTTTAAAAAACTTTACATGCCCTTAAACTAATTTTTTCAAGCTTTGACAATAGTTTTTCTCCACAAAAACACTCGCTAGATTTATCTGAAGAAAAATTTTCAATATAAAACATTTCACAAAAATTTATTAAAAAGAAACAAGTGATTTTGTGAATAAGTGAGATGGTTTTCACATTCAATGAACTGAATGTAGTGGTCGTCAATAATTTTTTGAAAAATTACCCAGCACAAAGTTTAATATACAGGGTGTTCCAACTAAAAGGTAACAGAGGTTTTTTTGGGTATTTTTCGTCCGAATTTGGAGAAATGCTCGAACACGTCGATTTTGTTTGCGAGGGGGACACTCTTTGGCTATCTTGAAATTTTTGTGGCACGCACCATCTTCGAGGGGTATACTTTACCCTTATATTTTGAATAGGGAAAGTGGGTCTAGTGGTACCTTGTTTTGAAGCTCTCTTGAATATCTTTATAACCATGTAAAAATTTTAAAAATCCATAGATTAGTTTTTGAGATATTTGCTTTTAAATGTTTAAATTTTACATAAAAATACAACTTACTAGAAATCGATAGTACTCAAAGATTGTATCAGAACCGATTAGATGAAAAATTAATAAACACAAATCACCCATTTGAAGAGATATATACAAACATAATAAAAAGCTTGAAGGAAGCAAGCAACGAAGTTGGGTACCAAGATAATAGAAATAACAGGAAGATGTGGTGGACGGACAAAATACAGGAAATGGTCAAAGAGAAAAAACGTACATACTTGAAATGGCTCAGTACTAAGGAGCAAAGAGACCTAGAAATCTACAGGGAAACCAGAAGACAGCTAAGAAATTTGATACGCACAGAAAAAATTTAATGTTCGAGCGCAATTGCCACGACATAAATACACACGTAGGAGGTAGGCAGAGTTCTGAAGTATGGAAATTCATTTCTACAGTAAAAAACCCAACAAAAGAAAAAGTAAACATCCAGATAATCAAACCAGAACAATGGACAGAACACTACAAGGGACTGCTGCAGGAGACGAGACCCGAATATCTGGCAGCCTCTCCGAGAAGAGACATAGAAGTACATGGAGAGGAAGTAATCATCGAAAAAGAAATAATAAAGAATAATATTAAAAAGCTTAAATCCGGAAAAGCTAGCGGACCTGGGGGAATATATGCTGAAATGCTCAAATATGGATCAGAGAAACTACTCGAAAATCTCACATATATGTTATGCCCGCAGTAAGAAAAACGATAAATGCAATCCAATGGACTATATATATTTTAATTAATGAAAGCGCGAACAAACATAAATATATTGATATGAAATTACGAAATAATTAAAAGGCCCATAGGTTAATTGTGGGTACCACACAACGGAAATCAGAGACAAAGCACTCACCAGTTTGCAGCCAATTTCTCCACTTCCAAGGGGCCCCTATCTGGATCTAATGATGTCACCACGTAGCTGAAGGTCTGAAGTTTCTAGTTCTATGCTTCAGTACACCAAAATCGAGCACTTTCAAGTGTAGAAATTTGAAATAGTTGGAGAAAGTAAATTAACACGCCATTTCTCGAGGCGGTCGAAAAAGGATCTCACTGATTCTTGGTGCGCATATCCAAAATGCGCGAAAATGCACTCTGTCCGTCATTTAATTGTGTGGTTTTAAAATTTACAAACACCGCGAAATTTAGCGGGAGCTAACATAACTGCCCTCCAAAACACACAATTTTAGAATATCAGCCGGACAGATATAGATTTAAAAAAATGATCGACCGATAAATATAAATGAATGAAAAACAGTAGCGTAAGTTTATTTAGAGATAACGAAAACCCGAAAAAGTCAAAACAAACAAACAAAATTAAAAAAATAACAATAAAGAATTACCTATTGTAATAATTGACTTCAATAGGTAGAAAAAATTAAAATTACTTTTAATTCGGCAAGAGGCACAGTTTTACAACTGGCCGCTTGTAAACACCGGTAACCGTTTGTACCGTCGCAACACGCACCTGACCGTCTCCGCCGGGATGCAGTTCGATGACCCGACCGACCGGCCATTTCAAAGGTGATTGGCTGTGATCACTTGTTATGATAACCAAATCATTTAATTTGATATTTGGGGACGAATCAGCCCACTTGTGTCGCTGTTGTAGCGTATGCAAATACTCTATAGAATACCGTTTCCAAAAATCATTATGTAGTTTTTGGATTAGTTGCCATCTCGAGAACCGATTTAGGGGAACCTCGGACAAATCTGACTCCGGAATTTCTGAATTAAGGGGTTCGAGGGTCAAAAAATGCCCAGGTGTAAGAGGTTGAAGATCGTGTGGGTCTGAAGAGGCAGGAGATAAAGGGCGACTATTAAGTACGGCTTCTATGCGACATATAAGGGTGGACATTTCCATGATGGACAACTTCTGGTCGCCGACTACTCGAACAAAGTGAGGTTTAAAACTTTTGACGCCAGCTTCTGCCAGGCCATTGAAATGTGGACTGAGAGGAGGTCCCAGATGCCAACGAATAGAAAGTCTGGTGGCCGCACTTCTTGCGTAATCAAGTAATTGGTTACGAAACCCTGTAAAATTACTGCCTTGATCTGACCAGCATTGCGTCACGCTTCCACGTCTGGAAATGAATCGATGGAATGCACCTACGAACCCTTCGGTGGACAGTTCCATGGTTAATTCCAAATGCACGCAATGTGTGGCCGTACAGACAAACACACAGACATACGATTTGAAAGCTTTACAACCACGGTAACGATGAGGAATCACAAAGAAAGGTCCACAAAAGTCGATAGCTACACTCGAAAAAGGTTTAAGTTGATTGATTCGATGAGCGGGAAGTGAACTCATTATGGGCGGTCTATAGGGTTTAGGGTTGATTCTAAAACATTGCAAACACTTGGATATGGTTCTTTGAATTGCCCGTCTGGCAGATAATATCCAAAATTGCTGTAAAAGCAGATTATGTAATGTTTTAAACCCAGGATGAAGATATTGTCGATGAGCGGACTCGATAAGAAGAGTAGTTAAACGATGGTTACTCAAAAGTAAGACGGGGTGTTTTGCAGAATAAGACAAAAGGTCAAATTTTTGTAATCTGCCACCGACTCTAATGATATTATTTTCATCAAGAAAAGGTGAAAGTTTTCGGAAAGGTTTCGGTATTGGTTTATCCTTAGATAACGCGGAAAAAAGCTCAGAAAAGCAAGAACCTTGAACGCGTTTGATAAGAAGGTGTAACGCACTTTGCATCTCACCGGTGGTAGGAAAAACAATATTTTCAAAAATAATTTTTTGGTCCGGTGGCTTAGTGGGTTTTTGATAGGAATGGTTTTGAAAAAGGTTAACTATTCGAACGACATAACAAATGATACGTTGAATTTTTGATATAGATGAATATTTGATAAGAAGCTGATCTAAGAAGTTAACGTCAATTATCGCATTGCAACAGACCTTTGGCTTTTCCTCCAGATTAATATCTCCGAAATCAATCGGCATTTTTGATTTATGAAAATCTGGCCATTCGTTTTCGGGGACCACAAAAACGACGGTGCGTTCCACCACATGTCATGTGACATGAGCTGTGAAGGGGTGGCCCCTCGTGACGCAATATCGGCTGCATTTAAAGCAGAAGGAATGTAGCGCCATGAGTTTGAGGGAATGATTTCTTGGATTCTACTGACTCGATTTCCAACAAAGGTTTGCCAGCGATTAGGAGGGGATGAAAGCCAGTGTAATACGACTTGCGAATCGCAGAAAGTAACGATATTTGTAAAAATTATTTTTCCTTCATAGCTAGATAAGACGAAGTCAATTAATTCGCTTAAAAGAAATGCGCCTAGGAGTTCTAGCCTAGCCAAAGTTTGTGTGTGACTTTATAGACGCGACCCTAGATTTTGCAGATATGAGAGAAACAGATATATTGTTTTCCTCTTCTACACGAAAATATACGACGCCTGCGTAACCTCGAATTGAAGCGTCACAGAAGCCGATGATTTGACAGGTATTGGTTTTTGACAGTTTGATTTGTCGGGGTAATTGAAAATTGGAAAGAAGCGGGAATTCAGAACGAAGTTTGTTCCAAGAGTCGATGATAGAAGAATCTGGTTCTTCGTCCCAGCCTATTTTTGATATCCACAACTGTTGCAAAATAAATTTTGCTTGTAGCAACAAGGGACAAAGAAAACCTAAGGGATCGAAGATTGTTCCCATGATAGATAAAATAGCACGTTTGGTTGGGGGTTTGTCCTTCGTTCGGCATTGATAAGAAAAAATGTCGTTTTTTGGATGCCATTGAAGTCCTAAAACTTTGATAAAGTGGGGTTCCTCCTTGTCAAAAGAGAGAGGCATTTGACGATCGGATTCTGGCAATGTTGCCAATAAATCAGGACAATTGCTTGCCCATTTTTTAAGTTCAAATCCTCCCGACTTCAACAAATCCTTGAGTTCTGTTTGAAGGGAGAGAGCTTCAGAAAGCGAAGGGCTAGTTCCCAAGATATCGTCGATATAGATTGACGTTTTTAGAACAGTACTAGCCATAGGAAAACGTTCCTTTTCTCTCTCTGCCAGCTCATTTAATGTACGCATGGCTAGAAAAGGTGAGCATGTCATGCCAAAAGTGACAGTAGAAAGTTCCCACACTGAAAGTGGGTCCTGTAGAGAAAACCTCCACAATATCCTTTGATAAGGACGGTGATAAGGATTGATAAGGACTTGACGGAACATCTGTTTGATATCAGCAATGTAGGCAATAGGATTAAGACGAAACGTAAGGAGTAAAGAAGCAATATCTTTTTGAAGTTTCGGTCCCGATAACAACGTGTCATTGAGACTAATATTTTTTGGGGTGACTGCCGAACAATCCCAGACTACCCTTAATTTTGTACTTAAGCTTTCCGGCTTTAGTACGTAATGATGTGCTAAAAAACATGATACGTCCACTTTTGGTTGACTAGATAAAACTAGACTTATATGATTAGAATCGATATAGTCTTGCATGAAACTTGAATAGGCAGTGTACAGATCAGGATTTTTGAGTAATCTATTTTCTAGAAGTAAAAATCTACGATAAGCTTGCGGATAAGTATTTCCTAGGTCAGGGTTTATTTTATCTTTAAACGGAAGATCTACCATGAATCTACCGCTCGGTTGCCGTACTACACTCGCAGTAAAAATTGATTCTGCTTGTTTTTCTTCCTTTGATAAGATTTGTTTTTTAGGCAAATGTTCGATTTCCCAAAACCTAGGGAGAATGACCTCTAAAGGAGGTGAATGACTCGTTAAAAAACAACTGGTTCGTTCCGTAAGACTACCCACTTCGTCAACTTTTCCCATGACGACCCAGCCAAAGATAGTTTCAAGGGCTGAAGGTTGCCCTATATGTCCAAGAACCCTGCCCTCCTTGAATATCTGTGCGAATAGCTCGCAACCAATAACTAGGTCCCAAGGTCTAGATTTGAAATAAGATGTGTCGGCAAGTTTAAGGTTTTCCAAGTGTTTCCACTGATTATCGTTCAAAGTGAATGTAGGCATATTGGAACATAATTGTGGAACGACAATTGCTTCGAAATTAAGTAAAGGAGTGACCTATCCTTGTGGCTTAATGTGACATTGAACGAGCCCTTTGGAAGTAAAAGAAGACATCTGATTTAATCCGAATATTTCAGTGGTGTAACTTCGCCTAGGCAGATTAAGACGCTGAATACACTTTTCACTGATGAATCCTGTCTGTGATCCAGAATCAAGCAGTGCCCTTACAGGTTGAAAATTTCCGCAACCGTCCATAACATCTATTATGGCGGTGCATAAAAGAAAGGTACCTGAAGGTCCTGAGGTATTTAATGACACATGAAGATTATTGACAGGTGGTGTGTGAATGACAGGACTAGTATCTTGGCTTCCAGATTCTTGATTAGTTTCTAAGATATGAGTTAAAGTGTGGTGCCTTTTACTATTGCAAGTCCTGCATGAATATTTTGATTTGCACGTATCTACCCCATGCGAGAGATGAATAAACACGCTAGACATAATTTTTTCTGTTTGACGAAAGATAGGCGATCGATAGGTGAGAGGTCAAGAAATGTTTGACATTTCGAAAGCACGTGACCTTGATTACACCGGAGACATTTTATTCCCGTACTTGAATTAGTTGAGGTGCCAGCCAGTCCTATAAAAGGCAAATTGGATGATTTATAGGTAGGCTTTTGCCCAAACTGACTTTGCATAGAATTTGAATTTTGATAGGTAGGCTTTTGGCCAAACTGATTTTGCATAGAATTTGATTTTTGATAGGTAGGCACCTTTTTGGGTGCTGTTGATTGAGGAAGTGATTCCAAAACTTTACATCTTTTTTCTAGAAATTGAAAAAGTGACTGAAAAGTGGGAATTTCGGTATTAGTATTGGCGTGACTCATTTCGAAATTTGAACGCGTCGGAATATCCAATTTTTCTAACAAAATGAAAAAAATAATAAAGTCCCAACTGTCAACGTCAAAGCTAAGTGATTTTAAAATTTCTAGGGATTCAGAAAAGGTGTCAATTAAATTACGCAATTCTTTAGCTGACTCGTTTTTTAAGGTGGAGTTCATAATTGTGCTTAAAGCATCATTTGCGAGGTCTCGCTTGTTTTGATATCTATTGACTAATTTGTCGTAAGCAATTTTATAATTATGATCAGATAAGCTAATCCCTGATATCAATTTTAAAGGCTCATCCTCGAGATATGAAAATAAATATTGAAGTTTTCGAACGTTACTTAGACTTTGATTTTGATCTATAATGTTATTTAAAAGATCGAAAAAGCTTGGCCATAATTTTTTATCACCTCGAAATATGGGAATACCTAACTCTTTGAGTTTTGGAGTTTCGTTTTGTCGAACATATGATCCCGAAAAGGATGGGGCCTCAACCGGAAATATTTTAGAGTAAACCCCCTTACACGCATAAAAATATTTACGAGCTTCTGAAAGGATCGCATCCTGCGTTTTAAACTCCTCGTCGTCCGAGTCGTCTATCAACATAATGACATCATTATGTGCCAGCATGCATTTATCGAAGGTTTCATCCAAATCGGAATACCTCACTTGAAACTCGTTTCTCGCTTTTTCGTCCGATGCCGCGGTCTGTGAAAACACATAACACTCGGTGATCGCAGATAAAAAACCCTTGCGTTTTTGCACGGCTTTTTTGACAGACATGATTTTACCTTTGAAATGACGAAATTGTCGGTAAATATACAATTAACGCTAAATTAATGCTTCTGAAATAGAAAAATGACGAATTGTCGAAAATATGCACTAATTTATCGCAATTGATGAAAATTGTTTTAAATATCGAAATGATATGGAACACATCTAATCACAGAAATGTCGGTAAATATACAATTAACGCTAAATTAATGCTTCTGAAATAGAAAAATGACGAATTGTCGAAAATGTGCACTAATTTATCGCAATTGATGAAAATTGTTTTAAATATCGAAATGATATGGAACACACCTAACACACTGAACATGTGCTTGTTTGTTTTGATTGCTTCGATTTGTTTACTGAATGACCACGGTACGTTACCATAGCAGCGGACCGAAAAACAGGTGACCTGCGCCGCTACCGAAGGTCGAGCGAAAATCTCTCTCGTTTCAATACGATTGGCAAAATTCAAGGTCTTGATCTCGGCTTGTGAAAAAATGGCCGACTTATTAATACCGTCGTATGGAGTAAATTTTAAATAATTCGGTCGAAGGAACACTTATGTTATGCCCGCAGTAAGAAAAACGATAAATGCAATGGACTGTATATATTTTAATTAATGAAAGCGCGAACAAACATAAATATATTGATATGAAATTACGAAATAATTAAAAGGTCCATAGGTTAATTGTGGGTACCACACAACGGAAATCAGAGACAAAGCACTCAGCCAATTTCTCCACTTCCAAGGGGCCCCTATCTGGATCTAATGATGTCACCACGTAGCTGAAGGGCTGAAGTTTCTAGTTCTATGCTTCAGTACACCAAAATCGAGCACTTTCAAGTGTAGAAATTTGAAATAGTTGGAGAAAGTAAATTAACACGCCATTTCTCGAGGCGGTCGAAAAAGGATCTCACTGATTCTTGGTGCGCATGTCCAAAATGCGCGAAAATGCACTCTGTCCGTCATTCAATTGTGTGGTTTTAAAATTTACAAACACCGCGAAATTTAGCGGGAGCTAACAATATATTATTAACCAATGCATAAACGGACATCCAGTACCTAATGATTGGAAAATTGCATTCATATCCTCAATACATAAAAAAGGAAACAAGCTGGATTGCAACAATTACAGAAGAATTTCAGTAACCAGTACTCTAAGTAGATTGTACGATAGGATTCTTAGAGATCTAATAGAGAATGATTTTGATGAACAAGAAGAAGAAGAGCAAAGTGGGTTTCGCGCAGGCAGATCTTGTAGTGATAATGTTTTTTGTCTTAAACAAGTGATTGAGAAAAGGAGCGCCAGAAATATAGAGACTCATGTTACCTTTGTAGACCTACAAAAAGCATATGATACCGTTCCAGTAGAAAAATTATGGACAGTGTTAGAGCAAACTAATATCAATCATACATACATAAAAGCGATAAAGGAACTATACAAAGGGTCAAAATCTAAAATTAAAATTGAAAATCGACTTTCAAAAGAATTCCTGGTAACAAAAGGCTTAAGACAGGGATGTTGTATCTCTCCAACTCTTTTTAAAATATATATCGCAGTAGGTCTAAAAAACTGGAAACGTATAAAACGTAAACGTATAAAGTGCACGGCATGGGAATACAACTTAACGACCGATTTACCATATACACACTACAGTTTGCAGACGACCAAGTAATTGTGGCTAATGATAAAGAAGACATGGAGTATATGATGAGAAAGTTAACAGAAGAATACCAAAAGTGGGGATTAACAGTGAACGTGGACAAGACACAGTACTTATGTATTGGAAACGAATCCAGTGAGTACTAGAAAATGGACAAACAATATCTCCATGCAATGATTATGTATACTTGGGTCTCACATTTGATAAGACAGGTACAGACTGTAAAGAATTGGAAAAAAGAATAGTAAAAGCAAAAAAAGTTATTGGATGTCTTAACAGTATTTTATGGAGCAGAGAAATAAAAA
Organism: Aspidapion aeneum; assembly: GCA_963576565.1. Classification (NCBI taxonomy): domain Eukaryota; kingdom Metazoa; phylum Arthropoda; class Insecta; order Coleoptera; family Brentidae; genus Aspidapion; species Aspidapion aeneum. The sequence continues at coordinate 90,649,344 of OY755038.1, forward strand.
AGAATGTAAAATTTAACATATATGAAACAATGGTCAAAAGCACGCTGTTGTATGGAATAGAGACTTGTCGTGTAACAGAAAAATACAAAACAAAAATGGAAAGTGTCGAAATGGATGCAATAAGAAGATCAATGAGAATATCTAGAATAGATCACATCAGAAATGAGATGATAAAAGAAATAATGGGAATCGAGGGAAGCATAACGGATGACATCACTAGAAAGCAACTGATATGGTACGGCCATGTACAACGGATGAACGACGAAAGATTACCAAAGCAGGTCATAGAATGGCAACCAATAGGGCGCAGAAAAAGTGGGCGTCCTAAACTAGAATGGCAACAGTCAATCCAAAGATCAATGAGTCAAAAAAATCTGACAGAGGATGATTGTCAGGAACGAAAGAGGTGGAGAATAGGCGTCGGACAACGTAGAAAAACGTTCTAAACCGACATAGTAGTAAATTTTACATGGAATGATAAAATAAAAATTAAATCCGAAAAATATAAAATTCTGATTAAATTTGAAAGTTTGAAGGCAATTATCTCAAAAACTAATGGATAGATTTTTGAAATTTTTACATGGTTGTAAAGACATTCAAGAGGCCTTCAAAACAAGGTATCACTAGACCCAGTTTCCCTATTCAAAATATAGGGGTGAAGTATACCCCTCGAAGATGGTGCGTGCTACAAAAATTTCAAGATAGCCAAAAAGTGTCCCCCTCGTACACAAAATCGACGTGTCCGAGCGTTTGTCCAAATTCGCACGAAAAATACCCAAAAGGACATCTGTTACCTTTTAGTTGGGACACCCTGTATATTTCATTACAGTGTAAGTTAACTACCAACTCATGTTCTTTTAAAAGCTGTATCTTACTTTTTAAATATTTCACACTACCAGAGAGATTACTATCTGTTAACAATATTTTACAAATCAGTTTTTTAATATTGCGAGGGTGCGGAAGGTTCGGTTCATATAACCTTAGAATTGTAAATTGACGTGTATGCACTGGATGACTGAATAAACAAAGATGAAGCCAACATTAAAGTGTATCCACCATATCTTCTTCTTCGATTCTCAGGTTACTTTTTCAAGAGACCTAATTGTTCAATAAGAAATGACAACTGAACACATTTTTCACTCTCACCATCGAAAATGTCACTAAGGATGTCTATTACTTGATCAATCTTAGCCAAGATCTTATCTTTTACCACTTCTTTCCCGTTTGCAACATATTAGGTTTCAGTTTTATAGTTGGACCGACAAGGAACAACACTAATTACACGTTCGCGGCATTGTTTATCTTATAGGTATTTTCTTTATAATTTACTCATTAGCCATTAATTATTTTAACGCAGCCCACTACAGTCTTTTTCGTGGGCTGCGTTATTTTAATAACTTTGATAAAATTCACATAAAATTCGTGCCCGAATTAAAAAAAAATCGACTTAAACAACCATACCAAAACTGAACACACACATGTTTTATAATGACAGCGGGCCGTGAGGCGTTTTTTGTGAGCCTCCTACGGTCACGTGATATTTCCGCGCCCGGGCCGGTCTTTCTCGTGGGCTGCGATTATACTGCTATGTATGTAAGCATGTGGGTGTTTTTATGGCCGCAGTCTACGCGTAGTCGAGTGTGCTTCTCCCACTCTGTTACTATGGAGAGAACCCAAGAGCGGCGGGAAATCCCCTGGTTCGCTGTCATTCGTTTTTCGACTGCAGCATGCAAGATAGGCCAATTAGTTTCCTATTAACCTATTTTAGAACCGGTTTATCCTTTTCACCCGCGATCCTCAATTTTTTATGGTCTTTTTGAAACCCAAAATTGGCATTAGTCATTCAAAACCAAATGTTGTCGAAAATGGTTGGTAAGTTCCGTTTAAAATTGGCCAAAGCCGAACCAGGTTTGGAGGTCCTCGAAAGCGCCATCGGCGTTGGCGATACCCGTTACGATTGCACCAACGTTTTCTAACCTCAAAGACTTTCTTTTTTCTTTCTTTCATTCTAGTTTCAATGAGATCACGTCTCGCCTGAGACGTCCACCAAAGTTTGGTATTTTTATAGGACAATCACAATTCATTCATACCACATGACTACTCAGCAGGCTGGCCTGATAAGCACCCCCTGGTAGGCAATTTTCTTTTCTTAAGGAGGATTTAATTTTGCCTGATACCCTTTGTCGGGCACAGGGATCTTTATCGTGCTAGCGCCATCTACGCTCTTAACACGTGACCAACCGCTTAACGTGACTTCCGAACCACGGCCTTGTATTTTTTCAGCAACTTTGGCTACTTCCTTGATGCCCAAACTGCGCCCAAGACAGGCGTTACCCCTACCTCCGTTGAATCTGTATTTACAAACGGAAAATAGGTTCGAGTTTGTCGAGGCAGGCATGGGGATCGAACCCATTACCCTCTGATCGAAAAGCGAACGCGCGTCCAGTGAACCATCAGGTGCCCTAACCTCAAAGACTAAAAAAAAATATTCTTTGTTTGGAATTTTTTTTCGTGTTCTGTTTGCAATAGTTTTTTCTAATCGTAAATTACGCACTGTTTTTTGTTAAGATGGCTGAGCAATGCTGAGCTAATTTCTGACATTTGAACTGGAAGTGGTAAAATCGCTTTGGGTTTGGCGAATGTTTGGTATGATGGTTTTATTCCAATATGGACATCACTGAACTTGTTTTCAATGTGGACACAACTGAGACTCTCTTATTGTTGGTATTCTAGTATGTACGGTGCTCAAACTTTCTGACTGTTGATGTGAAAGGTGTGTTTGTTTTATTTAATCTACTTTTTTTTTAGTTTAAAAATGTTTTTTTTAAACTTTGCTGTTCTTTATGTAAAAATATATAGTACTCTTATTAAATAATTAAATATCAAATGCTTTTTATTTACAATCACAATTACAATTACAAGGTAATAACATTAAAACATTTTTAATAATAATAACTAAAAAAATAATTTATATATATGTAATAAACTACATAGAATTACACAATTAATTTTGAATAAGATAAAAAACTTCCTCCAAGCCTCTTTGTTCGGGAAGAGTTCCAAGAATTGATGCTGTATTACCCCGTTGAATAGCTAAGCTAATCAGTTGGGTAATAAAGCTCCTGGTCAGTGATTTGTTACAAGAATTTTTAAGTTTTTCAGAAATATCGGACCACCAAGGACCCAAGGTCTCAACACTAAAGGGGATAAAAATATATTTGTCTAAAAGTTCTTTATATTTTGTTTTTTTTTTGTGGTTCACCAATAAGAGCAGCTTCTCCAGCCCAAATTAATTGTTTGCCTTCTCTCCACGGGAAATACGACACACCATCAGCTCGCTTTCCGTCACTTCTTCAAATTCCTACATGTTCCAAAATATTAATTTATTTATTTGTTTTCTAGGCGTACCTTATACCATCTGCGGATGCGCACAACAGCGAATACGTGGCCGACTGCGACCAGTTCAGGGCTTTCATTTCCGGTTTCGATGGCTCAGCTGGAACAGCAATCATCACCCATGAAAAAGGATATGTGTGGACTGATGGCCGTTACTACTTGCAAGTAAATAAATCATACAAAACACAAGAAATTCTGTATTGATTCTCAGAACTAATGGTACAGAGAAAAACTAGATTCTCTGGGAAAGATACTTAGTCCAGTCATTATAGAATTTTAGCTTGCAGAAGGTGGTGTAGTCGGGATTTTGACATATGTTATACTCATTGGAGTCCCCTCCGCCATGTTGGATTTAGTATGCACGAAAAGGGTTTTTCTAAAATTATTTGGTTCCTGTACATTTAAAAAAATAATAAAAAATATTAACCAAAAACATCGTAGGAGCTTTAATTTCGGAGATATTTACAAAAAACTGTTTAAGGCTGATTTATCTTGGCTTTACTTGAAGTGTGCTAATAGGTTAGCTAGGAAGGTGTCAGATCTGTCATAGATCCATTTATTTTTTAATGATCTTTAACGGCTTTTTTTTGAGAAAATATGTAAAAAAATATATTAAAGACTAATTAATAGCCTATAAAATAAGATATCACTGAGTTGTTTGCGTGGGTACCCTTGCTGAGATACGAACCCTGCAGTGTAATGCCGGTTTTCCACCAAACGGACAAAACAACAACAAATCATAAACTCGTGTCGAATAAAACAAAACTGAAACTTTTGGCCAAATTTTTCAAGACTGGCGTGTTTTGCGACAGTTGGAGTTTTGTTTTTCGAGTCCTGTTTGGAAGCGGTAACATTAAAAGGTTTTGACTAGTTTCGACGAGTTTTGAAACTCGCGTCTGTTTAGTGGAAAGGCTCGTGTTGAGTTTTTTTATGTTCTACTTTTATTTCGTTGTGTTGGATATCATTCATCAATTGTGCAGTACCATCATTTACTCTTCTAGATAAAAGTGATCGAACCCAATATCTGTGTTGGCGTCGTTGTCTCTTATATAATATTAATACTTTATCAATCATCGATTGAATCGAAAGAAATGTGTTCTGACTAGCGACTACCAGTGGAAAAGGACCGAAAACAAAACTCAAACAAAACCTAGTCCGCTTGATGGAAACAAGAGTTTTGGGTTTGTCTTCGATTTGTTTTTGTTTTTCGGAAACTAGAAAACACAAACAAAACACAAACTCAACTGTCCGTGTGGTGGAAAACCGTCTTAAACCGATATTATTAAGTTTTATGTAATTTTCTTAAAAGGTAAGCATTTTACAAAAAATGTATACTCGACTTTATTATAGGAAATTAAATTATCTTTTTACCGATGTATGACTTATGTAGGTCCAGTCCACGGTTAGCACTTAATTGGCACCCTAAATGGGGGTTTACTTTTTAAGATCACGAAAAAGATTCATGTTTTTTTAGGGTTTATTCAGTTTTCAAAAAAGTATTTTAGAGAAAAATGTTGTAACACCTTTTTTAGAGAAAACAAAATGTCCTTTTATGCAGTGTATCACAAAGTGGTGTTGAACCTATCATTGACACTCCAGGGGCGTACGCATATTAAGGTTATTTTTTTTTAATTATTTTTTTTTATTTGTTTTTTTCAATTTTCTTCAAAACTAAGCTTTCGAAAATATCCCATGTTACTGTATATTACTGAAAACGATACGTTTCTAGTGAGTTTTTGTTAACGGAGGACACTCAAGGAAGATACGCATGTTTGGGGATTTTTTTCTTCAATTTTTGGACGCCCCTGGTGTATTAACAGTTACCTAAATGTTAATACTATAAAATGGAGTAAAATGTTCTTCTTGGTTTTTAAAAAAATTGAGTATATGATAACAATATATTTTTTTGTAATTAAAAAAAATCACCGAATATGCGAATGTTCCTTGAGTGTTCTCCGTTAACAAAAACCCACTGGAGGCATATTATTTTAAAGATTATTTTATTTTCAACAATATAGAGTAAAACGAGCTTTTTTGGAAAGCTTAGTTTTTAGGAAAATTGAACAAAGCAATTAAAAACAATTGTGATTAAAAACAAAATAACCTTAAAATGAGGACGCCCTTGGAGTGTCAATAATAGCTTTAACACTACTTTGTGATCCACTGGGTAAAAGAACATTATTTGTTCTCTAAAAAACGTGTTTTAAAATGTTTTCCATAAAATGCTTAGTTTTTTTGAAAGCTGAATAAATGTCTAATAATGATTGTTTTTCGTGATTTTAAAAATTAAACCCCATTCGTGGCCAAGAAAGTGCTAACCGTGGACTTGACCCACTTAAGTGATACATTGTTAAAAAGATAATTTAATTTTCTACAATAAAAAATGCTGACCTTTAGAGAAATTTACGTAAAACTTAATAATTTCGGTATATTTTGTGTATACTATGGAAATAACATAGGAAACGCGTGTACTGCTAACACTTCAGGGTTTGTTTCTGAGCAAGGGTACTAGCCAGAAAACTCAATTATATCTCATTTTATAGGCTATTAATTAATATTTATTTCACGTTATTTTAGATTTTCTCAAATATAAGCAGTTTCTAAGTTAAATGCCACTAAAGAAAAAATTTCGTCGAAATCAAAAATGACGGCGAAATGTGTAGCCTCATAACTCGAAAACCACTCGTCTAACGAAAAAATGTATAAAAGTGCTTTTGTAGGCAATTTGATTGCCTTCAACTTTTGTTTGAAATTTTTTTTATAGAATTTGCAGAAACTAAGTAATTTTAAAAAAATAAATATTTTCTGCACACCTAATCCAAGATGGGGGGGGAGCCGCCCCCGCCAAGGTCGAAAACTTAAAAAAAAATTTAGGAATTCAATGTAAACGATATATATATCAAAATTGCGACTACACCACCTTTTGCAACCTTTTTTTTGCTCTAATGACTGGCCTAATTTAGATTTGACCACGTTTATCAAACCAAAAAATATTAATAACAGATAAAAGGTATTAAGTATAATTTATTTATACTGTTTTTTTTTTACCATTTTTACACAAAAAAGTTTTCTTTGTGGTGTCACTCGATTTTCTAGGTTAAATCTTAAATTAATTTTTGTAGGCTTTTTTATTTTTAAACAACGAGGAGAATTTAGTGGCATAAGGGCAAGGAAAAAGATTTACTTCAGGCTCGATCGAATCAGCGACCTCTCGCTATCTAGGCAAACGCTCTTCCACTGAGCTACTAAGGCACTGATTAAAAATCCGCCTATTCGGAAACCGTTTCATCATTTTCATCATCTCATAAATTTATAAGCGCAGTAGACTTAAATGCAAAAACCTCGAATACCGTTTCTGGGAGCGCCATCTAACTTTGCGAAAAAAATATGAGAAGATATGCTTTATAAAACCAAGCATAGCTATGCAATAGTGACGCAGAGAATCAATTGCAATTTAAATTATTAACAAAATCAAATTTCTCTCTCAAAAAATCTTTTAATTCCAATACTTTATGCAAAAAAAATTGGCTGGGTATGAAAAGCGAAAATAAGAAAATATATTTAACAGTCTGTATTTTCAAGTTTCATTTTGCATTATTAGCTCTAAACCTGTGTATACATATACAGGGTGTCCTAATTCATACAAAGGTATATGATATAAGTGTACAAGGCATAGAAAGCAAACGACGAGCAGCCAATGAAAACGCAGGCAGCGGAAGCGTTGCTGACTGGCTATCCTTTTCATGTATTTTTCAATGGTATACCTTATCATTCGTACTTACGATTTCTCGATGAAAGAATTGCAATGGGACAGGGGGTTGAGTGTATTTTAAGAAGAGGCAATAATTTTAAGGGGTGATAAGAAAGATAAACATTTTAAATTTCGGTCAAAACTTTTTTGGTTTGCAGTTGTAGGGTTTGTTAACTTTAAGGAGTGTCCGAAGTAAAACTGTCAATTTAAGAAACGACGAATTTGATATCGTCAAAGATTTTATGTATCAAATTTAGAAAATGTTTCGTTAATTTTTTCGAAAAAAATAACTATAGATTAGGAAGTTAAAATGTGTCCAGATAACCTCGCTAAAAAGTACACATTTGTCAATTTTTAATAACCAAAAAAAAATTGTCCCATTTTTTTTACTATTACTACTATAACTACCCTTACTTTTCGCATTTACTGGGATTTTTAAAAATTTTCATTGCCATGGGTGTAAAAAAATTAGCTAGTGCCTAAACGACGAGAACAAACTATCATGCCGTTTTAAGCCCTACGCAGAACTATTGAATTATATATACCGACTGATCCACCCAGCTAAAAATATACGGTGGAATACGCCCAACTTACTAATTCCATGCATTCTTCGAGACAGCAGATTTGTATGTATTTTTGTACTTCGTGCAGTCCAGAGACATAAACTTATAAAGTTATTAATGACACGAATTATGCTAATCTATTGATTTTCATCGCTAATAAATCTGCTCGTTTTTGTAGAACGACTCAGATTTATTTCCGACAACATAAAATGTAAACATTATAGTGAAGAACAGATAAGCCGGTTCTTAAAAATACAACACATTCTAAACGGAGTGTGATATTATAATGTTGGAGGCATACTGATTAAACAGGTTGCATAAATTATAAAGAGAACTCTTAAAAATGTTAGCCCTTGGATAAGCTAAGTAAACCATTTAATATTTTCGGACAATCAATATCATTTTTCAGAATTTTAAACATTGTACAGAGGCATATTTTAACACGACGCTTAATCAAGGACACCCCATCAAAGACTTTAAGCAAAAAAGCATTCACAGCCACGTTGGGGGCAAAAACCAAACTTTCTATTAAATACACATTTTAAAAATCTACACTATCAAATTTGAAGGAGTATCAATAGCACTTATTCAAATTTGATAGTATAAAAACCATATTAAACTACCATATTCCATTATTACCAAACTATCAAAAAGTTTGAGACTAACATCAGTACTAAAAGACTTTGTATTCCGAACTATAAGTCCTGCAACTTTTTCAGCGCTGTTTATTTTTGTTAATATGTGTTCTGAGAACGCCATATTGTCATCAAATATGACCCCCAAATCCTTTCAGTTCACACGTTTAATATTTATACTATTTAGGGTATATTTAATATCAATAGTATTTTTATTACGGCTAAAAGATATACAAGAACATTTATCCAAATTTAAGTTAAATTATCACTTGACCAATCTGGTACCTCATAAAGCTCATTTCGAAATATTTTACAATCATCGAAACAGACAATTCTAAAAAATAATTTATAATTATCAGCAAATGCCAATGATTGCACATTTTTTATTCCTCTTAGAATTTTGTTAAATGCAACTATAAAAAGCAATGGCCCACTGTTTGAACCTCGAGGAACTCCTGATAAACTTGCATACATTTCAGATTTGCAGCCTTTAATTTCGACATATTGATACATTTTGCCTTTGTTGCTGGCCCAGATATGATATTGTTACAAATTTAAGTTATTTAAATTTTATAATTGGAATTTATTTAGGTTTAGTGTAGTATTAGGTTGATTTATCTTAAGGTTGTATTCTTAGTCTAGGTTTTAGTTGCGTTATCTGTGACTTGCGGTCCAAATAATACGAGAACTTTGCGGACGTCGAAGGTTGCCGGAAAGTTCGAGAGAGATGGACGATCCTCATATATAAGGCCGGACGTCGTGCATCAGTCAGTCAGTCACAGATAACGTGCTGTAGTGGTCGTGAGATTAACACGAAGTTAATAGACCGATTATAGTAGTGAATTATTAGCAAGTTATTATTAAGTTTAATTGCGTGTTTTTGTACGTATTTTGTCGAAATAAATTGACGTATCGTTTTCAACAATTGCGAGTTTTAATTTGTCGTTGTGAACCCGTAACAATTGGTGTCAGAAGTGAGATTAAAAGAAATAAATAGTGCAAAGACTATCCTTACACAGTACCACCGGCTAGGACAATTAAAAAGAAGAACAGTAAGTGATTTTGCCAGAATATTCGGAACTGAATAGTGCAAAGACTACCCTTACATATTACCACCGGATAGGACAATTGGACAGAAAAACAGTAAGTGATTTTTCCAGAATATTCGAAGAAGTTCGATATTGTTTTATTCAAAAGCTAAAAGAGATATTTAAGAACCGACTTCGACATTAACTTTACAGTCCAAAAATTGATAATTAGAGAGATTTTCTAGAATATTCTATAACATTATACGACGTTCTATTCAAAAACTAGAAGAGATATACAAATACCGACTTCGACATTAGATTAGTAATTTTAAAAGTAAGAACCAGAACCAGTAATTTTAAAAGTAAGAATTTCTAGAACATTCCATCACTTTCTACGACGCTCTATTCGAAAACCAGAAGAAATATCCAAAAAGAGACTTCGACATTGGCTTAGTAATTTCAAAAGTAAGAACTAAAAAGAATTTCTAGAAGATTCCATAACATTCTACGACGTTCTATTCAAAAACTAGAAGAGATATACAAATACCGATTTCGACATTAGTTTAGTTATTTCAAAAGTAAGAATTAGAAAGAATTTCTAGAAGATTGCATAACATTCTACGACGTTCTATTCAAAAACTAGAAGAGATATACAAATACCAACTTCGATAGTAGCTTAGTTATTTTAAAAGTAAGAATTAGAAATTATTTCTAGAATATTCCATAACATTCTACGACGCTCTATTCGAGAACCAAAAGAGATAATCAAAAAGTGACTTCTACATTTGCCTAGTAGCAGAAAGAGTAGCATTTACCAGTATATTCCAGAACATTCCATTAGGTTCTATTTAAGAATTGGAAGAGACATTGAAAAACCGACTTCGACATTCGCTTTATAGACTTCGACATTCGCTTTGTAGATAAAATAGACGTTTTAAGTGATTTATCACGAAGTTGATGCTTACTAGACAAAGATCGGCCAAGATGGAAGATTTAACTAAAATGATGCAGGCTCTAGCAGCTCAAATGGCTCAAAACCAGAACGATATGAAACACACCATGGACGACATGAAACACACTATTGAACAAAACCAGAACGATATGAGACAGACATTAGATGGCATGCAAGAAAACTTCGATCAGATAAAGAGCAACTCCGAACAGCTGAGAGAAGAGTTCAAAGCAGCAACTGAAGATCTTAAGGAAGAAATAACTCAAAGAATGCAGAATGTAGAAGAAAAGGTACAAAACCAATTGCAGAATGTAGAAGAAACGGTACAAAACAAATTGCAGAATGTTGAAGAAAAAGTGGAGACCAAGCTACAGAATGTAAGAGAAGAAGTTTTTCAAACAGTGGAAGAAAAGCTCCAGGATGTGTCAAAACAGCTTATACAGCTCCAAAAAGAACACAACAAAATGAAAACTCAGGGATGTGTTGTGAATTCCAACCAAAACATTAAGCCTCCAAATTTCGATGGTACGTCTTCCTGGTCTACTTATAAACAACAGTTTGAAGCTGCCGCTGCTGCAAATGGTTGGGATGATGAGGAAAAAGCTAGAGCATTGTTAGTAGCTCTACGAGAACCTGCTCTGGGACTTTTACGGTCCATTCCAGTCGAGCAAAAACAGAATTATAACGCTCTAGTGGCAGCGTTAGAAAGAAGGTATGGAGACGAACACTTGCGAAATTTACATTGGTCAGAATTAAATATTCATCAACAAAGGCCAGGAGAATCATTACAAGAGTATGAAGCAGATATCAGGAGGCTGATGTATTTAGCTTACCCAGAAATGCCAGAAAATTACAGAGATCCCTTCACGGTAGATCGCTTTATTAACGGATTACGAGACGCGGACTTAGCAAAATTACTTCGTCGAGAACGCTTCCATAATAGCAGTGAATGTTGATTCGAGCCCTTGAAATCGAATCATCAAATAATATGTCCAGGCCAAAAGTAAGAGCTGTTTCAATTCAGGAGGGAGAAGAAATGAGCAATGGACATGAGGTCAACTCAAAAACGCTAAACCAAATGTTTCAATCACTGATAGAGAAGATTGACTCTTTGAAAGAAAGCAGACGATCCCCTCCAAATGTAAAGTGTTTCAGATGCGGACGTACAGGGCATATTCAACGCGATTGTCGCGTCCAAATAAGGTCTCGCTCGCCATCTAGCGGGACAGAGTACCGAAGAAGAGATCAGGAAAACTAAAACTAGTCAACGCAGAGGGGCGGGTGTTGGCTAAAGGGAATGTAGCCCCCAAAATTTATTCAATTAAGAGCTTAAAACATACTGCTGACAGTCTTAATATCGACGGACTTATAAATGGAAGACAAGTTAACATAACAGTAGACACTGGTGCTGCCATATCATTGCTTAAGTTCAAAATTGCAACGAGATATAAAATTCGACCAACAGAAAAGAAAATAACACTTAAGACTGTGACTGGAGAATCCACAGACGTGTTGGGGCAGACAGACATAGACCTACAGCTGGGAAGATTAAAGATTCACCACACTGTATTGGTTGCCGAAATAGAAGATGAATTTATTTTGGGAATGGACTTGATAAGTAAACATGGATTTGCGTTTGATAATAAACTTAATACCCTAAGATTTGGGAACGAAGAGTTCATTTTGTCAAATAGTCACATCAATAAAGAACCAATTAAGGTGGTGGCAGTATGTACAACAAGACTAGTCGGTAACAGTGAGACCATAATTTTTGGGAGGCTGGAAAGTAAAACATCAAGCTGCGTCGGACTCATAAGCCAACAAAACACACCCAACACCTACCTCGTTGCAAAATCACTAGTTAAAACCGATAAAGACATCCCGATTAGAGTCGCCAATATTTTCCCAAATAGTGTCAAAATTAATAAGGGGGAGGTGGTAGCATTATTTGAACCAGTACAGAAAGTAACAAGATGTGAAGAGCCAACTTCCGAGGATACAAGCAAGTTACCAATGGAGGTACTTCAGCAATTTGAGTCAACTTGGCAACATCTCACTCCAGAAGAATTTAGTAAAGCGAGAGAGTTTATAGAAGAACAAAGTAATATCTTCGAAACTAGGAGTAGTTCGGGACGCACAAACCTTATTCAACATGCTATCAACACTGGCGATGCCCAACCGATAAGACAACCCCCAAGAAGACTACCAATGGCCAAGCAAGAAGAAGTTCACAATCTCATTAATAAAATGCTCAGCGACGGTGTTATTGAAGAGTCATCAAGTCCTTGGTCATCTCCTGTGGTGTTGGTCACTAAAAACGATGGAAGTACTAGATTTTGTGTCGACTACAGGAAACTTAACGATGTGACCAAGAAAAATAGTTACCCACCGCCAAGAATAGACGACACATTAACAACGTTGGCAGGATCATATTGGTTTTCTACTCTTGACCTGAAAAGTGGGTATTGGCAAGTAGGAATCTTTGAAAGAGATAAAGAGAAGACTGCATTCTCTGCTGGAAGTGGACTTTATCAGTTTAATGTGATGCCATTTGGCCTGTGCAATGCCCCAGCTACATTTGAAAGACTAATGGAAGTCGTTCTACGAGGCCTTACTTGGAAAACCTGCCTAGTCTATTTGGATGATGTCATAGTAATGGGGAAATCATTTCAAGATCATCTAGATAATTTACGAGAAGTATTCTCAAGAATCAGGAACGCAAATCTTAAATTGAACTCAAAGAAATGTTTTCTGTTCCAAGAAAAAGTTGAGTTTCTGGGTCACGTCGTTTCCCGAGAAGGCATCCATACCGACGAAAAGAAGTAACAAGCAATAAAAGAATGGCCTCAACCTCGTGACAAACATGAATTGAGAAGCTTTTTGGGTCTGTGTACATACTACAGACGATTTGTAGAAGGATTCGCCAAAATAGCGTCTCCATTACATAGACTTACAGAAGATAAAGCTTCTTACAAATGGAATACCGAATGTGACCAAGCATTTAGAAGACTAAAAGCAGCATTATGTTCTAGTCCGATTCTTGCATATCCCATTCCAAAAGGAAAATTCATATTAGATACTGATGCGAGCAACGATGGCATAGGAGCAGTACTCTCCCAAGTACAAGATGGAGAAGAACGGGTCATCGAATTTTTCAGCAAGAAGCTATCCAAACCAGAGAGAAATTATTGTGTTACTAGAAAGGAGCTCCTAGCCATAGTTAAATCCGTAGATCACTTTCACAAATATCTCTACGGACAAGAGTTTCTGATTAGAACGGAACATGCTGCGTTACAGTGGCTCATGAAAATGAAACAACCTGAGGGGCAAGTCGCGAGATGGATAGAAAAGCTACAACAATACCATTATCAAATTAAGCACCGAGCGGGAAGGGTGCATAATAATGCAGATGCATTGTCCAGAAGACCTTGCCCTGAGGATTGTAAACATTGCAGGAAAATTGACCAGAAAGAAGGAGTTACCTACGTGCGCCAGATAAAGTTAGAACCAGATGAAGAATGGATGTCGGCTTCGATTAGAACCACACAACTTAACGACAAAGATGTAGGACCTATCTTGCGATTGAAAGAAGAGAACAAGCCACGACCATCATGGCAAGATATCGCAAACCAAGGGGTGATATTCAAATCACTGTGGGCACAATGGGATTCACTGATAGTAGAAGAAAACATCCTGAAACGTGCCTGGGAAAGTGCCGATGGCCTTACTGTGATTAATCAAGTAGTGGTTCCTAGGAGCATGGTAGACAATATAATGGCCAAATGCCATGGTGGAAAATGAGGCGCGCACCTAGGCATAAATAAAACCATGGACAAAATTCGAAACCGATTTTATGGGGTCAATTACTTTCAAGATGTGAAAAACTGGTGCCGCCGATGTTCGACTTGTGCAGCCAGCCAAGGTCCCAAAACAAGGTCCAGAGGTCAAATGAAACAATATAACGTAGGTCTGCCATTCGAACGCATTGCTATTGATGTGGCCGGACCATTTCCAGAAACTAAAAAGGGCAACAAATACATCCTTGTTGTCATGGATTACTTTAGCAAATGGCCAGAAGTTTTTGCTTTGCCTAACCAAGAGGCCGCTACAGTTGCAGAAGTTCTGGTAAATGATGTTTTCAGCCGATTTGGCATTCCTTTGGAACTACATTCAGATCAAGGAAGAAATTTTGAATCAAAGCTCTTCCAGAATCTCTGTGACCTTTTAGGAATACATAAAACACGGACTACTGCTTTACATCCGCAGTCAGATGGCATGGTTGAAAGATTTAATAAAACAATAGAAGAACATCTTTGCAAAGTTGTTGATGAGCACCAAACAGATTGGGACCAATATATTCCATTGTTTTTGATGGCCTATAGAACCGCCATTCACAATACGACAGGAGCTACTCCATCTAGTATCCTGTTTGGTAGAGAACTGCGTTTACCATGTGATATCATGTTTGGTTCACCTGAAGAAGCACACTTAGAGGTTAATGACTATGTCGAACGTTTAAGGCAAAAGCTGCACGATATCCATGAAGTGGTTTGAGAGCGAATAGAAATAGCCAGTGACCGCATGAAAGCGAGATATGACCTGAAAGCAAACTCTTCAGGGTTCAAAGAGAATGATCAAGTCTGGCTATACAATCCTCAACGCAGGAAAGGAAGATCACCTAAGTTGACACCACCATGGGAAGGGCCTTATAAAGTTGTTAAGAGAATTAATGATGTAGTCTACCGAATCCAGAGAAGCCCGAAGTCCAAGATGAAAGTTGTTCATCTAGACAGACTAAAACCTTACCTGGGAACTGTTGATCGAGACGATCAAACCTGAAGAGGAGGATAGTGTTACAAATTTAAGTTATTTAAATTTTATAATTGGAATTTATTTAGGTTTAGTGTAGTATTAGATTGATTTATCTTAAGGTTGTATTCTTAGTCTAGGTTTTAGTTGCGTTATCTGTGACTTGCGGTCCAAATAATACGAGAACTTTCCGGACGTCGAAGGCTGCCGGAAAGTTCGAGAGAGATGGACGATCCTCATATATAAGGCCGGACGTCGTGCATCAGTCAGTCAGTCACAGATAACGTGCTGTAGTGGTCGTGAGATTAACACGAAGTTAATAGACCGATTATAGTTGTGAATTATTAGCAAGTTATTACTAAGTTTAAGTGCGTGTTTTTGTATATATTTTGTCGAAATAAATTGACGTATCGTTTTCAACAATTGCGAGTTTTAATTTGTCGTTGTGAACCCGTAACAATATGATTAATTTAATTCGTCCGTAGCGTAGTGATAGCTGCTTCATATACGGGCGGTCCGGATGTTTGTAATTGTTTAAAATGCTTTCACTTTGCTCTAACTTTTCGAGACGGGGCTGTTGATTCTGATTGGATAGAAAGTCCCAGTATAAAAAAAAAAATTAATTAGGAGACATCCATATCTCTACGACCATCTATTATGATATTATTTCTAATTCTGTCGAAAGCTTTTTCTAAGTCAGTAAAAATAACATCAACTTGTGCCTTTTCATCTAACGCTTCATAAATATATTGCGCAAAGTTTGCCAGCTTGGTTAAAGTAGGTTTTTTTGGTAGAAACCCATGTTGATATGGAGAAATTTTTGCCGATACTTCATCGTATAGCATTTTATATACAACAATTTTTGAGACAGCACTTCCCGATAATTTATAATATTTTTTCTTGCTCAGCTTTTTTGTATGGGAATCACAAGTTTCCATTTGTTTCGGCTAGACAATATCCGAGCCTATTATAAAACCAATTCTTGCGTTTAGCAGCCTGTTATGGTCGGGCAGCAAAACACAATTTTTGGTGATTTTTGTAAAACTTGGTACGTTTGTAGAGCGACCCAAGAGAAGTAGAGAACATTTTTTTTTTTTGGTTCGAACTCTACTGATTGCCGCGTTTCAGTGCCCTTGAATTTCAAATTTTCACCTTTATATTTTGTTCCAATATCTTAAAACTAAAAACAGCTAAAATATTTTTCATGTCAATTTTGATTAGGTAAGACCTGTTTCTATAAGCCCATGTAACGCAACTTTTAAAAATATTTTTTTTATATTAAGAAAAATAATGTTAAACTCAAAACTTTGAAAATTTACCAAAGTAGTGACTTTTTTAAAACTTAAAATTTTGGACCCTGTCAAGAAGTTTCTGAGGCGGATTTTATCTGACATACTTTTTTTTCTTTCTTTTGAGTCTGGCTATATCTCACTTTTTAAAATTTGAAAAAATCTTGCAGGGAAAATCTGTCGCAGAGTCACAAATACCATGCTGTCGCGTTTTTCGCAAAATACAAAGATTTTGGCCTGCTTATACAAAACAATTTTTTAAAATTTTATTTGTACAAAACATAAAAGACTATTTACTGGTTCTAATAGGCAACTAAATATAAAATTTACTCAACTGAAAAAAAAATTACCGCAAACATGAAAAAATCACTGACTCAAAATAACGGTTTTTTAAGAAAAAACTACACATTTAGAGATAAACAGCTGGGGATTTTTTATTTTGCCTTTAATTTTGGGTGCCCCGAAAACCTTTGTTCTAATATAGACAAGCTTTCAAAAGGTGTGAAATTTTTTTCAAGATATAAAAATAAGTTGTAGCAAAAAAGCGTTTAAAATTTGGTATTTTTCAGTTTTTTAATAAAATATCCAAATCGTATATTGGTCGGTCACTTAGGCGCCATTTTCGTCAATTTTGATGGGACTTTCATAAAAATTGGCAAGTTTGTACATCGACTTAAGAGAAGTAAAAAAAAAGTTGGTTGGTACTCCACTTATAACTTTCCAGTTTGCACCTTTTCACTTCTTTTAAAATAAGTTAAAATATTTTTTATTACAGTTTTAATTAGGTAAGACCTGTCTCTATCGGCCTGTCTTACATAACTTTTAGAAGTATTTTTTATTCTAAGAAAAATAATTTCAAATTAAAAATATTAAAAAAAAAGTTGTGATTTTTTAAAACCTAAATTTTTTAACTCTGTGAAAAAATTTCTAATGAGGATTTTATCTGACGTACTTTTTTTTCTTCCTTTTGAGTCTGCCTATAATTTGCTTTTTAAAACATTAAAAAATATTGCAGGAAAAATAGGTACAATTTTAGTTTGGGTAATTTTCATTACTTTTTAAAAAATGTTAAATTATTTTTTTTGTTTTATAGCGGTACCGAAGGGCGGATTCAGGGCGATCACTCAATTAAAAATGTTTCAATAGATTGGCTTGTGTTTTTTTTTAATGCTAATAAATACTTATTTATGTATAAACCTTAAAATGACTGGCTATTACAGGCAAAATTAATTAAAATAAACAGATTTGTCACTGAGGACAGGATATGACATTTATGTCTTTGCATCGAATCCAAAGGAATGGTTAAAAAAATGAAAATTACACTTATTCCAGTAAAATGGGCTTAGCACTTATATCAACTTATTTGTCTCTGATGAGATGAGATACTATTTCAATTTTAAGGTGCCGTAACATTTGTTAAATTTTAAAATCGGGTTAGCACCTATGTACTATTTAATGTTTGAAATAATTCTGCTTTTTTTATCTTTTGTTTTTATTAAGAGATTAATATTTTTTATGGAAAATTATAAATATTTCTGAGCTTTTTAAATAAATAAAATAAAATAAAGTTAGCACCTTTACTAATGTGTTAATTCCATTTATTTCAGGCTTCTAAAGTATATTAAGAACTTAACACTATTTTAGTATATGGTAATTTTTGTAAGAACCCAAAATTAACCGCAAACTAAAAAATCACCTGCCATTTATCTATAGTTTCGCTTTAAAAACTGTTATTTTAAACCAGAAGACATTCCAAGTGTGTAGTAAATTTTTTATTTTTCTATTTTTCAAAATAATTTATTTATTTAATTATAGTTTTTTTTTATCACGCTTTTAAATTTTAGTCAAATTTGTGTGTGTATTTAAGCAGTCCAAAATCTTTAAATTTGCCCGACCACTATATAACTTGGATATTTTTTTATAAAAACTAAAAAACATCCAACTTTAGGTACTTTTTTGCTATCACTTACCAAGTATATTTAAAAAAAATTACACCGTTTTAAAGTTTGTCTATATAATAGTAAAAAAAAGATTTTCCTGGAACCCAAAATTAAACCCAAACTAAAAAATCCCCACCGGTTTATGTCCAAACGCGTCATTTTCGCTTACACAACCGATATTTTGAAACTACGATTTTTTCCTGTTTGCGGCAAATTTTTGAACATTTTGGATTTTATTAATATATTTTTTTAAGCAAGTGAATTTGGTATGTAGTTTTTTTATTAGAAACTGTAAATGCCCTTTTATATTATGGTCAAATAGAGTTTAAAAAAGTGGTAATTCATAAGTAATCCAAAATCTTTGAATTTTGCGAATAACGCAACAGCTTGGTATTTATGATTGTGCAACAGATTTTTCCTGCAATATTTTTTAATATTAGGAAGAAAAAAAAGTACCTCAGATAAAATTCTCATCAGAAATATCTTCACAGAGTTAAAAAAAATTATTTTTAAAAAATCACTACTTATTTTTAAATATTTTTAATTTGAAATTATTTTTCTTAAAATAAAAAATATTTTTAAAAGTTATGTAATACAGGCCGATAGAGACAGGTCTTACCTAATTAAAACCGTAGGAAAAAATATTGTGACTCTTTTGATTTTCAGTTATTTTGAAAAAAGTGAAAAGGTGCACACTGGAAAGTTAAGGGCACTGAAACGCAGCTTAGAGTGGAGTACCAACCAACTTTTTTTTTATTTTTTACTTCTCTAAAGTCCATGTACAAAGCTGCCAATTTTTATGAAATTCCCATCAAAATTGACGAAAATGGCGGCTGAGTGACCGACCAGTATACGATTTAGATATTTTTTTAAAAAACTTAAAAAAATCCAACTTTAAACGCTTTTTTGCTACAACTTACTAAGTATATTTTGAAAAAAATTTCATACCGTTTAAAAGCTTGTCTATATTAGAACAAAGGTTTTGGGGGGACCCAAAATTAAACGCAAAATAAAAAATTCCCAGCTGTATATCTCCAAATGTGTAGTTTTTTCTTAAAAAATCGTTATTTTGAGTTAGTGATTTTTCCATGTTTGCGGTAAATTTTTAAATATTTTGGACAATATTTCTAAGCTTTTTTTTAGGAGAGTAAATTTTATATTCAGTTGTCTATTAAAACCAGTAAATAGGTTTTTAGGTTTTGTGCAAATAAAGTTTTAAAAAATTGATTTGTATAAGCAGTGCAAAGTCTTTGAATTTTGCGAAAAACGCGACAACTTGGTATTTGTGATTCTGTTACAGATTTTCCCTGCTATATTTTTTTTATTTTAAAAAGGGTAGTATAGCAAGACTCAAAACGCAGAAAAAAAAGTATGTCAGATAAAATCCGCCTTAGAAATTCTTGACAGCGTCCAAAAGTTCAAGTTTTAAAATACTCTGCCAATACATGGGCCCCTAAGCTCACACTAGGTACTATAGTTATAGGGTACGTGTGAGCTAATATAACTAAAAACTGAAATATATTTTATTTAACTCCAGACTAAATTACCTTTTGTTTGATACCACACAAGCCATGTTTTGACTTAAACTCAAATTTTTGAAATCTACCCCCACCCGTAAAAAAACAAAATTTATAATGTATTTTGTTAAACTCCGGACTCAATTACCTTTCGTTTGATATCACACACGCCATATTTTCACTTAAACTCTAATTTTTGAAATATATCCCCACCTTTTTTTTTAAATAAATTAAAATGTATTTTTTTAAACTCCAGACTCAATTACCTTTCGTTTGATATCACACACGCCATATTTTCACATAAACTCTAATTTTTAAATCTACCCCTACCCTTTTACTTGGTTTGTGTTCGGTGGATTTTGTTCATTTTTAAATGGGACCATCTCGACCCAAGACCCAGCCTAGGTACCAAATTTCATTAAAATCGGCCAAGCGGTTTTTGAGTTACGCGCGTTGGTCGTTACAGACAGACAGACAGACGGCGCAACAAAAAAGTTTCAAAATCATCTGAAACGCAAAGATTTATAAAAAAATTTGAAATCGGAGCAACTTTTTTTTTCTCGCAAAAATTAGGATCACCATAGCTCACACTACTATAGTATAGTATATGTGTGAGCTAAAACTCACTACTTTAGTAAATTTGTCAAAGTTTTGACTTTTTTTTTAAATCGATAAATATTTTTAAAAGTTTTAGTGCTTACGTCCATAGAGACAGGTCTTGCCTAATGAAAACCGTAGCAATATTTTGACTTTTTTTGATTTTGAGATATTGTAATAAAAGTGGAAAGATGCAAACCGGAAAGTTCAGGGCACTGATACGCAGCTTAGAGAGACACATCCACAAAAAATTTTTTGGTTTTTTACTTTTCTTGGGTCGATGTATAAACGTGCCAATGCTTATCAAAATCCCCCAAAAACTGACGAAAATAGCGTTTTGCTGTCCGACCATTAGGGGTAATAGTTTAAAATGCTTCTGTAATTTTATTTCGAAGTTGTTTTAAATTGTCGGCCATATCATTCCCGAATTTTTAATGTAACTCCACAAAAAGAAATCATTGGTAGAAAGATCAGGCGATCTCGCTGGCCATAGGTAGTTCCCCGTGTGCTTATCGATCGATTGTTAATTGGGCGACAAGATTCCTATGTTAGTATTTGCGTGGACCTCTCTGTATACCGTGAGGACCACACAACTAGGAACATAGGAATCTTGTCGCCCAATTTACAATCGATTAATAAGCACACGGGGAACTATCTTATGGTTAGCGATATCGCCCGATCTTGCTCCCAATTATTTATTTTTGTAAATTACATTAGTAATAAAGTTAAATAGTGGGGGGCTCTGAACTAAAGAAAATAATAACTTCTGAACTAAAGAAAATTTTACATATCATATCAACTTGAAATTTGGCGCAAATGTACGCTTGAGTAAATTAAAGAAGCTTTGTAAAATTGGGCCAGACCAGGGAAATATGAACATGAACAGTCCTTGGCCGGAGTAAAAACATCTTTCTGAACTTACGCCGTGCTTCATTTTCAACATTGTTTTAAATCATTACTTTAAAACTAACCAAATGGATTTAAACCAAATTTTAAAGAATAATTGTAGGCCACAACATTTGCTCGGTATCTAATAAAAGTTTTGGTCGATCCACTATTTAAGATTGTAAAAATTTTGCATAATTTTCGAAAACCCTTAAAACCTGAAAACTAGATACTAATATTAAAAATAGACTAAACGGTTATCAAGCAAATATTTGGCCGACAGTAAAGTTGTTCAAAATTTGGTTTAAATCGATTGGCTAGTTTTAAAGTAATGATTAAAAGAAAAGCCCCAGCTTCTGCCTAGTCCTGGTGCTGCCAGCAGCTATAAGCTCTCTCAAAAAATCGGAAGGACGCGTGTTTGTTGCTTTCTTTTATTTTGTTGTGCGGACTTTTGTGTTTTGTTGTTTAGATTAGTGTTTTTAAAAAAATAAAAAAGTTTGTGTTTATTTATGCATCTTTATTGAAATATATTGCGTATTTCTTTTTGACATTCATTAATAAATAAACTGTTTTTGTAAACATTAAAAAAATTGCTTCAATTTTTATTTACTTAAAAAATTGATTTATTGATATTTCCTTGCGATATACAGTGTCCGAGAAAATCTTAACTTTTTTAGAAAAAAGCTCGGACACGTCGATTTTCATTTAAAAAGGGGGTTCAGAAAAAAATGCGTTATTATACTAAAAAAAAAGATATGACATGAACTTAGATTTTTTCAAATTGAACACCCTGTATATTATTACATATTTGGATACCCCAAGCAATGCCTATACCTATCTCTTTCTATTCGCGAACTATTCAGCGCCCTCATAATCCGACCCCCTGAAAATGTTTTAGTGTCCTCATTTATCACTTTCTTGACAATAACCGAATTGATAAATCAGCAACTTGCTTTATCGATATCGTATAAACTGCCCAATTTTCTTCCAGAACGCTACCGAATTGAGATACTCATGATGGTAGGCTATGGTAATAGAGTTAGAACTCAGCGCGAGGTACGAGATTTATATAATAAGGCACATTCAATGGTCTCCAAATTATTACGAAAATTTAGAGAAACTGGAACAATTCGGAACAGGCAAAGAGCTTGGCCGGCAATCGACGCAGAAAATGCAACAAACATTTTGTTGCCTGCCATCGAGAATCCTCACGTGAGTGTCAGGAGCTTAGCTGCCGAAAATGATACATCCGAAACTACTGTGTCCAAGGTTTTTAAAAGCCATAAGTATCACCCATACAAGGTATGCTTAGTTCACGAACTAAATGATGATGATTATGATAGAAGACTGGAGTTCTGCGAAAATATGATGGAGAGATGTAATAACGATCCTTATTTTGCAGAGAATATAATCTTTTTAGATGAAGCTACATTCTTTACTTCAGGGCACGTTAATAGACAAAACGTGCGTTATTGGTCAGACAGTAATCCTCATTGGATGCAAATTCATCATATCCAATACCCCCAAAAAGTCAATGTCTGGTGCGGTATAGTCCGCCGTCGAGTAAATGGATCATATTTTTTCGAGGGAAATCTAACCGGTCCAATTTATCTAGATTTTCTTGAAAATCAATTGATTCAGGACCTAAAACACGAGAGTACTTTTTAACAAAACACGCGTTAATTTCAAATTATAAAAATTGTTTGTTTTTTTTTGGTCAGCATTAAGTCAAAAATTTGATTTTATCATAGTGAGACACCAAAGAAATTTGCATCTAGTGATATAATTCAGAACTTGTTTAGTGCTACCGATATAGAATAAATTAGACTTAAAACGACATTATTTAAATAAAATACAGAAAACAAGTGCCGCTTATCGGTAGTTTTATGTATTGAACTTTTTTTTCACGTTCGTTATTTTATTGCGGCAGAAGAACAAGCTGGTTTCAGGGCCGGTAGATCGACTTCAGATCATCTCTTTTGTATAACCCAAGTTATTAAGAGCTGCATCTGCTTTACGTCGATTTATATGAGGCATATGATAGTATACCACTAAATCTACTTTGGAAAGCGTTGGAAAACACAAACATAAGCGTACAATTAATTAAGGCTATCAAGGAGTTATACCGCAATAGTAAGGCAAAAGTTAAACTAAAAGCAAAACTAACCAAAGGCTTTTAAGTAAATAAAGGTCTTAAACAAGGTTGCTGTATCTCGCCTACGCTCTTCAAGATATACTTGGAACAAGTCCTTAAAGTATGGAAGAGAAAATGCCAAAACATGGGAATTCCGTTGGACGAAACCGAAATATTTTATGTTTCGCCGATGATCAGATAGTCGTGGCTCAGGATTATGACGACCTCGAATATATGACACGAAAACTAATAGAAGAGTACAATAAGTGGGGACTAGAGGTTAATCTCAATAAGACAGAGTATATGTGTATCGGTGGAATGAAACAGGATCTAATCTTAAATACCGGGCAGCGAATTCAGT
This sequence comes from Aspidapion aeneum, assembly GCA_963576565.1. NCBI lineage: Eukaryota > Metazoa > Arthropoda > Insecta > Coleoptera > Brentidae > Aspidapion > Aspidapion aeneum. Next base: position 90,673,201 of record OY755038.1, read on the forward strand.
CCTGTGATGAGTATAAATACTTAGGTCTAAAAATTACAGCTGACGGAACACTAGACAAAGCTATAAAAGATCGAAACGTACAAGGAAGAAAAGCAATAACTTTATTAAATGGAATAATTTGGGACCAAAGTATATCAAAACATAACCAAAAGCTTATATACAGGGTGTTAATAAAGTATGTAGCCAAACTTCAGGGGGCGATTCCTGGAGTCATTTTAGGAAGAAAAGTTTAAATAAGCATAGGTCCGAAAATGCATATCCAGCAAGATACAGGGTGTTAAACTTTGAAAAAAAATTGTTTTTTGTAAATATCTTCAATATCTTTCGCTTGATTTCATTGAAAATTGGCAGAGATATTTCTAGTATAAAGCGCCTACTTTGGCTCTAAAGAAGTTGCAATTAGCAAGTCCAGTGGCGTACCAGGGTATCAGCCAGGCACAAAATTGACGATTTATTTGCATTTCTAGAAGACCAAAAATTTTCTCATCTAATCATTCTTACGGAACACTGGCTCAGGGATGGTGAACTCTTGTATCTGCCTAACTATCAGATTATTTCCAAATTCTGTCGGACCAGCTCTAACAATGGAGGTACAACTATTTTAATGAACACCGAATTTCAATCCAACACTGATTGCGATAAATACGATTTTCTCATCTGTGAAATAATATTCGAGTTTTCTATGGTTTACTCCCGCTCTCTAAATACTTACATTCTATGTGTATACCGTTCTCCAAATACTAGCGTTGCAAGTGTTATTGACAATTTTGAGATACTTTTATCTAGCTTACCATCCAAATCTAAATTAATAATCGCAGACATTAACATCGATTATGGAAAACCTGAAGAACACTCCACTATCCTTCTACTTAATTTGTTGGAGTCTTTAACCTACGGATGCATGTAAAGAGCCCTACAAGAGTAACTAATTACACTGCTACAACCATCGATTATTTATATTCAAATCTAAATTCTGATATTCACTGTGACGTTATAGATGCAAATATTTGACCATCATGCAGTGACAACAACACTACATTTTCCTCTTAAAGCTAATCAATCCTTTACAAGAAAGGGTGGAATATTTAGCAGAAAAAACTTTTCTATTTTTAAACAAAACTGCAACAGCACAAACTGGCAACAAGTTCTCTGCAAAAATGACCCACTGGAAGAATTCCATCTTATTTTGACTCACATTATTACCAAATCCTTTGCTGTAAGACCTTTTCGCAAAAAAGTTAATAAAAAATATTGGCTTACGCAAGGCATAAAAACATCCGCGGCTAATTTAAGATCCTTAAATTTTCTTAGAAAACACTTTTGTGAATGTCCTTTTATCTACACTTATTATTTAAAGTATCGTCAAATCTATAAAAAACTGATTCGTACAGCTAAATGTTGTTTTTATTCTAAACGGTTAACTAATGCTAGCAACAAAATAAAAGAAACATGGAATATAGTCCGGAAAATAACGGGATCGAAACCCCAGAGGTCGATATTGAACCCGAAAATCTTAACACTTGCACTGTTGCAAACAACTTAACTCAATCTATTAAATCAGACACTGACCCGTTAAACTACATGGCTAATATTTGCGTTCCTGAATCATTCATGTTTCTTCCTACAAACCCTCAAGAAATCAAATCAATTTTTACATCTATAAGGAACCAGCTGGTTCAGACGGGATATCTACGAAAATCCTTAAGGAATTACCTGATCAAGCTCTCATTGTTCTAACGCAAGCTATAAGCAAATCATTTTCAGAGGGTACATTCTCTTCCACTCTAAAAGAAGCACTAGTCGTACCTATCCATAAAAATGGTAGTACCAAAGATCCGTCTAACTACCGCCCTATCTCTTTGTTATCGACAATCTCAATAGTCGATGAAAAGTTGGTAAAAAAGAGGATGATGGACTTTTTGACACAGCACAACGTTTTCAACCCTGCTCAATTTGGCTTCCTTCCTAAAAAGGGGACACACGACCCGATGTTTCGTGTAATTGAGTAGCTATTTCGAAATTACAATAACGGCTATGCTACTGCGGGGGTGTTCTGTCACTTCTCAAAGGCATTTGACTGCGTGAGTCGCGGGACGCTACTGCGGAAGCTGGAGGTCTATGGATTTCGTGGAGTGGTTATTGAGTGGTTTAGGTCATATTTATCATGCCGCAAACAACGTGTTGCCGTCAACGGAAAACAATCAACTGAGCAGCCAATCACTTCTGGAGTCCCACAAGGTTCGGTTCTTGGACCTGTTTTATTTCTTTTATATGTGAACGACTTGCTCTATCTTGAGATAGCTGGAACTTTTGCTGCGTTTGCGGATGACGCGACCGTGGTGTGGCATGGGCGGGACTCTCACGAACTGGCAGAAAGGATAGCTCAAGATCTGAATGCAATTAAAAAGTGGTGCGATGCGAATAACCTTCTTTTCAACTTTAACAAAACCCTAGTCCTAGGATTCCGTTGCAACTTTGACCAAATAGACTGTGAGCAATTCTCAATAAAAAGTTATCAAAATACAAAATTTCTGGGACTTCAAATGGATGTTGCGCTTAAATTCCAAACTCATGTAATAGGACTTAACAAAAAACTTGCCTCAGGCTGCTTTTGTGTTCGAGTGGTGTCAACAAACCTAGGAACCGCTGCTGCTAAATCCGTTTATTTTGCGTTAATCCAATCCCATCTTTCCTATGGATTACCATTCTGGGTCTGCTGTAGTGAATACCTTTTTCAATCTGTGTTTAAACTACAAAAACGAGCTGTTCGATTCATTGCTGGAGTTTCACCTAAAGATCATTGCAAACCGCTCTTTATCAAATATAATATTTTAACCCTTCCGAGTCTTTTCATTCTTGAATCAGTTAGTCTTATTCACAAAAATATTTCTTCCTTTCCCGAACATCAAACTGCCTACACTACACGCGAAAGACAGCATATACCACTTCCAATTCCACACTCTACACTGGTTCAAAAATCAATTATATACTACAGCGTGAAACTCTATAACCATCTACCGGAAACTATAAGATCTATTTCAGATATCTCTAAATTCCGAAGACAACTTAAAAAGATCTTGTTTGAACAAGCGTTTTATAAAATAGATGAGTTCTTTGGCTTCTCTTTTTAAAAGTTAAATCAGATGACGTTGGATGGTTAAGGTTATTTATCCAATTCTCTTTGTGGTTTTTTGTGATCTTTTTTAACTTTTGTTTTCTATTTGTCATATACGTGTTTATAAGAATCATTAACTACCTATTTTATATAATGTTCACCTAAGTGTGTTTTTCGATGTTTATTCAATTTTCTTAAAAACCAAGCTCTTTATCAAAAAATGTGTTCTATATTTCGTCATAGCCAATAAAATTTCCTTTCAAACGATGTATAACAAAGTGGAAGTTATTTTATATTTACCGCTCCATAGTAGAGTAAATTTGTAGGGTATTTCAATAAAAAGCTGCAAAAAGGGTATATTTTTTTTATATTTGGCATGGTAGTAGCTAACACCAAAAGCTAAATTTTCAATCGAGGATCCCCTGATTTCCGGCATCGGAATCCAAGATGGCGGCTGCCAAAGTTAAGAAAAAAAATGAATTCCCTGTTTTAAGACAAATTAAATTAATTTTGATAAACTTACTTTAAGTGGGACCTACTTAATTCAAAAAATAAATTACACCTGTCACTTTAATACAAAATGGGGGCTATATTTTGAAAAAATCGTTTTTCTTCGATATTTTCTTTATTTTTTGCGCGATATTTATTTTTAATACCTCATATTAAAGCCACTGACCAGCTCTTTAAACCTAATGAAAAAAAGTTATTAGTTTCTCAGCTGACACAAAGATGGCGTTTAATATGTCAAAAATAAAAGAGACCTTTATAACCTGTAGACCAAATTAAATTAAAAAAATTTTTTTTTTGGATTTTATCAACAGTAAGCCAAGTTTTGTAAAAATTTTTAAAAAATTACAATTTGACATTAAAAATTTTAAGATGGCAGCCGAAGTTCAGATAAAAAAGTTATTTTAGTATTGCCGTGTAATATATCGATTTATACTAAATAGGTGTCGCCGATTTTAAATATTTCATCATAAATGACGCATGTCTATTATTAATCAAGATGGCGGCGTTCAAAATATAAAAACAACATTATCTTCTTGGTTTGGTAATTTTTTTCACCAAGATATGTAGTTTTATATTACTCTTAATTAGTTTTAAGTCATAATGTACAAAAATAATATAATTTATTTATTTTTTAAAGATGGCGGTCGAAAAAGTAAAAAAAGACATTTTTGTTTATTTTTTCGAAATTTAACAAAAAAACTGGAAAAAACAAGACGTCTCAGTAAACAAAACACAGATATTTTAAAAATGTCAAAAAAGTTGACATATGTCACGTACGGGGTGATTTGATTGAATTGACCATATTTTACTTAATAGCTATCTCCGTTAATATTAATCTAACAGTAATGTTTAAATAAGCAAAGTTAAATAATTTTTTCTAAATCATCAGAATCTGATGTCAAAAATGACATATGTCATACACTTGTCAAACTTTTGACATATGGTTTATTTTTTAAATAAAACACCCTGTATATAATTTTTTTTGTTGATAAGACTCGTTTTTCTGATTTCAAAAATATATAATATGTTGACATTTAGACCAGCCGTTATTGAAATATTTGAATTTTAATAACCTAAATAAACAATAAGGATGTTGTCATTTTGGTAATGAATATAATTTTTAAAATGCAAATATTTCAACAACGGCTGGACTAAATGTCAACATATTATATATTTTTGAAATCAGAAAAAGGAGCCCTATAAATTAATAACATTATATACAGGGTGTTTTATTTAAAAAAATAAACCATATGTCAATAGTTTGACATATGTCATTTTTGACAGAAGATTCTGATGATTTAGAAAAACTTATGTAACTTTGCTAATTTAAACGTTTCTGTTAGATCAATATTAACGGAGATAGCTATTAAGTAAAATATGTCAATTTATTCAAATCACCCGGCACGTGACATATGTCAACTTTTTTGACATATTTAAAACATGTGTGTTTTGTTTAACGAGATGTCTTGGTTTTCTCAGTTTTTTTTTGTTAAATTTCGACAAAATAAACAAAAGTGTTTTTTTTTACTTTTTCGGCCGCCATCTTTAAAAAATAAATAAATTTCATTTTTTTTGTACATTACAATTTAAAACTAATTAAGATTAATATAAAACTACATATCTTGGTAAAAAGATTTACTAAACCAAAAAGATACTGTTGTATTTATATTTTGACGGCCGCCATCTTGGATAATAATAGACATATGTCATTTATTATGAAATATTTACAATCGGCGACCCCCAATTAGTATAAATCAATATATTACACGGCAATACTAGTTGTGTTAAACAAGGACAAAAAAATTACTTTTTTATCTGAACTTCGGCCGCCATCTTAAAATGTTAAATGTCAAATTGTAACTTTTTATAAATTTTTACAAAATCTGGCTTACTACTGATAAAATTCAAAAAAATTTTTTGTAAAAATTTAATTTGGTCTACTGGTTGTAAAGGTCTCTTTTATTTTTGACAAATTAAGCGCCATCTTTGTGTCGGCTGGGAAACTTATCATTTCATTCAAGCAGGTTTAAAGAACTGGTCAATAGCTTTAATATGAGGTATTAAAAATAAATATCGCACAAAAAATAAAGAAAATCTCGAAGAAAAACGATTTTTTTTAATATAGCCGCCATTTTGTTTTGCAGTGACAGATGTAAATTTTTTTACATGTTTACATTGAGTATATCCCACTTAAAGTAAATTTATCAAAATTAATTTAATTCCTCTGAAAACAAGGAAATCATTTTTTTTCTTAACTTTGGCAGCCGCCATCTTGGATTCTGAGGCCGGAAAATCGGGGATCCTTGAATGAAAATTTAGCTTTTGGTGTTAGTTACTACTATGCCAAATACAAAAAATATACCCTTTTTGCAGCTTTATTTTACAAATTTACTCTACTACCAGTGGTGTTCTTAATTTAACGAAATTATCTAAGATCAATCCAAACTAATCAATTTTATGTCTTATTAGCTTTTCGGTGGATAATAAAGAGCGGCGGATAAAACGTCTAAAGTACAAAAGGTCGAAAAAATAAGGTCGAAAGTACAAAAGGTCGAAAATACAAAAGGTCGAAAGTACAAAAGGTCAAAAGTACAAAATATCAAAAAACAAAAGGTCGAAAGTTCAAAAGGTCGAAAGTACAAAAGATCGAAAATACGGCCGCGGGTCTACATCGACTGGACAGGTCAATTCGACTTGATACGGTAAATTTTTATTTTTAATATTTTGTTTTGTCGATTTTTTTGGACCTTTTAATACTATGGGGCCTGTTCATAAATTGCATAAGTATGAGGCAAAAAAATATCAAACTCTTTATAACAGGTTGACAGGTTGGTTGTTGATCCCAATGAGTACCTAATTATGATTATGCCCCCCCCCCCCCCCAAACCGTTGCATAAGATTCACCACTTTATTTTTAGTTCCATATGCTTAAAAAAATAACCAAAAACACCTGCCTCAAAGTTACTACTGTTACTTTCTGCACAAAAATATTGCTTAGGGGGGCCATGGCCCCTATGCCCCCTCCCCTTATAACCACCGGTGTTTTTTTGCTTTAAAGAACTTATTTAGATAAATCAAAATATCTAATCTAATCAAAAAACAGTTTATTTTAATTTGGAAACATTTTATTTTAGTAGGTATAACTTACGAACCTTTTTGAAGTATTTATCATAACATTAACCTCACTTTGTAATATATCATTTAAAAAGAAATTGTCTTATCCTCAATAAAGAATAAAGGCACATTTTTTTCTGAAAATCTTAGTTAGAAAAGATATTTAAATATGCAAGAGAAACTGATTATTTCAGTTATTTTTGAATATAAGTTATATATATATATATATATATATATATATATATATATATATATATATATATATATATTAGTACGCCCCTGAAGCCTTAAATATGGCAACAACCCGACATTTTAATAAAGTTTTTAAAAGAAAATGTTATGTTCTACAATACTATATACTACATATTTTTTCCTAAAAAGTGTAGTTTTTGAGAAAATTTTGAAAAACCTATAATAAACATGTTTTTTCTAAATGATCCTAATTCACGTACGCCACTCAAGGGCTACTTGCTTTTCCTAACCTTATTGACCAATACCTCGTTGAAAAGGGAATTTTCTTCTCCACAAAAAACTGTTCTTTGCAATTTTTGATAAAAAGGTTAGTTTTCGAGAAAATTGCATAAAACTGAAAAAAAAAACAGGTTTTTGGGAGTTTGGGGGGGATTTTCTCCGTCCCTGTCGATTTTCCGAGTTGGTAACAGAGATATTCGGATTCCGCGGGGTCAAATTAGGGGGAAATGGTCTGTTGCCAAAAAGTAATATGATTTGCTTCTAGACCGAAAACGGAAAGCCTTTTAAAATAATATGCTCTGACTATTAGAGTTAGGCGATATTGCTCGACTTTTTCCTATGGGGATACTTGAAATCAAAAGTTTTTGTTACCAAGCCAAATAACATTGAGGACATGAATAATAGAATACGAGAAGAAATTGCTAGGATTACTCGGCAGATGTTACAAAATGTTACAGAAGGCTTCTACCATAGACTAGGATATTGTCAAGAAAGCAATGGGCAACAATTTGAACATTTGCTCAGATAAAATAACCAAACTATTTTTTATCTTTTATTGTACAATTAGCTTCTAATGTTTGTAATGTTTTTATCTGTTTTGGGCTTTGTACACTAGAACATGTTTAATGAATGTTCTTTTATACCCATTAAAATACTCTGCCAATACATGGGCCCCTAAGCTCACACTAGGTACTATAGTTATAGTGTACGTGTGAGCTAATATAACTAAAAACTGAAATATATTTTATTTTACTCCAGACTAAATTACCTTTTGTTTGATACCACACAAGCCATGTTTTGACTTAAACTCAAATTTTTGAATTCTACCCCCACCCGTAAAAAGAACAAAATTTATAATGTATTTTGTTAAACTCCGGACTCAATTACCTTTCGTTTGATATCACACACGCCATATTTTCACTTAAACTCTAATTTTTGAAATATACCCTCACCCTTTTTTTAAAATAAATTAAAATATATTTTGTTTAACTTCAGACTTAATTACCTTTCGTTTGATATCACACACGCCATATTTTGACATAAACTCTAATTTTTAAATCTACCCCCACCCTTTTACTTGGTTTGTGTTCGGTGGATTTTGTTCATTTTTAAATGGGACCATCTCGACCCAAGACCCAGCCTAGGTACCAAATTTCATTAAAATCGGCCAAGCGGTTTTTGAGTTACGCGCGTTGGTCGTTACAGACAGACCCTTATAATCTGACCCCCTGAAAATGTTTTAGTGTCCTTATTTATCCCTTTCTTGACTGAATGAATAAAGGTTATAGTTGTTGTGGAAATGACATGTAAGACCACTAACACGAAGTATAAGTTTTTTGACCAGAAACGTAATGAACTATTTTCAAGAAATAATGAGACTTTTAGCTCACACTCACATATACTATACTATAGTAGTGTGAGCTATAGTGATCCTAATTTTTTCGAGAAAAAAAAAGTTGCTCCGATTTCAAAATTTTTTATATATCTTTGCGTTTCAGATGATTTTGAAACTTTTTTGTTGCGCCGTCTGTCTGTCTGTCTGTCTGTCTGTCTGTCTGTCTGTCTGTCTTTCTGTCTTTCTGTCTGTCTGTCTGTCTGTCTGTCTGTCTGTCTGTCTGTCTGTCTGTCTGTCTGTCTGTCTGTCTGTCTGTCTGTCTGTCTGTCTGTCTGTCTGTCTGTCTGTCTGTCTGTCTGTCTGTCTGTCTGTCTGTCTGTCTGTCTGTCTGTCTGTCTGTCTGTCTGTCTGTCTGTCTGTCTGTCTGTCTGTCTGTCTGTCTGTCTGTCTGTCTGTCTGTCTGTCTGTCTGTCTGTCTGTCTGTCTGTCTGTCTGTCTGTCTGTCTGTCTGTCTGTCTGTCTGTCTGTCTGTCTGTCTGTCTGTCTGTCTGTCTGTCTGTCTGTCTGTCTGTCTGTCTGTCTGTCTGTCTGTCTGTCTGTCTGTCTGTCTGTCTGTCTGTCTGTCTGTCTGTCTGTCTGTCTGTCTGTCTGTCTGTCTGTCTGTCTGTCTGTCTGTCTGTCTGTCTGTCTGTCTGTCTGTCTGTCTGTCTGTCTGTCTGTCTGTCTGTCTGTCTGTCTGTCTGTCTGTCTGTCTGTTTGATAAAAAGGTTAGTTTTCGAGAAAATTGCATAAAACTGAAAAAAAAAACAGGTTTTTGGGAGTTTGGGGGGGATTTTCTCCGTCCCTGTCGATTTTCCGAGTTGGTAACAGAGATATTCGGATTCCGCGGGGTCAAATTAGGGGGAAATGGTCTGTTGCCAAAAAGTAATATGATTTGCTTCTAGACCGAAAACGGAAAGCCTTTTAAAATAATATGCTCTGACTATTAGAGTTAGGCGATATTGCTCGACTTTTTCCTATGGGGATACTTGAAATCAAAAGTTTTTGTTACCAAGCCAAATAACATTGAGGACATGAATAATAGAATACGAGAAGAAATTGCTAGGATTACTCGGCAGATGTTACAAAATGTTACAGAAGGCTTCTACCATAGACTAGGATATTGTCAAGAAAGCAATGGGCAACAATTTGAACATTTGCTCAGATAAAATAACCAAACTATTTTTTATCTTTTATTGTACAATTAGCTTCTAATGTTTGTAATGTTTTTATCTGTTTTGGGCTTTGTACACTAGAACATGTTTAATAATTCTAAATGTATTTCAATTTAATGAATGTTCTTTTATACCCATTAAAATACTCTGCCAATACATGGGCCCCTAAGCTCACACTAGGTACTATAGTTATAGTGTACGTGTGAGCTAATATAACTAAAAACTGAAATATATTTTATTTTACTCCAGACTAAATTACCTTTTGTTTGATACCACACAAGCCATGTTTTGCCTTAAACTCAAATTTTTGAATTCTACCCCCACCCGTAAAAAGAACAAAATTTATAATGTATTTTGTTAAACTCCGGACTCAATTACCTTTCGTTTGATATCACACACGCCATATTTTCACTTAAACTCTAATTTTTGAAATATACCCTCACCCTTTTTTTAAAATAAATTAAAATATATTTTGTTTAACTTCAGACTTAATTACCTTTCGTTTGATATCACACACGCCATATTTTGACATAAACTCTAATTTTTAAATCTACCCCCACCCTTTTACTTGGTTTGTGTTCGGTGGATTTTGTTCATTTTTAAATGGGACCATCTCGACCCAAGACCCAGCCTAGGTACCAAATTTCATTAAAATCGGCCAAGCGGTTTTTGAGTTACGCGCGTTGGTCGTTACAGACAGACCCTTATAATCTGACCCCCTGAAAATGTTTTAGTGTCCTTATTTATCCCTTTCTTGACTGAATGAATAAAGGTTATAGTTGTTGTGGAAATGACATGTAAGACCACTAACACGAAGTATAAGTTTTTTGACCAGAAACGTAATGAACTATTTTCAAGAAATAATGAGACTTTTAGCTCACACTCACATATACTATACTATAGTAGTGTGAGCTATAGTGATCCTAATTTTTTCGAGAAAAAAAAAGTTGCTCCGATTTCAAAATTTTTTATATATCTTTGCGTTTCAGATGATTTTGAAACTTTTTTGTTGCGCCGTCTGTCTGTCTGTCTGTCTGTCTGTCTGTCTGTCTGTCTGTCTGTCTGTCTGTCTGTCTGTCTGTCTGTCTGTCTGTCTGTCTGTCTGTCTGTCTGTCTGTCTGTCTGTCTGTCTGTCTGTCTGTCTGTCTGTCTGTCTGTCTGTCTGTCTGTCTGTCTGTCTGTCTGTCTGTCTGTCTGTCTGTCTGTCTGTCTGTCTGTCTGTCTGTCTGTCTGTCTGTCTGTCTGTCTGTCTGTCTGTCTGTCTGTCTGTCTGTCTGTCTGTCTGTCTGTCTGTCTGTCTGTCTGTCTGTCTGTCTGTCTGTCTGTCTGTCTGTCTGTCTGTCTGTCTGTCTGTCTGTCTGTCTGTCTGTCTGTCTGTCTGTCTGTCTGTCTGTCTGTCTGTCTGTCTGTCTGTCTGTCTGTCTGTCTGTCTGTCTGTCTGTCTGTCTGTCTGTCTGTCTGTCTGTCTGTCTGTCTGTCTGTCTGTCTGTCTGTCTGTCTGTCTGTCTGTCTGTCTGTCTGTCTGTCTGTCTGTCTGTCTGTCTGTCTGTCTGTCTGTCTGTCTGTCTGTCTGTCTGTCTGTCTGTCTGTAACGACTAACGCGCATAACTCAAAAACCGCTTGTCCGATTTTAATGATAAATGATATATGAATTTGGTACCTAGGCTGGATCTTGCCTCGAGATGGTCCCATTTAAAAATCCACCGAGCACAAGCCAAATAAAAGGGTGGGGGTAGATTTAAAAAATTAGAGTTTATGTGAAAATATGTCGTGTGTTATATCAAACGACAGGTAATTAAGTAAGTGGGGGTAGATTTAAAAAATTAGAGTTTATGTGAAAATATGTCGTGTGTGATATCAAACGACAGGTAATTAAGTCTGGAGTTAAACAAAATACAGTTTAGTTTATTAAAAAAAAAAAGGTGAGAGTAGATTTCAATAATTAGATTTTAACTCAAAACATGGCTTGTGTGGTATCAAACGATAGGTAATTGAGTTTGGAGTTGAATAAAATATATTTAAGTTTTTAGTTATATTAGCTCACCCGTACCAACAAAATCGACCGAGCACAAGCCAAATAAAAGGGTGGGGGTAGATTAAAAAAATTAGAGTTTAAGTGAAAATATGGCGTGTGTGATATCAAACGATAGGTAATTGAGTCTGGAGTTAAACAAACCACATTTTAGTTTTTTTTTAACAAAGGGTGGGGGTAGATTTCAAAAATTAGAGTTTAAGTCAAAACCATGGTTTGTGTGGTATCAAACGATAGGTAATTGAGTTTCGAGTTGAATAAAATATATTTAAGTTTTTAGTTATATTAGCTCACCCGTACACCCGTACTCTACATCTATAGAACCTAGTTTGAGCTTAGGTGCCCATATATTGGCAGAGTATTTTTTCTTAGCTAACTATATTTATAAAGCAGGAAGAAATTGGTACTATATACCTATAATTATAAATACGTCACTGCCTACAATTATTATGAATACTTCACTTTTAACGCTGACAAAAAAAAAACAATCAAGACAAGAAAAACAAAAATGAGAGTACTATCATTCTAGTAATACTAAAATTTGTCCGATAAAATTACATTATTAAAATATTAATATTAGGTAATGAAAAGAAAATTAAAATAATATTATTATAAAATAACATATAAAGACTAATACAAAAGAATAAAAAAATCAAAAAATTACATTTATTACAGTAGTTAGTCATAAAATGGTTAAAAGAAAGTATTAAAATCACAAGTAAATATCACAAATAAACTCTCTGAGGGTTAAATCAGTTAGATACACAGGAACAAGCACCTAGACAGACACACACATTAGGAATGATACATGACAACTATAACAATCTAACAATAATAAGTTGTCAAATATTTCAGTTCTAACGTGTCATTCAAAAACTCAATACTATAATAAGCCTTTGCTACCAGAAACTTTTTTTTTCTAATCCTTTTTTCACACTTTAATTTCCTGATTGAAAGTGGAAGTTTAAGAATATTTTTTTCTTGATATATTATTGATTTCTTCACAAGTTCAGACCGTGGCACATAGGCGGATTTTAAGAAAAAGCTGGCCATAACCCCTAAACACTAAAAAGCCCTGTTTAATTGTAAAATTGCTATTACTGCAATCACTGATGATCATGCTAGGCCGTGACCATGTCACGCCTAATTTGAAAAACAATTGCCATAGTAATGACCGATGAAACTTCCATTTATTTTTTTATGTTATTTGCGTTAGTTAAATTTACAAAAGTTGATGGTTAAAAGGCCCTTTTAAAACTTGCGCCTAATATCATAAATAATTTTTTTGAACATGGATTTTGAATCTGGAGGTATGTAGCTATTTATTGTACATATTTTAAACCGATTTAAAGCAACCGTTGCAGAAAACTTTTTAAATTTTCATTTTCTGAAATAGAATTTGACTAAATGTTTCAACTTCATCCAACTTTATTGATATTTTTGGTCCTATTAAGTGCATGCATATGTTTTCTAAGTAACAAAGTCAGTTTCAGCTGCGGAGTTATGCGGATTGAGTAAAAAAGTTAAAATTTCTTTTTGTGTATATAGAAAATTGTCCAGTAAGAAATACGTACATAATATGCGTAAATTAATAAATAAGTTTTCATAGCTTTAATAACAATGGTTTTTGTCAACCAAAAGTATAATTATTATGTCACATGTATTCTGATTTCATTTTTACCTTCCTAGCTCGCGCAGCAATGGCTAGAAAAGGTATTATTTTCGACAACAAAAAAAATTGAGATAACACTGAAATTATGTTATTTTGGTGTATTGTATCTTAGCAATTTTATCGTAACGTCTGTCCGTGTGTGTGTCTGTGTGGTGTATTTAGGTGTGTGTATATCTGTTCGGCGCAAGCCAAATAAAAGGGTGGGGGTAGATTAAAAAAATTAGAGTATATGTGAAAATATGGCGTGTGTGATATCAAACGAAAGGTAATTAAGTCTTAAATTAAACAGAATACATTTTAGTTTATTTAAAACAAAAGGGTGGGAATAGATTTGAAAAATTAAATTTTAAGGGAAAATATGGCGTGTGTCATATCAAACGAAAGGTAATTGAGTCTGGAGTTAAACAAAAAACATTTTATATATTTTTTTAAAAAGGGTGTGGGTATTTTTTTTCAAAATTAGAGTTCAGATCAAAATATGGATTGTGTGGTATCAAACGAAAGGTAATTGAGTCTGAAGTTGAATAAAATATATTTAATTTTTTAGTTATATTAGCTCACACGTACACTATAACTATAGTACATTGTGTGAGCTTAGGGGCCCATATATTGGCAGAGTATTTTTCTTGCTATAACGAAAGTCGGAAAAAACAGAAAAAGTTCAATTAACTTGTTTTTGCAAAAATATCACATTGTTTTATGCAATTGCGAATTTTACATACCTACATGCTAGTTAAAACATTTTTTCATGGAGCTATGCAATTATTAAAATCAAATATTGCAATATCTTGTATAAATTTGTACAGCCAAAATTCTGGTTTCAACGATTTTTTAGGAAGCATTTTAATTAATTAGTAAAGTTCCAAATTTTATTTTTTTGTGCGGGGTCCTTAAAGAATTTTTCTTCTTTAGCTTTTTTAAACAATAAATCATATATTTTTTTATTACTATAAGCAATTTAAGGGGGCTGTAAATGGGTCTTAGGTTTTGACCAGCTTTTTCGTGAAAGCCGCCTGTGTGCGTGGTAGTGGTAACTGTAATTGAAATATTCGTCTACTGCTGTATCTTCCGATGTTCTGAAACTCGTGACAATATTTTTTGAATATTATGCATGCGGTTTCAAGAATGTAGATGGAAGGTAATGTTAACATTTTATGTTTAAGATATAACGGTCGACATGATTCATGATATTTTCAGATCGTAATAACATAAAAAATTTTTAATGATTTTAGGCGTCAGAGCAAATGGACCCCAACTGGATTCTTATGAAGGAGGGCGAATCCACAACTTTGAAACGAGGCCCATGGCTAGTAAAAAATCTTCCACCTGGTGCAAGAATAGGAGTCGACCCTAAGTTAATAACTTACGTCGATTTCAATAGTCTGCAAAAAGAACTTGAGGTGGCTGGACAAAAACTAGTTCCTTTAAGACAAAACTTGGTCGAGCTGATTTGGGAAAATAGACCTGTGCGCAGATTAAATCCCTTGTCTGCTTTAAATAAAAACTTTTCCGGAATGTCAGTCGATGAAAAGTTAAAAAAACTTGTGATAAATATGACAAGTGAAAAAGCCAACTATTTAGTATTAACAGCTTTAGACCAAATCGCCTGGTTTTTAAATTTAAGGGGATCTGACATTGAATATAATCCAGTATTTTTTTCGTATGTTATAATCAGTGCGGATGGCAAATTTACCTGGTTTGCTAACGACAAACAGGCCAGTACTCCTGGTGTTAAAGAGCATTTAACTCAGGAAGCAGGTAAGCTTGCATCGTTTTTGTCGCTATTTATATACAGGTGTCCCATTAAGGATGGCCGCTGGATATACTTCAGAAACTTATATCACTACTCTTCAGGAAAAAAAATTATAACTAAATCGGACCTTCCGAATTCCCCTAAATTATTTTTTTCTGTATTTTCCCGCTAGAGGGCAGTAATCACATTTCCCGACTAGGAATCGAAAAAATAAATAATTCCTCCGCAGTGAAAGCATAAATAATTTAAATCGTCTTGATTTTGTGACCAAATATGTATTTTTTGAAAAGAGGAAATTTATAAAAAATACCAAACCTAAGAACTTACTTTTTTTTAAAAATGTACATACAATCCCATTAATATTTTTAGCTAAAGTTGTTAAGCGACTTTCATTAAAAAATCATAAAAGCAACGTAAAGTCCGGTTTAAATAACATTTTTTACAATATCTTGGAAATTAAGTAAAATTTTAGAATGCGGGTTTCAGTGACTTATTAAATAAATAATACTTAATTTTTTAAAGAAATTTGAGTTCTTAGGTTTGGTACATTGAAAATGTAATCTTTGGAAAAACCGCAGATTTGGACTAAATTTTTTCATTTTTTAGACTTCTTAAAAATTTAACTAAGTAATAAAAAAAATATTTCGGTACCACGTATGAGTAATTAATTTTTTATTAAAAAGTAACATTTTAATTCCCTCTTTGTGAGCAATAGTCTATGGACAAATCGGCCTAAAAGGGGGTTTCGTGTGCAAGTCGTGCCAACTTTTTGCCGATAAGCCAAGTTTGTTAAGGGCACTCCATAAATCAGGTTTTGACTTGTTGTCATTCTGGTAAATGCGTTTTTTTAAAGATATGACCCCCACCACTTTTTTTTGCACGATACTTTATAAAACGATGTATCTTTCCTAAAAATAGTCGTAAAGGGTTGCAAAAAATGGCAAATGAATCAATAAACACCCGCAATAAAATAACTTTCTATTATATTTTTCAAAACTTTGCTTCGTTTTTTTAGAAAAAATAAAATAACTGAATTTTTACTTTTTTTTGATACCACCAAAGCAAAATTAAAAAAAAAAGTTTAAATAAAAGTTTTAGAATGAACATTTTTCTTTAATTTGGTGTATACAAGTCTTATATGAATGTATATTTTTTATTTGTTTCAATAAAAAAACAATTTGTTGTCACCAAAACGACTACCGAAGGTGTATTACCGTCATATACATAAATTACGTATATGATTACCGTACGCGGACGCCTATAATAAGGCGGCGCGCGGCTTTACGCAGCTGAGGCGTCTGGTTCGGTTCGGTGATTTCTATTATTATTGTTATTGTTGTTTGATGGACATTATCAAACAACGTTGTTCTTGTTATTTTTGAAAGTGAATATCAATCGACGAAAGTTTTTACAATATAGTGCAGGTGCTAGAGGTAGTTGAGCAAAATATGAGGACCGCAGTTTGACAATGGATCCTAGCTGAGAATACGTCACAGAACGATTTGGATGTTACGGTGCAAGATTTTGGTCCAATTTTTTTTTATCCCCGTTCCTTATATAGTCGTGTTCAAGTTTCTAAAAATGTATCTAAGTTGACGCCCTAAAGACACAATGACATCAAATTTAAAAATAAAATTATATTAGTTTTTTAAATTTTAGCTGCAAAGTCCCCCAAGACCTCCCAGACCCAAGACCTGAAATTTTTAGATTTTTTTCAAATTTTCTTAAAAACTAAGCTTAATATGTACTAATCTTTATTGTAGACCATAAAATTTCCTTTTTAACATTCAATAAGTCAGTGGGGTACGACTAATGACAAACTCTCCAGCGGCGTCCGTTTATTGAGGTAGTGTAAATAAATTTAAAAAAGAAATATGTTTATTAAAAAAAAAAATAATACACACTTTGTTATAGACAATAAAATTGCCTTTTAAATGATGTATAATAAGACATGGTAGTTTTATCTATAACAATTTAGGGGCGTCCGTAAATAAAATCAATTTTTAAATATCACTAAATTTATCAATAAGGTTTATCCAATTTTCTCAAAAATTAAGCTTTTTGAAAAACAAATTATTTCGCCGTTTATTGTAGAAAATAAAATTTTCTTTTTAACAATTTATTAGTCAGTGGGGTCGGACTTATGACAAACTCTCCAGCGGTGTCCGTTTATTAAGAAAATATAAAAAAATTAAAGAAACCACATGTTTTACCCGATTATCTGAAAAACCAAGCTCTATAGTCAATTGTAGACAATAAAATTTCCTTTTAAACGTGTATAATAATGTAAGATTTATCTTCAGATTAAAACTTCACAGGACTGTGCAACTTAAATCAATTTTTATAAATCACCAAACAAATTAATTCTTTATTGTAGAAAATAAAATTTTCTTTTTAACAATGTATAAGTCAGTGGGGTTTAATTAATGACAACCCCTTCAGCGACGTCCGTATATGGGGGTCAATTAAAAAATTAAATAAATATAATCATTTTTGTCACTTGTTTTACCCGATTTTTTTTTTAAATAATAAAAAACATTTTTTAAAAAGAATTTTTTTAATACATTTTAAATCAAGTAATTTAAGCTTTGTTGTATTAAAATGGGATAAAAAATAAAAAAGATACAAATTGTTTTTAAATATGCTTTTCCGCCATATTGAATCCGCCATATTTAAAAAAAAGCGCGATTATCACAATGACAATAAGTCAAAACCTGATCTGCTAGGTATGTTAAACAAATTTAAGTTACTTTTAAAAAGTTCTTATGGTTTTCATTAAAAGCATCATTTTTAAATATACCCCAAAGACCCCTATTTTTTTCCAGTTATTTGGAAATAACTTAAAAACTAATTAACGCATTGGAACATTTGAACCAGATTTGAATAAAGAATCAAAATACCTCTATAACTCGAACCTGAAGGGACAACCAAAACAGTTCGAGTTATGGAGAGTTCGAGTTATAGAAACTCAAGTTACATAGGTTAAAATACATGTAAAAAGTGCAGGGACCGCTTAAAAGGTTCGTGTTATAGAGGGGTTCGAGTTATAGAGGTTCGAGTTAGAGAGGTTCGACTGTAGCTATCTTTTTTATATAAACTTTTTTTCTAGCTTCAATAGTTTTATAAATAAAATTAAAAAAATATAAAAAATTAACCTTTTTTTTAAATTTTTTAAATTTTTTTGACAAATTCAAAAAAATACATATTTTCTGACCAATACATTTTTAAATACATTATAAAGCAAGTATTTTAAACTTTGTTCCATGAAAATCGGATAAGAAATAAAAAAGTTACAATTTTTTTAAAGATACGCCTTTCCGCCATTTTGAATCCGCCATATCTTTCAAAAACCGCATTTACCAGAATGACAAGTCAAAACCTGATATATGGGATGCCCCTAACAAAGTTAGCTTATCGGCAGAAAGTTGGCACGACTTGCACACGAAACTTGATTTGTCCATAGACTACAAGTAACATAGATAGATCTAGATATACGCGAAGGGCCCAAATTATGTAGAATAACCGTTATCACAAATTTGCTTCTCAACTTTAATTTAGTTACAAATTTTCTTTACAAACTTAATCTAATATTCAACACTTTTTATACTGTTCCAGCATTAAGTTTCGCTAAACTTCTCGCCTGCGGCCAGATTTTGTTAAATATGCACGCAAAATTAACTCAAGATATTTCTATTGATATTTTACATTAACGTTTGGAGGCGTATTTTGGAATTTCACACCGATTTTATGTAAAAGTTTATTTATTTTACCTTGTATGAAGTAAAATTACGTTATTAATTAGCTACTAAACAAAGCAGAAGTAGTCAATGCATTTTACTAATAATATTTGTATAAGGGTAACCCTTTAAAACTGATGTAATTCTCACTTAACGATAAAAAAATGCGTTTTTTATTCGGATAAATTACAGCTTTCGCTTCGTTTATGCTAAAAACTTATTGCATCAGAAAAAAAAAAACACTTTTTTCCAATGCATTGCGCAAAGGCGTTTAATATAATATTATTAATGTTTTGCCAAAGATTTTGCTTAACGCGGTATCCAAAGAATAGCCTAGGAATTTGAAATTGGACACTAACTTAAAAATGAATTTAACAAATTTTTACCTTATATGAAGTTGTAATACAACTCATTACTTATCGAACAGCCACTTACAACTGATGTAATTATCACTTTATGGTGCAAACACACCACTTCAGCGAAATGACAAGAAAAGAAGTGATAAAATTACCGGTCAAAATTCGAGTTATTGGTCCAATCTTACCTCCTGTCAGCTTCCTCGTTGATCCAAGTCACAGCACAGATGGTAGCTTCCATTCGGTTTTGAAACGCCGAATTGCTCGGCACACATTTCGTTGAATTGACTTTTTAGTAGTGTCGCCGGTTTTGTAGTTCACACAATGACCGTGGTTTTTATGTAGATGGCGCGCGGGTTAGAGGGGATCTTTCCAATAACAAATACGCGCCAATTTGAATTTGAAACGAAAGTTTAGAATATTTAAGCTAGGTTTTGAAAATAGTAAAATAAAAAGAAAAACTTCTAGTAATTTAAAGTCTAGAAAGTAGACTTTGAATTGAAAGGAAAAAATAAAATAAAATAATTCGTATTTAATATTTACAAAAAGTGTGTCCGGAACATGCAGTCCACCAAATGTTTAGAAAAAACATTTCTTTAATTTTCGAAGGGTAAAGGGCACAGCTTTACCAAGGGTCGTTTCATAAGCCCATTTTTAGTTTTAAGCGTTACTACCCTTGTCACACCATCAGTGCCCGGATGATCTTTGTCAATGCGCCCTAAGGGCCATTGCATTGGAGGTGTATTATCGTCTTTTATCATTACTAGATTGCCTGGCTTAGCTTCAATAAGGGGAGTGGACTGTAACCATTTAGATTTTTGCTGGAGAGTTTAAAGATATTCATTTTTTCATCTTTGCCAGACATCTTGCTGAATGCGTTGGATTAACTGCCAACGGCTAAGACGATTTAGCGGAAGTGGTTGAAGATTTTCGTCAGGAATGGCGGATAGAGGAGATAAAGTAAGGAAATGTCCTGGAGTAATGACAGATAGATCGGTGGGATCGCAACTGACAGGACACAAAGGTCGTGAGTTAAGAAGGGCCTCGATTTGTACCAGGAGTGTATAAAACTCTTCGTACGTAAGTCGTTGCTCACCAACGACACGAGTTAAGTGAGTTTTGACAAGTTTTACCCCTGACTCCCACAGCCCACCGAAATGCGGCGCCTAAGGGGGGTTGAATGACCAGTTGAAACGTTCTGTTTCGGCAGCAGATTGCATAATATTATAAAGCTGGCGATAAGCCCCTTGGAAATTAGTCCCTCTATCTGAGAAAAGTGGTGAAATTACTCTTCTTCTACTCACAAAACGCCTCAGGCAGGCGATAAAGCAATCAAAATAAAGACGAAATATGCTTATTAATTAATAAAGACTTTGGAATCTTGGACCACACAGGCCAAGTCCTTTCACTTCACTTAAAAGAACAAATAAACAAAATATCTTTTTCACAAAAAAAGCGCATTTTTAACAATAAAAATGATCAAAGTTTTACTAAAAGTTTAAATCAAATAAACTGGAATCTTCTTTATAATAAAATTGAGATCAATGATGCATTTCGAACTTTTAATAGTCTCTTGGATGGCTGCTTCAAGCAATCCTATCCCCTAAAAAAAACCAATAACAAAAAAATTTATAAAGGTTGGATAACCAAAGCAATCAGGATTTCTTGTAGAAATAAACGTTCACTGATAATGCTAAGAAATCACTTCGCTGCATGTGATTTTATTTAAAAATTATGTAAAAAAATATTCAAAAGTGCTTGAACAGGTAATAAAATTATCAAAAATAAAAACAACGTGGAACATAATAAAAGCGAACATTCAAAAAAAACCTCCGAAGAAAAAAGAAAACTTAGAATTGCAAAAAAACAATGAAAAAATTTCTAACCCGAAACAAGTAGCAAATTTGCATTTGCAAATTTTTATGAAACTCTTGCTCCGAATCTAACACAAAACATTAAAAGTAAAAAAAAATCATCGAGAGTATCTAAATAAAGCTCAGATAAAACACAGGCAATTATTTTATTTCACAGACGTTACTGAACAAGAAATTATAAAGATCGCTAAAAAATTAAAATCAAAACGTAGTACCGGGTATGATGAAATACCAATTACAATTATAAAAAACAATGTTAATATTTTACAAAAACCACTGACCTATTTGAAAAATCTATCTTTGAGATCGGGGATTTTCCCTCTTTTTAAAAAGGGTCAAACAACATTGATAAAAAATTACAGACCTGTATCGCTACTGCCATCCATCTCTAAAATATTGGAAACGGTCGTAAAAAGCCAAGGGACTAATTACATTGCCCAGAATTCCATTCTTACCAAAAATCAATTTGGATTTCAAAAAAATAGCAACACTACTCATGCAATACAAAATCTTTTAAAAAACATTAACTATATATTAGAAAAAAGAGACCACCCGTTGACCATGTTTTGCGACCTATCAAAGGCTTTCGATTGTGTGGATCACACTGTACTTCTTGAAAAGCTTGACTATTATGGTATTGGTGTTAACTGGTTCTCTTCTTATCTTCAAAATCGACAAATGTTTGTTGAGATTGAACATACTTTTCCTAACCATTCAGAACAGATACAGTCAACATTGAGGCCTCTTAAATTCGGCGTTCCTCAGGGATCAATACTAGGACCGCTCTTATTTTTGATTTATGTGAATGATCTTGACGTAAACTTTCCATTTGTACTATTCACATTATTTGCATAATACCAGCATAACTTTAGACAAAAAACTTTTACATGATCTGCAAGTTGCTGGCAAAAATATCATGGAAAATGTATGTGATTGGTTCACCGCAAATAAATTGGTCCTTAATGTTGACAAAATATTTAATATACTGTTTCAACCCAACAAAACAGTTGGAGAACTCAATATTCTCATGGAAACTGGAAGCGTGACTACCCAAGCCGATATGGAGTTTCTGGGAGTACTCATTGATCAGGCTCTAGATTGGAAATGCCATATTTCAAAACTAAACAAATCTTTAAGCAGTGCCATCTATGCAATTAGGATCGCTAAACAGAATATTGGTGGGGAGGTCGCAATAACTATTTATTATGCATACTTTTATAGCATTTTACAATATGGTGTGGAATTTTGGGGCAACTCTGTTGGTGCGAGGAGTGCGTTTCTCCTTCAGAAACGTGCTGTTCGAGCGATATTTTCCCTTGACAGATTGCAATCATGTCGACAATATTTCAAAAAACACAAAATATTCACACTCACTAACCTTTACATTTATAGAATTGCTATTTTGTTATTTAGAGAAAGAGAAAATTTAAGAACTCACGCACATATTCATAACTACCCTACAAGAAATAATGATGCTTTTGTTCTTCCAAACTTTAATTTAGAAGTTAATAGAAAAAGTTCCTATTATATGGGAATCAAAGTGTTAAATAGGTTGCCTCGTGATGTATTAAATAGTGAAAATGAAAACATATTCAAAAAAAAGCTAAAAAATCTGCTACATACTCAGGTTTTTTATAACATAGATGAATTTTTTAACCATGAATTTTAACTTAAACTTTATTAGACACTGTAATTTTTAACCTGATATATTCTATTCTTAAGTTGTCCTATGTATATTTGTGTGACCCAGCTTACTGTTTTATTATTTTGTTTTATTTTTTTAAATTTTTAAACTGTTTATGTGTATTACTTAGTTTGGGCATTTTAATTTTTAAGAAGTTTTGTACAAGTTGGAAATAAATACTACTACTACTACTCAGAAGTGAGATCGGATGCGAGCTCTAAGTGCATTGCCTTAGTGGTGAAGCAATTGAATAGGCATAAATAGGCCTTTTGAGACTTAGAACCTCTATGTTTACTCATTGTAATGAAAAAAGGTCCTGCAAAGTCAACTCCTACGTACTCAAACGGTTTTGCCTGAGTTATACGTGCAGCAGGCAAATTACCCATTGGTACTTGAAAAGGCCTAGGATTAGTTTTAAAGCATTTTAGGCATTTTGAGAGGCAGTGTCGAATTGCTCGACGAGGAGACATGATCCAGAAATGCTGTGATATTAAGAAAAACAGAGTTTGAAGCCCTACATGAAGATAAGACTTGTGATAATGATCAATGACAAGAAAAGTAAGTCTGTGGCGACTAGGTAGTAAAACAGGAAACTTTTGGTCATAGAGCAGTCCGGAATGAATGAGCCTGCCGCCCACCCTCAAAAGCCCCTGTTCATCCAGAAAAGGACTAAGTTTAGCGAAAGTTTTGGGCAGACGCTGGTTGGTTCTTACGCATTCTATTTCTTGTGCAAAGCATTGAGACTAGACGTGCTTAACCAATTTTAATAAAATCTTGTGCAATTCCTGTGCAGTAAAACTACCACTTAGTTTGTTCGTAGAATTTTTAGAAGTTATAAGATAAAATCGCCAACAATAAGCTAGAATTCTTTGAATTTGAGATAAAGAAGAAAACTTATCAAGAAGCGAATTTAGAACATCAGGGTCCTCTGTCGCAGCAAGAACAATTTTTCGAGATTCAGATGAAATGATCTCTTCATCGGCGTCTGAAATTTCCGTGGCCACGAATCAGGGGACAAAAGGAGCCAAGATGGGCCATTAAACCAAAGATAAATATTTAAAAAAGCCTCTGGAAGTAATCCCCTCGACGCACAGTCAGCTGGGTTGTCAGGCGAATGTAAATGAAACCAGCGGTCTGGAGATATTCGATCTTGGATAAAGCTCACCCGATTTGAAACGAAAGTTTGAAGTAAGTGAGTAGGTGATCGAATCCAGGACAGTGCTACGGTGGAATCACTCCACGCGTAAATGGAAATTGATTCCAAATAGGTTTGATACGAATTAAGAACAGATGACATGAGATTTGACAGCAGCACACAGCCGCACAGCTCTAAACGGGGCAAAGACGTGTTTTTTAGAGGCGCTACTTTCGATTTTCCACAGACCAAACGCACTTGGATATCATTATTTGCATTTTCACAGCGTAAGAAAATCGCAGCCGCGTAGCCTCGCTCAGAACTGTCCGCAAAGCCATGTAATTGATAGTTTACTGAATTTGAGAATGTTATGACTCTTGGAAGTTCAGACTTAAATTGAGACCATTTCGACATTACATCGTTTGGAACTGTCTGCTCCCAGTCCAAGCCTAAGCTCCAAAGATGCTGCATTAGAAATTTAGCATAGAAAGTAACTGGTGACAAGAAACCAACTGGATCATAGATAGAACTTAGCTCGGAAAGAATGATTCGTTTTGAGTCAGAAGTATCTTTGATTTGGAACGTATAAGAAAAGATATCCAGATCTGGTAACCATTTAAGTCCCAAAACTTTCAGAGTCACTGAAATCCTGCGATTGATTTTGTTGATATTCGAGAGGAATATCAGCTAGAAATTCTTGACTGTTGCTGGCCCTCTTGCGCAGCTCGAACCCTCCGCGACCAAGTAGTGAGGTTAACTCTTGCTTGAGCTTTTGAGCTTTTTCAAGGGAGTCACAGCATGTTACTATGTCGTCCTCGAAAATGTCATTAGAAATTACGTCAGCAGCCATCGGAAATAAAGTTCCTTCGTCTTTGGCTAGCTGAATTATAGTCGGAAGTGCTAGGAAAGGAGAACTGGAAAGTCCATACCTGACAGTTAGAAGTGTATATTCATTAAGAGGCTCAGATGACGAGAACCGCCAAAAAATCCTCTGATAGTCTTGATGACAAGGATCTACCCATATATTTCTATACATCTGCCTAATGTCAGTGCAAAATGCTATTGGTTGGAGATGAAACTTTAACAAGATAGCAAATATATCTTTTTGAAGTTTAGGACCTGATAAGAGGCACTCGTTGAGTGATTTGTTAGCGAAAGGAGTCCGACACGAGCCATCGAAAACTATACGAATCTTAGGATTAAAGCTATTCAGATTGTATACAGCGGGGTGTGGAATGATGTAGACTTTGTTTGGATCAGAAGGCGGTTTTGACTAAGTCATGTGACCACTGTCATGATAATCTTGCATGAACTCACGATAAGCTTGATATAAATCGGGATTTTTTAAAAGTTTTCGCTCCAATGAATTAAATCTGCGAAGAGCTACAAATCGTGAATCACCAAGAAAAGGTTCGATTCTTTAAAAGTTTATCTCGAGAATGTTGACTTAAAAAAAGGTTTTCGCATTTTTTATCTTCTGGAGAAACATGACAAATATTAGGTACCTCCTCTAGTTCCCAGAACCTTTTAAGAGTGTCGTTAATTGAAGGCTCTGTGGAAAGAAAAAGGCATTGCTGAGCTGAATTGCTTGGAATTGACGAGTTGGGAACAACATTGCCCAAAAGAACATAACCAAAAATGGTGTTTATATAGCTCACTATGCCAGAAATAAACCCTGGTCGAAGAACGAGACCATAGTAATCGGCACCAATTAAAATATTGATCGGCCCAGGCTTGTTGAATGTTGGATCAGCCACTTTAAGCTGAGTAGCCGAAGGACAATTTTCAATTGGTATATGGCATAGTGGCAAGTCAGAGCACACATTTTGGAGGACAATTCTCTCAAGATTCAAGGTCAAAGATGGTTCATCTAAAGGCCAATCTGAACAACAGTCATTAACACAGCGAGTTTTTTAATAAACTTGGAAACAATTTTATTAGACATTCCGCCAAATAGTAAACTTGTTTGTACAGGAGATTTTAATGTAGACTATAATAACGATAATTTAGCTAGTTCGACAGTTTTAAAAAACTTAATGCTTTCTTATAATTTAAAAATGTTTGTTAATGTTCCTACCAGAATAACAGATCGGACCGCCACTACAATAGATTATTTTTGTGCTAACTTTAGTGAGGATGAAATAAAGTGTAAAGTAATTTCTAACAATCTTTCGGACCATGAAGCTTTATTTGCCAGCTTTCCATTACAGCAAATAATATCAAAAATACCTGCACTGGAAAAACGGATTTTTTCTGAAAAATTTTTAGGGAGGGAGTTTCTATTATAAACTGGGACTTCGTTTCTCACTCTAACAATCCTATCGAGAATTTTCATTCAGCTGTACAAAAAGCATTTAATGACAGCTTTCCGTTGCGCAAGGTAAGAAAAAGAAAAAAGAAAAAAACTGGATAACTAAAGATTAAAATCTCCTCACAAAATTTGAGATCTCTAAATTTAATTAAAAAATTTACAATCAATGAATGGTTTATTAGTTATTTTAAGGTTTATCGTAGAATATATAAAACTACGATTAAAGCAGCAAAAAAAAATATTATGAGAACAGAATAAATAACTCAAACAATAAGAGTTGGGCTATTGTTAACGATCTTAGAGGCAAGAATAATTTTATAAAACAATCAGCTAATGTCAATGCTGAGGTATTGAATAGTTTTTATTGTACTATAGGAAAAAGCTTAACTTCAGACATTAAATCAGACTGAGATCCCATAAACAACCTAGCACAGGTACATGTGGAAGAAACTTTTATTTTGACTAGCACTGATAAAACCGAAATAAAAAAGGTAATTGTAGAAATTAAAACAAACTCTGCAAGATTGGATGAAATGTCAAAAAAAGTTTATCAGAACCTAGATGATGAGGCATTAGAAACACTGGCCAATTCTATAAATAAAAGTTTCTTAATTGGTAAATTTCCCGATATATTAAAGACTGCTTTGGTTATTCCTATATATAAATCAGGATCGTTGACAGACCCATCTAATTTTAGACCAATTTCTCTTTTAAACACACTATCAAAAATTATTGAAAAATTAGTAAAAAAAAGAATGATGGAATTTATTGAGAAACACAATATACTTGGTAAAAATCAATTTGGATTCCAAAAATCTAAAAATAAAAATGATGCTGTTTTTTCCTTCTTAGAGAGCCTCTACCTTAAACTTTACGACAAAGAAGTAGCATCGGCAGTCTTTTGCGACTTTTCTAAAGCATTTGACTGTGTCAATCATAACTTGCTTTTAAATAAAATGAAAATATACGGTTTTAGGGGCTTATCAGAATCATTTTTTAGGTCATATTTATCCGGGCGTCACCAAAGGGTTAAGAATGGTACAACATTTTCATCTACAATGGAAATCAATACAGGGGTTCCACAAGGCTCAGTTCTTGGAGCAATCCTGTTTCTATTGTACATAAATGATTTAAGCTTACTAGATATTAAGGGCATTTTAACTATATTTGCAGATGACACAACAATTTTATGGCATCACAAATATGAAAATATATTAAAACAAATAGTGCATAGTGACATAGAAAAAATTAAAAAATGGTGTGATGCAAATTACTTGTGCCTTAATATTGACAAGACTAAAATAGTGGGTTTTAAGATGAATTTTGACGACCTTAGTCTGAGCAGCCAAAAAATTGAACAAACGCAAAATATAAAGTTTCTTGGAATGTTTATCGATGAGAAACTGAAATTCACGGAACATATTGTCAATTTAAATAAAAAAATATCGAGAGGAGGATATGCAGTGAGAAAAACATATTCTGACCTAGGTTCTGATATGGCTAAAATAGTATATTTTGCTGTAGTGGAATCACACTTGCGCTACGGAATAGCTTTCTGGGGAAACTGTTCACAACATTTACTTCGATCGGTTTTTACTATACAAAAACGATGCCTGAGGTATGTTTGTGGGGCCAAACTCAGAGACCATTGCAAACCGCTGTTTCAGCAAAAAAAAGTCTAACATTGGTATCTTTGTTTATACTCGAAACTGTGTGTATGATATTTAATTAATACAAGGGTAATACTACTTTACATGAACATCTCACTAGAAATAGTACAGATATTCCATTGTCCATCCCTAAATTTACCCTAACAAGAATCTATATCTATCGTAGCATTAAGATGTTCAACAAATTGCCTGACAACATAAAATCTATTGATGATTTTTCTAGTTTCAAAAAAATTTTAAGGAAGTGCTGGTAAATAAGGCCTATTATAGTTTGGACGAGTATTTTAATGAATTGTAAAATCTTGTTTTTGTTTTTATGTGGATATTATAACTATTTTTAAATAACTTTTAGGATGATTTTAACATCTTTATCGACTTTTTTAAACATTTTTTAAACATTTTACCTTAATATTTTTTACAAATTTTACCATTCATCTTTTGCTTAGTTGTTTTACAATGTTGGTGTATTGTTTCACTGTTTTTTTTATTGTTTGATAATTTAACATACATGAAGTGTAAAATCAACCATTCCTTAGAAAATGACTACCAGGGAAATTTGTTATATTTTGTATTTGTATCATTTCTTAATGGTAATATTAATTACATACATTTTTTGGACAAAATAGTAAAATATAAACTAATTAAGATCAGGACAACAATCCAACCCAAATAAAAATTTAGAATGCTAGTAATATCAAAATAGTATGCACATGACAGTACCTAGTATAAGGTCTGGGAAAACATAAAGGCTGCATCACCACACAGCCATTATTATGAATTTTTAATATGATGGAATGGTTGATATGGTCAGAAAATAGTAGATATTAGGCATTGTTTATTATCGATTATTAACATTATTATTACAGATTTTTTTATTCCTAGTATATATTACTGATATGTTAAATAGGAACCACTGCTTTATCAATGAATAATTTCTTTTCTGACAATAAAGCTTATTTTTGATTGATTGATTGATTGACAGTACTACCTTTAGATTGAGAAGATGTTTGACCAATGCCAAGAATAGAAATTGGATTTGAATGTGAAATATTTAATCCTAAGCGGTTCATGCATCGTTGAGATATAACAGAGCACATGCTACCACTGTCCAAGACACCGCGAATTTTCTGGAAATTGCCATAATCACGGATCTCCAGAAGACACGTAGAAAGTAGTGTTTGGAAAGGCTTTTGACTGGAGCTAGAAAGGGACGAAGGATTAGCTTGAACCGATTGCTGAATGGTTGTAAGACTTGTTACCAGGGGTGGTTGAAAAGTACTTGGACTAGACTGATTGGACTGATTGTTTGCTGTCACATCTTGAAAGACATGAGTTAGTGAATGATGTCTTAAATGGCACGTTCTGCACGTGGACCTGCTAGAACATGAACCAATTTGATGATTTGGATGTAAACAGTTGCTACACCATTTATTGTCACTTACAATTTTGCATCGTTCCTGGGGAGATTTTTTCAAAAACGAAGGGCATTTATAAATGGCGTGCTGCTGTTTACAAACGGGACATGCAAAATTATGTTTAGCTGGAGCTTGAGATGGCTGAGCTGAAGATACAGAAGGAACAGCCGTAGCTAGGGCAACTTTGGAAAAAGTAGGAGGGCGAAACCCTTTGCTTTGGCCAGAACTAGCTTTGGAATAATTGTAAACGGGTTTTTGATTAAGATTAGCCGATTCCAGGGCTACACACTGTTTCCCCAAGAAAGTTCTAAGATCATGATAGCATGGAATTTCAGTTGATGCGTTTTGCAACTCAAAACTTTTGACTGTTGCTGAATCAACCTTAGATTTGAGCATTTGAACACAAAGTTCCAGGCTGGAACAGGTAGCTTCAGATTTTCCAAAGCTGATGAGTTCTCAGAATATGTGTTCAACAGTTTTCTTAAAGCTTGAGGAGAATCTGACGTTAATTTTTGAGAAGACACTATTTGATTCCAGTAAGTATCAGCAAGTAGTCTTTGGTTGTTGTAACGATCAAATAATGATTTGAATGCAATTGCATAACTATCGTTTGTGATGGGTAAAGATTTGATCATATTTAAAGGTTCATTACGTAAATAGATGCGAAGATACTGATGTTTAAGAACGTCGCTTTTTTGAGAATCTGTATTATTTTATACTCTCCACCAAACACAGGCAAGTCAATTGGCTTTAAATCAACTCTAGGACCTATGCTGGTTGTGGACGCGACCATGGCAGGTTTTTTATCCTTAGAATATTTATCGCAAGTAGCTTTGACGTTATAGTATTTTGTCATAAAACCAGATCTAACAGTCCTGTCCTCCGTAAAGTCAGGCTCCTTTACAATAGAGATATCTTTAAAAATTTCTCTATGAATATTTTCAAAGTCCGAAAGTATTTCACTTAAGTTTTCGGTGCTATACTTAAACCGAGGCAATAGAGATGGATCTGCTTCAATGCTTTCTGACATTGTGTAGAGTTCCGAGATTTCGTCCACACGAATATCGCGTAATGCTTTTAATTGTTTTAGTTTGTTAGACATTTTGAAAAGAAAAAGTTATTTAAAAAACAAAAAAAATCAGAAAAAAGACACCTCCAATAATCAAAAATATACCCGACAGTTTATAAGACACCAATTAGAAATGACAAGCGTTGCTTTGTTTCGAAAATGTTTATTAAGTTACGTTAGAACCAAGTTAAAAATATTTTACTTTTTAAATGACCCCGGTAGCTGCTATACTGCCTGAAATCCGCATATTAATAAAACCATTTCGGTATTAAAAAACCATCCTTTTAATTAAAAACCATTCACTTTAAATGGTTTTTATTTTGTCGTGAAAAATACCTATTCTCGAAAAAGAACTGATAAGAAATGCCGTCGAGACAATATAAAATAGATCCTTTTATTTTAATTCTTATTGAATAATTTTATTGCAAAAATTAAAAATAGATTTTTTATAATTGTTCCTAGCCTTAATAGGATTTGAAGAATTTTTGAAAATTCGACTCGATGTGGCCAAAAAATGGCGCAAACACACCACTTCAGCGAAATGACAAGAAAAGAAGTGATAAAATTTCCGGTCAAAATTCGAGTTATTGGTCCAATCTTACCTCCTGTCAGCTTCCTCGTTGATCCAAGTCACAGCACAGATGGTAGCTTTCATTGGGCACCAAAACACTCAATTTTATTGGTAAAAGTTCGATGGAAAAATCGGGTTTGAAACGCCGAATTGCTCGGCACACGTTTCGTTGAATTGACCTTTTAGTAGTGTCGACGGTTTTGTAGTTCACATAATGACCGTGGTTTTTATGTAGATGGCGCGCGGGTCAGAGGGGATCTTTCCAATAACAAATACGCGCCAATTTGAATTTGAAACGAAAGTTTAGAATATTTGCTAAGTTTTGAAAATAGAAAAATAAAAAGAAAAACTTCTAGTAATTGAAAGTCTAGAAAGTAGACTTTGAATTGAAAGGGAAACATAAAATAAAATAATTTGTATTTATTATTTACAAAAAGTGTGTCTGGAACACTTTATTAATAATTTAATTAAACTGCCTTTTTATTCCTAAAACATGTAATTATCGCTCCGCTGATGCTAAACACTTAGTGCCTGAGAAAAACTATTAATGGCACTTTTATCCAATGCATTGGCGTCTAAAACACTAATATTGTTCCAAATATTTTGCATGATCCAAAGGGTTAAAACCTAGGAATTTGAAATCAGACACTGACTTCAAAATGACATATGTCAATTTTCAAATAAAACTTCCTGATTTAGTGGTAAAGGCGAATTTCTTAATTTTAATAAGATTTTTTTTTGGAATATTGTAAGTATTATGTAAAATATTGTAAGTATTATGTAAAATAATTTAAATAACTAAATATTATAAAATCTAACGTGCGGTTTGAAGACATCATAATTCTTTTATAAAAGTATTTATATTATTCGCCGAAACTTAAAAACTATAGGACATAGATAATTTTTTTTATTTAACGAACTGTAGGTCAAAAGTTTCAATTCTAACCGATTTCTCTGTAAAATTATATTTTGTTAACGCCATTTTCCGTGGTAAATGAGGGTAGCCGTAAATGATCAAAAAATTAACCTAGGAGCTTAAAATTTGCTAAAACTCAAAAGTTTCACATGTCGTTTTGTACAATTTTTTCTTCTCTTTAACATATTAATTAACTTACTATTGCATTTATATTTTAAAAAATATTTGCAAATTCTTTTAACTTTATTAGATTTTTAAAAATTTTAGATAGTTTTGACAAACGTTAGATGCATTACACCAGCGCCCTCTACTTTAAAGTTAAACGTATAAATTAAATTTTATTTAAAAAAGTTCGACAAAGTACGTGGTAGACTTTTTGTTGGATGCGGAGACATGGTTTAAAGATATCGCGATTTTTGTAAAAAAAACCCGTTTTTTTTGCGATTTTTGTATGTTTTTTAATATATTTTTTTACACTCAAAAACCGTGCAACTTAGAAAAGTCAAACTTTTTAAAAAAATATCTTGGACTTTCCTTAAAAAGATAGCAGTTCAAGAACTGTCAAAAAGTAAAAGGACAAAAATTTTTTTCGATTCAGTATTTTTAACTGTAAAAATCTTACATAAATTTTGAAAAATACTCAAAATTCAAAAACTAAAAGCTAATCTTGAAAAACCAATTAGACAGTGACTTAGCT
This sequence comes from Aspidapion aeneum, assembly GCA_963576565.1. Lineage (NCBI taxonomy): Eukaryota > Metazoa > Arthropoda > Insecta > Coleoptera > Brentidae > Aspidapion > Aspidapion aeneum. The sequence goes on from OY755038.1 coordinate 90,705,853, forward strand.
GTTCTTTAGGTCTACCGATGTGCAAAATTTGGTTAAAATTTGTTAAATAGTTTTGGAGTAATGACCTGGTATATTATAGAAACAGCAAAAAGCAGCGAAATTTTGACAAATTTTACTGTATGATGATAATGCGGCGCTACAGGGGTTCCGAAAAGCCCCAAAATGGCGCACTTGTTTTTTTTATCTGGCTGAAAAACAATAGGCTTCTTCACCACACATAAGTGTATAGTTCTGCAAAATTTCAAGTTAGTAGAGCAAATCCCTGAACACTTTTATCGCACCAGCTCAAAGGGTTCACGCGTAATCGTGAAAAGAACCGCGATCTGGTTAACCCCCCGGGGTTAATGTTTAGTGAATAAAAATGTAACTCAATATAATGAAAACATTTCATGGAATACGAATATGATATAAATTGTGTATGTAAATCATAGTGTTTTGTCAAAAAATACAATTTTTCTATTCGGGAGATGTGATTACTGCCCTCTAGCGGAAGCTACAGAACCAAAATATTTAGTTGACTTCGCAAGGCCCGATTTTGGTATAAAAGTTTTTCCCGAAGTCGTAGCTATAGTAGATTCAGAGATAAATCCGTCTACCACCCTTAATGGGCCACCGTGTTTGGGGTATAAATCATCAACGCATTTTAATGTTATTTGATATACAGGGTGTGATGCACCGAACTTTAAGGAATGGTGTGCAAGGTCAAAAGGAGTTTAAATAACTTTTGCTCAAAAGTTTTTTGTTTCGAAGTTATAGCATTTGTCAATTTTGAAGAGTGAAGAAAAACTGTGCATTTGAAAAATGGCAAATTAGATATCAAAATTTTTGTGATTCATTATGATTTAAAAAATTTCTAAAAAACTTAACAAAAAAAACTTTCAAAACAAAAATTTTTGAGATTTTTATAAGTATTTAAAGGCTTCTTAATCAAAACAAAAAATAGTAATATTAGCACTACATTAAAAAACATTTTTTTTAAAACAGATCTTTTTCAATTTTTATTTTTTTAAAATCAAGTGTAGTGCATCGGACTGCTCCAAATCGTTTGGCAATTCAAATCGGACGTAGAAGGCGTAAATCTAGATCGTTCGGTAAATAAATACAATTTTGAGACATATTTGTCTTCTTCTACATGTGGATTCTAAAAAAGTTTGTACATTTTTTTAAAACTTACATTGTATCTTAAAATAATGCATAAAAGTTTTTGTAGACGGCAATTTCATTTAAGTTATCTGACTGGGCCTGTTATATCCGCGCTTTATCAAAGGACCATATTTCGCTGGGCTAAGATTTTGTATGGTATACACGCTGCATGGTAATATATATTAACACGTATCCAATATGGGTTCGGTTCTCACATTGACATTTGTCGCCGCGGGACTCTACTTTGGTTTCTCATATTTGGCAACAAGCTCTCGCCTCGTGTAGGCACATTTGGATTTTTACTTATTTATTTTATTATGTGTAACGAAAACGGTGGCCGTGGGATCTCAACTTTAACACTAGCTTCTTTGTTATAAATGTCCAAATTAACTTTAACTAATCACAAGACTCGAGGCAAAAATATAACTAAATTATGACAGATCGTTTCAAAAATATAATTTAGTTTTTTTTAATTTTAAGAGTACATTTGAATTGTTTTGACTTGAGCGTTGGTTTTAATTACTAGGGTTATAATGAATACTACATAAAAAGTGTTTGGCCTACCTTTTTACTTGTTTGACTAACCAGAGCTTCTGAGAGCGCTTATTACGCCTAACAGTTATTTTAAGTGCTAAAAGTAGATGGGACATGCAGAATTTAAGCTCTTAACAAAGCTTAACATTAACTATTTTTAGAGCTTGTATAAAATTATACTCAATTTGTTTTAAGTTTACGAATTGACAGCGTTATCACGTAGCTAGCAAGTTGAGTTAAAAAGTCAGGCTATATTGGTGTCCACCGACTCGAGCTGGCAGATTGTCTACAATAAGCGAACGTAGCAAATACAGTAAAAACGAACGAATGAAAACATTTAAATGTTTTAACAGACACATGTCATTATATATAAAACTTGGAACGCAAAAATAGTCCACCTCGCTAAATTGTATTAAAAGCTTAACATTGGCGGCGGCGTGCCTCATCTATTTATTTCTGTGGTTTTTTTTTTAACTAACTTTATTATCAATAAATTTATGCTACATATCGAATATCACAGTTAAATAATAAGGTTTTATTTTTTAATTAGAATCTATAAATTTTTCTAGATATCAGTCGCAATTTATTTTCCTTAATGAGCTTGAGTCGTTGTGCTCGAATTATGTCTAAAAATCCATTTAAGTCCTGATTTTTCCCATCGATATTGTAAAAGAGCAAGGCACAACAATAAAAAAACCACACATTTTGATCTTGTTTATCACGAAATGTCACTTGTAACATTTCACCACACTGCGAGACTATTTTTAAATCTTTTTTAAATAGACGATTTAGTAAACTTTTTACCCAGTTCCAAATAATGAGACTATTCCCACAATTTTTAACGCGGTGTATAAGAGTATCAATAGAGTTGCAAAGCCTGCAAATGTCATTTTGACTCATTCCATGCCTTTTGGTTTTCTCGGCTACCGGAATAACTTCATTGATAATCTTATACACCGTGCTACGCCATTTTGTAGGCAGCACGGGGTTGGATATAAAGGACCAGATTTTTTTCCAGTTTAATAATGGATATTTTTCCTCTACATGGGGTGTGACACTTACTTGGTTCATTATATTGTCGTAGATACTTTTTGTTGTGATATTATCATTTTTGTTAAAAAGGAAAAAGGTTTGTTTTGGTTGTCAACATTTAAAGCATTTCCTGCCCTAAAATAAAAGATTTAAATTATATCTCTGTAGCATTGCTTGTAAGGGCAATAATGCGACAGTAATAGCGAAGGTTAAATGGACATTTCCAAAGTAGTGAGAACCTTTTATTTTAAAATGTGCATTGGAGAACTTGGCTATACTTGGATATCATTTATTTTTGCAGAATAACATTTCTGCGTACTTGCCTTTTTTCACATGATAAAATGTTCTTGTTGATTTTATTTAATAACCTCTGATTATAATTTGACTAAATATCCACAATAAATGCCTGCTCAAACTGGAAGTGGTGCCCTGTTTGAAAGTGGGCACTTCTTTTTTCAGTTGTCGCTCAAGTTGTCATCATTTGATTTTGTTTCTATTCTGGTTATGTAGCACTAAATTAATGTTTTAAAATTAAGAATATTCTATTTAAGGTGAAGTTTTCGTGATAAGGCCCTACGAAGAAATAGAAGACGCTCTGAAATTGATTAGTACCACATTAAATGACAACGAGTACGTTTGGTTTGGCGAACAGTCGAGCTATGCTCTAATAAGTCTTATACCAAAAACTAAATTACTACTTACGGATATTACTCCCGTAGAATTAATGAAGGCTATAAAAAATCCTACAGAGATTAAAGGTAAGTAAATATTTTTTATTATTATTTTTTTATTTTAAATTTATCATTTCAAGATATCAGAAAGTAGAGTTTTTTAAATATGTATGTATACAGATAGAGTTAATGTTTACTAGTTTTTTTTATTTTGTTTAAACTGGTTTTCCTAATTAAAAATAGGAACATTTTTTATTTTCGAGCGTGGCAATTTAATTTTAAACTCAAAAAAGTTAATGTATTTATAAATAAAATGTGCAAGAAATCAGCATATTAGGGATGCTTATGGGTACGTATCTTAGCAAAAGTAGGGTCATTCCATATGAAATCAACCAAAATAAGAAGAGGTTTGGCAGGTAACCTCTCCGATTTTGATAATTTTTGGTACAGTTATTGTATTTATAAGAAGGATCAAGAATACCAAATTTCAGATTTTTCTGACCAGTAGTTTAAATTAATTTTTGGATATCAAAAAAAAATGCCAATTTTGTTCAATCTTACTAGAAGAATGAGTTGTAGCTCATTTTCAGATGAGGTATCACTTGATACCCCCCTCCACCGGTCCAGATTACTAGCCCAAAAGTTTAGATATTTTGATATTTCGTCAGGCGCAAAGTGGTCGAAATTCATTTAAAAAAATAACAACTGCTCCGCTCATCCCTCTCCCTCCGCCATTTTAAATATTGATATTTTTTGTTTTTTTCAAGCACAAACTTCTCCTAGTTAAAAAGCACTTAATAATATAAAATCAAGGAATTCGACACAACAAATAACCTGCAGAGTTCAGATGATGAAATTTTTTCTAGTTCTAACTAGCTATTTTATTCCACGCCCTGCTTTACTATAATTGGTGCAATTAAAAAATTAGTCTGAACATAGTTTTTTGTTCTAACTTGTAATGCTTGTGCCACGCCCTGCTTTACTTTGATTGGTGCAATTAAAAAATTCGTGTAATAGATTTTTCTAAAAAAGTATTTCTTTAAAAGTGCAACTTAAAAAATGGCTCAAAATCAACCTATGAATTGGTCTAAAGTTTTTGTGATTAAGTGTTGTAATCCACCAAAAGTGGGCAAACAATCTGAAAAAGTTAGAAATGTTATAGAAAAAATGTGCTCTTACATAGACATTAAAATGGGAATAAAAATTTGTGATGGTTGTAGACTTAAACTTATGAGAGTTTTAGAAAATTCCACAACGCCCAAAGCGGGGTAAGTAAATAGAATTTTGTTAATTTATTACTAATAATTGTTTTTAAACAAGTAACAACACTTATGATATTTTAATTTTTGTCAAGAAATTTACTTATAAATATTTAGTAGGTAGAGGTAAATTTTTTTTAAATAAAGTAGGAGGCATTAAATACATTGTTTACCGGGATGCGTCAGATGAGCTGAATTTGAGATATGTTAAAGGCCAAACGTTCTTGATATTTTTTCCAAAAAAATTTGGGGGGGTCATAGGATTCGTTTTCGAAATATACTTATTTAAATGCGCGCCACTGAAATATGGAAAAATATGACCTTTTGTAGTTTTTTTTGTAATAACTTATCGCCAACTAAAAATAAAAAACTGATATTACTCTTATTTTATTGAAAAAAAGTCCTTTTAGGAATTTTAGCAATTTTTGACATATAGTTTGCGTCACATACCTACAGAGTGGCTCAAAATTATTTGAAAAAAATACTGGAAAAATACCTGAGATTTATTAAATATAAAGAAAGGAAACTAAAAATGCATAGTCAAAATTAACTTCACTTGCTTTCATGCGAGTCGTTTTAACTATTCTAGAGTGATGTTTGCATAATAGGTTGTGTGATAAACTTACAGGGTACTTCAAACATTTTTTTAAATTCAACCCAGGACATGTTTACTAATTGTCTGCAGAACAGTGTGTTTACCGGTATGCATCAAATGAGGTGAATTTAATATATGTTAGAGCCCAAACCATCCTGATACTTGTATCAAAAAAATTAAAGGTCATCGGTTTAATTTTCGAGCTATAATTATTTAAATCCGCGCCACTGGAATATAGAAAAATTTCAGTTTTTGTATTTTGTAGTTTTTTTTTTGCTATAAATTCTCGTTAAATAGAAATAAAAAAGCTGGTACATAACCAACAGCTGTATATATTTTTATTAATTACATTTGTTTTATTGAGACACCCTATAGAATAACATAATGGCCCACGGAGTATAGTTTTAATGTTTAAAAATAATTCACAATGAAAAAAGCGACAAGGATTTACTTAAATTTCTTCTTATCAATAGCCGAAAAAAACTGGCACCGAGTTTTTTTCTTTGGGCACGTTAAATTTATCCAGTCATCTGCAATATAAAAATCACTCAAACCACTGCATATTTTGTGCGAAAATAATTATTAATTTTTTTTCCATTGCTTTAGAGCCTTTGTCGTTTTTCTTAAAATTTCACTTATTAGTATAAGGAAAAGTGGCCTGGTCTAGGTAAGTTAGCTATATTTTTTCTAATTTCAAATAATACTGAAGGCATAAATTATTTAAAGTGTTGTGTTTAATTACTTTTTCTACAGGCTATAATATATGTAAATGTACCTACTTAATTCTGTTTTTTAAAGTTGTTATATTTTTTAAAGACATTGTATTATTTATCAATATTTTACATAACTTGGCGCAATTTACAACCTACACATTTTTTAAACTGTGGAAAATTTTTTTGTACTTTTATCTTCTAGGCAAGGCAATTAATAAAAAAAAAAACATCTGGATTCGAATAAGCGTTATCATTTTAACAAATTCCAAAAATATAATCCCAGCTATTAACACACCAAAAAGCCCTGAGAAACTGTTTCGTAGCAAAGCCATATTAATTTTATTTAGTTAAAGAAAAGAGTCTTTTTAAGTATGTTCTTAATTTTTTTATAGTTTTCGTGACATATCTACAGAGTGGCTCAAAATATGAATAATATTAATACAGGAATAATAACTGGAATTTCTTAAATATACCTAAAGAAATGAATAAAAATGCATAGTCAAAATAAGTTCATTCGAACTATACTCTTATGGATTTTTGCTACAACTTCTATCGCGTTATAGAGATAAAAAGTCAATATATAAAGTTTTGTCAATTAAGATTGTTCACAGGCTTTCTTTTTGATGCAAAATAATAAATAATTTTTGGTAAATAGAGAGAGGTGAGTAAACTATTTTTCGTCCCGTACAGAAAGTCACATTTCCTATATTCCAGCATTTAAATAAGTATAGCTCGAAAACGAAACCGATGACCATCCACTTTTTCTTGACACAAGAAACATCTGACGTATCCCAGTAAACACACTATTCCATAGGCAATTAGTACACGTCATACCCTTTAAGTTTATTATTATTCCTGTATTTCTATTATTCATAATTTGAGCCACTCTGTAGATATCTGACAAAAAGTATGTGTCAATAATTGAGAACGTACTTTAAAAGACGCTTTTTCATCAAAAAAATAGATTAATTAAGGTTTTTTATTTCTATTTGTCGAGAAATTATAGCAAAAAAAAACTACAAAAAGTCACATTTTTCCATAATCCATATGAACTAACTGGAGTTCAGGCCCTACATTCGAGATTTAAGCCAAATGCTGCGTTTAATGATAGAAGCAACACAATTGGCATGGATAGACATAAGACTCGTCCGAACATTTTACGAAAGGGAACCACCCCCCCACCCTTGGCAGGGGGGTGGTTTCCCCACCTTAAACGTGCTTTTTGATAGTTTTTTGCTAATAACTCGAAAACGGTCAACTTTTACAAAAAACTTCTAGAGATCATTTTTCATGCGGATACAATTTCCTTTTCAACGATGTACCTTAGTACCCTCTGACGGCAGTGGTGCACATTCCATTAGCGTACGAAAAAAGGGAAAAATTTTTGAAATATTTTTTTAATCTTTTTTATGGGGTATTTTTTATCCTTAACAATATTTTTTTTTCAAAAAAATATTTTTCGTTAAAAGCCCATTGTATACTGTTGGATACTTAATAAGCTAGACATATTTTTTTTTTTGATAGCCGCCTTGAAATAAAAATAAATGTGTTTGTAAAAATCCTTAAATCAAGCAAAAATTTCGAACATTCATTTTTGTAACTGAGTAAATAAGAATGAGACGAGTAAAAAATTATTTTTGGTTATTAATCACTTAATACTGACTTTTTCTAGTTACCCTTCTTTAAAGTGGGGGTGGGGGGCATTCCCCCTCTCACCCCCCTCAAAAGTGGTCTCTTACAGTATTTTCCCAATTATTTGCAAACTTTTACTTGGAAAAAAACAACTAAGTAACAATTATTGAGGCTGATGAAAAGTCCTCTCTAATGATGTATAACACGCCCCCCTTATATCAGTGGCGCACCTTTTATAGGCATTTAAATAAATGAGAGGTGTGGAAAAAACTTGTTTTTTTTTAATTTTCTTAAATTTTACTGTCCTACATGTCTGGTTTTAAAGCTGAAAAAATTTCCTTTCCAACGATGTATATCACTCCCCCCTCAAGGCAGCGGTAGATCTAGCATAGACGCACCAAAAATGGTCAAATTTCGTATACACTTGAATCTTTATTTAAGACAATCATGTTGGAACAGTATTAATACACACACTGCGTTCAATGACAGAAGTAACATACTTGGTATGGATATACACGATACTTTCCCAAAAATATAACGAGGGGGATCCACCCGCCTACTCTTGGAGGGGGGTGGTCCCCCCCTTAAATATTTTTTAACATTTTTTCTAATAAATGTCGAAAAAACATTTAGGGTTGGGACCACCCCCCCACCAAGAGTGGGCGGATGGTTCCCCGTCGTTATATTATTGGGGGGAGTATACTGTATATCCATACCAAGTGTGTTGCTTCTCTCATTGAACGTAGTGTGTGTATTAATAATGTCCCAACATGGTTGTCTTAAATAAAGATTCAAGTGTATACGAAATTTGATCATTTTTGGTGCGTCTATGCTAGATCTACCGCTGCCTTGAGGGGGGAGTGATATACATCGTTGGAAAGGAAATTTCTTCAGCTTTAAAAATATGTTTGAAAACCAGACATGTGGAACAGTATATTGAAGAAAATTAAAAAAAACAAGTTTTTTCCACACCTCTCATTTATTTAAATGTCTATAATAGGTGCGCCACTGATGTAAGGGGGCGTGTTATACATCGTTAGAGAGGACTTTTCATCAGCCTCAATAATTGTTACTTAGTTGTTTTTTTCCAAGTTAAAGTTTGCAAATAATTGGGAAAATACTGTAAGAGACCACTTTTGAGGGGGGTGAGAGGGGGAATGCCCCCCCACCCCCACTTTAAAGAAGGGTAACTAGAGAAAGTCAGTATTAAGTGATTACTAACCAAAAATAATTTTTTACTCGCTCTCATTTTTATTAACTCAGTTACAAAAATGAATGTTCGAAATTTTTGCTTGATTTAAGGATTTTTACAAACACATTTATTTTTATTTCAAGGCAGCTATCAAAAAAAATATGTCTAGCTTATTAAGTGTCTAACAGTATACAATGGGCCTTTAATCAAAAATATTTTTTTGAAAAAAAAAAGTGTTAAGGATAAAAAATACCCCATAAAAAAGAATAAAAAAATATTTCAAAAATTTTTCCCTTTTTTCGTACGCTAATGGAATATGCACCACTGCCGTCAGAGGGCACTAAGGTACATCGTTGAAAAGGAAATTGTATCCGCATGAAAAATGATCTCCAGAAAATTTTTGGAAAAGTTGACCGTTTTCGAGTTATTAGCAAAAAACTATCAAAAAGCACATTTATGGGGGGGGAACCACCCCCCTGCTAGGGGTGGGGGGTGGTTCCCTTTTGTAAAATGTTCGGGCGAGTCTTATGTGGTCCGTTTTCGCCCTTTTGTATATAGTTTTTACCTAATACTTGAGAATATTTTTAGAACTAACATTTTTTCTTTTTTTTTTTATTATTTTCATTACGTCGCTATGCAAGTAGAAAATACGCGATTTTATTTTAATAATGATTAAAAATTACTTACTTAATATATACTAATTTAATTCAAATTAAGTAGAACTAATAACTACTTTGCTACTTTAGTTTTCATACAAGCTCGATGCTGCTCTCGTTTTCATCCCTTACATGAACCCCCCATTTAACTCCTTTCCTACGCTTTTCCTGATTTCCTCACGCAGGAACATGGAGTGAACGCGTGATGCGCGCGCAGTCCTGCTGAAAAGAGAGCAACAAGCATTGGACAAGAGACTAATTCGCTGCTGCGAAAAGGCGACAATTTTTGCGTGCCGTGCGGTACAACCTAATCAATTATAATAATTAATTTACATTTTTGCGTTATAAACACATGCGTGTTTGGACATTGAAGTGCTTTTCATGGAATAAGCGTGACTTTCCTATCATTGGATCTCCAAATACATTGGGTAAGTCGAGCTTGTTTTCTTTGCTCTTTCTATTATTTAAATATTTTACGATTAATTATCATCCCCTCTCTGAGTGTTAAAACTCAAAACATAGAATTTGCCAGATGAAAAAACCCGCGCTCCCTACCCTTACAATTCATAGATAAAAATTATTTAATGTCTATCCATACCAAGTGTGATGCTTCTATGATTAAACGCAGCATCCGACCACGTAGGGCCTGAACTAAGTGGCGCGCATTTAAATAATTATAGCTAGAAACCGATGACCCCCCCCCCCCAATTTTTTGAGACAAGTATCAGGATAGTTTGGGGTCTAACATATCTTAAATTCACCTCATTTGACGCATCCCGGTAAACACACTCTTCCGTAGACAATTAGTAAACATGTCATGCGTTGAATTTAAATTTTTTTTTGAAATACCCTGTAAGTTTATCACACAACCTATTGTGCGAACATCACTCTAGAATAGTTAAAACGACTCATATGAAAGCAAGTGCAGTTAATTTTGACTATGCATTTTTAGTTTCCTTTCTTTATACAGGGTGTTTCAAAATTCAATAACATAACTTTAGAGGTAAATTCCCTAAGTAATTTTAAGACAAAATGTTCATATAAACATATGTCCACAAACTTTTAGTTTTCAAGATACCGAGTGTTAAAGTTAAATTTTTTTTTACTTTTTTTGTTTATAGTTCGTGCGGTTTTTGAGATATTTTGCTCAAATTTAACGCGTGTATTCAGCTATAGTTACTACACTATTAAACATGCCAAATAATAGTAAAAACCTACAGAGTGATACTTTTTCAGAGGTCATGTGGCCTTTTCCCCCCTGGTTTTTTTTCTGTTGTAGCCCAGGTAGCAAGGTCACGTTTTTTAAACGTCAAAAACAGGTCATTTTTAATGACCATTGACGTCTCTAACCTGACGTGTAAATGACCTTTAAATGACGTTCAAAAGACACACCCAAAATGACGTCATTTTTATTCGTTTTAAAGACGTCAGCAATATGACGTATTTGGGACCAAATCAGACACAGACAAAAACCTATTTATGACTTTTTTTAAACTCGTCTAAATATATGAAATATTCCCTGCAGTTAAGAACACTGCAGGAAACTTAGACACAGAAGGTGACTCTTCTGTGACTTACACCTGAAAGTACTGGAACAGGTACAGCGGTGTTCTGTGAGGTACAGATCACAATAGACCTAAATCTAGACGTACACATCTCCACCTTCAAGCGAAAGAAGCCTCGAAGTTTGTCTTGATTTAATATTTAATTTATTTTACATATACGTATCCCCACATTCCGTATAAATCCGGTCAAGTACAGACTGGGGCACCATCTATGTAAGTATGAGTGTATGTCCCTTGGACAAAGTGTGCAGTGTGAGTAGTGACCAATATATGACGTGTTTCAGACATCAAAAACTACACTACGAAAAGACGTCAAATAACTGACGCCTTAAAGACAACATTTTTTGGTAGATGACCTGCTGGTCATCCAAATGACCACTTTTCGACGAAAAAAAGACGTCATTTGTTGACCCTTTGCTACCTGGAAAGCCACTGGTAAATTTTAAAACAAGAAATAAAATACTTGTTTTATTTGCAAACTTTTTTATCTCTTGCGATTTTTTCACTTCTCTAACCGTATGAGAGAAAATTGCTGTGGTAATAAATATCATTAAAATAAAAAAAAATGCTCCAAAATATTAGGGCGAGTCTATCGAAATAAAGAAAAAAATATTATCTCAAAAACTAAGCGTTTTTGGATCTATGTTTATATGAACTTTTTGTCTAATAATCTTTCAAGGAATTTAATGTTAAAATTATGTTACTGAATTTTGAAACTCCCTGTGTTTAATAAATCTCAGTTATATTTTCTATATTTAGTTTTTAATAATTTTGAGCCACTCTGTAGGTATGTGACGCAAACTATATATTAAAAATTGATATGATTCCTAAAAGGACCATTTTCTCAATAAAATAAGACTAATATCAGTTTTTTTACTTTCATTTGGCGATAAGTTATTACAAAAAAACTACAAAATGTCATATTTTTTCATATTTCAGTGGCGCACATTTAAATAAGTATAGCTCGAAAACGAATCCTATGACCCCACCAATTTTTTTTGGAAAAAGCATCAGGAAGGTTTGGCCTTCAACATATCTCAAATTCAGCTCATCTGACGCATTCCGATAAACAATGTTTAGTGCCTCCTCCTTTGTAAATAGGTCTTTCATTTTTTCTCCAATTACTTCTGAAAATTAAGTTTTTTACACTGTAGACAACTTCTGAAAATCTCGCACACTGGACAAGTTCCATAAACTGTTTCGCCTGTGTAGAAAAAGTAATTTTCAAAACTTTTTTTAAATAACGATTTTATGTAACAGATTATCAACGACCAACGTCCCATTTTCAAGGCTGATCCTGATGAGTGGGTTTTCATGGCTGATCCTAATGAGTCGCCTTTCAAAGCTGATCTTGATGAGTCGGCTTGCAAGGCTGATCCTGACAAGCGCGGATTTGAGGGGGGGGGGCGTGGTAATTACCCCTGCTTTAGAAAAATAAGTCTGCACTTTTTGTTAACAATTAAAGGGCAAACAGGAGAATTACCCCCCCCCCCCTTGCGCAGAAAAAATATTATATTACAAATAATTTTTTCGTCGAATATTACACCAACCCTCCCCCCCCCTATTTTGTACCAGATCCGCGCTTGGATCCTGATGAGTCGCTTGATGCCTTGAACGGCTCTCTGGAGTTCCTGGGAGAATCCCCCATTAACAGGAAAAGACTACCAAGTCAGAAGGCAGCGAAGGTACAAGCAGTGATAGAAAGAAGGCTAACAGACGAGCAACATAAAGGTGATGGCCCTTAAAGAAAAGGGCATTCTTTCCACGCCAAATCCTAAGCCAGAAAAAACGGTGTCGAATAAAACTGTTACACTCGTGATGGAATTCTACATGAGAGACGATGAGGGAATTCTATTTGAGAGGCGATATCAGCAGGATGATTTTCGGGAAAAAGGATTGTGTAGTTATTAAAGAAGAAGACAGCAAAGAATAGGCAGAAAAAAAATTGTTTTTGGCCAATCTAAAAGAAATGTATGTTCAGTTTAAGAGCGAATACACAATGTTAAAATCGGATTCACCAAATTTTATGAACAAAAAAACTGCATTGTTGCTGGTAAAAGTGGCACACACATACTGTGTGTGTACCATAACTGGCTCCAAGATAAATAAATTTATCGTTGATAAAAATAATAAACCTGCTTTGCCAGACTACCATGCATGTTTGACTAAAATAATGTGCAACCCATCAAATGTGAATTATTTTTTTGATAATTGTCCAACTTGTCTAGGAATTGAAAACTTAAAGCAAATTTTAATTGAAAAGTTTGAGGAGTTTTTGATTGATAATGTTACTTATAAAAAATATTTATCCACAGATCGCTGGAAACCATTAATAAAGCTATAGAAGAATTTCTTGAAGAATTTACCGAAGATCTAATAAAATTAAAAACACACTCATTGATTTCTAATATGCCAAAAGATTTTTATAACGAAACAAAAACGGCGAGGCACTACTGCTGTAAATTACTCATTCGTCCTGCATGACATCTTATTTTCCTTACATTTGTAAAATACAAAAGAACAGTGCGTTATTTGGGAACATCGCATGGTTTTAAATAAGTATCATTATTTATTACGGAGAGATAGTGGAGAATAGGCGTCGGACAACGTAGAAAAACGTTCTAAACCGACTAAATAAAAAAAAATCATTATTCACCCATTCGTCATCTATTACAGAAATGAAACTGGAGAAATGAAGCACCTAAGTTACGTTTTTATTTCCGACTGCTTAATACAAAATACTATAGCTTTCCATTTGTTTTTACAGCAACTAATAGTTCAGATTTCTAATTACTTGCAGCCATATAACTATGAGATACTTGAAATAATACTCTAGAGGTGGTATTGCATAGAGTAGGATTTCCTTAAGGTCGATAAGTATAACAGTAGTAACTCAGGTGACCAACAAATGGGAAGGGAAACATGATAACGCCACCGCGATGCTTAATTTTAAATTCACTGGTATTATGGGAAGTATGCCAACATTTTACAAATAATGCGTTAAAATTACTGCCTATCGTTAAAATTACTGCCTATATATTAGTGAGGTTATGTCATGGATGAAGGTCACAAAAAAAAGCTATCGGAAAAAAATTGCAAATACAGTACAGTCCCGATTATCCGAAATAATGCGTATATCATTAGATCGACTTCAAAACACTCTGTCGGCTAACGAAAACAATTCGCCTTTTAGACGGTCGGCGTCGTATTGCCGTGAAACCCCGAGGGGAATTACCTAGCAGTATAGGTGAATCCCAGACGCGTTTCGTATAAAGCGAATTTTTTTGGTTAATCGGGATTTTTGTTTTTAAAATTTGTTTCGGATAAACGGAATTTCGGAAAATCGCGATTCGGATAATCGGGATTGTACTGTATTGTAGAAAAAAGGTGGTAGATTCAGTAGATTGTGCTAAGTGTGGGGCTCACTATCACCCTAGCTGTGCTGCATGTTTAGAAATTTTGAACGGCAAATATTCGTGTTGCGAAAGCATTGCAAAAAGTGAGGTTAGAGTTCACAGAAAAAATAGCGACAAATCAGAAAATTGCTTAGATATGGACGAGGCAAAGCTTAAATCAATTATAAAGGAGTTTTTCCAACAGTTTCTTAAACCAGTGGAGCAGAAAATGGGTAAAAAGCTGGACGGCGTGGCAGCTGCGGTACAGTTCATGTCTGATTCATTTAAAGAGCAGAAAACACTTTTTGAGACTGTTTTGGGAGAACTAAAGACACTGAAACAGGAGAATCATGATCTTAAACAACGATTGCGAATAATGGAAATTCAATTAGATAATTTGGAGGTTAAGGAAAAATAAAACAACATTATTGTTGCAGGAGGTACAAAACAGTCAAACGACAACCCAAGACAAATAATAAACAAAATTTTAACAGCAATGGAAGTAAAAATAGAACAAAATGAAATTGTTGAATGTCTTAGATTAAAAAAGGATGATTCAGGTCAGATGTTATTTAAGTTTACTAACGTACAATGCAAAAAGGATATAAACGATTAAAGGGGATCACTATACAAAAATGCAACTTAGAAGGTCCAGACAACAAGATTTGCTTGAATGAAGACTTACCACTAAACAAACGTATCCTATTTAAGAAGACTAAAATCTTAACCTTTCAAAAATTTACTATTTTCCTGATGGGTGCGCAGCTCCGTATAAGAATAAAAAGAATATTATCAATCTCTGTTATCGTGAACAAGAATTTGAAGTAAAAACGGTGAAGCGCTTAGCGGCTAAAGCAAGTCTTCAAAGGCCCTACCAGGATTAAAATATGACGCCACAATAACTTTTTCAAATTGCGCAAAAAATATAGCAGGTATCACATTTAGGTTTAGTAACCCAGCTGATTATGAAAGGCGTGCAATCTATTTAGAGAAAATATTTGCTGGAGCACGACCTGTTTCATTAAAAAAAAGTAGGCAAGACTATTAAAACAATGTAGTTTCAAACGCGGATCTGGTCCTAAATCTGGAGAGGGGGATAATGTCGACTGAAAAATTATTTGTGCATGAATTTTTTTTGTAGGGGAGTAATTATCCGTTAAGCCCTTTATTTATTAAATAAAAGTGCATATATTTTTTTCTAGGGGGGGGGGGTAATTACCACATTACCCCCTCCCCTCAAGTCCGCGTTTGATTAGTGCCCTTCACATGACAAATAATCTTAGCTATCTCAGAGGATTATTAGTATCAACTAGTGAGCATATTAAAGACACGTTTCTTTAAATTCTACAACTATAGTTCAAAATTACAATCAAAGATGCATCCTATTTTTTGGGTGTAGAAATTCAAAGAAAAGATGGTACAGTACAAGTAGGCCAGTCTGCTTACAGAAGAAGTTCTTGAACGATTTATTATGCAACACTGTAAGCCCGTATCAACACCGATCGTAAAAGAAGATATTCAATTAGAGAAGGTCAACTTTTTCCTATGGAGAAGTCGTATTTAATGACTGGCACTCCACCCGACATTGCATATGCAGTAAGTGTTGTTTCAAGCAACCTTGAAAACCCTTCCAAAGGTGCCAGAAAGGTACAATTATTGGGCTAGGAATAACCTACGAAGGACCAGATCCATTGAAAGGCTTTAGTGATGCAGATCATGGCGGTGACAAAGAAACAGGCAGGTCAACCTCAGCAGTGATGTTCATGTTTTCAGGTGTTGCCATATCCTGGTACAGCCAAATTTCAGTGGCTATATCCACTACAGAAGCCGAAATAGTTGCTAGCGAAGCTGCTAGAGAAATGGTGTGGCTGAAAAGACTACTTAAAGACGTCACATCTTTAAAATCTGTTCCGATTTTGCTGATTGATAACGCACGAAGCATATTCACTTTAGCTAATCAAAATATATTTTCGTTTTACATTCTAAGTTTCTCTTAACTTACTGAAAATTATAATTTTCTTCTATGATTTTGAAGTTTTGTGGTTGTTTGCCATGCCCTGTGCATTTAATCAAAAAATTAAAAGTTACAAAAATATTCTTTTTTCGTACTGCCCATTTACTACCACAAAAATTGTTTATTTTGGAAACGTCACGGTCACAAATTTCTGGGTGAGTTCATGTGGAATTGCTCTTCAGCGCTTGTAAAAAACACAATAATTTTACTTAATCTTTATTGGACATTTTAGGCTTGCGCAATGCGCACATTAAAGACGCGGTAGCTCTTTGTCGATACTTTTCTTGGTTAGAACATAACGTTGAAAATGGACAAATCACTGAAATATCTGGGGCCGACCAACTACACGAATTTCGTACGGATGAAAAAGATTTCGTAGGTAAATCATTTATTTTGAT
Organism: Aspidapion aeneum; assembly: GCA_963576565.1. NCBI lineage: Eukaryota > Metazoa > Arthropoda > Insecta > Coleoptera > Brentidae > Aspidapion > Aspidapion aeneum. The sequence continues at coordinate 90,722,652 of OY755038.1, forward strand.
ATTAAACTTAGGATCAGGTATTGATTTACTGACATACGTAGGAGAAGGGGACAATAAATTACTTTTGTTTTTAAAAAATGGATGGCGCTTTTTATATCGGCTTGCCTCTGCACACTGTTATTCTAGTGGCTATATCATAATTCCACTTTAGTGGACTTCCAATACCAAATACAATAAGGCGGCCGAAACGTAAAAAAAATATAATAAATTATTTTATCCTGGGAATTTTTTTTATCAAAAGAATAATAATTTATGATAAAAAAATGAACATTACAAGTACATAGTTAAAAAACATTTTTTTAAATTAAACTGTAATATAAAATAGCAAAGCGGAAATTTTCTGGCAAAAAAAACATAGGTATAAAGGATTTCAAATTTTTCCAGTATGATAATTTTTTTTAAATTTTCTATTTGTATCAATTTAAAATATAGGTATTGCCCTATTTTTTTTTTGCTTACCATTTTAGTATATTTTGTCTCCCCGTATAAATATCTACATTTATAATTTTATTGTTAAAATCAAAACTATATTTACATTATTTATTGGCGATCGATGTGGTGGTTTCTGTCTGTCTGTTTTAAATTTAAATGTAATGTAATGTTTAATGTATATATATATATATATATATATATATATATATATATATATATATATATAATTTGTTTTTCTTTTAATCTTTATTTTGTTAAGTTTTGTTAAATATTACTTACGTGAAACCTAAAATCCGAAATAAGATTTAAATGGATGGGTAATATTATCAATTTTTAATAAAAATTAAAAAAATTGATAATATCAATTTAAATCTAAAACAGACAGACCGAAACCATCACATCGTTCGCCAATAAATAATGTAAATATAGTTTTGATTTTAACAATACAATTATAAATCTAGGTATTTATATGGGGAGACAAAATACACTAGGTGAGCAAAAATAGAAAAAAGAAGGGGAATACCTATATTTTAAATTCATAAAAATAGATTTTTTTATCATACTGCAAAAATTTGAAATCTATTATATATGTTTTTTTTGCCTGAAAATTTCCGCTTTGCTATTTTATTATTTTACAGTTTAATAAAAAAAATGTTGTTTTTTAACTATGTACTTGTAATGTTAATTTTGTTATCATAAATTATTATTGTTTTGTCTAAAAAAAGATTATATAATTTTAAGTGTAGAACCTTTCCATTTTAGAATATGTCTGATGATGGTTGAATAAACTAAAACGTTACAAACAAAAAAGAAAGATTTTTATTGACCGATTCTCAAGATCTAAAATAATTTACAAATTTAACGGTCAGGAATATTATTTTAAAATAAAAAATAAAACAATTTTGGAAAATTCACAACTTTTTTATTTGGATACCAATTTTTTACCTTCCTAGCCTGCATAGCATTGGCTAAACAATTTTTTTTAGAGATAACGCCAAACATGTGTTATTTGGGTGTATTTGGAACTATCTTACACCCGGTTCCCACCTACGACTTTCTTGTGGGTTCCCGCTCACGCGTCACATGATTTTAATATGAAATGTTATGACAGTCATGTGACGCGTGCGCGGGCACGCACGTGAAAGTCGTAGGTGGAAACCGTTTTAGCAATATCGTCGTGACGTCTGTCTGTGTGTGTGTCTGTCCGTAACACGATAGCTCCTAAACCGCTAAACCTTTTTTCATAAAATTTTCAGATAAAATAGTGTTCGGTTCGGTTCGTGACGAGCTGATTAGATTTTGGTTAAAATCCATTAATAATAATTATTTTTTGACAGTTTAAAATTTGAAAATATGCTAACTTTTTAACGAAGCATCGCATCAACATGCGGTTTTCGGCGTATAGTAGATAGCATTTTTCTCAATAATTTCCGTGAAGGAGCTTTCGTTTCAGAGATATTTACAAAAAACTGTTTTCAAGGCTGATATCATGGAGTTCACTTAGAGTGTGCTAATAGGCTAGCTAGAAAGGTATCAGATCCGTCGTGGATCCATTTATTTAAACTTTATTATGTAAAATCTTAATGCTTTTTTAGTCAAACTGCCAATCATTTGCATTTATTATTGTTCGTGTCGAGTTTCTATCCGGTTGATGTTTTTGTTTTTTTTAGGTGAAAGCTTTCCTACCATAAGCTCAGTAGGTCCACATGGTGCTATAATTCATTACTCACCAGATAAAACTACTGATGCTACTCTAACGACTGATCACATATATTTATGCGATTCGGGATCGCAATTTAAAGACGGCACAACCGATGTTACTAGAACACTACATTTTGGTAAGCAGTTCAGTTTAAATTAAGAAAGGGGTCTTTATTCAAAATTCAAATAACATGATTTCTTACATTTCCAATATGACATTTTTTGTTGCCTCTCGTTCATATCTCTGAAAGATAATCTTGTTAATGGTTTTTTGATTTTTGGAGATGGTAAAAAACACCACTTTTATTCCTTCGAACTAGCAAACTACTTGTTGAAACTTTTTGTTTTTGATAGGCTCATTCGCCCCCTATCAAACCCCTGTTTGTTTGTAGTTCAGAGGTATCCAGGTAATTTAGTGACCGGGGCGGAACATAACGATATCCAAAATAACAAATTTTGCATGGTTCCCATTTGAAATGATGAAAATTTTTCTTTAAATTTTTTAGGTTTAAATTATTATTTAGAGATTAGACAAACTTGATTCTTATTTTTTTTTAGTTTCAACAAGTTCTCAGCGCTTGTTTGCTAGTAGTAAACATTTGAACTTGAGTAAAAAAAATGGGGTGTGAATCGCTAAATTTAAAAAAACATCAGTTGTAAAAAATCAAAAACGTTACCCAATGAGATCTAAAAGTTACGTCAGATATTGTTTTACTAAGCTAAAATATATCGATTTAACCCATAAGAAGCCTTTCCAATTTGTATCTAATTTCGAACAAAATGGATTTTTGGCTTTTCATACCATAGTTATGGAAGGCTATTGGAATAATAAATAAAAAACTTCTTTATTTTCAATCAAAATAAGTTATTTGGGTAAAAAAAGGCTTAACTACCTGTAATGGTGTCTGTCTGTCTGGGAAACGATGACTCAAAAACAGATGAACCGATTTTAACCAAATTAGGCACAATAATTTTGCGTTACCCGTGAATAAGGCCATACAATTTTGGTGAGTGTAGGGGGCTGTAAGGGGGCAGCAGGAGGGTTCAAATACTTTAAAAAATCATAATTTGAGAACTACAACAGCTAGCGGAACGAGGTTTTCAACATTAGATTAAGAATTACATTTTTAACAAAATTTACTATACCGTTTGCCAGTCACAATTTTTTATATTTCAAAAATGACAAGAGCTGAAGTAATGTAGATTTAACAAAGTGTAGCTTACTTATATAGAACGACTAGGGCTTATGGTTGGCTCTATTTAAAGCTAAAAATCGATCAAAAGTGCCTCTTCTTTTTTAATCACTTTGTTTTTATGTACAAATTTTGACTTACTATACTTTATCCAACTAATAGTTCAGGCCCTACAGGTTCAGATACTGCGTTTAATGATAGAAACAACACACTTGGTATGGATAGGAACCGAACAAAAAAGTATGTTTAGTCAAAAATCCATTGTATGCAGTTATACATTTTATAAGTTAGATATATCTTTCAAAAACAGCCGCCTTGAAATAAAAATAAATATATTTCTAGGAATCCACAAATTAATCAAAAATTGAACATTAATTTGTAACTCAGTAAATAATAAATTAAGGTGAGTAAAAAATTATTTCTGGTTAGGAATATTTTAAAACTCAATTTTTCGAGTTGGCCTTATAGAAATTGAGAATGGGGGCAATACCCCCCTCACCCCCCTCAAAAGTGCTCTCTGACAGTATTTTCCTAATTATTTGTAAACTTAACTTGGCGAAATACAATTAAATAATAGTTATTATAGCTGAGAAACAGTTCGCTCTAACAATGTATAACAAACATCAATAACACGCCCCCCTTACGTCAATGGCGCACCTTTTATAAGCACTTAAATAAATGGAAGCTGTGGGAAAAATGTGTTTTCCTGAATTTTATAGTCCTGCATGTCTCATTTTATAACTATTTTTTAAAGATGAAACACTTTCCTTTCCAACGATATACATCACTTCCCCTTCACAGTAGCGGTGTATCTTGCATAAGCCTACCAAAAAATGGTTGAATTTCTATATCTCCAAGAATCTACATTTAAGCACCACTACTACAGATACTATGTTTAATGAAAAAAAAACAACACACTTGATACGAATATACAGGGTGTTTCACGAATATCGAAACACAGGCCTTTTATTTTACTTTATTTTATTTTATTTTTGGGTATTTAAAGTGCGAATTTGGAGAAATGCTCGGATACGTCGATTTTGTTTGCGAGGGGGACACTTTTTGGCTATCTTGAAATTTTTGTAGCACGAACCCCCTTCGAGGGGTATATTTTACCCCTATATTTTGAATAGGGAAAGTGGGTCTAGTGATATCTTTTGAAGCCGTTTGAATGTCCTTACAACCGTGTAAAAATTTCAAAAATATATCCATTAGATTTTAAGATTGCCTTCAAACTTTCAAATTTTAATTAGAATTTTTTTATTTTTCGGATTTAATTTTTATTTTATCATTCCATAGTAAATTTTAAAATTTTAAAGCAAATATTTCAAAAACTAAGCTTCAAAACAAGGTATCACCAGACCCACTTTCCCTATTCAAAATATAGAGGTAAAGTATATCCCTCGTAAGGGGTTCGTGCTACAAAAATTTCAAGATAGCCAAAAAGTGTCCCCCTCGCAAACAAAATCGACGTGTCCAAGCGTTTTTCCAAATTCGCACTCTAACTACCCAAAAAGGCCTTTGTTTCGATGTTCGTGAAACATCGTGTATACTAAACTCTCTTGAATATTTTAAGAGGGGAAACCACCCTCCACCATTCGTGGGGAGGCGTTTCCCTTTCTTAAATGTGTGAATTATGAAGATTTTTGGAGATATATACAATTTTTGGTACATTTATGGAAGTGAGACATATCGTTGGAATGGGAATTTTTTTAGCTTTAAAAAAGTTATAAAGAAAACATGTAGGACTATGAAATTCAGGAAAATACAAAAAGATGTTTTTTGCTACAACTTCCATTTATTTTAATGCCTGTATTGTAAGGGGGCGTGTTACACATCATTAGGTAGGACTTTTTGTCAGCCTTAATAGTTAACATTAAGTTGTTTTCCGTCAAGTTAAAAGTTTGCAAATAATTAGGAAAATACTCTCAGAGAGCATTTTTGAAGGGGCTGAGGGTTGGTTGCCGCCTACCCCCACTTTATATAAAGCCAACTCGAAAAATTGAGTTTTAAGTTAATACGAACCAGAAATCATTTTTTACTCACCTTATTTAATAAATTCCAAAAATTAATCTTCAGTTTCGAATTGATTTAAATATTTCTAGAAAAACATTTATTTTTATTTAAAGGCGGATATTTTAGAAATATTTATTGAACTTACGAGTATATAATATGTAACTGTATACAACGGGTTTTAAAACTAAAAATACTTTTTGGAGAACAAACAAAACTAACAAAAATTTAGATTTTAAAAATGTACCCTTTTTTGGTAGGCTTATGGCACGTGCACCACTGCTTTTAGAGGTACATCGATAGAAAGAAAATTTTGTCTATTCGAAAAATGACCCCATGAGGAATTTTTGACAAGTTGACAGTTTTTGAGTTATTAGCAAAGAACTGTCCAAAAGCACGTTTAAGGGAGGGCAACCCCTCCCTGTCAGGGGAGGGGGGTTGGTTCCCCTTTGCAAAATATTCGGGGGGTCTCATGTCTATCCATACCAAGTGTTTTGCTTTTCTCATTAAATACAGTAAATCGCTCAAAGCTCACATGTAGGGCCTGAACTATAAAGACTAATTTAGCTTTGACAGTTAAATTGGATTGTGCATATTTTTTGTAAATTAAAATCATTGGGAATTACTTGAAAATCGTTAACAATTCCTGGGAATCACTGGGAATCATAAGCTAATCATTGGAAATCGTTGGGAATCATTCGTAATACCTTTGAAATCACTCTACGTTTTTCTGGGCAACGAATTTTCCCTCGCTTTATTTATTAAAATTCAATGATAATCCATTAACATTATGTTTGTATAAAAATAGGAACTCCCACAGAATACGAAAAAGAATGTTACACTCGTGTTTTGAAAGGGCAACTGAAATTGGGAAGAACTGTTTTCCCATCCAAAATAAAGGGCAACTATTTGGATGCTTTTGCCAGACAATTTTTGTGGGAAGCAGGTCTGGACTATGGCCACGGAACGGGGCACGGAATAGGACATTACCTTAATGTTCACGAGGGCCCAATGCAGATTTCATGGAAGCCCGTTCCTACTGATCCAGGTAACATTTTAGTAGAGATTGTGGACCCCCCCCCTCCTTGGTATAACCTTGCGCGTGTGCCATAAAATATGACTAATTTCGTTTTTAAAGCAAGAACCTATTTTTATTGTGATTTTACTTTTAATTCGGCTTCTGTGCTGGACGTTTTTTTTAGGTTATGATTAGGTTTTAAAAAATAGAACTTGAAATCTACAAGAGAGTATCAAAGTCAACTTGTTTTCTATTTTTTGGCTTATAAAATGATTTTCTTTTCTTTTTCCTCAGTGTTTTCCGAGCCTCCTTTCATGCCTCCTTGTATTACTGAGACCCAGATACCAATGACACCATTGATTTGCCCGTTGTTTAAATATGTGCTATGTTTCTTGCCTTAATGTAGCTTTCAGAACTATGGTGAAAATCAACAAAATAAACAGCCCACAGTGCACCTGTCTATTTTTTACGTGATGACTAGCAGGCTGAATTTCTGCTATGTACTGTAGAATAAAACAGTTACTTAAGCCTTGTTTTCCTTGAACATTCCATAAGCCTTGTTTTCCTTGAACATTATTCGCAAACTGGTAAACAATATTGCCATATTCGTTTGCGTTTGTGCAGTCCATTTTGTCAACCAAAATCGCTTCACTTTCACTATTAAAGCAATAAATGTTGACCACGGTCGCTGCACGGTGGATTTGCTAAATGAGAAAACCAAGTGTGGACAGTAAACGCTTATTTGACTTCTAGATAAGTCGACGGAACGCGTGTTTGCTGTTAGGGCTATTTGTTGTATTTAAACAAATAAAAGGAATAGTTTCTCTACACATCGCCCTTTTGGACAAATAAGGCCATGAAAATAGGCTACGCCAAGTGAAGTGTCACCATAAAAAGAATATGTGTTTTGTGTGTTTGGAGAAAATCATGATACACATAATCGGACTATTTGCTGAACCATTAGAAAATCTGAAACCCATTTTTCATTATTAAATCACATCTTTATTATTCCGATGCCACAGCGAATAGTGCGCTCCTTTGGCGGACTATGTAGGTAGACCAATCCTCGTAAAGCGCTGATTTCGTAATTTAGCTAAATAATTTGTAGACATTGTGGAACGAGGTCTAAGTTTTTGATTGGCTTGTGTAAGTCAAATGTGAAAAAATACTAACCAAAAAAACCATGACAGATTTTAAGTTTGACGGTTTGATCTGTTGAACAAATTCCTAGTCGAAAAAGTACCTTTAAATGAATGACCCGTTATGTTTTAAGGTTTGATGCTCAACATGTTCTTGTCAAATGAACCGGGTTACTACGAAGACGGCAAATTCGGCATGAGAATCGAAGACATCGTACAGATTGTTCCGGCTCAGACCAAAAATGGCAACGCTGGTGACAAAGAGTTTTTAACCTTTGATACAATCACCTTGTTGCCTAAAAACATTAGGATGATTAATGTCGATATGCTGACTCAGGAGGAAATTGACCAGTTAAATAGGTAAGGCCATGATAAATTGTATGCTTACATTTGTGTCTATTCTATGTTAAAAATTAGCAGTAGAAAAAAAAATTGTTTCTAAGATTATTCATTAATACTTTAGTCGCTCCTTGCACTTTTCGTGTTAATGCAAATTGAACTCAAGTAGATCAAAATTTCACTTATTGGACATCTGTCAAACTCTTACCAAATACAAGGTGGCGCGACGCTGGCGGCTCAAACATGAAAAATAGGAAACATTTTGAAAAATGCACAACTTTTTAATTTGTAAACCGATTTTTTTGTTGACATGGTACAATCTGTAATATTATTTTTGAGATAACTTTTCTTCACACATAACAAGGCAATGTGATCAAAAAATTGCTTGCTGTGGTTAGGAGACAATCGTTTTTCTAGAATAGCTTCATACAAAAAGACTATGTAATATACAGTTTTAATGCGCTAATAGAGATAAACATATACATGGGGTATATTCGTTTTATAAAATTAAACTTTCTTTCTAAAAGACAGTTCCGTATTTATTTATTTTGCTCTTTTGTTTATTTGAGATTTTTCTATAAACAAGCATGTTTCAGTGAAGTGAACAAAACTTAAATTTCTTTAAAAGTGAAGTTTCTAAATTTTGGATTGTGGATTTAAAGTACAGTACAGTTGTATATCATGATGGATTTTAAATATATAATGTAGCTAGATAAAAAAGCATATCTTTAAGTTAATAAAAATCTTGATTTCTCAAAAACCATAACAACTGTTACCATGGGTATTTCACTGTTTATTGAGTGTTTTCATGTTTAACTATTTGCTTCATATAATTCCCTAAGGTTTCAGTTTGGAAATATGAGCAAAATCTCAAAAGAGAGAACGACAAGTTTACGTATTGAAGACAAAGTTTAAAGAATCTTGCGTCAAAATTATTATTTTACCCAAAAAAAGACCTAAAAAATGTTATGGCTTAGCCAACATGTTTATTACTTTGGGGTGACAGAAACTACAAAAAAATTTGTCAATTTATTTCGACAATTATGTACAAGAACACGCACTTAAACTTACTAATAACTTGCTAATAATTCACTACATTTACATCTAGCGATCACTACCATTGGTTATCTTTGACTGAATCTCGATGCGCGACCCCGGCCCTATATATAGGGTCATCGAACTTTCCGGAATTATCCATCCTTGATCGACCGTTCGCGCACGAGTTTGTCATAGATAACGCAACTAAAATCTAGACTAAGAATACAACCATAAGATAAGCAACATAATACTACACTAAACCTAAATAAATTTTAATTATAAAATTTAAATAACTTTGTATTTGTTTGTAACACTATCCTCCTCTTCAGGTTTGATCGTCTCGATCAACATTTGCCAGGTAAGGTTTTAGTCTGTCCAGATGAACAACTTTCTTCTGAACAACTTTCTTCTTCTCTGGATTCGGTAGACTACATCATTAATTCTCTTAACAACTTTATAAGGTCCTTCCCATGGTGGTGTCAACTTAGGTGATCTTCCTTTCTTGCGTTGAGGATTGTATTGTATTGTAAGAGTTTGCTTTCAGGTCATATCTCGCTTTCATGCGGTCACTGGCTATTTCTATTCGCTCTCTAACCACCTCATGGATATCGTGCAGCTTTTCCATTAAACGTTCGACATAGTCATTAACCTCTAAGTGTTCTTCTTTAGGTGAACCAAACATGATATCACATGGTAAACGCAGTTCTCTACCAAACAGGATACTAGATGGAGTAGCTCCTGTTGTATTGTGGATGGCGGCTCTGTAGGCCATCAAAAATAATGGAATATATTGGTCCCAATCTATTTGGTGCTCATCAACAACTTTGCAAAGATGTTCTTCTATTGTTTTATTAAATCTTTCAACCATGCCATCTGACTGCGGATGTAAAGCAGTGTTGTGTTTTATGTATTCCTAAAAGGTCACAGAGATTCTGGAAGAGCTTTGTTTCAAAGTTTCTCCCTTGATCTGAATGTAGTTCCAAAGGAATGCCAAATCTGCTGAAAACATCATTTACCAGAACTTCTGTAGCAGCCTCTTGATTAGGCAAAGCAAAAACTTCTGGCCATTTGCTAAAGTAATCCATGACAACAAGGATGTATTTGTTGCCCTTTTTAGTTTCTGGAAATGGTCCGGCCACATCAATAGCAATGCGTTCAAATGGCAGACCTACGTTATATTGTTTCATTTGACCTCTGGACCTTCTTTTGGGTCCTTGGCTGGCTGCACAAGTCGAACATCGGCGGCACCAGTTTTTCACATCTTGAAAGTAATTGACCCAATAAAATCGGTTTCGAATTTTGTCCATGGTTTTATTTATGCCTAGGTGCGCGCCTGATTTTCCACCATGGCATTCGGCCATTATATGGTCTACCATGCTCGTAGGAACTACTACTTGATTAATCACAGTAAGGCCATCGGCACTTTCCCAGGCACGTTTAAGAATGTTTTCTTCTACTATCAGTGAATCCCATTGTGCCCACAGTGATTTGAATATTATCCCTTGGTTTGCGATATCTTGCCATGATGGTCGTGGCTTGTTCTCTTCTTTCAATCGTAAGATAGGTCCTACATCTTTGTCGTTAAGTTGTGGTTCTAAGCGAAGCCGACATCCATTCTTCATCTGGTTCTAACTTTATTTGGCGCACGTAGGTAATTCCTTCTTTCTGGTCAATTCTCCTGCAAAGTTTACAATCTTCAGGGCAAGGTCTTCTGGACAATGCATCTGCATTACTATGCACCCTTCCCGCTCGGTGCTTAATTTGATAATGGTATTGCAGCTTTTCTATCCATCTCGCGACTTGCCCCTCAGGTTGTTTCATTTTCATGAGCCACTGTAACGCAGCATGATCCGTTCTAATCAGAAACTCTTGACCATAGAGATATTTGTGAAAGTGATCTACGGATTTAATGATGGCTAGGAGCTCCTTTCTGGTAACACAATAATTTCTCTCTGGTTTGGATAGCTTTTTGCTGAAAAATTCGATGACCCGTTCTTCTCCATCTTGTACTTCGGAGAGTACTGCTCCTATGCCATCGTTGCTCGCATCAGTATCTAATATGCGAGAATCGGACTAGAACATAATTCTGCTTTTAGTCTTCTAAATGCTTGGTCACATTCTGTATTCCATCTGTAAGAAGCTTGTAATGGAGACGCTATTTTGGCGAATCCTTCTACAAATCGTCTGTAGTATGTACACAGACCCAAAAAGCTTCTTAATTCATGTTTGCACGAGGTTAAGGCCATTCTTTTATTGCTTGTAACTTCTTTTCGTCAGTGTGGATGCCTTCTCGGGAAACGGCGTGAACAGAAAACATTTCTTTGGGTTTAATTTAAGATTGGCATTTTTGATTCTTAAAAATACTTCTTGTAAATTGTCTAGATGATCTTGAAATGACTTGCCCATTACTATGACATCATCCAAGTAAACTAGGCAGGTTTTCCAAGTAAGGCCTCGTAGAACAACTTCCATTAGTCTTTCAAATGTTGCTGGGGCATTACATAGGCCAAATGGCATCACATTAAACTGGTAAAGTCCACTGCCAGCAGAGAATGTTGTCTTCTCTTTACCTCTTTCAAAGATTCCTACTTGCCAATACCCACTTTTTAGGTCAAGAGTAGAAAACCAATATGATCCTGCCAATGTTGTTAATGTGTCGTCTATTCTTGGCAGTGGGTAACTATCTTTCTTGGTCACATCGTTAAGTTTCCTGTAGTCGACGCAAAATCTAGTACTTCCATCCTTTTTAGTGACCAGCACCACGGGAGATGACCAAGGACTTGATGACTCTTCAATAACCCCGTCACTGAGCATTTTATTAATGAGATTGTGAACTTCTTGTTTGCCCATTGGTAGTCTTCTTGGGGGTTGTTGAATAAGGTTTGTGCGTCCCGAACTAGTCTTAGTTTCGAAGATATTACTTTGCTCTTCTATAAACTTTCTCGCTTTACTAAATTCTTCTGGAGTGAGATGTTGCCAAGTTGACTGAAATTGCTGAAGTACCTCCGTTGGTAACTTGCTTTTATCCTCGAAAGTTGGCTCTTCACATCTTGTTACTTTCTGTACTGGTTCAAATAATGCTACTACCTCCCCCTTATTAATTTTGACACTATTTGGGAAAATATTGGCGACTCTAATCGGGATGTCTTTATCGGTTTTAACTAGTGACTTTGCAACGAGGTAGGTGTTGGATGTGTTCTCTTGGCTTATGAGTCCGACGCAGCTTGATGTTTTACTTTCTAACCTCCCAAAAATTATGGTTTCACTGTTGCCGATCAGTCTTGTTGTAAATACTGCCACCACCTTAATTGGTTCTTTATTCATGTGACTATTTGATAAAATGAACTCTTCATTCCCAAATCTTAGGGTATTAAGTTTACTATCAAACGCAAATCCATGTTTACTTATCAAGTCCATTCCCAAAATAAATTCGTCTTCTATTTCGGCAACCAATACAGTGTGGCGAATCTTCAATCTTCCCAGTTGTAGGTCTATGTCTGTCTTCCCCAACGCGTCGGCGGATTCTCCAGTCACAGTCTTAAGTGTTATTTTCTTTTCTGTTGGTCGAATTTTATATCTCGTTGCAATTTTGAACTTAAGCAATGATATGGCAGCACCAGTGTCTACTGTAATATTAACTTTTCTTCCATTAATAAGTCCGTCGATGTCAGCAGTATGTTTTAAGCTCTTAATAGAGTAAATTTTGGGGGCTAAATTCCCATTAGCCAACATCCGCCCCTCTGCGTTGACTAGTTTTAGTTTTCCTGATCTCTTCTTCGGTACTCTGTCCCACTAGATGGTGAGCGAGACCTCATTTGGACACGACAATCGCGTTGAATATGCCCTGTACGTCCGCATCTGTAACACTTTACATTTGGAGGGGATCGTCTGCTTTCTTTCAAAGAATCAATCTTCTCTATCAGTGATTGAAACAGTTGGTTTAGCGTTTTTAAGTTGACTTCATCTCCAGTGCTCATTTCTTCTCCCTCCTGAATTGAAACAGCTCTTACTTTTGGCCTGGACATATTATTTTATGATTCAATTTCAAGGGCTCGAATCAACACTTCACTGCTGTTATGGAAGCGTTCTCGACGAAGTAATTTTGCTCCGTCCGTGTCCGTGTCTCGCAAGCCGTTAATAAAGCGATCTACCGTGAAGGGATCTCTGTAATTTTCTGGCATTTCTGGGTAAGCCAAGTACATCAGCCTCCTGATATCCGCTTCATAATGTTGTAATGACTCCCCTGCTCTTTGTTGACGAACATTTAATTCTTACCAATGTAAATTTCACAAGTGTTCGTCTCCATACCTTCTTTCTAACGCTGCCACTAAAGCGTTATAATTATGTTTTTGTTCGACTGGAATGGACCGTAAAAGTCCCAGAGCAGGTTCCCGTAGAGCTACTAACAACGCTCTAGCTTTTTCGTCCTCGTCCCAACCATTTGCAGCGGCGGCAGCTTCAAATTGTTGTTTGTAGGTGAACCAGGAAGACGTACCGTCAAAATTTGGAGGTTTAATATTTTGGTTGGAATTCACAAATCCCTGAGCTTTTATTTTGTTGTGTTCTTTTTGGAGCTGTATAAGCTGTTTCGACACGTCCTGGAATTTTTCTTCCATGGTTTGAAAAACTTCTTCCCTTACATTCTGTAGTTTGTTCTCCACTTTTTCTTCAAAATGTTGTACCTTTTGTTCAACATTCTGTACCTTCTCTTTAACATTTTGTACCGTTTCTTCTACATTTTGCAATTTATTTTGTATCTTTTGTTCTACACTATGCAGTCTTTGGGTTATTTCTTCCTTAAGATCTTCGGTTGCAGTCTTGAACTCTTCTCTCAGCTGTTCGGAGTTGCTCTTTATCTGATCGAAGTTTTCTTGCATGCTATCTAATGTCTGTCTCATCGCCCTGGTTTTGTTCCATGATCTGTCTCATATTGTCCTGGTTTTGCTCAATGGTCTGTCTTATATCGTTCTGGTTTTGAGCCATTTGAGCTGCTAGAGCGTGCATCATTTTAGTTAGATCTTCCATATTTGCCGATCCTTGTCTAGTAAGCATCAACTTCCTGATAAATCACTTAAAACGTTTATTTTAGGGCTATAAAGCGAATGTCGAAGTTGGTTTTTCAATATCTCTTCGGATTCTTAAATAGAACCTAATGGAATGTTCTGGAATTTTCTAGTAAATGCAGTAATTTATCACTTTATCGATGACTAGGCAAATGTAGAAGTCCCTTTTTTTTATTATCTCTTTTAGTTCTCGAATAGAACGTCGTAGAAAGTGATGGAATCTTCTAGAAATTCTTTTTAATTCTTACTTTTGAAATTACTAAACTAATGTCGAAGTCGCTTTTTGGATATTTCTTCTGGTTTTCGAATAGAACTTCGTAGAAAGTGAAAGAATATTCTAGAAAATCTCTCTAATTATCAATTTTTGGACTGTAATGTTAATGTCGAAGTCGGTTCTCAAATATCTCTTTTGGTTTTTGAATAAAACAATATCGAACTTCTTCGAATATTCTGGAAAAATCACTTACTGTTCTTCTGTCCAGTTGTCCTAGCCGGTGATACTATGTAAGGGTAGTCTTTGCACTATTCAGTTTTGAATATTCTGGCAAAATCACTTACTGTTCTTCTTTTCAATTGTCCTAGCCGGTGGTACTATGTAAGGATAGTCTTTGCACTATTTATTTCTTTTAATCCCACTTCTGACACCAATTGTTACGGGTTCACTGCTTCAAATAAAACTCGTAAATGTCAAAAAAACGATTTGTCAATTTATTTCGACAATTATGTACAAGAACACACACTTAAACTTACTAATAATTTGCTAATAATTCACTACTTTAATCCGCCTATTAACTTCGCGTTAACATCTAGCGATCACTACCATTGGTTATCTTTGACTGAATCTCGATGCGCGACCCCGGCCCTATATATAGGGTCGTCGAACTTTCCGGAATTATCCATCCTTGTTCGATTCAGGATTATACCACCCTTTTCTAGAACGCGGACCGTTCGCGCACGAGTTTGTCATAGATAACGCAACTAAAACCTGGACTAAGAATACAACCATAAGATAAGCAACATAATACTACACTAAACCTAAATAAATTCTAATTATAAAATTTAAATAACTTAAATTTGTAACAATATATAAAATTTGGAACTTTATGGTGCTTCATGTCGCGGTCAGATTTTTGACTCAAACAGAAACAAAATCAAAAGGGCGGACCCAAAATGGCGGACTTTCCCATTTATGAACCGATATGTATTATATAAGAAAGTTTGGGGTGTTTAAGGGTCCTGATTATAATTTTTACTCAAAATAAAAAAAATAAGCAAAATGGCGGACTTTCAAATACGAAACTTTATAGTGTTTAAGGTCGCTTATTATGATTTTTAACTCAATCGTAAAAAAACAAAAATTACAGTTCCAAAATGGCGGTTTTTCTATTCATGAACCGATAAATATCGAATTTAAAACTTTAGGGTGTTTTTGGTCGCTGATTATAATTTTAACTCAAACTTGAAAATATTCAAAACCGCAAACCCAAAATGACCGGCTTTTTCATTTATAAACCGATATGCATCAAATACGGATGTTAAAGGTCGCTGATAGTAATTTTTACTGAAAAAATAATCGACAGCTAATTTAACACGGCGGAGAATTATGTTTATTAACTTGGTAGTTGGGTATATCTCTAAAACAAATCAAGGTACAAAAAAATCCATAAGACTAATTTGAGCTTGTAGTTATTTAACAAAAAAAAAAATACTGAAATTAAAAAATATTTAGTACCGCACAGTTTTGTTCGAAAAATATTGGTTACGATCTGTTTCGGCACGTCACTGGACTTAATTATTTTAATCTAAGTAGTGCCAAATTCGCCTCTTGCCACTACAAATAGCACTGCCAAATTTCAACGAAGTTGACTAAACGGTTAGGTATTAACCCAAAGAAGCACCACATACTTTAAAAATACCCTGTTACGTATATATTAGCCTAATTTGTGAACGACCCCTTATCTTTATTTTTCCTCTTGTCTGAATCCGGACCTGTGCATTCTTGGACAGCTGTTTTCTTGACGACAATTAACACAAGCCAAACCAATGCCAACACAAAAATAGAGGCCACGACCCTAAAAAAATCAGCTGTTCTCCGGGGGCTGATTTTTACATTGAGTCTTATGGGAGGCTAGACGTTTTTTTATGATATTTTCAAAATGGCACTACAGATTTCGGCGAAATTTCAGTGAAATATTCTCAGACACCATCCCCATATTCCACCAAACTTTTGTAAGGATGCAAGATAATTAAAAGGTTAAAATCTTAAAAATTTAACATTCCTTATTTTGAATTCAAATTACCCGCCATGTACCGCATGCCAACTATTATATTTGACATGTATTTGACTTTGTCATCTGTGTTTGTCACATTTGCTTCTGTTTTAAATTTAATTTTAGTGTGAGCTAATGAAGCGGCTCTGAAAAATTAACCTAACATAAAACCGACTTTATTTTTAAAAAAATCAAATATTCATGAACCATCATTCCAACTTCAATATTTTAAAGACAATCAGCTCTTGTCCTGACGCAACCATAAAAAAAATCAGCCCCGGATGTGACGTCAACAAACTGGAGGATCGTGGCCCGTCCGTTTTCATAGCCCTGGCCAAACTTATCTCAAATTAATGTTATAGTATGTAGTGCCGTTTTAGTAAAACTATTATTCACTTGTATTTTTTTAATTTTTTTTTGTTGCTTACATATTTTTTGCGTTTTATAGAGTAACGTCGATTCTACGAAAAAATTACAAAATACATAAAAGATGCACATTAAAAAGTTGTTTTTATTTTAAAACACCTAGAAACCATAGTTGAACGTTTTATGAATGTTTCGAAAGCGGAAAAAAGGTAATACAACTGAACGTCGCTAAAAATTTTAATAACGTTAACTGGTTTTTAATTAATTTTTAGCATATTCTGTCAAATATGGCGGCTTACATATGGCTGATCCGCGATTTTGCACCAATGTGCTATTTTATGTACCTTAGAGCAGCCGCTAGAATTTTTCATATTTGAGCCGCCATCTTGTATTAAATTGCCGTAATTGCCTCTCCATCATGTGCCTTTTAGGCTTCTAGCTGTGCCTTTTACGCTTCTAGCGGTTGTACAAAACATAGCCCAGAACACATTTATGACAGAGTATCGACATGTTTTTATTAAAAACCAGCTTACGTTATTAAAAATTGTATCACCTTTTGGTATTCGTCGACCCCAAGGTAAATTTCGTAGTTTTTAAGCATACAGTTTGACTTATTTTATCTGACCCTCAGAACGGAAATCAAAAACTATGTTTTTACACACTACACAACGCCCAATTGTATAAAATGCAGTAAAATAAACTGGAAACTATATCATACAATGTCATAGCGGCCACGGGCCATAAAGTCATAAAAACTCATAAAGTGTGGCGTTTTTCTTATTTTTCTTTCTTTAATTCCACTTGTTGTTTATAGTTAGGTCCTTGCATTATTGGCAATTTCGTATTTGAGAATTATATTGGCAATGGCATTGCGATCAGAAATTTTGACACACGAAAAGGGGATCTCATGTTTTCAGATGTTGATACTTTACGTCTAATTTGAACTTTCATATCTTTGACAGTGGGAAGGAAGAATTATAGAGATCAGTTGGATGGCTGAGAGTTTCTCGTTCTTGTATTGAGACGCCGCACACATACATAGATGGAAGTTTTCCGAAAATTTATGTATGGTCTTCGGTGGCTTAATGTAAAGAGCGTTTGCGTACAGAGCAAGAGATTCCGGGTTCGAGTCCCGGCCAAAGACAAAAAACTTTTTTCTTATTTTTCTTTCTTTAATTTCACTTGTTGTTTGTGGCTTGGTGTATTGTGTAAAAACATATTTAAACATAGCCAAACTGTAAGTTGAGAAGCTTTCAACTTAAAAATGGATCATACCATGGATACCACTTAGGCATCTTTTTTGTATATTGTGATTTTTTTGTAGAATCGATTCTCTAAAACGCAACAAACGGTTTATTCATGCGTGTTTGTGGTTTTTTTAGAGGAGACAGAAAAAAATTATCTATTTGCGGGATTCGATTTTCAAGAGAAGATTAAAGGTAAAAAGTCTGTATTTTGGGTCGGGTCGGCCTAGAAATTTTTGAATTTTTAAAATTTCATTTAGGGTTAATTACTTTTTTTTATAGCTTTTTAATAAATAATCCAACTATCAGACCTAATTACATCAGTCAATTTTAGTTTTTGAGATGTTGTTATTTTTATGGAATTAATTTGCTGTTTTAAAAACTAACTTACCAAAATATTAAAATGTAAAAGATAAATATAAAAGCTAAGGAGAATATAAAGAAACAAATAAAAAAAATATAAATAAGATAGGTTATATTAAAAGAGCATGATGTCACCAAATTTAAAAATTTCAATAAAATAAGGCTGTTATGACTCTATGAAGAGTGTCCTAACTTCGGAACTCACGTCCACATGTAAAACAAACATTGGACATATTATTTGAATGTCACATTGACTGATTTTTTTGAAAATTATTGCTAGTGTGACCCCTCAACATCTTAGAAACTTAAACTGAAAGATGAAATTCAGTTTAACAGTTGGATTATTTACTCCGCTATACCAGTCTCAAGCCTGGGGTTCCATTGCACTAACGGGAAAGGAGGAGAGGGAGGAGTAACAACCTCGTAAAAAAACCAGGGTTCATCTGGCCCGGATGATAGCACCCTGTAAGGGCTCCTGCCTAGGATCACAGGTGAAGAAGATGCTGCCTTGTAGTACCGGCGTTTGAATCGTCAAAGGCTAGGGGAAGAAAACCTCGATCAAAAATCACCTGGTTCTCCAGGTTGGGGGTTGGGGCATTAAACTAACTCTCTGATACCCGGAAAAAACGTACACTATTAAAAAACCCAATCAAACGCCTCGTAAAGAAATGAAAAACCTAAGACGAACCAAACACAGAAACAGGAATAGGATTTTTGGTACATGGAACGTACAAGGAATGAGTCGAAAAGTGAATGAAATAGTACATGAGTGCAGCAGAATGAAGGTACTAACAGAAACGAAGACGAAAGGAAAAGGATCTGAAAACCTAGGACAATATGACCATTTCTATAGCGGAGTGGCAAAAGAAAAACATGCTCAACAAGGAGTATCTATTTTGGTCAACAAAAGATTTAGAAAATTTATCATCAACTGGGAAGCAGTAAATGAAAGGCTAACTAAAATGAATATAACAATAAAAGGAATGAGACTTACGATTTTTGGAATCTATGCGTATAATGACGATGCAAATATAGCTGTGAAAGACAATTTTTTTGAAGAAATACACAATGAAATATCAGCAGTAAGTACATCTAGAGAAATTGTCATTTTGGGAGATTTAAATAGTAGAACCGGTAACAGAGTTAATGATCTGACAGTTGGCCAATATGGAGAACATGTTGTTAATGACAATGGAAACCGGCTAATTACAGTATGTGAGCAATTAGACCTAAAAATCCAAAACGGTTTTTTTCATCATAAGGAAATACACAAATATACCTGGACGAAACCCTCACAAAACCTGAAATCCGTCATTGATTATCTTATCACTAAACAAAAGACAAAACTAAAAATTCAAGATGTCAGAACAAAGCGTGGATCAACATGCGGAAGTAACCACTATTTTCTGGAGTCCAAAATTGTCTTTCCTTATCAAGGCCGAAGCCTACATCAACAACATCTTGATGATACAGTGATTGAAGAAATTGATCACTGTAAATATAATCTACTAAGCCTAGAACATGACAGCGTAAAAAACTTATACAAAAAGAGACTGAACGAAAAACTTAATACAAGTTCAGGTGAAACCTCAGATGAGGAATACGAATGTTTTACATTAAGCATCCATCAAGCTGCAAAAGAACCACTAGGGTTACTGGAAGAAATTTCTAAAAGAAGAAAACCATACTGGTGGGATGCTGAGATTGAAAGAGAAATAGTGGAAAAAAGGAAATTATATCACACCTACTTATCCCAAAAGACAGATAGAAGCAGAGAAGAATACAAATTCGCGCAATCAAAAGTAAGAAGAATGATCAGTGATAAGAAAAATCATTCGTGGACGCAAAAGTGCCAGAAAATACATTCTTACTTAGGAGGTAGGAGAAGTACCGAAAGCTGGAAAACTATAAGATCGATTAAAAAAGAAACATGCAGAGATATCATTTCACCAATACCAGACAAAGAATGGGATGAGCATTTTAAAAAACTTTTAACTGGAGAGCAGAATTCAAGGAAAAAGAAAGAGTCAATATAGGTCAAAAACGTGTGCACAACCTTAAAAAGCGGCAAATCTGCCGGACCTGGAAATATCCCAGCTGAACTTATTAAATATGGTACTGAAGAACTGTTTTGGAGATTACGGAATCTTTTCCAAAAATATTTAAATGGAACTGTAGTACCAACAGAGTGGAAAACGTCATATATATCCACAATACACAAAAAAGGACGGATATATGTGACAATTATAGAGGTATATCTGTGACTAGTACGCTAAGCAGAATATACGGTAAAATAATAAGAAATAAAGTGGAGAGCGAATATAAAGACATGGAGGCAGAAGAACAAGCCGGTTTCACGGCGGGTAGATCAACTTCAGATCATCTCTTTTGTATAACCCAAGTTATTGAAAAGAAAATGGCATACGGACAAAAGCTGCATCTGCTTTACGTCGATTTGCAGAAGGCATATGATAGTATACCACTAAATCTACTTTGGAAAGCGTTGGAAAACACAAACAGGATCAATTGAATGGTTATGCCAAAGAATTTACGGATTGGTGTACCAGAAATCGTTTAATATTGAACTCGGATAAGACAGTTTGTATCCAGTTCTATAATCGTAATGCAATTAATACTGATTTCTTTATAACAGTCAATAACAGCCATATTGAACTCTCAAACTCCACGAAATTTTTGGGCACTATCATAGACAGTGATATGAGATGGGAAAGCAATATTGAGCAGGTTTGTGCAAGAATCAGTAGGGGTTATTACGCAATATTGCAGCTAAAAAATCTTTTAGATATTGATCAACTATTAAATATATATTACGCTTTAATATATTCACATATAAGCTATAATATTGCACTTTGGGGTTTAGCCAGTAACGTCAACAGAGTGTTCATAGGTCAAAAAAAGATAATTCGACTGATGTTTAACTTAAAAACTGCTGATTCTTGTAAACCGTATTTTAAACAATATAATATTATGACACTAGCCAGTGCATTTTGTTTGTTAGAGATTACCGTAACACATATGAAATAAACTCCAGTTTTCACTGTTATTCTACTAGAAATAGACAAGATTTCATAAACCAAAAACATAAAACATCTTTGTTTGAAAAAAGTCCGGACTATATGGGATGCAAATTATTTAACTATCTACCCACAATTATAAAAACAGAGACAAATCCTATCAAATTTAAAAAAAGCTAAAAATGTTTTTAATCGAAAACTGTTTTTATACCACTATCGAATATTTTAATTCTAATAATAATTCATGATCTCAATTTTTCTAAATAAATTTTTATTATTTTGTCTATGTCGTTCTTTTGTTTATTGTATAAACTTTTAAATTAATATATTTGTTTAAACGTTAATAATTGCTCTATATAAATATTTTACTGGCCTAACAGCCTGAATTTTAAATAGCATATATAGCAACATTTTTTTGTGACTTATTCTCGACAATTTGTTTGTCTGTTTGTTAATTTTAAGATAAAAGTATTTTCTTTTTATGGTTCTTATTGTTTCGATAGAAAAAATATGTTAGGTACCTAGTATAGAAATAAGATTTTTAAGACCTGTCCTATGTCATTGTAATGATCTTTAAGGATGAATAAAGAACTTGAACTTGAAAAAAAAATTTGAAACATAAGCGTACAACTAATTAAGGCCATCAAAGAGTTATACCGCAATAGTAAGGCAAAAGTTAAAATAAAAGCAAAACTAACCAAAGGCTTTCAAGTAAATAAAGGTCTTAAACAAGGTTGCTGTATATCGCCTACGCTCTTCAAGATATACTTGGAACAAGTCCTTAAAGTATGGAAGAGAAAATGCCAAAACATGGGAATTCCGTTGGACGAAACCATCTTGTATACTTTATGTTTCGCCGATGATCAGACTACTATCTGCCACTAGGCTCAGGATTATGACGACCTCGAATATATGACACGAAAACTAATAGAAGAGTACAATAAGTGGGGACTAGAGGTTAATCTCAATAAGACAGAGTATATGTGTATCGGTAGAATGAAACAGGATCTAATCTTAAATACCGGGCAGCGAATTCAGTCCTGTGATGGGTATAAATACTTAGGTCTAAAAATTACAGCTGACGGAACACTAGACAAAGCTATAAAAGATCGAAACGTACAAGGAAGAAAAGCAATAACTTTATTAAATGGAATAATTTGGGACCAAAGTATATCAAAACATAACAAAAAGCTTATATATAACACCATTTTAAAAAGTATTATTACATACGGCTCAGAAGTATGGCCAATCAAGGATAGAACAGAAAAAATGCTTTCCGCTACGGAGATGGACTATTGGAGAAGAGCAGCAGGGAAATCAAAAAGAGAAAGAGTTACAAATCAAAGAATAAGAGAAATTATGACAGTGGGTGAACGTACTTTAGTGGATGATATAAGAACAAAACAACTAGTGTGGTACGGACATGTACAAAGAATGAATGATGAAAGACTACCTAAACAAATACTACAATGGAAACCAACTGGCCGAAGAAAACGAGGACGGCCAAGGAGAAGCTGGAGAGAAGGAATAGACAGTGAAATAAGAATAAGAGGCCTAGATGATGAATTATGGGCAAACAGAAACGAGTGGAGATTGGGTATCGGAAGACGTAGAACGTTGTGAAACCGATAATATATATATATATATATATATATATATATATTATTTACTAAAAAAGCAATCTACAAAAAAAATTAAATAAATAACAAAGTAATACACTCCCTCCCAAAATGCAGAATTGTCAGAAACTCCCGTGATTAAAAACATTTAATCTTTTATTAAAAATCGAGTATCGCAAGTATAAGCCAGCCTTTTTGATGAAATTAAATGGAAATCTCAATTATAAAGAATGCTCAGCGTAGTTTACCTTCCCTTTTGTTTTAACAACGGCGTAATTTTAGCAATCCTTTGTATCTCGCAGATAGCGGTCAGCGTTTTTTGCCTGATCAGAGGAAAAAGTTTATTTATACTGGGACTTCCTTCCTATTGGATCAATGCTCAGTGTTTCGAAAACTTAATTCAAACGTGTTGGTAAAAAAGTATAGTAATTGAAAAACGCATACAACAGCCAATGGCAATTCTGGGAATCGAACCCAGATCGATCGCATGACAAGCGGCAACTTGACCCGCTATACCACGGAGACCACCCATGTTTGTCTTACCTTTTGTTTAAGACTGAAAAATCGCGTAATTAAATTTTTGCTATAGAAAAGGTTGTTGAAAATACCGTCATTTTAGCAAAACTATCTAGCGTATATTTAAATTTTGTAAATTCATTTTCAGGCAGATTTTTAAGTAAAAAAGTTAAATACGGACCTGAATTTTTTTAGAAATAAAAATTGCCCTGGTTTAATATAATTAAATTCGAATGATTTTCTTTCTTTAAAGTTTTTCAGAATTGTTTTTTTGTAACGAATATACAAATAAGAAAATAGTAATGTCAAAATTTTAAAAACGTTTTTTCCCAAAAAAAGCTGTTTTTTTTACTGATTTACTATATTGAAAACGGTACACGCTGTATAATAAGTAGTTAAAGGAACTAAGTTATTTTTTTTTTTTCAGTTATCATAAGCAAGTTCGAGATGTGCTTGGCGTTATTTTAGAGGCCAGGGGATATGCAGATGCATTTAATTGGCTAATGAAAGAAACAGAACCAATATGCAAGTAAAATTGTCTTCAATCAAAGTTCTCTTCTCCATCTGTCATAACGATTCTAGTACTTAAGATGT
Organism: Aspidapion aeneum; assembly: GCA_963576565.1. Classification (NCBI taxonomy): domain Eukaryota; kingdom Metazoa; phylum Arthropoda; class Insecta; order Coleoptera; family Brentidae; genus Aspidapion; species Aspidapion aeneum. The sequence continues at coordinate 90,746,595 of OY755038.1, forward strand.
AGCAAAAAGAACGCACGTTTTTAATTTGTGGTGGCTTTCTATCCACATTTCGTTTCTTTCGTCCGTTTGATTGTCCAAAACCACTCGTCCACGCAGGCTCTTTCGATTCGGGGTATTTTCAACGGCCCCGACCGAACCGCGGCAGTCACTAAAAGTCAATTTTTTCAAAATGTGTAGCAGAATCGGATTCTAGCAAATATAAGGAAATTTTGTTTGAATCGTAGCGTATTTCAATGAAAAAACGCATTGCTGCAACATTTTCCTATTCGTTCGCTTTTTATGCGACTTTCCAGAAGAATAAGAGGCATTGTGCGCCCTCATCATAATAAAAGTAGTCTGGGACATTCTGTGTAATCTTAATAAATACAAGACGGTTGGGCCGGTTCACATGGGAATGATAATCCGCGACGTCATGATCGGTAGAAGCGAATTATTAGTAGGACGGTTTAACAGTCGATGGTTTTTACACAAGGCATATTATCAGTCGGTAACACGCATCGCCAGACCGAACCGATTTTTTTTTTCTGTGGTTACACGTTGTGGAGAAGTACACGCCATTGGTGTTCGGTTCGAGTTGTTGTCGCGTTTTGCGTTAAATAACGAGGCGAAAAAAGAAACGATATGGTAGTGACTACGCGTTTGATTGCCGTGACGCTGTGCATTAAGCAAATTCTATCAAATTATGTATTCTGTAGTTACCGTAAAATGCAACACTCATGTTGAGAATTAAACTGAATTGGTTGGTTCTTGCGTTTTAAGGAGATAGTTTGAGCAATTAATCTTCATATGCCAATTACTTAATTTTTAATTTGTCTGCAGTTACACTCATTACGGTAAAATACAACACTTATTTTGACAATTAAATTGAACCTATGTGGCTCTTGCCTGATAAGGAGGTGGTTTGATCAATTAGTCAAGTCCACATATGCCAATAACTCAATTTTCAATTTGTCTGCAGTTACACTCATTTCGCTTTGCGCGGCAGAATAGGCAACACTGCACTTAAACCGCAACAGATGATTTGCCTGCATGAGAAAACTTCTATTTACCTATACAGCCCCTAGTCCACCAGATGAAATGCACCCGCCAAAGGCTCGACGGTTGCACGCGCGTTTTTTTTGTCCACTGATAATACGTCGCACATCTGAACTGCGGATCATCAGTCCCCTGTGTAAAACAGCCCTTAACTGTCAGCATCTTAACTTCTGAAGGTTCAATTAGTCTTGTCAGGTTACGCTTTTTAATTTCGAGCAATATATTAATTTATCGGTGACATTTCGACTGATCAATAAATGAAAACCAATAGCATATACGTAAAACCGGAGGCACTTTTGTTTCAATAAAAATTGTTTTTAAAGACATTTAAATGGTAATTAGCTCTAAAATATATTATAAAATATGTTATAATAAAAAAAAATCGCAAGTTAAGCGGACCTGACTTGAATTGTTCTCAACTTAATTCACCTAAACTAAATTTTTAGGCATTTGTATCTGTCATACCTCCCTAGTTTATTACCTACACGTAAGATGCCGGATGCCCTTTATAAACCTATAAATGATTTGTTTTATATATTTTAGTAACTAAGCTCTTACAAAAAAAAAATAATAATAATAATAAAATAATAATAATAAAACCAATATATACATTTGACGTTATTCTTAATTTCTTTTAAAGAAAACAATACCTTCCTGCTTTGCAGACTAGAGAGAGAAATTTTTTTTGATATTCATTTATTTTTAACGAACTCCCTTACCTATTGAAAATGTCGCCGATAAATTAGACTATACATACAGTGGTGCCCTTTTCGCATAAATTGTTTTAGTGCCTTTTTGGCAGATTTAAATAAAAGTTTTCTGTGTAGTTTTAGGCAAAAGCTACTATAGTCCTTGCCATACGCAGTTGCACTTTTGTGACATGATATAAAGATATCCTAATCCTAACCAGAAATGTTAAAAAAATTAAATATGTCAAGTTGATAAAAAATGAAATGCAAAACTGTCATTGTCTTAAATAAAAAGATGCGGACTGTATTTTAACAAAAAAAGAACGCACAGAAAGACATACCGAATTTTCAGAATTTTTCTTGTTGCTGTCATTATGCTCATGATAAACAAAGAGGTTGGAAATGTCACAAAAATGTAACTGCCTATGGCAAGGAGTATAGTACCATTCGAAAGAGGGGTAAAAGTTATACACCTCCCGAGAATTTCATTACGATCAAACCAGGGTTGGTTGAGATATAATTTTTTTAAATCTGGTAATAATAAAGTTTATTTTGAGCAATTTTGCCCAAGTTTAAAAATCTATATCTTAACTATCTTTTGTTCAATGGTGATGAAATGTTTAGGAGTTATAGAACTTTTGCCGCTCTTTCGAATACTACTAGTCAGTAGTTTGCCTAAAACTACACAGAAATTTTTTTTTAGCTTTTTTTAAAAAACCTACGAAAAAGGCACTAGAATATTTGATGCCAAAAAACGCCATAGCTTGTGAAATGAGAAGTTTTCAAATATACATCTAGTTTTTTTATAGTTGTAGCACGATTAGATCTTTATACTGGTTTAGGGTAGAGACCCTGTGTGTATGACATATTTTAAATAAAAGAGATGCGACAAACTCTTCAAAGTCAAATCTATTTAAGTCAAAATCACAGGATGAAAATATCGGTCCTCTATACTCTAGCCATGTTTAGAGAGAGATGCACTTTCTGTCCTTGTTAATTCATAACCGTGGGAAAATAAAAATAAACGATTTTTAACAAAACCTATACAGGGGGTGCAGACAAACGGTTTTGTTTAAATGTTGCATGATGATTGATGTCACTCACCGCGGACAATTTAAATTATTTTAGTGAAACGCAAATGAACTTGGCAAGAAAATAACATAACCAAAAAATGTTAATTTCAGTGACTTTGATGGGTTCGTCGCGCCACTCTGTTGTAAAAATATGTCATACATACAGAGTCTCTAGTTTAGGGCACTCTTATTATTTTGGCCTACACTGTATATTGCAGTTAATATAATTATCCTAAACCTAATTGTATTTATACATTTATACAACAGTAAAACGTGGCTGTGAAATTTTCTAAAAAAAAATTGTTATTTTTTGTATTATATATTGCAATTATATTATAACTTGCTAATAAATATTAAACCTCTCAGAATAATTTATTATATTGCACTAAAAATAAGTCAATTTACATCCATTTAATCTTCCTTAGAAAAAATTTACAATAATTATGTAAGAATATTGAGCAGGTGTAGAGGGTGTGGCAAAAGTCAATATTCTAAAAAATAATAAAAATATCCTCCCGTAGCAATTTTTCTATGTATTGCTATCGTTAAATCGATTAACCGACTTTTGCCGCAGCCTGATTAACTCCTAATAACTGGAACGAAAATGTATTTTTATTATTTTACAATTTCATGACGTTACCAAGCAATACTAAGAACATCCACATTACTGATCTAGTATTAAAAATATTACTTAAATGAAAATATAGTATTTTTTACAAGCTTGAAATTATCAGACTTTTATTTTAATAAATTCGTCTTAATATGGTCTATTTCTGTTAATTTGGAACCACTTTTAAAAGTTGATATTTGAATTCGATTTTCATTTCTTGAATTCGGGTTTATAGTTCGTGGATTTATACACCAAGACCTAAACGGAATCATCAAAATATTTCGCATCTGGCTACCAGTTTGAAATTTTGCCTAGCATGCTTTTTCCACATACTAAGACACACAAAAACGCCGGCATACTCTCGATCAGCTCCTTCGCCCAATCACCGATTACGTTATCCTTGTACAAAGGTATGTAATAAGTATTTTTTTAAACTACAACAGGGACCGGTAAACAACGAAGAGACCGGAAAATCTATTTTTACGGTCAATATTTCAGTCGAGTTGGTCATGACTTCTGTTGATATTTTTTAATTTGCATTTATTTTGATGGGTTCAACATTTATATTAAAGAAATCTAAAATATGTGCTTTATATTAAAAATTAGCATAAATTCGGAAATAGCCAATTATAACATAACCTATTGGTTTTCTAATAGTTAAAAATATACTAGCTTTTAGCTAAGTACTTTAAAATTTACATGTAAAGTATGTTTGTGGCATTTTATCTAAATAAAGAATAAATAAATAAGATTTTTATTCAGGATTTGTTTTGCTTAACAAGAACAACTCTGAAAGGGCGAAATCTAGCTAAAAAGAACAGCTATTCAAATTTAACCCGAACTTAAACCTAAAACTAACTTAACCTAAAAATAGAAAATAGAGAAGGGTCAAAATGTTTATTATATAAGTAAATATATTTATAGTAACATTGCACGAGAAAACTTTTTCGTTAATTTCTAGGCATTCTGCAATGTTAAGAGGTGTTTTTTGAGCTTCTTTTTAAATACTAATATGGAGTTATTTTTCACAAAAAATATTTGAAATTCATTATACAATTTTACAGCATTATAAGTAAAACATCTTTGGAATAAAGTTGTATGATATCTAGGTAGTGCGAGATTATTATTTCGAAGGGCAACATTATGTTGTTGCTTACGAAATTTAAGCTTTTTTATTAAATATATTGGAATCGAATTTTTAAATAACTTGTAAATGACAACCAAAAAAAGATATTTATACAAATATTCTGTTTTGAGCCAACTAAGGTTTCTGATTTTTTCTGACACATAATCGTATTTTCGTAGTCCATAAATAAACCTAACACAGTTATTTTGTAGTTTGTGTAATCGAAATTTGTCTGCCTGCGTTAAACAGGGGTAATATACAGTAATGCAATAAGACAAGGAAGACATTATATAAGATTCACATAGTTTTTTTCGTACTTTAAAATTTAGTATGTGCTTGTTGGCGTATAGCACTTTTAAAGCCATATATGACCGTTTACTTAAATTTGAGATATGCTGGCTAAATCTTAATGATGTATCAAATGTTAACCCCAAATTTTTAGCTGTATCCGCAAACTCAAGATGGTGATTATTCATTTCTAAATTAAGATGATTTTTTAAAAAATCCAGTGCATTTGAAGGAGCAAATAATAGAACTTGTGTTTTTGCTGCATTTAGCTGAAAATTGTGTTTCTGGCTGTACTCAACTATTCGCCTAAGGTCTGAATTCACGTCAGCTTCTATATTGCTATAGTGAAGTGAATCAAAAGGAGTTGTGTATCATCTGCGTACGATTTAAGCTTAAAGACCTTTGTAAAATGTTTCATATCAAAAAGATATAACACGAAAAGAAGCGGGGCAAGAATAGAGCCTTGTGGCACTAGAGATGTCACCATGCCTGTTGCGGATACGCTAGATTGAGTCAGGGTTGGCAGATTTTTCAAATTAAAAAGCGGGACAAATTAAGTAAATGCGAAAACACAAAAATTTAAAATACATACTAAAAATTTACATCGATTTTACATAAAGTTAGTGTAGGAGTCTTTTAGGAACCAAATGGTGTGTTTATTTATTTACGTTTCCAAAATACATTCAATAATTTAATTTTGAAATTTAAATGTTATACCTACCTATTTAAATTTAGTGAGTTTTTTTTCATTGAAGGGGTGAAAAACTTTTAAATTAAGTTGTGTTTCAAACTTCCATTGTCTTCATTATATTTCGATTATCAAAATTCCAGTCATAATAAAATATATAATCTGTTATTTCTTTTAGTGATTTGTGAATTTTATTTAAAATAAACAAATATGAACGAACACATAAGATAAGTATGTATACATAAGAAATATCCGCCCTAAAATGAGAAAGTAACTTAAACGAAAAAGTAAAATATTCCTCTTCGATTGTTTGTTGAAGTGTAAACTTCTTTAGGCGCGTTTAGCACTTTTTGTGGATACTGAATTGAACTGAGCCGTCACGCTCGGCTATGTAACGCTCATTCCGGTGAAGTCGGCTCGAGTCAACTAACTGTGAGAGGAACAATCAGCAGAGCGATATGATGATGCAGATGAAGGGCACTCAGAGCAAAATTGACCAGAGTAATTTATACCCCATTATAATTATGTAAATGTTATTACTTTGTATCTTACTTTGTCAATATACAACGCAAAAAATCTTGTATTTCGTATTATTAATTTCGCCTTGTTGAAGTTTACACTTTTGCCGTGTGGTCTTCAGCACACAATTTCTTTTTTTTAAAATACATTTTATAAGTTATATATAAGAAGATACAGACAGGTAAAAAAATAGGAAAGAAATGAAAAAAAAGCGGGAAAATCGGGACAATTTGCATAAAAAGCGGGACTTTCATAGGATTAAAAAAAAGCGGGACCGAGCTACAAAAAGCAGGACCGTCCCCCCTACGGCGGGACGTCTGGCAACCCTGGATTGAGTACGTACTATCTGCTTTCTATGGCATAAGTAACCTTCAAAAAATGCCAATGCTGAATGTGTAAGTCCAAAATAGTGTAACTTGGCTAATAATAAATTAAAATCAACACAATCAAATGCTTTAGAATAATCCAATAATACTAAAATAGTTGCCATCTTATTGTCAAGCTCCCTAACAATTTCGTCATTTACATCTGAAAGAAGTGTCGGACTGCCGTGGCCAGGACGAAAACCTGACTGAGTGTCTGGGAAGATTCCACACTTTAACGAAAATTGAAAAAGTTGTTGATGAACAACTTTCTCTAATACCTTACTCAGCACAGGTAGTAAGCTAATAGGCCTTAGATCACTAAAGTAGCTGGATTATTTACCTTTGGAATTGAAGAGATTATTGAAGTTGTCCAGATTCGAGGAAAATATCATTTTTCCAAGCAACAATTTATAATATGTGTGATGTGTTTAATTAAGAAAGGTAAACTCAGCTTAATCATGTTTAAGTTAATATTGTCACAGCCTGCTGCATTAGATTTTAGTGATTGAATGATTTTTCTTATGTCATGTTGCGTAGGAAGCGTAAAGCTAAAACGGTCAGCAGAGTGCGTGTGAGTTTTAAAGTAATCTATTAGATCCCGGTCCGCCTCGGCGCCCGAAAATGCTTCCAGAAAATAATTATTAATGGCATTGGGATCCTGAAGGTCACCTGGCAAATTTGCAATTGGCTTAGATAGTACACTAGCTATTTTTAGGCGCTTCCATAATGTGGCAGCGTCCTGAGAATTATTGTATCTTAAGTAGGCCGCTTTTTCTCGTCTCAAGGAAGTTAAAGCAAAGTTTCTCATTTCCTTGTATCGAGTCCAATTTACTGGAGTCGAGTTATTTTTATATTTTTGTAATGCTTTATCACGTTGTTTTAAAATTTATTTTAATCCGTTTGAGAGCAAAGGGGCCGGAGGCCTACTCAAGCGTACAGTTTTCATGGGCGCATGCTTATTAATAACTTGCAGCAAATTGTCGCTCAACAAACCTATTTTATCTTCTATGTTATGTATATAATAAATCCCATCCCAATTTATGTTTTGCATGTCTTCATTGAATGACTGTTCATTGAAATGCCTAAAGCATCTAAAGGTATATAATTTTTGCAAATTTTTAGAGGACACTAGGGCAAGTTCACAGAAGGAAAGGCTATGATCCGAAATAAAGTCGGTATTTATAACACCGTGTGTTTTAACTAGGTCTAAGTTACTAATAAAAATTGGATCAAGTAGTTTTTTTGTTGTTTATGTTACTCTAGTAGGCTCACTTATTATTTGGGTCAAATCATAAGAACTAAAACAGTCACTCAATGGATTTGCGGGATCCAACATGTCCACAGTAACGTCCCCTGTTATGATAACATGGTCAAAAATAGGAGCAATTTCCGATAAAATTGCATGATATTCTTTAACAGATTCTGCTATTGAGCAGACTTTAGCTGATCGGTAAAAAACTCCTATCAAAATGGACATGTTTTTAATCCCAAAGCTAACCAGTAAATGCTCGAGCAGGCCACCGTCGCAAGTTGTTAAATTATATTTGGTTATTTTATATTCCTGCCTTGAGTAAATTGCTATACCACCTCCGGCTCTACCGAGGCGGTCCTTACGCGTAATTTTATAACCTTGGATATCTACGAGCGACGATAGCATGTGTTGCTTTAGGTTACTTTCTGTGACACATAGAAAGTCAAAACCTTTTTCGATAATCAAATCTTTTACATAAGGAAAGTGCAGAACCAAAGAACTTGAATTCAAATGACCAAATAAAAAGTTTAAAATCATTATGAAAACTAAAGAATTTTATATTAGTTAGAGATACTGACTCAAATGTATTTTTTAAGTTTGGTTTTTTTATTTTTGTGGTGTGTTTGCCTGATCTATTATCCGATTGATATGTTCAACATCGTTGATTTTAATAGCCGGTTCACCCTTGGTTTTCCTAACAAATACCAATCCGTTGGCACTCCACACAGAAATAAATCCGTGTTCCTTACACTTTTTTGCCGCCCCAAAAAGCTGGTACGTTTCTCTGGCAAGAACTTCATTGATGTAAATCTTTTCAGATTTTTTATTGATGCCGCATATTGTTGAGGCAATTTTTCGTATTTCTTTTCTATTTTTTAGGATATTGCTTGCTCTTGCATCATCTTTAAACAAAATACTGACGACTGTAGGCTTATTTTCAGAGCTCATTATTTTAAGGTTTTTAAGATTTTCCTCTGAAAAGTCTTTATCAATAAATTTAAGAAATTTTTTGGATATTTCTTTAATATTATCAGAGTTATTTTCTTTTGAAAATACTCCATTAATCGTTAGCCATTGTTTAGGTTTAGGCTTTACAGCCTCGATCATCCCTATTTTGCTCTGAAGCAATAAGATATCAGATCTTAGGTCAGCATTTTCCCTTTTAACTTCATCGATCATATCCCCCATTATTTTTATTGATTTTCGCTTGTGGCGAAAATCAATTACTTGAGCCGCCTCGGCCGTAACATTATTTTTATTATTCCGTCCCTAGCACCCCTAGTGTATCGCGCTCGAATTTTGACGCTTACTCGAGAACGCTTCGACGTAGAAGGATGAATGGCGCACTGATTAAGAACTTACGGGAGACCAAAAATGTCAATATTGGGTCAAATCGGAAAATTTCAAGTAGGGGAAATAGGGGAAAAACCGTCAAAAAGTGACTTTTTTTGATGTACCTCCGTTGGCACACCATACGTGTCCAGGGGATTATTCTAGAAACTTGAGATTTTGCACAAGTATACTCTTATGTGTGGTCAGGAAGCCTATTGTTTTTCAGCCATATCGGAAAAAGTCAAGTGCCCCATTTTGGGGCTCTTCTGAATCCCTGCAGTGACGCATTTTCACTATACAATAAAATTGGTCAGAATATCACTGTTTATTTGCCGTTTTTTAAAATATATCTGGTCATTACTCCAAAACTGTTTAACCCACTTTAACCAAATTATAAACATTTGCGGACCTAAGGGAGTGTTCGGTAACCGTATAGTTGGTTTTTAAAATTAGTTTTTGAGTTTTGAGGATTTTTCAAAAACTATGCAAGGTTTTTGCAGTCAAAAATACTGAATCGAGAAATTTTTTTGCCCTTACACTTTTTGACAGTTCTCAAACTGCTATCTTTCTAAGAAAATACCAAAATATTTTCTAAAAAAAGTTCGACTTTTCTAAGTTGTACCGTTTTTGAGTTTGAAAAATAAATATTAAAAAACACGCAAAAATCTCAACAGAAATAACACGCATTTTTACACAAATCGCGATATCTTTAAAACAGTGGGTCCGAATTGGACAAAAATTACACTACTCACTTCGCCGAACCTTTCTACATAAAACTTTATTTATAGTTTTAACCTTAATGTAGAGGGCGCTGGTGTAGGGCACCTAACATTTATCAAAACGGTCCAAAATTAATAAAAATCTTATAAAATTAAAGGAATTTGCAAATATTTTTTAAAATATTATTGCAATAATAATAGGATTAAGTTCATGTTAAAGAGCAGAACAAAATCTATAAAATGACATATGTCATTTTTAAGTTATGGCAAATTTTATGTCCGTAGGTTTATTTTTAAATTATATTCCGCGAGAAATATTGGTAAAGAGTTAACGAAATACAATATTATAGACAAATTGGTTAAAAATGAAACTCTTTTTGTGCACTGTTTTTGTTCATATAGCTACAATTCGTTACATTATAAAAAATTATCTGGGACCTATGGTTTTTGAAATTTAACGCAAAATGTTTAAAAAGCTCCATAAATTTCAAGTATTTTTATTTAAAACAATTACAATATCTTCAAAACTATGCTTCAGATTTTGACGTAAGTTATACCATTCGCTTACTCAGACCTTTTTACATAATAACCAGTCAACAGTTTTTTCATTTTCATAGAGCGCGCTTAACAAAGTAACCAGAAATAAAAATTATCTTGTAGATATTAAGAAATTTGCAAATGCCACATTAAACTATAGTAAAGTAATACTTTCATTTTAAAGAGCAGAGTAAAATTTGCAAAATACCAGATGTCATTTTTAAGACAGTGTCTAATTTTAAGTTCCTAGGGTAATTCTTTGGACTATATATTATGCAAAATGTTTGGCAAAAACTAATATTAGGTAGTATTTTACATGACAAATGCAACGGATAAAAGTGACCTTAATATTTTTTAAAGCAATAATTTTTTTGCTTGACCGGAGTGAGAGCTACATATTTTAGCAATAAAAAGGCACTTTTATTATATTATCTTACAATTAAATTAAATTATTCGATAAATTATTATTAAAGTACAGTGATAATAACAGTTAGCAGTTGTAAGGGGCTGACAAAGGCAAATAATAAGTTAATAAATAAATTAAACATAGTTTTGACTAATTTATAACGTACTTTTATTTAATATAAGGTAAAAATTTGTTAAATGGTACATGGTTTATTTTTAAATCAGTGTCCAATTTCAAAGCATATACTACTACTCTTGTATTTTTTCGTGGGCAAAGTTTTTTTGTATTTGGTAGATGTCGCTACATGTGTTTAAAGAATAAGGTATCGCATGCATTATTTTTCATTTCTCTTACCAATATCGTAAGATGAGATTTATATCTGTCTCTCTAGCGAAAGAGTTAATAGGTGTCCATTAGGTCTTGGACCCCGTGAGTGTACAGCTTTCGAGCTGCCCACAGAAAAAATACAAGAGAAACAAAACCTTTTTATACCTGCTTCTCCACGAATATTTTTGTTCTTTTTGGTCACGGATTCTTTTTAGCCGCGGATCCTAAACTGTAACGTTTTAAATATATTTCGCAAAACAATAATAATGGGATATTACCTTCAAATGCAGTGGATAAAAGTGAATTTGATTTTTTTCTTAAAGAAATAGGTTTTTAGCATGAGCGAGGCCCAAAGGAATGTCAGGTATAGTTTTTGCAAAGTCAGTTGAACAAAGGTTAAAGCCGACCATCGGCATATCCTTTAAAGAAAGTGACATGGGCGGCGGTAGATATACTCATGAAAATTATTTCATTTAATTATGGCGTAAACTAAAGAAATAAAAATAGATAATAAAACTTCCTATTCCTACACCTACAGAAACGACACTGATTTATTTTCTAACTCTGCATACAGCCGACTAAAACCCGAAACAAAAACCTGAAAGCAATTAAAAGCGGATCTCAAAAAAATCTGCCAATCAGGTGTCTTCTATCCACCTGTGCTGGGTCGGTCAGAAAACACAAACTTTGTGCTCGGACCGCAAAGAGTTGCGCCTTTTCTCTGTCGGTAGGGTTGAAATTATACCAGGAAGTTTTTATATGAATTTGCATAACTTTTGAAGGGCAGATTGAAGCAAGATTTCATGAAATCGATAGAACCCCGTATTAGGAGCATTTCAGGTGACTTTGCAAAAACTATAACTCTCCAATCGAATTTTTTAAATTATGAGATTTGACGATTTTTCTATGTAGATTTTTGCAGCCACAATACTAAATAGAAATTTTTGCCCTTTCACTTTTTTGCAGTTCCTAAGCCGCTATCTTTTTAAGAAAATACCCCTGTTAAACGTATTGGTCGATGAAATTAGGAAAAGCAAGTAGCTCTTCAGTGGCGTCCGTAAATTGGGATTATTTCGAAAAAACATGTTTATTTTAGGTTTTATAAAATTTACTAAAAAATTACACTTTTTTTATTGTAGAATATATAATTTCCTTATAAAAGCTTTAATATAATGTGGGGTTTATTTCACAGGTAAGCCTACAGGGGCGTACTTATAAATATAAATTTTCAACAGTAACCAAAATAATCAATTTTTATTACATATTTTGTCTATTTAAAAAAAAACTACTTTTTACCTTATTATATCCTACAGCCCTTTATTTTCAAGAAAATTCTGTAAAAAAATTTTTTTGGTAATTTTTGACAGTGACCCAAATATACGGACATCAAAATCCTTTACGTTTTAAATATATTTCGCAAAATATTTAAGAAAACTTTTCCAAACTAGTAAAAACTTTTCATTTTAAAATGTATATTGGAGAACTTATTAAATTATTTTTCCAGAGGCATAGTGTATAAAGTATTGCAGGCATTATTTTTCATTTCTTTTATCAATATCGTAAGATGAGATTTATATACCGTCTCTCTAACTTTACAAAGGTGTTACATTGACCATGCAGTGTTCTGAAGAGTCCTTTAAGCACGAAACAGTTAACTGTCAACACTTAATAGGTGGCCATTAGATCTTGGACCCCCGTGGGTGTCCAGCTTTCGAGCTGCCCACGGAAAACCACAAGAGGAACAAAACCTTTCTACACCCGATTATCCACGAAAAATTTTTGTTTTTTTTATTTACGGGTACCAAACTTTACGTTTTAAATGTATTTCGCAAAACATTAAAAAAAACTTTTCCAAATTAGTAAAAACCTTTAATTTCAAAATAGGAAAATACCAATTTTGAGCCTTGGCCTTTTATAAAATATAATTAAAATATGTGTAATTTAAATGATGAACCAATCTTTAAGAGATGGTGCGGAAGGTCCAAAGCAGACAAAAAGTTCAAATAACTTTTGGCCAAGTTATAGCATTTTTTAAGTTGGGAAAGTAGGAAAAAACGATGAATTTTTAAAATATCAAATTGAACAACGTTGCTTTTTTCCAAGAAAATATAGATAGGTTAAGGATACAGTGTGGCCAAATAATCTTTGGAATAGGTATAAATTTCTCAATTCTTTTAAGAATTAATATTTTTATGAGCTATTAAATTTACATAAAAAAAATTCAAATAGATTTTTGTACATGTCTTAAGGCCCCTTAAAACAAATATAAAATAATAATATTAGCACTATATTTTAACGATTTTTGGTAATAATGTTGAGTATTTCTATTTATTTTCAAATAATTTACCATTTAATTATTACCCTTATTGTCATGCATAATTTCAGAAATTGTCGATTTTCCGTAATGATTTTTAAGGAAGTTATAACAAAAAAAAATAATAGCTGTTAAGTTTGGCACCCTTTATCTAACAAATAAAGAAGTATGATGCAAAATATAATAAGAAAAAATCCTTCTTTTGATCTTTTCTACCACCTACTAAAGTTTGCTATTATTACACCCTGATATTATGTTAAATGTTTGTATGTTATGGTAAGAATTTTAAGATATTTGAAAGTATCATTTTGGTCTGAAAAAAAAACAATTTATAAGTGAGCGCTTTTCAAATATACTTGGTGGGCAAAAAAACCCGACAAAATGTTTTTCGTTATAACTGTTTGCCCGCAGGTAGAAAAACGATAACTGCAGTGGACTGTATATATTTTAATTAAGGAAAGCGCGAACAAACATAAATATATTGATATGAAATCACGAAATAATTAAGGTCCATAGGTTAATTGTTGGTACCACACAACGGAAATCAGAAACAAAGCACACACCAGTTTGCAGCCAATTTCTCCACGTTCCAAGGGGCCCCTGTCTTGATCTAATGATGGCACCATGTAGCTGAAGGGCTGAAGTTTCTAGTTCTATGCTTCAGTACACCAAAATCGAGCACTTTCCAGTGTTGAAATTTGTAAATGTTGGAGAAAGTAAATTAACACGCCATTTTCTCGAGGCGGTAGAAAAAGGATCTCACTGATTGTTGGTGCGCATGTCGAAATGCGCGAAAAATGTACTCTGTCCGTCATCCAATTGTGTGGTTTTAAAATTTACAAACAACCGCGAAATTTAGCGGGAGCTAACATAACTGCCCTCCAAAACACACAATTTTAGAATATCAGCCGGACAGATATAGATATAGGAAAAATGATCGACCGATAAATATAAATGAATGAAAAACAGATAAGTAGCGTAAGTTTATTTAGAGATAACGAAAACCCGAAAAAGGCAAAACAAACAAACAAAATTAAAAAAATAATAATAATAAAGAATTACCTATTGTAATAATTGACTTAGAAACATAGACAATAGGTAGAAAAAATTAAAATTACTTTTAATTCGGCAAGAGGCACAGTTTTACAACTGGCCGCTTGTAAACACCGGTAGCCATTTGTACCGTCGCGACACGCACTTGACCGTCTCCGCCGGGATGCAATTCGAGAACCCGACTGACTGGCCATTTCAAAGGTGATTGGATGTGATCACTCGTTATGATAACCAAATCATTTAATTTGATATTTGGAGACGAATCAGCCCACTTGTGTCGCTGTTGTAGCGTATGCAAATACTCTATAGAATACCGTTTCCAAAAATCATTATGTAGTTTTTGGATTAGTTGCCATCTCGAGAGCCGATTTAGGGGAACCTCGGACAAATCTGACTCCGGAATTTCTGAATTAAGGGGTTCAAGGGTCAAAAAATGCCCAGGGGTAAGAGGTTGAAGATCGTGTGGGTCTGAAGAGGCAGGAGATAAAGGGCGACTATTAAGTACAGCTTCTATGCGACAGGTAAGGGTAGACATTTCCATGATGGACAACTTCTGCTCGCCGACAACTCGAACAAAGTGAGTTTTAAAACTTTTGACGCCAGCTTCTGCCAGGCCATTGAAATGTGGACTGAGAGGAGGTCCCAGATGCCAACGAATAGAAAGTCTGATGGACGCACTTCTTGCGTTATCAAGTAATTGGTCACGAAACCCTATAAAATTACTGCCCTGATCTGACCAGCATTGCGTCACGCTTCCACGTCTGGAAATGAATCGATGGAATGCACCTACAAACCCTTCGGTGGACAGTTCCATGGTTAATTCCAAATGCACGCAATGTGTGGCCGTACAGACAAACACACAGACATACGATTTGAAAGCTTTACAACCACGGTAACGATGAGGAATCACAAAGAAAGGTCCACAAAAGTCGATAGCTACACTCGAAAAAGGTTTAAGTTGATTGATTCGATGAGCGGGAAGTGAACTCATTATGGGCGGTCTATAGGGTTTAGGGTTGATTCTAAAACATTGCAAACACTTGGATATGGTTCTTTGAATTGCCCGTCTGGCAGATAATATCCAAAATTGCTGTAAAAGCAGATTATGTAATGTTTTAAACCCAGGATGAAGGTATTGTCGATGAGTGGACTCGATAAGAAGAGTAGTTAAACGATGTACTACTAACTCGAAAGTAAGACGGGGTGTTTTGCAGAATAAGACAAAAGGTCAGATTTTTGTAATCTGCCACCGACTCTAATGATATTATTTTCATCAAGAAAAGGTGAAAGTTTTCGAAAAGGTTTCGGTATTGGTTTATCCTTAGATAACGCGGAAAAAAGCTCAGAAAAGCAAGAACCTTAAACGCGTTTGATAAGAAGGTGTAACGCACTTTGCATCTCACCGGTGGTAGGAAAAACAATATTTTCAAAAATAATTTTTTGGTCCGGTGGCTTAGTGGGTTTTTGATAGGAATGGTTTTGAAAAAGGTTAACTATTCGAAGGACATAACAAATGATACGTTGAATTTTTGATATAGATGAATATTTGATAAGAAGCTGATCTAAGAAGTTAACGTCAATTATCGCATTGCAACAGACCTTTGGCTTTTCCTCCAGATTAATATCTCCGAAATCAATCGGCATTTTTTATTTATGAAAATCGGGCCATTCGTTTTCGGGAGACCACAAAAACGACGGTGCGTTCCACCACATGTCATGTGAAATGAGCTGTGAAGGGGTGGCCCCTCGTGACGCAATATCGGCTGCATTTAAAGCAGAAGGAATGTAGCGCCATGAGTTTGAGGGAATGATTTCTTGGATTCTACTGACTCGATTTCCAACAAAGGTTTGCCAGCGATTAGGAGGGGATGAAAGCCAGTGCAATACGACTTGCGAATCGCAGAAAGTAACGATATTTGTAAAAGTTATTTTTCCTTCATAGCTAGATTAGACGAAGTCAATTAATTCGCTTAAAAGAAATGCGCCTAGGAGTTCTAGCCTAGCCAAAGTTTGTGAATTTATAGGCGCGACCCTAGATTTTGCAGATATTGTAACGTGTCATTTTTACGTTTAAGGCAACGTTACATATTTGTTTATTTAGGTAAATAATCATCTCGTCTTTCTGTACACAAATTAAGGGTATTTTATAGAGCTAGGTTTGGAGGTTATATAGTGTCTAGGAAGTTACCTTAAAAGGAGGCATTCCATCGAATTACTGTGGACACTACGCACATCGCATTATCTGGACATCGTAATTGGAATTTAAGATCACAGTTCTTTAAAAATCACATAAAAACTTTCGATTGTTTTGTTTATCTGCACTTCGTAATTCTCTTTGACGTTTATGAAATTAAACAGCTGGGGAATGGCGGCGTTGCCGCATCACAAATGGTTTCAGTAACAGGAAGGAAACATTTAGATGAACATTTCATTCCCTTACGTTTATTCTCGAGGATATTGGGACAATCCGAACCTCATAGCTAGTTGTGATAGCACGAAAACATATTTAGGTCCACGGTTTGACCAGTAACAACCGAGGCTCCGCCCACTTTGATATCTTTATTAATTTGATAAAGAGAAGATAAAATAAATACGAGTTATGCACTTTCGTAAATGGAAGATAAACGTGGAATAAAAACCAGGACTAAAAGAGTAAACAAAATCGTATTTTTATATTATATAAATTTATATATAATCATAGTTATGTAAAGTTAATAACTAGCTCAGTTAGTCGGATTGAAGGGTTTGTAGGGCTGGCTAGTGGTGAGCAAACTTAACATCTGAACACTCTTGTGCCGAGTTTAAGCAGTAGTTCAGTGTGTATTTTTAGGTTCAGGTTCAGAAACAACTTTATTAATGTGGAAATGTTTTACAAGAATGGCGTCAAACCATATGAATCTTAGAGAAAACATATATAAAGAGCAAAGGAAACTTTTGACTAAAACTGTAACTAAAATACAACGAAATTCTACACTTAGTACAGCTTTACTCATATGGGAATTGGTTGAGTGTTCGAATATTCCTGGGTTTGATGCAAGCTCTGATCTCCAGTAATTGATTTTACAGTTGATGGTTTCAATGCTGAGCTTCTTACAGTCCGTCTGGTTATTTTCCTCCTACTTGATATGTTGGCAGGGGTCGGGTAGGCAAATGTTCGGTCTATGTATGGAGGGTGTCTCGACGTCCTTGTTATAAAAATTTCAACCGTGGAAATAGATCCGACAACATCTCAGTGTGCGTTTTACGTGTTTCCTATCCCCTTGGTCGGTGCTGCCCCCTATATACCGGTACGAAACTATTTATGTATTTCCTCATTGGTTAGTTTGAAAACCGCGGGTTTTTCTTCCAGTCTTGCAACCGAAGTTGGATATTTTTTGGCGAAAAAGTTTTTTTTTATAAATAGGTTTGCATCCTTTATTTGAATTTAACCGGGAAGATTAGGTTGGTATTGCGTTTTGCTATCCCCACCACATTTATGAAGCGGTTTCCGGCGGCTTCCGTATTCTTGTGTTCTCGACAAAGTGCTGGTCTCTTGGCTAACGAATTTTGGCTGGGTCGGCAACAGGTCTCTGGGATCGCCATTGTTTTTGGTTAGTGGCACTGCAAAAACTGCAGGTTCTGTCCCAGAGACTGTGAGGAGTGAGTCCGTCGTGTCTAGGCGAAATCTAGAGTGACGCTCGCACCCTGTTGAAGGGGATTTAAGTCGGCCTACGCCGTTTCTACGGAAAGAGCAGTGTACCGTCCATTCCATCGACGGGACAGTTGTGCTGGTGGAACGAGGTTCTGTTCCATCGACGAGCCAGTTGTAACCCTGGGAAAGGGTTTCTACGCTCGGGCAAAGATCCAGCACACTTTCCGAAACCATGTGCTGCCCTAGTACCATGTGCTAGTTAGTCAGCAGGGGAGACGCGGCAGAACTGGGACCGGTGGAGTAGTGGAAGATGTCTGGAAACAGGTTCACAAAATAAAACAACATATTGTTCAATTAACCAACAACTTAAAAACTAATCAAGGACCAAGGTAGGAGTCATTTCATGCAAGCAACCATAATTTTCCCTATAATTTATTTTATTAAGTACAACTTTGAAATTCTTGTAAACGCAAGATAAGGTATGACGTCATAGCCCCAATGTTGCGGTATATTTAAGATAATTTTTCTGTGAAACCTAAAGTGCTTTGCTATTTTGGCCCTTGTTTTCATCCATTTCATTTATTTTTTTATGTTTCTGGTAATTTTGTCCAACTTTGCCATTAAAATGAACAAGATGAACTAAATTTTTGTGTTATTTGTACAATCCCAATGACCAACTTTGCAGAGACAAAAAGAGAGATGAGGTTATATTTTTTTAGCGGTTTCCTTACAATGTTCTACTTCATGGGGTGGATCTCGGACTGGGTTGCTGTCTGTCTCATTCTACCCAACGTAAAATGATGACAGCAGATATTTGGTCCCGATCTCCCCTATGATGGGAATGATTTTGTAAGTGTATATTTCTTTTTTAATCGTTTATATAACTGAGTCTCACACTACTGACTCAGATGTAGGTATACTATGACCTGTTAAAGGAGTCCATCTACCTGTAAAGTGCTTCTATTTTTGTCATCTTAATTCAATCTTTTAGAATTTTATTCTGTTTATTAGTCAATTTTTTGTTTTTTTAATTACACAAATACTCTGGAAGCCTCGGAAGTAGGTAGAATTTCATTGTTTGGCTACAACGTTTGGGTTGAACTGTATTTTATTTAAGAACTTCTTTGTAAAACATTGGTATTAAATAATGTGGCGCACTTAAAATTTTCTTATTTCTGAACCCCCCCTTCTCCACTGTATAAAAGTTACTGGGCATATCAATGTTTTACCTAGCTGGAAAATACAGTTCTGCTTCCAGATATTTGTTTAATTATTCAGTGGTTTTGTTGTGTCACAAGTTGGCAAATTGTCATTATTCTAATTACAGTGTCACAGAATGGCGACAGCGTCTTTAAGCTGCCACAAATGTCATACAACGCATTTTAATAGGCCACAATATGAGAGAAACAGATATATTGTTTTCCTCTTCTACACGAAAATATTCGACGCCTGCGTAGCCTCGAATTGAGGCGTCACAGAAGCCGATGATTTGACAGGTATTGATTTTTGACAGTTTGATTTGTCGGGGTAATTGAAAATTGGAAAGAAGCGGGAATTCAGAACGAAGTTTGTTCCAAGAGTCGATGATAGAAGAATCTGGTTCTTCGTCCCAGCCTATTTTCGATATCCACAACTGTTGCAAAATAAATTTTGCTTGTAGCAACAAGGGACAAAGAAAACCTAAGGGATCGAAGATTGTTCCTATGATAGATAAAATAGAATGTTTAGTTGGGGGTTTGTCCTTCATTCGGCATTGATAAGAAAAAATGTCGTTTTTTGGATGCCATTGAAGTCCTAAAACTTTGATAAAGTGGGGTTCCTCCTTGTCAAAAGAGAGAGGCATTTGACGATCGGATTCTGGCAATGTTGCCAATAACTCAGGACAATTGCTTGCCCATTTTTTAAGTTCAAATCCTCCCGACTTCAACAAAGCATTGAGTTCCGTTTGAAGGGAAAGAGCTTCAGAAAGCGAAGGGCTAGTTCCCAAGATATCGTCGATATAGATTGACGTTTTTAGAACAGTACTAGCCATAGGAAAACGTTCCTTTTCTCTCTCTGCCAGCTCATTTAATGTACGCATGGCTAGAAAAGGTGAGCATGTCATGCCAAAAGTGACAGTAGAAAGTTCCCACACTGAAAGTGGGTCCTGTGGAGAAAACCTCCATCCTTTGATAAGGACGGTGATAAGGACTTGACGGAACATCTGTTTGATATCAGCAATGTAGGCAATAGGATTAAGACGAAACGTAAGGAGTAAAGAAGCAATATATTTTTGAAGTTTCGGTGCAGATAACGTGTCATTGAGACTAATATTCTTTGGGGTGACTGCCGAACAATCCCAGACTACCCTTAATTTTGTACTTAAGCTTTCCGGCTTTATTACGCAATGATGTGCCAAAAAATATGATACGTCGACTTTTGGTTGACTAGGTAAAACTAAACTCATATGATTAGAATCGATATAGTCTTGCATGAAACTTGAATAGGCAGTGTACAGATCAGGATTTTTGATTAATCTATTTTCTAGAAGTAAAAATCTACGATAAGCTTGCGGATAAGTATTTCCTAGGTCAGGGTTTATTTTATCTTTAAACGGAAGATCTACCATGAATCTACCGCTCGGTTGCCGTACGACACTCGCAGTAAAAATTGATTCCGCTTGTTTTTCTTCCTTTGATAAGATTTGTTTTTTAGGCAAATGTTCGATTTCCCAAAACCTAGGGATAATGACCTCTAACGGAGGTGAATGACTCGTTAAAAAACAACTGGTTCGTTCCGTAAGACTACCTACTTCGTCCATGACGATCCAGCCAAAGATGGTTTCAAGGGCTGAAGGTTGCCCTATTTGTCCAATAACCCTGCCCTACTTGAATATCTGTGCGAATAGCTCGCAACCAATAACTAGGTCCACAGGTCCAGATTTGAAATAAGATGGGTCGGCAAGTTTAAGGTTTTCCAAGTGTTTTCACTGATTATCGTTCAAAGTGAATGTAGGCATGTTGGAACATAGTTGTGGAACGACAATTGCTTCGAAATTAAGTAAAGGAGTGACCTGTCCTTGTGGCTTAATGTACCATTGAACGAGCCCTTTGGAAGTAAAAGAAGACATTTGATTTAATCCGAATATTTCAGTGGTGTAACTTCGCCTAGATTAAGACGCTGAATACACTTTTCACTGATGAATCCTGTCTGTGATCCAGAATCAAGCAGTGCCCTTACAGGTTGAAAACTTCCGCAACCGTCCATAACATCTATTATGGCGGTGCATAAAAGAAAGGTACCTGAAGGTCCTGAGGTATTTAATGACACATGAAGATTATTGACAGGTGGTGTGTGAATGACAGGACTAGTATCTTGGCTTCCAGACACTTTATTATTTTCTAAGATATGAGTTAAAGTGTGGTGCCTTTTACTATTGCAAGTCCTGCATGAATATTTTGATTTGTACGTATCTACCCCATGCGAGGGATGAAAATACGCTAGACATAATTTTCTCTGCTTGACGAAAGATAGGCGATCGATAGGCGAGAGGTCAAGAAATGTTTGACATTTCGAAAGCACGTGACCTTGATTACACCGGAAACATTTTATTCCCGTACTTGAATTAGTTGAGGTGCCAGCCAGTCCTATAAAAGGCGAATGGGATGATTTATAGGTAGGCTTTTGCCCAAACTGATTTTGCATAGAATTTGAATTTTGATAGGTAGGCTTTTGCCCAAACTGATTTTGCATAGAATTTGATTTTTGATAGGTAGGCACCTTTTTGGGTGCTGTTGATTGAGGAAGTGATTCCAAACCTTTACATATTTTTTCTAGAAATTGAAAAAGTGACTGAAAAGTGGGAATTTCGGTATTAGTATTGGCGTGACTCATTTCGAAATTTGAACGCGTCGGAATATCCAATTTTTCTAACAAAATGAAAAAAATAATAAAGTCCCAACTGTAAACGTCAAAGCTAAGTGATTTTAAAATTTCTAGGGATTCTGAAAAGGTGTCAATTAAATTACGCAATTCTTTAGCTGACTCGTTTTTTAAGGTAGAGTTCATAATTGTGCTTAAAGCATCATTTGCGAGGTCTCGCTTGTTTTGATATCTATTGACTAATTTGTCGTAAGCAATTTTATAATTTTGATCAGATAAGCTAATCCCTGATATCAATTTTAAAGGCTCATCCTCGAGATATGAAAATAAATATTGAAGTTTTCGAACGTTACTTAGACTTTGATTTTGATCAATAATGTTATTAAAAAGATCGAAAAAGCTTGGCCATAATTTTTTATCACCTCGAAATATGGGAATACCTAACTCTTTGAGTTTTGGAGTTTTGTTTTGTCGAACATATGATCCCGAAAAGGATGGGGCCTCAACCGGAAATATTTCAGAGTAAACCCCTTTACACGCATGAAAATATTTACGAGCTTCTAAAAGGATCGCATCCTGCGTTTTAAACTCCTCGTCGTCCGAGTCGTCTATCAAAATAATGACATCATTATGTGCCAGCATGCATTTATCGAAGGTTTCATCCAAATCGGAATACCTCACTTGAAACTCGTTTCTCGCTTTTGCGTCCGTTGCCGCGGTCTGTGAAAACACATAACACTCGGTGATCGCAGATAAAAAACCCTTGCGTTTTTGCACGGCTTTTTTGATAGACATGATTTTACCTTTGAAATGACGAAATTGTCGGTAAATATACAATTAACGCTAAATTAATGCTTCTGAAATAGAAAAATGACGAATTGTCGAAAATATGCACTAATTTATCGCAATTGATGAAAATTGTTTTAAATATCGAAATGATATGGAACACATCTAATCACAGAAATGTCGGTAAATATACAATTAACGCTAAATTAATGCTTCTGAAATAGAAAAATGACGAATTGTCGAAAATATGCACTAATTTATCGCAATTGATGAAAATTGTTTTAAATATCGAAATGATATGGAACACATCTATTCACTGAAATTGTGCTTGTTTGTTTTGATTGCTTCTCGATTTTTGTTTACTGAATGACCACGCGGCAGACCCTGCGTTACCATAGCAGCGGACCGAAAACAGGTGAACTGCGCCGATACCGAAGGTCGAGCGAAACTCTCTCTCGGTTCAATATGATTGGCAAAATTCAAGGCCGTATGATCTCCGCGAAAATGTGAAAATGAAAATGGCCGACTTATTAATACCGTCGTATGGAGTAAATTTAAATAATTCGGGTCGAAGGAACACTTATGTTTGCCCGCAGGTAGAAAAACGATAACTGCAGTGGACTGTATATATTTTAATTAAGGAAAGCGCGAACAAACATAAATATATTGATATGAAATCACGAAATAATTAAGGTCCATAGGTTAATTGTTGGTACCACACAACGGAAATCAGAAACAAAGCACTCACCAGTTTGCAGCCAATTTCTCCACGTTCCAAGGGGCCCCTGTCTTGATCTAATGATGGCACCACGTAGCTGAAGGGCTGAAGTTTCTAGTTCTATGCTTCAGTACACCAAAATCGAGCACTTTCCAGTGTAGAAATTTGTAAATGTTGGAGAAAGTAAATTAACACGCCATTTTCTCGAGGCGGTAGAAAAAGGATCTCACTGATTGTTGGTGCGCATGTCGAAATGCGCAAAAAATGTACTCTGTCCGTCATTCAATTGTGTGGTTTTAAAATTTACAAACAACCGCGAAATTTAGCGGGAGCTAACAATAACTTTCCAACTATAACACCAATTTTACCAAAGCAAAGAGTAGTTGGCAGGGATTGATTGATCGGACATTTGTGTAAAAGTATATTTTTGTCCACCATCCTGACCCTTGAGAGAGGCTTGTTTATTCTTAAGTTGGAAATGTGTGGAAATTTTGGACATTTTTTTTGTTTGTAGAAAAGCTCTATCTTTGTTAAGCACAACGAGATCTGAATCGTTAAAAACGATTTCAGTCCCTAAAAACTGATTTTTTCTTCAACTATATTGTTTTACAGGTTGTAACGATTGTCTTCTAAATCCTGTCTTCCTCATAAATAAATTTTTGCCGAACCGATTTTAATAAAATATAAAGTGGAACAGATTGATTGCTTTTAAAAGATCACTATTAAAATTTGCCGTCATTGTAAAATCCAAAATGGCGGACATAAAAACTTTACTTTTAAAAAAGGCTGTTTATTCTTATATTTTTTGAAAATTTTTTGATTTTTTTCGGAAAAGTTTTACAGATTATGCGATTGCCTTGCCATTTCTATGTGCATTAATTTCCTCATAAATTCATTATTACTAAACCGACAATAAAATAAAAAGCATCATGGCGAAATTCTCCGCCAACTCTAAATATAATATGGCTTACTAAATCGAATTTGACCCTCCATAAAGGATAGTTGTTTCTTATATTACGAGAAATTTTTCGACCCTTTCTTGAATATATTTATAAGATCCACCACTCACAACGAGGTACTAATCATATAAAAATAAATCCTCACAACATACAAAGAAATGATCATTCCAAGAAGGACAAACTTGACTTTTTTCCAACATCTTGGATTTAAAAATGTAGGAAAATTTCAATAGTTTTGTTCAAAGAGCAATATTTCTTTTTTTATTATTGAAATCGGTTCAGTGAATTTATAAGGAAATTATTGCAGACAGAATTTAAAGCAACAGTTGGAATAACAATTATTTAAAGAACCACTAAACGAATTTTATAGATTTTATAGAATAAAAGATTAATTAATTTATGAGGAAATGATACTTGATTAAGTATCAAGGAAAATATGTAATTTTTTGAGACCGTGAGTCTGTCGCAAAAATGCACTAAAATTTGTTAATAAACTAATTTGCGAAGCAAATTTGTGATACGGATGTTTTCGCGTAGCGAAAATCATCCGTATGTTATTGGTTTGGCGTTGCTCTTCATAGCAGGCATTAAAAAATTCCATGGAGTCTTTTATTGTGGACATTTTCTCCTTGATTCCCGAAAATTCCTGTCTAAGGCCAGCAATTTCTGACTTCGAGCAATAAATCTCGAAGATCCACATTTTCATTTTGGCTGCTTTGGGTCTGAGCTATGGTTGATTTACGCGCGTTCTTCGTTATTGAACTGCCGTCTGGTGCCGCGTTATTAGGAAATATCTACTGCCTTTTACAGCGGTTACAATGCCATAGTTTATTGCTTTCCCGTAGGACCCTTGCTTAAAGTTCCGATAACTTGGCACATTCCAAGTGATAGTACCCGCTGCAAGTTTCGCATTGAGCTTTTGTGTCATTCGGTATTACCTGTTGACAGCCACCGCACACTATTTTTTTAGAGCGCCGAGTTTGCACCCCTTTGCCACTCATTTGTAGATCACAATATATGTCACGATCAGAGTAAGATTCTATTAAACACCCACCTTTTAAATGTGAAATAACTTGTACTTTCTTGCATAAAAGCGTCACATTTATGTTTCGACAATTTACCGCGAGATGGCGATGTGACTCTTTTATTTTGTCCAGTTTAGACTTTATAACAGCGTGAACGTGGAGTTTCATCCTGAAAAGAGTCACATTTCGAGTTGTGAAGGTTTTTGTGTGAACTATTGGTTAAATCTGACCCATATAACAAGTAAAATACTGTTCTTTTTTGTGTTGTGACTGTTTTTTTGAATTGTTCAACTTTAAAAGTGATTTCGTCTAGTGCATAATACCGTTACATTTTGAGTTTTGCCTGTTTATTTGAAAACGTAAGTACGATTTTCTGAATTATACTGTTCTATTTTTAAGATATGACTGTTTTTTAGAAGCACTACATACGATTTGAGTTTTGGTGATTGAACAAGTTTCCCAACTTGCTTTGTTCTTTGTAAATAATTAAATTTTCGCTTAAAATTAGAGAAGCAATTTTTCTTAGTTTTTAAATATATTTGGGTTACATTTTATACGCATTGTTAGCGTTTTAAGAATATTATTTTGATTTATTTTACGCTATATTTTTCCACATTTTTAAATTTAAAACTCGCGCGCTTTTCGTCAGCAATGAAGGCTTTGACATTAGCGGCTGCATTAGAACAATGCAACGAGAACTTCCATCGTCAGTAAAAAACGACACAACTACGCGCCTCGTGAGAAGAACAACGCAACGCAAGTAACTTCTCTTAAAATTGTGGAAACTATTAATATTTCGCTTTAGTTTCTTAGATATTAGTGTCTGGTGCATTTAGAACTGTTGAGCAATGGAAAGAATGGAACTTCTGGTGTAATTGGGCTGGCCAGCCAGGTAGCGTCACAGAACATTAAATGGTAAGTCGTTATTTGATAATTTGTCATTGCTGCGCTTTTTTTTGGTAATAAAGTTTTTAGGTCCCTTTTTTCCCTGTTGGAGCCCTGTGAAAAGACATAGTCCCTCTTAACTCCCCACGTTTTTCTCGAGTGGTCCTTCGGTTTATTTTATTTTCTACAGAAGGCCTAACCTCACCAATCATGTTTTTTCTTCTAGTTATGACACTTTTTTAGAATTATTCACGAATATGTTCTTGATTGTAACTCTTTACTCTTTCTGATATTTATTTATTTCTTTGCAGCAAACGCAGGTGTCCTCAGTGTGCAAAGTTCGTCGAGCTCACGAACACGCAGAATTATGTCTCTCGCAATGGAAAATAAGCCAGAGCGTAATGTGCCAGAACACAATGCACCAGAAAAAAAATGCAGTATCGTATTCAGGTCAGCTATGGTATTGAATATTAAATAATTGCATGCCTGCAAATTTATAAACAATAAAAATCTAACTCCCCCACTTTTCATGAAATGTCGTGTGTGTCTGCGCGCGTACATGAGTGCAAGTATGTTTGTGCGTGCATGTGTGCGAGTATGTTTGTGTGTGTGTGTGTTGATCTTGTATGTAGAAAAATCTTGTGACTCAACATTTTTTCAATACAGCTCAGAATAATATTTTTTTTATTATTTATAATATTTTGAAATCAAATAAATGTATTAGCAGGGTATTTCCTTCTATAATTTTTGGAATAACAATATCTTACTCGTGATACCGACAAACATGACAATACAAATACAAAAAAGCTTTTCTACTAAACTTGGCAAAATTTTATCAATTTAACTATAATAATGTTTCTTTGATTTCAGATTACATAAACAAAATATCAGAAATACAGCTCGTAGAAGAGAAAAATGCTGCGCTTGATATTGATGATGATACAAACCGTGATGGTCACACTTAATGATGATAATACGCCTAGTACATCATTCTCTTATTTTGAATTTTCACCAGAACTGAAAAACAAAGTACAAATGTCGGACTTAGTTAGCGACAATGATGATGATTCGATAAAGGACCCAGACTAGGAGACAGATTCTAGTAGTTCTAGGTCGTCCTCTTCTAGATCAAGTTCTTCTTGTTCCACCTCAAGTATGTAGTAGTGATAGCTCAAATTGCAGTGGTTCCTTGTCGAATCCAAATGAGGCCCGGTAGGTCAAGAACCATCAGACACTAAAGCAGCAAACACTCAACCAGATAGAACTCAGGTAGCAGAAATTCAACTTGCGGACTCCCATGCAACAGGCACTCAAGAATCAGATATGCAACTTGCAGACACTTTAGCAGCCAGCAATCAAGCACCAAACACTCAAGCAGCAGGACCTCCAAAAGTAGATAATCAAGTAGTAGACATTCAAGCAGCAAACACTCAAGCACCAAACAACCAAATTGACTACCATAGAAATAGAAGCGAGTGGCAATGACAGAAGAATGGTTAAGTAACAAAGCCAAGAAATTACGGAACTTCGGCCAAGCATATATCTCAAGATCTAAATCACATAAACGTGTTAAAGCCAGAAGTATCAGACCTCCTTGTGGGGAGAAATGACGGCTGAAATGCTCCAACAAAATAGATAAAAAGACAAGGAAAGATATTTTTCAAAAATATTGGGGTCTGGAAGATATTAATAGACAGAGAGATTAAATCCACAAATGCATGAAACCAGTCAAACCCTCGTACAGATATAGCAGTGCTCAACAGCCTAGTACATAGTCAGAACGAAGGAGATTCTGTCCACTCAACTGTTGAGAAAGCTGTAAAGAAAAGTCTAAGATCTGGTCCTATCTACGTTCTAAGTCAGTATGCACAAATCATTCGTACAGCAAGAAAAAAGAAAGAGCGCTACCATGTAAATAAACTCGGTTAACTAGATTTCTATTCACTTAAATCATTGTGTGACGATATAGGCATGACAGGTTTCAAATCTTTGAAGACTACTGAAGTAAAAGTTTTTAAATTGAACCAAGAAAACCCTACAAAACATCGTATAAAGATGAAGAGTTTAAGCAAGTAGACCTATGCCGAAGAAAAAAAAATGTCATTCCAAATACTTTACAACGTGCTTACAAAAGTGTACTTAGAATTAAGGAGAATAAGAAAAAAGAACTTTTGAATTTATTAGAGAATAATCACATTCCCAGTTGTTATTCAGCATTTTATAACTTGTAAAAATAAATACAAAGTTTCTTCTTTATTTGTGTTATTTTTTATATTATTTACCATCCTGCATGACATCCTGATTTACAACGTCATGATGCCTTGTTCTAAAAAAGTGTCACAATATCGGGTATTTCTCTTTTTTTTACTAAAACGACATTTTTTCTGAAACGTACTGCACCAATTACATTGAGTTCGGTTCATTCAATAGGTTCCTGTTGATATAAAATAAAATGTTAGCTCGTTATTTGTCATGTAAGTGAAACAATGTTTTTGAATTGTGACTATTTTTTAGCGAGGGTGCGACATATTACCAATGCCCCTGACTATTTGGAGTAAAAGTGAATTAAAACAATTGCAAATAGAACCCGAACAAATATGCTCACTCTGAATTTTATTTGGACCTAGATGGTATTTTACGACGTAAGCATTAAAGCAATGAGCGCAACGACCAAATATTTGCGCCTCAGTTAATACGGCAGAAATTGCTGCAAATGTATGCAATATATATGCAGCCAACCCAGGTCAAAAACGGACTCGAGAAAATATAAAGCAGAAGAAAGATGTCATTGGACTTAGTAGGACCTTTAGGTATAACGCAGAATAGTAATAAATACATGTTAACTTGTTAACTTGCATAGACCACCTTACGCGAGAAGACGAAGACGAAGTATGGGTTCAAAAAGAATTAATGACTTTTTGGAGAACCGGCCACTCCTTCAACAGGGCCTGCACGAACAAGTTCAGAGTAATAATAGTGAAAATTAGGAGGACCACATGCCCTCAGAAAGAGATAGTGTTTCGACGGATAGCGAACCTGAAGAACACAATGAACTTTAGCAAGAGCGAAGGACGCGCACCAGAGAAATAAAAACTCCAGTGCGTTTTCGTGACTATCAAATGTAAATTAATATAGTTATAAATTACCCAACTAGAGAGCCACCATATTAGATTTAAGTATATATATATATATATATATATATATATATATATATATATATATATATATATATATATATATATATATATATATATATGCTATTTGTTACAGGCTAAAAAGAAAGAAATCATATGAGAAAAGTGAAGAATCTAAGAGGCTCAGCATGTGGTTAAAAGTAGCTAGTCGCTTTCTAATGCTACAGATTGGTCAGGCGTTAATAGCCTATGATTGTCGTAATGCGTCTACCAATATCACTGCCATCTCTTTTAGAAACGTATTGAGCGTCACGGATTTCTGCAAGTACCGTGGAAGATGGATACGGCACATTTTTACGTCAAGTAGGAGCCTTGGAGTGTAAAAAAATTCATACCTATAGAGAATATCGCGGAAGTCACTTGTCCCTATAGTGCGGGCTACTGCCTAGATTATGCCATTGGAGAATCCACATGGGAAAAAGTGAAACCTCTAACCTGCAACCGGTTCGCTGTAGTCTACGAAGGGCCTTTTGCATTTATCCAAGAAAAAGCTAATCCAGGGCACAAATATATAGTAATCGAAGATCGACCTAAGGTGCTTGCAATTCAGTTACAAAAGAAAATTCTAAAGAGGTATAAACTAATTAGACAGAGCTTGCTAGAGTTTTAGAAATCGGGAATAAAAAAAATTAAGATATACTCCAAGTGAATACTGGATAATGTGGGGTCCCCCGACGGACCATTTATAAGAAAAAATGCCTTAACTAAGCTCATTACCCAAAGTCAATTAGTCTTGAAGTAAAGTGGTGAACTAAAAAAAGCAAAAGCTATTTTTTTTTCAATTTAAAACAATTTATGATGAATTAAGAAGTTAGTGATAAAAGACAGTTATTTTTTTTTTAAACTATCCATTGTGTAAGAAAAGACAGTTGAAACAAGTGATAAAAGACAATCAATTAAACATATACGAAAATATATATAAAACAATTAAGTATAAAATAACAATGATTTGGCTAATCACCTTCCTCTACTATGTAAGGATGATTCCAATTTGGGGGATAAAGAACTCCTATAGAAAGTGGCCTTGGACCACATATGGGAACTTAGAATGATGCATAAGCAAACCCATACGCCAGAACTATTTCCAATGTTGGCCATGTTAAATTTGTTGGCCAGTATCAACGCCCTACAAGGATAGGTGCCACCCTGCAGTTGTGCCTTGTCCGTCCGACCAGTGGCTACGTTATTCACACCGGCACAGTACTGGGCTGTATGGAGACGACTATACAATCTCAACTGCCAGTGGCGTATATAAGGGGGGGGGGAGCCTGGGGGGCCCGGGCCCCCCTCGAAGCTAAGATTTTTTTAGATATTTTCCACATATTTCCTGAATACAAACATAAAATAGCATAAAATACGGCCTCATGGGGTCTCAGGCCCCCCCCAAACTGCCTTGGGCCCACCCCGAAACTTTTTTCTATATACGCCAGTGTCAACTGCCATTGCCTGGCATGTTTGTATAATTTTCCATGTGCCAATACATTTCCTGGCCTAGTATCAGCCCCTTGGTCACCACCGGCCGAAGTGCCCCAGGATCCAAATAAGGGGCCAAGCGGATCCGCACCGATCTTGGCCAACTTATTAAATCAACAACCAGCACAGGTGGTACCTCAAGGTCCTGAGGATCCAGAACTTCCAATGAGCCCTCCATCACAGAATCACGAGCAAGAGGTTCCCGTCTTGCCGGCCCCAGTACCTGCCAGAAGCCCGTCGCCTACCCTGACAGATATAAGACTTGTCCGAACATTTTACGAAAGAGGACCACCCCCCAGCCCTGGCAGGGGGGTGGTTCACCCCCTTAAACGTGCTTTTTGACGGTTTTTTACTAATAACTCGAAAACAGTCAATTTTTGTAAAAATATTGTAAAAATCATTTTGCAAGCGGATAAAATTTCCTTTTTAACCATGTTCCTTAGTACCCTTAAAAGGCAGTGATGCACGTTCCATAGGCCTACGAAAAAAGGGGAAAATGTTTAAAATATGTTTTTTTGGCATTTTGTATCCTTAACAGATTGGTTTTTTTTAAAGTAGTATTTTTATTCAAAAACCCATTGTATACAGATAAATATTTAATAAGTTAGACATAACTTTTTAAAGTACCCGCCTTGAAATAAAAATAAATGTGTTTGTAGAAATCCTCAAATCAAACAAAAATTTTGAGCATTCATTTTTGTAACTCAGTAAATAATACTTAAGGTGAGTAAAAAGATATTTTTGATTAGTATTAACTTAAAACTTAATTTTCCGAGTTGAATTCATTTAAATTGGGAGGAGGGGGCATCCCTCCTCTCGCCCCCCTCAAAGGTGATCTTTTACAGTATTTTTCTAATTATATGCAAACTTTTAACTTAGTCAAAAACAATTAAGTAATAGTTATTGAGGCTGACCAAAAGTCGTCTCTAACTTTACATCAGTGGCGCACCTTTTATAGGCATTTAAATAAATGGGAGGTGGGGAAAAAACAATATTTTTTATTTTCTTGAATTTTATTGTGCTAGATGTCTGATTTTAAAACTTATTTTCAAAGCTGAAGAAATTTCCGTTACTATACAAAGTGGCCTTGGAAAACATATGGGAACTAAGAATGATGCATGAGCAAATCAATCAAACAAAAATTTTGAACATTTATTTTTGTAACTCAGTAAATTATACTTAAAGTAAGTAAAAAAATATTTTTGATTAGTATTAACTTAAAACTTAATTTTCCGAGTTAAATTAATTTAAATTGGGGGAGGGGGCATCCCTCCTCTCGCCCCCCTCAAAGGAGATGTTTTACAGTATTTTTCTAATTATTTGTAAACTTTTAACTTGGCCAAAAACAACTAAGTAATAGTTATTGAGGCTGACCAAAAGTCCTCTCTAACGATCTATAACACGCCCCCCTTACATCAGTGGCGCACCTGTTATAGGCATTTAAATAAATGAGAGGTTGTGGAAAAAACAATATATTTTAAATTTTCTTGAATTTTATTGTGCTGCATGTCTGGTTTTCAAACTTATTTTTAAAGCTGAAGAAATTTCCTTTCCAACGATGTATATCACTCCCCCCTTAAGGCATCGGTAGATCTAGCATAGACGCACCAAAAATGGTCAAATTTGGTATACACTTGAATCTTCATTTAAGACAACCATGTTGGAACAGTACTAATACACACACGGCGTTTAATGAGAGAAAAAAAGGAGTAAATTTTTAAAATTTAAGTAATTTTTAGTCGAAAAAATGTCGTTTCCATCAATGTACAACACTCCCTCGTAAGTACCAAAAATTGTTAAAATATCTAATCCTGAAAATTTTGGAGCAGCACTACGGATATACCTACAGTAGACTCCCCGAACATTTTGCGAGAATTCAACCCCCTCCTTCACTATTGGTTGAAGGGTGGTTCCCCAGATGTACAATAGTAATGTCCCAACTAATTTAATCGTAAAACGGAGTTTCTTTCGAAACATTTTCACGTAGGATTATAACATTGGTTTTGGGACACCAGTTACAGATGCCTGCTCACGATGTATTGAATTACAACAACGACAAAAAATTGATGATAGAAAAAAGAGTACATAAATTAAGAAGTAAAGCGTTTTATGATTTCTTGCGTGAAGAAAAGGATGGTATGTTGACATTTTCAATCCGAAAATCCCCGATCAAGTAGCATATTATAGTGGGCAACTGTACAATTTTTCTGCTGTAAAAGGAACATCACATTCTGCACTTACTAAAAATAACGTGTTTTTTTTACATGGTTGGAGCATGAATACCAGAAAAGCTCTAATGAGTATTCTACCTACTATCAGCTACTGACATGCAAAATATCAGAAAAATAAGACTTTGTGCAGACGGGTGTGGAGCACAGAACCGAAATTGGGTAATGGTTGGCATGTTGGTCTACTTTTTGGGCAAAATAGCTTTAGCTTCTCTAAAAGAGATTGAACTTATTTTTCCTGTAAGTTCCTTTTTTACCCTCAGATAGAGTGTTTGGTTGGATAGAGAGAAAATTTAAAAAATGCCTGGTATAACCCTAACAACTATATAGAACTTGAACTTGAAGAAAATGCTACCTTTATGAAATTAGAAGATTGCAACGTAAGGGACTGGAGAAAAACTGTTAAGAAGTGTTTTAAAGGAGTGCAGTCATGGCACTTTAAAATATCACAGTGTAAACGAATAATTCTTCAAAAATCAGGCCAGGGAAATGTGACAGTGCAAGGAGAAGAATATTATAGAAGTGACACCGGTAAGGCATTACCTCTATGGAAGCGTGGAAAGAATATCTCCAAGATGGTCATTCATGATCTACTTAAAGGGGTGCCAGTTAAGCCTGATAAGCTTAAAGACATTGAAACATTGTTGAAGTCTCACTTTGGTGATGAGTGAAGGCAAAATCCAAAATGTGACTTTTTTAAAATACTCTGCCAATCTATGGGCACCTAAGCTCACACTAGGTACTATAGTTATAGTGTGAGCTAATATAATCAAAAACTGAAATATATTTTATTCAACTCCAGACTCAATTACCTTTCGTTTGATACCACACAAGCCATGTTTTGACTTAAACTCAAATTTTTTTAATCTACCCCCCACCCTTTAAAAAAAAACTAAAATGTATTTTGTTTAACTCCAGACTCAATTACCTTTCGTTTGATATCACACACGCCATATTTTCACTTAAACTCTAATTTTTGACATCTACCCCCACCCTTTTTTTTTAAATAAACTAAAATTAATTTTTTTTAACTCCAGACTTAATTACCTTTCGTTTGATATCACACACGCCATATTTTCACATAAACTCTAATTTTTGGAATCTACCCCCACCCTTTTATTTGGCTTGCGTTCGGTGGATTTTGTTCTTTTTTAAATGGGACCATCACGGCCCAAGACCCAACTTAGGTACCAAATTTCATTAAAATCGGACAAGTGGTTTTTGAGTTATGCGGGTTGGTCGTTACAGACAGACATACAGACAGACAGACAGACAGACAGCAAAACAAAAAAGTTTCAAAATCATCTGAAACGCAAAGATATATAAAAATTTTTGAAATCGGAGCAACTTTTTTTTTCTCGAAAAAATTAGGATCACCATAGCTCACACTACTTATAGTATTAGTGTGAGCTAAAATGTCTGGAGCTTCAGGATAATATAAATTCAATTGAACCTGAACTAAACGCATATGAAGAAAATGAACTTTTGTGAATTTACTAAGGAATCCAAAGCACTTCAAATATAACTAATTAATAAATTTTTATTTTTTACTAGTCTTTTTGTTATAAAGTTTAGGTAGTTTTTGATATGCATATTGTCACGAAGGGCGCGTAACATAAAGTTAAATCAATATTTCCCGAATAATTAAAAAGGAACTTAATAAATTACTAGATGTATTAACTTTTTGGGACAACCTATAAGTCGATATAAATCGATTGACGTCAGTAACTATTATTGCAATTCGGCACAAATAGTTTATAAATTCGCGGGCAATGCATATTTCCGGGCTTTTTTGGTGACAGAGATTCGGGACCACTAAATACCGCGGGGCGAGGCGTCGCCTCGCGGAACTAAAGTTTCGGCTTTTTTCCTTATACTGAACGTTAAGACCGGGTGAGTGCGGGCGGTCACATCGAGTGACGTAATCGACTGACGACAATTTGGGCGTGAACTGGGGTTCCTAGATAACCAGCCGGCCGCAAATTCTGTTGTTTCCAGGTAAGTCCGGGTGTCGCCCCCTTAGCCAACTCCCCAACATTTGCTGTATTATTTATTCGGGTCTTAGTTTTATAATACATCTTTTAACCCCCTACAGGTGTTATTTAATCTGCATCCCTTAGTTTTTAAACAAAGATCTCCGTCGGCTCGAATCGAAATAACTCCGTTAGATCGATTTGACAGGCGCGGTATCATTAAAACAAATTGTTATTAACGAATAGTATTGGGGTTGTAAGGTAGTGGCTGGTAATTAACGACCGGGCAATACCTATAACCAACCCCAGGCCCCCTTATTCGTGACATGGTGGAGGCAAGCCGAGTTTAAAATACAAAGGGACGCAGGGGTTAAAA
The DNA here is from genome assembly GCA_963576565.1 of Aspidapion aeneum. Classification (NCBI taxonomy): domain Eukaryota; kingdom Metazoa; phylum Arthropoda; class Insecta; order Coleoptera; family Brentidae; genus Aspidapion; species Aspidapion aeneum. The sequence goes on from OY755038.1 coordinate 90,782,037, forward strand.
TTTGTAAGGGAAAAAAGTCAATTAGAAAGTGGGTTTTTTTTTAGTTTTCTTAAATACACGTAGTCCAAAATTATTTTTTTCGCAATTCAACAACTAGCGGGGATTAAAGAGAAAAAGAGCAAGGTAGTTGGCCAAGGGCACCATCCTAGTGACTAATAATTTGTGTTTGTGTCGCCCAAATAGCTTTAAAAAATAAAATAAAAAATATTACGGGGGCTCGTAAAGCCACATAATAAAAACAAGCAGTGACAAACAAATAACAGACGGTTTTTTTTGCTTACTCGACAGAACCGGGTTGTTAAGCGCGCGTATGCGAAGTTCTATTCTTACATTTGTATACAGAGTGATCGAAATTACTTTCGGCCTGATAACTTTCGAAAGGAGGACCACAGGCGAGAGAAAATTTTGATCGTGTATATTTAAATTAAGAGTAGGATAGGAGGAAAAACAAGCAGTGACAAACAAATAACAGACGGTTTTTTCGCTTACTCGACAGAACCGGGTTGTTAGGCGCGCGTATGCGAAGTTCTATTCTTACATTTGTATACAGAGTGATCGAAATTACTTTCGGCCTGATAACTTTCGAAAGGAGGACCACAGGCGAGAGAAAATTTTGATCGTGTATATTTAAATTGAGAGTGGGATAGGAGGAAAAACAAGCAGTGACAAACAAATAACAGACGGTTTTTTCGCTTACTCGACAGAACCGGGTTGTTAGGCGCGCGTATGCGAAGTTCTATTCTTACATTTGTATACAGAGTGATCGAAATTACTTTCGGCCTGATAACTTTCGAAAGGAGGACCACAGGCGAGAGAAAATTTTGATCGTGTATATTTAAATTGAGAGTGGGATAGGGCTCATCCTTACTGCAGCGAAAAGAGAGCGTACCAAAGTTCGTCAGGAATCAGAATACTAAAACGAAACTGAATCCTGGGGACGAGGCGGTATCTTTTCGCAGTAAGAAGGGTGGGTTGTTCGTATGCCGCGAAGGAAACCAGGGAAGAGAGTTAGGGAAGCGAAAAGACAAAGACGCGAGACGTTACAAAAATCGATCCCGCATTTTTTTGAGGACGGGATACCGATCAAACTCAATACCGAAGGGAGGCCCGTAACGCCAGATATTTCTTGGCAAGAGATCGAATTGGGTAATCCAACCGCGGGGGAAAATTCACAAAAGGCACAGACCAAAAACCAAGTGTATCCGAGAGACGAATTTTTAGGGCAACTTGAGAAAGAATATTTAGAGCTATTTGGGCCAGGATAACGAAACATCCAATAACCCTGACCAGGGCACCGTGAAGATATTTTGTTCTCATTACAAAAACCACGCTGGTTAGGCAAAAGACTTGATAAAAATAGTCGCGTTGATTACAGGGTAGATTAGAGGTCCACCTGACGAAATTGGTAGTCAGACGTAGGTAGAATAGCAATATAGTTCAAAGTTTTTTTTTAAGTTAACAAAATTGGTAAAGCCCGAGGCTTATTAGGCTGAACGCACGAAAACTGTCAAAAATTGGCAGCCAGGATAAGTACGGTGACAAAAAGTGGTAGTCAGACCGGAAAAAAAAGAGCAATAAATCGAATATACTCTACGTAAGAGAGGTAGTCATACAGGTTAGGTTAAAAACACAGAAGTTCAATTGAGCCATTATTAAACCAGCGATAGGGAAAAATTTTAAAAAGAGACGACAAAAGCGTAAACAGCGTGTTTTTTGGTGAAGAAACAAATATAATAATATTTTTCGAAAAAATCTAAACCCCACGACGCTACTGACTTTATAAAATAGGAAAAGAAAGTTAAACATGTTAAACAAAGTACCAAAGGAAATACGCAACCGATTGCATAAATAATATTAGTAGGTAATTGTTAAAACGGAAAAAAGCGATCTGGTTACAATAACGTTACGAATTCAAAAAATCAAAGCTGTACTATCTTTAAAGGTTATCGACCCAGATGAAAGGGCCATCGCTTTAAAAAGCTACCGTTGAAAAAGCAAAATTTAATATTTTAGTCTTTTATTAATATAAAAATTCCAAAAAAGTTGTTTTTCTTTGACTTCTCTCTTAGTCAGCCATTGGCAGAAAATATTGGAGTTGGGGAGTTTACGCACAAAGCACACGAGCCTAGAAAAATTAATTATTTTTATCTTTAATCAACAGGAAAAGTTTAGATATTTATCTTTTCTTTGGTTTTTTTGGTCAGGGACTTGGAAAGAACATTAGAGTTGGGGAGTTTTACGCACAAAGCACACGAGCCTAGAAAAGTCAATTATTTTTTTTCTTTAATCAACAGAAAAAGTTTAGATAGTTATTGGTTCTTTGTTTTTTCTTGGTCAGTCAATTGAAGAAAATATTGGAGTTGGGGAGTTTACGCACAAAGCACACGAGCCTAGAAAAATTAATTATTTTTTCTTTAATCAACAGAAAAAGTTTAGATATTTATCTTTTCTTTGGTTTTTTAAGTCAGGCAATTGAAGAAAATATTGGAGTTGGGGAGTTTTACGCACAAAGCACACGAGCCTAGAAAAGTCAATTATTTTTTTTCTTTAATCAACAGAAAAAGTTTAGATAGTTATTGGTTCTTTGTTTTTTCTTGGTCAGTCAATTGAAGAAAATATTGGAGTTGGAGAGTTTACGCACAAAGCACACGAGCCGAGAAAAATTAATTATATTTTTCGCTAATCAACAGAAAAAGTTTAGATATTTATCTTTTCTTGGGTTTTTTTTGGTCAGGCAATTGGAGAGAATATTGGAGTTGGGGAGCTCTACACACAAAGTACACGAACCCAGAGCAAAATTAATTATTTTTTATCTTTAATCAACCGAAAAAGTTTAGATAGTTATTGGTTCTTTGTTTTTTCTTGGTCAGTTAATTGAAGAGAACATTGGAGTTGGGGAGTTTCACGCACAAAGCACACGAGCCTAGAAAAATTGATTATTTTTTTCGTTAATCAACAGAAAAAGTTTAGATATTTGTCTTTTCTTTGGTTTTTTTGGTCAGGCAATTGGAGAGAATATTGGAGTTGGGGAGTTCTACACACAAAGTACACGAACCCACAGCAAAATTAATTATTTTTTATCTTTAATCAACAGAAAAAGTTTAGATATTTATCTTTTCTTTGGTTTTTTAAGTCAGGCAATGGAAGAAAATATTGGAGTTGGGGAGTTTTACGCACAAAGCACACGAGCCTAGAAAAGTCAATTATTTTTTTTCTTTAATCAACAGAAAAAGTTTAGATAGTTATTGGTTCTTTGTTTTTTTCTTGGTCAGTCAATTGAAGAGAATATTGGAGTTGGGGAGTTTTACGCACAAAGCGTACGAGCCTAGAGCAAAGTTAATTATTTTTTCTTTAATCAACAGAAAAAGTTTAGATATTAATTTTTTCTTTGTTTTTTTTTCTTGGTCAGTCAATTGAAGAAAATATGGGAGTTGGGGAAGTTTTACGCACGAAGCACATGAACATAGAGCAAAATTGATTATTTTTGTCTTTAATCAACAGAAAAAGTCTAGATATTGTTTTTTTCTTTTTTGTTTTTTTTCTTAATCAATCAACTAGGGAGAATACCGGAGTTGAGGAGTTCTAGCACAGATAACACAAACAAAAAGTATATTTTAGTCCTAAATCAATATAAAAAATAAATAAAAATTGTTCAGCGAGGTCTAAAATAAATTAAAAACGACAAAAATAAAATAGCTGTCAAAAGAATTGGTAACACGAAAAAATCAGTAGCGTCTAAGGTAGTAAACGTAGTAAATTATTTGTTTTGTTGAAACCGTGCAAATACCCAGGTCAGGGCGCAATATAACATATTTTCGCTTTTTGGGAAATTTTTAGGAAATAAACTAGAACTTATAAGGGTAATTTTTCTTTTTGGTAATAAAAAAGTCGAAAGATATTATAGGTCACGGTATTATATGTAAGGTTAAATAGTTTTGTTTTTGAGAGGCACCTAAAAGTAGAGTGTATAAAAATTATTATAACTAATAAACACCTTTTGAGCACCAGCAAGTTAATAGGACAAACCTCTAGTAGGTCGTAAATTGGCAAGAAACTAAAAATTTGTGGTTCTTAAGGAAAATATTTCAACAAAGTAAAAGACATAAAATGAGATTTTGCAAAAAGTGTCCCAAAATAACGAAAAATTAAAAATAATTGCTAGGGAAATTTGGGTTACACAAAAAGAAAAATTCAGTAGCGACCAAGGCGAGATTCACCAGGCCAAAGGACTAACACAATGTGGGATAATTTTTTTTTAGGAAGCGTGAAAGATAAGTTAATGCATCCTTAATTTTGCGGAAAAAATTAACTCAAAGACACATAGATAGGCTGAATATAGCGCTACTAACAGCTGATTAATAAACTGACAAGATAACAATTTTTGTTATTAAAAAGTCAAAAATTAGTTTTTTATGCGAATTAAGAAAAAAAGTGTTGCTTGTTACAAATAATTGTTGCCCACAGCTGTTACAAAGATTGAGTAATGAGTCTTTACAGCGAGTTGAGCTGGAAAAAAAAGCCCTTTTAGACATTGAGAAGTTACTTTGGGGCTAAAAAGTAAAAACATACATGTGTTTTTTCAAACCAATTGAACCTACAGGTACATATTTAAAGTAGTTGCAGAAAAAAGAGTCCTGAGGGAAAAACGGGACTTAAGAAGAAGAGAGGTAGACGAGAAACGGGGAGAACTCGGCCCGACAAAGCAAATAGTAAGCTATAAGGAGCCCAAAAGGAGCGTTTCCAAGCAACTGAAAAAATTTAGGAGGAAAGAAGGAATTCCCGAGGAAAAATCGGGACGCTTATTGCAAAAAATTGAGTTGAAGCAGTGGCAAAAGTTTCGCCGCAGCGAGCCAAAGATATTTTAAATACAGAAGATTTTAAAATAATACAGGTCCCAAAGTCTGGGATCAATAAACAAGAACACAGTGGTGTTCTACCATAAGAGGTCAAAAGTCATTTGGACCAATGGAGGCCTTAGGTGGTGTCAAAAAATACTAGGTACACGCATCCAGAAGGGAAGTGGACGAAATAAAGGGAATAGCAAAAGCTAGAGAATGGGCACCACCGAAAAAAGGGTTAAGGCAAGATGCAAAGATACAGGAAGGGACACATTTATCCTGAAAGAAGAAAGCAGGCGTCCGGTGAGATGCCAGAATTGCCGCCGAGGCACCTGTACAGCAGGTAATGTAAGGAGTAACTCCACGAAATATAGTCTACGGCAGGCAGTAGCGGAACTTTGGATGGGAGGAGAAACTAACAGAGCTAGTATGTTAGTTTCCGTATGACAGTTGTTCCCCAAGTCTTGCAGAAAAAAAATTCATTTGAGTAGAATCGGTCAAATAGTTTTTGAGTTGTATGAAATACAGACATACTGACAAGACTACAAATAAGTGATTTTAAATTTAATTATACGCGTAGCAGTCGTTTGTCGCATTGCATTTAGCATTATGTTTACTTAAATAAAATTATAAGTATATAATAACTGGCAGGTCACAAACGAAAACCCCTAGGCTCGCAATTTTTTTTATTATAATGAATTTGATACAATCAGCAAATGCATGGGTAAACGCCACACATATTGTTTATGTCAATTCTAAGAAAAAATACATGACCTACACAACAAAGGTTTATTTAGTCAAAATAAAGTTAAAAAACAGTTATGAATAAAAAACAATTGCTAATTTTTTTTACAGCATTCTTAATTACTGATATTATTGACGGGGTCGGTTACTGACCGTATTGAACCGATGTGAATGAGTCTAATAGGGTGGCTGACAAAAGAAAGTGAGATAGGAAAAATAAAAACATGTTCAGGTAGTTTTTAAGGAAAATACATTTTCACGCGGTGGGCGTTTATTATAAACTTAAGAACTTTAATTTCTATTATTTATCCGTGCTTGAATTTAGAAAGAGATGTATAAACTATTAAGTAAGTAGGTATTTTAGATAAATATTGATGAAATAAATTGAAGGAGAGTTTTATAAAATAAAAGGAAAAAGGTTGTCGCCGTAATGAAGTGGTAGAAAGAAATACTTGCTAGATAAGAATAATAATAATTAAATAGGTTTTGGAGAGAGTAAATAGGAAAAAAAAATCTAACCACTAATAGTACGCTAATTAAGCAGTTTTTCAGGATCAGTAAATAAAGTAATTAAATGATGCGTATTTGGTCGGATAAAAAGATTTAGGAAAAGTCATCTAAATATAAGTTAAAACTATTCTGAAAAAAGATACTAGAAACCATTATGAAATGTAAAAGTTTGATTATTATACGGTAAAGTACCCAACAAATATTGTTATTGTGAACATAGTAAGAAAGTTGGTTTGAGGAAGAAGAAAGAAGAAAGGCGAAATGGGCCATCGGGAAGTAAATCGATGCAAAGGGCGAGAAAGAAGAAGAAGTATAGAGGGGTGTCCACCAAGAAAGGTGACACCTAAAGGACTTTCTAATTGAAATTGGAACTGAGAAGAGATCGTAATCTTTTCTCGGGTAGGAGTTCTGCTTAATCGAGTGCACCGAAATGGCAACCCGTGATCTCTTGTTATGAGTTTGACTTGGTTAAAAGAAATGCGTTTTTTAAGAAGAGTACTGTGTTATTAGAAGGCCAAAGGGTCTTTGTGAGAGTGATTCATCGCAATAGGCGCTAGAGACACAGAGGTTGTAACCGTAAGTTGTGGATGCTCGCCAAAAAGGGGGTACTCCAAGTGCTGATAAATTGAAGTAGTAGGAAGGCTGAAATGGTATGCGTTACCAAAATTGGGCACTACGTGATTCTTCTGTAATGTGAGAGTGATTCATCGCAATAGGCGCTAGAGACACAGAGGTTGTAACAGTAAGTTGTGGATGCTCGCCAAAAAGGGGGTACTCCAAGTGCTGATAAATTGAAGTAGTAGGAAGGCTGAAATGGTATGCGTTACCAAAATTGGGCACTACGTGATTCTTCTGTAATGAGTCTGACTCTTAAAAATTAACCATTTCTTGTAAGTGAACTCAACACACATTGAGATTGAGATTATAAAAGTCCGGGAAAAATTATCGAGAGACACTAGGTTAACTGTAATGAATTCAGTTTGATGGATGCAATGCATGTGTTATGTCTTAAAGGATAGAACAAGTAAAGAGAGTGATGCAGTATTGAAGGTGGCGAAGAGGCCAAGGTTATTGGCGTGGAAATGTGAGAAAGGCGCCTAGAGAATTCAAAGTAAAAAGGTTGAGGGTACTTACCTAGTTAGAAAAAAGAGAGAGAGAAAAAAGAAATTAAACAAAATTTTTATCTGATTAATATTTAAGTAGGGTTGTTCAAAACAATGTTTGTTAAAAGACTGATCCTGAAAAGTGAAATACGTGTCTGGTTAGTATTATAGGTGATATTTAAGCAGTAAAGAATAAGATAGAAGGGTAAAATACAATAAGAAGAATAAGTTAGGCAATAGGAAAGAAGAGGTAAGATGTCCGGATATCTAACGAAAAGAATAGAGATAAGACATAGAAATAGAGGTAGGTAGAGAGATACGTTATTTTAGTGGTCGGAGATGTTGAAAGGGAGTAAGTAGATTTCAATATGGGACGCCATATTTGAGAAAACACATTAACAAACAGAAAACAACCCAAACCACCGAAATGACATTTTTCTTTTATTTTTCAGATACATTCGACGAAACGAAGAGTAAAAAAGCAATGGTCTGAAAAATAATAGAAATTAAATAGATACTAAAAATAATAAATAATGATAATAAAAATGTAGGATATTTCGAAAAATTTTGCTTAAGTAGGAATAAGAATAAAATTTAAGAAAACATAACCTAACGATAAGAATAAAAATAAAACTTTATAAAATCAAATTTAAGGTTCTAAATATAATTAGAGTAAAAAGAAAAAAGGGCGACCAACAAAACAAAATGGTCAACCTAAACAGCCGCAGCTCGATCGAAGGTGGTAGACTGAAGACGAGGTAGGCTACACAAAAAAAAATAATATAGGCAAAAAACATTACGGCAATTGTGGGCAGAACAGTAGGGCATACGCAGAAAATATAGTAGAACATAAATCATGATAGAAATATAATAGAAAAAACTAGGCTAGACAAGGGTAACCAGTTAGGGAGTACGAGTTACTGTATGAAAGATACAGAACAAAGACATACCAACAGACAAACAATACAGACGGCAAATCCAAACTAGGAGCCACGGGCCCGAAACATGGCGTACAAGTAGCACTAGTGCAGGTACCAGCGTTTAGAGGAACGTGGTAAAACCAGCAATCTAAGACGGGATCACAAAATCTTGACATTGCAGCATTAAGTTACAAACAAAATCGCGAATTTAACAAAAAACCTGAGACGACGTAGACTTATGAGAAAATTTTGATGAAATTTTTTTTAAAAGTATCACTGGGATAAAACAAAAAAAATATGTTTTTTTTAAATAAAAGAAACAAAACGGGGTAAAGAGAAAAAGGGGACAAAAAAAATGAAAACGAGAAAAAAAAGGAGACAAAGCGCACACGAAAGATGACGCTTTCCTTAACTTTTACTTCTTGCCAGACAGGGGGGTAAAACAGTATGCCAAGCATACAAGGGTAGAACCTCCCACATGTTGTCCTTAGGATTAGATAAAAAATAACTTGTTATTGGGTTTTTTAAGATCGAATAAAGGGGGGACCCTGAATGTATGAAGTTGGGTATTTGGAGGACAGTACAGAAGTGGAGCGTGGCCAAGCGTAAGGTGGCAGAAGATTTTCTTTCGTGTACAGCCAATTAGTACACAGAAAGGAAGGGAAGAAAACAAAATACCCCACGACGGGGAAATGCGTCAAATAAACTAGACAAAGCAGGCATGACAGAAATAAAGGACAGGAAGGGAAATCAAACCCAACCTGTCAAAAATGGGATAGAATATAACAGAAAACGCGAGTGGCACGAGGGCCGAAACTCGTGCATTAGATTTGGTCTACTTACATAAGAAAGTCGAAAACCCGAGGGTCAAGACAATTAAAAGAGACGAAAATTAAGAAATTAAGACAGCAGTAGTAAATTCTACAACATTAAGTTTTCTCTTGGCAAAGACAACGAATTAGGCGTTGGCAAAAAGAAAACAGAGATACCAGATCGATAAGAATTAACATGGAAACAAAAACCAGCAATATGATGATAGCCATCAAGACTACGGCAAATAAGATTAATAAAGATGAGAGGAGTAGCCACAGAGCGAAGAAAGACTTAAAAGGAAAAATCGACGGAACAATGGTAGAAAGCCTACCATGACCATCGAAAACGAATGACAAGAAGAGAGCAAGCCCCCGGATAAAGGGTAACGAAAACAACAGGCAAACCCTTGAGGGGAGTCCGAGCCCTTTCAGCCCAAGGCCGAACGTAGTAAACCTTGGTATGGAAGGGACAAATAACACCACACATAGATTAGGGTGACCAGAATCGTAAAAGCAAATAAACAAATATAATATAGAGTAGATAGCCAACTACCAAAACGGATACAAGGGGCTCAACTAAAGACAAGTACGGGACAGAATAGATATGGACAGAGTTTTCACGAAAGGTGCTACGAAGCACAACAATCAGGCGAATATCATCCATAAGAAATCCAAAAACTAAGACAGTAAGAGAGATGAGAAATGGGTAGAATATTTTTTTTTCTTCACTCAACGAATCTGAGTGGAAGAAAACAAAGTTATAGAAGACAAGTACGGGACGAAATAGACATGGGTAGAGATTACATGAAAGATGCTACAAAGCACAACAATCATGCGAATATCATCCATAAGAAACCCAAAAACTAAGACAGTAAGAGGGATGAGAAATGGGTAGAATATTTTTTTTCTCTTCACTCAACGAATCTGAGTGGAAGAAAACAAAGTTATAGAAGACAAGTACGGGACAGAATAGATATGGACAGTTTTCACGAAAGGTGCTACGAAGCACAACAATCGCACGAATATCATCCATAAGAAATCCCAAACTAAGACAGTAAGAGGAATGAGAAATGGATAGAATTTTTTTTTCTTCACTCAACGAATCTGAGTGGAAGAAAAACAAAGTTATAGAAGACAAGTACGGGACAGAATGAGATGCAAATAGTAAGAAGAGCCCGAATACCTAACTGAGATACGAGAAGCGGGTGACTTAATTTACGCGAGGGGTAGTGTATACAATATCTTAAGGTATAGGGCATTTAATTAAGAACGTGTAAACAACAACATGTGGGAGAGGTAGAAAAAATAAGTATAGAAATTTATAAGTCAAAAATGAAATGTAAAAAGTAAGGTAATAATAGTTCAAATTTTTAAGTAATAGACTAAGGTGACCAAAAATTTTTTTTTTCATATTTAAGAATTGTTGGCTAAAAGGAGGCAACACCCACGGCCAACGATGGAGGCAAAATCGGGGGCGATTTTTAAGTAAAGGGGGGGATGTCACGAAGGGCGCGTAACATAAAGTTAAATCAATATTTCCCGAATAATTAAAAAGGAACTTAATAAATTACTAGATGTATTAACTTTTTGGGACAACCTATAAGTCGATATAACTCGATTGACGTAAGTAACTATTATTGCAATTCGGCACAAATAGTTTATAAATTCGCGGGCAATGCATATTTCCGGGCTTTTTTGGTGACAGAGATTCGGGACCACTAAATACCGCGGGGCGAGGCGTCGCCTCGCGGAACTAAAGTTTCGGCTTTTTTCCTTATACTGAACGTTAAGACCGGGTGAGTGCGGGCGGTCACATCGAGTGACGTAATCGACTGACGACAATTTGGGCGTGAACTGGGGTTCCTAGATAACCAGCCGGCCGCAAATTCTGTTGTTTCCAGGTAAGTCCGGGTGTCGCCCCCTTAGCCAACTCCCCAACATTTGCTGTATTATTTATTCGGTTCTTAGTTTTATAATACACCTTTTAACTCCCTACAGGTGTTATTTAATCTGCATCCCTTAGTTTTTAAACAAAGATCTCCGTCGGCTCGAATCGAAATAACTCCGTTAGATCGATTCGACCGGCGCGGTATCATTTAAACAAATTGTTATTAACGAATAGTATTGGGGTTGTAAGGTAGTGGCTGGTAATTAACGACCGGGCAATACCTATAACCAACCCCAGGCCCCCCTATTCGTGACAATATATTGGATTTTACGTATTTTTATGTATTTTCACTTTTTCTCTTAAAGTTTTATAAAAACCTCAAAATTCACAATAAATTTTTTTCTGTTCTAGAAAAAGGTGTCTTATTCATAATAAATAGTTTTTTCAAAATGCATCTTATCCATTGTGTTGTTCCAAAACGCGTCTTGTCCAATCTTAAAGTTAATTTTTTAGATTTGTAAAGCAAACAAATTTTAACAAGTAGATTTGAACTCATCCAAAAATCATGTTTTTTTTTATATAAGAACCTCAAACTAGGTATCAATTCAAGTTGATGTATGTATAAAGTTATTTCCGATTTGACAAAATTTTACACAAGTGGATTAGACTCACTTTGGAATGACCTGCCTCATATGATATAAATTAAATATTTTATTTCTATTTACTAAAATTTTTGAAAACAAAATTAAAACACATTAATTAATTTAACGTTTTGAAAAATTACTATACATCAATAACAGTAAAATATCAGCCAGTATTTTATAGGCGGAGGAAACTTCACATACCCCATAGTCTCATAAACCACTACGTATATTTCTTCACGACACAGTAACTTCACAATACAACAAAAAACTAAACAGAGGCATCGAATGAACGATGTATTTCTGTCCGTCGCAAAATTAATAATGACTAAAAAGATGCGAATCAATTTTGGGGATAAACTCTTTGAGTTGAAAAACATGAAATCAATTAGCTAAATCTATCAAAAGTGACATGATTTTCCACGTAAAATGAATTAACTAGAAGCCCAATTAGCATAAATCTATCAAATGTGACATAATTGAGGTCTTTTTCCAGGTAAATTTAATTAACACAAAAAGCGCGAAAAACAAAACATAAATCAATCATAAAATACATCATTAATGATTTTTTACAGGAAAGAGAGTTAGCAAATAATCTAACCAAAAGGAAGTTAATTTACATAAATCGATGAAAAATCGAGGAAACTGAATTAGCAAAAATCTAAGAAATCGTAATAAATCTCTCTAAAAAAAGACATATTTATGATGATGAGTATTCCTTCTACACCGGCCTTGATAGGTTATAAAAGATTGTTTTTGGGAAACATGAAGTAAGTTGAACACAGACAGTCATCCGTGACTTTGTGTTGAAAATTGTATTAAAAACAGTAAAAGTGTGAAAATCCCGTATGGTCTATAAAACTTAAGTAAAAGTGAAATTTAAATGAAAAAGTGCTAAAAGGTAAAATATAGCCTAAATTAGTTAAGAGTTTTATAGGTGGCTCCTGGATTTAAGGGTGAGGATTTTAGTATGTAGAACTGTACTTACCGAGACTCTATTGACAATGCAAGTCGGAGTTAATTTATAAACTATGTGGAGGCTGAATTTTCATAGGCCGTTCGTAAGCGAGGTGTGATATACTCACAGCCCCCTTAAATTAACAAGTCTGATACTTCTTTGATTTGCAACAGTTTCAAAGGCTGACAGATCTAAAATTTCGATTAAAGTGACAATATTTTGAAAAGAAGAAAATATAGGCTGACAAGAAAATAATGGCAATGTCAGCCTTCGACAGTGTTGTAATTCAAAGAAGGTTAATTTAAGGGGGCTGTGATAGACTGATGGTGTTTGGTGGATGTGATTTTAGTGACGATTTTGCAGACATGTGGACTACTGGCTATGTAAACAATGAGCGGTATTTGTTATAATAAAAAGTTTTAATTTGGATAAAAGGTGTTTAATTTGATGATTGATCCTATCCAATAAAGATAATTATAGCTCTGCATGCTAGAATGCCTAGCTCCTACCATTCAATAATTTTTATGTCGCTGTAACAAGGCACGACTCTTTCATTATTCTACGCTTGACTCAAGCTAAACAGCAGCTAATCCTTGATACGGGGCTCTATAGTATCGTCTCATAATTGTGAAATAAAAATGATGCAGTTTTATATTTTTACTTTTTATATTAAAAGTATAAAACAATAAAAAACTTTAAACCCGTTTTTCTCAAAACTTAAAATTTCTACATGGGGCTTTCTTAGGGGCGACAGATTTATAGTTCACATATTTAATATTTTATATATATCTTGACTTAAAAGCTGGTATATTTTTATCTATTAGAAACCAATATTTTACGCTATTTTCCAAGTAGGGGTTTATTTTCAATATTTTCCTTTATATTTGTGATTATTTTGATAGAAATGTCAAATTTATCAAAGTAAACACAATTTAAAAATTGTCAAAATAATCACTGTGACAATGATAATACCATTTTCGATCAAGTATATAACCGCCCCCGAGATCAATCTCAAAAAGATTGGTCGGTTCGATTTAAGCGTCACATTGCTCCCCAAAGATTTCTTTGTGCGATTAGGCAAAACACTTGCTCCTAAGTCTCGCGCGGATCGCGACGAACAAAAACATTTAGGTAAAGGATTACTTGTTGTTGAATGAAGAAATGGAGGTCTTTGCTGCGCACAAACGTTATCACAATTCTTAAACTTCTAGAGTAATTCCACGCCAAATTTTCCAACGGGGGGAGCTGCTATGGCACGAAAAAAATCTAAATTTTGATTACATGTATTATTGTCCTTAAGAATACCAAATTAATAAATTTTAATTTTTAATGTCGCCTCCCGTATTTTACAGGCCACTTTAAAAGTAAAAAAAGAAGAAAATCAGTTGTGGCCTTAATTTTTTTTATTTCTATTGTATTAAATCTAATGTAAAAACAAATTTAATGGAAGAAATCTTTAATATTGGTTGGATAATTCTATACAGAAAAAAAATAACCTCACTGTTCTGACATGGCAAAAATAGTTTAAAAAAATAGTAAATTTTATGATTTTCTCGATTTTGAATTATTTACACCGGTGCGGAATATGGTACATCAAAAAAAAGTATATACGCACATTAAAGCTCAGTGGCTTAACCATCATGCAAGGCGAAAGAAAAATTTCTAGGTCTATTGGTTTCAGCAATTTTTTATGAAAATTGGAAAAACTGCAAAAACCTCCGAATTGGCAACTGGGTCGGTCATTTTAACATCAACTTTTAAGCTATTTGGTTAAAGCATGTAAAAAATCAAATTTTTTTATTTAGTCGCAAAATGAAAAAAATTATATATAAAAAACATCGTCAGGGGATCTTATTTATCGCCACATACTGTTTTGCGTGACATCCTAGTTTGTGGGTTCCCATCTTCGTACACTGTCGGAAATTTTTTTTTAGTTTTAAGAATAAATTTTTGGTGAGACACAGACATTAATTACTTTGTTTCTTTGGTAAATGAAATGGTTCAGTGGCGTACGCAGGAGGGAGGGGGGTTGGGGGCCTAATCTTTCCAAAGCCATTAAATAACTTCTTCTAAAGATTGAATTTTTCTCAAAGAAGAAATAAATGGTTTTCCAGGACTTTCCTTTTACTCAAGCCCCCTCTCCCAACCCCCTTGGAAAATGTCTGCATACGCCACTGGGCATTAAAAAAACTAACTACTAAACTAACGCATGGTAAATGTCCATGTGATTAGAGGTACTGTGAAACGATTGTTTTAAGGATTAAAGACCCAGATTTTTTATTATTGTTTTTAAAATTATATGATACAGTGAAAAATTTAGCCTACTTGATTATCACCAGCACCCCGATAGATAGGGTCATTTTTGATCGTGAAGTTAAGGGATTTCCCAGACATTCTTAACTCTTTCGTGGAACTCCAAGGTAACGTCTACTTTTTAAATATGTTTTATACAAGGAAGATATAGTCCTTGAGTATAGCTTTCCAACACTGTATCAAAAGTAAACATTACATTTATACCCCAAAAAAATATGAAAACTTCGGGAATTTTTTGATATTCTCTAAATTGCTCTAATCAAGCCAGTGTAAAAGATTTTGCTAAACGTCACATTTTTTTGAAAATTTCTTTCATGCATGTTTTTAAAATTATAGGTTGATTTTTTTTTAGGTGCTGTTTACTATGAGCATATTTTTTTCTTTAAAGTCCCATTTTGCCCGTTTTTAGACCTTCCACAGCGTGTGCAATAGACTAACTGGATTTAACAATCTCAAATTGTGCAAAAGTGGTTAAGCATAAGCTGTTTCATTTAGTAAACATGATTAAAGAAAAAAATTAAATGTCAGGGCAACACTTTTCTTGTAAATTGGATGACTTGGCTTGGAATTGCTCCATTGTTTGGCTTGTTAACAATGTTTTTAAAAATAAAAACAAAAATTTTGAGGGTTTGTGGAAAAAGCGCGTTTTTTTTTTTACGGGTATGCACACTCGCAAGGAGATCCCTATCACGCTCGAGAAGCGGCAAGTGCGCGGAAATGTTGGTGTGCGTTGGTTTTGAAACGGTTCAGGTTGTAACCTGCAGGGAAAACTCTCGCAGGGAGTTTATTCCACAGCGATGCTGTTCTCCAGAGATATGAATTCCCGATATAATGAGGTTCTTGGTGCCTTTATTTTAACAATAAATTGATGGTTACCGTCTGTTTTACGTGTTCGCCTAGTAGGTGCTACTCCCGGGGGGATCATACGTGCCAACTCTTCAGAGCATTTTCCGCGATAATACCTGTAGAAGAGAGATAGATCGCCCACAGTTCTTCGATGTTCGAGACTATCCAAGCTACGGATAAGTGCGGGGTCATTGATCAGCTTGATAGCTCGTTTTTGCACGGTGTTCAAAAGCATTAAGGTATGTTTGGGTGCCACACTCCATATATGTGAGCAGTACTCCATAGTTGGTCGAATCTGGGCTTTGTAGAGTGTCAGCAGTTGGCTTGGTGTATACAGATGTCTTGTACGAAATAGCACCCCAAGCTTTTGGGACGCCCTTTTAGCTATATCTGCCACGTGACTGTGCCAAGACATGTTGGTCTCTGCAGTGACTCTTAAGATGATCAACTGGCTCTGCAATGCGACAGCACTTCCAGATAGCATGATGTTTGGCTCACCGGTGCTGGTCTTTTTTGAAAACAGGGCTGCTTGGGTTTTCTGCGCGTTGAACTGTACAAGGTTTTTGTTGCCCCAGTCCTCTATTATCTCCAAGTTGTTATTTATCTGTGATATTTCAGTTAGTCTAAGGTAATGGAATTCACGTGCGGAGAGACATGTGGGTGGTATGACTGAGGAGACTACATTGCCATCATCTGCAAAGCAATAAAGTGGATTTACTGTTTTATCTATGAGGTCATTTATGTAAATCAGAAAAAGTGTTGGCGAAAGGATTGCTCCCTGTGGCACACCAGCATTTATTTGGTAAGAGTTGGAGTTCCGGCCATCCAGTGCAACATAAATGGATCTATCTTTAAGGTAACTTTCAAACCAAGTGCAAAGTCTCGGCGACAATCCCGTTGCTTTGAGCTTGTTGAGCAGATTTTCATGCCAGACTTTATCGAATGCTTTAGATATATCTAAGGCAATTGTTCTTGTTTCACCTCGCAACTCAATCGCTTTTTGCCATAAGTGAGTGACGTATGTAAGTAAATCGCCAGTTGACCTATATTTTCGAAATCCGTATTGCTTGTCGTTGATAATTTTGTACTTTTCCAAGTACTTGGTTAGGTGATTGTTCACAACTCTTTCCATTACTTTTGATATCACCGGAAGTAGAGCGATTGGTCTATAGTTTAACGGATCTGTCTTTTTTCCTTTCTTTGGAATGGGTTGTACTGCGGCAGACTTCCATGATGATGGATACTCCTTGCCTATAAGATAAATTGAATAATTTTGCGAAAGTTGGGGTGAGTTCGCTAGCACAATTTTTGAGTACTATCGCGGGAATGCCATCTGGACCCATTGCTTTGTTTGTATCCAACTTTTTAAGGGAATTTCGTATTTCTCTGTGACAAAAGGGTACCTCTGGCATACTGTGGGAAACCCTTTCAATGAACGGTGGAGTTTTTCCATTTGGCACTGTTAGGTTTGAGTTGGAGGAAAAGATTTTGGCCAGCATATTGGCTTTTTCCTCTGATGTTGTGGCTAAGTGAGTATTTTTATCTGTAAGTGGTGGTATAGATGACTTGGTGAAGTTTGAGCCAACGGCTTTTGCGAGAGACCAAAAGGACCTAGAACTACTTGGACAATTCAGCAACCTGTTTTTTATTCTTTGATTGTATGTTTCTTTGGCGGCGTCAATAGTAATTTTGCAACTATTTCTGGCTTCTATAAATTCTGTGTGGTTTTGAGCGGTTTGTTGTCGTTTCCAAAGGTTATATGCTCTGTGTTTTTTCTGCACAGCCGTTTGACACTGGCTGTTGAACCAAGGTTTTGCATTAGCTCTGCGTTTTGTTGTATGTGGGATATATGCATCCATTCCAGATAAGATTACTTTTGTTATTTCATTACAGCAAATAGTGGGATCAGCTGTTCGATTAGAGATCCCACTGGGAGCATCTTATTTGGGATTTGGATCAATCAGGGATCAGTTTGCGGTTGCTCCCACAAAGATCTACTCCAGCAAGGAGCGATTGCCGGAGCGGTCGAGAACAATGTTAATCGAAAACGGTATAAGACAGATACAAAATATCTTTATTACGGGTAGCAATATCAGATGAGGTGCTCCCAAAAATGCTACAACCAACTTTTTTCTTGGACAATTTTTTCTCTCTGATGACGTCTTTCTTGTGCAAACGGTATAAATTAAGAAAATTGAAATATCTCAATTACGAGTAGCAGTTCTGTAAAAATTGTTATTTGTAGCATTTTTGAGAGCTTTTCAGCGATGTATCACAACATGCAATTATGCTACCTATTATGAAAATATTTATATTATTCTTAATTAATGTAATCTGTGGGGGGGGATTTCTAACTGGTAGCTAAAGTGAAATATTATTACATTAAATCCATCGACTATTAGGGTATTAGCAAAATATCCTAAATGTCCATGCCGGATAATGCTTAAAATGGAGGAAAAATAAATCTAGTCGTCAACTTTTAAAAGTGGTTTGAAAATAAACCCTAATGGGTGCGTACTCATACAGCAAACGAATAAATTTAGTTAAAGAGATTGGCAGAATGTGTTCGTGTCCAGTGAAATATTAACTTTGTGTCTGCAGACCTCTTTTGCTATGCAACCAGTCATTTATTTTCATATAAATGGGATCTAGCCAGAAAACTTTGTGCATACCGGAATTAAGCTTTCTGGGTAAATATGGTGTCGGAGGAAAACAAATAATTGATCCGAACAGATTCGTTTGACAGCGTTTTTTAACATTTGTTTGCCTTATTAATACGCACCTGTAGATACTGCGATTCACAAATGGCTAATAATCGTTTTTTTTTCAGATACACGTTTGTCATATATCATATACAACTTTTAAGAGACTTACAGTCCATCTCACCGACTTTTTTTTCGGTTCCATAGCTTAAAGCGTTTCTTATTATAATCATAATATGACGTAATAAGGAACACTTTAGGCTAAGTAACGAAAAAATAAGTCGGTGCGATGGGTTATTATATACCTAATTTCAAAAAAATCTGATACAGTATTGACATTATTTTTGACAGAACTACATTGAAATGCAATCAAATTTTGGCAAATTTTAGACAACTCGTTTTCTAGTTTTTTTGAAATTAGGTGTACATGCATTACATTTATGATATTACATTAGTAAAGGCACTAATACACATGATTTAGAACTTCGATTACATTTAAAAATGACAACTTCAGATACAGTTAAACTTCATTAATATTGGAGCTACAGAGCTGGCTAAGTATGCAAAGTAGTGGTATTTTTCCGCTAATTTCGGTTGTGAAAAAATGGAATCAAAATTGAACATCGTGTATACTAACAATATTCTCTGATTTTTTATAAAATTCTACTAACTTACCTATTGTTCTGACTTTGTAGCTCCAATATTCAAGATGTTATGAATATTACCGAGGTACGTCCGAAAACCCTGTATAAAATTTATCAAACGCGAAAATGTTGCAGGATGCCCAACACGATTAATTATAATAGTTTTGTAACTAATCTATTATTCACTAATTAAAAAAATCCAAGTCTTAGCCATTAGTGCTCTGACCCTTTCGTAGTGCATCAGACCCAAAGTGCCCCATTAAAAAGAAGGACAAAATGCGACACAGGAAAAAAAGGACATGTTGTAACCAAGTTACCCATTTTTTATTATTTTTGGGTGCTTTATTTTTATTTTATTTACTTGAATATCACCGAGGAGTGTAAAATTCCTTCCCCTACACTTATTATTTATTCAGCTGCCTAAAATAGTTTTGACCAACCCTGTATCATATTTCTTGTAAAACATCGCCTTTGAGAGGAATGACTTCGTGGTCGGGTCCAGTTGGTTTTCTCCGCAATGATTCGTTGTCGGTTGGCCTCGAAAACCGAGGAATGTTTATAAAAAGCGTGTTATCTCCAGCGACGGGCAGTTTATTTTTATCCGTTGTGCGAGGCACTGTTTGATTTTTATTTTAAAATACCTATTAAATATAACTGTTACCTTTTTTACCGATTTATTTGTGAAACCCCGTACATTACAAGTGAGTAATTATTTAATTTATAACAAAATTACTAGAAACCAGTTGGGTAAAGTGACCTATTAATAGTGTCTTAGCATAATTGATTGTCTTGATTATAATTTTGACACTGATTACTTTACATTTCTCGAATTGTTAGTTCTGTGAGAATTCTCAGACCCCCAATCTTAACTGAGGTGGTGTAGCGAGTAGAGATTGGTTATCTGGTATTCAATCAAATTAAGAATCCTAATACCGAAAACACCTGATCTTTGCTGAGGTCGTATAATGATTGGTAGTTACATCATTTCTGACACACTTTACCATTTATAAACATAAGACTAAAAACAAGTTACATATGGTAACCCATATACTTACCAATGCTACCCCATCCTTACTACCTATTGGATGTTGCCCAAGCAGCGCAAATTGACAACGTTAAAAAACTTGTTTTAATAACTTACTTAAAACACTTGCCCTTAAGTATACAAACAAATGTTAGATTAAGAAATCCTATCAATTTAGAAACAGCGATGCAATTCGTAATTGAAGAAGAACACTTTCTTTGCATAGTTTAGGATAACAACCAACCCAAATTTTAAACCACAAATTTCTGAAAACTCAACTTTTAATTATGCTCCATTTAATCAACAATTTTGCAATCAAAATCAACCATTTTTTAATCAAACGCAACCAATTTTTAACCAACAATCAAATGTTCAACCCCGTTTTCAATCATCAAATTTCCCGTTTCAACAAATGCAAAATAAACCACAATCCGTTCAATTTTTTTTTTACAAATGAACAAGTGTTTGGAAAACTAATTAATGTTTGAGAACCCCGTCCTAGACCTTAAGACAAACCCACACCAACAAACAAATTTTATAAACAAAATAAACCCAACTTTCTTAAACAGTTTCACGCAACAACAATCCAGTAACGCAAGATACTCCCAAAATTGAAGAAATTCATGCTTTTGATGACAATCAAATTCCAAATATTTTGGAATTTTTTGAAAATCAACAATTTTACACAAATACAAGGAACAGAACCTACAGAATCATTTTTCGACATTCCTGACATTAAGGAAGAATACACAGACCTTAATGACATTGAACCTTTTGGCCCTGACCAACCATCCAGCTCAAATGAAAATTTTTATATGCAAGCCTCGGAATCTAATTTTACTTAACCACTGCTGATCAACGAAAACTACCATACATTTGCATTTCTGGCTATGAAAAACCACTTTACTTACTTATTGATCCTGGCAGTCAATGTTTCTATAATTAATCCCCATTTAACAAAAAAGTACTTTTCAGAACACTTAGTCATAAAACCAAACATAATCAAAGAGAATCTAAATACGAAGCCCATATACCGGCCTTTAAAGAATGTGATACAAATACATAATTTTTATTTTGTTTGACTTTCATCCATTTTTTGATGGACTACTAAGTTTTAGAGACCTTAAAAATATGGGTTTTAATTGGAATATTCAAGAAAATTTTCTTTAAAAAAATACCAGTTTTCAGTGTTCTCCTTCAGATTACAATTGTTTTAACATAACTGTTAATGAAAGCGAAATCTTTGAAACTAAACTACCTACTTTACCTTTGTTAGGTGGTAGAGTAGCGCTAAGTGGTATCACCACGTTCCGCTACTGCGCTGGCAGTCCGGTTCCAACAATGAGTAACAGATAGCATGATGGCGCCTCCAGGATCAAAATATTCCGGAGGTAAAATACCCGACCACTCGGATCTCCGGGCGTCGGGTGATCCTGGGGGTCCTTCATGTAAAGATATTAAAAGAAGACCAAAAACTCAACTCAGAATTGATTTTAGCAATATAAGAGGATTAAGTACCAACATGAATTCAGTTCACCAACATCTTGAAGAACAAAGACCTGACATCCTTGTTCTCACTGAAACTAAAATCAATTCTGCAACACCTATTGTGAACTATCTTTATCCGGGCTATGACCTACACCACCGATTTCGACATAATTTTGGGATCTGTGTGTACATTAAAAATGACCTTTCATGTCATCGAGAGGAGAAGCTAGAACCAGCGAACCTCGATATCATATGGCTGAAATTCACCTCAAAGTCATCGACCAAGTTCATTTGCTGCCTCTACCGACCGCCAAGTAACACCGAGTATCAAAACTTTTTTGCGACATTATCCGAAAACTGTGATAGTATACAGTATAACTATCCACATGCGGAAAAATGTATTTTAGGCGATTTCAACGTCCACAATATACCCTAGCTAAAACACCACAACAAAACAGATAATAGCAGGGAAGCAGAAGCCTTTGCCATAAGTTGTGGTCTAACGCAGCTTGTCGATGAACCTACCCGTATCTCAGAAAGGGGTGAATTTGCAGCGCTTTTAGACTTGTTCCTAACTACAAATCCTGACTTGTACACAATTCAAGTAGATCCCCCACTTTGTTTATCCGATCATAAACTTATAAGAACAAAGTGCGAAATGTTCATACCGCCAAGCCAACAATCACTTCCTCGTAAAATGTGGCACTATAAATCGGCAAAATGGAATGACCTTAAACAGTTTTACCTGGATTTTCCATGGCAGGAGGTTTGCTTTAAAACAGCTGATCCCACTATTTGCTGTAATGAAATAACAAAAGTAATCTTATCTGGAATTGAGAGAGAGCTAATGCAAAACCTTGGTTCAACAGCCAGTGTCAAACGGCTGTACAGAAAAAACACAGAGCATATAACCTTTGGAAACGACAACAAACCGCTCAAAACCACACAGAATTTATAGAAGCCAGAAATAGTTGCTAAATTACTATTGACGCCGCCAAAGAAACATACAATCAAAGAATAAAAAACAGGTTGCTGAATTGTCCAAGTAGTTCTAGGTCCTTTTGGTCTCTTGCAAAAGCCGCTGGATCAAACTTCACCAAGTCATCCATACCACCACTTACAGATAAAAATTCCACTTAGCCACAACATCAGAGGAAAAAGCCAATATGCTGGCCAAAATCTTTTCCTCCAACTCAAACCTAACAGTGCCAAATGGAAAAACTCCACCGTTCATTGAAAGGGTTTCCCAGAGTATGCCAGAGGTACCCTTTTGTCACAGAGAAATACGGAAATCCCTTAAAGCAATGGGTCCAGATGGCATTCCCGCGATAGTACTCAAAAATTGTGCTAGCGAACTCACCCCAACTTTCGCAAAATTATTCAATTTATCTTATAGGCAAGGAGTATATCCATCATCATGGAAGTCTGCCGCAGTACAACCTATTCCAAAGAAAGGAAAAAAGACAGATCCGTTAAACTATAGACCAAATGCTCTACTTTCGGTGATATCAAAAGTAATGGAAAGAGTTGTGAACAATCACCTAACCAAGTACTTGGAAAAGTACAAAATTATGAACGACAAGCAATACGGATTTCGAAAATATAGGTCAACTGGCGATTTACTTACATACGTCACTCACTTATGGCAAAAAGCGATTGAGTTGCGAGGTGAAACAAGAACAATTGCCTTAGATATATCTAAAGCATTCGATAAAGTCTGGCATGAAAATCTGCTCAACAAGCTCAAAGCAACGGGATTGTCGCCGAGACTTTGCACTTGGTTTGAAAGTTACCTTAAGGATAGATCCATTTATGGTGCACTGGATGGCCGGAACTCCAACTCTTACCAAATACATGCTGGTGTGCCACAGGGAGCAATCCTTTCGCCAACACTTTTTCTGATTTACATAAATGACCTCATAGATAAAACAGTAAATCCACTTTATTGCTTTGCAGATGATGGCAATGTAGTCCCCTCAGTCATACCACCCACATGTCTCTCCGCACGTGAATTCCATTACCTTAGACTAACTGAAATATCACAGATAAATAACGACTTGGAGATAATAGAGGACTGGGGCAACAAAAACCTTTCAACGCGCAGAAAACCCAAGCAGTCCTGTTTTCAAAAAAGACCAGTACCGGTGAGCCAAACATCATGCTATCTGGAAGTGCTGTCGCATTGCTATGCTATTTCGTACAAGACATCTGTATACACCAAGCCAACTGCTGACACTCTACAAAGCCCAGATTCGACCAACTATGGAGTACTGCTCACATATATGGAGTGCGGCACCCAAACATACCTTAATGCTTTTGAACACCGTGCAAAAACGAGCTATCAAGCTGATCAATGACCACGCACTTACCCGTAGCTTGGATAGTCTCGAACATCGAAGAACTGTGGGCGATCTATCTCTCTTCTACAGGTATTATCACGGAAAATGCATGGCACGTATGATCCCCCCGGGAGTAGCACCTACTAGGCGAACACGTCCAACAGACGGTAACCATCAATTTATTGTCGAAATAGAGGCACCAAGAACTTCATTATATCAGAATTCATATCTCTGGAGAACAGCATCGCTGTGGAATAAACTCCCTGCGACAGTTTTCCCTGCAGGTTAAAACCTGAACCGTTTCAAAACCAACACACACCAACATTTCCGCGCACTTGCCGGTTCTCGAGCGTGATAGGGATCTCCTTGCGCGAGTGCGCATACACGTAAAAAAAAATACTACTGCAACAACTGACGGAACATACTATGTAACATACACACAAATTATTCCACAATGCTATATTTTTTTTAATTTTATTTTTTATTTTGATGAAGATGTTTATTAAACCAAAGAAGAAATTACAACAAATCTTATATTAGGCCTATCCACTAAATACTTTACTTAAATATTGGATCCAAATTAAATCTATTTATATAGCTTTTTGTTTATCACATAATGTAAATCACAGATTTTTATAACAATAATTACAACACAAACAGAAAAGAAAAAAAACAGAGATTAAAAAGGCATAACTACAGTATAAAAAGGAAATGCTTATGTTGAAGTCCATAATACGAACAAAGAAGATGCTTACGTATCTTTAAAACAACAACTTGAACTGTACCCAATTAATGAATTTGAGATTTACAAAAGTGAAATAAACAATGACTCTGAACAACCGCACTTTTATAAAATAGAATCAGCCCTAAGACTAGACATATGAACCTTAACGAAGAAGAAAAATCAAAATTAGTAAAGTTATGCAAACAATTTAACACGATTTTCTACAGCCCCAATCAACCTGTATCCCCCACAACACAAACAACTCATAAAATCATTACATCTGATAAGGAACCAATTTACACTAAGTTATACCGTTTACCAGAGGTCCACAAGCAACAAGTGCAAAAGCAGATTGAAAAAATGATAGAGGATGGCATTATAAGAAGTAGCACCAGCCCTTGGTCAAGTCCTATATGGATCGTTCCAAAGAAATTAAACGGAAGTGGTGTTCCAAAATGGCGAATAGTAATAGATTACAGAAAACTCAATGCCAAAACTGTTCAAGATCGATTCCCTATTTCAAATATCGATGACCTATTGGAAAAACTTGGAAAGGCGCAATACTGTACAACTTTAGATTTAGCCAGCGGATTTTACCAAACTGGAATGCACACAGACAGCATAGACAAAACCGCTTTTTCTACAGATTTTGGGCATTACGAATACTTAAGGATGCCATTTGGACTAAAAAATGCGCCATCAACTTTTCAAAGGATGATAAATGTCTAAGTATTTATGGACGACGTTATTGTTTTTTCATCTACTTTAGAAGAACATATTTTAAATCTTAAATAAATATTCAAAAAATTTGAAGAATATAACTTAAAGGTGCAGTTAGACAAGTGTGAGTTCTTAAAACACGAAACCGAATTTTTAGGACACATTATCACTAGAGAAGGTATTCGTCCTAACCCAAAGAAGGTACACGCCATTATTGAGATGCCCTTACCCAAAACACACAAAGAAGTGAAAAGTTTTCTCGGAATGATTGGTTTCTATAGAAAGTTTATTTACAATCTTGCAAAAATTACTAAACCCATGACATTATGTTTGCGAAAAGGAAAAAAGGTTGAACATAGCAAAGCTTTTGTAGAATCTTTTAAAATGTGCAAAGAAATTTTGTGCAATGAACCAATCTTAGTTCACCCTGATTTATTCAAAATTTTCACTGGAGCAAGCAAATTTGCAGTTGGTAGAGTTTTAAGCAAAGATGCAAAGGCTATTTGTTTAAAGCCGAACCCTTAATCCCAACGAAGTCAATTACCCAGTAATTGAGAAGGAATTACTAGCTGTAGTGTGGTGTATAAAATATTTTAGACCCTACTATTTTAAAATAAAAACTGATCACAAGCCATTAAAATGGTTAGAGAGCCTAAAAGAACCCAATTCCAAATTAGTTAGATGGAAACTCTTACTATCAGAATATGACTATGAAATAGACTATATTCGAGGAAAAGATAATCACATAGCACCTAGTCTATCAAGCAATATAACAACTGAGGAAAAAGATATTACCAGACCAGACAATGAAGCTGATTGATATTGCTATTCAAGATTTCCTTCAACAAGTTGAAAAACACTTAACTACAATACATTCTGCGAATGAACTACCAGTTCTAGCATTCCCCTATTGCAACCAACCACTTAACAATTACAACCACCAAATGATAATTAAAATAACGGAATCTTCTCCAGTTCCAACTATGATTAAAGAAAAAATATTTGAAAATCAACGTTACTATATCAATTTAAGACGAAAACATATAGATACTGTACTATCCTCAGGAATTCATAAATAACCTAAACAACAATAATATTTACCAATTACACTTTCCAAATAAAGAAGACGAACACTTTTTTCTTAAAAATACTCAACAATGAACAACAAAACAATATGAACCGGACATCGCGGTATTAACACTACTTTAGAATCTCTAAAAAAGAGCTATTACTGGCCAACAATGATAAAAGATGTTACTAACTATATAAACAATTGTGTAATTTATCAAAAACCTAAATACGAAAGACAACCCAATGAACTTAAATTTCAGTCAATACCCATTGGTTCTAAGCCCTTTCAGATAGTCCATATTGACACTTTGTCAATCTCAAAATATCTAACTATAATTGACACATTCTCCAAATTTGCACAAGTTTACAATATTCAAGGAGTAAACGCAATTAATATTCTTGACAAACTTTTAACTTTCATTTCTCACTTTGGTCTACCACAACTTATCGTTTGCGACAATGGCGTAGAATTTAGTAACAATAACTTTACCGACTTTTGCAAACTACACAAAATAGAAGTTCATTACACAACTCCCAAAAATCCAAATTCCAACAGTTATATTGAAAGATTTCACTAAACATTACTTGAACAAATAAAGAGACAGACACAACAAAACCCTAAATAATCTCTTAACAACCTAATTAAATATTCACTTTTACATTACAACAATTCTGTAGATTCAACTACAAAACATACTTTTGAAGTTATCTCTGAACATTTTACTGACAAAGACCCTTTCGATATTACAGAAGCCAACATAGTTTCAAAATATGTTCAAGATCACAAAGAAAAACTTAAAGAAACTTACAAGAAAATAAACAGACAAGAAAAAGAACAAATCCTTGAAAAAACTAACTCAAACCGACAAGAACCTACTACTACTTAGGTTTAGAACGTTTTTCTACGTTGTCCGACGCCTATTCTCCACCTCCTTCGATCCTGACAATCATCTTCTGTCAGATTCTTTTGACTCATTGATCTTTGGATTGACTGTTGCCATTCTAGTTTAGGACGTCCTCTTTTTCTGCGCCCTACTGGTTGCCACTCTAGGACCTGATTTGGTAATCTTTCGTCGTTCATCCCTTGTACATGGCCGTACCATATCAATTGCCTTTTAGTGATGTCATCCGTTATGCTTCCCTCGATTCCCATTCTTTCTTTTATGATCTCATTTCTTATGTGATCTAATCTAGATATTCTCATTGATCTTCTTATTGCATCCATTTCGACACTTTCCATTTTTGTTTTGTATTTTTCTGTTACGCGAGAGATAAGTCTCTATTCCATACAACAGCGTGCTTTTTACCATTATTTCATATATGTTAAATTTTACATTCTTTCTTATCTCTCTGCTCCATAAAATACTGTTAAGACATCCAATAACCTTTTTTGCTTTTACTATTCTTTTTTCCAATTCTTTACAGTCTGTTCCTGTCTTATCAAATATGACACCCAAGTATACATACTCATTGCATGGAGATATTGTTTGTCCATTGTCTAGTTCTTACTCACTGGATTCGTTTCCAATACATAAGTACTGTGTCTTGTCCACGTTCACTGTTAGTCCCCACTTTTGGTATTCTTCCGTTAACTTTCTCATCATATACTCCATGTCTTCTTTACCATTAGCTACAATTACTTGGTCGTCAGCAAACTGTAGTGTGTATATAGTAAATCGGTCGTTAAGTTGTATTCCCATGCCGTGCACTTTACGTTTCCAGTTTTTTAGAGCCACTGCGATATATACTTTAAAAAGAGTTGGAGAGATACAACATCCCTGTCTTAAGCCTTTTGTTACCAGGAATTCTTTTGAAAGTCGATTTCCAATTTTAATTTTAGATTTTGACCCTTTGTATAGTTCTTTTATCGCTTTTGTATGATTGATATTAGTTTGTTCCAACACCGTCCATAATTTTTCTACTGGAACGGTATCATATGCTTTTTGTAGGTCCACAAAGATAACATGAGTCTCTATATTTCTGGCGCTTCTTTTCTCAATTACTTGTTTAAGACAAAAAACATTATCACTACAAGATCTGCCCTGCACGAAACCCACTTTGCTCTTCTTCTTCTTGTTCATGAAAATCATTCTCTATTAGATCTCTAAGAATCCTACCGTACAATCTACTTAGAGTGCTGGTGACTGAAATTCCTCTGTAATTGTTACAATCCAGCTTGTTTCCTTTTTTATGTATTGAGGATATGAATGCAATTTTCCAATCATTAGGTACTGGATGTCCGTTTATGCATTGATTGATAATATATGTGAGATTTTCGAGTAGTTTCTCTGATCCATATTTGAGCATTTCAGCATATATTCCCCCAGGTCCGCTAGCTTTTCCGGATTTAAGCTTTTTTATACTATTCTTTATCATTTCTTTTTCGATGATTACTTCCTCTCCATGTACTTCTATGTCTCTCCTCGGAGAGGCTGTTAGATATTCGGGTCTCGTCTCCTGCAGCAGTCCCTTGTAGTGTTCTGTCCATTGTTCTGATTTGATGATCTGGATGTTTACTTTTTCTTTTGTTGGGTTTTTTACTCTAGAAATGAATTTCCATACTTCAGAGCTCTGCCTACCTCCTACGTGTGTATTTATATCGTGACATTTGCGCTCAAAAATTTCATTTTTTTCTGTGCGTATCAAACTTCTTAGCTGTCTTCTGGTTTCCCTGTATATTTCTAGGTCTCTTTGCTGTTTAGTACTGAGCCATTTCAAGTATGTGCGTTTTTTCTCTGTGACCATTTCCTGTATTTTCTCCGTCCACCACATCTTCCTGTTATTTCTATTATCTTGGTATCCAACAGCTTCGTTGCTTGCTTCCTTCAAGCTTTTTATTATGTTTGTATATGACTCTTCAAATGAGTGATTTGTGTTAATTAATTTTTGATCTAATCGGTTCTGATACAATCTTTGAGTACTTTCGATTTCTAGACTTCTAAAGTTGTATTGTTGATTGTCTTCGATGCACTCTAGGTTTTCATTTTCTCTAATACTTTCGTCCTTATTTGTTTTTCTTAAAGGGAATAATATTTTTGCTTTTACCAGATGGTGGTCAGATCCACAGGTAACACCACGAAGTGCTCGCACATCATACCACTTTAATTGCGAGTGTTGTCCACCTATAGCATAATCAATGATTGATTTAAGATTTCTTGTTGGCTGAATCCAGGTATATCGATGAATATTCTTATGTTTAAAAAAACCATTATTTATTTTTAGGTTGTGGGTTTCACACAATTGCATCAGTCTTAAGCCATTATCATTTGTTACTTCCTCTCCAAATGGTCCTATCACTTTGCTCTGGGTTTGTCTACCAGTTCGGCTATTAAAATCGCCAAGCATAATTATTTCTCTAGTATTACCGATTTTGGTGATAGTCTCATCCAGTTGGTCAAAGAACATTTGTTTTGTAGCTACTCTTTCGTCATCTGATGGTGCGTAGACTGCTATTATGCTTATATTATGTCCAAGCATCTTCATGTTCACTCGCTATTCGTACCTGTTTCTTTCTTTTTTGTCTCTGTGAGTGCAATAATATCGATCTTACAATTCTGCACTTCAGTTGCAATAATGTCCAACTTTTGATTCACTCCCTGTACGTTCCATGTAGCTATATTCATAGTCCTTTGTCTTTGCTTTTTTCGTCTTCGAGAGTTTCCATGCATTGCTCCGAGGCTTTGTTTAGGCTTTTTGGTAATTGCTTTGTTTTACAAGTATTAGAGAACCAGTCTAATGCCTCAACCCCCTACTTGGAGGGCCAGGATTTTTAATCAAGGTTTTTCTCCTCTAGCCTTTGACGAGCCAACGCCATACTGTAAGGCAACAGCTGTGGTCTTTTATACTATCCCTAAAAGAAAGGGTTGCCACCTACGCTATGATCACCGTACCGAGGTCCATTCTCTCCGCCTTTCATATCGATGTGGTCTTTTCCCGTAACCCTGGGAAAGGGACCCTATACAGGTGCTAACTCTCCGGGTCGGACAGGTA
Organism: Aspidapion aeneum; assembly: GCA_963576565.1. Lineage (NCBI taxonomy): Eukaryota > Metazoa > Arthropoda > Insecta > Coleoptera > Brentidae > Aspidapion > Aspidapion aeneum. The sequence continues at coordinate 90,812,312 of OY755038.1, forward strand.
CCGACAAGAACCTCCCATGTTAAAAAACAATGACAACGTATATCATAAGGAATTACCTAGAGATAAATTAGCACCAAGATTTTCAAAAATTGACCCAGTAGCCCAAACCACTAACAAAGTAAAAACTACAACTTCAAAGTATTCAAAACACAACTTAAAACGACGCAAAAAACTATAATACACTCTTTTATTATTTCAGATGAGGATTCCGCTTATTCTCTCATCCATTATATTTTTATCCTACGGTATTACTAATGCTTCAATTCAAAAACTTACTAACTCTATATTGCCCCTAAGCTTACACCCAAGTAACATTATATCAAGCAAACACACCTTTGTTACTTACTTAAACCTCACAACACTAAAGGAACTTAGAGATGATTTAAACAATCAACTTTATTTTATAATAAGTAAGAAATATCTTAGTAGTCATACAGATAATTTAATTCATCAAGCTGTTTGAGCTTATGTCAAATGTTGATCATTCTTTAAAAATAATCTGCCTTCAAAACAGGCCAAAACGTGGATTACTAAACCTTGGTGGAAAAGTATCAAAATGGTTATTTGAAACTCTAGATTCAGAGGATGGAAAAAGAATTGATTCTTATCTTTAAAAAATGATTATTTAATTGAGGAAACAATTAATGAGCAAATAACACTAGCAAAAGAAATTATCATTAAAACCAACGAAAGTATATTCCAAATAAAATCAAATATCGCGGTGATTAAACAAGTAATTAATAAGTTTTCTGAAAGAATTAATGAAATTAACACAACAAAATTAATTATAAAATCAATTTTGACTTCAAATTTATCTTGATCAAATTTTAAACGCAATTACCTTTGCTAACCTTAATAAATTACATCCAACCTTTTTGTCTTTTGAAAGTCTAAACTCTATGGTAAACACAATTTATATGACATCCTACCAAACAAACAAACGCAATTACATTTGCTAACCTTAATAAATTACATCCAACCTTTTTGTCTTTTGAAAGTCTAAACTCTATGGTAAACACAATTTATATGACATATCCTACCAAAAATACGAGTCGGTAAAGCTGGAGGGACCATGATAAGGGGCCCAAAAACAATTGATGTCATTAATTGTTGCTAATTTGTTGCGACAAAATTAATTTTGTTGCTGTAGCCGTTTACGAGAAAATTGTGGTCCCCTCAGGTTTACCGTAAAGCTAGGGGGACCACGCATATCTGCAATTTGGGGCTAAGTACAAAACTAGTTTTTATGGCATTAATTGTTGCTCTGAAGGCCCAAGAATAATCAATAATAACATTTTCAAAAAACTTACAGTTTTTCTTCCAATTGACAAAAAACTGTTTTTTTTTTCAATAAAACTTCTCTGGCCACCGGCAGCAATTTTTTTTTACTGGCATATAGTTCTATGTATTTGTTGCGGTAAAACGGATTTGGTTGCTGCAGTGGTTATTATAAAAACGGCGGTCCCTCTAGCTTTACGGTAAAGCTAGGGGGACCACACGTATCTCCGATTTGATAAAGAGTAGAAAGGTCAATTTTGCGGCATTATTTGTTGCTTGGAAGGCCCATCAACAATCAAAAGTAATATGGTCAAAAAAGTTAACCGTTATTTTTTTATAGGCAAAAAACCATTTTTTTAAGTAAAGCTACTGAAACCAGCTATATCTCGTCACTGGATTGAGCTATCGAGATGAAACAAAAACTGGATTTTGTTGCTCGCCTAGTTCGAATTTGTTGCGGTAAAATCCATTTTGTTGCCGCCTTATTTTTGAAAAAGTTGTTATTTCGTAACATTGTAGGGGTCATAACTCAAAAATGAACTAGGGGGCCCAAGAGTTTCATATGCCGCTAAATAGAGGGTAACGAGTACTAATTAGTTGCGGAAGAACCAATTTTGTTGCTGTAGCTGTTTTCGAGAAATATGCGAAAAACAAGTTTTGGTAAAGTTAGGGGGACCAACCATATCTCGTCACTGGATTGAGCTATCGTAATAAAACAAAAACGGGATTTTGTCGCTCGCCTAGTTCGAATTTGTTGCGGCAAAATCCATTTTGTTGCGGCCTTATTTTTGAAAAAGTTGTTATTTCGTAACATTGTAGGGGTCATAACTCAAAAATGAACTAGGGGGCCCAAAAGCTTCATGTGCCGTTAGATAAAGGGTAACGTGTACTAATTAGTTGCGGATGAACCGATTTTGTTGCTGTAGCCGTTTTCGAGAAATATGCGAAAAATCAGTTTTGGTAAAGTTAGGGGGACCAGCCATATCTCGTCACTGGATTGAGCTATCGGCATGAAACAAAAACTGGATTTTGTTGCTCGCCTAGTACGAATTAGATGCGGCAAAATCCATTTTGTTGCGGCCTTATTTTTGAAAAAAGTTGTTATTTCGTCACATTGTAGGGGTCATAACTCAAAAATGAACTAGGAGGCCCAAGAGTTTCCTATGCCGTTAGATAGAGGGTAACGAGTACTAATTAGTTGCGGAAGAACCAATTTTGTTGCTGTAGCTGTTTTCGAGAAATCTGCGAAAAACAAGTTTTGGTAAAGTTAGGGGGACCAGCAATATCTCGTCACTGGATTGAGCTATCGGGATGAAACAAAAACTGGATTTTGTTGCTCGCCTAGTACGAATTAGTTGCGGCAAAATCCATTTTGTTGCGGCGTTATTTTTGAAAAAGTTGTTATTTCGTAACATTGTAGGGGTCATAACTCAAAAATGAACTAGGGGGCCCAAAAGTTTCATATGCCGTTAAATAGAGGGTAACCAGTATGTAATGTGTCATTTTTACGTTTAAGGCACACGTTACATATTTGTTTTATTTAGGTAAATAATCAAGGCTCTTCGACTCGTCTTTCTGTACACAAATTAAGGGTATTTTATAGAGCTAGGTTTTGAGGTTATATATTGTCCAGAAATTTGCCTTATAGAGGAGACATTCCATCGTGTTGTTGTAAACACTGCACACGTCGCATTATCTGGGCATCGTAATTGGAATTTGAGATCACAGGTTTCGGGAAAAATCACATAAAAACTTTTGATTGTTTTGTTTATCTGTAAAATTTCGTAATTTTCTTTGACGTTCATGAAGATAAACAGCTGTTCTGCTGGGGAATGGCGGCGTTGCCGCATCACAAATGGTTTCAGTAACAGGAAGAAAACATTTAGATGAACATTTCATTCGCTTATGTTTATTTTCGAGGATATTGGGACAATGATTTCTCTTCCGAACCTCATATCCTTCACGGATTAGCTAGTTTTGATAGCACGAAAACATATTTGGCTCCACGGTTCGACCAGGAACAACCGAGGCTCCGCCCACTTTGATATCTTTATTAATTTGATAAGGAGAAGATAAAATAAATACGAGTTATGCACTTTTGTAAATGGGAGATAAACAAGGGATAAAAACCAGGACTAAAAGAATAAACAAAATCGTATTTTTATATTATATAAATTTATATATAATCATAGTTAAATAAAGTTAATAGCTAACTCAGTCGGATTGAAGGGTTGTGTAGGGCTAGCTAGTGGTGAGCAAACTTAACATCTGAACACTCTTAGGCCGGGTTTAAGCAGTAGTTCAATGTGTATTTTTAGGTTCAAGTTCAGAAACAACTTTATTAATGTAGAAATGTTTTACAAAAATGGCGTCAAACCATAAGAATCTTAGAGAAAACATATATAAAGAGCAAAGGAAACTTTTGACTAAAACTGTAACTAAAATACAACTAAATTCTACACTTAGTATAACTTTACTCATATGGGAATTGGTTGAGTGTTCGAATATTTCTGGGTTTGATGCAGGCTCTGATCTCCAGTAATTGATTTTACAGTGGATGGTTTCAATGCTGAGCTTCTTATAGTCCGGCTGGTTACTTTCCTCCTACTTGCTATGTTGGCGGGGGTCCGGTAGGCAAATGTTCGGTCTATGTATGGAGGGTGTCTCGATGTCCTTGTTATAAAAATTCCAACCGTGGAAATAGATCCGACAACACCTCATGCGCAGTGTACGGAAGTACTAGTGTATTTTTGTCATTGACTGGTTGGAAAACGGCGGAAGTCAGGTTGACCAACTTAGAATCGGCGGGATTTTTGGTTTGCGAGTTTTTTTTAAATGCGGTTGCATTCTTATTTGAATTTGACCGGGAAAATTTGGTTGGTACGGTCTCCACCAAATTTAGGAATGGCATATCCGGCACCTTCATTTTTTTCTTTGGACGTGTCATCGTTTTTTTCCTAAAGAGTCGGCGGTGGGTCGACAACAGTTTCTGGGATCGCCATTGTTTTTGGTTATTGGCACTGCAGGGATTGCAGGAGATATCCCAGAAACTGTAGAAAGTGAGTCCGTTGTTTTAGGTGTAATCTAGTTGACGGCTCGTATCCTTTTTGAGAGGAACTTAGAGATGATTTAAACAATCAACTTTATTTTATAATAAGTAAGAAATATCTTAGTAGTCATACAGATAATTTAATTCATCAAGCTGTTTGAGCTTATGTCAAATGTTGATCATTCTTTAAAAATAATCTGCGCTCAAAACAGGCCAAAACGTGGATTACTAAACCTTGGTGGAAAAGTATCAAAATGGTTATTTGAAACTCTAGATTCAGAGGATGGAAAAAGAATTGATTCTTATCTTTAAAAAATGATTATTTAATTGAGGAAACAATTAATGAGCAAATAACACTAGCAAAAGAAATTATCATTAAAACCAACGAAAGTATATTCCAAATAAAATCAAATATCGCGGTGATTAAACAAGTAATTAATAAGTTTTCTGAAAGAATTAATGAAATTAACACAACAAAATTAATTATAAAATCAATTTTGACTTTTCAAATTTATCTTGATCAAATTTTAAACGCAATTACCTTTGCTAACCTTAATAAATTACATCCAACCTTTTTGTCTTTTGAAAGTCTAAACTCTATGGTAAACACAATTTATATGACATCCTACCAAACAAACAAACGCAATTACATTTGCTAACCTTAATAAATTACATCCAACCTTTTTGTCTTTTGAAAGTCTAAACTCTATGGTAAACACAATTTATATGACATATCCTACCAAAAATACGAGTCGGTAAAGCTGGAGGGACCATGATAAGGGGCCCAAAAACAATTGATGTCATTAATTGTTGCTAATTTGTTGCGACAAAATTAATTTTGTTGCTGTAGCCGTTTACGAGAAAATTGTGGTCCCCTCAGGTTTACCGTAAAGCTAGGGGGACCACGCATATCTGCAATTTGGGGCTAAGTACAAAACTAGTTTTTATGGCATTAATTGTTGCTCTGAAGGCCCAAGAATAATCAATAATAACATTTTCAAAAAACTTACAGTTTTTCTTCCAATTGACAAAAAACTGTTTTTTTTTCAATAAAACTTCTCTGGCCACCGGCAGCAATTTTTTTTTACTGGCATATAATTCTATGTATTTGTTGCGGTAAAACGGATTTGGTTGCTGCAGTGGTTATTATAAAAACGGCGGTCCCTCTAGCTTTACGGTAAAGCTAGGGGGACCACACGTATCTCCGATTTGATAAAGAGTAGAAAGGTCAATTTTGCGGCATTATTTGTTGCTTGGAAGGCCCATCAACAATCAAAAGTAATATGGTCAAAAAAGTTAACCGTTATTTTTTTATAGGCAAAAAACCATTTTTTTAAGTAAAGCTACTGAAACCAGCTATATCTCGTCACTGGATTGAGCTATCGAGATGAAACAAAAACTGGATTTTGTTGCTCGCCTAGTTCGAATTTGTTGCGGTAAAATCCATTTTGTTGCCGCCTTATTTTTGAAAAAGTTGTTATTTCGTAACATTATAGGGGTCATAACTCAAAAATGAACTAGGGGGCCCAAGAGTTTCATATGCCGCTAAATAGAGGGTAACGAGTACTAATTAGTTGCGGAAGAACCAATTTTGTTGCTGTAGCTGTTTTCGAGAAATATGCGAAAAACAAGTTTTGGTAAAGTTAGGGGGACCAACCATATCTCGTCACTGGATTGAGCTATCGTAATAAAACAAAAACGGGATTTTGTCGCTCGCCTAGTTCGAATTTGTTGCGGCAAAATCCATTTTGTTGCGGCCTTATTTTTGAAAAAGTTGTTATTTCGTAACATTGTAGGGGTCATAACTCAAAAATGAACTAGGGGGCCCAAAAGCTTCATGTGCCGTTAGATAAAGGGTAACGAGTACTAATTAGTTGCGGATGAACCGATTTTGTTGCTGTAGCCGTTTTCGAGAAATATGCGAAAAACCAGTTTTGGTAAAGTTAGGGGGACCAGCCATATCTCGTCACTGGATTGAGCTATCGGCATGAAACAAAAACTGGATTTTGTTGCTCGCCTAGTACGAATTAGATGCGGCAAAATCCATTTTGTTGCGGCCTTATTTTTGAAAAAGTTGTTATTTCGTCACATTGTAGGGGTCATAACTCAAAAATGAACTAGGAGGCCCAAGAGTTTCCTATGCCGTTAGATAGAGGGTAACGAGTACTAATTAGTTGCGGAAGAACCAATTTTGTTGCTGTAGCTGTTTTCGAGAAATCTGCGAAAAACAAGTTTTGGTAAAGTTAGGGGGACCAGCAATATCTCGTCACTGGATTGAGCTATCGGGATGAAACAAAAACTGGATTTTGTTGCTCGCCTATTACGAATTAGTTGCGGCAAAATCCATTTTGTTGCGGCGTTATTTTTGAAAAAGTTGTTATTTCGTAACATTGTAGGGGTCATAACTCAAAAATGAACTAGGGGGCCCAAAAGTTTCATATGCCGTTAAATAGAGGGTAACCAGTATGTAATGTGTCATTTTTACGTTTAAGGCACACGTTACATATTTGTTTTATTTAGGTAAATAATCAAGGCTCTTCGACTCGTCTTTCTGTACACAAATGAAGGGTATTTTATAGAGCTAGGTTTTGAGGTTATATATTGTCCAGAAATTTGCCTTATAGAGGAGACATTCCATCGTGTTGTTGTAAACACTGCACACGTCGCATTATCTGGGCATCGTAATTGGAATTTGAGATCACAGGTTTCGGGAAAAATCACATAAAAACTTTTGATTGTTTTGTTTATCTGTAAAATTTCGTAATTTTCTTTGACGTTCATGAAGATAAACAGCTCTTCTGCTGGGGAATGGCGGCGTTGCCGCATCACAAATGGTTTCAGTAACAGGAAGAAAACATTTAGATGAACATTTCATTCGCTTATGTTTATTTTCGAGGATATTGGGACAATGATTTCTCTTCCGAACCTCATTTCCTTCACGGATTAGCTAGTTTTGATAGCACGAAAACATATTTGGCTCCACGGTTCGACCAGGAACAACCGAGGCTCCGCCCACTTTGATATCTTTATTAATTTGATAAGGAGAAGATAAAATAAATACGAGTTATGCACTTTTGTAAATGGGAGATAAACAAGGGATAAAAACCAGGACTAAAAGAATAAACAAAATCGTATTTTTATATTATATAAATTTATATATAATCATAGTTAAATAAAGTTAATAGCTAACTCAGTCGGATTGAAGGGTTGTGTAGGGCTAGCTAGTGGTGAGCAAACTTAACATCTGAACACTCTTAGGCCGGGTTTAAGCAGTAGTTCAATGTGTATTTTTAGGTTCAAGTTCAGAAACAACTTTATTAATGTAGAAATGTTTTACAAAAATGGCGTCAAACCATAAGAATCTTAGAGAAAACATATATAAAGAGCAAAGGAAACTTTTGACTAAAACTGTAACTAAAATACAACTAAATTCTACACTTAGTATAGCTTTACTCATATGGGAATTGGTTGAGTGTTCGAATATTTCTGGGTTTGATGCAGGCTCTGATCTCCAGTAATTGATTTTACAGTGGATGGTTTCAATGCTGAGCTTCTTATAGTCCGGCTGGTTACTTTCCTCCTACTTGCTATGTTGGCGGGGGTCCGGTAGGCAAATGTTCGGTCTATGTATGGAGGGTGTCTCGATGTCCTTGTTATAAAAATTCCAACCGTGGAAATAGATCCGACAACACCTCATGCGCAGTGTACGGAAGTACTAGTGTATTTTTGTCATTGACTGGTTGGAAAACGGCGGAAGTCAGGTTGACCAACTTAGAATCGGCGGGATTTTTGGTTTGCGAGTTTTTTTTAAATGCGGTTGCATTCTTATTTGAATTTGACCGGGAAAATTTGGTTGGTACGGTCTCCACCAAATTTAGGAATGGCATATCCGGCACCTTCATTTTTTTCTTTGGACGTGTCATCGTTTTTTTCCTAAAGAGTCGGCGGTGGGTCGACAACAGTTTCTGGGATCGCCATTGTTTTTGGTTATTGGCACTGCAGGGATTGCATGAGATATCCCAGAAACTGTAGAAAGTGAGTCCGTTGTTTTAGGTGTAATCTAGTTGACGGCTCGTATCCTTTTTGAGAGGGACTAAAAGGCGTACGCCATTCCTATGGAAAGAGCAGTGGTAAGTTCGATTTTATTTTTTTTTATTTTTTTTAATATTTGAGGACTCTTCAAGATAATATTTGCCTCCCAAATTGTAATTGTTTTTTCTTGTGAAATGTAATTTTACTACAGCAGACGTGTGGAATTTTTGAAGTTTTTTTTATATTTTTTTTTTGATAAAAACTATATATTGTTTTTTCCTTTGGTTACAGCCCGTCCATTCCATCGACGGGACAGTTGTGCTGGACGCTGGTGTGAAGCCGGGTGTAGCATTGTAACCCTGGGAAAGGTATGTTAGGGTTATTTTAGTTCATCTGTTGAAATCTGCTTTATTTTATTGAGTCGACATGGGGTTCGTGATTTAAGATTCTCGGTGTAGGGGAACCTCGTGTAAAACCGACGAAGGAAACTGAAATATTTCATTTTCCACAGGGTTTTACGCTCGGGCAACAATCAGCAACATTTTCCACAACCATGTGCTGCCCTAGCGTGATGTGTTAAGCGGGCACTAGGGGAGGCGCGAGCAGAACGGGACCTGGAGTAGCAGGAGAACAACACCATGTTTTAGAGGAATGTCGGAGTACACCACTTCTAGGTTTACACAATAAAACACATTTTTATTTAACCACAAGATAATCATAGGAGCAAGTAGACATTTAAATATAATCTTTTCATATAAATTTTCAATATAATTTAGACATAATCTCTCCATATAAATTTTCAATATAATTTTAACACTGCTTATAAACGCAAGGTAACGGTATAACGTCATGACCACCATTTTGTGGAGTATTTACTAAGTTGACTTGTTTTCCTTCATTTCATTTATTTAAGACAATTTCTGTTGTGAAATTTGGAGTGCCTTGCTATTTTGGCCCGAACTTGTTTAATTTTTTTTAGCATATTTCATGTTTCCAATCTTAACTTCAGCCCTTAAAATACACAAGATGAACTAAATTTTTGTATTATTTGTGCAACCCAGTGACCAACTTTGCAGAGACAAAAGAGAGATGAGGTTATATTTTTTTAGCGGTTTCCTTACATTGTTTTACCTCATGGGGAAGATCTCGGACTGGGTTGCTGTCTGTCTCATTCTACCCAACGTAGAATAATGGCAGCAGATATTTGGTCCAGATCTCCCCTCAGACGGAATGATTTTGTAAGTATATTTTTTTACAATCATTTATATAATGGGGTCTTACACTACTGACTCAGATGTAAGTACACTGTGACCTGTTGGAGATTCTACTACCTGTAAGTCCATCTACCTGTAAAGTGCTTCTAGTTTTGTCATCTTAATTCAATCTTTTAAAATTTTATTTGTCAATGATTTAATTTCTTTTTGGTTTTTTTAATTACACAAATACTCTGGAAGCCTCGGAAGTAGGTAGAGTTTCATTGTTTGGTTACAACGTTTGAGTTGAACTGTATTTTAATTAAGATCTCCTTTGTAAAACATTGGTATTAAAACACTGTGGCGCAATTAAAATTTTCTTATTTCTGAACCCCCCCTTCTCCACTGTATAAAAGTTAACGGGCATATCAATGTTTTACCTACCTGGAAAATACAGTTCTGCTTCCAGATATTTGTTTAATTACTCAGTAATTTTTTTTTAGTGTCACAAATTGGCACAGCGTTATTGTTCTATTTAGTTTGCCACAAATGTCACCCAACGCATTTTAATTGGCCACAAATGGCGCCCTACGTGAGTTTTTGGCTAGGTTTTTTAACATCTGATGTAATTTTTTTGTTTTTTTGAAGTTGGAAAAAAAAGAAATAACTTTTAGAAACACAGTAATGTAAATTTACTTCAATTTTTTTGTTGATTTATAGGTGGATGGACCTCCAGACATGTTTTTTTATGTTTTAAATATATGACAGAAGTAGTATGTTTTTCTGACAATTTTTTTTGCAGGTTGCCTACTACTAATATGTTATTATTTCCTGCTTGTAATAAGGAAGAAATTGTTTCACCGATTATTTTTTAGTGCAGTCAATTTATTTAGGTCAACAAGTTATTTTTTTTGGTGATTTTAATTTTTTGTGGGATATCACCACTTGGAAGTTGGAATATTTTTACAGGGTTTCACACTAATTTTTCTTGGCTGAGTTGTTTTAAAGTAAATATAGTTGGAAGTATAAATTAATGAAAATAAAAGAAAAGGAAAATGAGTTTATTTTGCTTTGTCATTTTCTTTTGTTTTAGGTGGTAACAGTTGATGACAATTAAGATCTTACGTCACTCAGTTACATCGGGTCAGAGGAGGATACTACTATTTAGTGTCGGCTCGGGACGTTAGGAAACATAAGGCTAAAATCCCTAGAGCAACACATTGGCTGAACATCAATGCCAAAAGTCCAGTTAACATTTTTTTTTGGGTATTTTTTTTGGGGCAGTTTTTTTAGGTCTTTGGTTGCCAAGTCTAGTTGTGTTTTCGTGACTGGTCAAATTTTTTCTTGGTAGAAAATATAGCGTTGGGCTTTGGAGTGCATTTTTTAAAAAAATTACTACGGGTATTTCTAAAGTTTTTTGGTTCACAATTATTTTTTTCTATATTTTTTTTCTGCATTCAGGTCATAGCTTGGTCATGGCCAATGGAGAGCAAACATTTATGTTTGAGCCTTAAGAAGTTTTGCCTGCTCCGGATTGAATACAGAGAAAATGAATTTGAAGCCCAACTAGATATAATACCACAAAAGAAATGTTTAACTGAGACAGATATAGATATAAGTTTTTTTTTGATTTTTTTTAGTTCATTTGTAAAGTTCAGTAGTTTTTTTTAAGGAATGTCATTTTGAGGCCGTGAAATGGGTCAGTAAATTTAAGAGAAACTTTCAACTAGATATAAATGCTAGGCGGTGGTAATTGGTAAAAATATTTCAAAATTTTACTTTTTTTCAAATAATTTTTACTTTTTTTTCTTAGAAAGATTATTTCTTTCTGTAAACATAACTTGTCGAATTCTTGTTTTGGTCAAAACGGTTTGTATAGTGGTCGTAGTTTTAAAGGGTGACCAGACAGGTTATATTTTTTTAGGGGACCAAACGGGAACTTCTTGAGTTACAAAAGGGGAACTTTTTTTGTCTTAGTTGATCAGGCAGGAATAAATAAATCTTTTACTTCCAAATCATAGTTTTAAATAACAAGATTTATTGGTTAGGTGTTTGGGTCTTATAATAAAAAACGTTTTGTTTTTGAGGATACTGGTATGATATGGAATTATTTTTATTTCATGCCAAATGTTGTTTGACGGCAGATATGCTAGTCTTCAGTTTTTTTGATAGTTTGCATTTCAGGACAGTGGCGTGTACTTAAAGGGGCCTGTCATCTGCGCCCATTGTAACTCAACTTACAACTTACTTGCTTAGTTTTTTCACTCAATCTTCGTTTTGTTGCTTCTGAAATTAAAGCGTTATGTTGGATAACGATGGATGGTGTTAGACTGAGAAAGTACCTAGGTATTTAGGGATAAAAACTTGGAAGTTGTGGACAATTGGGAAATAATTTTTTTTATTTAATTTTAAAATAATTTCATACTGGTGACCTCAAATAATGAAGCAAATTTTTAAATTACAATACACTGTTGTGGAATAAATGGGAAAGTGTTCAGGTTAAACAATAAATTTAAGATCATTGGTTTTTTTAAAAATGATTTCAATCTAAGAATAAATTTAAAAACAATAGGTTTTCTTTGATACTAAACATTGATGAGGACATATATTTTTTTAAATCTGATAGTTGTAGAGGGGATAAAGGAGCTAGCTACCTTTTATATTGCAATAATTAGGGTTTTTTCTCCCGCGAGCTGGGTGGAAATGGAAGAAATGTTTGGTTCGGAGTGTAGAAATCGATGTACGAGGACTTCCTACTAATCTTTTTAGGATTTCGCAACTTCGGTTTTCGATAAATTAAAATACATCAAAATTGGGCCTACAGGCTGAATCTCACATTTTCCAGGACCTTGCAGATTTGCGGAGAAAGACAAATTTTGTGATCTGTTTAGTTATGATAGGAATTAAAATAGTAACATGCACATGAGGGAACTAGATATATCTAGGTTCGGAATTAGTAAGTGAACACTGATCTGAACATAATAGTGTCCTATTTTCACAGGGTGCTTCAAAATATCTTCACCCTTTCTTTGAAATAAAATATTGTTTCGCCTGTGGGCGTTTGACCGTTTAAAAAATATATAGGGTCCAGATGGGATTGGAATGGAAATCACAAGTTTTTGGGTTTATTGACATTATACTTAGGAAATAGGGGAAATGTCTAATAAAAAGTTTTTTGGTTTTAGGCCGAGTTTTGTTGATATAACAAAAGTTTATTTGGGGCCGGGAGTTTATTATGCTCTTTTAAAAATTAATGTAATAGTTTTGGCTTCTTGATTTTTGTTGGCTGGTTTTTACTCAGGATTATTCCCAGCTGTTTCATTTCAAAATGTCATTTGTAGGGATAGGATCTCATTAGCCCTTGGACATTTGGTAATTTTGCTTTAACTAATAGTTGTGGAAAGGGCCCAACTTAATTTTATATCTCGTGAACTCCAGGAATAAGGATCTGAGAATGCATTAAGCCGTAATTTTTTTTTATTGGATGCTGTGTGTATATAAACTCGAGTAGACAAAGTTAGTTTTATAACGGTCTTATAGTTGGAACTTGGAATTGTTTCATATTTGATTTTCTGAAAATGCATACAAGATAATTCTTTACTGAGTTGAGTGCAAAGTTTAAAACTTAGGTTCACATTATTATAGTGATACTTATTCCCTTAAGTAATAATTTTAAACAATATACTAACATCGGTTGTTTTTTTGGAACATAAATGTTTTTTAACTTTTCCTAAACTGATTGGTTTTTTTTGCAATTACGATTTTTTATACCTTATGATTCTTAAGTAAATTTTATTTTCAATACTTTTTTTTTCGTAAAGTGAATTAATTTTTCTAGCTCATTCACTTTTCATATTCACACAGTTTTGGGAGAGGAAAGGGAATCTGCAAGTATTTTTTTAGGAAAAGAACAAAAACTGTTGCATGACATAACTCGAATAAGATTTTTCTAGTGTTAATTCTATTAATTTCTTTTTATTAAGGTTCACTAATAGGAGCTGCGACCCTACTTAATCATTTTCTAATTTTGTTGAAATTTTTTAAATATTTAAAAAAAAAGTAAACTTGATTTTCTTGTTGCAAATTTTTTTTTCTTGGTGCATATTTAAATATATTTTTTTCTGAATTAAAATATAATTTCATTTCGAACCTCGCGTTTTAACAACCTATCATCATTTGTTTTAATTTTTTTTTCTCTCTACTCCAAACCACCTATCAGAGTAGAGTGATATTTTGAAAATTTTAGTGAGCCATTAATTTTTTTTTATTATTGGGCTACTGTGGTCGACACCAAAAAATTTTTTAATTTTTTTTGGACATCTTCCGGTACGATCCTAGGGTCTTTTTGACCATGGTTGGCATCAATTTAGTTTAAATTTTGGGAATTTCATTTTAATGATTATTAGAGGGTTGCAGTCCTACAAAGACGTTATTTCTGTAATTTTTTTTATTACCATCGGTAATTTTTTTTAAATTTTCGTTTAATTTTTTAATTACACACAACATCCTTACTAGTCTAATTCAACGCAATTTTATCTAGCGGATTTTTTTTAATTGAGCATATTTTACGATTTCTATAACATGAACATCTGTTCCGATGTTTATTGCGTTTACTTATATATTAAGGGATGATGTTGCCTTAAGAAATGCATGATTCGTATAATCTCAGAATAGGTAAGCAGGTTAAAGTGGGTTTTGATTTGTTCTTTTGAGAAAAATCATTGTATACGGCGATTTGGGTTTTTTTTGGAGTTTATTTGTGGAGCCGTTCTGCAATAGCAGGAGTATACCCTAGCGTTAACTGTGTACAACAGCTTTGGGATTTTTTGTTATAGTCTGTTGTACGTTCCATTTAGGGATAAATTTACCTATTCGGTTGCTGAGGTAAACATACATAACTTATCTTTAATTCTAATCCAGTTCAGCTAGGATAAGCGCAATTATTTTTTTGGTTTTACTCACACAAGGAGTGGAACATAAGACCTAAACACTGCCAAAGCTCTTGTCTCTCTTTTATTTTTTTGATTTTTTTTTATGGCTACTTGTTAATTCTAATTTAGGATTTAAGTAGTTATTTCTCTCTGCAAGGTTGGACGTCATAGTTGGTTGTACAAATACTTAATATAAACTATGATTACATTTTTAAATGCAAATAAATTTTATTTTTTTACTGCTCCGGTGTTTTTCGATTTTGTTCGCGTCTGCCCGTATTTAAGTTTTATATTTTCTACAGTTGTGAGAAAATTTATAGTGATTTTCACTAGTGAATTGAAAGTGAACTTTGTGTTTGTTATTGCGTGGTTTAATTTTTATAATTGGGAGGTATATTTAAGAGTTTTAAAGTTTAAAGTTTTAATATAAAAGGCACCATGGCTATTTCTTTGAGTTGGTTGTCTGACATAAGATACTTAGTCAAGGACGAGTTAATCTACGAATTAACATGGAGAGGCATAGCCATTGGATCGGTGGAAGAAATGAAACAACAGCTCATGCTGATTAAGCAAAGAGAAAAGACTGATGCAAGTATGAGATACCCTCTGTATCCCTTTAAATTTGGCCAGGATGCTGCATGAAGAAGCTAGATAGTCTGGTACCGCTGGTAGAGAAGTTCTCTGGTACGAGCAAAGGGGGAGAGTTTAGGAAAATCGCTGTAAGGTTGGAACACGTGTTAGCCAGGATAAATAACATGAATCCGTCTAACTTTGAAGAAAGCCAAACGAAAGGCATACTGGTTGCGGAAACCTTGAGTTTGATTGGGAGGTTGCAGAGCCAAGCAACAGATATATTGAGAGTTGGCGTTGCGTCAGATGATGATGAAGCATCTGAAACCCAATCAACGAGTCGAGGCTCAGACCACTCAACAAATGCTGGCAACACACCTAACCAGTCTCATTTCCCGCAACCACAGCACTCGAGCACACAAAGAACAGCTCAACAGCCTACGAACCAACCGTCGGTCATGGCTCCAGTGCAAATACAATTACTAACGAACCCAACTCAAGCACCAATGCAGGCACCACCCCCAATGCTGATTCAGAATGACGGTACATCAGCTTTTCATTATCAACAACCGTCTACCGTTCCTTTGAGTTTAGCTACCCTCTAAAGTAGCATTGCACCGATTGCTCAGTCACGACCATTTTCATGTTCGTCGCCAGTACCAATGTCAAGTGATCCTGGTACCTCATATCACGTTGCACCTGTACCTCCGCATAAATGGAACTTAAAGTTTACAGGCGAGTGGGGTACAATCTCCGTCACCGCATTTTTTGAGAGAGTGGACGACTTAAGTCAGGCGAGAGGAGTTAGTAAAAAGGTTCTACTGAAAAGTCAGCTTATACTTTTAACAAAGATGTTCGTAGAGAAGTCCATACATCGGAACAGCTGGAACAGAGTTTCATGGCAGAATATCTTCCTTCTTCATATGGCGAGAAGCTATTGAAGGAAATTCAAAAACGTAAACAAGGCCCTGGAGAGTCTATAGGGACCTACATTGCTGTCATGAACACATATTTCCAAAGACTTGGCTGTTCTGTTTCTGAAGAGGCGAAATTAGCTATCGTCTTCAGAAATATCGCGGACATTTATAAGAAAGGGTTGATTGCTACTGAGGTCAATAGCCTATCACATTTAAAAGATTTGTGTCGTAGAATAGACCAGAGATATGGATTAGAGGAGGAGAATTTTACTCCTAGAAGAAACCAATCTATTGAACCTGACTTGGCCTACGTTGACGTAGAGAGCGATATTGACGATTTTCCAACAGGGGTTGATGCAATTCAAATATCAAGTACCGGGACATCGAACCAACAGAATTTAAATCATCTTGCTAATAGATTCGACAGAAATAGGCAGCAGCCAGCAAGCAGTTTCTCTGCTAGAGCTGATAGAGAGAGACAGCAACCAGCTAGTGGTCAGTCTAGTGCAAATGACAGAGATGTACAACCACCACAGGGTGTTAGGTCTGGTAGGGCGAATAGGGACGTTGTTTGTTATAGATGCAACCAAACAGGGCACATGGCGATCGGGTGCGCATTACCTAGAGGTAAGCAGTGTTATTCGTATGGTCAGGCAGGGGTAACAGTTAGAGAATGTCGTAATTGTAATCGTCAGGGAAACGGACCCAGGCGGTCGACCTTCGAGTCAGCCTGAACAAGCATCGACCGATAGGCTAACGAACGTCTTAGATTATGTGATAAGTCATGCTCGTAAAAATGAGAGACCTTATTTAGAAGTGGATGTGCTCGGAAATAAGTTATTAGGTTTGTTGGATTCCGAGGCTTCACGTACCTTTTTAGGGAATCATGGTTGGTCAATCATCGAGAAGTTTGGTTTTTCACTTGATACCACGAAGAAGACGAGTTGTATTGTGGCAAATGCTCAGAGCACGAGTAGTATTGGGACAGTGCAGCTTCCTATGCGAGTTCAGGATAAATTTAGGTTAATAGAGGTCGTCGTCGTTCCTGAGTTGCCGCACACTTTGATTTTGGGACTAGATTTTTGGATTTCGATGGGGATAGTACCGAACTTAAGTACTAATTAGTGGCACTTTGCCGATAATAAAGATGTGATTTGTTCTTTAGAAACATCAGACCAACAAACTACTCTTACGCCTTATGAATCAGAACGACTAGAGGAATTGGTCGCTAAATATAAGACTATTATGGGTGACTCACTAGGATGTACAGACAGGGTGGAGCATAAGATTACAACAGATGCAGCACCGATAAGACAACGTTCATATAAGGTCTCACCGGTCATTCAAAAACTTATTGATGACGAAATCGACGAAATGCTGAAACTTGACGTTATAGAACGTAGTAGCAGTTCATGGGCTTCACCAGTGGTAATGGTACAAAAGAAAAACACAAAGAAATATCGTTTCTGTGTAGACTACCGCAAATTAAACTCAGTGACGGCGCGTGATAGTTATCCTTTACCACTCGTATCCGAGACTCTTGACAAGTTGAAAGATGCTAAGTACTTGTCAACTTTAGATATTAAAAGCGCTTATTGGCAAGTACCAATGGAAGAATCATCAAAGTCACTAACAGCATTCATCTGCCGACGAGGTCTATTCCAATTTAAGCGTTTACCGTTTGGTCTTCATAATGCACCTGCAACCTGGCAGAGACTCATAGATAGCATCATAGGAAACGATTTAGACCCCTACGTGTACGTGTATCTCGATGACCTCGTAATTGTCACACAGAGCTTTTCTGAACATCTTAGAATTCTCGAGGAAGTCCTACGAAGATTGCAGAATGCAAAGATAACGGTAAGTTGGGAAAAATGCCAACTGTGTAGGCCAGAAATGACTTATTTAGGATTCGTAGTGGACCGTCGACCGAGTTGACCCTAATAAAATTAGAGCCATGTTAGAGCTCCAGAGGCCAAGAACTGTCAGAGAAGTTCGTAGAGTTGTAGGTACAATATCCTGGTATAGACGTTTCATAGAGAATTTTTCAGCGATAATAGCTCCAATTACAGCTCTAACTAAGAAGAATCAAAAGTTCGATTGGACTCCAGACTGCGAAAAAGTATTTATTAAGATTAAGGAACTTCTAGTGACTGCACCGATTCTTACATGTCCAGATTATACCAAAGAATTTGTCATTCAAACAGACGCATCAGGATATGGAATAGGAGCATGTTTAACGCAACCTTATCCTGAAGGAGACAAAGTCATATGCTATTTGAGTCGATCTTTGACTAAGCAAGAACGTGTTTGTTTACACGACCACCGAGCGAGAATGTTTGGCATTGGTTTGGGCGATAGAGAAGCTCCGGCCATATATTGAGGGGATCTCATTTAAGGTCATATCAGATCATTTTAGCTTAAAATGGCTTCATAGCTTGAAAGAGCCCAGTGGAAGACTTGCTCGTTGGTCTGTAAAACTGCAGCAATATGACTTTGAAGTAATCCATCGGAAAGGGAAAGATTTAGTTGTCCCGAACATGTTGTCTCGCGCAGTACCTATGATTGATACAATTTTGGAGCCCAGAGACGTTTCAACAGCAATTAAAGATCGATGGTACCAAAAGATGGTAAAGAGGGTCGTAGAATCACCATTAAAATGTCAAACAAGAATACTCTCAACTTTCACCATCTAACAAATATTGGAAGGAGGTAGTCCCTAAAGATCATAGGCGTAGAATTATTGGAGAAGCTCACGATCCTCCTATCGCAGGACATATGGGTGTGTATAAAACCTTCCACAGACTGGCAGAAAAATATTATTGGCCAAAAATACGCCAGGACGTGGCAACTTTTGTAAAGAAATGCTTTGTCTGTGCAGCTCATAAAGGTGATACACAAGGTGTATCTGATCAGATGATATCTCACCCAAAACTAACTCGTAACAACAGATTTATGTGGACCTCTACCTCGTTCGACAAAGGGTAATTGCTGGATTCTCGTCGTTACGGACTATTTGAGTAAGTTTTCCTTAGTTTTTCCAATGGGAACAACCCCTACTCAAGCAGTTGTCAAGCATCTTGAGGAGCAAGTATTTATGGTCTTCGGAGTACCTCGTTTGCTACTTTGTGATAATGGCCCTCAGTACAAAAGTAACGAGTTTACGCGTTTTGCTAAGAGTTATCAGGTTAAAATTCAGTATAATCCGTATTATCACCCCAGAGCAAATCCAACAGAAAGGACGAATCGTACGATAAAAACCATGTTATGTTGTTATGTGAAAGACAACCACAGGAAGTGGGACGAACAAATACATAAACTTGCCTGCGCGATTCGTACTGCAACCCATGAGACAACCAGGATGTCTCCTTTTTTTGTTAATTTTGGTAGGAATATGTGTCTGTCAGGAAAAGATTACTCCAACCCAGTTTTGTTATCTGAAGAGAATGGTGTACAATCTGCAGCTGAAAGTAAGAACGAAGGTTTCCGGAAGCTCTATGCGGATGTTAAGAGAAGGTTAGAGGTGGCAGGAGAGAAAAACGTAGTTCAGTATAATTTGCGTACAAGGGTACCCAACTTTGTTGTGGGTCAGCGTGTTTGGAAGAATTATGTGTTGTCAGATGCTGCGAAGTTTTTCTCGAAGAAGTTAGCACCGAAATTTGTTGGTTCTTATGTGATTAGGAATAAAATTTCTCCTTGGATATTTGAGCTTCAGGAACCATCGGGTAAAGTACTACCAGGGAGCTGGCATGCCAAATACCTTAAGCCGGCAGCGGACCTCTCCGATTAACCTTTTTAGGATAATCGTCTTGAAGTTGGGGGGGATTATGTAACGTGTCATTTTTACGTTTAAGGCACACGTTACATATTTGTTTTATTTAGGTAAATAATCAAGGCTCTTCGACTCGTCTTTCTGTACACAAATTAAGGGTATTTTATAGAGCTAGGTTTTGAGGTTATATATTGTTCAGAAATTTACCTTATAGAGGAGACATTCCATCGTGTTGTTGTAAACACTGCACACGTCGCATTATCTGGGCATCGTAATTGGAATTTGAGATCACAGGTTTCGGGAAAAATCACATAAAAACTTTTGATTGTTTTGTTTATCTGTAAAATTTCGTAATTTTCTTTGACGTTCATGAAGATAAACAGCTGTTCTGCTGGGGAATGGCGGCGTTGCCGCATCACAAATGGTTTCAGTAACAGGAAGAAAACATTTAGATGAACATTTCATTCGCTTATGTTTATTTTCGAGGATATTGGGACAATGATTTCTCTTCCGAACCTCATATCCTTCACGGATTAGCTAGTTTTGATAGCACGAAAACATATTTGGGTCCACGGTTCGACCAGGAACAACCGAGGCTCCGCCCACTTTGATATCTTTATTAATTTGATAAGGAGAAGATAAAATAAATACGAGTTATGCACTTTTGTAAATGGGAGATAAACGAGGGATAAAAACCAGGACTAAAAGAATAAACAAAATCGTATTTTTATATTATATAAATTTATATATAATCATAAAGTTAATAGCTAACTCAGTCGGATTGAAGGGTTGTGTAGGGCTAGCTAGTGGTGAGCAAACTTAACATCTGAACACTCTTAGGCCGGGTTTAAGCAGTTCAATGTGTATTTTTAGGTTCAATTTCAGAAACAACTTTATTAATGTAGAAATGTTTTACAAAAATGGCGTCAAACCATATGAATCTTAGAGAAAACATATGTAAAGAGCAAAGGAAACTTTTGACTAAAACTATAACTAAAATACAACTAAATTCTACACTTAGTATAGCTTTACTTATATGGGAATTGGTTGAGTGTTCGAATATTCCTGGGTTTGATGCAGGCTCTGATCTCCAGTAATTGATTTTACAGTGGATGGTTTCAATGCTGAGCTTCTTATAGTCCGGCTGGTTATTTTCCTCCTACTTGCTATGTTGGCGGGGGTCCGGTAGGCAAATGTTCGGTCTATGTATGGAGGGTGTCTCGATGTCCTTGTTATAAAAATTCCAACCGTGGAAATAGATCCGACAACACCTCATGCGCAGTGTACGGAAGTACTAGTGTATTTTTGTCATTGGCTGGTTGGAAAACGGCGGAAGTCAGGTTGACCAACTTAGAATCGGCGGGATTTTTGGTTTGCGAGTTTTTTTTAAATTCGGTTGCATTCTTATTTGAATTTGACCGGGAAAATTTGGTTGGTACGGTCCCTACCAAATTTAGGAATGGCATATCCGGCAACTTTATTTTTTTTTGGACGTGTCATCGTTTTTTTTCCTAAAGAGTCGGCGGTGGGTCGACAACAGTTTCTGGGATCGCCATTGTTTTTGGTTATTGGCACTGCGGGGATTGCAGGAGATATCCCAGAAACTGTAGAAAGTGAGTCCGTCGTTTTAGGTGTAATCTAGTTGACGGCTCGTATCCTCTTTGAGAGGGACTAAAAGGCGACCTACGCCATTCCTACGGAAAGAGCAGTGGTAAGTTCGATTTTATTTTTTTTAATTTTTTTTATTATTTGAGGACTCTTCAAGATAATATTTGCCTCCCAAATTGTAATTGTTTTTTCGTGTAAAATGTAATTTTACTACAGCAGACGTGTGGAATTTTTGGAGTTTTTTTAATATTTTTTTTAACCACGTTTTGGATAAAAACTATATATTGTTTTTTCCTTTGGTTACAGCCCGTCCATTCCATCGATGGGACAGTTGTGCTGGACGCTGGTGTGAAGCCGGGTGTAGCATTGTAACCCTGGGAAAGGTATGTTAGA
The DNA here is from genome assembly GCA_963576565.1 of Aspidapion aeneum. NCBI lineage: Eukaryota > Metazoa > Arthropoda > Insecta > Coleoptera > Brentidae > Aspidapion > Aspidapion aeneum. The sequence continues at coordinate 90,834,055 of OY755038.1, forward strand.
GTTATTTTAGTTCATCTGTTGAAATCTGCTTTATTTTATTGAGTCGACATGGGGTTCGTGATTTAAGATTCTCGGTGTAGGGGAACCTCGTGCAAAACCGACGAAGGAAACTGAAATATTTCATTTTCCACAGGGTTTTGCGCTCGGGCAACAATCAGCAACATTTTCTACAACCATGTGCTGCCCTAGCGTGATGTGCTAAGCGGGCACTAGGGGAGGCGCGAGCAGAACGGGACCTGGAGTAGCAGGAGAACAACACCATGTTTTAGAGGAATGTCGGAGTACACCACTTCCAGGTTTACACAATAAAACACATTTTAATAAATAACATGAATCCGTCTAACTTTGAAGAAAGCCAAACGAAAGGCATACTGGTTGCGGAAACCTTGAGTTTGATTGGGAGGTTGCAGAGCCAAGCAACAGATTTATTGAGAGTTGGCGTTGCGTCAGATGATGATGAAGCATCTGAAACCCAATCAACGAGTCGAGGCTCAGACTACTCAACAAATGCTGGCAACACACCTAACCAGTCTCATTTCCCGCAACCACAGCACTCGAGCACACAAAGAACAGCTCAACAGCCTACGAACCAACCGTCGGTCATGGCTGTAGTATTGGGACAGTGCAGCTTCCTATGCGAGTTCAGGATAAATTTAGGTTAATAGAGGTCGTCGTCGTTCCTGAGTTGCCGCACACTTTGATTTTGGGACTAGATTTTTGGATTTCGATGGGGATAGTACCGAACTTAAGTACTAATTAGTGGCACTTTGCCGATAATAAAGATGTGATTTGTTCTTTAGAAACATCAGACCAACAAACTACTCTTACGCCTTATGAATCAGAACGACTAGAGGAATTGGTCGCTAAATATAAGACTATTAAGGGTGACTCACTAGGATGTACAGACAGGGTGGAGCATAAGATTACAACAGATGCAGCACCGATAAGACAACGTTCATATAAGGTCTCACCGGTCATTCATAAACTTATTGATGACGAAATCGACGAAATGCTGAAACTTGACGTTATAGAACGTAGTAGCAGTTCATGGGCTTCACCAGTGGTAATGGTACAAAAGAAAAACACAAAGAAATATCGTTTCTGTGTAGACTACCGCAAATTAAACTCAGTGACGGCGCGTGAAGTTATCCTTTACCACTCGTATCCGAGACTCTTGACAAGTTGAAAGATGCTAAGTACTTGTCAACTTTAGATATTAAAAGCGCTTATTGGCAAGTACCAATGGAAGAATCATCAAAGCCACTAACAGCATTCATCTGCCGACGAGGTCTATTCCAATTTAAGCGTTTACCGTTTGGTCTTCATAATGCACCTGCAACCTGGCAGAGACTCATAGATAGCATCATAGGAAACGATTTAGACCCCTACGTGTACGTGTATCTCGATGACCTCGTAATTTTCACACAGAGCTTTTCTGAACATCTTAGAATTCTCGAGGAAGTCCTACGAAGATTGCAGAATGCAAAGATAACGGTAAGTTGGGAAAAATGCCAACTGTGTAGGCCAGAAATGACTTATTTAGGATTCGTAGTGGACCGTCGAGGCATCCGAGTTGACCCTAATAAAATTAGAGCCATGTGAGAGCTCCAGAGGCCAAGAACTGTCAGAGAAGTTCGTAGAGTTGTAGGTACAATATCCTGGTATAGACGTTTCATAGAGAATTTTTCAGCGATAATAGCTCCAATTACAGCTCTAACTAAGAAGAATCAAAAGTTCGATTGGACTCCAGACTGCGAAAAAGTATTTATTAAGATTAAGGAACTTCTAGTGACTGCACCGATTCTTACATGTCCAGATTATACCAAAGAATTTGTCATTCAAACAGACGCATCAGGATATGGAATAGGAGCATGTTTAACGCAACCTTATCCTGAAGGAGACAAAGTCATATGCTATTTGAGTCGATCTTTGACTAAGCAAGAACGTGTTTGTTTACACGACCACCGAGCGAGAATGTTTGGCATTGGCTTGGGTAATAGAGAAGCTCCGGCCATATATTGAGGGGATCTCATTTAAGGTCATAACAGATCATTTTAGCTTAAAATGGCTTCATAGCTTGAAAGAGCCCAGTGGAAGACTTGCTCGTTGGTCTGTAAAACTGCAGCAATATGACTTTGAAGTAATCCATCGGAAAGGGAAAGATTTAGTTGTCCCGGACATGTTGTCTCGCGCAGTACCTATGATTGATACAATTTTGCAGCCCAGAGACGTTTCAACAGCAATTAAATATCGATGGTACCAAAAGATGGTAAAGAGGGTCGTAGAATCACCATTAAAATGTCAAACAAGAATACTCTCAACTTTCACCATCTAACGAATATTGGAAGGAGGTAGTCCCTAAAGATCATAGGCGTAGAATTATTGGAGAAGCTCACGATCCTCCTATCGCAGGACATATGGGTGTGTATAAAACCTTCCACAGACTGGCAGAAAAATATTATTGGCCAAAAATGCGCCAGGACGTGGCAACTTTTGTAAAGAAATGCTTTGTCTGTGCAGCTCATAAAGGTGATACACAAGGTGTATCTGATCAGATGATATCTCACCCAAAACTAACTCGTCCTTGGGAAATTATCTCAACAGATTTATGTGGACCTCTACCTCGTTCGACAAAGGGTAATTGCTGGATTCTCGTCGTTACGGACTATTTGAGTAAGTTTTCCTTAGTTTTTCCAATGGGAACAACCCCTACTCAAGCAGTTGTCAAGCATCTTGAGGAGCAAGTATTGATGGTCTTCGGAGTACCTCGTTTGCTACTTTGTGATAATGGCCCTCAGTACAAAAGTAACGAGTTTAAGCGTTTTGCTGAGAGTTATAACAGAAAGGACGAATCGTACGATAAAAACCAGGAAGTGGGACGAACAAATACATAAACTTGCCTGCGCGATTCGTACTGCAACCCATGAGACAACCAGGATGTCTCCTTTCTTTGTTAATTTTGGTAGGAATATGTGCCTGTCAGGAAAAGATTACTCCAACCCAGTTTTGTTATCTGAAGAGAATGGTGTACAATCTGCAGCTGAAAGTAAGAACGAAGGTTTCCGGAAGCTCTATGCGGATGTTAAGAGAAGGTTAGAGGTGGCAGGAGAGAAAAACGTAGTTCAGTATAATTTGCGTACAAGGGTACCCAACTTTGTTGTGGGTCAGCGTGTTTGGAAGAATTATGTGTTGTCAGATGCTGCGAAGTTTTTCTCGAAGAAGTTAGCACCGAAATTTGTTGGTTATGTGATTAGGAATAAAATTTCTCCTTGGATATTTGAGCTTCAGGAACCATCGGGTAAAGCACTACCAGTGAGCTGGCATGCCAAAGACCTTAAGTCGGCAGCGGACCTCTCCGATTAACCTTTTTAGGATAATCGTCTTGAAGTTGGGGGGGATTATGTAACGTGTCATTTTTACGTTTAAGGCACACGTTACATATTTGTTTTATTTAGGTAAATAATCAAGGCTCTTCGACTCGTCTTTCTGTACACAAATTAAGGGTATTTTATAGAGCTAGGTTTTGAGGTTATATATTGTCCAGAAATTTACCTTATAGAGGAAACATTCCATCGTGTTGTTGTAAACACTGCACACGTCGCATTATCTGGGCATCGTAATTGGAATTTGAGATCACAGGTTTCGGGAAAAATCACATAAAAACTTTTGATTGTTTTGTTTATCTGTAAAATTTCGTAATTTTCTTTGATGTTCATGAAGATAAACAGCTGTTCTGCTGGGGAATGGCGGCGTTGCCGCATCACAAATGGTTTCAGTAACAGGAAGAAAACATTTAGATGAACATTTCATTCGCTTATGTTTATTTTCGAGGATATTGGGACAATGATTTCTCTTCCGAACCTCATACCCTTCACGGATTAGCTAGTTTTGATAGCACGAAAACATATTTGGGTCCACGGTTCGACCAGGAACAACCGAGGCTCCGCCCACTTTGATATCTTTATTAATTTTATAAGGAGAAGATAAAATAAATACGAGTTATGCACTTTTGTAAATGGGAGATAAACGAGGGATAAAAACCAGGACTAAAAGAATAAACAAAATCGTATTTTTATATTATATAAATTTATATATAATCATAGTTAAATAAAGTTAATAGCTAACTCAGTCGGATTGAAGAGTTGTGTAGGGCTAGCTAGTGGTGAGCAAACTTAACATCTGAACACTCTTAGGCCAGGTTTAAGCAGTAGTTCAATGTGTATTTTTAGGTTCAATTTCAGAAACAACTTTATTAATGTAGAAATGTTTTACAAAAATGGCGTCAAACCATATGAATCTTAGAGAAAACATATGTAAAGAGCAAAGGAAACTTTTGACTAAAACTGTAACTAAAATACAACTAAATTCTACACTTAGTATAGCTTTACTCATATGGGAATTGGTTGAGTGTTCGAATATTCCTGGGTTTGATGCAGGCTCTGATCTCCAGTAATTGATTTTACAGTGGATGGTTTCAATGCTGAGCTTCTTATAGTCCGGCTGGTTACTTTCCTCCTACTTGCTATGTTGGCGGGGGTCCGGTAGGCAAATGTTCGGTCTATGTATGGAGGGTGTCTCGATGTCCTTGTTATAAAAATTCCAACCGTGGAAATAGATCCGACAAGACCTCATGCGCAGTGTACGGAAGTACTAGTGTATTTTTGTCATTGGCTGGTTGGAAAACGGCGGAAGTCAGGTTGACCAACTTAGAATCGGCGGGATTTTTGGTTTGCGAGTTTTTTTTTAAATTCGGTTGCATTCTTATTTGAATTTGACCGGGAAAATTTGGTTGGTACGGTCCCCACCAAATTTAGGAATGGCATATCCGGCAACTTTATTTTTTTTTTGGACGTGTCATCGTTTTTTTTCCTAAAGAGTCGGCGGTGGGTCGACAACAGTTTCTGGGATCGCCATTGTTTTTGGTTATTGGCACTGCGGGGATTGCAGGAGATATCCCAGAAACTGTAGAAAGTGAGTCCGTCGTTTTAGGTGCAATCTAGTTGATGGCTCGTATCCTCTTTGAGAGGGACTAAAAGGCGACCTACGCCATTCCTACGGAAAGAGCAGTGGTAAGTTCGATTTTATTTTTTTTATTATTTGAGGACTCTTCAAGATAATATTTGCCTCCCAAATTGTAATTGTTTTTCCGTGTGAAATGTAATTTTACTACAGCAGACGTGTGGAATTTTTGGAGTTTTTTTAATATTTTTTTTAACCATGTTTTGGATAAAAACTATATATTGTTTTTTCCTTTGGTTACAGCCCGTCCATTCCTTCGATGGGACAGTTGTGCTGGACGCTGGTGTGAAGCCGGGTGTAGCATTGTAACCCTGGGAAAGGTATGTTAGGGTTATTTTAGTTCATCTGTTGAAATCTGCTTTATTTTATTGAGTCGACATGGGGTTCGTGATTTAAGATTCTCGGTGTAGGGGAACCTCGTGCAAAACCGACGAAGGAAACTGAAATATTTCATTTTCCACAGGGTTTTGCGCTCGGGCAACAATCAGCAACATTTTCCACAACCATGTGCTGCCCTAACGTAATGTGCTAAGCGGGCACTAGGGGAGGCGCGAGCAGAACGGGACCTGGAGTAGCAGGAGAACAACACCATGTTTTAGAGGAATGTCGGAGTACACCACTTCCAGGTTTACACAATAAAACACATTTTTATTTAACCACAAGAGCAAGTAGACATTTAGATATAATCTTTTAAATCAAACAAGTTCAGTCGTTCTCCACTAGTTTAATTTTTTTTACTACATGTTTCGAGAGCATAAGCTCTCATCTTCAGGTTGTACACTTGACGGAGTTATTCCATCGCCATTGCCTACATTTTGTAGGCTCAAAAAGTTTTACAGCAGCATGTGCAAAGAAGCAGTACAATGTATTACAGCAGCATGTGCAAAGAAGCAGCACAACCAATTACAGCAACATGCGTAAGATAATCGAACCGCTAGTGGGGAACGAAAAAATCAAAAAAAAGAAAAAAAAACTTTTACCACTCCCTAATGTTCAAAAATGTGTTAACCCTTCCCCGTTAACAGCGAAAGGGATTGGGGCTATCGGGATCAAACAAAAACTGGATTTTGTTGCTTGCGTAGTTCGAATTTGTTGCGGCAAAATCCATTTTGTTGCGGCCTTATTTTTGAAAAAGTTGTTATTTCGTCACATTTTAGGGGTCATAACTCAAAAATGAACTAGGGGGCCCAAGAGTTTCATATGCCGATAGATAGAGGATAACGAGTACTAATTAGTTGCGGAAGAACCAATTTTGTTGCTGTAGCCGTTTTGGAGAAATATGCGAACAACTAGTTTTGGTAAAGTTAGGGGACCAGCCATATCTCGTCACTGGATTGAGCTATCGGGATGAAACAAAAACTGGATTTTTTTGCTCGCCTAGTACGAATTAGTTGCGGCAAAATCCATTTTGGTGCGGCGTTATTTTTGAAAAAGTTGTTATTTCGTAACATTGTAGGGGTCATAACTCAAAAATGAACTAGGGGGGCCAAAATTTTCATATGCCGTTAGATAAAGGGTAACGAGTACTAATTAGTTGCGGAAGAACCAATTTTGTTGCTGTAGCCGTTTTCGAGAAATATGCGAAAAACCAGTTTTGGTAAAGTTAGGGGGACCAGCCATATCTCGTCACGGGATTGAGCGATCGCGATGAAACAAAAACTGGATTTTGTTGCTCGCCTAGTACGAATTAGTTGCGGCAAAATCCATTTTGTTGCGGCCTTATTTTTGAAAAAGTTGTTATTTCGTAACATTGTAGGGGTCATAACTCAAAAATCAACTAGGGGGCCCAAGAGTTTCATATGCCGTTAAATAGAGGGTAACGAGTACTCATTTTTGTTGCTGTAGCCGTTTTCGGGAAATATGAGAAAAACAAGTTTTGGTAAAGTTAGGGGGACCAGCCATATCTCTTCACTGGATTGAGGTATTGAGATGAAACAAAAACTGGATTTTGTTGCTTGCTAGTTCTAATTTGTAGCGCCAAAATCCATTTTTATTGCGGTTCTACTTATGACAAAGTTGAAATTTCATGACATATGCTTTTATTTAAATAAGTAACATTACCACATCTATTTTATTTGCCTCCAAGCCAAATTAACTCGTCGAAAAATAAACAAACAACAGTTTTTCAAAAGTTGATGTTATGGTAAACATGAATCTAGTTTGCTGAAATGTTGGCGAAGATGGATAAACGTTCAAGTCTAGGTAAGAAAATATTTCAATCTAAAAAAACCATTTAAGGATTTTAGTTGGCCCATGTTTGTCTTTTTTCATTGTTTGTATTTTAGCTCACACTACTACTATATAAGTAGTGAAAGAAAAAAAAAGTTGCTCCGATTTCAAAATTTTTTATATATCTTTGCGTTTCAGCTGATTTTGTAACATTTTTGTTTTGTCGTCTGTCTGTCTGTCTGTAACGACCAACCCGCATAACTCAAAAACCGCTTGTCCGATTTTAATGAAATTTGGTACTTAAGTTGGGCCTTGAGCCGTGATGGTCCCATTTAAAAATGAACAAAATCCACCAAACGCAAGCCAAATAAAAGGGTTTCCTCTATTTAACATTCCAAAAATTAGAGTTTATGTGAAAATATGGCGTGTGTGATATCAAACGAAAGGTAATTAAGTCTAGAGTTAAATAAAATGAATTCTAGTTTATTTTTAAAAAATGGGTGGGGGTAAATGTCAAAAATTAGAGTTTAAGTGAAAATATGGCGTGTGTGATATCAAACGAAAGGTAATTGAGTCTGGAGTTAAACAAAATACATTTTAGTTTTTTTTAAAAGGGTGGGGGTAGATTTAAAAAAATTGAGTTTAAGTTAAAACATGGCTTGTGTGGTATCAAACGAAAGGTAATTGAGTCTGGAGTTGAATAAAATATATTTCAGTTTTTGATTATATTAACTCTATAACTATAGTACCTAGTGTGAGCTTAGGTGCCCATAGATTGACAGAGTATTTTCATTGGTTGTTCTTCGTAGGGCTTAATTAACGTGACCATTCGTTATAGTATACGTGTCAGCTAAAAATTTTGTCGTCCTAAAGTACTTAAATTACCGTATGTTCGTCGGTGTGCGCTTTTTATGTGGCGTTTTCCATGGGCGCACACAGATGGGGGAGGGGTCCTGGGGCCCGTCGCCCTGTATGCGCCTGAGATTTTTGTAGAAATTTTCAACATATTTCATAAATAAAAAAAATAAAATAGCATAAATTATTTTTTGTATACGTAATAACTCGGAATAGGACAACTGGGCGCCGCCAACTCGGCGCCGCCAACTGGGCGCCGGGCCAACTCGGCGCCGCCAACTGGGCGCCGGCCAACTCGGCGCCGGACTAAAAATTTTTTTTTTGATAAAATGTGTAGATGAAAAATAAAATATATTATTTATATAAAAACATCTTTAAAAAATCTTTTACGCATTTTTTTTTAATTTGTTTTTGTTAAGTAAAGTTAAATCCATTAAGTCGACTGTTGAATCTTGGTAGTTGTAGTGTTTGGTAACCTGGTAACACTACAATTTACGTTTTTTATTACAACAATGGCGGATCCAAAAATCAAAATGGCGGATCCAAAATGGCGGATTTTCTTATTTACCAACCGATTTGTCTCAAACTTGAAATATTACATTGCTTGAGGTCATTTAACAAAATTTTTTACTCAAAATTAAAAAAAAAATCAAAATGGCGGATCCAAAATAGCGGATTTTCTTATTTACCAACCGATTTGTCTCAAACTTGAAATATTACATTGCTTGAGGTCATTTAACAAAAATTTGACTCAAACTTAAAAATATCAAAATGGCGGATCCAAAATGGCGAATTTTCTTATTTACTAGCCGATTTGTCTCAAACTTAAAATATTACATTGCTTGAGGTCATCTAACACAATTTTTAACTCAAACTTAAAAAAACAAAATGGCGGATTTTCTTATTTACCAACCGATTTGTCTCAAACTTGAAATATAACATTGCTTGAGGTCATTTAACACAATTTTTAACTCAAACTTAAAAAAATCAAAATTGCCAATCTAAAATGGCGAACTTTCTTATTTATGAACCGATGTGTACCAAATATAAAAATTGGCGGCGTTTCAAGTCGCTGATTATAATTTTTGACGTAAACTTATAAAAAATCCAAACTGGCTAATTCAAAATAACGAACTTTCTTATTGATTAACCGATTTGTCTCATACTTTAAAGCGCACAGTGTAAGGTCACTTAAACCAATTTTTTACTTAAACTTAGAATAATCAAAATGGCGGACATTATCAAATTTGGAACTTAGTGATGTTTGAAGGCGCTAAATGTGATTTTTAGCTTAAATTTAAAAAAAAATTAAAATGGCGGACCCAAAATGGTTTGCGGTGGTCATTTTAATTCAATGTTTAACTCAAACTTTACAATTATAGACTGATATGTATAAAATTTCAAAACCGAACCCTAAGAAAAAACTAATATAACGGATCCAAAATGGCGGACTTTTTTATTTATTAATCGATTTTCCTTGTAGGATGACCCCTTTATTTCTTTATATTTGTTTACCTGTTTTTTAAGATTTTTTTAAACATTTTTTTAAAAAGAGTCAAAAATCATGTTCAGCGACAAAAAAGTTCTAAATTTATTATAAATCGATCCCTAAGCACTGCAATCTTTCAAGTTTGAGACAAGTCGGTTATTAAATAAAAAATCCGCCATTTTGGCTCAATTTTAATTTTATTTTAGCGTTGATAAAAATCACTTGAAACTAACGTAAAAACATTGCTGTTTTAATTTGATAAAGGCGTTATTAAAATGCAGTTTTTAGCAACGTTATTTTTTATAACGTTAATGAATGACCTATAAGCTTGTTTTCATATATGAAATAAACGTTTTTTTTCTAGCAGCTTTTAAAATCAACGTTTTTTTTTCTCACGCCTTTTTTACGTGTTAAACACGTGATTGTACTATGTGGGTTGTGTGCAAACACACTTACTATCTTTACACTGCCAACTCATATTACCTTCACCACAGTGCGGAGTAGCAATGACGTACGCAGAAATGACTCTTGGGGTGGGGGAGGGGCTTAAATGATACATTTTAATCTTCATTTATGGTGAAAAATCATGTTTAAGGGGTCAATTTTCATTGGCTCTGGGGGGGGTTAGGCTCCTAAGCCCCTCCTCCACCTCTGCGTACTGCACTGGTAGTAGCGCCACTACATCCTGGATGGCTAGCCAGGATCCGGTACAAGACGCTAGCCCTACCAAGAGTACTTTGGCTGCCTGACTTCCGCATGCGCAGATCTACCAATATTATTTACCTCATGTATTACAATAGATGAGCAGGGTGATTTTCACTTGATTTCTAACCACATGAAAATAGAAAGGTTCAAAAACCGAACCTAACGAAACCTAATCAAATCTAACCGAACCGAACCCAAGCAAACTCAACCAATAATTTAAAAAAAAAAAAACTTTGCTGACTTCCTACCCGGGATCCTAGAGGATGTGAATGTTTTTACGTTAGTGATTTTTATCAACGCTAAAATCACATTAGATTCACGCCTTTTCTACACGAATTTTAAGACGCGACATGCAGGGCTTTTCTACCGAATATTTTTGAGATTTTACTAGCAGCATCGCCACCTATAGTCGAGATTTTTCACTTTGACGAAATCTATCAGGCAGTGCTTTGGTCTCTAAACTCCAAAAACCTGTTAAGGGACTGATCCCTGATCCACGATCACGACGCATCTGTTATTAACCTGATAAAGACACATTAATATTCTGTGAAAGTGTTTACTGTTAATAAATCTTGTTTAGCTTTAAAAAGAAACTTAATGTATATAGATAGATATTTTGTCTTGCCTTGAGCGCCATCTTTAAAATTGTCTTGAAGTGTTGTAGTCTTAAACTAGTGAAATTTTATAACTTCCTTTCGCGTCTCTTTTAAGTTAACAAAATGTTATTAATAAAACGTGACCAAACAAGACGCAGAAAGTCAGTAGGTTTGACAAGTCTTAATCTAGTGGCGTTTTAGAACATGTTGTGGAGGACTTTTCAAGGGTGAATTTGATACATGAAAATGACGAGGGTAAAAAACACGTTTTATACACAGCACCAGAAACTTCAGCAAAAAGTACATTTTTATAGCTTGATTTCTCCTTGTTTTTAAGTTATCTTTAAGCATGTAGATTTAACAAAATAAATATTACATGGTATGAGGTTGTTTTTAAGTTAAAAAAAACTTTGTTATTTCTGTTCACGTGAATTTAACGTTGATGTGATTTTTGTGCTATGTAGGAAACTGTTTACAATCCTTTTTTACTGAACTCCTAAATTATTTAAAAAAATAATCTAAATTTATCATTGTTTACATTTTACTATAAAGCTACCGCGGATCTGGTCCAAAATATAGAGAGGAGGGGGGTGTAATATGGTCGACGAAAACACTATCTGTATATTGATTTATTTTTGTAGGGATGGTAATCATCACGTAAGCCCTTAAATAGGGGGTGCTTGATTTCATTCATTCATTGGACGCCAAAAAATAACAAACAAAAAAATTAATCCAATTTTCCAGCATGATGAGCCACCGTCTCGTCAAAATCTCTGCGTCGTATTTCATGCTTATTTTTGTGTTTATTTATAAATTATGTGGAAAATATCTAAAAAATAAGTAGTTAATTATTAATTATAGGTATTTAATTTTTTGCTTGTAAAAAGTCCTTACCCGTAAGCAAATATTCAATTTTCGCTTTTACCGCTTTCAATTCTAAAATATCAGTTGTGAAATTTTTGCTGTGGTGCAATTCTTTGTTTATTCACATAATAATTATAAAATTTTCCGATTTGACATACAACCGAAGATCAAAGGCAAATATTTTAAAAACACGAATATCTGATCTGATTTCCAAATGCAAATGCTAAATGATCTAATTAACACGTCTGTCTGACAAACATCCTAATATTCCAAATGAAATGAAATAGTATATTAAAATTTCTGGCCAATTACGGGCCAAGAAGGCGAAGATGGGCATTGTACGGGTGAAAGGTGCTAATGATGAGAGTAACTGCACTGTAAAATTACCTTAGATTATTTACACTGTGGTGCGTGCAGTCGCGTGCCTCGCCTGCCTTTTTTTTGCAGACAGTAGGTATCACAAAGGGACGCCAATAAATGTTAGAACAGATAACCTAGTTGGGTGCACGTTATAAACAGTTATTACGTATACAGAAAATACTTTATGCTATTTTATTTTTTTATTTATGAAATATGTTGAAAATTTCTACAAAAATCTCAGGCGCATACAGGGCGACGGGCCCCAGGACCCCTCACCCATCTGTGTGAGGCCATGGAAAACGCCACTTAAAAAGCGCACACCGACGAACATACGGTAATTTAAGTACTTTAGGACGACAACATTTTTAGCTTACACGTATACTATAACGAATGGTGACGTTAATTAAGCCCTACGAAGAACAACCAATGAAAAAATACAAACAATGAAAAAATACAAACATGGGCCAACTAAAATCCTTAAATGGTTTTTTTAGATTGAAATATTTTCTTACCTAGACTTGAACGTTTATCCATCTTCACCAACATTTCAGCAAACTAGATTCATGTTTACCATAACATCAATTTTTGAAAAACTGTTGTTTGTTTATTTTTCGACGAGTTAATTTGGCTTGGAGGCAAATAAAATAGATGTGGTAATGTTACTTATTTAAATAAAAGCATATGTCACGAAATTTCAACTTTGTCATAAGTAGAACCGCAATAAAAATGGATTTTGGCGCTACAAATTAGAACTAGCAAGCAACAAAATCCAGTTTTTGTTTCATCTCAATACCTCAATCCCGTGAAGAGATATGGCTGGTCCCCCTAACTTTACCAAAACTTGTTTTTCTCATATTTCCCGAAAACGGCTACAGCAACAAAAATGGTTCTTCCGCAACTAATTAGTACTCGTTACCCTCTATTTAACGGCATATTAGTTAGTATAGTAGGGGTAGTTGATTTGTGAGTTATGACCTCTAAAATGTTACAAAATTACAACTTTTTCAATAATAAAGCCGCCTCAAAATGTATTTTGCAGCAACAAATTCGAGCTAGACGAGCAACAAAATCCAGTTTTTGTTTCATCTCGATAGCTCAATCCAGTGACGAGATATGGCTGGTCCCCCTAACTTTACCAAAACTTATTTTTCTCATATTTCTCGAAAACGGCTACAGCAACAAAATTGTTTCTTCCGCAACTAATTAGTACTCGTTACCCTCTATTTAACGGCATATGAAACTCTTGGGCCGCCTAGTTCATTTTTGAGTTATGACCCCTAAAATGTTACGAAATAACAACTTTTCAAAAAATAAGGCCGCAACAAAATGGATTTTACCGCAAAAAATTCGAACTACGCGAGCAACAAAATCCAGTTTTTGTTTCATCCCAATAGCTCAATCCAGTGACGAGATATGGCTGGTTCCCCTAACTTTACCAAAACTTGTTATTCGCATGTTTCTCGAAAACGGCTACAGAAACAAAATTCGTTCTTCCGCAACTAATTAGTACTGGTTACCCTCTATTTAACGGCATATGAAACTTTTGGGCCCCCTAGTTCATTTTTGAGTTATGACCCCTACAATGTTACGAAATAACAACTTTTGCACAAATAGCGCCGCAACAAAATGGATTTTGCCGCAACTAATTCGTACTAGGCGAGCAACAAAATCCAGTTTTTGTTTCATCCCGATAGCTCAATCCAGTGACGAGATATGGCTGGTCCCCCTAACTTTACTAAAACTTGTTTTTCGCATATTTCTCCAAAACGGCTACAGCAACAAAATTGGTTCTACCGCAACTAATTAGTACTCGTTATCCTTTATCTAACGACATATGAAACTTTTGGGCCCCCTAGTTGATTTTTGAGTTATGACCTCTAAAATGTTACGAAATTACAACTTTTTCAAAAATAAAGCCGCTTCAAAATGTATTTTGCAGCAACAAATTCGAACTAGACGAGCAACAAAATCCAGTTTTTGTTTCATCTCGATAGCTCAATCCAGTGACGAGATATGGCTGGTCCCCCTAACTTTACCAAAACTGGTTTTCGCATATTTCTCGAAAACGGCTACAGCAACAAAATTGTTTCTTCCGCAACTAATTAGTACTCGTTACCCTCTATTTAACGGCATATGAAACTCTTGGGCCGCCTAGTTCATTTTTGAGTTATGACTCCTGTGCGTGCAAGTTCTGAAAAATAATGGAATTTCCTTCGACAGGTCGCCGGTTTGGCTTTACAAGCACATTTAAAAATAATTGTCGGTATTGACGATTGTAAATGGAAAGTTACGATACATATGGAATTTTATATGAAAAGGCACCTACCTCGGACTCTCTTGCGGCTCCAGTCAACGTTTAAACGTCCAGTTTTTCACCTCAAAATTCACTTTTTCGGGAACGTGATTTTTCTAGTGTCTTGTTGTGACGGTGGTTGTTTGCGCACTCATCGCGGCGCTGCTTGTCCTCCAAGTGTGCGGTGCTGTGAAAACCCATATGCATATTTTAGAGCGCGAAAATTTAAATTATTTTAAACGCGCAGAAAAGGAAAAGAAAATGATAATTAGGAAATTCCTTGCTTGCACCAACATTTTCCGGCCGCCAAAACACGTGTGTTTTTACTTAGTTAAGAAAAGGAAAGGAAAAAAAATTAAATAATATTCGCCTATTAGCAATTAAACGATACAATTTAACATTAACCCAAATATGCATTAAATTATGCATGTAAATTAAAATTAAAAGAAAAGAAAAAAATACTTAGAAAAAATTAAGAAAGAAAAAGAAAATTTTGCCTTATGCGTCGGGCATAGGCAAAGGACATAGTTTCACTACTGGTCGACGATATGTTCCTGTAGCTGTTTTAACGGTCACAACACGAATATGACCGTCTGAGCCAGGGTGTACGTCGACAATTCGCCCAACAGCCCATTGCAATGGCGGTTTTTGTTCATTCTTTACCACGACTAAAGTATTTAGTTTAATATTGTTAGAAGCCTCTGTCCATTTAGAACGCTGTTGCAAGGTGTTTAGGTACTCCAAGTTCCAGCGTTTCCAAATCGGACTGGAGCCTTTGCACCAGCTGCCAGCGGGACAGGGTGTTCAACTTGGAATCAGATTGTTCTGGTACGGAATTCAACGGTTCCAGGGTAAGAAAATGACCAGGGGTCAGTGGAAGAAAGTCATTCGGATCCATACTTTGGGCATACAGAGGCCGGCTGTTTAGTATGGATTCGACCTGACACAAAAAAGTAAAAAACTCTTCATAGGTTAACCGTTGCTCACCTATTACACGTTTTAAATTTGCCTTGGTGGATTTAACTCCTGCCTCGGCTAGTCCGTTTAGGTGCGGACTACCAGGACTTGAAAAATGCCAGGTAATTTTTAGACTGTGACATGCTTCCTGGGAGTATTGTTTGAGTAAACGATCAGCTCCCAAGAACGCGCTACCACAATCTGAGTAAATGTCAGAGATTCTTCCTCTTCTTGCCACAAATCTCTTAAAAGCCGCAAGAAAGGTAGGGGTGGAAATATCGGAGGTAAGTTCTAGGTGAATTGCCTTTGTTGCGGAGCAGACTAAGACAAGAATATAACCTTTGGATACCTTTGCACCTCGGTACTTTCCCATTGTAATTGGAAAGGGACCACAATAATCTATGGCAACATGTGAAAATGCCTTTACTTGAGAGATGCGTTGAGCAGGCAAGTTGCCCATGATTTGTACGGAAGGTTTAGGATTTAATCGATAGCATAAAATGCAATGAGAAGTTATACTCTCGATTGCATAGCGAGGGGAAAGGATCCAAAATTGTTGTCTCAAGAGGTAATGCAACGTTTTTTGACCGGGATGACAGTACCTTTTGTGAGTGTACTCAATGACAAGTTGAGTAGGACGGTGAGAACGTGGTAAAAGTAAAGGGTGTTTTGCTGAATAAGAGAGTTCGGAAGAATGTGGTAATCGACCCCCCACTCTTAAGCAGCCTTGTGTATCTAGAAAAAGTGAAAGTTTACGAAATTGTTTAGGAAGTAGCTTTGCGTCGTTCAAACGTGAAATGAGATCAGCAAAGATGGAACGTTGAACATGCCGAACGAGAACAATAAGAGAATGTTGAAGTTCTACTTCGGTAATATTTTCGTTAGGATATTTAGATTTCTTTTCGGTAAGGCGAAAAATATAGGAAATTATGCGTTGAATTTTCTCTAGGGAAGAGTAACGAGAAAGAAAAGTATCAAGCATGTGTGGTTCAACTGTGCATGTTTGAAATACTGATTTGCGTTCTTCCAGAATAACCTCGTTTTCAGGAGGGTCTGGACAGCGAAAATCATCAGGCCAGCTCTCTTTTGGTAGCCTAAGAAAACAAGGACCTTCACAATACAAGTCATGTTTGACAAGTTGATTAGGCATAAGACCGCGCGAAGCACAGTCGGCTGGATTTAGCGCTGATGGAATATATTTCCAGGCCGTAGGAGAAATGGTTTCTTGAATGTGACAGATACGGTTTGCCACAAACGTTTTAAACCTGTGAGGTGAAGCCGCCAACCAGCATAGAACCACTTGGGAATCACACCATGCACAGATTTGGTTGAAGTTAAGAATATCTGAATAAGTGTTTTGAATAAAGGAAATTAGGTCGCAAAGTAAAGTGGCACCAAGAAGCTCCAGTCGCGGAAGACTGACTGTTTTCACTGGTGCGACCTTAGATTTGGCCATTACAAGAAAGGTATGGATTTCTCCGGAAACTGACTCCATTCTGAAATAGACCGTAGCCGCGTAACCTATCATAGAGGCGTTTGAAAAGCCGTGAAGTTCAATGCTACGTGGTTGATCAATGGAAAGGCGTCTAGGTAAATGAATATTTGAAAGATTTGGAAGTTCGGTTCGAAATTGATTCCAAACATTTACGATATGCGGAGGAGGCTGAGAATCCCAGTCCAGCTTCTCCTTCCACAGATCTTGCATGAGATGCTTAGCAAGTAAAGAAACGGGAGAACAGAAACCTAAGGGATCAAAAATTTTCATGATTTGAGATAAGATACCTCGCTTGGTGCATGGTTTATCTTCTGGTACGACCAAGTAGGTAAACGAATCTGAGATAGGATTCCATTGGAGACCCTATATTTTTACAAAATTAGGTTCGGATTTGTCGAAACGAATGGACATTTGTGTTTCTGATTCTGAGAATGAGGAGAGAAGTTCCGGACTGTTGCTCGCCCATTTTTTAAGTTCAAACCCTCCTAGGCGCAACAGGGAGATTAACTCCGACTGAAGTTCTTTGGCAGAGGCCACAGAATCCTGCCCAGTGAGCACGTCGTCGACGTAAATGTCTTTAAGAAGCACCTTGGAAGCATTAGGATACCTTTCAGACTCAAGTTTAGCTAGTTCTTGTATAGTACGAATAGCTAAGTAAGGTGATGACTTAAGTCCATAAACAACTGTTCTTAAGGAGTAGGTTTGGACAGGATCATCCTGAGAAAATCTCCATAGAATATTTTGAAAACGCGTGTGCTCAGGAATAAGTAAAATCTGTCGGAACATTTTTACTATGTCAGTAACAAAGGCTACAGCATGAATTCGAAAATTAAGTAGAATTTCACGGACATCATTTTGCTGTTTAGGACCTGCGCACAACGTCTCGTTGAGTGAGACACCTCTGGGACTACGTTGAGACCCATCAAAGACCACTCTTATCTTCCCAGTGTTCCAGACACTGTGATGAGGGATAAAGTAGGAATTATCCAAGACATCTTTAGATATAGGCGTAGGAATAGGTATCATGTGACCAGTGTCTAAATAATCTTGCATAAAATCTTTGTAAGCTTGATAATTAGCTGAGTCTTTGAGAAGTCTAGCTTCCTGAAGCTTGAAACGTTTTAAAGCGATTGGATAGGTGTCACCCAACTGGGGTTCTAAGTTTATGAAAGGTAATGGAACGACGAATCTACCTGATTCGTTGCGTGAAACTGATTGTGAAAATAATTTTTCGCACATAATATCCTCAGGACTGTGATGAACCTTATGTGGAACCTGCTCTATCTCCCAGAAGCGCTCTAGGCAGATATC
This sequence comes from Aspidapion aeneum, assembly GCA_963576565.1. NCBI lineage: Eukaryota > Metazoa > Arthropoda > Insecta > Coleoptera > Brentidae > Aspidapion > Aspidapion aeneum. The sequence continues at coordinate 90,852,168 of OY755038.1, forward strand.
CAGAGATGGTTCGATGGAAGTGTAACAGCTTATGAGTGATTGTGGATTTTGTTGCTTTGAAGTTTCAACTTTACCAATCAGCACATAGCCAAAGATGCTATTAAAAGCACTAGGTTGTCCACGCTCTCCGTGGATAACTCCCTCTTGTAAGAGATGCGGAAAAAGTTCACAACCTACTAGGACATCAATGGAACTTGGTATATGGAAGTTTTGATCAGAAAGTTTGATATTGCGAATGTGATTCCACTTGCTCGAGTCGACAGCGCAAGAAGGAATCTCTGTACAAAGTTTTGGAAGTACTAAAGCCTCAAAATCAAAGGTAGGTCCCGCTTGACCTTGAGGTTTGATAAGACATTTCGTCTTACCTTTGGTATTGGAAGATGTCATTTGATTTAAGCCTTGAATAGAAGTAGAAAAGAAGCTTTTCGAAAGACCTAAACGATTTAGACATTTTTCTGATATAAAGTTTGCCTCTGAGGCAGAATCGAGTAAGATACGAACTGGTTGGTAATGTCCCCTTGAGTCTAACATGTCAGCTACAACGGTAGAAAGTAGAAAAGTGGAATTTTTGGAAATCATTGTCGCATGACAGTTTGTGGAATGGCTTCCTGACATAGGGGTGCTATTGGAATTGGAAAGTGGAATATTAACGTTCTCTGGAGGATAAGAATTAACACTCACAGAGGGCGCTACTGGTTGGGGAACGTCAAGAAGACTGTGGTGCCTAGCTCCACACGTAAAGCAGTTGTAGGAGGAGGGGCAATTCACGGTCTGGTGAGCAAAATGTAAGCAATTTTGACATAGATTCACCTGCCGAACATAACCCATCCTTTCCTGTGGACTTTTGTTTTGAAATTCGATACATTTCGATAATGCGTGATTCGAAGAACATAGGTAACATTTTATTTTTGGATTAAAAGTTCTGTTCTGATTATTTTGTATTTGAGGGTTGCTGCGTTGATTGCTATTTTGTAAAGTATTTTGTTGATTTCTTGAATTTGAACTTTGATTTGAAATAGTTGTATTGAAAGCAGAAGGTGAATTAAAATTATTAAAACTGTTTCTCTGAAAACTGTTCTGTTGAGAATTACGCGTAGTTTGAGGTTGTCTAGGGGTTTGATTTTGCCTACTAAAACTGGGCATTTGCACTACAGATTCGAGCGCAACGCAATGATTTTCTATAAACGTGTAAAGATCAGTGTAGGACGGAATTTCTGAATTGTTTTTCTCTCTACTATAGTAAAGTTCGAAATCAGTCCTCATCTTGACTTCAAGTTTTGAGAGCATCATGTTAAAAGTAAGAAAGTCCCATTCTTTTGTAGGAAAACCAAGCTCATTTAAGATGGCTAGATTCTCAGAAAATGTATCCAACATGGAACGTAATTCTTTCCCAGAACTGGATTTAGTTGAAAGAAAGTTAATAGCATTCAAAGCGGTAGTAGCAATAATTCGTTTATTTTGATACCTCTTTACTAAGGTTTCATACGCAATGTGATAATTGCTATCTGCGAGGGGAATGGTTTTTACTAGAGAAAGGGCTTCATTCAGAACAGAACTCCGCAATTGTTGAAATTTCTCTATATCACTTAAATCAGAATTTTAATGTACCATGACTTTAAATAAGTCAAACCAGTGTTGCCAGTTGTTATAATTACCATCGAAAATTGGCAACCTTGGTTGTGGAAATGATCTTGTATTTGACCTCTGAACAATATTTTGTTGGTTAGGGTGGCCTACGTAATTGACAGGGTTGGCCCTAAAAAGGTCGTAGTAAATACCCTTACATTAATAATAAAGGTTGTCAAAGTCTTTTCTAGTTTTATCCTGCTCGTCAAATGAAAGTTTAAACTCTTCGAGAGAGCCAATAATTTGGTTATGAAAATTATAGAATTGAGCATGACATTCTTCGACGTCTTCATATCTGGATTTAAACAAAAAGTGAAACGCTGTATCCCAGTTCGCTTTCAAAGCTACCTCGTGAGCTTCCGCCATTTGGTTGAAGTTCAAAAGCCTTTTGTCGCAAAGTTTTTTCTGTTTTTGTGTAGACATTTTTGTTTTTGAAAGTTAATTTGTTTTTAAAATTACCCCAAAAAATTCTTAAAATATAGCTTAAAATATAACCCGAATTTTAGCAAAAATTAAACAATTTTATTATTTTAATTTTATTAACTTTTTTTTTGAAAATTTTGAAATGAAATGTTTGTAAGTTTGTCTGTATGTTATTATTTGAACATATCCTTTAAAAAAAACTTTTATGGATTGAACCCCGTACCTCTCGATTCCAAATCGCACACTCTGTGCATACGACTAGCGGTCCTGTTGAAAGTTTTTAAGAAAGTCGGTATTCGAAGAAACGAGCGCGCAACGTGACTCACGTCACTATTCAAGTGGGGTGACCCTGGTGACGGCGACACTTGCACCTGCGCGTTAACGCGACACCTGTAAAATCGATAATTCAAGAAAAGTAGATGGAAGAACCGCCTTAAAATTTCACTTTCGGCGTATTGACGCCACTTTTACTGAAAATGTAATGAACAAAGCGATCAACTTTGATGAACTAGTAAACTATACGAAATATGTGCATTGGATATAGCTATTTTTGAACGGTAATAAACACTTCGATCAACTTTGAAGGAACATATCACCAACCGGTCGTAAATCAATATGGTCTGTTTAAAATTGAAATTGGAAATAAATTTTGAAAATATATAGAAATTTGGAATTTTTGTAGGAAATTGCTGAACCACAGGAGTCTAGGTAGTTGGAAAAACTATTATCCGGCTCGAAGGACCATTAATGTGCGGGCAAGTTCTGAAAAATAATGGAATTTCCTTCGACAGGTCGCCGGTTTGGCTTTACAAGCACATTTAAAAATAATTGTCGGTATTGACGATTGTAAATGGAAAGTTACGATACATATGGAATTTTATATGAAAAGGCACCTACCTCGGACTCTCTTGCGGCTCCAGTCAACGTTTAAACGTCCAGTTTTTCACCTCAAAATTCACTTTTTCGGGAACGTGATTTTTCTAGTGTCTTGTTGTGACGGTGGTTGTTTGCGCACTCATCGCGGCGCTGCTTGTCCTCCACGTGTGCGGTGCCGTGAAAACCCATATGCATATTTTAGAGCGCGAAAATTTAAATTATTTTAAACGCGCAGAAAAGGAAAAGAAAATGAAAATTAGGAAATTCCTTGCTTGCACCAACAACTCCTACAATGTTACGAAATAACAACTTTTCAAAAAATAAGGCCGCAACAAAATGGATTTTACCGCAAAAAATTCGAACTACGCGAGCTACAAAATCCAGTTTTTGTTTCATCCCAATAGCTCAATCCAGTGACGAGATATGGCTGGTCCCCCTAACTTTACCAAAACTTGTTTTTCGCATATTTCTCGAAAACGGCTACAGCAACAAAATTCGTTCTTCCGCAACTAATTAGTACTGGTTACCCTCTATTTAACGGCATATGAAACTTTTGGGCCCCCTAGTTTATTTTTGAGTTATGACCCCTAATATGTTACGAAATAACAACTTTTTCACAAATAACGCCGCAACAAAATGGATTTTGCCGCATCTAATTCGTACTAGGCGAGCCACAAAATCCAGTTTTTGTTTCATCCCGATAGCTCAATCCAGTGACGAGATATGGCTGGTCCCCCTAACTTTACCAAAACTTGTTTTTCGCGTATTTCTCGAAAACGGCTACAGCAACAAAATTGGTTCTTCCGTAGCTAATTAGTACTCGTTACCCTTTATCTAACGGCATATGAAACTTTTGGGCCCCCTAGTTCATTTTTGAGTTATGACCCCTAAATTGTTACGTAATAACAACTTTTTCAAAAATAACGCTGCAACAAAATTGATTTTGCCGCAACAAATTCGAACTAGGCGAGAAACAAAATCCAGTTTTTGTTTCATCCCGATAGCTCAATCCAGTGACGAGATATGGCTGGTCCCCCTAATTTTACCAAAACTTGTTTTTCGCATATTTCTCCAAAACGGCTACAGCAACAAAATTGGTTCTTCCGCAACTAATTAGTACTCGTTACCCTCTATTTAACGGCATGTGAAACTCTTGGGCCCCCTAGTTCATTTTTGAGTTATGACCCCTACAATGATACGAAATAACAACTTTTCAAAAAGTAAGGCCGCAACAAAATGGATTTTTCCGCAACAAATTCGAACTACGCCAGCAACAAAATCCAGTTTTTGTTTCATCCCGATAGCTCAATCCAGTGACGAGATATGGCTGGTCCCCCTAACTTTACCAAAACTTGATTTTCGCATATTTCTCGAAAACAGCTACAGCAACAAAATTGGTTCTTCCGCAACTAATTAGTACTGGTGACCCTCTATTTAATGGTATATGAAACTTTTGGGCCCCCTAGTTCATTTTTGAGTTATGACCCGTACAATGTTACGAAATAACAACTTTTTCAAAAATAACGCCGCAATAAAATGGATTTTGCCGCAACAAATTCGAACTAGGCGAGCAACAAAATCCAGTTTTTGTTTCATCTCGATAGCTCAATCCAGTGACGAGCGAGATATGGCTGGTTCCCCTAACTTTACCAAAACTAGTTTTTCGCATATTTCTCGAAAACGGCTACAGCAACAAAATTGGTTCTTTCGCAACTGATTAGTACTCGTTACCCTCTATTTAACGGCACATGGAACTTTTGGGCCCCCTAGTTCATTTTTGAGTTATGACAATGTTACGAAATTACAACTTTTTCAAAAATAAGGCAGCGAAACAAAATGGATTTTGCCGCAACAAATTCGAACTAGGCGAGCAACAAAATCCAGTTTTTGTTTCATCTCGATAGCTCAATCCATTGACGAGATATGGCTGGTCCCCCTAACTTTACCAAAACTTGTTTTTCGCATATTTCTCGAAAACGGCTACAGCAACAAAATTGGTTCTGCCGCAACTAATTAGTACTCGTTACCCTCTATTTAACGGCATATGAAACTCTTGGGCCCCCTAGTTCATTTTTGAGTTATGACCCTTGCAATGTTACGAAATAACAACTTTTTCAAAAATAAGGCGGCAACAAAATGGATTTTACCGCAACAAATTCGAACTAGGCGAGCAACAAAATCCAGTTTTTGTTTCATCTCGATAGCTCAATCCAGTGACGAGATATGGCTGGTTTCCGTAGCTTTACTTAAAAAAATGGTTTTTTGCCTATAAAATAATAACGGTTAACTTTTTTGACCATATTACTTTTGATTGTTGATGGGCCTTCCGAGCAACAAATAATGCCGCAAAATTGACCTTTCTACTTCTTATCAAATCGGATATACGCGTGGTCCCCCTAGCTTTACCGTAAAGCTAGAGGGACCGCCGTTATTATAATAACCATTGCAGCAACCAAATCCGTTTTACCGCAACAAATTAGCAACAAATACATAGAATTATACGCCAGTAAAAAAAAAATTTGCTGCCGGTGGTCAGTGAAGTTCTATTGAAAAAAAAAACAGTTTTTTGTTAATTGGAAGAAAAACTGTAAGTTTTTTGAAAATGTTATTATTGATTATGCTTGGGCCTTCGGAGCAACAATTAATGCCATAAAAACTAGTTTTGTACTTGGCCCCAAATTGAAGATATGCGTGGTCCCCCTAGCTTTACGGTAAACCTGAGGGGACCACAATTTTCTCGTAAACGGCTGCAGCAACAAAATTAATTTTATCGCAACAAATTAGCAACAATTAATGACATCAATTGTTTTTGGGCCCCTTATCATGGTCCCTCCAGCTTTACTGACTCCAAAAATACCTCAATTCAAAAATCTTCACAGTTATTATAAATTTTTGGGAATTCAAATACTATACAGAAATGACAAACTGGTTTTTTTTATTCATTTTCCTCTCTTAATGATCGCAGAATTCAAAACATTTTTTATTTATCCCGTTCCCATAGATAATAAAATAATATCCCCTCCAAAACCTTACCATATCCTAAATGAGAGAAATGAGTCAACCATATGAAGAGATTGAGAAGATCTACTATTGTCAGAACCACCTACATGAAGAAGACTGTATCGTTAACATCGTCTTGAAAAATAATGATTGAGGATGGCCCAAAAGGTCGAAACCGGTCCAGTCGTGGATTGGCATGGATCACTTGTTCGTGGCTATCAGGACGTGTTCCAGACGGGGATCAGTCGTATCCCTGTAATCGACGTTGGAGATAGTGAAAACCAAACAGTTTTAACAAGTTCCCAACGAAAGCATCAAGCCATCAGTATAATTTAATGCCGGTAGGGGTATTTTCCCTCGGAGTAGTTGTTTCTGTTGGTTTTACAAAACTTATGCTCTACACGGAGCTATCGCCTACATTCACCTAAGGATGGCCCAAAAGGTCGAAACCGGTCCGGTCGTGGATTGGCATGGATCACTTGTTCCTAACTATCAGGACGTGTTCCAGACGGGGATCACTCGTATCCCTGTAATCGACGTTGGAGATAGTGAAAACCAAACAGTTTTAACAAGTTCCCAACGAAAGCATCAAGCCATCAGTATAATTCAATGCCGGTATGGGTATTTTCCCTCGGAGTAGTTGTTTCTGTTGGTTTTACAAAACTTATGCTCTACACGGCGCTATCGCCTACATTCACCTGAGGATGGCCCAAAAGGTCGAAACCGGTCCGGTCGTGGATTGGCGTGGATCACTTGTTCCTGACTATCAGGACGTGTACTCATACTTTGAAGAGACAAAAAGAAAAACTCAACCAGTATCGAACTCAACACAATGCAGAATTAGCCACCATTCAGAGCTTCATGGCGTCTTCTTAGAGGGGAGGAGTTACATATGGTAACCCATATACTTACCAATACCACCCCATCCTTACTACCTATGGGATGTTGCCCATGCTTACTTAATGGCAAACTGATAAACCTCGGGAGAAACAAGATTCTGCATCCACCGTATTTTATCTTTTAAGAATGCGTAGGATGTACTACTGATTATTCTCGGATTTAGCTTAGCCTATTATTTTTACCGTATTTTATCAAAGCATGTAATAGAGATTATTTTCGGGATTTGCCTACCTTTTATTTATACCGTATTTTATCATTTATATTTTAGCATAAGTTGCTTTTACCGAACGTTATCTCTTTTATGTGTTATAAAAGCTAGGGACAATTAAAATTAAGGCAACAATTATTATACCTGCAGTCTTGATTAAATATCTTGTACTTGAGTAAAATAACTTATTCCGAACCTAAAATGTAACTAACACTCTATCTTTGCCGAGTTGGTATAACGGGCATGGACCGATACTTTCGTAGTCCGAAGATACCCGAACTCTACTATGGTCGTATAACAAGTAGAGATTGGCTAGCCTGTGTTTAGCACACTACAACTAGAAAACCGAACACATCCGATCTCTGCCGAAGTTGTATAACGGATACAGATTGGAGTAGATAAGGATTCTGGCGCATTTTTACATGTAAATCTACATAAGAAAAAAAGCTGGTAATTTTTTGTCGCGTCGCAGAATAGTGCGTAAGAGACAGTAATTTTTATATGACACATCTTGTGCTACTTAATCTAATCTTTAAAGGTTTTGACTTGACAACTTACCTGTTTATTTGTTAATTGACGATTCGTACAATTATTGAACTGTCCTGCTACTCACCATCTTGCGCTTGCGGAAATTAAACCCAAACAGTAGGCCAAATGAAACTAATGTCAATTTAGTCGTATTATTTAAAGCTCGCCATATTAGCCACTTACAGATTAGTTTTTTAGAAATTATGTTATACCTTGTTTCTTTTTAATTTTTAGTACTATTTAGTTCTGCCATATTAGCTAGTTAAAAATTAGAATTTTGTTTTATTTTACAATTTATATTAGGTATACATATATATAGCTTGTGTACGTTCCAATATTTAGTACTAGGTACTTGGAACAGGTTAATAGTAATTACACCAGAATTCTGTTTTATTTGTCTATTAGAAAAAAGTATTACATAGGAATACAATTAATCATAATTCAATACGGTACACATAAGTAGACTTACAAGTTCTATTTAACGTATTATAGTAGGTATATCTAAGAACATTACAATTAGTACTTATACCTATTATTAAAAAGGTTTATATATTTATTTTAATATTAAAGTACATAAGGCTTTACCCTACACCTACCTATGCTAACCACATACGTTTTATAATATATTCTATAGGCAAAAAGAAAATTAAATTAAGGTTAAGGATTAAAATTAGCTGCTTATAATTTATGGCTAAAAATATTTAACCAAACACAATATAAACTCACACAACATTATTAAACTTACATTAAAACTAATTTATTACTTAATACTATAGTGTCCCCACGGTAAAGTTTCATAAGACTCCTTTGAAATGCATCTTTTGTCATCCTGAGGGCTCAGTCCAATTTTTGTCTGTTTTACAGAGTATAGTCTGTGCTTTTCGGACCTTATAAGATTTTGTGCAACCACTTTTTCTTGAAAGGTATTTAGGCAGTCGACATAGTCTTCGAATGATATTTCTGATTTTACAACATTTTGCTTTACGCCTTTAGCTTTCTGAGTTACTTTTACAGCTTCACTTTTTATACCAGGTACTTTTGTAGCGTACATTTTAGCTCTAAGGCCAATAAAATGTGTCATTATTTGGCCATTGTTTTCATCTTTCATCATGCCTAGAACCTTTTTATTTACCCTCGGGATGTTATATATGTTGTTTTCAGCATAATCCGAGGTGTCAAAATAGTTGAAGCAGTCGCGCTGTATTGATTCATAAATGTCATGATTTTTTATGTTATAAACTAAACTAAATCAGTATCTGTGTATGCCACAGTACAATCCTTTCCAAAAGCTGGTACCATATAGTTATAGTGAAAATCATATATCGTTGTTTTGGCAATATCCAAAATACACATCCCCACATATATCGGTTTATTAAAATATATTTCGGTTTTTTCAAGTTCTACGGCAACTAAATTTTCATTAAATATGGTTATACTTTTAAACTCTGGTCGAGCGATTAGAGCTTCGGCTCCAAATCGCCCGTCCCCGTTCTTAATTAATTTTATGTTACTGTGATTTCTAATATTTTCCATGGTTTTGCCAAACACGGTATTGTTCATTAATTTAAAAAGGTTTTTCTCAAACTCATTTTTAGCATCCTGCCTTAATTGTGTATTTAAGTCAATATAGGGCTTTAGCCATGCGGATTGTTTAAAGCATAAAATTCTATGAATTTTTCGAGTGTTATACCAAGTTTCAATGCTTGCTTTAAATTTCTATAATGAATTACATATTCCTTTTTATTATACAATGTAGCCATAAGTTTTTTATTTTTAGCTTCTTTTATGCCAGGTGGGCACTGATGCTCAGGGCATAGAGGCAAGTCAGAGAAATAATCGTGTAATTCCACAGGAATGTGCAAGTCGACTTCCAAGATGTATCCATTATTCGAGTCATCTTCAACTTTATTAACATCAAAATCGAGCATTTCATCACTTTCTAACCAATTAAATTTTCCATAAGGCAGAAACTGACTCATGCTAAACCCGTACAGGTTATTAACATCAAAATACATCAAAAAAGATGTTTCTTTGGTTAAATCATAGTTGGACATATATTTATTATTGGCCTCCACATACCTTTTAGAGCATTGGCTTAACCCCCCTCTAATGCCGCGTTCTATAAAAGTCACCATATTATAGTCGGTCAAAAGCTCTAATTTTTGTTGCGTGCAATACAGCATGCAATCCCATGTATAACCAGGAAGAGTAAAATAATTAGCAGGGTCTAAACCATACGTTTCATGACAGCTCTCTCTAAACTGTTGAAATACCTGCATCAAAAGAATTATGTCAACTTTCATGTAGAGTTCCATGTAATCTTGTAGGTTTTTACAACCAAATCTTTTCCAAACATTCTGTGCATGGTCATAAGCAGCAGGTGATATTTCTCTACTTTCGAGTGTGTTAAAGAATTGAAGTTGCTCAGGCAAAGAAGTCTCTCTTAATTTTTCCCAACTATTCATATAGTCATAGCAAAATACTCCTTTTTTAAAAATAAGTTGGTATTGTTCGTCAGAGAAGTTGGGAAATTCGTTTCTTACCAGTGGATACTCCTCAAGATATGAAGCTAGCTTGTCCAAGCTACTGGCCATGAAGCGGAACGAACCAATAAATCTAAATTCTATTAAATTTTCATTGATTTTTTTCGTAAATGCTATATATTTTTCTTTATTAACTGGTAGCAAATTTATTGCTCCGTCCAAATTGGCGATGTGCTCAATTATCAAATGTCCATCATAAGAGCTAAGGTTGTGGAATACTACAGGGACAGTATGACTATCCTGAAAGTTCAGATTACAGCTTTCATGGGCTGGACCACGATACTCAGATGTAAGGTGACTATGATCGCGTATTTTCTTTTCACCAGCTAAAAAGTCCTGTTCACAAATTTGACATTTTTTAGCATTGTTAAAGTCAGTTTTTTGCTTTTTACTTAAAGGCTCAAGGGGTAAGTCACAGAGAAATACAGTTTCCAAGTTTTCAGCGAAATCTAGTAACTGTTTACTGAACCATTCCATACAGTCAGGTCCCGTGTAAGATTTATAAAATGATAAAGAATCATCATAGGCACATTTTACATAATATCCTACCGAACAAGGCACATGACTTTGATATTTTTGGGTTCTTTTTCCACTATTTTCTGCAACAGGAAGCAGTAAGCACTCAATATCCGAATAGATAATGAACGGTGCAAATTGTTTATTTTTAAAGTTTTTGAATTCAACAATTTTTCTTTCTTCAGTTGGTAGTTTGGGCACTACAATGCTACCAATAATTTTGCAGTCTTTAATGTGCTGATTATATCCATCCTTGGAATAAAAGTAATGTAGGCATCTATCACATACCCACTTTGAGACTTTCTTTTTACTTAATTGATTGCTTACTAACCTCGAAAGATTTTTTATCCATACAAAGTAATAAGATGGTAAGGCGAGGTGAGATATATCTTCATTCTTCAGATAATAAATATTTTGTAGCATCAACAAGTTAACATGTTTTTCAAGTTTTTTTCCAGTAATATATGCAGGTAGTACTTTAAAAATGCTTTCATTGACTTTTTGAGGACGATACATGTTTATAGAAACATTATTTTGCTTTTCAAACCGGACAACTTGGTTTAAGTTCATCGGAAACTTAATACCTTTCAGGTTTAATACATCTTCAGGATGTGGGTAAGATGAAGTTCTATTTGAGCTTTGTTCAACAGGAAACAATGCTGATACAACTGCCCAGCCAAAGCACAAGTTATCAGTATTTTGTACATTCACACAGGCTTTTTTATCTAAAATGATCTTAGGTATATCCAAATGGCACCCTGCCCTCATCGGATGATATTTATTCAATCCTAACATAAGATTATTTATCTTTGTAAGAGACCATCCAGATTGATTTTGCTCAAATTCTTCCAAATCAGTTAAAAGCAAACTCTTTACATGTTTGTCAAACCAGTTTTTTAAATTTGTGTTACGGTCAATAACCGCATTAGCGGTATTAAAGTGTTTTGTCTCATTTCCATGTTGTCCTTGTTTTAGTATTTGAAAATCTCCACTTAAAATAGTATTGACTTTTATCATATTCTCCTTTTTTAATGTATTTTCAATCCTTCGTTTTAATAAACTAAAACAATCCTCTAAAAACTTTTTGGGATCCTTATGTTGTAAATTTGTAATCACAGCACTTCTTACTCGGCTTTCAAAAGCTGATTTTAGGTCTTCCCATTGTACGCGATGTTTGGCTGTTTCTTTGGTGCCAATCGCACCACCAAACTTAAGGCTTTTTTGTTTTAAAATGTGCTTGCACTGTTTAACATAATCAAATCAAATGAGATTTTTCAGCAACTGAAGAGGCTTTTTTTAAAGCAATGCTTATTTGTCTACTGGCCAAAGCACAATCTTTTAGAATTTTTAAAATTGAAACATTTTTATCCATATCTTCTACCATACCAAGCTGATACATAATTTTATAAACCAATTTCGTTGCAAAACTCATTTTATTTTTTTGAATAGCACCAACTTCACTAAAACACTGTGTAGATAGAACTCAATAATACACTTTCCTTGAAAAGTTATACCTAACTGACTGCAGTTCAACACGCTCAGCCCTTTTATAAGTGCTTTTCAGATACACGTTAACACTTGTCGAAAACAAGTTTATACTTGTTAGAAATGGGTTGCAGCTGTTTTAGCCCAATACATTTACCGCAAAGTTGTTAGTAAATCATGCAAACTTTGGTACCAACCATCATAAAATATATGTTTTTTGTTAATTAGCAGGCATAGTACAAGTTTCCATCAATTTTTATTTGTTTTGTTTGCTTCCTTTAGATATTTTCTACAGGAGCTTAAAAAGGAGGCCCACCTTGAGTAGTAATACTTTTACCTTCGTGTACATACTTTTAGCCTTTTGAGTACCATCTTTCCCCCTTTGAGTCTCAACTTTCCACCAATCGAGTATCAACTTTATTCTCTTTGAGTACCAACCAATCGAACCGAACCCCCTTCAAGACTCTACTTTGCCCTCTTCGGATACCAACTTTCCCCCCTTTGAGTAGCAAATTTTATTCCTTCGAGTACCCACTTTACCCCCTTTGAATACCAACTTCTTCTTCTTCGGGTATCAACTTTCCCCTCTTCGCGTCTCAACTTTCCCCCCTTCAAGTCTCAACTTTTCACCCATCGTGTATCAAGTTTCTTCTCTTCGAGGCACAACTTTGCCCCCTTCAGATACCAACTTTCCCCCCTTTGAGTAGCAACTTTTATTCCTTCGAGTACCCACTTTACCCCCTTCGAGTACCAACTTCGTCTTCTTCGGGTACCAACTTTCCCCCTTCGCATCTCAACTTTCCCCCCTTCGAGTCTCAACTTTTCACCAATCGTGTGTCAAGTTTCTTCTCTTCGAGGCACAACTTTTCCTTCTTCGAGTATCGACTTTTCCTTTTTTCAGTGCCTAACAACTTAAGTTTCCCCCTTTGTTTCTTAAATTTTCCCCCTTTGAGTTCCAACTCTCTCTTCTTCAAGTATCAACTTTTCCTCTTCGAGTCATAAATTTCATGCATTCGAGTGCTAACTCTCTCTCTTTCTATCATATATATTTTTTATTTTTCGCATGTAAACATCTTTTACTAATGTTTATTTTATTTACTATTGAGGTCTTGGAAAGGACAATCACACAATTTTGAGAATATATTTTGTTAGCCAAACTTTACTTGATTATATTATTTACTGTTAAGTTCTTATAAACTTAAACTGCTTCAGTCTTCTATTTTTAAAATTTAGAGGGATAAATCTTCTAGTAGGCTAGAGATTAAAATTTTTCTTGCGACCTATTTTTATTTAATTTTGGATATTTTTTAAACACATTATAAAGAATGTGCTGATTTTTCTTTACGCATAGCTACCAATTTTGTGTCTTACTTTACAGTTTGTTTAACTTTTGAGGATTTTAAACAGTACTAGACGAATAAATCGGAAGCCTGTAGGTGGTAATAATAAATAATCAATGGCTAAGATCAATCGACGAGTGACATAATGAGCAGCGACCGGTGTCGTTTTTAACAATTTTGTGTTATTATTATTTAAGTTTAATCATCCTACTTTTTGTGATTTTTGAATGTTTTTTAGTAATAGACGATAGATTAGTACTCAACCAGTAACAGATGACTAAACGACCAGTGATTTTTAAGTTAAAACACCCTGATTAATTTTTTCACTAGTTTTTAAACATTTTTAGTAACTAACAAGTAATAACGTCATACGAGGCCTTGGAGAAGAGACATATTTGTTAGATGTTTCTATTATTTTTAAAATCTTTATTATAATGCGTTTTACGATTGATTTAATTTTTAGTATTTTGTCGATAATTTAATACTTTTTTCATTAATTATGCATTTTTTTAAGAAATAGAATTTTAAAGAATGTTTTCTGCTTTGCGTTACTATATTTTAATATTTGACTAAAAAATAGTTCCCTCTTTATTATATTTTTACAGGTTTACAATATACCAAACTTGATACGGCAAAAGTCAATATTTTAGAATTTAGAATGATATTATTGATCCGTTAGTGCAGAACAAATAATCGGTTTTAAGCCTATAGAATCTTTTCAGCATACAAATATTAAAAAATTTTTTAGTTAACTTTTTCATAGACCTTAGCGTAGCTCTCTAATTTTTCTTTATCAAATTACCTAAAACTTAAAAAACTTAAATATTTTTGTTTTATATTTCATTAATTTATTTAATTTATCGGTTAGTATGTAAGTACGTTATGGTCTATCTAAACAGTGATATATTACGTTTTTGCCTGCGCCTGCGCACTGACTAGTATTTTTTAAGTCACGATCGTTATAAGTATTTTTTGTATGTATTTTTTGTGGATTTCCAAGTCTATAAAATATACATACAATTATGATGATTACTGATAGAAACGAGAGCCAGAATGACAAAGGAGTTGCTTGTTTGATGTTTCCGCTATATAGATTTTTTTTTATCCTGAACATTATCTCTGACACGTGTTTTTGCGTTTTATCAAAGTAAATGCCAATTCTACAAAAAGTTCACAAGATACAAAAGATATGTAATAACAAGTTCTGCTTTCTTCCATATGTAGGTCACATTTTTACCACAAGTTGTATCAGATTTACAAGAGGAGTGATAGTTTTGGTACCATAATAATTTAAACTGGTCCTTTTTGTGAGTCCATTCATTAAAGAAATCGGATTTAAATCACGTGGATAATTATTATTACCATTATAATTAGCATTTATGTCACAAAAAAATATTTAATACTAAGCATACCTATGTAATGTATGTTTATAAGTTTAAATATACATAAATCATGCCAAAAATAAGAAATCATTGGTATTTTAGGCAATGATGAGACAAAAACTAATTACTATTTCCAAAAGATAGTGTTTGTGAAGGATTAGTTTACTTTATTAAATAAGTCTTACACCTAATTTTAATTAGTTTTTAGATAATTTATGAGGAGTTTCTGCATCTAAACCCGAAATAATTAGACAGATCGACCGACAGAATGACCAACACAACAACTACAACAAAGGCGAGGAAGCGATTCAGACAAGTTTCAACAGGTCGTCAGCCTTCAACACCTGTAAAGTTTACAGTTAAAAATAATATATTTTTGTTAAAAGTACGCACAACAAAGCATAAAAGCTTTTTTTAATTTTTTTTAACATGCACTAGTTTAATCTGTAAACGTATTTTTTATGAATTTCGTGGATTTGAAGATTAGAGAAGCCTTAAATTAAATTGCCTTAAGTAACCTTAGCTGAACCATATACGTGAACAGGCAAACGCATTTTTCATTAATTTCATCAATTTGATGTTAAAGAAAAGCCCTATGTATCTTAAAGTAACCTTATACAGGTAATTAGTAAGTACCTACATACTTTTAGATTGTTTTTTTTGCCAAATGTGCTTCAACTACTAAAATTTAATTATTTCTACACCAATAATAATCAATTTCAATAAGTATGGAACAAGGTTTGACTCCCCAGCCAAGAAATAATCTCTTAATGCTTTTACACTATCGTTGTTATTCAAAACTTATATAACAAACTTACAAAAATAACAATGATTTAATAAAAGCTCTATTCGCAATTTGGTATCTTATAAATAATGCCCTTCCTAAGCGTTTTAATATGCTTCCAACTGTTAAAAATAGTTAATAATACTGAATAATATATTTCTTCGAATTATGTTTATTTTATTCCTCATTTCGTAACAACTAAGTCCACCTATTAGACAACATCAAAAATTTCCTTTTAAAGTCTAACTCGCAAACACCTACCCAGTAATCGATACCTACCCGCATTCCATTCTTCGTAAATGGCCAGCAGTGTCTTGCCCATTTATTGCTATACGGGAGGCGGAGAAACAGTACAAAAGGTTCGTAGAGACGCGTCTCTTTTTGTGCGATCGATAATTCACGCTGCAAAACACCTATGTAGGTAACAAAGAGGAAGATAGAGCAAGGGGAATGCAAAAGTAAAGGACGGACGAAGCATATTAAAACGCTTAGGAAGGGCATTATTTATAAGATACCAAATTGCGTATAGAGCATTTATTAAATCATTGTTATTTTTGTAAGTTTGTTATATAAGTTTTGAATAACAACGATAGTGTAAAAGCATTAAGAGATTATTTCTTGTCTGGGGAGTCAAACCTTGTTCCATACTTATTGAAATTGATTATTATTGGTGTAGAAATAATTAAATTTTAGTAGTTGAAGCACATTTGGCAAAAAAAACCATCTAAAAGTATATAGGTACTTACTAATTACTTGTATAAGGTTACTTTAAGATACATAGGGCTTTTCTTTAACATCAAATTGATGAAATTAATGAAAAATGCGTTTGCCTGTTCACGTATATGGTTCAGCTAAGGTTACTTAAGGCAATTTAATTTAAGGCTTCTCTAATCCTCAAATCCACGAAATTCATAAAAAATACGTTTACAGATTAAACTAGTGCATGTTAAAAAAATTAAAAAAAAGCTTTTATGCTTCGTTGTGCGTACTTTTAACAAAAATATATTATTTTTAACTGTAAACTTTACAGGTGTTGAAGGCTGACGACCTGTTGAAACTTGTCTGAATCGCTTCCTCGCCTTTGTTGTAGTTGTTGTGTTGGTCATTCTGTCGGTCGATCTGTCTAATTATTTCGGGTTTAGATGCAGAAACTCCTCATAAATTATCTAAAAACTAATTAAAATTAGGTGTAAGACTTATTTAATAAAGTAAACTAATCCTTCACAAACACTATCTTTTGGAAATAGTAATTAGTTTTTGTCTCATCATTGCCTAAAATACAAATGATTTCTTATTTTTGGCATGATTTATGTATATTTAAACTTATAAACATACATTACATAGGTATGCTTACTATTAAATATTTTTTTGTGACATAAATGCTAATTATAATGGTAATAATAATTATCCACGTGATTTAAATCCGATTTCTTTAATGAATGGACTCACAAAAAGGACCAGTTTAAATTATTATGGTGCCAAAACTATCACTCCTCTTGTAAATATGATACAACTTGTGGTAAAAATGTGACCTACATATGGAAGGAAGCAGAACTTGTTATTACATATCTCTTGTATCTTGTGAACTTTTTGTAGAATTGGCATTTACTTTGATAAAACGCAAAAACACGTGTCAAGTTTTAGGTAATTTGATAAAGAAAAATTAGAGGGCTACGCTAAGGTCTATGAAAAAGTTAACTAAAAAAAACGGATCAATAATATCATTCTAAATTCTAAAATATTGACTTTTGCCGTATCAAGTTTGGTATATTGTAAACCTGTAAAAATATAATAAAGAGGGAACTATTTTTTAGTCAAATATTAAAATATAGTAACGCAAAGCAGAAAACATTCTTTAAAATTCTATTTCTTAAAAAAATGCATAATTAATGAAAAAAGTATTAAATCAATCGTAAAACGCATTATAATAAAGATTTTAAAAAGAATAGAAACATCTAACAAATATGTCTCTTCTCCAAGGCCTCGTATGACGTTATTACTTGTTAGTTACTAAAAATGTTTAAAAACTAGTGAAAAAATTAATCAGGGTGTTTTAACTTAAAAATCACTGGTCGTTTAGTCATCTGTTACTGGTTGAGTA
Source organism: Aspidapion aeneum (assembly GCA_963576565.1). Taxonomy (NCBI): domain Eukaryota; kingdom Metazoa; phylum Arthropoda; class Insecta; order Coleoptera; family Brentidae; genus Aspidapion; species Aspidapion aeneum. The sequence goes on from OY755038.1 coordinate 90,869,880, forward strand.
CTAATCTATCGTCTATTACTAAAAAACATTCAAAAATCACAAAAAAAATTAAAGTAGGATGATTAAACTTAACTAATAATAACACAAAATTGTTAAAAACGACACCGGTCGCTGCTCATTATGTCACTCGTCGATTGATCTTAGCCATTGATTATTTATTATTACACCACCTACAGGCTTCCGATTTATTCGTCTAGTACTGTTTAAAATCCTCAAAAGTTAAACAAACTGTAAAGTAAGACACAAAATTGGTAGCTATGCGTAAAGAAAAATCAGCACATTCTTTATAATGTGTTTAAAAAATATCCAAAATTAAATAAAAATAGGTCGCAAGAAAAATTTTAATCTCTTGCCTACTAGAAGATTTATCCCTCTAAATTTTAAAAATAGAAGACTGAAGCAGTTTAAGTTTATAAGAACTTAACAGTAAATAATATAATCAAGTAAAGTTTGGCTAACAAAATATATTCTCAAAATTGTATGATTGTCCTTTCCAAGACCTCAATAGTAAATAAAATAAACATTAGTAAAAGATGTTTACATGCGAAAAATAAAAAATATATATGATAGAAAGAAACAGAGAGAGTTAGCACTCGAATGCATGAAATTTATGACTCGAAGGGGAAAAGTTGATACTCGAAGAAGAGAGAGTTGGAACTCAAAGGGGGAAAATTTAAGAAACAAAGGGGGAAACTTAAGTTGTTAGGTACTGAAAAAAGGAAAAGTCGATACTCGAAGAAGGAAAAGTTGTGCCTCGAAGAGAAGAAACTTGACACACGATTGGTGAAAAGTTGAGACTCGAAGGGGGAAAGTTGAGATGCGAAGGGGGGAAAGTTGGTACCCGAAGAAGACGAAGTTGGTACTCGAAGGGGGTAAAGTGGGTACTCGAAGGAATAAAAGTTGCTACTCAAAGGGGGGAAAGTTGGTATCTGAAGGGGGCAAAGTTGTGCCTCGAAGAGAAGAAACTTGATACACGATGGGTGAAAAGTTGAGACTTGAAGGGGGGGAAGTTGAGACGCGAAGAGGGGAAAGTTGATACCCGAAGAAGAAGAAGTTGGTATTCAAAGGGGGTAAAGTGGGTACTCGAAGGAATAAAATTTACTACTCAAAGGGGGGAAAGTTGGTATCCGAAGAGAACAAAGTAGAGTCTTGAAGGGGGTTCGGTTCGATTGGTTGGTACTCAAAGAGAATAAAGTTGATACTCGATTGGTGGAAAGTTGAGACTCAAAGGGGGAAAGATGGTACTCAAAAGGCTAAAAGTATGTACACGAAGGTAAAAGTATTACTACTCAAGGTGGGCCTCCTTTTTAAGCTCCTGTAGAAAATATCTAAAGGAAGCAAACAAAACAAATAAAAATTGATGGAAACTAGTACTATGCCTGCTAATTAACAAAAAACATATATTTTATGATGGTTGGTACCAAAGTTTGCATGATTTACAACTCGCAACAACTTTGCGGTAAATGTATTGGGCTAAAACAGCTGCAACCCATTTCTAACAAGTATAAACTTGTTTTCGACAAGTCTTAACGTGTATCTGAAAAGCACTTATAAAAGGGCTGAGCGTGTTGAACTGCAGTCAGTTAGGTATAACTTTTCAAGGAAAGTGTATTATTGAGTTCTATCAACATAGTGTTTTAGTGAAGTTGGTGCTATTCAACAAAATAAAATGAGTTTTGCAACGAAATTGGTTTATAAAATTATGTATCAGCTTGGTATGGTAGAAGATATGGATAAAAATGTTTCAATTTTAAAAATTCTAAAAGATTGTGCTTTGGCCAGTTTTTAGAGGATTGTTTTAGTTTATTAAAACGAAGGATTGAAAATACATTAAAAAAAGAGAATATGATAAAAGTCAATACTATTTTAAGTGGAGATTTTCAAATACTAAAACAAGGACAACATGGAAATGAGACAAAACACTTTAATACCGCTAATGCGGTTATTGACCGTAACACAAATTTAAAAAACTGGTTTGACAAACATGTAAAGAGTTTGCTTTTAACTGATTTGGAAGAATTTGAGCAAAATCAATCTGGATGGTCTTTTACAAAGATAAATAATCTTATGTTAGGATTGAATAAATATCATCCGATGAGGGCAGGGTGCCATTTGGATATACCTAAGATCATTTTAGATAAAAAAGCTTGTGTGAATGTACAAAATACTGATAACTTGTGCTTTGGCTGGGCAGTTGTATCAGCATTGTTTCCTGTTGAACAAAGCTCAAATAGAACTTCATCTTACCCACATCCTGAAGATGTATTAAACCTGAAAGGTATTAAGTTTCCGGTGAACTTAAACCAAGTTGCCCGGTTTGAAAAGCAAAATAATGTTTCTATAAACATGTATCGTCTTCAAAAAGTCAATGAAAGCATTTTTAAAGTACTACCTGCATATATTACTAGAAAAAAACTTGAAAAACATGTTAACTTGCTGATGCTACAAAATATTTATTATCTGAAGAATGAAGACATATCTCACCTCGCCTTACCATCTTACCACTTTGTATGGATAAAAAATCTTTCGAGGTTAGTAAGCAATCAATTAAGTAAAAAGAAAGTCTCAAAGTGGGTATGTGATAGATGCCTACATTACTTTTATTCCAAGGATGGATATAATCAGCACATTAAAGACTGCAAAATTATTGGTAGCATTGTAGTGCCCAAACTACCAACTGAAGAAAGAAAAATTGTTGAATTCAAAAACTTTAAAAATAAACAATTTGCACCGTTCATTATCTATTCGGATATTGAGTGCTTACTGCTTCCTGTTGCAGAAAATAGTGGAAAAAGAACCCAAAAATATCAAAGTCATGTGCCTTGTTCGGTAGGATATTATGTAAAATGTGCCTACGATGATTCTTTATCATTTTATAAATCTTACACGGGGCCTGACTGTATGGAATGGTTCAGTATACAGTTACTAGATTTCGCTGAAAACTTGGAAACTGTATTTCTCTGTGACTTACCCCTTGAGCCTTTAAGTAAAAAGCAAAAAACTGACTTTAACAATTCTAAAAAATGTCAAATTTGTGAACAGGACTTTTTAGCTGGTGAAAAGAAAATACGCGATCATAGTCACCTTACATCTGAGTATCGTGGTCCAGCCCATGAAAGCTGTAATCTGAACTTTCAGGATAGTCATACTGTCCCTGTAGTATTTCACAACCTTAGCTCTTATGATGGACATTTGATAATTGAGCACATCGCCAATTTGGACGGAGCAATAAATTTGCTACCAGTTAATAAAGAAAAATATATAGCATTTACGCATCCGCTTCATGGCCAGTAGCTTGGACAAGCTAGCTTCATATCTTGAGGAGTATCCACTGGTAAGAAACGAATTTCCCAACTTGTCTGACGAACAATACCAACTTATTTTTAAAAAAGGAGTATTTTGCTATGACTATATGAATAGTTGGGAAAAATTAAGAGAGGCTTCTTTGCCTGAGCAACTGCAATTCTTCAACACACTCGAAAGTAGAGAAATATCACCTGCTGCTTATGACCATGCACAGAATGTTTGGAAAAGATTTGATTGTAAAAACCTACAAGATTACATGGAACTCTACATGAAAGTTGACATAATTCTTTTGATGCAGGTATTTCAACAGTTTAGAGAGAGCTGCCATGAAACGTATGGTTTAGACCCTGCTAATTATTTTACTCTTCCTGGTTATACATGGGATTGCATGCTGTATTGCACGCAACAAAAATTAGAGCTTTTGACCGACAATAATATGGTGACTTTTATAGAACGCGGCATTAGAGGGGGGTTAAGCCAATGCTCTAAAAGGTATGTGGAGGCCAATAATAAATATATGTCCAACTATGATTTAACCAAAGAAACATCTTTTTTGATGTATTTTGATGTTAATAACCAGTACGGGTTTAGCATGAGTCAGTTTCTGCCTTATGGAAAATTTAATTGGTTAGAAAGTGATGAAATGCTCGATTTTGATGTTAATAAAATTGAAGATAACTCGAGTAATGGATACATCTTGGAAGTCGACTTGCACATTCCTGTGGAATTACACGACTATTTCTCTGACTTGCCTCTATGCCCTGAGCATCAGTGCCCACCTGGCATAAAAGAAGCTAAAAATAAAAAACTTATGGCTACATTGTGTAATAAAAAGGAATATGTAATTCATTATAGAAATTTAAAGCAAGCATTGAAACTTGGTATAAAACTCGAAAAAATTCATAGAATTTTATGCTTTAAACAATCCGCATGGCTAAAGCCCTATATTGACTTAAATACTCAATTAAGGCAGGATGCTAAAAATGAGTTTGAGAAAAACCTTTTTAAATTAATGAACAATGCCGTGTTTGGCAAAACCATGGAAAATATTAGAAATCACAGTAACATAAAATTAATTAAGAACTGGGACGGGCGATTTGGAGCCGAAGCTCTAATCGCTCGAGCAGAGTTTAAAAGTATAACCATATTTAATGAAAATTTAGTTGCCGTTTTTTTTTTTTTTTTTTACGGGTATGCGCACTCGCAAGGAGATCTCTATCACGCTCGAGAAGCGGCAAGTGCGCGGAAATGTTGGTGTGTGTTGGTTTTGAAACGGTTCAGGTTGTAACCTGCAGGGAAAACTGTCGCAGGGAGTTTATTCCACAGCGATGCTGTTCTCCAGAGATATGAATGCTGATATAATGAGGTTCTTGGTGCCTTTATTTTGACAATAAATTGATGGTTACCGTCTGTTTGACGTGTTCGCCTAGTAGGTGCTACTCCCGGGGGGATCATACGTGCCAACTCTTTAGAGCATTTTCCGTGATAATACCTGTAGAATAGAGATAGATCGCCCACAGTTCTTCGATGTTCGAGACTATCCAAGCTACGGGTAAGTGCGGGGTCATTGATCAGCTTGATAGCTCCCCTTTGCACGGTGTTCAAAAGCATTAAGGTATGTTTGGGTGCCGCACTCCATATATGTGAGCAGTACTCCATAGTTGGTCGAATCTGGGCTTTGTAGAGTGTCAGCAGTTGGCTTGGTGTATACAGATGTCTTGTACGAAATAGCACCCCAAGCTTCTGGGACGCCCTTTTAGCTATATCTGCCACGTGACTGTGCCAAGACATGTTGGTCTCTGCAGTGACTCCTAAGATGTTTAACTGGCTCTGCAATGCGACAGCACTTCCAGATAGCATGCTGTTTGGCTCACCGGTGCTGGTCTTTTTTGAAAACAGGGCTGCTTGGGTTTTCTGCGCGTTGAACTGTACAAGGTTTTTGTTGCCTCAGTCCTCTATTATCTCCAAGTCGTTATTTATCTGTGATATTTCAGTTAGTCTAAGGTAATGGAATTCACGTGCGGAGAGACATGTGGGTGGTATGACTGAGGAGACTACATTGCCACCATCTGCAAAGCAATAAAGTGGATTTACTGTTTTATCTATGAGGTCATTTATGTAAATCAGAAAAAGTGTTGGCGAAAGGATTGCTCCCTGTGGCACACCAGCATTTATTTGGTAAGAGTTGGAGTTCCGGCCATCCAGTGCAACATAAATGGATCTATCCTTAAGGTAACTTTCAAACCAAGTGCAAAGTCTCGGCGACAATCCCGTTGCTTTGAGCTTGTTGAGCAGATTTTCATGCCAGACTTTATCGAATGCTTTAGATATATCTAAGGCAATTGTTCTTGTTTCACCTCGCAACTCAATCGCTTTTTGCCATAAGTGAGTGACGTATGTAAGTAAATCGCCAGTTGACCTGTATTTTTCCAAGTACTTGGTTAGGTGATTGTTCACAACTCTTTCCATTACTTTTGATATCACCGGAAGTAGAGCAATTGGTCTATAGTTTAACGGATCTGTCTTTTTTCCTTTCTTTGGAATGGGTTGTACTGCGGCAGACTTCCATGATGATGGATATACTCCTTGCCTATAAGATAAATTGAATAATTTTGCGAAAGTTGGAGTGAGTTCGCTAGCACAATTTTTGAGTACTATCGCGGGAATGCCATCTGGACCCATTACTTTGTTTGTATCCAACTTTTTAAGGGATTTTCGTATTTCTCTGTGACAAAAGGTTACCTCTGGCATACTGTGGGAAACACCTTCAATGAACGGTGGAGTCTTTCCATTTGGCACTGTTAGGTTTGAGTTGGAGGAAAAGATTTTGGCCAGCATATTGGCTTTTTCCTCTGATGTTGTGGCTAAGTGAGTATTTTTATCTGTAAGTGGTGGTATGGATGACTTGGTGAAGTTTGATCCAACGGCTTTTGCAAGAGACCAAAAGGACCTAGAACTACTTGGACAATTCAGCAACCTGTTTTTTATTCTTTGATTGTATGTTTCTTTGGCGGCGTCAATAGTAATTTTGCAACTATTTCTGGCTTCTATAAATTCTGTGTGGTTTTGAGCGGTTTGTTGTCGTTTCCAAAGGTTATATGCTCTGTGTTTTTTCTGTACAGCCGTTTGACACTGGCTGTTGAACCAAGGTTTTGCATTAGCTCTGCGTTTTATTGTATGTGGGATATATGCATCCATTCCAGATAAGATTACTTTTGTTATTTCATTACAGCAAATAGTGGGATCAGCCGTTTTAAAGCAAACCTCTTGCCATGGAAAATCCAGGTAAAACTGTTTAAGGTCATTCCATTTTGCCGATTTATAGTGCCACATTTTACGAGGAAGTGATTGTTGGCTTGGCGGTATGAACATTTCGCACTTTGTTCTTATAAGTTTATGATCGGATGAACAAAGTGGGGGATCTACTTGAATTGTGTACAAGTCAGGATTTGTAGTTAGGAACAAGTCTAAAAGCGCTGCAAATTCACCCCTTTCTGAGATACGGGTAGGTTCATCGACAAGCTGCGTTAGACCACAACTTATGGCAAAAGCTTCTGCTTCCCTGCCTTCATTATCTGTTTTGTTGTGGTGTTTTAGCCAGGGTATATTGTGGACGTTGAAATCGCCTAAAAAAACAATTTCCGCATGTGGATAGTTAGACTGTATACTATCACAGTTTTCGGATAATGTCGCAAAAAAGTTTTGATATTCGGTGTTACTTGGCGGTCGGTAGAGGCAGCAAATGAACTTGGTCGATGACTTTGAGGTGAATTTCAGCCATATGATATCGAGGTTCGCTGGTTCTAGCTTCTCCTCTCGATGACAAGAAAGGTCATTTTTAATGTACACACAGATTCCAAAATTATGTCGAAATCGGTGGTGTAGGTCATAGCCGGGATAAAGTTCACAGTAGGTGTTGCAGAACTGATTTTAGTTTCAGTGAGAACAAGGATGTCAGGGCTTTGTTCTTCAAGATGTTGGTGAACTGAATTCATGTTGGTACTTAATCCTCTTATATTGTTAAAATCAATTCTGAGTTGAGTTTTTGGTCTTCTTTTAATATCTTTGCATGAAGGACCCCCAGAATCACCCGACGCCCGGAGATCCGAGTGGTCGGGTATTTTACCTCCGGAATATTTTGATCCTGGAGGCGCCATCATGCTATCTGTTACTCATTGTTGGAACCGGACTGCCAGCGCAGTAGCGGAACGTGGTGATACCACTTAGCGCTACTCACTTCTGGCATGGTGGTATCTCACCGGTCGACGCCCAATGAGTAAAAAGCGTCTACCACCTTTTTAGTAGAACTTGAAAAAACCGAAATATATTTTAATAAACCGATATATGTGGGGATGTGTATTTTGGATATTGCCAAAACAACGATATATGATTTTCACTAACTATATGGTACCAGCTTTTGGAAAGGATTGTACTGTGGCATACACAGATACTGATTTAGTTTAGTTTATAACATAAAAAATCATGACATTTATGAATCAATACAGCGCGACTGCTTCAACTATTTTGACACCTCGGATTATGCTGAAAACAACATATATAACATCCCGAGGGTAAATAAAAAGGTTCTAGGCATGATGAAAGATGAAAACAATGGCCAAATAATGACACATTTTATTGGCCTTAGAGCTAAAATGTACGCTACAAAAGTACCTGGTATAAAAAGTGAAGCTGTAAAAGTAACTAAGAAAGCTAAAGGCGTAAAGCAAAATGTTGTAAAATCAGAAATATCATTCGAAGACTATGTCGACTGCCTAAATACCTTTCAAGAAAAAGTTGTCGACTGCCTAAATACCTTTCAAGAAAAAGTGGTTACACAAAATTTTATAAGATCCGAAAAGCACAGACTATACTCTGTAAAACAGACAAAAATTGGACTGAGCCCTCAGGATGACAAAAGATGCATTTCAAAGGAGATTTATGAAACTTTACCGTGGGGACACTATATTATTAAGTAATAAATTAGTTTTAATGTAAGTTTAATAATGTTGTGTGAGTTTATATTGTGTTTGGTTAAATATTTTTAGCCATAAATTATAAGCAGCTAATTTCAATCCTTAACCTTAATTTAATTTTCTTTTTGCCTATAGAATATATTATAAAACGTATGTGGTTAGCATAGGTAGGTGTAGGGTAAAGCCTTATGTACTTTAATATTAAAATAAATATATAAACCTTTTTAATAATAGGTATAAGTACTAATTGTAATGTTATTAGATATACCTACTATAATACGTTAAATAGAACTTGTAAGTCTACTTATGTGTACCGTATTGAATTATGATTAATTGTATTCCTATGTAATACTTTTTTCTAATAGACAAATAAAACAGAATTCTGGTGTAATTACTATTAACCTGTTCCAAGTACCTAGTACTCAATATTGGAACGTACACAAGCTATATATATGTATACCTAATATAAATTGTAAAATAAAACAAAATTCTAATTTTTAACTAGCTAATATGGCAGAACTAAATAGTACTAAAAATTAAAAAAAAAAACAAGGTATAACATAAAAAACTAATCTGTAAGTGGCTAATATGGCGAGCTTTAAATAATACGACTAAATTGACATTAGTTTCATTTGGCCTACTGTTTGGGTTTAATTTCCGCAAGCGCAAGATGGTGAGTAGCAGGACAGTTCAATAATTGTACGAATCGTCAATTAACAAATAAACAGGTAAGTTGTCAAGTCAAAACCTTTAAAAGGTTAGATTAAGTAGCACAAGATGTGTCATATAAAAATTACTGTCTCTTACGCACTATTCTGCGACACGACGAAAAATTACCAGCTTTTTTTCTTATGTATATTTACATGTAAAAATGTGCCAGAATCCCCCTACCTTATCTACTGATTGGTAGTTACATCATTGCTGACACATTTTATGATTTATAAACATAAGAGTTACATATGGTAACCCATATACTTAGGATGTTAAGCTAGAAAGTTTGACAAACTGGATTTGTTTTGACATGCTAGGATTTGCTACAAGTTGTTGGCTGTTTAGAGTAGGACAAATATGGAATGTGAATATTAGTTTACAAGTAAGATCCACTTTAATTAAAGTCTGTTCATATCTCGGTTTAGATAAGTAAATACGCGCATATTAGGATAGAAAAGTACATAGTTTAAAATTATTTAAAATTGGTGAAAATATAGGTACGATAAAAACTGTAGAAGGGTATTTGTTTCGGCAATTCTTCCTGTGAAATAAAACCTATTTATTGTGGATTCAAAATATTGTTTTTTTTTAAATATTTAGTAAGATTTACCTACCAAAAATATGAAGGTAAAAAAAACCTGATTTTTAAAAATATTTTTAAATTGGTACCTTTAAACTTTTTGTTTTGCCCAGACACTACTAAATACAGAGTTTCCTAAAATTTAAAAAGTTTTCTTTTTATACCCTGGTGGATAGAATTGGATCCAAAGACAAAACTTACTTTGTATATTTTTGTCCATATACAGGCTGTACCAAAACTAATTTTTTTTATATATACCCCTCTGTATACAGAGTGTCCCTAAAATTATTTTTTATATTCACTGCTAAATATAGAGCGTACCCTAAAACTTTTTTGCCCAGACACTGCTAAATACAGTGTCCCAAAAATTAAAAAGTTTTCTTTTTATACCCTGGTGGATAGAATTGGACGACCCAAAGACAAAAATTACGTTGTATAATTTTGTCCATATACAATTTGTCCTAAAAACTAAATCTAATTTTTTATACCCTGCTAAAAGGCAATTATAATTTTTTTATACCCTTATAGTGGTTGTCGACATATGCCCCGTTTACCTAGCTAAATACCTAGTGCCCTCTTTAAATAATTTTTTTTAAAGGATTTTCTTTTATTTTTTTTGTTGCTTGGCAAGGTTGTGGTTTGTCCCTGGTCGTGACACAACAGATAATTTTTTTTTTCTGCTTTTGCGTTTACTTATTATTTGTTTAATTCGTAACAATGGAGGTAAATAAACTAAATAATAATGAGCTTCAGTATGAGTTGGAGATACGTGGTCTGCCGGTACAACAAACAATGAACGGTCGTAGGAAAGATTTGCGTACTGCGAGAGCAACGGCGTGGAAAATGTTTAGCTCCTGTAGGTAGTAATAAAGATCCAGTTACAGAACTGCTGCTGCTGGGCACGGAGTTAGCTTCACTTAACGCTGCCAATAGGGAAAACGAATTTAAACGATTTTACTCTCGCTTGATTCATGTTGAACTTGAGACTTACTCGTATCCGCTGTACTGATGAGCATGACAAGGCGTTGCTTTTAGAGTTGTCAAATAGGTGCGCTCAATTGATTGGTCAGTTAGAATTGGTTTACGAACAGTTACCTGCTGCCAGTCCCTTGATTGAAGTTAGGGTAGAGGAGGTTTCTCGACCATTAGAGCCGGCACCTACTAATATGTTGCAACCGGTGATAGTCAGCCCAGCGATGCCTGAACGTACACCAGTTTCTTACGATTTGGTTAATATCGGCCAAGAACCATCAGGTAGGAGTGACCTTCTTTCTAGTAGCCCTCCTCCTTTAAATGTTGTTCAATTTTCGGCTCAGTCTACTCTTGAGTCTTTAGGACCTTCATCGGGCTAGTAATCCAACCCTTTATTCGGATCGTGCAGAAAGTGGGCAGGACGCATTGAATAGGGAGGAGGATCGTGTTGTGGGTAATATAGTGGAGGAAAGTCAAGTATAGGGATAGTTGATCGTTCTAGAGTTACGCATCGCTTGGTGGTTGAGGATCTTCAAATTCACCATTCAATGGCACCTCAATCAACCTCTGAAAGACCTCTTGAGGATTTCTTTAATAACCTTGAACATAATAGAGCGGAATTACCTTATCCTTCTATTTCTACTTAAGTTCCACAATTCACCTTTTCTAATGGACAAAACTTACATCATCCATCCAATACTGAACATGCTTTCAATGATGTGCCCCAATCAATTTTATTTGACCCTCTCGAGTATCAAACTCCCCAACCACAACCAGCTTTATCTCAAGTTGTAAGTGGTAAGTACTGTCCGCTGAATGAATTAGAGAGATTAAGTAGACCACCACCTCAAAGAAAACTTCATTTTAGCTCTGTGAATAAGCCTTCTGAATTACATATTTGTGAACGAAGGTGTTCGCGAGTTTACTTTGATAAGCCTCTTGTTCAACAGTGGATACCACGTAATCATGGTCCTGAACGCTTTGATACTTCGTATCGTATTACAACTCTATAGACAATAAAATTCCATAAAAGACCCTGAAAACAGACCATCGACAGGCAATCAGTGCGAGATATCCATGAACCGCAGGTGTCCAATAAAGATATTAGTCTAAGAGCCCAGTAGGATTTTGGGCTTGAATTGCAAACCGATACTCATATATTTTAATCGATTCGTCATAAGACTATGTCCCAAAAAAAATGGAGATACCTGCGAAAATCCTGCATAAACAACCCGCAAACAGTTTTAACAAGTTCCCAACGAAAGCCTCAAACCATTAGTATCATTCAATGTCGGTAGGGGTATTTTCCCTCGGAGTAGTTGTTTCTGGTGGTTTCACACAACTTATGCTCTACACGGAGCTATCGCCTACATTCACCTGAGGATGGCCCAAAAGGTCGAAACCGGTCCGGTCGTGGATTGGCATGGAACATTTGTTCCTGACTATCAGGACGTGTTCTAGACGGGGATCACTCGTATCCTCGTGATCGACGTTGGAGAAAGTAAAAACCAAACAGTTCCGCCATCTTTGTTTAAAGATGGCGAAAAGGAGTTTGAATCTAATGTACGTAACTTTTTTATTATGACATCGATTTTACCCAAACAAATTGTGATTAGCTTCTACTATAATGGCCTCTCAAAATCACTATCAATACTTTGTTTTTTGACACTGGTTTGACAAAAAAAAAACATAAAATATAAAAAATATGCAGATTGTTAAGATGTATTTATGGTGGGTCTAATATTTGCTGTAGATTAAGCGGTTCTCGAGTTACACTCAAAAAACCACTAAATTGGCCTATATAGTTACTAGAAAACTATACAGAACGAAAAAGGATGTCAAGCTAAATAAGAAACGGCTATTAGTTTCAAACAGAAACTGATACTGAGGTAGATATGGCGGTTTAAACATGGCCGAAGCGTAATTTACAATTTTATTTTTGAGGGTAATTATTTTATGTAAAACGAACCCCCACGGGGTTAAAATGTACCTCAGCTAAAAGACAATTTAATTATCTTTAAAAAAGGATAGTACACTTTTTGTCGTAAAGTTAATAGTTTTCCTGAAAAAAACAAAAAATATGCGGCATACATAATTCGATGTTTTCGTTCCATAGAAGTACGACAATGGCATGGGTCCATTAAGAGAAAAAATATTTTATGCACAGATAAGCGCACCCGCAGTTACATATTTAAACTTAGCGTCAAAAATCTTACAAAAAACATATTTGATACTTTTCTGTTAAATTGACAGGTGGTCACGTGATTTTGACAACTTCTTGATGGTTTGAGCTGGAGACTTCTTTTTTTGATTTGTAGACAAAATTATCCAATTTTGACAACAAAACATATTTTTAAAAATTTTGAATACGGTGCCGCCTGGCGCCCAAAATTTTATAACTAGTCGAATCCGCATTTCGATATTTTCACTGTTGCATAATTAAAATTTTATACTTTTCCAAATTAATTTTTTGAAATTTTTTGATAAAAATGTTGATATTGGTATAGTTCTCTTTGTTCTTGCGGTAGTATTTCTGAAGTGAAACTTTTATTTAAAACTGGTGTCACCCTCTACAATTCGCCAAGAAAAAAATAGGCTTTATACGCTACTTTTCGTACTTCTTTTTAGGCCTGATTGTCACTTTTCATGTCCATTTCAATTGACACTATTTCTAACTTCGTTATCCATGAATTTTTAACACTGAGATAATATACAGGGTGTCCCAGATAAAGTTCGATTTCGAAAACTGTGTAAGAAATACAATTTTGGTTAAAATGCTATAGGGGTTTTTGTAAAGTCGAGCAATAAATAAATATATAATAATAAAGACAATTTTTAGTTTTTGCTTTTTTTACATTTATCCAAAGTTTTATTTCTTACATAAATCTCCATAAAATAAGTAGGTAAATGTATCTGGAATACATACTATATTTAATAGGCCTAAACTTTTCTTTTAGTTTTAGTACCTGCTTATCTACAGGTAAATATTTGCTTTATTTCACCTAAAAAACTAAATTCGTAGTATTTTCCCTGATAAATGGATAAAACGAAAGAGCCATCGATCATTTCGTTTACGAGTTACATCAGTTTAAAAGGTTTTTTTTCATGTACCCACTCAGAGAGGCAAACACAAAAACTTATACTAACGCTGTTACCGGTATCATATACCGCTATTTCTATATGACGTTTTTTTGAACCCATTAAAAATTAATATAAAATAAGTCTTGTTAATATGTTTTGGTTTCTTGAAAATCAAATCTAGTGTACCCTTTTCAACTGAATTTGCCGCCAACTTTTTGATTGCTCTTTATTTATACTGTTTGTTAAAACGGCCGGGAATGTAGTCTTTTCCGAGGTCTTTCCTTTCCTGAGCTGGTTACTAAGATTAAAATCCCTTGTTTTTTGTATTAGGGACTTATTGCAATAGTGCCAGGCACTAATTGTGCCGGGCACTATTCTGACAGATTCGCATTGAAAGCTGACAGTTGATCTTTTAAAATTGACATACCAAAGCCGAATTTATAAATCCAGTCGTTTATTTTCCATTAATAGTGGCGGCACTATTAATGTTGGCTCTTATAATACACAAAGGCCTAATTTTAAAAGAAGACAGCTGTTTTTTTAATGCGGAAATGTCAGAATAGTGCCCGGCACAATTATTGCCTGGCTTTAATGCAATAGGTCCCTATTATTTCTGCTCTTCCTGGCACTAAAATTAGCCAAGAGAGGAAGAAGGAGATGCTACGAGAGTGAGCGAAAACAAGATATATATATATATATATATATATATAAATATATATATATATTGTGTCACAAAATGGCGGCAACGTCTTTAAGCTGCCACAAATGGCACACAACGTATTTTAATAGGCCACACCTGTATATATATATATATATATATATATATATATATATATATATATATATATATATATATATATATATATATATATATATATAAATGGCGGCAACGTCTTTAAGCTGCCACAAATGGCACACAACGCATTTTAATAGGCCACACCTGTATATATATATATATATATATATATATATACAGGTGTGGCCTATTAAAATGCGTTGTGTGCCATTTGTGGCAGCTTAAAGACGTTGCCGCCATTTTGTGACACAAAAAAACCCACTGAATAATTAAACAAATATCTGGAAGCAGAACTGTATTTTCCAGCTAGGTAAAACATTGATATGCCCGGTAACTTTTATACAGTGGAGAAGGGGGGTTCAGAAATAAGAAAATTTTAAGTGCGCCACATTATTTAATACCAATGTTTTACAAAGAAGATCTTAAATAAAATACAGTTCAACCCAAACGTTGCAGCCAAACAATGAAATTCTACTTACTTCCGAGGCTTCCAGAGTATTTGTGTAATAAAAAAACCAAAAAAAATTGACTAATAAACAAAATAAAATTTAAAAGATTCCCAAATGAATCAAAATGACAAAACTAGAAGCACTTTACAGGTAGATGGACTCCTTTAACAAGTCATAGTGTACCTACCTTTGAGTCAGTAGCGTAGGACTCAATTATATGAATGATTGTTAAAGAAAATAAATATATATATACTTATATATACTTCCAAAATTATTCCGTCATAGGGGAGATCCGGACCAAATATCTGCTGTCATCATTCTACGTTGGGTAGAATGAGACAGACAGCAACCCAGTCCGAGGTCCACCCCATGAGGTAAAAATGTGTAAAGAAACCGAAAAAAATAACCTCATCTCTCTTTTGTCTCTGCAAAGTTGGTCATTGGGTTGCACAAATAATACAAAAATTTAGTTCATCTTGTGTATTTTAAGGGCTGAAGTTAAGATTAGAAACATGAAATATGCTAAAAAAAATTAAACAAGTTCGGGCCAAACTAGCAAGGCACTCCAAATTTCACAGGAGAAATTGTCTTAAATAAATGAAATGAAGGAAGACAAGTCAATTTAGTAAATACGCCGCAAAATTGTGGTTATGACGTCATACCGTTACCTTGCGTTTACAAGCAATGTTAAAATTATATTGAAAAGTTATCTGGAAAGATAATGTCTAAATTATACTGAAAATTATATGAAAAAATTGTCCAAATTATATTAAAAAAAAATAATATGAAATGGTTATGTCTAAAGGCTTGCTCCTACCTTGGTCCAATTATTTAATTGTTAGTTTGGTGTTTTATTAAACCTGGAAGTGGTGTTGTTCTCCTCCTGCTACTGATGTTCCTGGTTTGCCCGCGTCTCCCCTCGTGCTCGCTTAGCACATGGTGCTAGGGCAGCACATGGTGGTCAAAAGGCTGTTGGCTTCTTGCCCGAGCGTAAAACCCTGTGGAAAATGAAATGTTTCAGTTTCCTGGAATTCGTCAGTTTTGCACGAAGTTCCCTTAACCGAGTAACTTAAATCGAGAACCCCATGTCGACTCAATAAAACAAAGTAGATTCAAACAGATGAACTAAAATAACCCCAACGTACCTTTCCCAGGGTTACAACTGGCTCGTCCGGCTTCCCACCAGCGTCCAGCACCGCTGTCGATGGAATGGACAGGGCTGCAGACAAAGGAGAAAAACAATATATAGTTTTTATCCAACACGTGGTTAAAAGAAAAATATAAAAACGCCAAAAATTCCCCACGTATTTTGTCAAAAAAAAGTACATTTCACACGAAAAATAATTACAATTTGGGAGGCAAATATTATCTTGAAGAGTCCTCAAATAATAAAAAAATAAAAAAAATAAAATCGAACTTACCAATGCTCTTCCCCGTACAAATGGCGTAGGCCGACTTAAAATCCCCTCAAAAGGGTGCGAGCGTCACTCTAGATTACCCTAGACACGACGGACTCACTCCTCACAGTCTCTGGGATATCTCCTACAATCGCTGTAGTGCCAATCCAAAAACAAAGACGATCCCAGAGACCTGTTGCCGACCCAGCCAAAATTCGTTAGCAAAAAGCCCAGGCACGCCGTTGAGAACACAAAAAAAATGAAGTGGCCGGAAACCGTTTTGTAAATGACAGTAAAATGACACGACTGAAAGAAAAGACCCGCGGTTTTCAAACTAACCAATGAGGAAATACAGCAATAGTTCCATACCGGTATATAGGGGCCCGCACCGACCAAGGGGACATTGAAATTAGGTAAAACGCACATTGAGGTATTGTCGGATCTATTTCCACGGTTGAAATTTTTATAACAAGGACGTCGAGACACCCTCCATACATAGACCGAACATTTGCCTACCGGACCCCCGCCAACATATCAAGTAGAAGAAGAATAACCCGACGGACTATAAGAAGCTCAGCATTGAAACCATCAACTGTAAAATCAATTACTGAAGACCAGGGCATGCATCAAACCCAGGAATATTCGAACACTCAACCAATTCCCATATGAGTAAAGCTATACTAAGTGTAGAATTTAGTTGTACTTTAGTTACAGTTTTAGTCAAAAGTTTCCTTCGCTCTTTATAAATGTTTTGTCTAATATTCATATGGTTTAACGCCATTTTTGGAAAACATTTCTACAGTAATAAAGTTGTTTCTGAACCTGAACCCAAAAATACACACCGAACTACTGCTTAAAGGCACAAGAGTGTTCAGATGTTAAGTTACACGATTTCGTTTATTCTTTTAGTCTTGGTTTTTATCCCTCGTTTATCTCCCATTTACAAAAGTGCACAACTCGTATTTATTTTATCTTCTCCTCATCAAATTAATAAAGATATCAAAGGGGCGGGCCTCGGTTGTTACTGGTCAACCCAAATATGTTTTCGTACTATCAAAACTAGTTAATCCGTGAAGGATATGAGGTTCGGATTGTCCCAATATCCTCGAAAATAAACGTAAGGGAATGAAATGTTCATCTAAATGTTTCCTTCCTGTTACTGAAACCATTTGTGATGCGGCAACGCCGCCATTCCCCAGCATAACAGCTGTTTAACTTTATGAACGTCAAGTAAACGACGAAACTACAGAAATAAACAAAACAATCAAAAGTTTTAATGTGATTTTCCCGAAACCTGTGATCTTAAATTCCAATTACGATGTCCAGATAATGCGATGTGCGTAGTGTCCACAGTAATTCGATGGAATGTCTCCTTTATAAGGTAACTTTTCTGACACTATATAACGTCCAAACCTAGCTCTATAAAATACCCTTAATTTGTGTACAGAAAGACGAATCGAAGAGCCTTGATTATTTACCTAAATAAACAAATATGTAACGTTGTCTTAAACGTAAAAATGACACGTTACACAGGGTGTCCCAAAACTCTGAGTCCACTCAAACATCTTCTGAACTATTGAAGATAACTGAACCATATTTGGCAGTAATCGTTAACATCAAGAGATCTATTTTATGAAGAGGCGGTTGTGCAGTGGCACTTACTTATCAACACACACGCCATATTTTCACTTAAAATCTAATTTTTCAAATCTACCCCCACCCTTTTTTTAAACTAAAGTTTATTTTTTATAACTCCAGACTCAATTACCTTTCGTTTGATATCACACACGCCGTATTTTAACATAAACTCTGATTTTTGAAATCTACCCCCACCCTTTTATTTGGCTTGTGCTCGGTGGATTTTGTTCATTTTTAAATGGGACCATCTCGACCCAAGACTCAGCTTAGCTGCCAACTGCCAAATTTCATTAAAATCAGGCAAGCGGTTCTTGAGTTATGCGCGTTGGTCGTTACAGACAGACAGACAGACAGACAGACAGACAGACAGACAGACAGACAGACAGACAGACAGACAGACAGACAGACAGACAGACAGACAGACAGACAGACAGACAGACAGACAGACAGACAGACAGACAGACAGACAGAGAGACAGACAGACAGACAGACAGACAGACAGACAGACAGACAGACAGACAGACGGCGCAACAAAAAAGTTTCAAAATCATCTGAAACGCAAAGATATATAAAAATTTTTGAAATCGGAGCAACTTTTTTTTTCTTGAAAAAATTAGGATCACTATAGCTCACACTACTATAGTATAGTATATGTGTGAGCTAAAAGTTGCTCCGATTTCAAAATTTTTTATATATCTTTGCGTTTCAGATGATTTTGAAACTTTTTTGTTGCGCCGTCTGTCTGTCTGTCTGTGTGTCTGTAACGACCAACGCGCATAACTCAAAAACTGCTTGCCCGATTTTAATGAAATTTGGTGCCTAGGCTGGGTCTTGGGTCGAGATGGTCCCAGTTAAAAATGAACAACAACACAAAACACAAACCAAATAAAAGGGTGGGGGTAGATTTTAAAAATTGGAGTTTATGTGAAAAAATATGGCGTGTGTCATATCAAATGGAAGGTAATTGAGTCTGGAGTTAAACAAAATACATTTTAGGTGATTTAAAAAAAAGGGTGGGGGTAGATTTCAAAAATTAGAGTTTAAGTGAAAATATGGCGTGTGTGATATCAAACGATAGGTAATTGAGTCTGGAGTTAAACAAAATATATTTTAGATTTTTTAATGGGTGGGGGAGTGGGGGTAGATTTCGAAAATTAGAGTTTAAGTCAAAACATGGCTTGTGTGGTATCAAACGAAAGGTAATTGAGTCTGGAGTTGAATAAAACATATTTTGCATTTAAGTTATATTAGCTTACACCTACACTATAAATATAGTACCTAGTGTGGGCTTAGGTGCCCATAAATTGGCAGAGTATTTTTTTTAATATACATCAATAAAAAAGTTGTAAAAAATTGACTGAAAAATATGTTGTTTTTTTTTAAAAACTCAAAAGTCAAAAAATTATAATAGACATTTTTTTTACATTTTGTTGCCGTATGTTAAAAAGAAATTATTCCGTTGTTTTTATTTTTTTTAGAAGCTTCGAGCGAGGTACCACAGGGTGGGGTCTTTCTATCTGAAAAAACTAAAGTTGGATGTGAGTAGACCCCTTTCCGGAGGTCAAACCAAAGATTGTTTTTATCCTTAACAAAGCCCAAAAAAACCAGTTGACGTGTTATTTGTTTTTTTCCAAAATTCTAACATTAAGCCACTAGACAAATTCCAATTTTGTATTTTTATTTAAACGGAAATTTTTTTCCAATAAAATAAAAACTATATTTAACTGTCAAACCAGATTTTTACCTTCCTAGCCCGCCTAGCAATGGCTAGGAAGGTATTATTTTCGATGCAAATTTTTTTTTTGAGATAACGCCGAAATGTGTTATTTGGGTGTATTTTGACCTATCTTCGCAATATTGTCGTGATGTCTGTCTGTATGTGTAACACGATAGCTCCTAAACCGTTAAACCGATTTTCATAAAATTTTCAGGTAATATAGTGTTCGACACTCTAACGAGCTGATTAGATTTTGGTCAGATTCCATTAATGCTAATGACAGTTTTTTAACAATTAAAAAATTTTTAAATGGCTAACTTTTTAACGTAGTATTGTATCAATATGCTGTTTTCCGAATATAGTAGACTACATTTTGCTCAATAACTTCGTAAGAGCTTTAGTTTCTGAGATAGTTACAAGGTTGATATAATCAATAGTGCTAATAGGCTAGCTAGGAAAGTATTAGATCCGTCATGGATCCATTTATTTTTTATAATTTTTAGTTTTTGAAACCTTACCCAAAGTTGTTCTTACGAAATAACAAAGTTTTTATTTGAGGTTTGTAATTCTTAAGAAACTTTTGCAAATATGTGTATCGTCTTAATATGTTATATTTTTATTTTGTTTTTTTTATTATTTTTTCGTTTGTCATGTTTTTAAAATATTTTTTAAAAAACAGATATTAAAAATTTGATAAGAAAATAGTTATCAAAACAAATAACAAAAAAAAAATAAGAAAGAAAATATTAGGTTTAATAGAAGATTTTAAACCACCTAAAAACTTGTGTTCTAACTGTATGGCGGAAGAAATCTGGCTTAACAGTAGAGTTTTGTTTAAAAAAACTTACGCCAAAATAAAATATTCAAAAATAAAGAAGTTTTAAACCCCCTCTCAAATGGTTGAAACAGCCTATGTAGTTTGAAAACGGCAAGATGTAGTTTTAACTATTTTTACCTTGTCTTAAAATTCTAGCCTTGCAAAGGTGGTCAGTTTTTTCGTGTCTTTATTTTTATACAGTGGAACTTTTTTAGGTTCATTTTGAAGAATCCTCTTTTGAAGCTTCACTTACTCTAAAGCAAACGGCTGCTCCAACCCTTTACAATTTGGCACATTACCGTGAAAACCCAGTAATCTGCTCTGTACAAGTATTAGAAGAAAATTTGGTTGCGGCAAAGAAAAAAATGGAAGACCAGAGTCACCATCAACCGAACCCCCCCTTATATACGCCCCTGTGATAAATTATAACCAAACTATTGATTTTTAAGGGAAATAATACTACTTTGTAAAACTATGAAAATTGGGGAAAAGGGTATTTGGAAACCAGTGCAAACTGAAGTAATTCTTTCAACGCAAACAATTTTATACCTTCAAGAAAATCTGTTAAACGAAAAAGGATATACATACATACCTACCTCAAAACATCGCCATTTATGCAGGATGTGTTGGAGAATGTTTTTGGGCAAATGAGCAGAACAGTGCCGGCAAATCTTAAAAAATTTAAGCATTTTTTAATACTTGGACGTGGTTCCCGCCAACCAGTGGCGTATATAGAAAAAAGTTTCGGGGTGGGCCCGAGGCAGTTTTGGGGGGGGGGGGCGAGACCCCATGAGGGCGTATTTTATGCTATTTTATGTTTGTCTTCATGAAATATGTCGAAAATATCTAAAAAAATCTTAGCTTCGGGGGGGGCCCGGGCCCCCCCATATATACGCCAGTGCCGCCAACGGAAGCTGTGACGATCAAAACGATCCAAATTTTTAAGTTTAGATTCAGTTATGACAAAGAAATTTTTGCCGAAAAAAGGAGTAGAAATCGAACCTCTTTTGGCCGCCTTACCTCAACATTGGAATAAGAATGTTCCCTGATTGGACAATATTCATCAAAATTTAATATACAATTCAGCGGGTTACATTTTAAAACATATTAAAAAAAGCAATAAATGTAAAGGTTGTCATGACTTTATTTTAAGCAATATTATTCAGAAACCTTTTATAAAACATATTCTCTGAATTTTCCTTCACCTTTGGTATTCAAACTTTTTGTCAGAATCGAACAAATGTTTATAAATATTTCAAAACACATTCCTTCAAAAATTTTTAACTTTTTGGGTTTACTTAAATTTTTAGTTTTTAAAGATCACGAAGATCACGCTTTCCTCATTGCAATGATATCAAAACAAAAATTGTCAACTTATTTTGTAGATACAGATTTATTTAGCTAAAGCTAAAAAATGATTAGGAGGGACACAGCACTTCAAAATGAGTTTGTAAATAGCAGCAAAAGCGCAAAAATAAGTGTAGCTTTTGGAAACTACTTTAATTTGTTTTGTTTTTAGGATTTAGTTTTTGACCCTAGAATCATATGATGATGTGGATGTATGTGTGTGTGTGTGTTTGTTTTTAGGATCTAGTTTTTAACCTTAGAATCGTATAAATATGGGTATGTATGTATGTGTATTAAAGCCTAAAGTATGACGAAAATTGGTTTGGTAATTTTGAAGGTACTAACCTTTCTTCAAGGAACTGGAATATGTACGCTAGATCTATTATAAGGGACCATCTAGATAAAAAGTTTTAATGTTACAGTTATAGATAAATTATGTTTAAAATTTGGTTTCTCACCTGCATATTCCTTACTGACCTCTACTTAAAAATTCTCCAGAATTTTATGACTAGCTTTCCCCCCAAAAAGGCATAGACTATAGATGCAGTTTACGATTTAGCTTAAGGAGAATGCAATAAATTAATGTATGTAAATATAGTATAAGCATTTTTTATAACGATGATTCTACCAAAAGTGGACCGTTTAATATCATTTTTTGGGTGGCTTTTTAAAATAACATTCTAAAAATTCTAAAATTTATCTAGGTAACTAGTTAAGTAGCAGTGTGTGTGGTACTCTGATTGACTAAACAGTTCTAATAGCAAATTCTTTTGGGAAAAATAGGCAGCACTGGTGCACCACTAGTGCAGTTTTCGTATTCTTTTGAGAAAACTAGTGCAATACTTTGTATTCTTTTGAGCAACTGGAAAAGCCCAGTGTTGCACTTAGTGCAAATTTTTCGCCACGGGCTATCCGAGCTCGTGTTGCACTAGCGCACTTTCATATTCTTTTAAAACTGAACTGGGGCAATTTTTTGACAGCACCCAAAAAGTGTCACTGGACCACGAGTGACGCACTAACTTTCTCAAAACAATTCGCTATATAGGTATGTAAATAATTCTCCATAAAGATATCATCTGATAAGTAGCTAAATAAATAATTGGTTAGTTTGCAGTTTACGTTAGTGGAATATGTATTTTTACTCCATAGCACCTTTTTTGTAGAATCATTTATAAACCAAAGCTACGTGTCCAGTGCACTAAACGAACATGTTTCTGTTGCCTGCTTTCAAAAATGTTTGAGAACTTAATAATTTATTTTTCTTAATTGTAGGTAGTTTTTAGTACTAAAGCTATGTGATTAAGTAAATGTATCTAGTTTTATTATTTTACTTTGACCGTTATCCGATTTAAAATGAAATATCTACTTCAATTAAAAATGTTCAACTGGAAAACTACCTAAGCTAAATAATTGTTATATTCGCCATTTATAATAATTTTAGTATCATAAGCTATAAGGAAAATGCTAGTATATACCAAAGCTGCATTTACTTAAACAATTTTATTTTTCTTAATTGTAGGTAGTTTTTAGTACTAACGCTATGTGATTAAGTAAATGTATCTAGTTTTATTATTTTACTTTGACCGTTATCCGATTTAAAATGAAATATCTACTTCAATTAAAAATGTTCAACTGGAAAACTACCTAAGCTAAATAATTGTTATATTCGCCATTTATAATAATTTTAGTATCATAAGCTATAAGGAAAATGCTAGTATATACCAAAGCTGCATTTACTTAAACAATTAACTTAATAGTTTTAAATAAATCATATGTACAGTAGACTTTCGATTATCCGACTCTCGATAATCCGATCGCTGGATTATCCGAGTTGCGTAATACATCGGTTGAACCATATTAACCGAGCGACGCCGTATTGTTCGGGTAATTTTATGGGGAATCATAGAATTGCCAAAGCAACAGAAACTGACTGAACTTATTTAATTTTGTATTTTGTACTTTTGGGACTAAAGTGGTCACTTAAGTCCCTTGTTTTAGGGAATAAAGTGACCCTTTTAATCTCTAGGGGGCAAAAACTTACTTTTAATCTCTAAGAAGTAATAACCCACTTTTAGTCCCTAATTTAATTACTTTTAATCCCTAAGAATTTAAAACAAAGACATTTTACAATATTTTACATCAATAGAATATCGTTGAATGCAATTAGTACGGAGTGTTTATTTTTTATATGCTAAAATCCATAAAATAGTATATGAACCTTGTGACTAAAATGCCTCAGTCGGGCTAGAAACTTTCCGCCTCGGAACTAAAAGTATCACTTTATATTTTAACATAGATATTGGCATTTATTATTAAAAAGTATGTATTAAACAAAAAAAATGGCACCAGCAAGCACGCACAACCATAAATATTAGCTAGTCGTTCCGAGGGTTGAGTAGCTTTATTATATAAAAAAATGCAATTTTCTTTCTTTTAATCTAAATCTAAAAAACTAGCTACTGTGGCTCAAACTTTTTATCAATTTTTTTTATATCTCAAAAATTTTTACTCTTACTTTGAAAACCTTGTTTTGCTAGGGGCTGCGGTTCACGAATGGCCTTATATCCATGGTTAACGAGACATTTTTGTACCAAGTTTGGTTAAAATCAGTTTATTGGTTTTTAAGTTATCGTGTCCCAGACAGATAGACAGACAGACAGACAGACAGACACCATCACAAAACTTGGTAGATGGAGCTTTTTTGAACCATTTGAATGAAAGAAAAAGTTTGTTTTGGCGATCCCAATTTCGATAGCTTCGATACCGACCTACGGTATGGATGGCTAATATAAGTATATAGAAAACAAAATAGAAAAATACGAATTATTATATATATTATAGCCCACGTTAGCTCGCATAATCGAGAGTCTACTTTAATTATGAAGGTACCTTGTTAGTATAATTTTTTATATTTATGTAAGTAAAGAATCAGGCACAACTTAAATGGGATTTTTAAAAAATCCATAAATTTGAAATTTTGATATGTTGTGGATCTCGATATCCTGATCAAAAGTATGGCCATCAAAGATATAATTCAATAATTTTTATCAATTTTTGGTATTAATGTTTAGGTTTTACAAAAAAATCAATTTATTCGTACTACTTAGGAGGCCCATACCCGCCACTGTATTTTTGAAACAACTATAACAGACCAAAATTTCATGAAATTTATGGATTTTTTAAAATCCCATTTAAGGTGTGCCGGATCCTTTTGTCTTATATACATTTAGCTTAAAAAATATGTCAATAAAAAATAAATAAAAGAGAACCGAACCGAACCGAACCGAATTAAAAATCAAAAAATTTTCGGAGCGAAAAATACAAGTAAAACCAAATATTTCTTTACCCAATTGGACATGAAAATTTTTTAAAATATTTTCTTTAAACAACTACCATATAATATTATGTTTGCCTCATGGTACATCTGACCCTCGAAACGGAAATAAAAAAAATATGTTTTTAAACAATACTTACTTCCCCAAAGACAAATTTTTATGAATTCTTATGATTTTATGACCGGTTGCGGCGCTAATATTGTATGATATTGTTTCTATTTATTTTACTGCATTTTTGCCGAAGTAACGTGGAAACAGGACTCACAACATTTAATTTAATCAAATATACAAAACAAGAGAGCCAAAATGATATCATGTTTTAAAAATGTTAAGTATATGTATAAGCAGATTAAAAATTAAATACTTTATGCGTAGCAGCATCCAAAACTAGCACTATTTTATTGAAAAAAAAACAGCCCCCTGTATTTGGTTTCTCTGTGTACACCTTTACCCCCGGTATTTGTTTTAGACAAGAACACCTTTACCCCCGGTATAGTGGGTCTTGAGTGTTTTGTTTTTGTTATGAAAATTTGAAGTCTCCTCTAACCTAAAATATTAAAAAAGTCAAAAAAAATCCAGGGAAATAGCACAGACAAAGATAGGTATAGCTAGCTATTTCACAAAATCGGTTTTACATGTAAGACTGGATTTTGCCAGAAAGAGAGGGCGATATGAGTTGCCGACCTCTGGTGTAAAACAAGTGTCAAATGTATCGAGGGCCTCTAGGGGTAGGTATAGACCAATTTAGTGGTTTTTTAAGTGTAACGCGAGAACCACTTAATCTACAGCAAATATTAGACCCACAATGAATACATCTTGACAATCTGCATATTTTTTATTTTTTATGTTTTTTTTTGTAAATCCAGTAGTTTTCTTTAAAAAATCAAAAAACCTAAAAAAAAAATTGCGTATTTGAGGAACTTACAGAATTTATAGTATAGAGACAAACAAAAAACAAAGTATTGATAGTGATTTTGAGAGGCCATTACAGTAGAAGCTAATCACAATTTGTTTGGGTAAAATCGATGTCATAATAAAAAAGTTACGTACATTTGATTCAAACTCCTTTTTGCCATCTTTAAACAAAGATGGCGGGTTGTTTATGCAGGATTTTCGCAGGTATCTCCATTTTTTTTGGGACATGGTCTTATGACGAATGGATTAAAATATATGAGTATCGGTTTGCAATTCAAGCCCAAAATCCTACTGGGCTGTTATACTATATTAGGTCTTCATCTTCTAACGATCTGGACTATTTTCTACCCAATATTTCTTCTAGGCCTCCACAGCGTCAACCAAATTTTGATATCAATCTTATGCTAATGTTAGTAGGTCTGGTCCGTATCCTCCTTATAGAGAAAGGGTTCCTCCTGAGAGTAACTACTCTTGGGTGCCTAGAGCTGGTAATTCTTTTTACGAGGACTACCCCAATTTGGCTCGACGATTAGATTAGTTGGAGTTTTCTTCTCTGCGTGGCAGAGGTACTCCATTTCGTGATTCTAGAGATTTACCATTTGATGTTTCATGGTGGAAATTAAAATACACCGGACGAACTAGTGTCATAAATTTTCTTGAAAGAATCGAGGAGCTGAGACGAGCATATGTGTCGAAGGAGTGCTTACTTGATTCTGCACCTTTGATGTTGGACGATAAGGCTTTGCACCTTTTCAGGAATGGATCATTCCGTTCTTGGGACGATTTTACTTGGCAGTTGTTAGATGTTTTTCTAAGTGACAAATATGACGAGGATCTGTGGGCAGAAATCAAACAAAGAACTCAGGGAGCACAAAAGAAGGTAAAAATCTTTTTCATTAGCATCCAAAGTCTCTTTAAAAAGCTTTCGACTTTGCCTGTAGAGCTTCAGCGTTTACCATCTAGCATTTATTCTGTGGACGAATTATTTAGGGAAGCTAGGTCTATCTATCGTTAATTTTGAATATTTAAATTTATCTTTTTGCGGTGATTAGCCATACATTTTCAAGACCGTATGTCGGCGCCGTGAAGCGGCGCACAAAGCCCTTACCCCAAGCATTCTATTAAAACCGAAGTCAAACGCAAAACGTTTAAAAATCAAACCCCAAAAACCCCATGCACTCTTATTAAGGTTTCGCTTTTAAAGCTAGTCAAATTTTTCCACACTCTAATTCCTATACTATCGTATTGTCTCGTTTTATGAATAATAAACCGTTATTTTCATTTTTTCCTAGCATTACAGAAAAGCTAAAGAACGATAAATAATATCAGGCGGCCAAATTTTGCAAATAATAGATGAAATAGTGAAATGTATCACCCCAAGGTCGTTTTTTTTTGAAAAATATACTGTAACCTTTCATGGACCTAAATTGGCAGAGTTATCGCTAATTTTGGTTTGTTTTAAATATAACTATATATTAGCCATGCAGAAGAATATTTTGATATATTGAAATTGATATCTGTAATGGACGTAAGCTGTTGATATACTTATAATAAATAAATACATAAATATAAATAATTAAATAAATAGGAAAACATATAAAATTACGTCTTCACCTCTACCACATTAGGCAGATAGATTTCTCCCTGGTAAAGTTCATTATACATATATGTATGATGAATACTAGGTGAGTTCTCTCCAATTTTTAACTCTTTTGTCTGAATTGTATATAATCAGTCATTCAAGGAGTATTGTAGACCGGGTCGCCCTAGAATTTTTAAATGGATTTTCTACAACGACACGATACGATGCTTACGAATAAATTGAATATATATACGGTTTAGGATTTTATATAATTGCAACCCATTTCGGGAGTATTTGTGACGGGTCGTGCGGAGACTTGATCTTTGGCGCGACACTCAAAATTACTTGAAAATGAAGTTGTTATTATATTTAATAACAAAACAAAATAGGATTTTATGTAATCGCAACCCATTTGCGGAGTATTTGTTGATGGGTCGTGCGAAGACTGGATCTTTAGCACGACACTCCAAATTACTTGAGAATGAAGTTGTTATTATATTTAGGCAATAATGTGGTGGGATTTTATGTAATCGCAACCCATTTGAGGAGTGTTTGTTGACGGGTCGTGCGGAGACTGGATCTTTAGCGCGACACTCCAAATTACTTGGAAAGGAAGTTGTTATTATATTTAATTTTGGGGTTATATTTTATATGATCGCAACCAAGTCAATGAGTGTTTGTTAACGGGTCGTACAAAGACTTGTTCTTCAGAGCGACACTCCAAACTACTTGAGACTGACGTTGTGATAATATTTAATTATGGGTTTGAAATAAAAACACTATATTTAATCTATGAATTACACATCATTGGCGTTTAAATTCTAGACGCAGAGAGACGATGTTTGTACTGTGAGTTTTCTTAAATTATAGTATTTGATTTATTTTTCTAGTATTGAAATTCAGACCGAAGACGAGAATGGAGAGGTGAATATTCTCTCTCCAGGTGGGTTAATGAAATCTATTACATAAATTAAACAAGTGAGTTTAACTCTTAAAATCAATATTTAGTAGAGAACTATCTTAAAGTTATTGACTGAGCTCATATATTTTTGGTATAGTGGTTTAAAACATCAGTTTCTATGATCCTGACTGAGTTGTGACAGTATGTGACAGATGCTTTCATTGCTCTGTTTGGATTTTAGTGATTTGATTGTACTTAGTGTGAGAGTAAAGATATGGGATGTATCCAAATTTTCAAACTAAGTAGAATAAGATGTCTTTAAACAAATTAATGTTTAAACACATAATCTAGGGAAACATCGGTTTCTAATATCTTGGTGGAGTAGTTAAAGTAGGTGAAAGATGCTTTTATGGTTCTAGTTGGATTTTGGAAATTCAGTTGTACTTAGCGTGAAAGTAAAGATATGGGATGTATCCGCATTTTCCCACTAATTATAATAGGATGTATTTCATTTCTTTTATCTTTTAACATAAGTGTCGGTTTCTTCAAATCTGACCTGAGTACTAACAGTATGTGACAGATGCTTTTATCGCTCTAGTTGGATTTTAGAAATTCAGTTGTACTTAGCGTGAGCGTGAATATATGGGATGTATATTCATTTTTTAGTCTAGGTATAATTTATCTTTTAACATAAGTGTCGGTTTCTACAAGTCTGGGCTGAGTACTAACAGTATGTGACAGATGCTTTTATTGCTCTGTTTGGATTTTAGAAATTCAGTTGTACTTAGCATGAGAGTGAATATATGGGATGTATATTCATTTTTTAGTCTAGGTATAATGAGACATGCTAGAATAGATTCATTTCTTGTTAAAATTTAATGCGTCCTAATCTTTGAACTTTTATACATAAAATTTTCAAGTAGAACTATTTATTTAGGAAATTTCATTCATGTAAATATTCTTAATTTACACAATTTAAAAATATAATTTTTTTTAAAATCAAAACCAAGTTGTTTTCTTTTAAATAACTATCCAACCCGACCATACTTCAATCCAAAGAACTTTAGGTTTAAAACAACGCAACGTAGTTAAAAAAAAACAATTACACTAGACGATCGTTATGGCAATAGAAGCTTCGAAGGTTTGTTAGTCTGCTGTGCACGAGCTCGAAGAGAGAAGAGATGTATTTGGTTCATAAGACTATAATGTAAATAAATATGGTAATTAATAATTTTACATATCAGAGACGTGAAAATTGATTAGTATGTTTTCAGATTGATGACACTATGGTCTTATAGTTGAGTGGTTCTTTTTCAAATTGAGGTCTATTTTTGCAAATTAAGTTAGGTTAGAAAATAGGCATATATAAAAAAAAATATAAAAAAAAAGACAAGAAAAAAAAAAGAAAAAAAAAGAAAGAAAAATAAAAAAAAATAAAAAAAATATAAAAAAAAGAAAAAAAAAAGAAAAAGAAAAGAAAAAAAAATAAAAGAAAAAAAAAGAAAAAAAAATTAAGAAAAAAGAAAATAAAATAAAACAAACATATTTATATCTTAGGTTAATTTTTGTCTTGCAAGAATAGATTTCTAATTGAAAAATCTTGTTAGGGGTAGGTTAAACTTTAGTGGTGCCGTGACCAGGATTGAAGTTATTTAAATGATCGGGTTACAGTTATTTAAAAGAAAAATATGTAATGAAATTTTTTTTTTTTATTCAAAGACCATCACTGTTTTAGACATTATTAGATAATGTTGTCTGATGTTTGTTTTGATTGTCTTTCCAGAAAACTCACCAACCTCCACTGAAGCCACAAGGGAAAATGCCCCTACTAATACCACTTCGGTAACCACTGTTAAGAATACCACCTCTAGAATCCGGTTGCCTTGTTTACCACTTACTTTTCCACATCCAGAAAATTCACAGATTTTTGCTGAAGATGCCAGTGAAGACCGTACTTCTAATATTAATACCACTTCGGTAACTACTGTTACGAATGTTAAATCAGCTACGGTCATTAATGAAGCTCCAACCCCTTCTCACAATGTAAATGAGGACAGTCGTAGACCCGATGCTTTTTTGTTAAACAGTGGTTTGCGTACGATTTCCACTGTGAATTATTTGGAGGAAATGGAAGCACGTTTAATAAGTTATACCGATCAACAACATGATATCTTGATCCAAATGATTACCAATTTAAGTACTCTTATTCAAGAAAATTTTCGAGCTGTGGGTAATAATTTTACCACTATGAAAAATACATTTCATGAAAATATTCGTGAGCTCGAATGTCGAGTCAGTAACTTAACGCCAACAAATTCTCAGATTTTAACTTCGACTTCCATGCCCTCTAATAATTCAAGAATAATATATTCAGCACCTCCATTTTTGATACCTAAATTTAATGGTAATATTAAAGACAAACACCCAATTAAGTTTCTAGAAGAATATCCGGATTCACATACATCGGAAAACTAAACATAGTCGAACTTACCAGACCGAGAGCTTCGACTAACTTATTTGATCGGTCCGTTTTGTTAAATAAGGGATATCAGATTATGTATAAAATGGGTTGGAGTTTTGGAACAGGTTTGGGTTCCAAAAACCAAGGACGTATTGAACCAATAATAGCTAAAGGACAAAACGACACCACCGGGTTAGGATTCTCAAAAAATGCAGGGAATATTTCCAAACTATCTACAGAGATAAGTTCTGTTCCTGAAATGTATATTAAAATCTTAGGGAAAAATACTAATGTTTTTTTAGATACCGGAAGTGTATATCTCATGAATTTTATGACAAAATTTGTCATTCTGATTTTAAGATTCCTAGTTTACCTTTGCGTACTTTACAGGTGATGAGTGCATTTGGAAAGAAAAGTAGTAAGATTTCAAAACAGGTTTTGCTTCCGATTGAAATGGGAAAATTAAAGCTTAATGTTTGTTTTCTGATAATTCCTGGATTAATTCGAGATTGTATTTTTGGTATGGATATTTTAAGTAAGTTAAAATGTCATATTAATATTGAGAATAGTGCTATTAATATTTATGATAATGCCAATCAATGCTTTAAAATTCCTTTTAATTTGCGTCCCGCAGTAGAAGATAATTCAATTAAAGTTCAAATATTGAGTGAAGAATGTGACTAAATTAAAGTCAGGTGATCCAGTAAAAGAGGATTTATTTTTGGAAAAAATAAAGCAAGCCAATCTTGATCATGTACAAAAAGATCAATTATCATGTTTGCTTGAATCTTATAGTTTTTTATTTTCCAATAAACCTGGACTAACTGACAAATATCAACATCAGATTAAATTAAAGTCTTCAGAGCCTTTTGTAAAGAGGAGTTATCCGGTCCCTTTTGCTTTACGTAAACAAGTTGAGGAAAAACTAAAGGAGATGGGGAGTATAATTGAGCGATGTTCATCAGCTCTAGTCCTTTAACTGTGGTTCGAAAGAAAGATAAGGATCTAAGGTTATGTCTGGATGCTCGTTTCTTGAATGATGTTATGATATCAGATACCGAGACTCCTCCACCGATTGATGAGTTACTACAAAGATTTTATAATGGAAAATTTTTAACCAGTATCGATTTGGTCTCTTCTTATTGGCAAATACCTTTAGAGAAAAATAGTAAACAGTAAGTACACTATCACAGTATCAATTTAAAGTTTTGCCATTTGGTTTAAAAACGGCTGTTGGAAGTTTTTCTAGGGCTATGGACATTATCTTAGGACCAGAAGTACGTGATTTTACCCATAATTATATTGACGATTTGCTTATCGCTTCTCCCGATTTCGAAACTCATCTCATTCATCTTAATCTTGTTTTTAGTAGATTAGCACAAGCCAATATCACACTAAATTTAAAGAAATCTTTGTTTGTTCGAAAAGAAGTTCCTTTTCTCGGACATATATTATCGGCTGAGGGTATATACAAAGATCCTGAAAAAGTAAAAGCTATACAAGAATTTAAAAGACCATCAAAAATCAAAGAATTACGCGGTTTTTTAGGCCTTTGTAATTATTACCGAAAGTTTTGTCAAAATTTTGCTGCTCTAACTTCTAGATTAACTCATTTACTACAAAAGGGAGTAAAACGGCATTGGGGTGTTCAGGAGGACACCGTTTTTCATGAGATTAAAAACAAATTTTTAGCTTCAGTTATGCTAATTCAACCTGACTTCAACAAACCATTTATTCTGAAAACAGATTGTTCTAATTTTGCTTTAGGCGGACACTATATCAGTTTTTGAGCAACGGAGAAAAGGGAGTCATTTGCTTTTTAAGCAAGAAACTAAATTCTGCACAAAGATCTTATACTACCACTGAGAAAGAATTATGGGCTGTTGTTTACTGTTTAAGTAAAGTAAGACTTTTTGTCTATAATTCCGAGCTTATTATACGTACTGATCATCATGCTCTTACCTTTATTAAACAATGTCGGTTTTTAAATGAGAGATTAATCAGATGGACTCTGTTCTTGCAACAATTCAATTTTCGAATCGAACATATTCCTGGAAAAGAGAATAAGGTCGCTGATGTATTATCTCGGTTTTCTATAGATAATACCTCTGGAAACATAAATGAACATATCATTGCTCTTTTCAAAGTTGAGGGTTCTGATTTGCTAATGAGGGAAGTTAGAAAATTGCCAGAATTACAAAAGAATGATTCTTTTTTTGGAAAAGTCATACAAAGTCTTCAAAATCCCCATTTAAGGTTTGATCCAACCATTGAACGAGTAAAAAACACTTATAAACTGGAAAAACATCTTTTAGTTCACATCAACCCTTTTTCAAAAAAAGAAACCTTGGCTTTACCTGACTCCTTAAATAATTTTACATTATCATTTGGAGTTTGGACGTTTTGGAGTTGTTAAGGTCATAAGTATTCTCAAAAATATTTTTTACTTTCCAGAAATGAATAAAAAAATTAGAAATCTAATTGCATCTTGTGACCTGTGTCAAAAGGCAAAGAAACCTAACAAGACATATGTAGGGGAACTAAATTCTATTATATATAGAAGTAGGTGAACTTGTAGCTCTAGATTTTTTTGGACCCCTACCCATTGGCATCGGGGGCGTGTCTTACATTTTGGTTCTTGTGGATACTTTTTCCAAATACGTTAAACTTTTTCCTTTAAAAAAGCTAACACCCTAGCTAGTCTTAATAGAATTGAAAAAGACTTTCTACCTCTGATTCCAACTAAGTGTTTTATAAATGTTAGAGGTTCACAGTTTACTTCTAAGCTTTGGTTGTCCCGTCTAAAAGAATTAGGTATTAAAACAGCTTATTCGAGTATAAGACATGCTTCTTCTAACCCCTCTCAGCGTTATATGAAGGAACTTGGAAGATTTTTTCGTACTTATTGTCATGAAAATCATCGCCTATGGCCTAAATTTGTTAAGAATATAGAAGATTGTTTGAATAAGATCATAAATAGCAGTACTGGGTTCACTCCTCATGAAGTTCTTTTTGGCATTAAACCTGATACAATGTTGAGCTCTACTCTAAAAGAACTGTTCGTACCTACAACTAACAACATTATCTCTAAGAATGAAATTTGTGATAAGGTGAGACAGCATCTGTTTAAAATGGCCAGTCAGAGAGTAAAAAATCAAAAAGTAAAAACTTTTCAGTTTCAAATTAATGACCTTGTTTTACTTAAAACGAACCCTAGCTCAAATAAAGCTGAAGGTGTGGCAAAAAAATTTTGTTTAGTTTATGAAGGTCTTACTTAAGATAGGTGTTTTTAATATTTCTAATTTAATACCTTACTGTAAGTTTGTAAACTAATAGTTGGTAATAATCAGTCTTTGGTTTATATTCGGACTTTTTAAATAAAAGAAAAGTTGTTCATGGGTATTGTTTTAAATTAGAAAAATATATAAAATATTTGTTTCTTGTGGTAATTTAGAATTTTTTTAAACTATATAGTCTTTAAGAATTCTTGTATAGAATAATCTATCCAATAATCTGTGGTTTATCAGTAAAACAACCTTTTGCAATCTTGATCAAGCTCGGCTTTAGAGAGATTTTTCCCTGGTAAAGTTCATTATACATATATGTATGATGGATACTAGGTAAGTTTTCTCCAATTTTTAACTCTTTTGTCTGAATTGTATATAATCAGTCATTCAAGGAGTATTGTAGACCGGGTCGCCCTAGAATTTTTAAATGGATTTTCTACAACGACACGATACGATGCTTACGAATAAATTGAATATATATACGGTTTAGGATTTTATGTAATCGCAACCCATTTGCGGAGTATTTGTTGATGGGTCGTGCGAAGACTGGATCTTTAGCACGACACTCCAAATTACTTGAGAATGAAGTTGTTATTATATTTAATCAATAATGTGGTAGGATTTTATGTAATCGCAACCCATTTGAGGAGTGTTTGTTGACGGGTCGAGCGGAGACTGGATCTTTAGCGCGACACTCCAAATTACTTGGAAAGGAAGTTGTTATTATATTTAATTTTGGGGTTATATTTTATATGATCGCAACCAAGTCAATGAGTGTTTGTTGACGCGTCGTCCAAAGACTTGTTCTTCAGAGTGACACTCCAAACTACTTGAGACTGACGTTGTGATAATATTTAATTATGGGTTTGGAATAAAAACACTATATTTAATCTATGAATTACACATCATTGGCGTTTAAATTCTAGACGCAGAGAGACGATGTTTGTATTGTGAGTTTTCTTAAATTATAGTATTTGATTTATTTTTCTAGTATTGAAATTCAGACCGAAGACGAGAATGGAGAGGTGAATATTCTCTCTCCAGGTGGGTTAATGAAATCTATTACATAAATTAAACAAAGTGGATTTAACTCTTATATCTAAAGCATTCGATAAAGTCTGGCATGAAAATCTGCTCAACAAGCTCAAAGCAACGGGATTGTCGCCGAGACTTTGCACTTGGTTTGAAAGTTACCTTAAGGATAGATCCATTTATGTTGCACTGGATGGCCGGAACTCCAACTCTTACCAAATAAATGCTGGTGTGCCACAGGGAGTAATCCTTTCGCCAACACTTTTTCTGATTTACATAAATGACCTCATAGATAAAACAGTAAATCCACTTTATTGCTTTGCAGATGATGGCAATGTAGTCTCCTCAGTCATACCACCCACATGTCTCTCCGCACGTGAATTCCATTACCTTAGACTAACTGAAATATCACAGATAAATAACGACTTGGAGATAATAGAGGACTGGGGCAACAAAAACCTTGTACAGTTCAACGCGCAGAAAACCCAAGCAGCCCTGTTTTCAAAAAAGACCAGCACCGGTGAGCCAAACATCATGCTATCTGGAAGTGCTGTCGCATTGCAGAGCCAGTTGAACATCTTAGGAGTCACTGCAGAGACCAACATGTCTTGTGGCAGATATAGCTAAAAGGGCGTCCCAAAAGCTTGGGGTGCTATTTCGTACAAGACATCTGTATACACCAAGCCAACTGCTGACACTCTACAAAGCCCAGATTCGACCAACTATGGAGTACTGCTCACATATATGGAGTGCGGCACCCAAACATACCTTAATGCTTTTGAACACCGTGCAAAAACGAGCTATCAAGCTGATCAATGACCCCGCACTTACCCGTAGCTTGGATAGTCTCGAACATCGAAGAACTGTGGGCGATCTATCTCTCTTCTACAGGTATTATCACGGAAAATGCTCTGAAGAGTTGGCACGTATGATCCCCCCGAGAGTAGCACCTACTAGGCGAACACGTCAAACAGACGGTAACCATCAATTTATTGTCAAAATAGAGGCACCAAGAACCTCATTATATCAGAATTCATATCTCTGGAGAACAGCATCGCTGTGGAATAAACTCCCTGCGACAGTTTTCCCTGCAGGTTACAACTTGAACCGTTTCAAAACCAACACACACCAACATTTCCGCGCACTTGCCGCTTCTCGAGCGTGATAGGGATCTCCTTGCGAGTGCGCATACCCGTAAAAAAAAAAAAAAAAAAAAAAACTCTTAAAATCAATATTTAGTAGAGAACTATCTTAAAGTTATTGACTGAGCTCATATATTTTTGGTATAGTGGTTTAAAACATCAGTTTCTATGATCCTGACTGAGTTGTGACAGTATGGGGTCAATTCTTTACATTTCAAAAAATCTGACGAAATTTGGAAAAATGTGACATAATCTGGCGGTTAAGATTTCTCGTTTAAAAGGCAATTTTTAAACTTAAAAACTTACCTACAAGGCAATTTCCCACTTTTTGTTGGATGCAGCATCACGATATAATTATTTTTTTTTAGCAAAAATACGTTAGTCGTTAGAAATTTTTAATTTAAAAATTGGAAATAAATTCACACCGTCACTAGAAATTGACATTTCAAATATCGCCAAATTTTTTCAGATTTGTAATTTCTATTCGTTTTCTTTATTATGTCAGCTAAGTTTACTTTCTTTCTTTGTTTTTCACGGCAAAATTAACAAAGAGGCACTAAGTTCATGTCGTGGAAGGTGCGTGAAAGGTTCGCTACAGAATTTGCTCCACGCGGTTGCCACCGTTATATTTTTATCGGGTTTTTATGGAAAAGTCTAATAATGTCAAATATTGTCCCTAGAATTAGCCAGATATTCTGACTGAAATGGGACTTGGTCAGATTTTGTAAGTGGTGATTATTTTTGTACTTTTGCTATCAAACGACCAATTTTCGTCTAAAAGACGTTATTGCTGGGTTTAAACATATAAAAATAAAAATAAAAGTTATTTAATTTTAATCTGGAACTGGATGTGCGCATGTGCGACATCGCGTCACGTGACATTTGTTGTTGTTTTGATAGAGTATTTTTTTGTTTTTTCGTACCATTTTAAGAAATACACCTTTTAAAAGCGAATCCCCATCCATCGTCATAAATAAATCATCCAAGATCATCAAATAAAAATGGCCTAACAGTCCAATGAAAAAAACGGAAGTATTAAGACCGGACATTATCAAAAACGTCATTCATCAAAACAAGACAACAGCAAAATTGAAGTTTAGTATATCGTCTTTTATCAAAA
Source organism: Aspidapion aeneum (assembly GCA_963576565.1). NCBI lineage: Eukaryota > Metazoa > Arthropoda > Insecta > Coleoptera > Brentidae > Aspidapion > Aspidapion aeneum. Next base: position 90,907,439 of record OY755038.1, read on the forward strand.
CCGGACAAAATCAAAAAGGACAAAATCATAAAAAGGGGTCTCCTATCTTTTCATGTATACTGGTTCCGTCTATCTTCTTCTCATACAAATCGGTCTCATGAAAGTTTGGCGGCAAATTGGTGTTAACCGAATCGAACCGACCCTGTTGGTCAATTAATTGCAAATGAATCCTAACCTAGGGTCCAACACCTGGCCTTTTTTAAAGATGGCCCTTGCTTAATGAAAACGCCTTATGTGCTATAGCAATCCCTATGTAGAGACGGTGTTTTTATTAGGCATGGTAGTAAAAAAAATTGCAGTGAAGGACGCTTTAATTGCATAGTTATATCAGAACCGCTCTTCCACTGGCGTATATATGCCCCCCCCCCCCCCGAAGCTAAGATTTTTTTAGATATTTTCGACATATTTCATGAATAAAAACATAAAATAGCATAAAATACGCCCTCATGGGGCCTCGGGCCCCCCCCAAAACTGCCTCGGGCCCACCCCGAAACGTTTTTCTATATACGCCACTGCGCTCTTCTTTAGGTGAACGTCGAAAGCTAGGCCCGAGCCCTTTTTATGTTTTTGTCCTTTTTAATTTTGTCCGGTTTTGATAATTTAAAAGACTATACAGAACTTCGATTTTGCTCTTGCCTTGTTTTGCAGAATGAAGTTTTTGATAATGTCCGGTTATTAATAATTCCGTTTTTAACATAGAACTGTTATAACTTTGTTTATTTATGATCTTTAGACGATTTTTTATTTGTTTTTTATGATAAACTACGAGGGCTATAAAAAGCCAGTGATTTAATACAAAAATACTTTCACACTGTTTTTTGCAAAAAAAAGTATTAAAAATAATTTTAATTTTTTTTTGGCTGAATAAACAGCAAAATGTTTTTATTCTAATTTTTATTTTTGTCTGTATAAACCCAGTAGAAAATCATTAAAAAACAAGGAAATTAAGTATTATTTCATGATACAAAAAATAATTTTAAATATCTTATTAGGTTCTACTATCCGGTCCGGAAATGTCTTGAGAATTGACAATTGAGAACCTCCCCTGGACATGCTTAAAGAACATTAATGGAATGTCGTAGGGGACCAGCGGCGTAGCGTGACTGAAGGGGCGGGGAGGGGGGGGCGACAGCTAAAAAGGACGCCCCTCACAAAAAAAAAGTCATAATGTCGTTCGTTTCCTTTGCCGCCCTCTCAATTTGCCGTTGGCAGCCCTGGGGTACTTAATACAGCATAGGGCGCTTCGGCCACCCATGGGGCGTCAGTACCCTCGGGGCGGGGGAAGAAATGCGAATAATCCATATCTCAACTACTTATCACTACTAAATGTTTGATTATTTTTTATTCCTAAAAATTTCGGGGGGAGATTGATCCCCCTTAGGTACGACCTTGCACGTCACGTTGTAACAGTTTTTCGTAATCAAATTTTACCAGTGGCGTATATAAGGGGGGGGGGGGCGAGTCCCCCCGAAGCTAAGATTTTTTTAGATATTTTCATATATTTTATGAATACAATAATGAAATAGCATAAAATACGGCCTCATGAAGTCTCGCCCCCCCCCCTGAAACTGTCTCTGGCCCCCCCCAGTACAAGGGCGGATCCAGAGGTGCTTCTCGGGGGGGGGGGGGGGGCACTTTAGGTGACATTCTCTGTTGGTAAAAAACGGAATATATTTTTTTAAGCAGCATTTTATTGAATTAGTCAGTGGTTGTAATTTCGATGAGAATAACAATAGACACTTTCATGCGCCGCGCCGCAGGTAAAAATTTTGAATTTTTATTAGCAAAAACATTACTTTTTACTCATTTTTTGTATATTCAAAAAATTCTCGGGGGGGGAAAGTGCCCCTAGTGCCCCCCCCCCTGGATCCGCCACTGCCCCCGAAACTTTTTTCTATATACGCCACTGAATTTTACCAACATAATTAAAAATTAATAAACAAACTCTGCTACTTTCTCTTGGGAACAATCAATTGGCAACAGCGGCAGCATTTGGCCTTCGAATCTGTAACTAACAGTTGACAAATGTGCCGGGCCCAGATGCTTTAAAATCGAGGCTAAAGGAAGCCCTACACGAGTACAGACGTATCATTTCTAAGTTGAAGAACCTACAGACTGGGTGAATAATATTGTCATTGTCGAAAAGCGGTCTAGGACAACTGGGCGTCGAGCCAAATCGGCGGCGCCAACTGGGCGTCGGGCCAACTCAGCGCTGGACTAAAAAAACTTTTTTCGATAAAATGTGCAGATGTAGAACAAAATAGATATATTATTTATACAAAAATATCTTTAAAAAATCCTTTACGCAATTTTCTTGAAATTTGGTTTTGTTAAGTAAAGTTAAATCCATTAAGTCGAGTGCTGAAATTTGGTAGGTGTAGTGTTTGGTAACCTGGTAACCTAGCAAACATGGATTACAAAAAAAGTACTTTTTAAGTACTGGCTTTCGCTGCACGCCATAACGGCAAAGTACTAAGTAGGAAGTACTTAATTTGTATTGATTTGGAACAACGGCCGGCATTCTTAAGCTTGACATTCTTCAGTGTACCTGTAAAATGTTGACTAGTGTTTGCCATCTAGCGGCCAGGCCAGCAAACACGTTTTTTTGTAAATACTTTATTTTCACAGTAAAATATTTAGTTTTTTTGTACTAAAATAAAGTGCTTTAAAAGCAACCATTTAAAAATGCTTTTGAAATGTTTTTTCACTGTTATATTAATTTTGCAGCAAAACTTTTAAGCTTTTATTAAAAAATTAAATGTACTTTAAGAGTACCTTCTTCAAAATATTATTAAAATATTTTTTGTAAGTATTTTATTTTCACCGTAAAATATTTAGTTTTTTTGTACTAAAATAAAGTGCTCTAAAAGCAACTGCTAAAATATACTTTGAAAATGCTTTTTTGCCATTAACCCTGGCTGCACTTGGTATTTTTCAAAAACATTCAACTAAAGGTAGACCCCGTATAGAAATCCTAAACTTCATCAGACACAAAAAGTATTATACTGGGGATTTCTTTCAAATTCGCAACAATGTTGCCAGTACTTTTATAACTTGTAATTTTGATGTAGGTACATAAGTAAAATGGTAACTAATAAAAATCAAAAGAATATTTTGTTTTTGAATTCGGCTTACGTTTTGGATTGCTATACATGTACCTGTAATAGAATATGTTTACCATCCTATGTGAGAAAAGGATTGTTTTCATTGATTTTTTTTTTGAGATCTTATCATTAATAATGTTTTTCTATACAATTTAATTCTAGGTTGTAAGTATAACCTCTAGATATGTATGTATGCATGTCTGTCTGTGTGCCTATATGCACATATATATAAATGTTTGAAAAAAAGTTTTTTTTTAAGTTAGAATATGTATCCAATAATCAATCGGTAAATTTTTGTTTACATAGGTACCTAAACTTAACAAAAATCATAAAACATTTGCTTTTAAGTCCCTGTTTTTATAGATCTATGTGGCCGTTTAAATCCTTATCTATTTTGAATTAAAAGGAAAGTATAAATTAGAAATAATCAGCTAAAGTTGGTTTTTTTCGAAGATTGTTGATTGTCGATTTTTATAGAACGTACAACGATTAGCACCAAATTGCAATTTTTGTGCAGTTAACCAACTTGAGCTTGTTTTTTGCAGGAACACAAAATAACTAGCGGCGATATCCTGTAATGCAAACCATTTTTTTTTACTGCACATGCGCACCTCTCTCTTTCTGATCACATAAAATTATCTTCCTCTTACTAACTTCACACATGCTCGACCACAGCTGAGAGGGAGATAATTTTATGTGAGAAGACAAAGTAGGGTAGCGAATGCGCAGTTTAAAATATTAATTTGGTTTTCGGTTTTCTGAAAAAAACGGGACTCCATTTAACTGAAAGTAAGTTTAATTAAATTTCTTTGGTGTGAGGTTAGAGTTCATAAATAGTTTATTAGTTTTGTATTCCTAGGTGGTATTTCAAAAGTTATTAAAACGAGATTACTAAACTGCACTTTTAACTATTAATTATTGTTCTCACTACAAATGTTTTCGGTATAAAAATAACTCTTGCTTTTAGTCCAAATAAATTTAATTTAAATGTTTTGATCACGAAAGTTAAAAAAACCTTTTCTTTATATAATATGTATATATATATATATATATATATATATATATATATATATATATATATATATATAAATATATATATAGCTTAAAAAAAATAGTCTACAAAACTCCCCTGGGCAACTCTGGAAAACTCAAAAAGCTTTTTGATTTGATTTAACGCGAAAATGGAACGTCGCAGAGAAAACCTTTGTTGACAAAAAAAATTGTGGGAAGTGTAAACTTTAACAAGGCGAAATTAATAATACTGGCCTTCATCTGCATCATCATATTGCTCGCTGAATGTTCCTCTCACAGTTAGTCGACTCGAGCCGACTTCACCCGAATGAGCGTTACATAGCCGAGTCTGACGGCTCAGTTCAATTCAGTACCCACAAAAACTACTAAACGCGCCTAAAGAAGTTTACACTTCAAAAATTCCTTTACAATTTTTCTTAAAGGTTATAGCTCTAGACTTACATGTATAGAAGATAGAGGGCACCAAAATTGACAAAAATCAGTTTTTTGCATTTTACGCAAAAACGGTAAGTCGTAGGGAAGAATTTTATTTTAGAGAAATATTACCCATACGAGTCTTTACAATCAATCTCCATAGTCTATAGATCTACAAAAACATGTTTAGAAGGTAGATGGCAGCTAAGTTGTCAAAAAATGTGTTTTTTTTAGTCGCAGAAAGAAACTTTATAAACATAAAATGTTAAAGGACACAATTTTCTACATTCTTTCCTTTTGGGCCACAGGTTTACAACTACGTGTAGAACATATAGGGCGCCAAATTTGCAAAAATTATTATTTTATTTTATGCAAAAACGGTAGGTCCTAGAAAAACACACTATAGACAAGAAATCTCCAGGACGCCATTCTCTACAATTCACCTATGTGAGTCACAGCTCTATGACTTATGGTTTTTGCGTAAAACGCAAAAAAGTATATAATGGGCATTTTTGGCACCCTCTGTCTTCAACACATGTGGTTGTAGAGCTGTAAATTGTCATTGTCGCATTGTAGAGAATTGTGTCTTGATCATTTTATGTCAATAAAGTTTTTTTTTATGACTTACCGTTTTTGCATAAATTGCAAAAAACATAATTTTTTGAAATTTTCTCCTAAACGTGTGGTTGTAGACCTATAGACTATGAAGACCGATTGTAGGGAATCCTATGGGTAATATTTCTCATACATTAAATTTTGCCCTACGACTTATCGTTCCCGCGTAAAATGCAAAAAACTGATTTTTGTTCGCAATTTTTCAGAAAAAAAATTAATAGCGGCAACCATGTAGACCAAACGTCACCCTTGCATCATTTAACGTTGCCTTTGAGAGGTTATCCGAATAAACGTGTGTTTTAGTTGTTTTTTTGGGATATTTATCACAAAATAAAGATTTTTTTGTATTAAATAACTTTAAAAATGCCTAAGAAGTGCATTCTGTGTGATAAAAGTGACGAGAAGTGGCTGGATTTATCATTTCACCGGTAAGTTTGAATCTCTTCCAGAAACCGTCATATTGTTTACGATTTGGTAAGACAGTGGTGTGGTTTATAACTTTTTTTACAAAATATTAGTGATTTACTTTACAAAGAAGTTTTAAGAAACATTATTTATTGTTGCAAATTCCCTTATTTTCCCACCTCTAGTGTTTGGGTTTTTTTGGAGAAGTTTCTTAATTTATTCTGGCAATAATATATAACTCTAAAAAATATATTTCTTATGTAAACATCCATTTTCACTCTGTGATGTTATGTTCGGTTGTCATGCTACTGTACAGTTATTAAACATTTTAAAAATATTCAAATTTATGAGTTTACTAGGTTCCCCACTGATCCAAACAAGAGAGAGCTTTGGAGGGAGATTATTGGCCTTAATAAGGAAAAAATTCTGTCAAACTGGGCATGTCTTTGTTCTGACCACTTTGATCCTCAGTATGTTCGTTTAGCACCTAGTAGGCACTATCTTGTACCAAATGCCTTGCCCAAGATCAGGTGTTAAAGACTAGTTCAAATTAAGAAAACTACTTACTACTAGTGGTTAGTAGTTAAATATTCAACTATCTCTTTTTATTATAAAGTATACATAATATATTATCACTGGTTGTTTTTGATGTTCGATCATCATGCAATGATGTAAAAAATTAGTTAGAATTAACAAATAAAACTATAAGAAGAAAAAAGGTAGTACCTACTTTTACACAGAAAAAAAAGAGTTTTAACTTCCTTTTCACTTACTTACTGCATAGTCCCTGGTGATTAATTAAAAGAGAGCCTTGAGTCAAATGGATTAAAATATTGTTCTTAATTCTTATATTTGCCAAATTTATTAATGTTTGTATATACAGGGTGTCTCATAACTTAGGGGCCATAGGTCAACAAGTGATAGAGGAGGTCATGTCTGATCAAAAACTTGTTGTTTTTTTAACTTTTGTGATAATACCTTTTTAAAAAAACGCAGTAAAAATATGAAATTACGTAGTCTTGTATTAGAACAAAAGCAGTAAATTGAAATTAATTAAAAAAAATTAATTTGAAAAAAGTTAGTCAGTCAATTTTTTTAGAAAATACTATTTTTCTGGTATGAACTTTTATGAATGCCATATTAAATGCAATGTTTTTTAAATATTTTTTGTTAATAAAAACAAGTCTCTAGCGAGACATAATAATGAAATATTATTGATATATTTTAAAAGAGAAAGCAAAAATTAATGTAAAAAAAATTATTGTTTTTTATACATTTTCGAGGTTATTTTGACAGCCCGTACCTCCTCCACTTGTAATATTATCAAAAAAGGAGTACCACATTTTTTAATCACAATTAGCTGAGTATTCAGCTGGCTGTCACAGATTTTTTTTTGTATAACCCGTTTTCACCCACTCCTCTTTAAAAATCCTGTATCTTAAAAACAGATGAATGTTGACCCCATGTTATATAAACATTTTTCTTGGAAATAACCTCCTTTATCACCTGCTGCACTATGGCGCCTAAGTTATGGGACACCCTGTATAATAATCACTTAATTATAAATAATATTTTTTCATTTTTATTTTATTTGGTAAATAAAAATTAAATAGATTTTTTTATGGAAATCAAAAGTATTTTGTTGATAAAACTGAATAAGTCATATTTTTTAACATTTGCAAATGTAAAAAAACACAGACTCATACCAAATATTTTCTAAAAAAACTAATTTCTAGAGTTTAATAAACTAAGAATGGATTTTGGTAAAATAAACCAATCCAGTGCTTTTTATTTCGAGGCAAGAGTTTTGGTGATAAAATATAACAAAAAATCTATATTATAAGTATAGGCTGTCCAATTTTTATCATTTGGGTGGTTTCGGAAACTTCTAGAGAAGATTGAAGAAAAAACGACTACACCTTAGTGTGCTTTAATTTGAAGAGAATAATGATAGTAAACATCGCATATCAATATTATAAACATAGAAACCGAAAACACCCAAAAGTGTCGAAAATGCACTCTGTACACTAGGGGATCAAATATCCTGATGCAAAAATTTTGATAAATATCTCAAGGTCTGAGTATATAATTCGAAGTTTTTGACTTTTTTTAACAGAACAAATTTACTACACCAAGGTGAAAGAGTAAAAAGCTAAAAAAACATCTTTTGACATTGACAATTTGAAATAAAAAGAAACACTTTTACCTGTGTTTTAAATTTTAGGGATTAAAGTAACACTTTTCTATATCCAGAAAAAATAATATAAAGTAGATTTCCTAGCTTTAGGGAAAAATAATAAAAATCAAAACTACGGATATTACCAGCTGTAAATAAGTTATTGGTTTCTAATATTATAAATCGATAAAAAAATTAATTCTGTAAAAAGAGTCATTTAAATAGAATGGCTGTCAAAGCTGTACCGGTAATATTTTACACTTATTTAAATTTTATAATTTTGGGTGCAAAAATTTTATAGGAAAATGTCTATAATATATTTATTTTATATTCAACAAAATCTGCACGCCCATGGTTTTTCATTGATTTCTCTTTTATACCTCTTACAGTGTTGCCTGCGAGGATTCGGCGAAATTTTCTGAGATTTCATGCATGATGAATGAATTTGCGTATTAAATAATGGGGATGCGTCTTCTAGGGTTCCTTGAATTTCTTTGGTATTTTTCATAAATAAACTATTACTTTTCGTTGTACTAAAAATAAAGTACATGTTGCATTTTTTGCACTTTTAAATAATATGCAAATTACACAATACAAAAATAATAAAAATAATGCACATCGTTGCCGATGCCAGCAGTATAAGTCAAGTACCAGCAGGTCAATGTTTGCTGGGAACACTTTAATTTAAGTTTTTTAATGGCGGATCCAAAATGGCGGATTTCTTTATTTTTAAACCGATTTGTCTCAAACTTAAAAGTTTGCAGTGCCTGAGATCACTTAAAACAGTTTTATCCTCAAATTTAAAAAATTCAAAATGGCGAATCCAAAATGGCGGATTTTCTTATTTACTGACCGATTTGTTTGAAACTTCAAATATTACATTGCTTGAAGTCATTTAACACATATTTTTACTCAAACTTAAAAAAATCAGAATGGCCGATCCAAAATGGCGTACTTTCTTATATATGAACCGATGTGTATCAAATATAGAATATGGCGGTGTTTCAAGTAGCTGATTATAATTTTGGACATAACTTTAAAAAAATTCAAAATGACGAATCCAAAATAGCGGATTTTCTTATTTACCAACCAATTTGTCTCAAACTTTAAATATTACATTGCTTAAGGTCATTTAATACAATTATTTATTCAAACTTACAAAAATCAAAATGCCGAATCCAAAATGATGGGTTTTCTTGATTTGTCTCAAACTTGAAATATTACATTGCTTGAGGTCATTTAACAAAATTTTTTACTTAAACTTACTTATGAACCGATATGTATCAAATATGGAAATTGGTGTTTTAAGTCGCTGATTATGATTTTGACTTAAACTTATAAATAATTCAAAATGGCGAATTTCGATAATTGATACACATCGATTCATAAATTCATTCATAAAAGTTCACCATTTTGGATCGGCCATTTTGATTTTTTTAAGTTTGAGTAAAACATTTTGTTAAATGACCTCAAGCAATGTAATATTTGAGGTTTGAGACAAATCGGTTAGTAAATAAGAAAATCCGCCATTTTGAATTTTTTATAAGTTTAGGTCAAAAATTATAATCAGCTTTTTGAAACACCGCCAATTTCTATATTTGATACACATCGGTTCATAAATAAGAAAGTCCGCCATTTCGGATCCGCCATTTTGATAAAATCGCTGATATTAAAAAATCACAGTAACAAATATTAGTGTGATTGGAAAATCACGATATCGCTCATCTCTAGAACTTAGACATAAGCTGCCACCAGTGCAAAATAAGCATGAAAATCAAAAGTTAAGTTGCTCAAAGTGCACAAAAAATTGACTTAAATCGTAGATCCGTAAATAATCGCGAAAATGAAAATATTGTGCGATAATAACTTACCGAATAATGATTCTTATACAACACCATCGATACGCGTTGTTAGCCAACTCTTAAGATTTTAGGATGAATTAGTTAATTTTAAGTTTGTTTTCATATTATATTATTATATTATTAACAAAGGAGGTGTACATAAAGTATATAGTGTATGTAATCTGATGTAATCCAAAGCAAAGATCTCTATATATCAATAACATATAATTCAATTCGCTCATTCTGCGTACAAGGCCACGTCGCGGGGTGGCGTTAATTCCTTCGGTCAATTTTTTATTCGCTTAGTTTAGACGGTTGCCGCTGGGTGGCGCTAGCAGAGACGGAACAGATAGGAATTACCAAGGCGTCTAAAATTTTTACAGGCATGATTAATTTTCTTATAAATAAAACTTTTTATGAATTTTTTTTTAAACTTTCGTTAAAACGCCTTTTAGCAAAAAAAATATAGCATTTATTAATAGCATAAAATTTTATTTTCAATGATGTAAAACTAAAGGGTTTAATTTACAATAAATGGTACAGTGGCATGTATAAATGAAGATTATTTACAAAAATCGTAAAAAATAATTCGTTTAAAAAGTTTCGATGTAACTAATTATCTTTATCTATATGAAACATTAGGGACCTATTGCAATAGTGCCAGGCACAAATTGTGCCGGGCACTATATTGACACTTTCGCATTATAAGAACAGCTGTCTTCTTTCAAAATTAGGTCATTGTGTATTATAAGAGCCGGAATTATTAGTGACGCCACTATTAATGGAAAATAAACGACTGGATTTCGAAATTCGACGTTGGTATGTCAATTTTGAAAGATCAACTGTCAGTTTTTAATGCGAAACTGTCAATATAGTGCCCGGCACAATTTGTGCCTGGCTTTATTGCAATAGGTACACTGGTGCAGCGGCGGCTCGTGCCGCAGGCGAGGTGAAGCGCCACATTGTAAACACCGGTATAAACGTTATTCTCTTTAAAACTCTTTGCGTCCTAGAACTATTGGAGCATGGTAAGACAGTTGAAAGAGAAAAACGACAATATAAATAAAACTTTTTGCCCATAAATATGTTTCTGATCTCTTTCAACTGAGGACCAGGACGCAATAAATTTTCTTCAGAGATAATACCTGTATAATAATATGTTTGTAATGTACCGCTTCACCTCGCCTGCGGCACGAGCCGCAGCTGCACTGGTGGTCGCAGTGGAAGGGCTGCAAGACCCACTCACATATGAATCATCAATTATCTTTACATAATTAATCTGTGCATTATTTAAAAAAAAAAATATTTTCGAAAAGAGTACAAGAGTACTTAATTTTTAAGAAAATTAGTAGCAATTTTACGTCTTGAGAAAAACGGGTTTAGTTTTATACTTTTTTATTTTCTTATAATTTTAAAATAAAAGTGAAGGTTTTAATTTTTTGCTTTTTATTTCAAAATTATATATAACCTGATTTTCTCAAAACATAGAATTTCTACATGCGACAATCTTTTTAGCGACGGCAGAATATTTTTTTTGAAAATGAAGTTCTCTAGGCAAAAATAATTTCTGCCACTATTTAGAAAATAAAATTTTCTTCTTAGGAACGGCAGTATGTATTATAAATAATACTGATTCTTGGCGATTTTTACAAATTGTCTCCAGTTATGTTCGTCGTTATACCTAAAGGGGCGAAAGACCACCCAGGAAAAAGTGGCCAAAGAATAAAACTTATAAAAGATAACGCTTTCTTTCCAAAAATGTAACTTTCACAAAAATCGGGTTTTCTTTAGAAGACCACGCGGAAGATCATCGACCTATTTTTATGAAAGAAAATGTAATTTTCTATAAGCTTTATTCGTTATGAGTTTCTTACTTTGACCACTTTTGTCCCCCTCTCCACCCTAGATGTAGGCTGTAGTTGACAATGTGGCAAACAAGTAAAACATTAAACTACATTACAATAGCAACAAAAATATATCTATCTGTCAGGAAATCCCATATAGGGGGAAGGTATAACCTATGACGACCTTAGGTCTAATCATTTAAAAGAAATTTTTATTGTCTATCACGTAGTATAATTAAAATTTATACACCGTTAGGAATAATTATAAATGATACATTGCTAAAAAAGAAATTTGGTCTTCCTAATAAAGTGTAATATCAGTGTTTTCTTGCAGCACTTAGTTTTTATGACAATTGCAAAATTTCAAAATTAAAAAGATTGATTGAAAGAACTTTTTTGTTGAAAATTCAATGAAAATGTAAAAAATCAATAGATTTTTCGAGGATTTCTGTAAATCGCCCACATTGATGGATGCCACTGGCTCATTGAGAGTGAAATTGTCTCTATTTGATTATCAATTGTTGGAACACAAAGTTAATTTTCCTAATAAATTATTAAATACATTTCAAAAAATTGTAAAAAACAAAAAATATTTGTAGTGATTTTTAAAAAAGTTCTTAGTTTACGGACGCGAATGAAGTATTACCCACAATCTGCACTGAGAGATATATGATTTAAATCAATATTTTGTTGTAAATTATATACTATAGTTTTTTGCGCAAAAGGCTTACCCCTAGATGTACCGTAAGAAGGCTTAGCTAATCCATCATTGTTGTTTTATGTGAGCAACAAGGACTTAATCGCGATTAAGTGACTAATCCAAGAAATGTGCTTACGGTGCATCTAGGGTTTAGTGTCCAACAAAATTAGTTAAATTTAAAAATGTTAGTTGGTTTGTTTTGAATAAAATGTGCAAACAATCGTTTTGAAGATGTTGAAGGGTTCGTATCTTTGTAACAGTATAGTACCTAGGTAGCTTCAATATATCTTGTTTGTTGAGTCTCTAAGGGCCGGTTTCTCAATAGAGGGTTAGCCCTGACCCGTGGGTTAAAAAAAGAGTTGGCTGACATATTTACCACATGCCAAAAAAATACAGCTATTAAAGATAATCCACGGGTCAGGGGTAATCCTCTATTGAGAAACCGGCCCCTAATGTTCTCTGCATATTTCGTCAAAAATAAGTTTTTTCTTGTCTTGGTTTTACATTTTAAAAATCTATATTTAAAATTTTTTTTTATTGTTATTATTATATCATTCAAATCAAACCTCTTGTCGTTGGTGGCCTTGTTTCGCAGGTGGACGGATTATCAATTATCATAATAGGGCGAATAGTGTTTATAATTTTAATAGATTATTATTTTTCAAGCAAATTAATGAGATTCACGCATGTCGCCGTAAGTTGTTTTGTCTTAAATCAGATTAAAATTATGCCAATGCCTTATTTGAATTCTACATTGCATTGTATCGTATTTATCCTTAGAAAATTGATGCAATGTTGTCAAGATTTAAGGTTAAAATCTGGCATGTCAAATTGTGTCAGATTTTTTCAAATTGTGAAGAATCGCCCCCATAAAATCAATATTCTGTTAAACCTGGTTTTTTAGTCTTCTGTGCTGGTTTTTAGTGGTTGTTTATTTTAGTTGTTTTGTGATCTTTGGTTTATTAAAAGAAGAAGATGGATGAGTATACTGGTAAGAATTAGGTTATTATTATGGATATGCAGATACTGGGGATGAAAAAAACGGATAGTGGAGAAAAGAGACAGGTGGTCTCAAATCAGTTGGGAGAATGTCTAGCAATTATTCTTAAAAATAATTATATGAACTCCCAGTATCTGCATATCCACTTATTATTGATAGTCTCTTCATATCTAGGCGGGAAGCTTTTTCTATGTATATACATATTTATTCATTTGTAGTTGAAGTTCAAGATGAAGATGGGAATGTTTTCCCATACCATAAAACACAGTCACAAGATTTTGATGTGGGGTTATTAATAGAAGCCATTCAATCTTATGAATTTTTGTATGACCTAAGTCATAAGTATTATAAAGATAGCAAGAAGAAAGATCTGGCTTGGGAAGAAATATCCCAATTATTAAATTGCACAGGTAAGTAATTTTTTTGGTCAACACAATTTTTTCAATGATTTTAATAACTTACTGGAACCTCTCTTTATCTCGAACTATTCTAGTGTACATTTTCCTTAATTTCTATGCATTTTGACCCTCGAAACTTAAACTTTCTGTAAGTCAAACCTTTTTCTAATAAAAATAACTTATAAAAAATAAAATATATATTTTCTGTGGCAGTGGCGCACCCAGGAACACACCAGTCTTGGGGGGCCCGAGGACCCCGACACAGAAATTCACCTCGATTTTTTTGGACAATTATTTTATTTTTTATTAAATATGTCAAAAATGTGTAAAAATTCTTAGGCTTGCTTGCTTAGTGCGCCCCTGTTTTTGGTTAAAAAGTGGTGCATACCCTACAAAAATCTGCTATTTTATGCAGGATGCACAAAACGCAAAAAGTAAGTAAATATTTTTTATCTTGTATGCTCCAAAGAAAGACAAAAAAAATAAAAAACTTTTAATTAAAAAAAAAATTAACTCTTATTTTAACTCCATCATTTTTGTTCTTTAAGTAAACATAGAGTCGTAGGTAGAGTTTAAACTTATTATAACTATTCTGACATAAGCTTGCTTCCAATTAGTATTGTATTTAGTATTGTATAACGGATAAAAAAAAATTTGCATAGGACATATTCATCAACAGAGGCAAAAGAATCGAAAATTGATTTTCCATAAAATCCTAGTAGTGTGATATTTTTAGGAGGGACTACTAGAAAGCTGGTAAAGTCAGAAGAAGTGTTGCAAGCTGCTCAAAGCATCTGCAATGTATTAACCGAAAAGATTAAAAAACAAAGTAAAGAACTTGACGCAAATCAAAATTTGTCTGAATATTTATATTCAAGATTATGTGAGATGTCCACAGAGAAAGCAAAAGAGATCCACAAATACCTATTAGTTACATTAGAAAACCTTGGATCTTTGTAGTTAGTTTTTTTTAAAAATTAAAACACTGAAAAATTTTCTATCTTTATTTATAATACAACACTAAAGGGAATACATAAATATAGCAAAAATCTAATTATATTTACAAAAAGTGCAAATTCTTATAGTAATAATAAGAGAAGAAGTCAACCGCGGCCCCGTGTAAATTTTCCCTATTTGTGGCGGTCATTCCTGAAAACTTAGAATTTGCAGAATCCCCGGCGATGGCAACATAGCTGCGTCACTGAAATCATCTCGAAAAAACCACACTGGGCTGAATTTTCACAATATTTTCAGAAACATAGCACTTCTTGTTTATTTTTACGTCCAACTAAGTTCTTTTTTAGAAAAATAAAACTCAGCACACAGAAAAAAACACCAACAATTCAATATACCGAGTCCGACGGCCAAGACAACACTGCATTTAATACAAACAAACAGTGTCGACCTTAGAGCTTAGGAATATCTGGGCTAACCGTTCACGACTAGAGGACCCACCTAATTAAACTTGTTGCCATTATATAAGTGAAAAAATAATCTTTTGTTTAAAACTCGTAGACAATGATTGAGTAGAAGTAAAACTTTGGACTTCCATTGTCTTTATCTGAGGGCACGGCAGTGACTCGCCAAGTTCGCGCTGCCGTACCATCTTTTCTTGAAACATTTCAGCCCATATTTGACCTATCTAAAACTCTACTTCAGAAAGAGCTACGAATCTCATACTTTGCACAGTCGTAGACCTTCATAGAGTTAACAACCCCTCCAAGTTTCATGGAATTCTATAAAGTACTAAAGTAGTTACGAAATTTCAAAAAACGTCGAAATTGCCACTCACTCACTGACTCACTTATGTATAGATCATCAAAATTCTACTGTACTTCCAGACATGCTACAGAGCTGAAATTGGGCAGACAGATAGAAATTATGACTAAACCCCTGGAAAAAATCAAAAAGCCCCAAAATTCTAATTTACTCCCCTCCCCTATACATGTAAAATTATTTAACAGTAACATTACCCACTTCTAGAAATGCTAGAGAGCTGAGCTTTGGCAGCCTGATAGGAACTATGATAAAACTATAGGAAAAAACACCTCAAAATTCTAATTTACTTCCCTCCCATATAAATGTAAAGTTATGTAAAAGTAACACTGCCCACTTCCAGAAACGCTAGAGAGCTGAGCTTTTTAAGACTGAAAGACACCATGATAAAACTATAGGAAAAAATTTTAAAACACCAATATTTTAATTTACTTCCCTCTCCTATAAATGTAAATTTATATAAAAGTAATATTGCCCACTTCCAGAAACGCTAGAGAGCTGAGCTTTGGAAGGCTGATAGAAACTATGATAAAACCATGGGAAAAATTTTTAAAATCCCAAACATTTTTATTTACTCTCCTCCCCTATAAATGTCAAGTTATGTAAAAGTAACATTACCCACTTCCAAAAACGCTAGAGAGCTGAGCATTGGCAGACTGATAGGAACTATGATAAAACTATAGGAAAAAATTTAAAAACACGAACATTTTAATTTACTTCTCTCCCCTATACATGTACAGTTATGCAAAAGTAACATTGTCCACTTTCAGAAACGCTAGAGAGCTAAGCTTTGGAAGGCTGATAGCAGCTATGATAAAACCATGAGAAAAAATTAAAAGACCTCAAACTTTTAAGTAAGGCATTGTAAAAGTTTTGATCAATATTCCGCATATTTTACTATTTTAAAAATTAAGTATTATTCAATTCCTTTAAAAAAGAAGTGAAATCATAACAAAAACATTTCATGTAAAAATAACCAAGTACGCGGCATTTCATAAAAAGAATTAAGATAAAAGTAAAGTCAAGTTCTCCAATACAAATTTCAAAATGAAAGTAAGAAACTAGTTATGTTTTTCTAAATTTGGCTATTACGGCTGTAAATGACTCAGGCACAGTGCTAAATTGAACATAAAGAAGTTTCGATGTAATAGAAAAGTTTAGAAAACCATTTCCAAGTAGTAAAAATCTTTCATTATGAAATTTGTATTGGAGAACTTGGCCTTACTTTTATCTCAATTCTTTTTACGGAATGCCATTTTCGCGTACTTGGCTCTTTTTTACATTAAATGTTTTTATGTTGGTTTATTTTAAACAGGACGTTTCAGTAAGTAAGTATATCTAACCGTTTTCAAGTGTAAACTAAACAATCCAGTCTATAGGCTACTACTTTTTACCTTCCTAGCCCGCACAGCAACGGCTAGAGAATATTGTTTTCGACAAAAAAATTTTTTTGAGATAACACCGAAAATGTGTTATTTGTGTGTATTTTGACCTACCCTAGCAATATCGTCGTGATGTCTGTGTTGTCCGTAACGCGATAGCTCCTAAACCGCCTAACCGATTTACATGAAAATTTTAGGTAAAATAGTACTCGATACTGCAACGAGCTGATTAGATTTTAGTCAAAATTCGTGAATGCTAATGACAGTTAAAAGGTTTAAAAAATGCTAACTTTTTAATGGAACGTCGCATCAATATGCGGTTTTCGAAATATAGTAGCGCGCGTTTTTTGAAAAAAATTATGTTATAACCGAAAAGTTCGTAGGAGCTTTCATTTCGGAGATATTTACAAAAAACTGTTTTCAAGGTTGATATAACGTGGAGTGTGCTAATGGGCTAGGAAGGTATCAGACCAAGACGCTTGTTTTCCTTAAGGTGTGGTTTCACACAGAAAAAACTACAAAATTACTAAATACTTATTTCATTTCGGAGATATTTACAAAAAACTGTTTTCAAGGTTGATATAACGTGGAGTGTGCTAATGGGCTAGGAAGGTATCAGACCAAGACGCTTGTTTTCCTTAAGGTGTGGTTTCACACAGAAAAAACTACAAAATTACTAAATACTTAGAGAAAATTAAAACAATCCTATGAAATTTTCGTTTGAATGGTTAATAGTACTTCAACTCTCCAAACAGAAAAGCCGCATTTTAAAATAATAAAATAGAATATCCTTAATACCGGTTAAAACTGTTGGAACAATGACAAATAGTTAATCGTTCTCTACAATAGGAAGAAGGATTCCCTTTTTACCTGGGGATATAGTCCAAGTAGCTCAAAACGAAACCCGGCCCTGCTAACACGAAATCCGTAATATGATGTCATACACCTGTTGCCACGTCCTAAAAAAATTGTGGGAAAAGGGGCCGTTCATAAATTATGTTGTCTAAATGAGATTTTATCGCAGACTGTAATAAGAAATACACAGCATAAAACGACGCGACGCGGGCTAATAAGCGCATGACAAATTATCGCATAGCCTAACCAACTCAAAGCACTATATATTTTGGTAAGGTAAGAAGTTGAACCTTACTTATTATTTATAAAATTTTACAGAAGCAGAGGAGGCGGCAACAGCGGAAAAGCTACATTGTTTACCAACAAATGAATGAATGACCGCCGAAACCGGGGCTCCTACTTCTCTTTATATGTTATTACTCTGAGTGCAAAGTACTAAAATTTTATAGTCAAAACTTTTACTTCTTATTGATAACTAAGTTCTAAGCAAGCCCCTATTTATAGCATCTCTCTGCCATTCAGCTTTCCCAGCTGGAGATACTAAATTAATAATCCTCCACTGCCCGTTTTTTTCATTCCCAGTATCTGCATATCCAGGCGGGCAATACACCTGTTCATTCTCTAATTCTGCTTTGCAATAATTATGTAAGACAGTGCCTTAACAACATTATGCACATTTTTTGCTTTGAGGTTAATGTTTGTTCTCAATATGCGCCAACGAGCGGCTAGTATACCAAAGGTATTTTCAATTACCTGCCGTGCACGAGATGGGGTCTTCAGATGAAGTAGATTTCAAATAATCAGACCTTAGAACGACAGGTATCTGAAAAAAAAATCAAGAACTATAAAATTTCGATTCTATTGTAAAATTTCGATTCAATTCAAAATATTTATAAAAAATAAGTGCAATTCTGTACATTAAATATTTTTTGTTTGAAACTCGTAGACAATGATTGTGTAGAAATAAAATTTCGGACTTCCATTGTCTTTATTTATTTTAAAACACGACGTTTCGGTTAGTAAGTATCTCTAACCGTTATCAAGTGTAAACTAAA
This sequence comes from Aspidapion aeneum, assembly GCA_963576565.1. Classification (NCBI taxonomy): domain Eukaryota; kingdom Metazoa; phylum Arthropoda; class Insecta; order Coleoptera; family Brentidae; genus Aspidapion; species Aspidapion aeneum. Next base: position 90,926,036 of record OY755038.1, read on the forward strand.
CAATCTAGTCTTTAGGCTACTACTTATACTACTTGGTGTGCAGTCAGGTGTGACGGCTCGCCCCCTTTTTTAATCCTAAGACGCCTGTTTTCCTTAAGGAGTGGTTTCCATATGTTTGGTATGTCCGTGCTTGGTTGACTGAAAACTTCTTTATTCTGCATTATAAACGCAGCTTCAATAAACTTTCGTTTTCGCCAATACGACTCCTTATGTAAAACTTTAGCTTCTGACCACTGAATCCTGTGATCATTTGACCATGCATGATCTGCTAAACCGGATTTTTCAATATCCCCTAATTGGGTACTTTTTAGATATTCATTTACTCTAACCTGAAGAGGGCGTTTCGTTTCACCTACATATGATTTACCACACTCACACGGGATTTGGTAAATACATTCCTTATTATTTGAGGGATTGTCTGGTTTTGTTTAGTTACAAAACTTCTTATCGTATTTCCCGAAGAAAATACTGTTTTTATATTATAGTGTTTAGCTATTCGTCGTATATTTTCTGAAATCCCTTGAACATATGGAATGTTAATAACACCCAACGGATTATTATTTTGAGAATTTGGTACATTTAGTTTGTTTTTAATTTTAAATATCGTTGAGTTTATTAATTTCTCTGAATAACCATTCTGTTGTAAGTGCTTTTTAATGTTTTTAATTTCTGTGGTTAATTCTTCATTATTACTACAAATATTTATGGCTCTTAAATACAAACTTCTTATAACTCCTTGTTTTGTAGCAACAGAATGATTAGACTTAAAATTTAGGTACTGTCCCGTGTGTGTAGGTTTCCTATATACAGTGGTTTGAATGTTTCTGTCTGATCGTTTGACAAGAACATCCAAAAAAGGTAAGGCCGAATCTTTTTCAATTTCCATGGTGCACTTGATTGTTGGTCGAATACCGTTTAAATGGTGTAGAAAATTCTGTAGTTCGTCTTCATTTTCCGGCCATATAATAAATGTGTCATCCATGTATCGTAGCCATAGTTTTGGTTTGACTCTTGCTGTGTTGATCGCATGGTCTTCGAACCACTCCATGTAGATGTTTGCTACCACTGGCGAAAGAGATGAACCCATTGGGAGCCCATCATTTTGCGCGTAAAACTTATCTTTCACTTGAAAGTAAGAGTTACGGAGACAGAGCTCCAAAAGATCCATCACCCCCTCCACCGATAGCGTTGTTCTCTCGTGAAGTGTATCATCAGTTTGTAATTTGTTTTTGATGATACTGAGTGACTCATTTATTGGCACGTTGGTATAGAGACTTTCTACATCAAAACTTACAAATCTATCGTCGGGATCTAATTCGATACCTTTTAAAACCTCCACAAAATGTTCCAAGTTTTTGACAAAAGATTCGGACTTACCCTGTAGTGGTTTTTTTTAAAAATATTTTTGTTTTATTATAATAAAGTAACTTTTGCTAATACAATTTCTCATGCAACATATTATATACAAATCCCTTAAATAATTAAGGGCTGAATCAGCAGTTTTATTTGCTACTGGTGAAGCCAGCTGTTGTTTTGCACTTTGCAGAGCTATAGGAGTAATTACCTATTTGGCAAAAAAAAAACATAAATATCTATTTCGCAAAACAAATACCTGCAACGAGGCACATTAGCTTGTGTCTAATATGCACTTACTGTAATGTGATAACTAGCCGTTCTTCTACTGTTATAAGCTATATTCCTTTTCTGCTTTTTGATTCTTGGCGTAATCTTTTGTAACAATTTGGTAAACACAGGTTTTGTCATTCTGGTGTATTTAAAAAATTGAGGGAAATCCCATGCCTTCATTTTTTGATAGTAGGTATAACCACTGTGTATATTTCTATTTCTATTTATTGGTCTTGTTTTATATCTTCTTTTTTTTCGTTATTTTAATTGCATTGCAATTCCCACACACATTAACACCCCCACTAATCCAAGTAACTCAGATATATTATCATTATCCATTTTATAAGAAACTTTAAAAAAATCTGCCCACTTTTAAAACAAAGATGTCAACGACAACGAAGGCTAACGCGATGTTTATTAATGTCAATTCGTAGCTTAAACGATGACGATGACGAGGAACGACAACGATCGACGAAGCGAAACGATGAGTTTATAAATCCACAGTTAAGGTCACTTATTCACCGCTATTCTAGATTACACCTCTTAAGCCATCTCTTTAATCTCGCAGTCACTGAAGGAATATTTCCCCAATGTCTGAAAACCACAATTATAATCCCTATTTATAAAAGCAAAGTAAAATAATTATCGGGAAATTATCGCCCTGTAGCACTTATTTAATTAATTTCAAAATTGTTTGAAATACTGGTTTATCGCAGGATACACAGCCTTTTATATAAAAAAAAAATTTTTTCAGTAACCAATATGGATTTCTTCCAGAAAAAGGTACAAATTTGGCCATCACAAAATTCAATAATTACATTACTCTAAATATTGACAAATGATTGGTTCGTTTACAATTAATTTAAAAAAAGCTTAATATACCCTCTCTCAATTTTACCAACTAAACAAGATTCTGCCAACTAATAAGAAAAAGACCTTATACTTTGCTTTGGTGTAGTCATTCATAAACTATGGAACCATAATTTGGGGAGGCATTTATGAACCAAGCTTATATCGTTTAAAAATACCGCAAAAAAGTTTTATTAGGAGAAAAGCCACACCCAAAATATATGACAATTAAGACATTGAATATTCTTAATCTTAATAAACTATACTGTATAAATATCTTAAAATAGTGAAACGGAAATGCCTGGTGTCAATTGCTTTAATTTTAAGCATGCCTTATTTTTAAATTTGTTGCACCGAGAAAAAAATCTCCTCTCCTTTGTTAAGATGCGACCACATTGTGACCCAATCAGGCAACGCCGCTGCTTCAACCCACAAAAGTTTTATACTATGGAAAAACAAACCAGTACTCAAAATAGTTTAACAGAGGCAAAAGCCATCAATTTTTCTGTGTCAAGCCGCCTTTAAAAATTTATTTAAAAAATTGAAAGTTCTTCAATTTTTGGAAGAATATTTGGAAGATGATAAAATCGAGATGGTGATACTCGATTTGGGTGTCCTCGTCGGTACAACCAAAGGACTAAAAATTATAGTGAAAGTATATTGTAAATGCAGAAAGGAAAATCGTCTTGTTACATCATGCAATGCAGTTTAGTTTAAATGTAAGGGTTTTCTTACACTGGTCAGTCCTATCCTACCCTTAGCGCTGTTCCTACCTGGCTGTGAACAACAGTTAACCCGAAAATCAGATGAAAATACTGTAATAAAAAGTAGAAGAGAGAAAATTATTTAAATTATTTTTCTTCCTTACAAATATTTTTGTAATCGATACATAGGTATATTTTTTCACAAAAACATTGTGCCAAAAGGGCCAAAATCTAGCCTTATCTTTTGCAATAAAGTTTTTCAAAATTATTTTTTTTTAGATTTTTTTACAATTTTTGTTAAAAAAAAAACATGTTTCTTACTTTATTTACTCAAAAAACACAAAAACTTACCTTCACTTTAATCACAACACTCTGCTCATTTGTAGGTATTGTCAGTTGCTATGGCTATGCCAGACGAATAACATTATGTGACCAGCACCTTATCTTTATGCAGCTCTTAAGGAACAGTAAAGTCACGAAAAAAGGTGATTTAATTTTAACAACACTAACAGTATGCCACGGGCGGCGAGTCTTGAAGGCAGCAAAAACTCGAGAAAAAAGAAAAAACTAAGAGACAACCATTCGTAGCAAAAAAAAATGAGAAGTTATACTCATAAATTGTTTGAGACTTTAATGAAATTTCTGTCTAAATTCTTTTGTAAAATTTAGATGGCGAATGATTAAACTGTCTTTATCTATAAGATTTAAAAATTGATTTTTTCAATAGCCCGCTTTTCTTTTTAATCTACTAATTAATAGAAAAACCAAATTGTTGTCTTCTTCAACTAATTATTTAGTTGCATAAAATCTCAAAAGCAACCGTCGCAGATTTTTTAAACTAGTTTGTATAATCAGGAAGCGAAAGAACAACAGAAATCTTTATTTAGAGGAGATTTACTGGTCCAAATAATTTATATTTGTATATTAAAAGTGTTAAAATAAATAAATAAATAAAAACAATTTTTATTATATTAATTGAAAGATTATGTGCAAATAAACAAATCGCGTGTGAGGTTGTTTGCATTATAATCTGAAGATTGCTTTTTTTTACTTTCCTCGTCAAGGGAAATATTCACGTCCATAAAGTTAGCAGTGCAAGGTCAGCAGTGCAAGGATTTTTGCATGCCAAAATTTAAGGCTCATTTCAGGCTAATTAAATGCTCTATTTCCAAATTTAGTGCTCTTGTAGTTTTAGAGATATTACTTGCACTGCCAGCTCCCTATAGGAGTTAGCAGTGCAGCATGTCCAGAGCGATGAACTGATGAATTCTACGATACTATAATGATCTATGAATTAAAGGCTAATTAAATGCTCTATTCCCTTATTTATTGCGCAAGTAGTTTTGGAGATATTGCTTGCACTGCCAGCTCCCTAAGAGACTTAGCAGTGCAGGATGACCGGAGCGGCAAATCCATACAATCTATAATATCATGTTGATCTACGAATTAAAGGCTAATTAAATGCTCCATTCCGGAATTACATTCTCCCCCCCTTTCGTGATTTTTAAAAAAAATCAACATGTGCACTGCTAACTTTACGCATGGCGATTTAGGGCCCCTGATGGCGAAACATATGAATTGGAACCAACCTCGTCATATTAAAGGCTCATTAAATGCTCCATTCAGGAATTAAATGCTCCCCCTCCTTTTTTGATTAAAAAAAAATTAAAATCTGCACTGCTAACTTTAAGCATGGTGATTTAGGGCCCCTGATGGCGAAACATATGGATTTAAGGTGGAACCAACCTCATCATATTAAAAGCTAATTAAAAGCTCTATTTCGGAATTAAATGCTCCCCCTCCATTCTTGATTTTTTTAAAAATCAAAATCTGCACTGGTAACTTTACGCCTGGCGATTTAGGGCCCCTAATGGCGAAACATATGGATTTAAGGTGGGACCAACCTCCAATCTTATATTAAAGGGTAATTAAGTGCTCCATTCCGGAACTAAATGCTCCCCCCCTTTTTTGATTTAAAAAAAAATCAAAATCTGCACTGCTAACTTTACGCATGGCGATTTAGGGCCCCTGATGGTGAAACATATGAATTTGAGGTGGAACCAACCTCGTCATATTAAAGGCTAATTAAATGCTCCATTCCGGAATTACATTCTCCCCCTCCCCCCCTTTTTTTTATTTGTTTAAAAGTCTGCCAATTTTACGCATTGCAATTTAAGCCTAATTTTTCTGCGCCCAGACGCCCAATTTTCTGGTGTCTAAAAACCCAGCGCCCAATCGGCCGAGCCTAATCGGCGCGTATTTGTTGGATAGGTTAAGTAAGTTAAGGTAAAGGTAGGCTCTCAAAAGTCCCAGCGTCAAATTTGCTGGCATCCAAAATTCCCGGCGCCCAAAAGTCACGTATCGGACTCAATGGTCCTCGCGGATCATCATTAGCTAGTGATCGGTCTAATTTGAAACGAGCCTAAATCGTGTTGAATGAAGAGTGTGAAATTGGTGACATAGTGACTCTAACAAATGAATTAACATAAACATATGGTGAATTGAGGAGAAATTAGGACTGGACTGGACATCAAGTTGCAAAAGAAGCACTAGGATTAGTGGAAGAAACTTCTAAAAGAAGAAAACCATACTGGTGGGATGCTGAGATTGAAAGAGAAATAGAGGAAAAAAGGAAATTATACCACACCTACTTATCCCAAAAGACAAATAGAAGCAGAGAAGAATACAAAATCGCGCAATCAAAAGTGAGAAGAATATCAGTGATAAGAAAAATCTTTCGTGGACGCAAAAGTGCCAGAAAACAGATTCTTACTTAGGAGGTAGGAGAAGCACCGAAAGCTGGAAAACTATAAGATTGATTAAAAAAGAAACATGCAGAGATATCATTTCACCAATACCAGACAAAGAATGGGATGAACATTTTAAAAAACTTTTAACTGAAGATAGAGCAGAATTCAAGGAAGAAGAAAGAGACAATATAATTAGAACGATGGGATCTCCAGTACCCCTCACAATCTCTGAGGTCAAAAACGTGTGCACAACCTTAGAAAGCGGTAAATCTGCCGGACCCGGAAATATCCCAGCTGAACGTATTAAATATGGCACTGAAGAACTGTTTTGGAGATTACGGAATCTTTTCCAAAAATATTTAACTGGAACTGTAGTACCAACTGAGTAGAAAACGTCATATATATCCACAATACACAAAAAAGGACGGAAATATATATGTGACAATTATAGAGGTATATCTGTGACTAGTACGCTACGCAAAATATACGGTAAAATAATAAGAAATAAAGTGGAAAGCGAATATAAAGACATGGAGGCTGAAGAACAAGCCGGTTTCAGGGCGGGTAGATCGACTTCTGATCATCTCTTTTGTATAACCCAAGTTACTGAAAAGAAAATGGCATACCGACAAGAGCTGCATCTGCTTTACGTCGATTTGCAGAAGGCATATGATAGTATAGGTTTTTCTGTCCACTTGGACCTCTGCTGTAGAGTATGTAGGTACTCCTCTTTCCATCGGGACCAAAAATCAGTGTTCAATCGCTGAACAAGTTGCCACCGAGAAAGAGTGTTTAGTTTTAATTGTGATAAGTCTGGGTCTGGAACAGAGTTTAAAGGTTCCATGGTAAGGAAATGTCCGGGAGTGAGTGGACAAAAATCATTGGGATCGGATGATTGCGCAGAGATTGGGCGACTATTTAGCAATGCCTCGATCTGCACAAGCAAAGTATTTAGTTCTTCGTATGTAAGCTTCTGATTTCCGATCACTCGGTAAAGATGTGTTTTTACTGATTTAACACCAGCCTCTGATAAGCCATTGAAATGAGGACTAGCACTAGGAAAAAAATGCCATTTGATCTGAAGATGTTCAGAGGAAGCTTCGAAGAGCTTTTTAAGCTCAGAGTTTGCTCCTTGAAAATTGGAGCCTCTATCGCTGTATAAAAAATTACAACGACCCCTTCTAGCTACAAACCTTCTGAATGCGGCTATAAAGCATTCAGAAGTAAGGTCTGACGCAACTTCTGTGTGGATAGCGCGCGTACTTGCGCACACGAAAATGCAGATATAGGCTTTTAATTCTTTGGTACCCCGGTACCAACGACCTGGTGAAATTTTTATAGGACCAGCATAGTCCAAAGTTGCATGAGAAAAACACTTTAGTTGTGAAATTCTAAAATAAGGTAAGTCACCTTGATAAGGGATGTAAGCCTTTGGTCTAAGGCGATAACATCTTATGCATCGAGATAAAACTGACTGAATAGCTCTGCGGGATGCTAAGATCCAGAATTGTTGTCTTAGTAAGTACTGAACTGTATTTAGCCCTGGATGGCTATTTTCCTTATGAATATGTTCAATGATGAGGTCAGACAACCTGCCTGATCTGGGAAGCAATAGCGGATCTTTTGCATCAAAAGGTATAGAATTCGTATGCCTAAGACGACCACCTACCCTTATCAGTCCGGTAGTGTCCAAAAAGGGTGCAATTTTTCGAAAAGCTTTGGGTAAAAGTTCGTTGTTTTTTAGTTGTTTTAGGAGGTCAGAGAAATGTAATTCTTGGCTTCTTCGAACCAAGAGTGTTAAAGCATACTGAATTTCAAAAATAGAAATAGGACCTGTAAGTGGTTCCTTTTTGTTTTTAAAATTATAAAATATTCGTCGAATCTGACAAATTGTTATTTTTTCAGGCTTTTCTTCATTTAAAATTTGCTGAAAATCGGTTTCTGAGTTTTGGAGTAATGCGGGATTTTTTAAGTCCCATGTAGTACATGGTTGACTAAGCCAGGAAGGCCCTGTAAACCACAAGGGGTGGTTTATAAAATTAGAAGGAGTTGTGCCACGACTGGCGACATCCGCAGGGTTTTCTTGTGATTTTACATGATACCAGTTTACATTAGAGAGTTTTTCTTGTACTTGGCTAACTCTGTTAGCAACAAAAGAGCGCCATCTATGAGGTGAGCTACAAAGCCAAAAGAGGACGACTTGAGAATCTGTATAAGCGTAAGTTTTATCTATTGAAATTAAAGGGGAATAAGTTTTTATAACAAAACTAAGAAGTTCAGTAAGAAGAACAGAACAGTACCTAAAAGTTCTAGTCTCGGGAGACTAATAGTTTTTAAGGGACTGACCCTTGATTTGCCCATAATTAAGGAAGTTTTTATGCTTTGATCTGACAGCTCGATACGTAAATAAACGCAAGCTGCGTAGCCTAATTCTGATGCGTCCGAAAAAGCATGCAGTTGACAAGATATTATATCTTTAGAAAAAATGTGCCTAGGAAATTTAATATCTGATAAGTACTTAAGTTCTTTTTGAAATTGTGTCCAATGCTGAAGAATAGATTTGTCCACGCGATCGTCCCATCCTATCTTGGAAATCCATAATTTCTGCATAAGACATTTTGCAAAAAATGAAATTGGAGAAAGCATCCCTAAAGGATCAAAAATAGAAGCAATAGCGCTTAGAATATTTCTTTTTGTGCATCGTTTTTCCGATGGCTGACAAGAGAAAAACATATTGTCTGATTTTGGGTCCCACTGGAGTCCAAGAACCTTTATGGATATAGGATTTTCCTTGTCAAAAGAAAAGGGAATTTGGCATTCGTCTGGTGATAGAGAGGATAGTAGTTTTGGGTGATTACTAGCCCATTTTTTAAGCTCAAAACAGCCTGATTTTAGAAGAGCGATTAAATCTCGCTGTAGAGCTAGAGGCGACTCTATAGAGTTTGCGCCTGCGCAGATATCATCGACAAAAATGTCTTCTAGGAGCACTCTAGAAGCTTCTGGGTAGTTTTTTTCTTGGATTTTGGCTAACTCTTGAATAGTTCTGATGGCCAAAAAAGGACTAGATGTGATACCAAACGTGACAGTATTAAGTCTGTATTCTTGAATAGGATCGCTTGAAGTGAAACGCCACAGAAGACGTTGATAATCACGATCTTCCAGAGCTAATTTTATTTGTAAAAACATTTGCGTAATATCCGAGAGCATGACTATTTCATGATATCGGAATTTTAACAGAATTGAGTTGATGTCAGTTTGTAATTTGGGCCCTGGGAGAAGGGTAGAATTAAGGGATATACATTTTGAACCAGCTGTGGCCGAGCCATTAAAAACTACTCGAACGCGTGAACTTGATTTATCGGGGCGTACAACGCAGTGGTGGGGTAAATAATTTATGAATTGATTTTTTGATTCTGATTCTAGAATTAAACTCATATGATCGTTTTTTAAGTAGTTATTCATAAATTCGGAATACTGTGAATATAGTTCGGGATTTTTTATCAGTCTAGACTCAAGAGATAAAAAACATTTGTAAGCATGTGAGTAGGTATCTCCTAAAATAGGTCTAGAGTGACGAAATGGCAATGAAACTTGAAAACGTCCCGAACTATCTCTCGTGACAGTTTTTTGATAAAATGATTCACATTTTTCCTCGTCAGGAGAGAGGAACTTCTTTGGTGGGAGAGACTCAACTTCCCAAAACTTGATCATCGTTTGATCTAGTGAATTATTTTGTAAAGAAGTAAAGTGACATGAATATGAAGTTGAATTGTATGTAGGTTGATTTGATATTTCCGTATTTCCCAGGAGCACCCAGCCGAACAAGGTTTCAAGTGCTATTGGCTGCCCCGGTTCTCCAGGAATAATGTTAGGTTGAATTATTTGAGAATAAACATGTGCTCCTAAAAGCATGTCTACAGGTGCGGGAATATTGAAAGTATTATCTCCTAAATTTAAATTAGAGATATGATGCCAATTGTGAGGATTAACTTGAAAAGATGGCAAATTTGCACTTACCTTTGGCAAAACATAGACATCAAGAGAAAGCGTTGGATTATTTTGGCCAACAGGCTTAATTGTGCAATTTGTTATGCCATTGGTGGTTGAAGTAGATTGATTGATGCCTCGTATGGGGACTATGAATTTTTTCCTAGATAATCCTAGGCGATTAAGACAATTTTCAGAAATAAAATTGGCCTCTGACGCATTGTCGAGGACAACCCGTATAGTTTGATAGTATCCACGACTATCTAGGATGTCTACTTTTGTTGTAGAAAGTAAAATAGTACTTTGAGGTTTTTGAGTGGTGAGTGAGGTGCACCCACAATTAATGTAATCAATGCCCTCATTGGGTGTTTCATTTTGTGTTTGATTGGGGTTTTGGGAAGATTGAATTGAATTTTGATTTAAGTTTGGGGTTGGTTGTACATTTGTAAAATACGCGTTTTGTGAATTCGATTGAGTAGTTTGCGAGTTATTACAAATACTCGTATGGTGACGCTGGCCACAGATACGGCAAGAAAAAGTGGATTGACATAAATTTAAGGGATGCGATCTTAAACAATTGCTACACGCATTATTTTGCCTAACGTAGGCATTACGCTCCTGTATAGTTTTTGATAAAAATACCTGGCACTGTGAAAGATTGTGAAATTGTTTATTTGTACATAAACGACATTTGTATTTATTTTGAAACAGATTCGAATTAAATTGTAAATTCGAATTATTTAATTGTTGTTGTCTATTTGAATTTGAGTTGAATTGATTTGTATTTGAATTTGAGTTGAATTGATTTGTATTTGAATTTGAGTTGTTTTGAGTTTCTGGAGTGAAACTAAAACTAGATTGATTTGGTTGTTGATTTGAATTAAAGAATTTAGATTGATTTGGTTGGAATTGCGAATTATTGCTAAATGAAGTTATTTTTGAGTTTTGAGGATTTTGAGTTGTATTTGCCACGTAAACTTGTGGTTGATATGGTTTTGAGTAACTGTTGTAATTATTATTTGAATTGAATTGTCGCTTAGGTGGTTTTGGATTTGAATTTTGTAAATTGTCTGATTGCATAGTTGAATAAGAAATATTTTGCATGATTTGAACTGATTCTAAGGCCCTACAATGGTTTTTGAGGAACTCTGTAAGGTTTTCGTAGGTAGGAAGCTCCATTTTACTATATTCTATCTCAAAAGAAGTTCGTATTGAGGTAGTTAAACGCGAAAGAAGCATGTTGAAAAGTATGAAATCCCAATGTTGAGTTGGAAAACCTAATAACTCTAAAGCAGAGATATTTTCATTAAAACTATCAAGTAAAGTTCTAAGATCCTTGGAAGAGCAATTATTTTTTAAGGGAACCGTACTATTTACGGTGTTCCAGTAGCTTGTTGCCAAAAGTCTTTTGTTTTGGTATCGATCTACTAGTGTTTGAAAAGCAATATTGTAAATAAAAGGCAAACTAACCAAAGGCTTTCAAGTAAATAAAGGAATTAAAGATATACTTGGAACAAGTCCTTAAAGTATGGAAGAGAAAATGCCAAAACATGGGAATTCCGTTGGACTAAACCACCTTGTATACTTTATGTTTCACCGATGATCAGATAGTAGTGGCTCAGGATTATGACGACCTCGAATATATAACACGAAAACTAATAGAAGAGTACAATAAGTGGGGACTAGAGGTTAATCTCAATAAGACAGAGTATATGTGTATCGGTGGAATGAAACAGGATCTAATCTTAAATACCGGGCAGCGAATTCAGTCCTGTGATGAGTATAAATACTTAGGTCTAAAAATTACAGCTGACGGAACACTAGACAAAGCTATAAAAAATCGAAACGTACAAGGAAAAAAAGCAATAACTTTATTAAATGGAATATTTTGGGACCAAAGTATATCAAAACATAACAAAAAGCTTATATATAACACCATTGTAAAAAGTATTACTACATACGGCTCAGAAGTATGGCCAATCAAGGATAGAACAGAAAAAATGCTTTCCGCTATGGAGATGGACTATTGGAGAACAGCAGCAGGGAAATCAAAAAGAGAAAAAGTTACAAATCAAAGAATAAGAGAAATTATGACAGTGGGTGAACGTACTTTAGTGGATGACATAAGAACAAAACAACTGATGTGGTACAGACATGTACAAAGAATGAATGATGAAAGACTACCTAAACAAATACTACAATGGAAACCAACTGGCCGAAGAAAACGAGGACGGCCAAGGAGAAGCTGGAGAGAAGGAATAGACAGTGAAATAAGAATAAGAGACCTAGATGATGAAGTATGGGCAAACAGAAACGAGTGGAGATTGGGTATCGGAAGACGTAGAACGTTGTGAAACCGATATATATATATATATATATATATATATATATATATATATATATATATATATATATATATATATTATTTTTTTCTGATTGCACCTTACCGTGCTCTTTTTTGGAGCCCTTAAAAATGGTGTAATCAGATTTTTGCTATACCCCGTGGTTTCGCTAATACAGGGAGTTTTTGAAAAAACTGCATTTTAATTAATTCCTTGTATCTCGCTTATTTTGCAAGATATTTTTATTCTGTAAAAACCTTTCTATGGCAACTTTTTTAGAGCAAAATAATGACGTTGTCAATTTTTTAAAATATTGTTTAGTTTTTTAAATATGGTATTTATCATAAAAAAATTAAATACGGGCCTGGATTTTTTTTTATTACTATTTTGATTGGTTCCATGCTATTATTACCTTAAAATAATAAAACTAATATTTTTTTGATTTAAGGTTAAAAAAATCTATTTAATATTTGAAAAAAAAATATAGTCCGAACCTGGAAATTTCCAACGTAATTATAAATTAAAAATTGCAAGACACACTAGTTGAACGATTTTTAGTTTATCTGTTTTGAAATGATAATTAAAAGATTTATAAATAAAGTAAAAAACGTTAAAAAGTTACAAAAATAATATCATACTAATTATTTGATGGTAGCACAGCAGGTCGTGAAATTTACAAAACAAAAGGGTGGAATTGAATGTCATTTTACTTGTAATTTTTGTGAATGGCTTACAATTATATTAAACTGGCTAGAAATCGACCATATCCAGATTTTGAAAAATGTGATAGGTTTGACTGCTTCATTCAAGCAACAAAATCCCAATATTTAAATGGCAGAAATATTTTTATGCAAAATGCGTTAAGAAAAATTACCCAAAAATGCCAACAATGTCTTACACATAATGGTAATCAGAAAAATTAGTTATTTTTTGTAATTTGTTTTTTTTGTATTTTTCGTAGACTTTGTTTCAAATAAATCTGTAAATTAACGTAAAACCATTTTAATATGCTAAGTATCAAAACAGTTAAACTAAAAATTGTTTAACTAGCAATTTTTTATTTATATTTATGTTGGAAATATCCAGGTTCATACTAATTTTTTCTTTAATATAAATATTTTTTTTACCTAAAAACAAATTTTTTTAAAATTTTTATTATTTTATGATAATACTAGAGTCAGAGTCAGAGTCAGAAAAAGCTTTATTGTCAAAGAAAAAAAAATCTTATTGACAAAGCAGCAATCTTATAACTAAAACATATTTTGTCTAAAATTATAATTAAGTAAAACTAATAAAAATAAGTTCACATTTTTAAAATACTAGGTAATTTCTAGCAAAAAATAAGTAGGAAATGGGTAGGACCTGCAATTATAAAAAAAAAACAAGCAAAGCAAAACAGATAGGTAAAATAAGAAAGTGCAGAAACATATTTAAAGAAAAACAAATTTTAACCGCTTGTGATATATATCTATTTAAACTTTCAAATTGTGTCCATGAAAATGTAAACAAATTTAAAAAAAAATAATAATAAAAATTTACAGATGTGCATACCTATAGCACAAGACACAAAAAGCTAGTGCAGCCCAAATTTAATCATAATTTTATTAGAAAATTGGCTTACTTTGCCGGCTTAACTTACTATAACTTGTTTCCAGATAATTCAACATCATTACAAAACAAAAATCATTTAAAAAAAAATGCTACTTAATTTAGCACCGTACACTTTAAGTGAATATGAAAAAATCTTTAAAAAGCTAGAAACTGGTTTTAAAATATTTTTAAACATATTTTTTGTCTGTTTGTTTGTTCATCAATGAGAAAAGAAAAGGTTTGTCATATACCTAGTGTTTTTCAGTCACCTTAATCACCTATAATTCTTTACAATTGCAAATACTATCATTTTGTGGCAAAGCCTGTATTTGTATAATACTTTGGTGAATAAACATATCTATCTATCTACATTCACACATATCAATTAAATCGTTGTTTGATGGAGAATCAAACAACGATCAAATATAAACAGTAAGACATCAAAAAAGATTAAGAGATTAAAACAAAATAAAAGCATTAAAAAAAACAAAAACCAAATTAACAATACAAAACATTTAAAAAGTTTAAAAATATATAAAACAATTCTTGGAAGATTCCTTTTATTTAGTTATTTATATAAAACTCTTCCAAGTATAAAAACACTTTTCTAAAAGGTTCATTCCTTAATAGCAGTTCTAAAGCCATTATATCCATTAATTTCTCGGAACTGCAATGAAAGTTTATTAAAAATGTTTCTACTTTCGTAGATAATGGATTTTTGTATCATTGTTGAACAAGGGATTGGAAGACGAGCTACTTGTCTTTGCCTAGTGTTGTGATTATGATGGTAGTTATAATCTTGTCTGTGCTTATTTTTAAAGATTAAACAAACTGATTCTAGAATGGACAAGGAAACTAGGGGAAGTATTCTACAATTTTGAAAATGTGCTCTACAAGAATCAGTTTGCTTTAATTGCAACATAGCCCTGATAGCTCTCTTCTGATAACGAAAAACAGACTCAAACAATGTGTTACTACATGAACCCCAGAATGCTATTCCATAGCGTAAATGAGATTCAACTAGGGCAAAGTATACATTTCTCGCCAATTCCACCCCAAGCTCCCTCCGAACCACTCTTACAGCAAAACACCCTGATGCGATCTTCCTTCTCAATGGAGTTATATATGCCTCGAAATTTAGCTTTTCATCAATGAAAACGCCTAGGATTTTTGTGTTTTTTCCTGTTGTAAAGGATTGTTTGCTAATATTAGTCCTTCCATTGAACATTTAAATCCCATAATTTTGCTCTTATCAATATTAAGCGCAAGTTTATTGGCGTCAAACCAACGCTTAATCTGTAGCAATCCTGAATAAACTACTCCCCTTAGTTCTTCCACACTTTCACAGTGCCAAGACAAGTTACGTCGTCTGCAAAAACAGCCAGCTCTGCTCCCACATTCATTTGACACAAGTCGTTGACATACAAAAGGAAAAGCAGGGGACCAAGTACTGAGCCCTGTGGAACACCGCAATTTACATTTCTGGATTGGGAGTATTGATTGTTAGCAAAAACTCTTTGAGATCTGCCTTGTAGAAAAGACTTAATCCAATCCAAAGCTATTTCACTGAAACCATAATGCCGAAGCTTCAGCTGCAGAATGTTGTGACTCACACAATCAAAGGCTTTAGACAAGTCACAAAAAACTGCAGCCGCAGCCTCGCCATCATTGATCGAAGTGTAAGCACATTCCAGGAATCTAAAGATCGCATCATTAGTGCCTTTTCCCTCCTGAAAGCCAAATTGGTTAGGGCTAAGAATATTATTTTCCACTAAGAAAGCCATCATTCTTTTTTTTCCAAGTTTTTCCATAATTTTTGATAGTGTGGATAGTAGTGAGATAGGTCTGTACTTTGATTCCTTGGTTGTTTCTCCACCTTTGTGGATTAGAATGACCTTCGCCCTTTTTACTTCTGGTGGAAAGATCCCTGAATCCCAAGAGAAATTAATGGCTGTTGTTAAACAGTAAAGAGCCTGTGGTGGAAGAGCAAGAAATATTTCTGGTTTTTTATGTCTTTAATACATGTCAACACCTCCTCCGCAACTGTTGGTAAAAAGAAAAAGCTATTTTCAATAATGACATGATTCATGTATACAAGTGGATCATGATCCGTAGGCAGACTTTCAGTTATTCTGTCTGCAATAGTGCAGTAATAGTTATTTAAAGTGTCGCTATCAATTTCAGTTGACAACGATTTTTTTCCTGTACATTGCCTCAGATTGTTAACAATGGACCAGCTTTCTTTTTGTTTGTCGATTTGCTAAGCCTCTCAGAGTAATATCTCTCTTTAGCAACTTTAATTGTTCTTCTGTAAATTGACCGGTACTTTGCAAAGTAATCTAAGAAAGCTTGGTTGTTAAAGCAAAATTTTCTAATGTAATGCAAAGAACGGATATTTCTAGAAGAGACCCGCAAACCATTAGTTATCCATTTTTTTTGTGTTTACGATCTTTTAAATATTTAAGTGGAAAGCAATTCTGAAATACCTTCTTCATTTGAAAATAAAAACCACTCAGTGGAGTTCTAGATTTCAAAATCTCTCTCCAATCTACTTACTAGCATGAAACCAATCAAAATAGTAATAAAAAAAATCCAGGTCTCAAAAACTAAACAATATTTTAAAAAGTTGACAACGTCATTGTTTTCTTCTAAAAAAGTTGCCATGAAAAGGTTTTTACAGAATAAAAATATCTCGCAAAATAAGTGAGATACAAGGGATTAATAAAAATACAATTTTTTCAAAAACTCCCTGTATTAGCGAAACTACGGGGTATAGCAAACATCTGATTACGCCATTTTTAGGGGCTCAAAAAAAGAGCACGGTAAGGTGCAATCAGAAAATCAATATCTTTAATAATAATCGAGTTGCCCATTTAATCCCATCGAAAACGGGACACGCTGTACTGCACAAACCACTACAGTTTTTAATCACTTACAACTAGTATATGTTGGTATTTTACGCCGAAAGCTGTAAACATAATGTTTGTTAAATTCTTTACTGGTGGCGCCATCTCTTAATATCGTTTCCAACCAATAAACCACGTTGAGATATATACGCCAATCTATTCGATAACCGAAGGTTGTTCCTCCAATCGGACGACTAGACTAAAGCTACGTCCACACTATAAACAAAAATGTTATATAACAAATTTGTTATATAAATTTTTTTTTGTAAAAACCGCGTCCAGACTATGTAACATGTTATATAACATTTTTTTCATAACAAAAAAACAATTTTTATTTGATAGTAGGTACGGTATGGCATGGCATTAAACTAGTTTATGCGTGAAGTCTAAACAAAGATTTTAAACAATTATAAACTAATTAATTTAGAGAATAGGGATAGGTAGGTACATATATTAAAAAAATCATAACCTAAATACGGAAAAATACTCTTTCCAATTTTTTATGTTATAATTCTTTAGGGGTAGCTATGGTAGTGCTACCGTACCGGTGCGCCCCCTTCGATGCTGTTTATGCTTATCGCTGACACTACATCTTTTTTAGATTCGAATCTAGAGAAAAAATTTGGATGGAAGGATAAAAAGTTTGAAATAAAATTTTAAAAAATGTGTGTATTGTTTAATTTTTTATTTTAATTTGTGTTTTTTCATAGAAATCTCTTTGAATTGATATATTTTAGATTTTTTTATGGTAGATAGGTAAAATCTTCATGGATTTCAAAGCAGCCCTTTTTTTTGTAACACATGTATTTTTGGAAAAAAATTACTTTTTAAATGGTACTTTTTTATTTTTGGACCTTCCTGTAATAATATGTAATGATTTAAAAAATATATTTTGATTAGGCGATTTAACTTCACTTGTACCTGTTTTTAATTATGTAACAAGTTCGGTTCACGCATCCTGTTTTTTGTTGTGATTTTTAAAATCCATAAGGGTAGGATCCCACAAGACTCTTTTTTCGCGAAATAATTCAATAAACAAAGTCACGTGATCACAAACAAATCACTTACTATAATGGACACGACACGGATGACGGTTTTCACGATACTGAACGATAGGTGCTTTCCCACTAGGTAGTAGGTAAATGTTATATAACATCCTTTGATTTACCGCCATCGCTCGGATAACATGTGACATGTTATATAACACTGTGTTTTATATCTTTTTGCCTTCGTTTTCTCTTACATGTTACATAACTTTTGTTATACAACACAATTTTTTGTTATATAACACGATTTGTTACATAGTGTGGACGGGATTTTTCTCTAACATGTTATATAACATTTTTGTTATAAAATCTGGACGCGGCTTAAGTTTTACATTTGATCGCCGCAATCGGTTCGCTACGTTTCTGGCCGTATGTATGCACTTGTTGTCAGAAGCTGCGTGCAGGGAATTCTCATCTCAAAAAATGAATTTGCTATCTCTTTCTGTTTAACTTAGCAGAAAAAGATATATCCATGAAGGTGCACGGATTCAGGCCTAGGAATCCTATTTTTCTTCGAGTACTTGGAGCAGTGTTGACTTCCAGAAAACGTTTTTAGATACCTATAGACTACCTTGCAATTGCTGTTTTCTGATCTTGCGTCTGTAACTAAGTGATTTTAGCTGGTGACAATGGAGGAAATCGAAAAGTGTAAACTAGGTAGAATACCAAAAGTGGACCCAACGGTCATGATAAACTGTATTCTCAAATATAAAGAGTCGATAATGCTTCCTCAAAATAGGATAATTTCCAAAAACAATATTATTTGGCATCAAATCGCAGAAGAATTGAATAATAAGAAAAGCCCGGCGTCATTATATTCATTTGTCTGCGACAATATCCACAATGTGAGAGATTTGCTGTTGGGAAGAACAGAAGAACCGCAGCAAAATACAATATTATCCCTGCCAGATACTGGCCATCTTAGTTTGAATTCCTCTAATGCCAGTGAAGTGGAAGTGAAAAAAAGGGAATTTTCGTTTCGATGACCAGAGCAACATTCGATAAGCTGGTTGTAGAGAAAGTGTATAAAAACCGCCGACTTATGAAGCTCCAGCTCTGGAATCTGAAATGTCACTAAAATAAAATGTGGTTTTAATTTTAAGTATCACAATTTAAGTAATGATTTAACATCAGGAAGCATTGGCGTATATATGGGGGGGCCTGGGGGGCCCGGGCCCCCCCGAAGCTAAGATTTTTTTAGATATTTTCGACATATTTCATAAAGACAAACATAAAATAGCATAAAATACGCCCTCATGGGGTCTCGGCCCCCCCCCAATACTGCCTCGGGCACACCCCGAAACTTTTTTCTATATACGCCACTGTCAGGAAGTATAAGAGATAAGCAAGCAAATTGTTAGGTTGAGGAATCGACCATTTGTATATCTGTTCCAACGCCACCTAGATGTGAAACATCAAAGTTTCACTTTGAACTAGCCGAGAAGCTTCCAAAAACTGTATCATTTAGCACCAGCTGATTCCCATAAGACCAATGAGAGGGAGAGAGGACGCAAAATATTGCGTCATCTATCTCCCTCTCATTTGTTCTTTTGGGAAATCAGCTGGCGTTAAGTGATACAGTTTTTAGAAGCTCCTCGGCTAGTAGAAACTCCTCTCCAGAGGGCGCTGTCTGTTCACACCGTGGCGTCCGTAGACATTTTTCCTAATGCCGTATCTAGGGGGTGCGACCGGTGCCCCTGCACCGGGCGCCGAAGCTAATAAGGGCGCCTTGAGGCGCCTCTCAAAGCAAGCTAAGCCGCGAGCCGCGCTCGGGGGTGTGGCTATAAATTTTGTCCTTATTTCTTCAAAAAATTGTCGCGTACGGAGCAACAATGGTAGTTTTTAATTCCATGAATAAAAATCAGAACGTTTTGCCTGCCGCGCTCTGTCTTTCCATCAGAGCACCCTCCCCTCAGTGAATTTTGAATCCGCCTCTGAAAATTTTGGTGCACTTTTTGTTGGATGGGATGGTAGGAGAGGCGAATTTTTTTCGTTTGCGACGCTAATTTTCTTGTTTCCTTCTACTTTTTTGTTCTCTACAAATGTTTCGCCTGCAGCGCTATTTTGCCTCGATTTACTTTTTGCACCGGGCGCCAATGACCTAGATACATATGTAAGATAGTACAAAATTTTCAAGTCACATAAATGAATGAAAAGAAGTGCACTACGCAGTCAATGTGACAAAACTGACTCGAAAACTACGCCGCAGGCGAAAGTTTTTGAAAGAAATCGAACAAATCTTGGTAAAACTGCAAAATCGAGTTACAAAATTGCTTGCTAGTGTAATCTTTCATGCAATTATGACACTTGCAATGAAAAAGTTCAAATAAATAATGTCAAATGCTGCAGAAATTGCGCCGCAGGCGAAAATGCTTTAGAAAAATTGACTTTCAAGCTCAAGATTATCCAACAAATGATGAACTTTGACAAAAAATGCGCTGCAGGTAAATATTCTTACAGAAAAAGTAGTGTTACTTAAGAAAAACCTAAGTTAGGTTAGAGGGTCTGGGAGGAGATTGAGCCCTTTTGCCCACCCCCTGCCTCCCCTGCGTACGCAACTGGTTCACAATGTGGCAAGGTAGGTACCGTTGCGATTCGTTTTTCGACCCATTTATTTACAGGGCTCGGAGCGACCTCGAAATCCTGGCAAAATCACGCAATTTGTTATACCGCCCAAAAAAAGACCATTAAAAGTCAGGGAATTTTTTAAAAAATCGCCAAGGTCATGGAAAATTCGGAAACAGTCAGAAAAAATCAACTTTCCATAAAAATATAGGTAACATACCTTCTCAAAAAAATTTCGCTTGAGGCGATACTGCTTGTAAAATTTTTTGGAAATTTTTTGCCTACGATGCTTCTTTTCTCTAAAAGTTTAATCATTTTCCTAAGTTTCGCCTGCGGCGCCATTTTTGTACGATAAAAAAACAAATTTTTTTACGTTTCGTGACGTTTCCTCTCAAATATTTTCGTCAGCGGCGGCATTCACATTATTTTTTGGAAATTTTAGCCTATGGTACTTTTTTCTCCAAAACTTTCTCCAAACATTTTCCTAAAAAATTCCGCCTGCGCCATTTTGGTATGATTTAAAAAAAATCCATAGGTATTATTTTTTTCAAGTGGCAATTTTTCTTGTATCCTGATGCGTTGCCTTGTTTTGGTGATTTTTTGGAGCTCTTTTTTATTGTAGTGAATGACTTGGAATTTCGTAGAATTTGGTCAGAGAAAACCTAGAAAAGTCAGGGGATTTCAGACGTGTCTACGAACGCTGATTTAAATAGGGATGATAGGGCGAGTAGCACCTTTCCCTTGGCAGCGCTACTGTGAAAATTACCACGTCAAATCTTCTACTAAGACAAGCTTAAGTAACATAATTGCACATTATTTTATGGATAGAGGTGATATAGAGGGTGATATTGGTATTCAAGTTCTAAGAGAAATTTCCTGGAGATAAAAACTATGCAAAATTTTGTTGCCCGCAGATTTTGACTATACGATAAATGCAATTTTATTATATTTCCCGGGAGTTTTACTTACATTATTCGTGAAAAAATGAAACAAAAACGGCGGGAATTTTCAACTCATACATTTTGTAGACACCCTGTGGTGTATTCACATTCAAAGTCGCTAATACCATGCATACAAATTGTTAGTTGAGGCTCTAAACATTGCTTATTTAGTTTTCGATATAATCGATTTTTTGTATATTTGAGTTTTTAGGAAAATATAAGTGCCAAAGCACGATTGAAGTGAGAATTATTGGAAACGACAAATGCGTCAAGTTCGAGTGCGTCGTAACTAGCAAACTAGGTAGATCTTGTGGAAAGCGTCAGCTGAGGCGGCCGCTGAGAAAAGAGCTCGGTGAAACATTACGTAAAATCTCAGCTGAACGTTACCGAACTGAACAGGCGGAAAAACTGATGGAAGCTGGTGATGCTGAACCACCCACTTTAGCGACTTTACCCGTCCTACGTGAAGCAAAAAACGAGGCAAAAAATAGTAAATATCTTGACAAAGATCCGATAATTGCCTTGGAAAGAATTAAAAAATGCGGAAGTCCGGATGAGAGGTTGACTATAAGATATCTGGGTCATGATCCATTTTTCGTTTTTTATTGGACCAATTACCAAACCACAATTTATAAAATATATGCCACGGCGGAAAATTCAACATTAATTGTAGGTAGATGCTTCAGGTAAAACTGTCTCAAAAATTCTAAGAGAAGATGGGACATTTGGTTCCCACATATTTATCTATTTGGCTGTTGTCAATACACCAGCTGGACAATTCCCAGTCGCACAAATGTTGTCCAAAGCTCACGATACAGCAACGATACAATATTGGTTTAGTCAATGAGAAAGATCAGGAGCTCCGGTTCCAAAGGAAACGATAACCGATTCCGCAAGGGCTTTATTCGAAAAATATTGCGACGCGTTTTTGACACCGGGGTACGTTCTCCCGAAAACGTACGTCAGAATCAATGTGGCCCACTTCCTCAAAATTTACGCAAGTGTTAAAAAATGAACCAAGTTTAGTCAAAAAATTCTATATGGGCGTAATAGGCAAGATTATATTATGCAAAGATTTGGAGTCGGCACGTCAATTGATCCTGTCTAGTTTGATTGTGGCTTCATGTGAGACTGAGGGTCAAGATGATGACGGGGGAGAGTATTAAAATAGCGGTATCGAAATAGCGACAATCAAAATAGCGATGTAATGAAAGGGCGACTATCAAAATAGCGATGTAACAAAATGGCGATGTAACAAAATAGCGATTGTATCAAAATAGCGATGTAACAAAATAGCGATGTAACAAAATAGCGATGTAACAAAATAGCGACTATCAAAATAGCGATGTAACAAAATAGCGATGTAACAAAATAGCGATTATCAAAATAGCGATATTTTGGTTCGGTTTTGGCATATAGGGGGCCATTCTTTAAAATTTGAAATAATTTGAAACAATCTGACAAAATTTGACACCTCAAATTTTAGCCCTAAATCATGGCAGCATCGTGAATTTCAGTTTTTTGTACAGCGTCAGAAACCGAAAAATGAGGAAAAATATAGTCTAAAACCTACCTTTAAACTCGATTGCTTATTATTCAATATTTTTCCGGGATTGTTGATGATGCACAGGTTCTTAAAAAATTGTATTTTTCCGGAAAAAAAAAACAATAACAAAACCATGAGACGTTTTTCTTACTTCGTTAAAGTTAGATTCAAATAACACGAACATAACATGCAAAGCGAACCAAACCGAATGGCTAAGTACAGCCGACCACAAAATCAAACGTAAAATTATTTTAACGAAATCAAATGAATTTTAGAATAGAAAAATATTAGGTTTGATAAGTTTATGAAAAAAAATAATTTTATTTATTGCAACCCGTGGCCCAAAAAATAACCTTTGAAATGTATAAATATCAAACTTGTTATTAGCATTATCATATAATTAAAAATAATGTTTGTCTAATATTTCTTATGATCAGGTATGAGAAGATATAGAAAAAAAAGTCTGCCAAACCCAGGTTATAAAGGTTAGGTTCAGGTCTGCTATAGGGTGACCTTAAAATCTATTATAGATTTCTTTAGAAATTCTAGTTCTCTCCTTAACAATAAAAAGTTGAAAATAGCCCAAAAAGCTAAACTATGTATTAACGGATTATTTCAAATTTAGGTTCAGGGGGTGAGTTACAGGGTGATATCAAAAATAGTTGTACAATTTAGATTGTTAAAAACAACTTTGTCAGGAGCTTTACTTAGCAAACAAGAGTTAGAAATACCTTAAAAAATCATATCACTAACTTATTGTATTACCTTTAGAGCCAGCAAGTGAGCTACAGGGTGATATCGAAATTACTAGTGTATTTTTCTAAAAATCACATTTTTAAAAAACAATGTTGTCAAGAGCTTTCGTTATCAAAAAATGGTTAGGAACACGTTTAAAAATCACAACATTAACTGAGTGTCTTACCTTTAGGTCCTTGGAGTAAGGTACAGGGTGATATCAAAATTAGTAAAACACTTTTGTAAAAATCACAATTTTAAAAATCAACTTTATCAGGAGTCTTGGTGAGCAAAAAATAGTTAGAAATATGTAAACAAACCACACCATTCACTAACTGCGTTACATTTAGGTCCAGTAGGTAAGATACTAGTTGTAAATTTTTTTATAAATCACATTTTTAAAAATAACTTTTGGCCTCACCTTACTGTTTACAAACCAAGAACATATAAGTTAGGGTTTCTTGAGCCATCTATTAAAAGAATATTACGTTAATTACTTTTCCGCACAATTTTTCGATTGGAAAGATGTACTTTTCCGCACGATTTTACTTTTTCGCATCATTTTTACTTATCTCACGATTTTTTTTCGCATGTCCAAATTGCAAGAACCTTCCTGTTTACAATCGTTTTCAAATGAAAACCCGTCCTCCTACACACAAGTTACATTTTCAAGAAGTGCTGCTGTACCGATGCTACCAGAAGCACCGAAGGAAGAATCCTGTAATGTGTTACAGCCTGTACAGACCAATATACCTTCCTCCATTCACTACAGTAGTAATTCTAAGCAGCAAACTGATCAAGGCATTTCTGTAGTGGGCCAAACACCAACCAATCAAATTCAAATAAGAAACGACGTTATTCAAGATGTTGCGGCATCTGATGTATATTGAAGCATGCAACAAACAGAAAGTGCACTTTCAATTTCAATATCTACCATCGTTAACTTTTTCGTTATTGTTAATTAAATGTTCTTTACATAAAGTTTCTTTTTAATATATCATGATGAAAAAATCCTGTTTTATTATTTTTCCGTGCATAAAAAAATCAAGTAAAAACAAAAGTTAAAAAAACGTACGGAAAAGTAACTTTTCCGCACTAGTGCTGAAAAATTTCTTTTCCGCACGATTTTTGTTTTGTTAAAAATGAAGATATTTAGGGCTCATTAAATGATTTATGTAATCTTACGTATCATTTTCTAGCATTATTATAAAATCTTTGCGAATTAAAGCATGTTTTTTGATAAAGAAGATGGACAAAAACACTCGTAGGAAAAACATTGTACCTAATTCTTGCGGAAACTATCTTTTCCATCCTTGACGGCTCGCCCGAACTCCGCTCCGCGTCGTTTGTGCAACTGTCGTCGCGTGCGGAAAAGTACCTCTTTCCGCACTTGTTAGGTAAATAACTATTGCACAAACAATTAAAAGCCTAAGCGATACAAAAAAATATTTATGTAAAAGATATTTAAAATTTAAACATAAAAGACCTTAAGTGGGATGAAACTACTGCTTTTGTTGATTTAGAGTTTTCAGTAAAAATAGCTAAAGAAGTAAAGAAATATATCCCTTTATTAAAACAGATTTTTTGAAAGAAATGCAAAATATTGAGTCGCTACACTTTGGAAGAAGTCTATATACAAGTAACTAAATAAAACTAAGAACGACGTACGGGACAAAAATATTTGTGTGCAGGTTGTTGCTTGTCAATGTAAATAAATGTAATATTTATTATGTGTATTTGTACATTTTTATATTGAGCAAGCTTAATAATTATAAGGATTTGATTTGGCTCGGTTTGGCTATGTTAAATAGATAACTTGGTTGTCAAAATGTTGCCTAAAAAACATGTAAATTTGTGAAATAACAACAAAGACAGGCAGTTTTTTTCTGTAAATAAATGTGCAGATTTTTATATTTATTGTGTATGTTTGTAAATGTTTACATTAGGCAAGCCTAGTGAATTTCGTTTTTTACATTAAATAGATATTTTAGGGCCAAGATTCTAAAATATCTTGTAAATTTGTTAATTAACAAATCAAACAAATATAAAATATTTGTAAACAATTTTTGATTTACAATTTGTATTTGTTAATTTTTATATTGACCAACTGGTTCGGTTTGATTCTATTAATTGTATATTATGGATGAAAATTTTTTGTCAAATAAGCATGTAAATTTGTGAATTAACAACGAAGGCAGTGTAAATAATTATTGTACATTTTTATATTGACCAACCTTATTTATATGGGTTTGGTTCGGTTTGGTTATACTTGATATGTATTATAAAGCCATGATTTTTTCAAACCAACTTGGGAATTTGTAAAAGAACAACGAACCAAGTTGTTGTTACGTAAATAAATGTAGGGATTTTTGGATTTCTTATGTGTATTTGTAAACTTTTATTTTGATCAAGGTTAGTTAGGGGCTTAGGTTGATTTGGTTATATTAACTAATAAGTTTTAATGTCAAAATTTTATCATATTAACTTGTAAATTTGTCAAATAAATAGTAAAAGCTTTTCACGTAAATATATGTGAATATTTTTGGATTTATTTATTCATTTCAGCCTGTAGCTCACCTCCCTTGTTTTTTTATAGATATCACCCCGTAGCTTACCTACTGGAAGTAAATGTAATAAATTTAGTAAGTGGTATGATTGCTTAATGTGTTCCTAACTATTTTCTGTCTAACAAACGCTCCTGACAACGTTGTTTTTTAAAAACGTGATTTTTACGAAATGTTATTACTAATTTCGATATCACCCTGTACCTCACTTCCTGGACCTAAAGGTGAAACAGTCAGTTAATGGTATGATGGTTTAACGTATTCCTAACTATACTTTGCTAACAAAAGCTACGGACAACCTTGTTTTAAAAAATGTGATTTTTAAAAAATAACACTAATAACTTCTATATCACCATGTAGCTCAATTCCTGTACCTAAAAGTGATAAAATCTGATAATGGTATGATTGTGTAACGTGGTCCAAATTATTTTTTGCTAACGAAAGCTCTTGACAACATTGTTTTTAAAAATGTGTTTTTTAGAAAATTTCGCTTCTACTTTCGATATCACCCTGTAGGCCTCTCACTTCCTGGATCTAAAAATAATACAATAAGTTCATGATATATTTTTTAATGTATTTCACTCTTATTTGCTAACTAAAACGCCTGACAGAGTTGTTTTTTTAAATTTGATTTTTATTAAGATTTACTACTATTCACCTCCTGAACCAAAATTGGATCTAATCCGTAAATAGTAGTTTTTTTGGGGCTATTTTCAACTTTTTATTGCCAAGTAGAAAACTGGAATTTTTTAACAAATCTATAATATTAGGCACACAAGAAATTTTACATAATTATACAAACATTATTTTTAATTATACGAATTTATAAAAAGTTTGAAATTTATGTTTTAAAGGTTTGTTTCTTGGGTCAGGGGTGCAATAAAAACAAAAAATATTTTGAAATCTATTTTCAGGTCGGCTGTACGCGGCTGTCTGTCTATGTGCAGATCCCTCTAGGGAGCGTGTCGCAAACTTAAGTTTTTCTTGCACAATGTGTCCTACATGGTCGTGGCACCCTTGAAATCTTCCGCCTTCGACTTATTTTTCTCAGGCGGCGACTGTAGCAAGTATTTCTGATTACCCTATCCAAAACCTCATGGGCCGTCACTGAATAACAGCAGTTTCTATATGGGAGGACCCCCCAGAATAAAAAACTATATACGTGCCTATGTCTGCCCGCAGTTAGAAAAACGATAACTGCAGTGGACTGTATATATTTTATTATATGAAGGCGCGAACAAACATAAATATATTGATACGAAATCACGAAATAATTAAGGTCCATAGGTTAATTGCTGTTACCCACACAACGGAAATCAGAAACAAAGCACTCACCAGTTTGCAGCCAATTTCTCCACGTTCCAGGGGCCCCTTTCCGGATCTAATGATGGCACCACGTAGCTGACGGGCTGAAGTTTCTAGTTCTATGCTTCAGTACACCAAAATCGAGCACTATCAAGTGTAGAAATTTGTAATAGTTGGAGAACGAAATTAACACGCCATTTTTCTCGATGCGGTAGAAAGGATCTCTCTCTTAATCTTGGTGCGCATGTCAAAATGCGCGAAAAATGTACTCTGTCCTTCATCCAATTGTGTGGTTTTAAAATTTAAAAACAACCGCGAAATTTAGCGGGAGCTAACAGCAGCCAAGGTTTTATGGGGACTACCTATTTAAATGACCAGAATTTAACTGACCAACGATTTTTTTACAATTTTCGATGCCACAGCGAATTGTTTGAGGTCAAAACAAATCCTAACTAATAAATCAGAGCTACTACCACCTTCCAGCAGCGGACCGAAAACAGGTGAATTGCGCCGACAACCGAAGGTCGAACGAAAATCTACGGTTCAATACGATTGGCAAAATTCAAGGCCGTGTGGTCGCGGCGAAAATGGCTGACTTAAAAATACCGTCGAATGGATTAAATTTATTTATTTGTGCGAAGGAACATTTTATGTCTGCCCGCAGCTAGAAAAACGATAACTGCAATGTACTGTATATATTTTATTATATGAAAGCGCGAACAAACATAAATATATTGATACAAAATCACGAAATAATTAAGGTCCATAGGTTAATTGCTGTTACCACACAACGGAAATCAGAAACAAAGTACTCACCAGTTTGCAGCCAATTTCTCCACGTTCCAGGGGCCCCTTTCCGGATCTAATGATGGCACCACGTAGCTGAAGGGCTGAAGTTTCTAGTTCTATGCTTCAGTACACCAAAATCGAGCACTTTTAAGTGTAGAAATTTGTAATAGTTGGAGAACGAAATTAACACGCCATTTTTCTCGAGGCGGTAGAAAGGATCTCTCTGATTCTTGGTGCGCATGTCAAAATGCGCGAAAATGTACTCTGTCCGTCATCCAATTGTGTGGTTTTAAAATTAAAAACAACCGCGAAATTTAGCGGGAGCTAACATAACTGCCCTCCAAAACACACAATTTTAGAATATCAACCGGATAGATATAGATATAAGAAAAAATGATCCACCGATAAATATAAATGAATGAAAAACAGAAAAGTAGCGTAAGTTTATTTAGAAATAACGAAAACCCGAAAAAGGCAAAAGAAACAAACAAAAATTCAAAAAAAATTAAAATAAAGAAAAACCTATTGTAATACCCGGTAATAGGTAGAAAAATGAAAATTAGTTTTAATTCGGCAAGAGGCACAGTTTTACAACTGGCCGCTTGTAAACCCCGGTAGCCGTTTGTACCGTCGCTACACGCACTTGACCGTCTCCGCCGGGATGCAATTCGAGAACCCGACCGACTGGCCATTTCAAAGGTGACTGGGTGTGATCACTCGATATGATAACCAAATCATTTAATTTGATATTTGGGAACGAATCAGCCCACTTGTGTCGCTGTTGTAGCGTATGCAAATACTCTACAGAATACCTTTCCCAAAAATCATTATGTAGTTTTTGGATTAGTTGCCATCTCGAGAGCCGATTTAGGGGAACCTCGGACAAATCTGACTCCGGAATTTCTGAATTAAGGGGTTCAAGGGTCAAAAAATGCCAAGGGGTAAGAGGTTGAAGATCGTGTGGGTCTGAAGAGGCAGTAGATAAAGGGCGACTATTAAGTACAGCTTCTATGCGACATGTAAGGGTGGACATTTCCATGATGGACAACTTCTGGTCGCCCACAACTCGAACAAAGTGAGTTTTAAAACTTTTGACGCCAGCTTCTGCCAGGCCATTGAAATGTGGACTGAGAGGGGGTCCCAGATGCCAACGACTAGAAAGTCTTGCGTAATCAAGTAATTGGTTGGCCCTGATCTGACCAGCATTGCGTCACGCTTCCCCGTCTGGAAATGAATCGATGGAATGCACCTACAAACCCTTCGGTGGACAGTTCCATGGTTAATTCCAAATGCACGCAATGTGTGGCCGTACAGACAAACACACAGACATACGATTTGAAAGCTTTACAACCACGGTAACGATGAGGAATCACAAAGAAAGGTCCACAAAAGTCGATAGCTACACTCGAAAAAGGTTTAAGTTGATTGATTCGATGAGCGGGAAGAGAACTCATTATGGGCGGTCTATAGGGTTTAGGGTGGATTCTAAGACATTGCAAGCACTTGGATATGGTTCTTTGAATTGCCCGTCTGGCAGATAATATCCAAATTGCTGTAAAAGCAGATTATGTAATGTTTTAAACCCAGGATGAAGGTATTGTCGATGAGTGGACTCGATGAGA
Organism: Aspidapion aeneum; assembly: GCA_963576565.1. Taxonomy (NCBI): domain Eukaryota; kingdom Metazoa; phylum Arthropoda; class Insecta; order Coleoptera; family Brentidae; genus Aspidapion; species Aspidapion aeneum. The sequence continues at coordinate 90,955,903 of OY755038.1, forward strand.
AGAGTAGTCAAACGATGGTTACTCGAAAGTAAGACGGGGTGTTTTGCAGAATAAGACAAAAGGTCAGATTTTTGTAATCTGCCACCGACTCTAATGATATTATTTTCATCAAGAAAAGGTGAAAGTTTTCGAAAAGGTTTCGGTATTGGTATAATTTTTTGGTCCGGTAGATTCGTGGGTTTTTGATAGGAATGGTTTTGAAAAAGGTTAACTATTCGAAGGACATAACAAATGATACGTTGAATTTTTGATATAGATGAATATTTGATAAGAAGCTGATCTAAGAAGTTAACGTCAATTATCGCATTGCAACAGACCTTTGGCCTTTCCTCCAGATTAATATCTCCGAAATCAATCGGCATTTTTGCCATTCGTTTTCGGGAGACCACAAAAACGACGGTGCGTTCCACCACATGTCATGTGAAATGAGCTGTGAAAGGGTGGCCCCTCGTGACGCAATATCGGCTGCATTTAAAGCAGAAGGAATGTAGCGCCATGAGTTTGAGGGAATGATTTCTTGGATTCTACTGACTCGATTTCCAACAAAGGTTTGCCAGCGATTAGGAGGGGATGAAAGCCAGTGCAATACGACTTGCGAATCGCAGAAAGTAACGATATTTGTAAAAGTTAATTTTCCTTTATAGCTAGATAAAACGAAGTCAATTAATTCGCTTAAAAGAAATGCGCCTAGGAGTTCTAGCCTAGCCAAAGTTTGTGACTTTATAGGTGCGACCCTAGATTTTGCAGATATGAGAGAAACAGATATATTGCTTTCCTCTTCTACACGAAAATATACGACGCCTGCGTAACCTCGAATTGAAGCGTCACAGAAGCCGATGATTTGACAGGTATTGGTTTTTGACAGTTTGATTTGTCGGGGTAATTGAAAATTGGAAAAAAGCGGGAATTCAGAACGAAGTTTGTTCCAAGAGTCGATGATAGAAGAATCTGGTTTTTCGTCCCAGCCTATTTTCGATATCGACAACTGTTGCAAAATAAATTTTGCTTGTAGCAACAAGGGACAAAGAAAACCTAAGGGATCGAAGATTGTTCCTATGATAGATAAAATAGAACGTTTAGTTGGGGGTTTGTCCTTCATTCGGCATTGATAAGAAAAAATGTCGTTTTTTGGATGCCATTGAAGGCCTAAAACTTTGATAAAGTGTGGTTCATCCTTGTCAAAAGAGAGAGGCATTTGACGATCGGATTCTGGCAATGTTGCCAATAACTCAGAACAATTGCTTGCCCATTTTTTAAGTTCAAATCCTCCCGACTTCAACAAATCATTGAGTTCCATCTGTAGGGAAAGGGCTTTAGAAAGCGAAGGGCTAGTTCCCAAAATATCGTCGATGTAAATTGACATTTTTAGAACACTACTAGCCATAGGAAAACGTTCCTTTTCTCTCTCTGCCAGCTCATTTAATGTACGCATGGCTAGAAAAGGTGAGCATGTCATGCCAAAAGTGACAGTAGAAAGTTCCCACACTGAAAGTGGGTCCTGTGGAGAAAACCTCCACAATATCCTTTGATAAGGATTGATAAGGACTTGACGGAACATCTGTTTGATATCAGCAATGTAGGCAATAGGATTAAGACGAAACGTAAGGAGTAAAGAAGCAATATCCTTTTGAAGTTTCGGTCCAGACAACAACGTGTCATTGAGACTAATATTCTTTGGGGTGACTGCCGAACAATCCCAGACTACCCTTAATTTTGTACTTAAGCTTTTCGGCTTTAGTACGCAATGAAGTGCCAAAAAACATGATACGTCGACTTTTGGTTGACTAGATAAAACTAGACTCATGTGATTAGAATCGATATAGTCTTGCATGAAACTTGAATAGGCAGTGTACAGATCAGGATTTTTGAGTAATCTATTTTCTAGAAGTAAAAATCTACGATAAGCTTGCGGATAAGTATTTCCTAGGTCAGGGTTTATTTTATCTTTAAACGGAAGATCTACCATGAATCTACCGCTCGGTTGTCGTACGACACTCGCAGTAAAAATTGATTCCGCTTGTTTTTCTTCCTTTGATAAGATTTGTTTTTTAGGCAAATGTTCGATTTCCCAAAACCTAGGGACCTCCAAAGGAGGTGAATGACTCGTTAAAAAACAACTGGTTCGTTCCGTAAGACTACCTACTTCGTCCACTTTTCCCATGACGACCCAGCCAAAGATGGTTTCAAGGGCTGAAGGTTGCCCTATTTGTCCAAGAACCCTGCCCTCCTTGAATATCTTTGGAATAGCTCGCAACCAATAACTAGGTGCACAGGTCTAGATTTGAAATAAGATGGGTCGGCAAGTTTAAGGTTTTCCAAGTGTTTCCACTGATTATCGTTCAAAGTGAATGTAGGCATATTGGAACCTAGTTGTGGAACAACAATTGCTTCGAAATTAAGTAAAGGAGTGACCTGTCCTTGTGGCTTAATGTGACATTGAACGAGCCCTTTGGAAGTAAGAGAAGACATTTGATTTAATCCGAATATTTCATTGGTGTAACTTCGCCTAGGAAGATTAAGACGCTGAATACACTTTTCACTGATGAATCCTGTCTGTGATCCAGAATCAAGCAGTGCCCTTACAGGTTGAAAATTTCCGCAACCGTCCATAACATCTATTATGGCGGTGCATAAAAGAAAGGTACCTGAAGGTCCTGAGGTATTTAATGACACATGAAGATTATTGACAGTTGGTGTGTGAATGACAGGACTAGTATCTTGGCTTCCAGACTCTTTATTAGTTTCTAAGATATGAGTTAAAGTGTGGTGCCTTTTACTATTGCAAGTCCTGCATGAATATTTTGATTTGCACGAGTCTACCCCTTGCGAGGGATGAAAACATGCTAGACATAATTTTTTCTGCTTGACGAAAGATAGGCGCTCGATAGGCGAGAGGTCAAGAAATGTTTGACATTTCGAAAGCACGTGACATTGATTACACTGGAAACATTTTATTCCCGTACTTGAATTAGTTGAGATGCCAGCCAGTCCTATAAAAGGCGAATTGGATGATTTATAGGTAGGCTTTTGCCCAAACTGATTTGGCATAGAATTTGATTTTTGATAGGTAGGCACCTTTTTGGGTGCTGTTGATTGAGGAAGTGATTCCAAAACTTTACATCTTTTTTCTAGAAATTGAAAAAGTGACTGAAAAGTGGGAATTTCGGCATTAGTATTGGCGTGACTCATTTCGAAATTTGAACGCGTCGGAATATCCAATTTTTCTAACAAAATGAAAAAAATAATAAAGTCCCAACTGTCAACGTCAAAGCTAAGTGATTTTAAAATTTCTAGGGATTCTGAAAAGGTGTGAATTAAATTACGCAATTCTTTAGCTGACTCGTTTTTTAATGTGGAGTTCATAATTGTGCTTAAAGCATCATTTGCGAGGTCTCGCTTGTTTTGATATCTATTGACTAATTTGTCGTAAGCAATTTTATAATTTTGATCAGATAAGCTAATCCCTGATATCAATTTTAAAGGCTCATCCTCGAGATGAAAAAATGAAAATAAATTTTGAAGTTTTCGGACGTTACTTAGACTTTGATTTTGATCTATAATGTTATTAAAAAGATCGAAAAAGCTTGGCCATAATTTTTTATCACCTCGAAATATGGGAATACCTAACTCTTTGAGTTTTGGAGTTTCAGATTCGTTTTGACGAACATATGATCGCGAAAAGGATGGGGCCTCAACCGGAAATATTTCAGAGTAAACCCCTTTACACGCATAAAAATATTTACGAGCTTCTGAAAGGATCGCATCCTGCGTTTTAAACTCCTCGTCGTCCGAGTCGTCTATCAACATAATGACATCATTATGTGCCAACATGCATTTATCGAAGGTTTCATCCAAATCGGAATACCTCACTTGAAACTCGTTTCTCGCTTTTGCGTCCGTTGCCGCGGTTTGTGAAAACACATAACACTCGGTGATCGCAGATAAAAAACCCTTGCGTTTTTGCACGGCTTTTTTGATAGACATGATTTTACCTTTGAAATGACGAAATTGTCGGTAAATATACAATTAACGCTAAATTAATGCTTCTGAAATAGAAAAATGACGAATTGTCGAAAATATGCACTAATTTATCGCAATTGATGAAAAATGTTTTAATATCGAAATGGTATGGAACAAATCTAATCACAGAAATGTTGTTTGTTTGTTTTGATTGATCCTCGATTTTGTTTACTGAAAAGACCACGCGGTAGACCCTGTGTTACCATAGCAGCGGACCGAAAACAGGTGAATTGCGCCGACAACCGAAGGTCGAACGAAAATCTACGGTTCAATACGATTGGCAAAATTCAAGGCCGTGTGGTCGCGGCGAAAATGGCTGTCTTAAAAATACCGTCGAATGGATTAAATTTATTTATTTGGTTCGAAGGAACACTTTATGTCTGCCCGCAGCTAGAAAAACGATAACTGCAATGGACTGTATATATTTTATTATATGAAAGCGCGAACAAACATAAATATATTGATACGAAATCACGAAATAATTAAGGTCCATAGGTTAATTGCTGTTACCCACACAACGGAAATCAGAAACAAAGCACTCACCAGTTTGCAGCCAATTTCTCCACGTTCCAGGGGCTGTCTGGATCTAATGATGGCACCACGTAGCTGAAGGGCTGAAGTTTCTAGTTCTATGCTTCAGTACACCAAAATCGAGCACTTTCAAGTGTAGAAATTTGTAATAGTTGGAGAAAGTAATTAACACGCCATTTTCCTCGAGGCGGTAGAAAGGATCTCTCTGATTCTTGGTGCGCATGTCAAAATGCGCGAAAAATGTACTTTGTCCGTCATCCAATTGTGTGGTTTTAAAAATTAAAAACAACCGCGAAATTTAGCGGGAGCAAACATGCCTAGCTTTGATAACAAAAGTAAAAAAATAATCACCACTTCAATAATTTGACCAGGATCCCCACTTAGTCAGATTTTTCTGGCAGATTTTAAAGAAATAATTTGACTTTCCCATAAAAATCCGTTCAAATATAACGGTGGCAACAGCGTAGAGCAAATTTTGTAGCGCGCCTTCCACGACATGCAGTTAGTCCCTCTTTGTTAATTTTATCGTGAAAAACAAAGAAAGAAAGTAAACTTAGCTGACCTCATAAAGAAAACGAATAAGACTCATAAATTTGAAAGAAATGTGACGAAATCTGACATTTCAGTTTCTGTGGTTAATGGTTTTCTGCTGTGAATTTATTTACAATTTTTAAATTAAAAATTTTCAACAAATTAAACGTTTTTAATTAAAAAAATATATTATATCGTGAAGCTACATCTATCAAAAAGTGGGAAATTGCCTTTTAGGTAAATTTTTAAGTTTAGAAATTGCCTTTTAAACGAGAAATCTTAACCGCCAGATTTTTTCACATTCTTTCAAATTTCGCCAGATTTTTTGAAATGTAAAGAATTGCCCCCATAGTTCGACAAAGGGGTTTCTTTCAACAAATTTTTTCAAAAAAAAACTTCCCTGACTTCTTTCTCGGGATCCTAGAGGGGGTGAATCTGAACCGAACCGAACCAGCATATTTAAACAAAAAACTCTCCAGACTTCTTTTGAACCGAATTCGGTTCAGTTTGGTTCGGTTCGGTTCGGATTCACACCTTCTAGGATCCTGGAAAAGAAGTCAGGGAAGTTTTTTTTGAAAAAATTTGTTAGAAAGGTTCGGTATGGATTGGTTTGAATCGATTCGGTTTGGTTTGATTCGGTATTTTGATACATCGCTATTTTGATACATCGCTATTTTGATTGTCGCTATTTTGATTGTCGCTATTTTGATACATCGCTATTTTGATTGTCGCTATTTTAATACATCGCTATTTTGATATGTCGCTGTTTTGTTACAAACGCTATTTTGATACATCGCTATTTTGATAGTCGCTGTTTCATTACATCGCTATTTTGATAGTCGCTATTTCATTGATCGCTATTTCGTACGTCGCTATTTTGTACATCGCTATTTCGTTCCAGAGCCATGAGGCCGAAATTGAAAGGTTCAACGAGGAAGAAGAGATAAGTTGATAGTAGTTGGAAAAAGTGTACAGACGACTTAAAAAACTATTGTACGTACAGCATTCGTGAAGGGCAAGACATTAACCCGTACTATTGCAAATCCTTACTCCCGAATCAATTACTGAAAGATTTAAAATTGCTTCCGATGTGGTCGTGCATTTATCGGAATGATTTCGGATACGGTAGAATACCGGCTAGTAGTGCGGCCGTGGAAGGAGAATTTAATATTCTAAAGAATGTCTATTTCAAAGAAAGGCCAAAGCGTCCGGATGAATTTGTCCAAGAACACATACAAATTCTCAATGGGAAAATGAAACTCGTTGATGCTGCAAACCGCAAAAATGGCAATGTGGAGAGTATCTCCACCGCAGATTGAAATGAAATTGATCTTCAATCAAACGAAGTTGTCCAAGAAGCGAATGTGGGCAGTTTCTCCATCGTAAATAGAACAGAAATGGACATTCAGCCAAACGAAGTTGTCAAAGAAACGAATGTTACTTACTTACGTTCATTCAATCGAAATTGATACCAAATTTTGCATAAAATCTTTTCCGCACTTGCTTGCTTACCCGAACTCGCATCACTCATTCGAACGGCCGCCTTCTGTACGATTTTTCTCTGGCGTTTTAGTACATACATACATTAATCAGTTTGCTTTAGATGGATACAGTCTGAGTGTGCGGAACACATGTCCATTTGATTCAACAATCGAAATACTAGCAGTGGCTTTTGCTCAGAGCGACGAGCTAAGAAAAACTTTTGAACAGACTGATAACGGTTTCCCGAAACTTGCTTTATAGTTGTCGGAGAATGGTCTTGTTGGACCCAATTTTTATCGTCTCAGAACCGAGTTTTTGCACAATTTTCTAAAAAATGATGGTGATAGAATAGAATCTAAAAATAAGTCTATTATGCTGGAATGTGCTATAACAATTCCATATGTTATTTATCGAGCATTTAAAAATGAGCCTTCGGCAAAAGAGATCTTACAATATATGAATAAGTGTTTTAGAGAGATGAAAACCAGACCGTCCATCACAATTTCCTACGATGATCTATTGGTAGAAGATATTGTCAGGAATGAATTTACCCCTGACTGTGCCACTGTATGAAACCATCTTGGAAAAACGAAAAACGCAAAATATGGTTCTGTTAAGATAAGAAAGTGGTTCCGCCTCCCTCCAAAATGGTAAACAACTGGTTGCCGCCTACCACACAGAAAATTGGTTGATGACAGGAAAACTGCTGAAAAGTCTAGAGTGGGAGTCGTAATGGTTAAACGAGGGGATACATCAAGTCGATAGAGGGTTTTCCCTTTATCGTGATTGGCTATCAAAAAACTTTGAGATAAGAAAGTGTTGTCAATAAAAATGTTATTTTATTTCTGTTTTTGGTTAGGTTTTCTTGTCTAACACATTAACTATAATGATAGAGTAAAATCTAGGATTATAAGAAACGCCACTGACTTGGTTCCCCCAAGCTCTCCAAAGGGGGGATAATGAGTTCCCTACCAGGGTAGGTTGTCCCAGCCTCCCTTGCATAAAAAGCGTAACTTTGAGGAAACAAGTGGGTAGTTCAGTTTTGAGTCTTGAGGTTATTAAGCTTAAAGTTATCTTCACTTAAAAGTTAATTTTTGATAAATTAACATTTTAGTATTTTTATTTTATTTTTTCAAAATAATAATTGTTGTTCAAAATGATATACATGCCACCAGGGCAGTATTTCCCGATAGTACTCTGGTAAGTTATATTTTTTGTATTTAACTTAAATTGTCATTTGGGTCTTGTCTTGCTGTTAATTAATTTTATATTGCTTTTGATTTTATGTTTTTTTGATGTTTTTGATTTTATTTTATTATTTTATTAACTTACAAAATTAATAATTTTGGACATCGTTTATGTAACAGAGTTTTTTATTTTATTTGGATTATTGATTGGATCAACCATACATGCGAGATCCTAACGGTACACTCGCATTTAGGGATTGATTTAACCAAAATCACACCCGACAATTTGGTGGAGGCTAGGATTGTATGGTTAATTAATGTCCAAGTCTGATAAAGATAAAACTAAAATACCTAAGACAGATAGGGTGCTAAGAAGTGCAAATTTACCTAAACTTACTTTTAATACAACAACAGCAAGGCAAGTTACCCCTATTATAAGTAGTGATAGTAGCAGTAGTACCCCAAATACATCATTACCGGAATTATTTCAATTTTTACCTAAGGTGCGTAGTACTGAATTAGAGCCAGGTATCACTGAGCTTTCCTCAAGACTCTCAGAGCTCAAATTTGTTCTACCCCCTGGCCCTAATTTAGAAAATCTACAAAGTACTACGCAAGAGGAATTTGAGTTATCAGGGTCTTCAACCCAGACACTAAAACCAAATTCCAGTTCTTCTTTTGAAACAAGTTATATTTCAATTATTGAACTTTCTGACAGTGAAGAATCAATAAAACGTTTAAATATGGCCGATGTTACTATCTCTGATATAAGAAATGAATTGGCGTCGCCGGCAACGCCTAAATATATATCCCCTGAATTGTTTGACCCCTCAGAGAAAAAAGCGCGTGATTTTCTAAAAAGTTATGAAAGGTGCGCTGTTTTAAACAATTGGTCTGAAAAAGAAAAATTGATGTATTTTGGCACTTACCTGCTTGATGCGGCTTTTACTTGGTTTAAAAAATATAAGGAAAACGCGGGCAATCAAAATAAAAAATGGAGAGACGTTTCTAATGATTTTTTAACGCGATTTGGTTCAGTTTCTGCTAAGCGTGAATTAAAGTTACGACTAATGAATACGAAACAACGAGAAAATGAAGACATTAAGAGCTATTTTTACCGTATTTCAAATATTTGCAATGAATACGATGCTGCTATGACGTTCTCAAATTTTTTAGAATATTTTGAAGCAGGTTTGCATGCTTCTATTTTGACAAATTATTTTATGTTACAAGAAAATCCGCCCACAGATGAAGAAGGTCTTCTAAAATTATTAAATCGTATAAGTGGAATTCAAAACATTTCAAATCTTTCCAAGTCATTTTCTGAGGTTTTGACAATGTCCGAAAAACCTGGTACAAGTCAGAAAAAATGGCCTCAGAAAAATCAAAATGATAATCAAAATTTTAAAAAACCAAATTTTCAAAGTCCAAACTTTAAAAATTTTAACTTTAAGAAACAAAACTTCGGTTTTAATAACAATCAGGTTTCTTTACCAAACACAAAATATCAACAAAATGATACTAGGCGAATTCAAAAAAGATATCAGGATAACCGAAAAAATTTTCACTATCAACCTTACGTAAAAACAAGAACAAATACAGGGCGTCCTATTTGCTTTAATTGTAAAAGAACAGGACATTTTCAAACTACATGCCGATTCCCGAAAAAAACTCAGCAAGTACAAAAATCTACTATACTTGCACTCACTGAACCTACCACTTCTCAATGCCCATGTGCCGGAAGGCAGAAACAGTCTACGGAGACTGAAAAACCTTTGTTGGCTATCTGTGACAACCCAAACGAGTCACAGGGGTGCCGTTAACTAAAAACGTCACCCCTTTAAAAAAACCACTACCCCAACCCCAACCAACCCCTGGTCAAGAGACTGAAAATCTATTTTTTCTTAACCAGTTACCAAAAGACTACCCATCAATTAACTTAAATATGCATTCCTCAAAAATTTTGGTCGTTCAAGGTATATTTTTGAGTAAAAATATTGATATTATTATTGATACAGGCTCATTTGAGAATATTTGTAGTGCAAATTTTTTTGAGCACTTTCAAACTATAAAAAAAAATTCCGGAACATTGCAAACTGCGGATTGCCATAATATTCAAGTTTTAGGCACAAATATTATAAACTTTTCTTTTGGAAATTCGAAAATTACAGTTGATACTTTGGTTATTCAAACTTTACCAAAACCACTACTTTTGGGAGTCAAATTTTTATATAAATATGGAGCTGTTATAAACTTTCTAGAAAAAAATATTTATTTTTCAAAAATATCGATTTCTGTGCCTTTTACACAATCTCTGGTAGAAAATTATTTGACTTTAAATGAAGTTCACGAAATCGAAAAGAACTTCAAGGTTTGTCTCGCCCATGATATAATTTTAACTTTTGGCAGTATTGTAGAAGTAGAACTTTATATTCCAAAGTTTTCTTATCCACTTGAGATGGCAATTTCTAATTTTTATTTTGAACACAATGAGCAATTCTTAGTAAAACAAGGACTTGTTATTAAAACGCCTATTCATATTAAAAACAATTGCGTTTTTGTAAGCATTTTAAGCTGCAAACAATCTAAGATAAAATTTTTTGCTGGAACAGCATTTGGAAGGCTAATACGCATTTGCAATGTGGATTTATCGGAAGTCTTTATAACAAACGAAGTATTTATAACAAAGGAAGTCAACAAGATAAGCTCAGACTTCTCATATAATATAAACGATTCTTTATCTCCTCAGAATAAAAAACGACTGATAGATCTTTTAAATAAAAATAAAGACATTCTAGCTTTAAGCCCAAAGGAGGTAGGGTTTACAAATTTGACACAACATGTTATCGACACAGGTGACAACCCTCCGTGTAGCTCAAAACCATACAGGGTGTCACAAAAAGAAAGAGAAATAATAAATTCGCAAATAAAAGAAATGCTTGAAAATAATATTATACGGCCAAGTAATAGCTCTTGGTCTAGCCCTGTTGTATTGGTTAAAAAACCTGATAACTCTTATCGGTTCTGTGCCGATTATCGCAAAATAAATCTCCTAACAAAGAAAGAGGTATATCCAATTCCACTAGTGGACGACGTTCCTTTTTACCTAAACGATGCAAAATATTTTTCTAGCTTAGATATGTTTAGTGGTTTTTGGCAAATAAGCTTAGAGGAATCTTCTAAAGAAAAAACAGCATTTATTACACAAGACGGACTGTGGGAATTTCAGGTTATGCCCTTTGGAGTTTGTAACGGTCCCGCAAGGTTTCAAAAATTGGCAGACAAAGTTTTTGAAGGTTTAAAATGGTCAGAAGCGCTAATTTACATCGATGACGTCATAGTATACTCAAAAACCTTTGACGAGCACTTAATAAGGTTGCAAAAAGTATTTGACAGAATAAGAAATGCGGGATTAACTTTAAAATTAAAAAAATGTAAATTTGCGTTGGAAACAATTAAAATACTAGGTTTCATAGTCTCAAAGGAAGGGATAAAACCCGATCCAGAAAAAATTTTCGCAGTTCAGGCCGTTCAACCCCCAAAAACAGTAAAAAAAGTTCAAAGTATTCTTGGAATGATGAATTTTTATAGGCGACACATTCCAGACTTCTCTAAAATTGCTAAACCCCTATATAATTTAATTAAAAAGGATGTTAAATTTAAATGGACAAAAGAACACCAAGACGCATTTGAGGAACTAAAGTCAAAACTAACGTCAGCTCCCGTACTAGCTCATTTTAATCCAAATTTAGACTGTGAATTAAGAATAGACGCCTCAAAATTGGGACTAGGTGCTATTCTTTTACAAAAAAATGAAAAAAACGAATTGCATCCCGTTGTTTACCTTTCCAGAACTTTGTCGAAGCCAGAGACTAATTACAGTTCTTCAGAACTAGAAGCGTTAACCGCAGTTTGGAGTTTAACTAAACTCCGCCCTTTAGTGTACGGAAGACAAGTTGACATAGTATCCGATCATCATGCCTTGTGTTGGTTAAAAAATATAAAAAATTTAAATGGAAGATTGGCCAGATGGTCCATAAAACTTAGCGATTTTACATATACTGTAAAACATAAAAGCGGAAAAGCACACAGAGATGCGGACTGTTTATCTAGAAATCCGATAGACTACCCGGACTCTGTAATAGACCCGGACGACTACGACGTACCGACATACATTCTCGACAGTGACTCAATTGCAACTTTGCAGAAAAATTACAAAAAACTAGAAAAAATTATGTCTATTTTAAAAAATCCGGACGATATTAATTTTTCGTTATTAGATCGAAAAAAATCAAAATCTTATATTTTAATCGAAAATGTTTTATATAAACGCAACACAAGCGATAAAGGAAACTCCGAACTGTTGGTAATACCTAACGCAGTGAAACATGAAGTTTTATTTTCTAATCATAATGAACCTTTATCAGGTCATTTAGGTTTTCTCAAAACATATAATAAAATTAAATATAGGTATTATTGGGATGGTATGCAAAAAGACGTAGCTAAATATGTGAAAGGTTGTCAAGACTGTCAACTCCGAAAAGGAACGACAACCAAGCCAGCAGGTTTGTTACAACCCCTAAAAGTGGGCACCCCTTTTCAAAAAATTGGTATCGATTTGCTAGGTCCTTTTAGAATAAGTAAAAACTCTAATACATTTATTTGTGTATGTATTGATTTTGCGACCCGTTGGGCTGAGGCAAAACCCTTAAAAAACGCAAAGGCAGAATCTGTAGCTCAATTTTTACTAGAAAACGTCATAACCAGACACGGGACTCCATCTTTTATTTTATCAGATCGCGGAGCCCAGTTCAAAAGTGAATTGGTCTCAGAACTTTTAAAAATTATGGGAATAACATCACTTTTTACTACATCTTTTCATCCCCAAACAAATGGGCTCTGTGAACGAATAAACAAAACTTTAGCAAATATCTTAAGTTTATACACCAATTCAAATCACGATGATTGGTGCGAGTATGTTTGTCACGCGGTTTTTAGTTATAACACATCAGTTCAAAGCACAACCAAGTATAGCCCTTTTATGTTGGTTTATGCCAGAGAACCAGTATTGCCAACTGATGCTTCCCTTAATTTACCCACAAAAATGGAATTTGTGAGTGAAATTAGAAAGAGGGCCCTTGTAGTACGTAATAACGCGATAAAAAATATACAGGATAGACAAGCGCAAGACAAAATTCGCTATGACAGCAAGCATAGGCATATTGGCGAAAAAGTTAAAATTTTTGTACCGATCCGAAAGGTGGGGCGTACTGAAAAATTGCTATTAAAATACTTTGGTCCTTATATCGTGGAAAAAAAGCTAAATGAGGTAGATTATTTAATTCGCAAAGGAACATTAAAAAATTCAAAAAAAGACGTCGTGCATGTCTCTCGTATTTTACCATACTATGATTCATGGGAGGAAAATGCGGAAAATTAAAAATAAAAAAAAAGGAAAAAATATACGTCATTATCAATTGACCTAAAATAATCAAATAATTCATGTAAATAAACATTTTTAACAAAAACTCACCTATTTTTCAGTTCCAATTCTTATGGCCAGGAGATCCAGCTCAACTGTGCTAACTTCCTCTGGTGGTGGGAATATTATTCTCGCGTTATTAAACCAGCAGTCGTAAATAAAATAGAACTGGATGACTTATTTCATCTTTTGTTTGAGCAAAAAAATTGTACCTTTGGAGGCCGAATTGGGCCATTTCGCTAATTGGGCGAAAGAATATATAAGTAGCCCTATATATAATCCTGAAGGAGCTGCCCAATGTTACCATCAGTTGACGATGAACAGTTTGAGTGAAAAAGCATTAGAACTTTATTCGCACTGCATGTGCATTTTAACAATAAGTGAAACGTTTCCAAATTTTTATTCAATCCCTTACATGGATGAAAACTTTATAGACGAGATTTATAACATTTTTGATCAGGAACAAAATAATCGTCAGGCCCAAAATAATCCACATAATAATCAAAACATAGAAGATGTCTTAGACGTGCTTGAAAATCAGGAAGACAATTCTAACAATTAATATTTTATTTTCATTTTTAATTATTTTTTATTACCATTAAAAAAAATGGTACAATTTTTTGGTTAATATGTTTATTTACTAACTTTCTAAGTATTTTTTTTTAGTTATAATTAAGATATATACTTATTGCAGGAGAAGTATATATTACACTATACTATGATATACGCTTGTAGGTAAGAAGCGTATGCTTGTCATTTTCATCTGGGTTTTCAAACATAGGATTAACCACCATCACTCATAAAATTAGATTAATTTTATTAAATATTATTTTTTCTAGGATTTAACAGAAAATAACGTATTTTTTTCTTATGTTTGAGGTTATCACTAATATGTTTTGGATTTTCAACAAATACACCAATAAAAATTGTGCCAGGGGCACATTTACACAAACTTCCCGACGTCACGATATACGAAAGTTCGTTTCCACTCATTTTTGAAGTACCGCAATTACCAACCGTATGGAATTACGCAACTCTACGCACCGCCGAAAAAGAACACTGCCTGGACACGCACGATTGCGCAATTCTCCAGGAGATCGACGGATTAAGACTAAACTTCACAGCGTTGTTGCATGACGTTTCCATAAACAATAATATGGCCGCTAGAGATTCTGCAGATATACAGGGTAGGTCAAAAAGATCTTTAGATTTTTTGGGTGAAGCAATGTCATGGTGCTGCGGTTTGGTTACCAAAAGGCAGTTTGAAAATTTGTATATGGATGATACAAATTTAAAAAATGAAGTTTCCAAAATTTATCAAAATTTTCAATATCAATTTAATAATTTTTTGGATAATTATAAAAATTTTTCGCATCTTGAATCATCAAATTTTAAAATTTGAGCGAATTTTGTGTTTCTATGCGGTGTAAGGCACATCTTTAAAAAAGTCTGACAGGGCGTGTTAGACCCTGGGTTAAGATTCGTTTGTATGTGACCAAGAGGTTAGGTTAACAGCGATTTTGATCTACCAAAAGAACAGGAATTTAAAGAAAAAAAATTGATATTTTTATTTATTTTTGGGTTCAAAAACTATTATTTATTTCCAATTTAAATTTGCCACTAAACTTTCATGATACCGATTTTTGATGAAGAGAGCATGCGCAATCTCAATTGGGATCAAAATGGGATTTGGATTTGCCTGCTTTTAACTCACATGATACCCGTGTAAGGATCAAAAGGATGTGTCGTATACTGCAGCAATACAAAATCCGTTCTTCTTTGGTTGCTTAGAATTGGATATATAAGGTTGCAATGAAGTTGCTCAGCCCCTTTTTATGATTATATCCTTTATGATTTTGTTAGGTTTTAAGAAAAATCGTAATGCAAAAGTTCGATTCTATTTTGCCCGATTATTACCAATACTTTTTTACTGCGGGCGATTTTGCTCCTGTCTTATTTTAATAAATAACATTTTTGATAATGTCCGGTTAAAAATTTCGCTGTTTTTGAAATTGGCCTTATACTATTTTTCCCTAAGATCTTGGGCAACTTCTTTTGTCCTTTGTAACGTTGAATAGGGATTAAACTATAATGACTAAGGCCAGAATAACTCAAATTTTGTTATTTTATTTTTTTAACATGCATTAAAAGTTGCTTTACAAATTTAAGGAAGAAACTATGGTGGCCTAGAATAAGATCAATTTAACCATATATTATTATAAATTGGTAAAAAAATTTTTTTAAGTCACAAGCTTTTATAAAATGCACTAAAAATTAAAAAATATTTTTCTAACATTCTAATATTATCATAATAATAAAAGCGATGGCCGACTGATGGAAATCTTAACGATGTTAGCACGATAAGATATCCGTATCAATTAAATATCACTATTTGCAAGAATCAATCTAGCAGAAAAATGCAGAGGTACCAAACCCACCCAACCCGACCTAAGATACCCCAGCATTTCTCTGACATAGGTACGGCAATGGCATAACATTGCGGCACATCAAACATATCTTTGATGACCTGCCATGTTGAATATTCTTTCTATCCAAAGTGTTTGGATCACAAATTTAGATTAACTTATGCTTTGATTTGCGGCCATCGCTTTTATTATTATGATAATATTAGAATGTTAGAAAATTATTTTTTAATTTTTAGTGCATTTCATAAAAGCTTGTGACAAAAAAATTTTTTTTACCGATTTATTTTCTACTTTTTAGTCTCAGCTATCTACTCTATTAAATGAAAATATTTGTTTAATAACAGAACAGAAGAGTTTATTCTAGATTATAATAAAATCGCTGATCGTGAGTTGTTTGGAAGGGGGTAGAGGTAGAAATATATTTTTTGTTTGGGCTGTATTGCCATCGAACCTTTATGCATATACCAAATTTTATAAAAGTCATTTGAAGTGAAATGTGTCAAAAACGCATTTTTTATGGAAGGGGGTGAAGGGTAGGGGTGGGAGGACATTTTTGCATTATTGTTGTATTGTCATCGGACCACTATATGTATACCAAATTTCATCCAAATCGGATAATGGGAAGTGTATCAAAAACGCATTTTTCTATAGATGGGGTGGGGGTAGGAGTGGTAGGATTTTTTTTTCAATGTTGTATTGTCATCGGACCACTATATGTATACCAAATTTCATCCAAATCGGATAATGGGAAGGGTGTCAAAAATGCATTTTCTATGGAAGGGGGTGGGGGTATGGGTGGGAGGATATTTTTTCATTATTGTTGTATTGTCATCGGACCACTATGTGAATACCAAATTTCATCCAAATCGGATAATGGGAAGTGTGTCAAAAACTCATTTTTCTATGAAAGGGGGTGGGGGTAAGGGTGGGAGGATATTTATTTCTTAATATTGTATTGTCATCGGATCACTATATGTATACCAAATTTCATCCAAATCGGATAACGGGATGTGTGTCAAAAACACATTTTTCTAAAGAAGGGGGTGGGGGTAGGGGTGGGAGGATATTTTTTTCTTATTGTTGTATTGTCATAGGACCACTATGTGTCTACCAAATTTCATCCAAATCGGATAATGGGAAGTGTGTCAAAAACGCTTCACAAGATTTGATAGTTAGTTAGTTAGATAGACAGAACATCTGAAGTTAAATAAAAGCTTGTAAAAAAAAATGATGGTATTTATATATTGGTATAGTATAATGTGTTTTATTTTATTGTTAATAAAAAATGCTCAGTTGAGTTATTTCAATAAGATATAAGGAGTAAGCCATTTAGGATTCTTCATGTTGATTTTTTTAAGCTGGATTCAAAAATCATAGACAGTGACTGGAAGCACCTAGAAGTTTCAAATTTAGGGCAAATGGGTTCAATTATTTTGTAATAAAAAAACTTTTATTGTCACGAGAACCCTACATAGCCGCAAAATTTCAAGTTTGGAGTACATCGGAATACCTGTCACAAGGTTTCAAGCAAAGGTATAGCAAATAATTCAATTCGAGTTCAATAAAACCGTTTACAAACACCAGAATATTAAAAACATTTTGAGTAGGATAAAATTGATTTAAATATTCCAATAAGATGAAAAAAATAATAATAATTTTCTACGAAGCTCATCTTGAAATATTTAACGAGAATTTTTTATATTTTTTTCTTATTGTTGTATTGTCATAGGACCACTATGTGTCTACCAAATTACATCCAAATCGGATAATGGGAAGTGTGTCAAAAACGCTTCACAAGATTTGATAGTTAGTTAGTTAGATAGACAGAACATCTGAAGTTAAATAAAAGCTTGTAAAAAAAAATGATGGTATTTATATATTGGTATAGTATAATGTGTTTTATTTTATTGTTAATAAAAAATGCTCAGTTGAGTTATTTAAATAAGATATAAGGAGTAAGCCATTTAGGATTCTTCATGTTGATTTTTTTAAGCTGGATTCAAAAATCATAGACAGTGACTGGAAGCACCTAGAAGTTTCAAATTTAGGGCAAATGGGTTCAATTATTTTGTAATAAAAAAACTTTTATTGTCACGAGAACCCTACATAGCCGCAAAATTTCAAGTTTGGAGTACATCGGAATACCTGTCACAAGGTTTCAAGCAAAGGTATAGCAAATAATTCAATTCGAGTTCAATAAAACCGTTTACAAACACCAGAATATTAAAAACATTTTGAGTAGGATAAAATTGATTTAAATATTCCAATAAGATGAAAAAAATAATAATAATTTTCTACGAAGCTCATCTTGAAATATTTAACGAGAATTTTTTATATTTTTTTCTTATTGTTGTATTGTCATAGGACCACTATGTGTCTACCAAATTTCATCCAAATCGGATAATGGGAAGTGTGTCAAAAACGCTTCACAAGATTTGATAGTTAGTTAGTTAGATAGACAGAACATCTGAAGTTAAATAAAAGCTTGTAAAAAAAAATGATGGTATTTATATATTGGTATAGTATATAATGTGTTTTATTTTATTGTTAATAAAAAATGCTCAGTTGAGTTATTTAAATAAGATATAAGGAGTAAGCCATTTAGGATTCTTCATGTTGATCTTTTTAAGCTGGATTCAAAAATCATAGACAGTGACTGGAAGCACCTAGAAGTTTCAAATTTAGGGCAAATGGGTTCAATTATTTTGTAATAAAAAAACTTTTATTGTCACGAGAACCCTACATAGCCGCAAAATTTCAAGTTTGGAGGACATCGGAATACCTGTCACAAGGTTTCAAGCAAAGGTATAGCAAATAATTCAATTCGAGTTCAATAAAACCGTTTACAAACACCAGAATATTAAAAACATTTTGAGTAGGATAAAATTGATTTAAATATTCCAATAAGATGAAAAAAATATAATAATTTTCTACGAAGCTCATCTTGAAATATTTAACGAGAATTTTACAAATGTGGGTGGGCCAAAAAAAACCGGACAATTTTTTTTTTCATTATAACTTTTGAACTATCCCATCGATTTTAATGGGACAAACTGCACTGGACAGAGAATCAATCATAGTTTTGACTAAATATATTTTTTTGTTCGCTATCTAAAAATCCAAGATGGCGAACGAAATTAAATTGTACCCTTCAAAGATGCTCGTTTATTCTTGTGTTGCGAACATGTTTTAATTATTTATTTAAATCAGTAATAAAGCTGCATTTCTGCCACGCACAAAAAGGGACGAATCAGCAAAATCCGTTCAATGGTTCCAAAAAAAATATTTTTGTTTCCACCATTGTTTTGAACATTATACGATTGCCTTACCAATCATGCCTGCACTTATTTTCTTATAAATACATTACTATTTAATATATAGAAAAGCACCACTTTTATCCCGCTTAACAGGGTACAAAGTAATAAAATCGGTTAAGTGGTTCTCACAAAATCTGATTTTGTTTTAACCACTGTTTTACAAATTATACGATTGCATTGTCAATCCTGTCCGCATTCAGTTCTGTATAAATTCATTATTACTGAGCTGATTTTAGTGAAATAAAAGACATTATAGCGCAAACTAATCGATCTTTAAAGTTTGCATCATAATCTTTTATATTTCACTAAAATCTGTTTATTAATAATGAATTTATAAAGAAATGACAAAACAATCGTATAATTTATAAAACAATGGTTAAAACAAAATCCTACTTTGTGAGAACCACTACATCGATTTTATTAATTTGTACCTCTTTATGCGGGAGAAAAGTAGTGGTTTTTTTCAAATAAAAAAAAAACTAAAACATCTTCGCAAAATAAGAATAAATAAGCCATTTTGAAGAATCAAGTATGATTCTGTCCGACATCTTAAATTCCAAGATGGCGGAAAATTTCGATAACAATCTTTAAAAAGCAATCAATTCTCACCACGATTTGTTTTATTTCACTAAAATTGGTTTAGTGGTAACGAATATATAACGAAATGAATGCAGACAGGATTGGCAAGGAAATCTTATAATATGCAAAACAATGGTTAAAACAAAAATAGATTTTTTGAAAACCACCATACCGACTTTGTAAGTCGTTGTGGGAGGGAAAGGGAGTGATTTCCTATAAATTAAAAAAAAAATATAAAACGTTTTCGGAACATAAAAATAAACACTCCATTTTGAATCAAGTATGATTCTGTCCGCAATCTTAAATTCCAAGATGGTGTAAAATTTCGATACCAATCAATTCTTACCACGATGTTTTTTATTTAATCAAAATCGGTTTAGTAGTAATGAATTTATAAGGAAATAAATGCAGACATGATTGGCAAGGCAATCGTATAATATGCAAAACAATGGTTGAAACAAAAATATTTTTTTTAGAACCACTAAACCGATTTTGCTGACTTGTACATCGTTTTGTGTGGCAAGAATGCAGCTTTTTCACTAGTTTAAAAAAATAATTAAAACATGTTCGCAGCACAAGAATAAACGAGCATCTTTGAAGGGTACAATATAATTTTGTCCGCCATCTTGGATTTTGATATGGCGGGCAAAAAAATATATTTAGTCAAAACTGTGATTAATTATCTATTAAGTGCAGTTTGTCCCATTAAAATTAATTCTATAGTTCAAAAGTTATAATGAAAAAAAAATGTCCGGTTTTTTTTCGCCCACCCGGTAATTACAATGTTTAAATTTAGCATACATTAACCAATATACTAAGGTGATAACACATTGCCTTTTGCTAACTAAATAATGCATTGGGGTTACAACGTATAGCACGTCGTGAAGTTACGGTTTTTGCTCATATACGGAATATTACGTATCTGCTTTTGCTCTGGGTACAAAATTTAACCTTGTAATTTCGATTCGACATAAAGGCAGCAACAATGATTGGAATATTACTAGAGATTCGGTAGCTTAGTGACGCATGGGGTTACAAAAATGGCCGAATTGGTGAAAATTGTAATATACCGTTGTGAGTTTTAATTTCCTTTGTAAGGAAAAGAAGTATCATACAAATTTAAATACACCATAAGGTCAGGTTTAATGTTTGGTATGAAATTTTTCCCTTCCTAGTCCGTGCAGCAATGGCTAGAGAAGGTATTGTTTTCGAGGAAAATCTTATTTTGAGTTAACGTCGAAATTGTGTAATTTGGGTGTATTTTACCTATTTTGGCAATATCGTCATGACGCCTATCTCTGTGTGTGTGGGTGTGTAATTACAGATACAAATAACTTCAAAAGAACTCTCCAACAATTACTTATAAAACTAGAACCCTAGAGTTATGAGGAACTTATTGCGGCAAATCTGGAAAATCTCTTATGATGGAACAGCTACTATTCAATATGTAAATGCAGACTAAAATATGAAAATGTTTCTATAGGATTTTGTTGTAATATTTTTTTTTATATGGTTTTCGTATTAGATTTTTTATAAGATGTTATTATAGCCATGATACCATTTTTGTAAAATATTTACATAAATAAAGTTGCTTTTGAACTTGAACTAAGTCTGACCATAGCTCCCAAACTGCTAAACCGATTTTCATGAAATTTTTAGGTCAAATATTATTCAATGCTGTAGCAAGCTGATTAGGTATTGGTCATACTCTATTATTCCTAATGACTGAATGAAAATATGCTAACTTTTTATCGAAGCATTTCATCAATATGCAATTTTCGGAATATAGGAAAACGTATTTTTCGCATTTTAGTGTTTAAATCAAAAACTTTGTGGATGTTTTAGTTTCGAAGATATTTACAAAAACTGTTTTCAAAGCTGATATAGCGTGGAGTTCACTTGTAGTGTGATAATGGGCTACGATGGTATCAGATCCGTCATGGATCCATCTATTTAAATTTCTGTGGCTTGCTGACGCTACGAGATCACAAAGATGGGCGATGGGCATAAATTGTATTATACCATTCTAAGAATTGGGTCTCTTTGTGAGGAGTAAAAGTAATATACCTCTTATAAGATTTTTGTCTACCCTCAAAACTTATGCAATTTTAGTATGTTGTAGAATAAACCTTCGATATCAAAAAATCCCAACTTAATCTAATGACTAGTCAAGCACGGTTTTAAGAAAAAAAAATGTATGGACTTTTAGTTAATAAATATCGGGCTAACCGAATAATTAGAAAAATTAATAAATACTATAAGAAGTCGCCTAAAGCCAATTTGCAGGGGTAATTTAGCGTATCTGCATATGGTAGATATCAGTTTTTGCCAATATCTGTTACATACAGGGACGCTAAATTGCCCCTGTAAATTGACTAATCTATTATTCTATAATTGACTAGGCGTCTGAAAAAGGTGACGATTTTTTAGGATTACAAATATTCCCAATGTAGGGATGCCAGTGGAGTGGTAACTGTCAATTCTAGTCGTTAAAGTTATGAACTTTTAAAATTATAATTTAAATTCCTACAATAAAGTTGATGATTTGATGTAGGAAGCTTAGTTTTTGAGAAAATCATATAAAACCTAAAAATTTTGGTTTATTATAAAAATATCCTAAATTTTCGTATGACCCTGGAGTATCAACTTTAGCTTTAACAATACTATATGATATACTGATTAAAAGAGAAAATTATTTTCTAAAAAAATGTTTTCAATATTTTCCTCTCAAATGATTTTTCAAAAAACTAAATAAAACCTATAATAATAATACGGATTTTTTGTGATCTTAAAAATAGCCCCATAATTGGGACGCACATGGAGCTTCCTACAATAAACTGTAATATATATTTTATTTATTAGAAAATTGGATAAAACCTAATTATGTTCAGTTTATTTTGCATATAATGTAGAAATACATGTGTGTGTCTGTCATGTCATTACAATCATTCTCAAAAATGAGTAGATTTTTATTTAAAAGACACCAAAAAAACAAATTGGGCAAATTCCAAAATAACGGAAAAATGGTTATTATCATACCTCTAAAACTCTTAGCCTAAAAAAAACACATTTTAGCATTTTCGTATAAAATTTTGTTTTTTGTTTCAAACTTTTTTACAAAAAAATAAGTTATTTTAGAAAAACAGAATTTGTGCGCCGGTTTTTTTTAAAAAGCGAGAGCAAACATCGCCAAGTTTCGGACTCTTTACACCAAAACGGCATTTTATATCTTTAATGATTGAACTACTTAACTAATTTCAAGTCTAAAGCCCATAGGAAACTGTATGAATAGCTGTCGCAAAGATTTGATGTATTAGAAAATCAATCAAGTTAATTAAAACCGTTGATCAAGTCAAGTTAAATAAAACCGTTAAAAACTACCAGAATAATTTAAAAAATGTAAAAAGATTAACAAAATTAGTTAAATTGTTTCAATAAGATAAAAAATACAATAATAATCCTCTACAAAGCCCCTTTTAAAATATCAGACCCAGACGCTCGTTTCTGAGCATTTTATTAAACATTCCAAGGGTCAAAGAAGCAGGTAATATTTGAAATTACATGTAACAAAGAGACCCGTAGTCTATAAAATCTAAACTATAAAGTTGCCATATTTCTGAGGTCGCGGCGACGCGGTTTTAACACGCAAAATACGTTTTATACCACCGAGGTGACTTGGTAGACCGTTTCGTTTCAGTAAAAGCGACGCTAGCGCCACCGATAGATACGTGAACTAAACGGCCAAAAAGTAGCTATATATACCATTTTGTGACCTCAGAACAAAATTTTGCACACAGCTTGCTTGCATTAATATGTATGTATCGCCGTTTGTGAATAACAAATATTATTATTTTTTTTTATAAAATAATATTTTGTACGCGTACCCTGGTAGAGCGTCAATACCGTTATCATTTTGTAACTCCTAAACATCTACCGCTAGCGAGCGCGCGAAAATTATTCCTATTCCTTTAACATCTCTCAATACAGAGATTGCAACACCCGAGTAAAGCCACATCTGTCATGTGTATAGCGTTATCAGTATAGTGAGGTAAATAAAATAGATTTATTTTTCATTTTATACTTATTTTATGTATTATGTATGTAAAAAATAAAAACTCTTTTAACAAAACAAGTAGAGCAATAAAACTTGCGTGTCATAATTTCCGTTATCATCATTATTATCAAGTTCAAGTTTGCGCCTGTTGCTGCCACCAGGGTCGCCATTAGGTTCGCCACCGGAGTCGCAACCAGGGCCGCCGCCGCGGACGCCATCCGCTGCTTCTTTAACTACAGACGGATGGTCGCCACCAGACTCGTCGCCGCCATCGAGCCAGGAGAGTACGCCCGGGAGGAATTGGAGTAATCAACGCCGTCGGATGTGGATCCTCAGGGGAGCACCCCAGTATCCAGCGCTTCATTCACACCGTCGGCGTCGGTAATACTTTCACTTCCACCGAGGTCGCCACCAGAGTCGCGAACAGGGTCGCCACCAGGGTCGCCGCAGCGGAACTCATCGGCTGCTTCCTCACCACAGATAGAGGGGCGCCACCAGACACGTCGCTGCCCTAGAGCCCGGAGGTGGAACCGGCGCCAGAGGCAGGGCGTGGCTGAGGACGCCCTGGAGGAATCAACGCCGTCGGATGTGGATCCGCAGGGGAGCACCCCAGTATCCAGCGCTTCATTCACACTGTTGGTGTCGGTAATATTATCACTTTCACCGAGGTCGTCACCAGGGTCGCCACTAGGGTCGCCACCAGGGTTGCCAGCAGGGTCGCCACCAGACTCGTCGCCGCCATCGAGCCCGGTGGTGGAAAAGGCGCCAGAGGCAGGGCGTGGCAGAGGACGCCCGGGTTCGCGACCCCCCAGGCCACCTTTCCGTAAGTAAAAATTTATTAAATAGGTATGTACAGCCCTTTGGTAACGCGGTAGCTTTTGCCATATTATTTACCCAAAATCTATCAAATGTGTTAAAATATACAGCTATTGAGAAACTGAGTAGAAAAACACACAGCGCGGTAATTTCATTATAATTACTAGCAAAATATTTCTTAAAAACTAATTTTGAGAGATTTGAGTAAGGTGTTTCAAGCATTGGCCTATTTAGCAAACAGTTTTGGGAAGGCCCGAGACAGTTTGGGGGGGGGGGGCAGGAGGCCGTATTTTATGCTAGTTTATGTTTGTATTCAAGACATAGCTTTACTGATTTCAAGTAATTTTTCCTCACAAATGCATAAAATACTCTGAAAAATTATTTATTTTTTTACTTAAATTGTATTACAAAAATAACTTTAAAATAAAAAAAAAATGTTTAAAAAAGCTTATTGTAAATTACTTGACATCGACTAAATCGTAAATTTAAACTGTGGGATTATAAAATGTTTTAAACAAGTGGTGAAGACATAGAGTTTTTCTTTGTAAAATTAATGAATTATACTTACTTAATAGTTTTCTTTATTTTTTTCAGGCTTCCACTATCCAGGTGGGGTATGGGGCTTCGAGTCGTAGTGGAGACAAGACCAGCTACCGCCAGCGCCACGCAGGTAAGAACCTTTTAAAGTAATTTTGAAAACTCAAACGTCATAATCCTAAAGCTTAAACAAAGCAACAGAGGATCACCAACTTTTCCAATCCGTAAACGGGATGATTTAAAAGAGGTTTTATCCATTATTGTTTTATTTTGTTCAATTATTTTCTTGTTCTCTAACATTCCTTTCATTTAAGCTTCATGCTTTCTTTCGGAATTTTCATTGAAATAGTTTATCATTTGTGTCATCTTGGTAACTTCTTTCTCTAAGCATTGTTTTAAAATTTTTGCAAAAGTCATTGTTCTAGGTTCCTTAATTTGTCACTTGGCAATCCACGCATAAAGTTAAGCTGTTTTTTTTTAATAAAAATGCATAAAAAGGCATTTTTTAAAATAATAAAAGCTACAATGTTGGTTTTTAAATTTAGGAGTTTTAGGAATTTTGTGAGAAGTTTTTTGTAGACGATTTAAGGTAAAAGACATAATCGGCTGCCTTCTGAATCTTAAATTTAGGGTTCTTTAAGTTATTTACAGCAACTTTTAATAAAGTGCAAAAAATTAACCTCACTTTTTTGACAGCAAAAATAGTTTTATAAAAATAGTCAATTTTATGATTCTCTCGATTTTTAATTATTTACACCAGTGTGGAATATGGTCCATTAAAAAAAAGTCTATATGTACATTAAAGCTCAGTGGCTTGACTATCATACAAAACAAATGAAAAATTTCTAGGACTATTGGTTTCAGCAAACTAAATTTTTAAAAATTGGAAAAACCGCAAAAACCTCAGAATTAGCAACTTTTGACTAAAAAAATTGGCATGTCTATCTGTCTATAGAAACTTCGCTTGTGCCTTGTTTTACTTGACAATGTATCGTCTAAATAAAAATACTCTGCCAAACTATGGGCACCTAAGCTCACACTAAGTACTGTAGTTATAGTGTACGTGTGAGCTAATATAACTAAATACTGAAATATATTTTATTCAACTCCAGACTCAATTACCTTTCGTTTGATACCACACAAGCCATGTTTTGCCTTAAACTCTAATTTTTAAAATCTACCCTCACCCTTTTTTTAAAAACTAAAATGTATTTTGTTTAACTCCAGACTCATTTTACCTTTTGTTTGATATCATACACGCCATATTTTCACTTAAACTCTAATTTTTGACATCTACCCCCACCCTTATTTTTAAATAACTTAAAATTCATTTTGTTTAACTCCAGACTTAATTACCTTTCGTTTGATATCACGCACGCCATATTTTCACATAAACTCTCATTTTTGAAATCTACCCCCACCCTTTTATGTGACTTGTGTTCGGTGGATTTTGTTCATTTTTTAATGGGACCACCACGGCACAAGACTCAGCCTAGGTACCAAATTTCATTTAAATCGGACAAGCGGTTTTTGAGTTATGCGGGTTGGTCGTTACAGACAGACATACAGACAGACAGACAGACAGACAGACAGACAGACAGACAGACAGACAGACAGACAGACAGACAGACAGACATACAGACATACAGACATACAGACATACAGACATACAGACAGACAGACAGACAGATAGACAGACAGACAGACAGACAGCAAGACAAAAAAGTTTCAAAATCATCTGAAACGCAAAGATATATAAAATTTTTTGAAATCGGAGCAACTTTTTTTTTTCGAAAAAATTATGATCACCATAGCTCACACTACTATAGTATAGTAGTAGTGTGAGCTAATAAAATAAAAAATCTGGGTCTCTCATTTTAACGTCAAATTTTAAGCTATTTGGTTAAGGCATGTAAAAAATCACATTTTTTTATTCAGTCGCAAAAGGAAAAAAAATATATAAAAACTATCGTCAGGGGATCTTATTTATAGCCACATATTATTTTGCGTGACATCCTAGTTTGTGGGTTCAAGTCCCATCTTCGTACACTGTCTGATTTTTTTTTAGTTTTATGAATAAATTTGTCGTGTATACAGAGTGATCGAAATTACTTTCGGCCTGATAACTTTCGAAAGGACGACCACAGGCGAGAGAAAATTTTGATCGTGTATATTTAAATTGAGAGTGGGATAGGGCTCATCCTTACTGCAGCGAAAAGAGAACGTACCAAAGTTCGTCAGGAATCAGAATACTAAAACGAAACTGAATCCTGGGGACGAGGCGGTATCTTTTCGCAGTAAGAAGGGTGGGTTGTTCGTATGCCGCGAAGGAGACCACGGAAGAGAGTTAGAGAAGCGAAAAGACAAAGACGCGAGACGTTACAAAAATCGATCCCGCATTTTTTTGAGGACGGGATACCGATCAAACTCAATACCGAAGGGAGGCCCGTAACGCCAGATATTTCTTGGCAAGAGATCGAATTGGGTAATCCAACCGCGGGGGAAAATTCACAAAAGGCACAGACCAAAAACCAAGGGTATCCGAGAGACGAATTTTTAGGGCAACTTGAGAAAGAATATTTAGAGCTATTTGGGCCAGGATAACGAAATATCCAATAACCCTGACCAGGGCACCGTGAAGATATTTTGTTCTCATCACAAAAACCACGCTGGTTAGGCAAAAGACTTGATAAAAATAGTCGCGTTGATTACAGGGTAGATTAGAGGTCCACCTGACGAAATTGGTAGTCAGACGTAGGTAGAATAGCAATATAGTTCAAAGTTTTTTTTTTAAGTTAACAAAATTGGTAAAGCCCGGGATTTATTAGGCTGAAAGCAAGAAAACTGTCAAAAATTGGCAGCCAGGATAAGTACGGTGACAAAAAGTGGTAGTCAGACCGAAAAAAAAAGAGCAATAAATCGAATATACTCTATGTAAGAGAGGTAGTCATACATGTTAGGTTAAAAACACAGAAGTTCAATTGAGCCATTATTAAACCAGCGATAGGGAAAAATTTAGAAAAGAGACGGCAAAAGCGTAAGCAGCGTGGTTTTTGGTGAAGAAAAAAATATAATAATAATATTTCTCGAAAAAATCTAAACCCCACGACGCTACTGACTTTATAAAATAGGAAAAGAAAGTAGGACTTGTTAAACAAACTACCAAAGGAAAAATACCCAACCGTTTGCATTAATAATATTAGTAGGTAATTGTTAACGGAAAAAAGCGATCTCGTTACAATAACGTGACGAATTCAAAAAATCAAAGCTGTACTATCTTTAAAGGTTATCGACCCAGACGAAAGGACCATCGCTTTAAAAAGCTACCGTTGAAAAAGCAAAATTTAATATTTTAGTCTTTTATTAATAAAAAAATTCCAAAAAAGCTGTTTATTCTTTGATTTCTTTATTAGTCAGTCATTTCGAGAAAATATTGCAGTTGGGAGTTTTAGGCACAAGGCACACAAACCCAGGACAAGATTAATCTTTTTTTACTCTAATCAACTAAAAGTCTAGATATTTGTTTTTTTCGTTGTTTTTTTATTGGTCAATCAACTAGGGAGAATATTTAAGTTAGAGTCATAGTACGTATAACACAAACAAAAGTCAAAATCCAATATTTTAATCGTAAAATAATACAAAAATTCCAAAAAAGTTGTTTTTCTTTAACTTCTCTCTTAGTCAGCCATTGGCAGAAAATATTGGAGTTGGGGAGTTTCATACACAAAGTACACGAACCCACAGCAAAATTAATTATTTTTTATCTTTAATCAACAGGAAAAGTTTAGATATTTATCTTTTCTTTGGTTTTTTTGGTCAGGCAATTGGAAAGAACATTAGAGTTGGGGAGTTTTACGCACAAAGCACACGAGCCTAGAAAAGTCAATTATTTTTTTTCTTTAATCAACAGAAAAAGTTTAGATAGTTATTGGTTCTTTGTTTTTTCTTGGTCAGTCAATTGAAGAAAATATTAGAGTTGGGGAGTTTTACGCACAAAGCACACGAGCCTAGAAAAGTCAATTATTTTTTTTCTTTAATCAACAGAAAAAGTTTAGATAGTTATTGGTTCTTTGTTTTTTCTTGGTCAGTCAATTGAAGAAAATATTGGAGTTGGGGAGTTTTACGCACAAAGCACACGAGCCTAGAAAAGTCAATTATTTTTTTTCTTTAATCAACAGAAAAAGTTTAGGTAGTTATTGGTTCTTTGTTTTTTCTTGGTCAGTCAATTGAAGAAAATATTGGAGTTGGGGAGTTTACGCACAAAGCACACTAGCCTAGAAAAATTAATTATTTTTTTCTTTAATCAACAGAAAAAGTTTAGATATTTATCTTTTCTTTGGTTTTTTAAGTCAGGCAATTGAAGAAAATATTGGAGTTGGGGAGTTTACGCACAAAGCACACGAGCCTAGAAAAATTAATTATTTTTTTCTTTAATCAACAGAAAAAGTTTAGGTATTTATCTTTTCTTTGGTTTTTTAAGTCAGGCAATTAAAGAAAATATTGGAGTTGGGGAGTTTTACGCACAAAGCACACGAGCCTAGAAAAGTCAATTATTTTTTTTCTTTAATCAACAGAAAAAGTTTAGATATTAATTTTTTCTTTGTTTTTTTTCTTGGTCAGTCAATTGAAGAAAATATGGGAGTTGGGGAAGTTTTACGCACGAAGCACATGAACATAGAGCAAAATTGATTATTTTTGTCTTTAATCAACAGAAAAAGTCTAGATATTGTTTTTTTCTTTTTTGTTTTTTTTCTTAATCAATCAACTAGGGAGAATACCGGAGTTGAGGAGTTCTAGCACAAATAACACAAACAAAAAGTATATTTTAGTCCTAAATTAATATAAAAAATAAATAAAAATTGTTCAGCGAGGTCTAAAATAAATTAAAAACTAGACAGAGGTAGACCCTCGAAACGACAAAAATAAAATAGCTGTCAAAAGAATTGGTAACACGAAAAAATCAGTAGCGTCTAAGGTAGTAAACGTAGTAAATTATTTGTTTTGTTGAAACCGTGCAAATACCCAGGTCAGGGCGCAATATAACATATTTTCGCTTTTTGGGAAATTTTTAGGAAATAAACTAGAACTTATAGGGGTAATTTTACAAAAAGAAAAATTCAGTAGCGACCAAGGCGAGATTCACCAGGCCAAAGGACTAACACAATGTGGGATAATTTTTTTTTTAGGAAGCGTGAAAGATAAGTTAATACATCCTTAATTTTGCGGAAAAAATTAACTCAAAGACACATAGATAGGCTGAATATAGCGCTACTAACAGCTGATTAATAAACTGACAAGATAACAATTTTTGTTATTAAAAAGTCAAAAATTAGTTTTTTATGCGAATTAAGAAAAAAAGTGTTGCTTGTTACAAATAATTGTTGCCCACAGCTGTTACAAAGATTGAGTAATGAGTCTTTACAGCGAGTTGAGCTGGAAAAAAAAAGCCCTTTTAGACATTGAGAAGTTACAGCTGATGGGGCTAAAAAGTAAAAACATACATGTGTTTTTTCAAACCAATTGAACCTACAGGTACATATTTAAAGTAGTTGCAGTGTATGCGTTTTGTGTGGATCTTGGTTAGCCATATATTATCTATCGAGATATCTGAAACTCATCATAAAGTAGTTTTATATGCTAAAGTAAATACTTTCTGTTGATAGGTAAAAGGCGGGCAATATTTTAGAAGAAGCAAATACCCACATAGGTAATTGATAAAAAGTAGGAAATTAAGACCTTAAGGAAAGTAAGGACTACGGACAAAAATAATACACTGAAAAGAAGAAAGGCTGAGGTAAAAAAAACGCAGAAGTAGTTCTAAAGGAAATTAGGGCCTCAGGAAGTAAAGAAAAGTAAATTTGAAGAAAAAGGGATAAAGTAGGCCAATTGGGCAGAAAAGAATTACAGGACGCCGTGACGTAAATGTGAACTCCGAAGGAAACTGGAGTTTAACGATTAAATAGGAAGAGAGAGAAGGATAATTTAGAGGAGTCCTGAAGGAAATTAGTGTCTCAGGAAGCCAAATTAAAGAAGAAAATGGAGGCCTATGGGGCAGAACAGACGTGTAGGACGTCGGGACGTAAACGTGAACTCCGAAGGAAAATGGAGTTTAACGATTAAATAGGAAGAGAGGAGGATAATTCAGAGGAGGCCTGAATGATATTAGGGTCTCAGGAAGCGAAATTAAAGAAGATAAAGTAGGCCTATGGGGCAGAACAGACGCGTAGGACGCCGTGACGTAAACGTGAACTCCGAAGGAAACTGGAGTTTAACGATTAAATAGGAAGAGAGAGAAGGATAATTTAGAGGAGTCCTGAAGGAAATTAGGGTCTCAGGAAGCCAAATTAAAGAAGAAAAAGAAGGCCTATGGGGCAGAACAGACGTGTAGGACGTCGTGACGTAAACGTGAACTCCGAAGGAAACTGGAGTTTACCGATTAAATAGGAAGAGAGAGAAGGATAATTTAGAGGAGTCCTGAAGGAAATTAGGGTCTCAGGACGCCAAATTAAAGAAGAAAAAGGAGGCCTATGGGGCAGAACAGACGTGTAGGACGTCGTGACGTAAACGTGAACTCCGAAGGAAAATGGAGTTTAACGATTAAACAGGAAGAGAGAAGGATAATTTAGAGGAGTCCTGAAGGATATTATGGTCTCAGGAAGCGAAATTAAAGAAGAAAAGGGAGGCCTATGGGGCAGAACAGACGTGTAGGACGTCGTGACGTAAACGTGAACTCCGAAGGAAAATGGAGTTTAACGATTAAACAGGAAGAGAGAAGGATAATTTAGAGGAGTCCTGAAGGACATTAGGGTCTCAGGAAGCGAAATTAAAGAAGAAAAGGGAGGCCTATGGGGCAGAACAGACGTGTAGGACGTCGGGACGTAAACGTGAACTCCGAAGGAAAATGGAGTTTAACGATTAAATAGGAAGAAGAAGGATAATTTAGAGGAGTCCTGAAGGACAGACGTGTTGACTAAAACACGAATTCCGGAGAAAAAGGGATGTTATGTATTTAATAATGGGAGTAAGAAGAATTTAGAAGAAAAAGAGCCAATGCTGCAGAAGGTATAAAGGAGTTCTAAAGGATATTAGGAACTTGAAAAGCAACGCTGACGAGAACGCAAACTAGGCTAATAAGGCGGAGAAAGCAAACGGAGTGTTGCAGAAAAAAGAGTCCTGAGGGAAAAACGGGACTTAAGAAGAAGAGAGGTAGACGAGAAACGGGGAGAACTCGGCCCGACAAAGCAAATAGTAAGCTACAAGGAGCCCAAAAGGAGCGTTTCCAAGCAACTGAAAAAATTTAGGAGGAAAGAAGGAATTCCCGAGGAAAAATCGGGACGCTTATTGCAAAAAATTGAGTTGAAGCAGTGGCAAAAGTTTCGCCGCAGCGAGCCAAAGATATTTTAAATACAGAAGATTTTAAAATAATACAGGTCCCAAAGTCTGGGATCAATAAACAAGAACACAGTGGTGTTCTACCATAAGAGGTCAAAAGTCATTTGGACCAATGGAGGCCTTAGGTGGTGTCAAAAAATACTAGGAAATAAAGGGAATAGCAAAAGCTAGAGAATGGGCACCACCGAAAAAAGGGTTAAGGCAAGATGCAAAGATACAGGAAGGGACACATTTATCCTGAAAGAAGAAAGCAGGCGTCCGGTGAGATGCCAGAATTGCCGCCGAGGCACCTGTACAGCAGGTAATGTAAGGAGTAACTCCACGAAATATAGTCTACGGCAGGCAGTAGCGGAACTTTGGATGGGAGGAGAAACTAACAGAGCTAGTATGTTAGTTTCCGTATGACAGTTGTTCCCCAAGTCTTGCAGAAAAAAAATTCATTTGAGTAGAATCAGTCAAATAGTTTTTGAGTTGTATGAAATACAGACATACTGACAAGACTACAAATAAGTGATTTTGAATTTAATTATACGCGTAGCAGTCGTTCTTCGCATTGCATTTAGCATGATTTTTACTTAAATAAAATTATTAAAGTATATAATAACTGGCAGGTCACAAACGAAAACCCCTAGGCTTGCAATTTTTTTTTATTATAATTAACCTCGCTATGAATTTGATACAATCAGCAAATGCATGGGTAAACGCCACACATATTGTTTATGTCAATTCTAAGAAAAAATACATGACCTACACAACAAAGGTTTATTTAGTCAAAATAAAGTTAAAAAACAGTTATGAATAAAAAACAATTGCTAATTTTTTTTACAGCATTCTTAATTACTGATATTATTGACGGGGTCGGTTACTGACCGCATTGAACCGATGTGAATGAGTCTAATAGGGTGGCTGACAAAAGAAAGTGAGATAGGAAAAATAAAAACATGTTCAGGTAGTTTTTAAGGAAAATACATTTTCACGCGGTGGGCGTTTATTATAAACTTAAGAACTTTAATTTCTATTATTTATCCGTGCTTGAATTTAGAAAGAGATGTATAAACTATTAAGTAAGTAGGTATTTTAGATAAATATTGATGAAATAAATTGAAGAAGAGTTTTATAAAATAAAAGGAAAAATGTTGTCGCCGTAATGAAGTGGTAGAAAAAAATACTTGCTAGATAAGAATAATAATAATTAAATAGGTTTTGGAGAGAGTAAATAGGAAAAAAAATCTAACTACTAATCGTACGCTAATTAAGCAGTTTTTCAGGATCAGTAAATAAAGTAATTAAATGATGCGTATTTGGTCGGATAAAAAGATTTAGGAAAAGTCATCTAAATATAAGTTAAAACTATTCTGAAAAAAGATACTAGAAACCATTATGAAATGTAAAAGTTTGATTATTATACGGTAAAGTACCCAACAAATATTGTTATTGTGAACATAGTAAGAAAGTTGGTTTCAGGAAGAAGAAAGAAGAAAGGCGAAATGGGCCATCGGGAAGTAAATCGATGCAAAGGGCGAGAAAGAAGAAGAAGTATAGAGGGGTGTCCACCAAAAAAGGACTTTCTAATTGAAATTGGAACTGAGAAGAGATCGTAATCTTTTCTCGGGTAGGAGTTCTGCTTAATCGAGTGCACCGAAATGGCAACCCGTGATCTCTTGTTATGAGTTTGACTTGGTTAAAAGAAATGCGTTTTTTAAGAAGAGTACTGTGTTATTAGGAGGCCAAAGGGTCTGTGAGAGTGATTCATCGCAATAGGCGCTAGAGACACAGAGGTTGTAACCGTAAGTTGTGGATGCTCGCCAAAAAGGGGGTACTCCAAGTGCTGATAAATTGAAGTAGTAGGAAGGCTGAAATGGTATGCGTTACCAAAATTAGGCACTACGTGATTCTTCTGTAATGTGAGAGTGATTCATCGCAATAGGCGCTAGAGACACAGAGGTTGTAACAGTAAGTTGTGGATGCTCGCCAAAAAGGGGGTACTCCAAGTGCTGATAAATTGAAGTAGTAGGAAGGCTGAAATGGTATGCGTTACCAAAATTAGGCACTACGTGATTCTTCTGTAATGTGAGAGTGATTCATCGCAATAGGCGCTAGAGACACAGAGGTTGTAACAGTAAGTTGTGGATGCTCGCCAAAAAGGGGGTACTCCAAGTGCTGATAAATTGAAGTAGTAGGAAGGCTGAAATGGTATGCGTTACCAAAATTGGGCACTACGTGATTCTTCTGTAATGAGTCTGACTCTTAAAAATTAACCATTTCTTGTAAGTGAACTCAACACACATGTTAGTCCACGGATAGAAAAACGCTAAATGCAGTGGACTGTAAATATTTTAATTAATGATAGCGCGAACAAACATAAATATTGATATGAAATTATACCGTTTCCAAAAATCATTATGTAGTTTATGGATTAGTTGCCATCTCGAGAGCCGATTTAGGGGAACCTCGGACAAATCTGACTCCGGAATTTCTGAATTAAGGGGTTCAAGTGTCAAAAAATGCCCAGGGGTAAGAGGTTGAAGATCGTGTGGGTCTGAAGAGGCAGGAGATAAAGGGCGACTATTCAGTACGGCTTCTATGCGACAGGTAAGGGTGGACATCTCCATGATAGACAACTTCTGGTCGCCGACAACTCGTACAAAGTGAGTTTTAAAACTTTTAACGCCAGCTTCTGCCAGGCCATTGAAATGTGGACTGAGAGGAGGTCCCAGATGCCAACGAATAGAAAGTCTGGTGGCAGCACTTCTTGCGTAATCCAGTAATTGGTTACGAAACCCTATAAAATTACTGCCTTGATCTGACCAGCATTGCGTCACGCTTCCACGTCTGGAAATGAATCGATGGAATGCACCTACGAACCCTTCGGTGGACAGTTCCATGGTTAATTCCAAATGCACGCAATGTGTGGCCGTACAGACAAACACACAGACATACGATTTGAAAGCTTTACAACCACGGTAACGATGAGGAATCACAAAGAAAGGTCCACAAAAGTCGATAGCTACACTCGAAAAAGGTTTTAGTTGATTGATTCGATGAGCGGGAAGTGAACTCATTATGGGTAGTCTATAGGGTTTAGGGTTGATTCTAAAACATTGCAAGCACTTGGATATGGTTCTTTGAATTGCCCGTCTGGCAGATAATATCCAAAATTGCTGTAAAAGCAGATTATGTAATGTTTTAAACCCAGGATGAAGATATTGTCGATGAGCGGACTCGATAAGAAGAGTAGTTAAACGATGGTCACTCGAAAGTAAGACGGGGTGTTTTGCAGAATAAGACAAAAGGTCAGATTTTTGTAATCTGCCACCGACTCTAATGATATTATTCTCATCAAGAAAAGGTGAAAGTTTTCGCAAAGGTTTCGGTATTGG
The DNA here is from genome assembly GCA_963576565.1 of Aspidapion aeneum. Lineage (NCBI taxonomy): Eukaryota > Metazoa > Arthropoda > Insecta > Coleoptera > Brentidae > Aspidapion > Aspidapion aeneum. The sequence continues at coordinate 90,991,637 of OY755038.1, forward strand.
TTTATCCTTAGATAACGCGGAAAAAAGCTCAGAAAAACAAGAACCTTGAACGCGTTTGATAAGAAGGTATAACGCACTTTGCATCTCACCGGTGGTAGGAAAAACAATATTCTCAAAAATAACTTTTTGGTCCGGCGGCTTAGTGGGTTTTTGATAGGAATGGTTTTGAAAAAGGTTAACTATTCGAAGAACATAACAAATGATACGTTGAATTTTTGATATAGAGGAATATTTGATAAGAAGCTGATCTAAGAAGTTGACATCAATTATCGCATTGCAACAGACTTTTGGCTTTTCCTCCAGATTAATATCTCCGAAATCAATCGGCATTTTTGGTTTATGAAAATCGGGCCATTCGTTTTCGGGAGACCACAAAAACGACGGTGCGTTCCACCACATGTCATGTGACATGAGCTGTGAAGGGGTGGCCCCTCGTGACGCAATATCGGCTGCATTCAAAGCAGAAGGAATGTAGCGCCACGAGTTTGAGGGAATGATTTCTTGGATTCTACTGACTCGATTTCCAACAAAGGTTTGCCAGCGATTAGGAGGGGATGAAAGCCAGTGCAATACGACTTGCGAATCGCAGAAAGTAACGATATTTGTAAAAGTTATTTTTCCTTCATAGCTAGATAAAACGAAGTCAATTAATTCGCTTAAAAGAAATGCGCCTAGGAGTTCTAGCCAAGCCAAAGTTTGTGACTTTATAGGCGCGACCCTAGATTTTGCAGATATGAGAGAAACAGATATATTGTTTTCCTCTTCTACACGAAAATATACGACGCCTGCGTAGCCTCGAATTGAAGCGTCACAGAAGCCGATGATTTGACAGGTATTGGTTTTTGACAGTTTGATTTGTCGGGGTAATTGAAAATTGGAAAGAAGCGGGAATTCAGAACGAAGTTTGTTCCAAGAGTCGATGATAGAAGAATCTGGTTCTTCGTCCCAGCCTATTTTCGATATCCACAACTGTTGCAAAATAAATTTTGCTTGTAGCAACAAGGGACAAAGAAAACCTAAGGGATCGAAGATTGTCCCTATGATAGATAAAATAGAACGTTTGGTTGGGGGTTTGTCCTTCATTCGGCATTGATAAGAAAAAATGTCGTTTTTTGGATGCCATTGAAGTCCTAAAACTTTGATAAAGTGGGGTTCCTCCTTGTCGAAGGAGAGAGGCATTTGACGATCGGACTCTGGCAATGTTGCCAATAACTTGCCCATTTTTTAAGTTCAAATCCTCCCGACTTCAACAAATCATTGAGTTCTGTTTGAAGGGAGAGAGCTTCAGAAAGCGAAGGGCTAGTTCCCAAGATATCGTCGATATAGATTGACGTTTTTAGAACAGTACTAGCCATAGGAAAACGTTCCTTTTCTCTCTCTGCCAGCTCATTTAAGGTACGCATGGCTAGAAAAGGTGAGCATGTCATGCCAAAAGTGACAGTAGAAAGTTCCCACACTGAAAGTGGGTCCTGTGGAGAAAACCTCCACAATATCCTTTGATAAGGACGGTGATAAGGATTGATAAGGACTTGACGGAACATCTGTTTGATGTCAGCAATGTAGGCAATAGGATTAAGATGAAACGTAAGGAGTAAAGAAGCAATATCCTTTTGAAGTTTCGGTCCAGATAACAATGTGTCATTGAGACTAATATTTTTTGGGGTGACTGCCGAACAATCCCAGACTACCCTTAATTTTGTACTTAAGCTTTCCGGCTTTAGTACGCAATGATGTGCTAAAAAACACGACACGTCGACCTTTGATTGACTAGATAAAACTAAACTCATATGATTAGAATCGATATAGTCTTGCATGAAACTTAAATAGGCAGTGTACAGATCAGGATTTTTGATTAATCTATTTTCTAGAAGTAAAAATCTACGATAAGCTTGCGGATAAGTATTTCCTAGGTCAGGGTTTATTTTGTCTTTAAACGGAAGATCTACCATGAATCTACCGCTCGGTTGCCGTTTTGTCGAACATATGATCCCGAAAAAGATGGGGCCTCAACCGGAAATATTTTCGAGTAAACCCCCTTACACGCATAAAAATATTTACGAGCTTCTGAAAGGATCGCATCCTGCGTTTTAAACTCCTCGTCGTCCGTGGCGTCTATCAACATAATGACGTCATTATGCGCCAGCATGCATTTATCGAAGGTTTCATCCAAATCGGAATACCTCACTTGAAACTCGTTTCTCGCTCTTTCATCCTTTTCCGCAGTCTTTGACAACACATAACACTCGGTGATCGCAGATAAAAAACCCTTGCGTTTTTGTACGGCTTTTTTGACAGACATGATTTTACCTTTGAAATGACGAAATTGTCGGTAAATATACAATTAACGCTAAATTAATGCTTCTGAAATAGAAAAATGACGAATTGTCGAAAATATGCACTAATTTATCGCAATTGATGAAAATTGTTTTAAATATCGAAATGATATGGTACACCACTGAACTTTTGTTTTGTTTGTTTTGATTCCTACTCGCTTTTGTTTATACCACGCGGAGTAGACCCGTTACTATAGCAGCGGACCAAAACCAGGTACTGCGCCGACTTTCTCTCTCGACGTTTCAAATACGATGATGCGAAAAAATTCAAGGCCGCCTTCTTATTGCAAATAATTATTAATACCGTCGTATGGATTTATTATTTAAAAATAATTCGGCTCGAAAGGAACACTTTATGTTAGTCCACGGATAGAAAAACGCTAAATGCAGTGGACTGTAAATATTTTAATTAATGATAGCGCGAACAAACATAAATATTGATATGAAATTACGAAATTATCCAAACGTCCATAGGAAAAATATTTGTGGCACACAACGGTAATCAGACAAATGCACTCACCACTTTTGCAGCCAAATTCTCCACTTCCAAGGGGCCCCTGATGGATCTAATGATGTCACCACGTAGCTGAAGGGTTGAAGTTTCTAGTTCTATGCTTCAGTACACAAAAATCGAGCACTTTCAGGTGTAGATATTTGAAATAGTTGGAGAACGAAATTAACACGCCATTTTCTCTGGCGATTGACAAGGATCTCACTGGTTGTTGGTGCGCATGTCCAAATACGCGGAATGCGCTTTGTCCTTCATACAGTTGTGTGTTTTTAAAAATATATATAAACAACCGCGAAATTTAGCGGGAGCTAACAACACATTGAGATTGAGATTATAAAAGTCCGGGAAAAATTATCGAGAGACACTAGGTTAACTGTAATGAATTCAGTTTGATGGATGCAATGCATGTGTTATGTCTTAAAGGATAGAACAAGTAAAGAGAGTGATGCAGTATTGAAGGTGGCGAAGATGCCAAGGTTATTGGCGTGGAAATGTGAGAAAGGCGCCTAGAGAATTCAAAGTAAAAAGGTTGAGGGTACTTACCTAGTTAGAAAAAAGAGAGAGAGAAAAAAGAAATTAAACAAAATTTTTATCTGATTAATATTTAAGTAGGGTTGTTCAAAACAATGTTTGTTAAAAGACTGATCCTGAAAAGTGAAATACGTGTCTGGTTAGTATTATAGGTGATATTTAGGCAGTAAAGAATAAGATAGAAGGGTAAAATACAATAAGAAGAATAAGTTAGGCAATAGGAAAGAAGAGGTAAGATGTCCGGATATCTAACGAAAAGAATAGAGATAAGACATAGAAATAGAGGTAGGTAGAGAGATACGTTATTTTAGTGGTCGGAGATGTTGAAAGGGAGTAAGTAAATTTCAATATGGGACGCCATATTTGAGAAAACACATTAACAAACAGAAAACAACCCAAACCACCGAAATGACATTTTTCTTTTATTTTTCAGATACATTCGACGAAACGAAGAGTAAAAAAGCAATGGTCTGAAAAATAATAGAAATTAAATAGATACTAAAAATAATAAATAATGATAATAAAAATGTAGGATATTTCGAAAAATTTTGCTTAAGTAGGAATAAGAATAAAATTTAAGAAAACATAACCTAACGATAAGAATAAAAATAAAACTTTATAAAATCAAATTTAAGGTTCTAAATATAATTAGAGTAAAAAGAAAAAAGGGCGACCAACAAAACAAAATGGTCAACCTAAACAGCCGCAGCTCGATCGAAGGTGGTAGACTGAAGACGAGGTAGGCTACACAAAAAAAATAATATAGGCAAAAAACATTACGGCAATTGTGGGCAGAACAGTAGGGCATAAGCAGAAAATATAGTAGAACATAAATCATGATAGAAATATAATAGAAAAAACTAGGCTAGACAAGGGTAACCAGTTAGGGAGTACGAGTTACTGTAAGAAAGATACAGAACAAAGACATACCAACAGACAAACAATACAGACGGCAAATCCAAACTAGGAGCCACGGGCCCGAAACATGGCGTACAAGTAGCACTAGTGCAGGTACCAGCGTTTAGAAGAACGTGGTAAAACCAGCAATCTAAGAAGGGATCACAAAATCTTGACATTGCAGCATTAAGTTACAAACAAAATCGCGAATTTAACAAAAAACCTGAGACGACGTAGACTTGTGGGAAAATTTTGATGAATTTTTTTTTTAAAGTATCACTGGGATAAAACAAAAAAAATATGTTTTTTTAAATAAAAGAAACAAAACGGGGTAAAGAGAAAAAGGGGACAAAAAAAATGAAAACGAGAAAAAAGAAGGAGACAAAGCGTACACGAAAGATGACGCTTTCCTTAACTTTTACTTCTTGCCAGACAGGGGGGTAAAACAGTATGCCAAGCATACAAGGGTAGAACCTCCCACATGTTGTCCTTAGGATTAGATAAAAAATAAGTTGTTATTGGGTTTTTTAAGATCGAATAAAGGGGGGACCCTAAATGTATGAAGTTAGGTATTTGGAGGACAGTACAGAAGTAGAGCGTGGCCAAGCGTAAGGTGGCAGAAGATTTTCTTTCGTGTACAGCCAATTAGTACACAGAAAGGAAGGGAAGAAAACAAAATACCCCACGACGGGGAAATGCGTCAAATAAACTAGACAAAGCAGGCATGACATAAATAAAGGACAGGAAGGGAAATCAAACCCAACCTGTCAAAAATGGGATAGAATATAACAGAAAACGCGAGTGGCACGAGGGCCGAAACTCGCGCATTAATTTTGGTCTACTTACATAAGAAAGTCGAAAACCCGAGGGTCAAGACAATTAAAAGAGACGAAAATTAAGAAATTAAGACAGCAGTAGTAAATTCTACAACATTAAGTTTTCTCTTGGCAAAGACAACGAATTAGGCGTTGGCAAAAAGGAAACAGAGATACCAGATCGATAGGAATGAACATGGAAACAAAAACCAGCAATATGATGATAGCCATCAAGACTACGGCAAATAAGATTAATAAAGATGAGAGGAGTAGCCACAGAGCGAAGAAAGACTTAAAAGGAAAAATCGACGGAACAATGGTAGAAAGCCTACCATGACCATCGAAAACGAATGACAAGAAGAGAGCAAGCCCCCGGATAAAGGGTAACGAAAACAACAGGCAAACCCTTGAGGGGAGTCCGAGCCCTTTCAGCCCAAGGCCGAACGTAGTAAACCTTGGTATGGAAGGGACAAATAACACCACACATAGATTAGGGTGACCATAATCGTAAAAGCAAATAAACAAATATAATATAGAGTAGATAGCCAAGTACCAAAACGGATACAAGGGGCTCAACTAAAGACAAGTACGGGACAGAATAGAGATGGACAGAGATTACATGAAAGATGCTACAAAGCACAACAATCATGCGAATATCATCCATAAGAAGTTCCAAACTAAGACAGTAAGAGGGATGAGAAATGGATAGAATTTTTTTTTTCTTCGCTCAACGAATCTGAGTGGAAGAAAACAAAGTTATAGAAGACAAGTACGGGACAGAATAGATATGGACAGCGTTTTCACGAAAGGTGCTACAAAGCACAACAATCGCACGAATATCATCCATAAGAAATCCCAAACTAAGACAGTAGGAGGAATGAGAAATGGATAGAATATTTTTTTCTTCTCTCAACGAATCTGAGTGGAAGAAAAATAAAGTTATAGAAGACAAGTACGGGACAGAATGAGATGCAAATAGTAAGAAGAGCCCGAATACCTAACTGAGATACGAGAAGCGGGTGACTTCATTTACGCGAGGGGTAGTGTATACAATATCTTAAGGTATAGGGCATTTAATTAAGTTAACGTGTAAACAACAACATGTGGGAGAGGTAGAAAAAATAAGTATAGAAATTTATAAGTCAAAAATGAAATGTAAAAAGTAAGGTAATAATAGTTCAAATTTTTAAGTAGTAGACTAAGGTGACTAAAAAAATTTTTTTTTTATATTTAAGAATTGTTGGCTAAAAGGAGGCAACACCCACGGCCAACGATGGAGGCAAAATCGGGGGCGATTTTTAAGTAAAGGGGGGGATGTCACGAAGGGCGCGTAACATAAAGTTAAACCAATATTTCCCGAATAATTAAAAAGGAACTTAATAAATTACTAGATGTATTAACTTTTGGGACAACCTATAAGTCGATATAAATCGATTGACGTCAATAACTATTATTGCAATTCGGCACAAATAGTTTATAAATTCGCGGGCAATGCATATTTCCGGGCATTTTTTGGTGACAGAGATTCGGGACCACTAAATACCGCGGGGCGAGGCGTCGCCTCGCGGAACTAAAGTTTCGGCTTTTTTCCTTATACTGAACGTTAAACCGGGTGAGTGCGGGCGGTCACATCGAGTGACGTAGCCGACTGACGACAATTTGGGCGTGAACTGGGGTTCCTAGATAACCAGCCGGCCGCAAATTCTGTTGTTTCCAGGTAAGTCCGGGTGTCGCCCCCTTAGCCAACTCCCCAACATTTGCTGTATTATTTATTCGGGTCTTAGTTTTATAATACATCTTTTAACCCCCTACAGGTGTTATTTAATCTGCATCCCTTAGTTTTTAAACAAAGATCTCCGTCGGCTCGAATCGAAATAACTCCGTTAGATCGATTCGACCGGCGCGGTATCATTTAAACAAATTGTTAATAACGAATAAGGGTTCGGTTATGAACGCCCCCTTAGCCAACTCCCCAACCTTTATTCGTGACAGTATTATTGCGATTTCCGGCGAAAGTTAACGTCGGACAAAAAAGTGACAAAGAAGAAGATACAGAAAAGTCATAGACCATAAAAATGTCTAAAACTTTTGTAAATGTCATTTTTTACATAACCTCAAAATGGTCGAGAAAAATTTTAAAAACCGTATTTTTTTTTTGTTTTTTTTTATTTTTGCAAAAATAATGTCAGTTAAACAAAATGTAGTTCTGCTGGAACTCAGTTTTTGAAACTGAGATATACTTTTTGGCAAAATAAAAATAGTAGTCGTCATTTAAGAAAATGTCCGAAAAAGGAAAAATCTAAAAATAAACTTGTCACAATATTTTTTTAAGTTATTGTAGTTATTTTATAAGTTTTAAATTTTATTTTAAAACTGACTTTATTAATTAATTCTACGAAAAAAAAATGGTTATTATTATGGCTACAAAAATTAGGCTACCTGCTTTGCTTTTGGAATATTAATGTACAGCGTGTCCCATTTTCGATGGGATTAAATGGGAAACTCGGTTATTATTAAATATATTGATTTTCTGATTGCACCTTACCGTGCTCTTTTTTTGAGCCCTTAAAAATGGCGTAATCAGATTTTTGCTATACCCCGTAGTTTCGCTAATACAGGGAGTTTTTGAAAAAATGGTGTGCTCGCTTATTTTGCGAGATACTTTTATTCTGTAAAAACATTTTTATGGCAACTTTTTTAGAAGAAAATAATGACGTTGTCAATTTTTTTAAATATTGTTTAGTTTTTGAGATATGGTATTTATCATAAAAAAATTAAATACGGACCTGGATTTTTTTTATTACTATTTTGATTGGTTTCATGCTAGTATTATCATAAAATAATAAAAATTTCAAAATTTTTTGTTTTAAGTTAAAAAAAAATATTTAATATTTAAAAAAAAACAGTCCGAACCTGGATATTTCCAATATAAATATAAACTAAAAATTGCTAGTTAAACAATTTTTAGTTTAACTGTTTTGATACTTAGCATACTAAAATGGTTTTACGTTAATTTACAATTTATTTGAAACAAAGTCTACGAAAAATACAAAAAAAAATAAATTATAAAAAATAACTAATTTTTCTGGTTACCATTATGTGTAAGACATTGTTGGCATTTTTGAGTAATTTTTCTTAACGCCTTTTGCATAAAAATATTTCTGCCATTTAAATATTGGGATTTTGTTGCTTGAATGATGCAGTCAAACATATCACATTTTTCAAAATCTGGATATGGTCGATTTCTAGCCAGTTTAAAATAATTGTAAGCCATTCACAAAAATTACAAGTAAAATGACAATGTCAATTTCACGCTTTTGTTTTGTAAATTTCACGACCTGCTGTTCGGTTATCAAATAATTAGTATGATATTATTTTTGTTTTACTTTATTTATAAATCTTTTAATTATCATTTCAAAACAGATAAACTAAAAATCGTTCAACTAGTGTGTCTTGCAATTTTTAATTTATAATTACGTTGGAAATTTCCAGGTTCGGACTATAATTTTTTTTTCAAATATTAAATAGTTTTTTTTAACCTTAAATCAAAAAATATTAAAGTTTTATCATTTTAAGGTAATAATAGCATGGAACTAATCAAAGTAGTAATAAAAAAAACCCAGGTCTGTATTAAATTTTTTTATGATAATACCATATCTCAAAAACTAAACAATATTTTTCAAAATTGACAACGTCATTATTTTGCTCTAAAAAAGTTTCCATAAAAAGGTTTTTACAGAATAAAAATATACAAGGTATATAGGTACAAGGAATTAATTAAAATGCAATTTTTTCAAAAACTCCCTGTATTAGCGAAACCACGGGGTATAGCAAAAATCTGATTACACCATTTTTAAGGGCTCCAAAAAAGAGCACGGTAAGGTGCAATCAGAAAATCGATATCTTTAATAATAACCGAGTTTCCCATTTAATCCCATCGAAAATGGGACACGCTGTACAGGGTGGGGCATTTTCGATGTTTTGTTTAGGGTACAGGCGATACAAAAAAACTGACAGACGTGTCCCGTCCTCTTTTTTGGTATCTTTTAATGGCGCAATCAAATCTACGCTAACTATATTGGTTTAGCAGATATAGGGTGATTCTCAAAAATTGGCTATTTTTATTATCTCTTATTACTCGGTTATTTATGGAGATAGAAAAAAACTTCAAATACAAAAGTTTTATGATTTTTTACGTAGAATCCAGTGGCGTGGCCAGAAAAATTAAAAATATTTTTGTTTTCAAGATGTTATCAAAAGTAACATTTTTTTAAAATGGAACATCCAGTATGTAAATATCTCACATAATTGCATTTTTTCTTGTGATTACAACGATATATAACACTTAATACTTTTCTTTGTCCTAAATAGGTAAAATACGGAAAAATATTTTTTTGTAGTTGGCTATGGATAGGATGAACTTTTGTTTTGCTTTTTTAGCTTATCACAAAGTCAAACGTCAATTAAGTATTGTTTTTGCTTTGTTGTTATTACTTTTGTCTAAGATGAATCTTTATCAAAACTATGAAAAGTTAAACATGTATGACACTTACACTATATTTTGAGCGTTATCCGGAACGATGTCAGCCAGACAAAAGAATGTTTCAAAGAATGTATCACAATTTAAGTGAGTATTAATCATAAAACTTTTGTATTTGAAGAATTTTTCTCCATAAACAACCGAGTAATAAGAGATAATAAAAATCGGCATTTTTTGAGAAACACCCTGTATTTGCTAAACGAATCTAGTTAGCCTAGATTTGATGACGCCATTAAAAAAGATACTAAAAAAGAGGACGGAACACGTGTGTCAATTTTTCTGTATCTCTTACCGTTTAGCCTGTACTTCATAAAACCACCGAAAATGCCCCACCCTGTACAATATATACATTAGGGCAAAAATTTAATTTTTTCTAATAAAAATTTTTTATCGTTTTGTATGTTATTTTTTATTTCTTTCTGAGTTTTATTGCCCCCAAAAAGTGCCGCCTAAAGCGAAACACCCTGTCACCCCCTAGTAAGCTTCTTTTCCCGTATATTTTTACACTATATCTAAAACGTTTATTTGAATAGATATCAAAGTATGATAGATGGGTCTGATTACTGAACCTTTACTAGTCCCCAACTAAAATATCCATTAAGCTTAAGATATGAGAATTTAAATAAATATACTAATTAACAACCTGCTTGTGGCAATTAAATACATATAAGTTAAATCCTAAATGTATGACTGGTTCAAAAATATTAGCTCCTAAAATCGCAAAAATCATTTCCTCACCATGTCCCTATACTGTTTAAATAAGGTTAATGATGTGTTATAGAACAAAAGATAAATGTTTTTATTTATTTTTTTTCCTATTGATAAAAAAGATACGTGTCTACAAAAATGCAAAATTTTATTCCTATAGACATTTCTCTGATTTTTTACCAAGTAATTATGCCATGTCCCCGGTATTTTTATCAATTTGTCATAACAATCTATTATGTAGAAATAACAAGAAGCCACTCGTTTATCTAGGAGGCGGGGTGCTAAAAACAAAACAACAAAGTGTCAGATTTATTATTCTGTGTGACGTTTGTCAAAGATGGTGTTCGTTTCGTTGATTTTGAATGAAATTTTTCAATTTTAGGTAAGTTGTGTTTTTTATTCGTCATTTTCTCACTGGATATAAAATACTGCAAATGTATTCATAAAGTGTTAGTCATAATTTTAATTCATGTGTAGATGTGACAGCTTAAAAATTGTATGTAAATGGTTAATTTTTATGATATTCGCTTTGTTTGATGTATCAAAATGATATCAAATCGTCACTTCCTCATTGTCATTTCCTCACTTTAAGCACCAGAGGAAATGACGGGCATAGTGAGGAAATGATTATAATTTAACTTTTAAATTTCGAGGCATCTATAGTGCATTTTTGAGTACTTTGGCCCCATTTTTAGTTAAAATTACACTACTACTACTATGTCGGTTTAGAACGTTTTTCTACGTTATCCGACGCCTATTCTCCACCTCCTTCGATCCTGACAATCATCTTCTGTCAGATTCTTTTGACTCATTGATCTTTGGATTGACTGTTGCCATTCTAGTTTAGGACGTCCTCTTTTTCTGCGCCCTACTGGTTGCTACTCTAGGACGTGTTTTGGTAATCTTTCGTCGTTCATCCATTGTACATGGCCGTACCAAATCAGTAGCCTTTTAGTGATGTCATCCGTTATGCTTCCCTCGATTCCCATTCTTTCTTTTATGATCTCATTTCTTATGTGATCTAATATAGATATTCTCATTGATCTTCTTATTGCATCCATTTCGACACTTTCCATTTGTTCGTGCAACTTTAATTTTAAATTCAAATTTTGCGCCAAATTCCCGTATTCGGAAAACCCACACAATTTCAATTTGATTGGCACAAGCAAAACGCCAGCGCCATCTACGAAAAATGAATCTGCGCAAAAAGGCGTAACCAAAAAAGATTCGTCTGTCGTATTCTATCGAGATCACCACGCAGCATGGTGATAAATTCTATTAACCAAAAAATCCAATAACATTCTTAGAAAATCAAACTAAACCATTACACAAACAAGTGATTCTAGTGTAGATCGACTGCAACAACTGGGCCAGCGAGAGGAGCTCCTCTGGACGACGGAAACAACTGAAAAGGTGAGTGCCAATCCTCTATATTGTCTTTGTGTGGCTCGGAAAAATTAATATTTTTACATCGTCCTTTTAAGGATTTTTGCACCCAGATTTTATAAAACGACCAGCGCTTACAGTCCCGCAGCTCTACCAACCTCAAACCCTCAAATCAACAACATTTTCTGGTCCCACGACCCAGATAGTTTTTTAAAATTTGTTTGCTAAAAATATTAGATTTTTTCGCCTCGCCATTTTGGTTCGCTTAGTTGCCGTGTCCAGTTTAAATCGGAGGTTCCGTCCCCCCTTGCGTGGCTTAACGGTTGCTCCACCCACATTTCATTGAAGCCGAAATTGGCACTTGGTACGTCGTTTGTTTTGATTCAAAAATCGAAATTTGTTTAAATAATAGTTATTTGTTTAAATAATATGTTATAGTTATTCAAACCAACAAAAGTGCTTGTGAGTTAAATGCTTTATTCTTATTTAACAGGTAAACAAACACATCTAGTAGAATTAGTATTTACCTGTAAATAATAAGAGAAGCGGTAGTAGGTACAAGTTGTTTTGCGTGCATTTATTTTGGGAGAAAAATCGCGACCTAGGATAACAGCTGTTGATAAGTTTTTGCATTTATTCGAGAAATCGATAATAAAATATATGCTTGTTGGACTCTTTTGGACTGATTAAAGTCAATAGGGGTCAAGTGTTAGTTTTATTCCTTTTAAATATTTTTTATTTTTTTAATTAACAATATGTCGTTAAAAAAGCTTGAGAATCAACGCAAAGTTTCAATATCTCGTATTACGGAAACGTATAATTTGGGAACAAAAGCTAAATCAGATAGTTCTTCCTTGCCAATTTTTAAGGCGTTTTACGAATCGTTAGATGATCACTACGAACAATTTAAAACCATTCATAATGACATCATAGGTCTCTTGAAAGACGACGACGATGATGAATTCGAAGTACAGGACAAAATTAGGAAAGATACGGATCTATTCTACCACCAAGCTAAAGTTCTTTTTTCGAGTTTATGTTCCGATTCAGTTCATTCAAATTTTACCCCCGCAACTTCACACTATTCACGTAGCGATGATCTGGGCCCTTTAAAGGTACCTTGCTTTAATGGAAACGTAAAAAAGTGGCCAACCTTTTACGATGTTTATTCTTGTTTGGTTCACGAAAACTCTAATTATTCCAATATAAGGACATTTCAACATTTGCTAACCTTCCTTGAGGGCGAACCACTTAATATTTTAAGCTCTATAAAATTAACGGCAAGTAATTACGCAATCGCCTGGAAGGTATTGACAGATCGCTATCAAAATAAAAGACTTTTAGCCAGTACCTACTGGAACTCAATCTACTATGCAAATTCTTTAAAGGGAAACCAGTCAGCAAAGGATCTTAGAGTCTTGGTAGATACCTTTTCCGAGAATATTGCGGCGCTCGAAAATTTTGAATTTCCAGTAACGTCGTGGTGTTTTTGTTTATTTTCAATTTTATTATCAAAAATCGATGAAACCACAAGAACCGCTTTCGAATTAAAGTATAGTACTACAGAGATTCCAACATATCAAAATCTAATTCAGTTTCTTATTAACCAATGCCGTGCTCTTGAAACAGTACAGCTATCTCCCCAAAATACGCAAATGCAACCTTCGACTTCAAAACAGCAAAAACCAAATTATTCGAATTCTAGTAACCAAAAATATAATTCTTATTCAAATAATCAGTACAAATCAAGCCCTCCATCAAATTTTTTAGCGCATACGCACTCACAAGTAGCAAATAAACAATCCAATAATCAATTTCGACAAAACCAACAACCCTATAAGTGCAAATTATGCAATAATTCTTTTCATCCACTCTCGCAGTGTGGTGTTTTTATTTCCAAATCTCCTTCAGATCGTTTTACTTATGTAAAACAACAATCGTTATGTATCAACTGTTTACGTTCAAATCATCAAGTAATCGACTGCAGTAGTACCTACAACTGCAGGGTATGTCGACATAGGCACCATAGTCTTATTCATCTATCGCAATTGACAGATTCAATCCGTCAGAATTCAAGTCAATCCTTTGTTAATTCAAACCAAAATTCAAATCAAAATTCGAACTTAAATCAAAGTTTTAATCCAAATCAAGTGGCCGTGCCTAGCACAGGCACAAACTTATCGTATCAGAATTCAAATTCAAGTCTTAGCCAACAGAACCCTAGTTTTGTTCAACCCAGTTCAAATTCAATTCAAATCAATTCGAATCCAAATACATCTACAAATCAATACTCTTCGTTATCCACCTTGACGCCCCGGACGACAGTGCTTCTAGCGACTATAAAATTAGAGGTACTGGATAGTCGGGGTAACTACCAACCTGTCCGAGCACTTCTGGACAGCGGTAGCCAAGCTAACCTGATAAGCGAAGCTTGTCTTAACAGGTTAGGCTTGCCAAGAAACAAAATTTCGATCCCTGTTCTGGGACTAAATCAATCTTCATCGGCCACTAACGGCATTTCTACTTGCACTATTCGAGCCCTAGGCCAACAAGAGCCTACCTTTTCTATTCAAGTCTTCGTTTTACCGAAACTCTGTTCGAATATGCCCTCAATACAGGTAGATTCATCCAATTGGAGTCATATTTCAAATCTAAAGCTTGCAGATAACCAATTTTACAACCCTGGTCCAATTGACTTACTCTTAGGTGCACAACTTTACACAGAAATCGTCCAATCAGGACGAATTCCAGGACCTCACGGCCTACCCTCCGCTTTTGAGACAGTTTTTGGGTGGGTCTTGATGGGCCAAACTCAAAACATAAATATTTCACCTCAAGTCAATTCTTACTTTACTTCCTGTGAGCAGTCTCTCGACTTTAATATTCGCAGATTTTGGGAACTAGAATCAATTAAGTCAAAAACGTTTCTCTCACCCGAAGAAAAAAGATGTGAAGAGATTTTCCAAAAAACTACCACTAGAGATATTTCGGGCCGATTTACTGTAAATTTGCCTTTTCGTCACATTGACCCTCCTGACCTAGGAGACACATATTCAGTGGCCTATCGTCAATTTTTGTCTCTTGAATCTCGCTTAATAAAAAATTCAAATTTCTATAGTATGTACTCGGATTTTATGAGAGAATATCTCAAAAACGGGCACATGTCTTTAATTCCAAGATCCGAACCTAGACCTCAGTTATGTTCTTATTTACCACATCACGGAGTCCTTCGTCTTGACAAATCAACGACTAAACTCCGGGTGGTTTTTAACCCCTCGATTAAGGGTTCGAAAGGCCTAAGCATGAACGAAACTCTTTTAATAGGACCAAAATTACAAGCCGATATTTCCGAAATTCTATTAAAATTCAGATTTTATTCTATCGTATTTTTGACTGATATAAAACAGCACTTTTTACAAATTCAAATTAATCCAATTCATCGGGACTACCAAAGGCTACTTTGGCGATTTGATCCCAATGAACCCCTGCAGGAATACAGGCTTAATACAGTGACGTTTGGTGTTAGTTCAAGTCCCTATTTAGCTATCAGAACTCTTAGAGAACTAGCCATCCTGGAGGCTAAGAATTATCCTGAAGCATCCCAGGTCCTTTTGAATAACATTTTCATGGACGATATTTGCTGTGGAGCTAACTCTCTAGAAGGTGCTTTATCACTTCAAAAGGATCTCATAGCGTTGCTTAAATTGGGAAAATTTGAATTAAGAAAATGGGCATCAAATAATCCGAAACTTCTTTCACATTTGTCGCCCGCTGATTGTCAGATCCCTGTTACCTTTGAAGACGATTCTTCAACATCGATTAAGGTGTTGGGCCTTCAATGGCACCCTTCTACAGATACTTTTACCTATTCTTGTACCCCTTGTGAAAAACCTTGCACCAAAAGGAATATTTTATCGGCTATCGCTAAAATTTGGGATCCTATAGGTTTCTTATCGCCTGTTTCATTTTTAGCCAAAGTGATTATGCAAAAACTTTGGTTATGCAAAACTGATTGGGATGAAATACCCCCCGATCCAATCAAAACTCTTTGGAATCAATTCAATAATCAATTAACCACTCTTTCGAATCTTTGTATACCTAGACATATTTTTTCGAATAATATTCAACGATGTCAATTGCTAGGTTTCTGCGATGCATCCGAGCTAGGATACGCTTCTTGCTTATACGTTCGCGTCGAATTACCAAATAAAATTATCAAAACTGCTCTAGTCATGGGCAAGTCAAGGGTTGCTCCCTTACACACTATTTCAATCCCACGTTTGGAACTACTTGGAGCTACTCTATTAGCTGATTTACTCGAACTAGTTATTCGCACCTATTCATCATTACTCGTAATCGATGAAATTCTTGCGTTCTCGGACTCACAGGTCACGCTTCATTGGGTCACATCTTCACCTCACAAGTGGAAGACCTTTGTGGCAAACCGCGTAAGTCGTATTCAAGAAACAATCCCCGAAGTCCCATG
This sequence comes from Aspidapion aeneum, assembly GCA_963576565.1. Classification (NCBI taxonomy): domain Eukaryota; kingdom Metazoa; phylum Arthropoda; class Insecta; order Coleoptera; family Brentidae; genus Aspidapion; species Aspidapion aeneum. Next base: position 91,007,844 of record OY755038.1, read on the forward strand.
GTATCACATTACTTCACTCGAGAACCCTGCCGACTGCGCTAGCAGAGGGTTGTCGCCCAATAACTTAATAAATCACCCTCTTTGGTTTCACGGCCCTCCATGGATTACCTTGCCCACTACGGAGTGGCAAATTCAAAGGTTTATAAATGAACGTTCTTTGGGAGTTCCAGACGAGGTTCTCAAAGAAGAAAAACCGGAAAATTCAGTGGTGCTGATGGCAGAAATTCAAAATCAAAACTTTTTTGATAGATTAATCGATAAAATATCCAATTTAAATACCATTCAAAAAATCATTTGTCATTTTCTAAGACTTATTCACAATCGAAAAACCTCAGTTGACCCTTTATCCGGCGTTTTTTCCGCTTTTGAACTACACAAGGCTCTACTTGTTTTAGTTAAAAGGGTCCAAGAAGAGTGTTTTTCGGATATCATTCAAAAAATTCAAAATGCAGGCCCAATCAAAACCTTTGTAGGTCAGAGACGTCGTGGAGCACAAGTTGGTAAATCATATATCGCAGTCTTTGTCGATACTTCTGTCAAGGCAATCCATATCGAGCTTGTTTCGGATTTAACCACAGAGGCGTGCATCGCTGCTTTACGACGCTTTGTCGCTAGACGTGGCACTTGTGTCCAAATCACAAGTGATAGAGGCTCAAACTTTGTTGGGGCTATTAAGGAGCTCCATAATCTTTCGAAATTAGCTTCTGAGAGCTTAAAAATCAAATGGTGTCTTAATAGTCCGGGAGCCCCCCACCTAAATGGTCTAGCAGAAGCAGGAGTCAAATCTATAAAAACACATTTGTATCGGGTCATCGGTGACCAGATACTAACCTTCGAAGAGCTCTATACTCTCCTCGCCCAAATAGAGGCATTACTCAATTCTCGACCCCTTTGTGAGCAAAGCTCTGACCCAAACGATCTTACGTCTTTGACTCCGGGTCATTTCCTCACAATGGAACCCCTTAATTCGTGTCCTGATCCTGACCTTTCTACCCTTAAAGTTAATACCCTTAAGCGTTGGCAACTTATCCAACGAATTCATGCCGATTTCTGGAAGCGTTGGAAACTCGAGTACTTAAATACTTTACAACAGCGTTCTAAGTGGTCGGACCCTTCGGTTGAAATCCAGCTAGATACGCTTGTATTAATTAAGGATGAAACTAGGCCGCCATTACACTGGTTGCTGGGTAGAATAGTATCTGTACATCCTGGTCGGGATAATCACATTCGAGTTGCTACTGTTAAAACACAACACGGACTTTTCACTCGTCCCGTGGTCAAGTTGTGCCCACTACCTTTAGATGCGCACTAAACTCCCAAGCAACTTCTTTTGTTTCGTGTGTCGTTATCTAGAATATATATATATATTTTTTTCCTCATTTTTTTCTTTTTGATCTATAAACCTAAAACGGATTTTAATAACCTACCCTTTAAGGTTTTGAATTAACTTATATTTTTTTATATAGCCATTTGTTTATTCAATTAATCTCAATGTAAAACTTCGTTTTAAGTGGGCGGAAAATGTTCGTGCAACTTTAATTTTAAATTCAAATTTTGCGCCAAATTCCCGTATTCGGAAAACCCACACAATTTCAATTTGATTGGCACAAGCAAAACGCCAGCGCCATCTACGAAAAATGAATCTGCGCAAAAAGGCGTAACCAAAAAAGATTCGTCTGTCGTATTCTATCGAGATCACCACGCAGCATGGTGATAAATTCTATTAACCAAAAAATCCAATAACATTCTTAGAAAATCAAACTAAACCATTACACAAACAAGTGATTCTAGTGTAGATCGACTGCAACGACTGGGCCAGCGAGAGGAGCTCCTCTGGACGACGGAAACAACTGAAAAGGTGAGTGCCAATCCTCTATATTGTCTTTGTGTGGCTCGGAAAAATTAATATTTTTACATCGTCCTTTTAAGGATTTTTGCACCCAGATTTTATAAAACGACCAGCGCTTACAGTCCCGCAGCTCTACCAACCTCAAACCCTCAAATCAATGTTTGTATTTTTCTGTTACGCGACAAGTCTCTATTCCATACAAACACCGTGCTTTTTACCATTGTTTCATATATGTTAAATTTTACATTCTTTCTTATCTCTCTGCTCCATAAAATACTGTTAAGACATCCAATAACCTTTTTTGCTTTTACTATTCTTTTTTCCAATTCTTTACAGTCTGTTCCTGTCTTATCAAATGTGACACCCAAGTATACGTACTCATTGCATGGAGATATTGTTTGTCCATTGTCTAGTTCTAACTCACTGGATTCGTTTCCAATACATAAGTACTGTGTCTTGTCCACGTTCATTGTTAGTCCCCACTTTTGGTATTCTTCCGTTAACTTTCTCATCATATACTCCATGTCTTCTTTATCATTAGCTACAATTACTTGGTCGTCACCAAACTGTAGTGTGTATATAGTAAATCGGTCGTTAAGTTGTATTCCCATGCCGTGCACTTTACGTTTCCAGTTTTTTAGAGCCAGCGATATATATTTTAAAAAGAGTTGGAGAGATACAACATCCCTGTCTTAAGCCTTTTGTTAGCAGGAATTCTTTTGAAAGTCGATTTCCAATTTTAATTTTAGATTTTGACCCTTTGTATAGTTCTTTTATCGCTTTTATGTATGTATGATTGATATCAGTTTGTTCCAACACCGTCCATAATTTTTCTACTGGAACGGTATCATATGCTTTTTGTAGGTCCACAAAGGTAACATGAGTCTATATTTCTGGCGCTTCTTTTCTCAATTACTTGTTTAAGACAAAAAACATTATCACTACAAGATCTGCCTGCACGAAACCCACTTTGCTCTTCTTCTTCTTGTTCATGAAAATCATTTTCTATTAGATCTCTAAGAATCCTACCGTACAATCTGCTTAGAGTGCTGGTGACTGAAATTCCTCTGTAATTGTTACAATATGTATGTGTATTGAGGATATGAATGCAATTTTCTAATCATTAGGTACTGGATGTCCGTTTATGCATTGATTGATAATATATGTGAGACTTTCGAGTAGTTTCTCTGATCCATATTTGAGCATTTCAGCATATATTATTAAAATTACAACAAAAGACAAAAGTTAATACGAATTTAGAACCTTTTAGGAAGTAAATAAATACTTTATCCACAGTCAATGCGCTACAAAAAAATTTTTTGTGCGTTTAATGAATGTATGTATAAGCATGCAGAATTAGTGCAAACTTTTAATGGGGGACAGGGGAGGTCAAAATTATCAAAAAAAAATCATATAACATGTGGGTCAAAACTCCTACTTGTTTAAAAACCTACAATAAAGTTTGTTAGTAGAAAGGAAAGTAATTGAGCATAAAAATATTAAACAAAAAACTTGTTTTTTCAGTTTGTAAATCTTAATGTTTTCTTTCTAGAAATTAAATTATTAAAAGTGAAGTTTTTTAAGCACTGTAGGGAGTTTTTAACGGTCAGCATGGGCATTAAAAAAAATCAGTTATTTTTTTTAAATGTCTCTTTTTCTTTTATTCCTATTTTTTAATTCACTCATTTAAATAATTGCACTCATACTTTTTAATGTCACACAATAATGTGTTATTTTATATATATAAATTTTCGAAATCATAATATTTGACAGACTTTTTGCAGAAGTGTCAAATAAAATATCTCCCAGACAGCATGGCTTCTTACCCAAGAGATCTACCTTTACAAATCTAACAATTTTCTCTCAATACGTACATGAGGCTTTAAACAGAAAAAGTTGATGTTATTTATACAGATTTGGAAAAGGCTTTTGATAAAGTAAGTCACAGCACTATCTTGGATGGACTAACTGGAATGGATGTTTCTCCATACCTAACTAACTTAATACAATCTTATTTGGGAACTAGCACAAGTAAAAGATATCAGTTCGTGGAATTAAAAGGTAGCAGGTCTACTATTTATATAAGTTCTTCTGGTGTGCCCCAAGGGTCTAATCTCGGACCACTTCTTTTTATTATTGCCTTCAACAAAATTATTTCTAAGGTAAAAAATGTGGAATCATTGGCATTTGCCGATGATTTTAAATTGTTTGTGGAGGTTTTCTCATTGGAGGATTCTGAAACACTCCAAAGTGAATTTCAGGACACAGCTCTATATTGCCAGGAAAATGGTTTTAACTTAAATTTGGGTAAATGCTTTTGTTTGTCATTTAGTCGTAACAGAAACTTAATCGTATTTGATTATACAATAAATAATGAGAACCTAGAGCGTGTATCTGAACAAAAAGACCTAGGTGTAACCTTCGATGCTAATCTTTCATTTTCATCACATATTATTTCTAAAATTGGGAGTGCCCAGAAAGCTGCTGCGTTTATTTGTAGAAATACTAAAAGTTTTAACATAAACGTAAGCATATACTTATTTGACAGTCTGGTATTACCAATACTGGAATATGGAAGTGTTATCTGGTCCCCCCAATATGACATTTGGATTGGTATGATTGAGGGAGTTCAGCGAAAATTTTTAAAAGCCATGCACTTTAGAAATTTTGGGATTTATCCACAAAGAGGTTGTGACAACAACATCTTATTAAAAATGTTTGATAGATTATCACTAAACCAAAGAAGAACTAAAATTTTTTTAACAACAATTTATAGAATTCTCAAAGGGGATGTTGATTGTCCTAATATAGTTGAACAACTTCCATTTGCCATAAATCGAATCAATTCAAGGTCAAAAAATACGTTTTATTTAGCTTATCCACGAACAAATCTATTTAAAAGCTCTCCTATCTACAATTTATGCAACTTATTTAACAAGTATGCTTCAGATGTTGATATTGACAATGTTAGCTATAAGAAATTCAAAAAAATTATAGATCAAAAAGTGCGGAGCAGTTAATCAATCATCAATCAATAAGTAATTATGTAATTTGATTTGATTTGAAGTGACGTATTGTATAAAATCTTTTTTTTATGTAAGTAAGTATCTGTAATTGGCTTTTTGCTGTAGATACTGTTGGAATAAATAAATAAAAATAAATAAATAAATAAATAAATAATGTAGATTGGGACCCTCCGATTATTCTAGGAAGGGAAACCCAACCATCATTTCGTGTAGTGAGGGTGAAATCAACATATAAAATTGTTTTTTTCAATTTTTTGTTCTTAACATCTATCAAAAAGGTTTTTTATTTAAGATATATTATTTAAAAAGACCCAAGATTTTTGGTTATCTGGCTGTTTGCCAAATTTGGAGCTGTTTATACATTTAAAGACAATAGAGTTACATTTTTTATAGACATGGCCAAAACGAAAAAAATAAGTAAAGATGAAGCAAAATTAAAGAAAAAAGAATACGACAAAAACGACGAGAGGCAATGAAAAGGAACCCCGTAGATTTGGAAGAAAACAGAAAGAAAGAAAGATTACGGTACCAAAAGAAAAAAAGCAAGTTAAATTAGTTTCGGAAATGTCTCCAAGAGAACATCGTTTAAAAAAACTATATTGGAAGAAAACGTCGAAAAAATATAGAGACAAAAGACGACAAAACAAAATAAACCAGTCAACAAATACTGCTGTTAACTTAAATGCAAATATTAACGGGGCTATGCAATCAAGAAGAAAAATGGCTGGAAGAAAAATGGTAAGAAGAGATAAAAGCAATTTATACAAGAAGGTGAAGAAGCTTGAAATAAAAAATAAGGAGGCTTTAAAATCTTCTAAATATAAAAAAAGATGGCAAAGAGACAAGCAAAAACACGAAAGAACCATCAAACCTACTCCTGACAGCAGCGTACAAATAAATGTATCAGAAAGTGTTAGAAGAATACTTGTATTTAACGAAGTATTAGTTCGTCAATTGAAATATAATCATGGCCAATTGGGTAAAAGTCAAAAACTTAAAAACCAATATTACTCGGTTATGCATGGAAATATTCTAAAAAAATACTAATGTTTAAAAACTTCTCTGACCAGCACATTCTTGAAATACAAAACACTAAACTTTTATGAAAAAAAAAACAAAAATGAAGTACTCAAAAGGAAATCGAGAGAAAAATATCTAGCGCTTAATGTGAAAGAAGATGTAGAAAAATTTCTTTAAAAAGATGAAAACAGTAGAATGTGTCCTGGGAAGAAGTACTGTGTGCCGAAAAAGAAAGTAACCAGGCAAATAAGAGTTTTAAAGGACAATATGAAAAATTTACACAGAGATTTCTTAACTACGGTTTCGTATAAAATTAGTTATGCCTCTTTTTGCCGTCTTAGGCCCCTTTGGATACGCTGGCCAACTGTGCATTGAACGAAACACTTGCAGATGTATGATCCATGTAAATTTTGGGCTTCTTGTGTACAAGCTCTATGAAAAAAAAATTTCGCCATGCTACACCCAATCAACTATTACAAGATCTTTGTTGCGATATTCATAATCCTAGTTGCCTGCTGAAGACATGTAACATTTGCAAAAATAAACGCATTGAATATACTGTCATAAACGAAGAAGAAGAAGAAACTTTTGTTTGGCATTAAAAGGCAAAAATGGATAAATGAAATCTCCAAAAGTGTGGTAAAAAGTGAACAAAAAATCTTTCGAAAACCAATAAAAGTAGAGCCGACTGTGCCTCTAAAAGAGTTAGTTATTGAACTGGAATCAAATCTTAAGACTTTCAGGAATCATGTAGGAAATATTTGTGCTCAATATTTTTCCATGAGTGATCTGAAGTCAAACTTACCTGAGAATGCCATATTGATCCACGTAGATTTTAGCGAAAATTATGCCTGTAAATATCCTGAGGAAATCCAATCTGTTCATTTTGGTGGGGAAATGCAACAAATACCTCTACATACCGGAGTTTTATACATCAAAGTTAATGGCATTGTAAAACCATTTTGCCATTTTTGAGTGGGCTTTCCAACTGTGTCCAAATTTAAAATCTGTCCATATGCTGAGTGATGGGCCTGTTACTCAGTACAGAAACCGCAAAATGTTTCACATAATTTCTCAACAGATTAAAGAATTTTTACCAAACCTAACCGATTTCACTTGGATTTATTCAGAGGCAGGGCACGAAAAAGGAGCACCGGATGGCATAGGAGGAGTAATAAAAAGAACAGCAGATCGCTGTGTTGCATTTGGTCAAGATGTATCCAATTTTAAACAGCTTTTAAATGTTCTAAGAACAAGATGCCTTGCAATAAAAATTATTGAAATTTTAGAAGAGGATATTAAAAAAGTTGATGAAAAATATAGAAATTGTAAATTGCCACTTTTTCAAGGAACGTTAAGTGTACACCAAGTAGTGTACAACGAAAGCACCAATTATCTTGACTTTAGATCACTTAGTTGCTTCTTGTGCCCTCCTGCAAAATGTACTCATTATATTTTAAAGCAGGGATTTTCCAAGCAAAGAAAAAATACGCTTTAAGTTTTGTGTTTCAAAGTGTTAATATTATTATATATTGTTTAATATCGTCATAAAATAATTAATCTTACTAATTTTTTAAGAAATTGTTTATTAGTTAACGTTATTAAAATAATTACTTCGAAATTATTTTATGATTTCGTCATTTCCTCACAATCTTGGTCATTTCCTTACAAAAAAATATATTAAAATATTTTTTTCTTATCTTCTGCTAGTATGTGTTTAATGTTCTGCAATAATATAATTGTAAAAATAAATATGTAGTTTTAGTAAAATATAAAACAAAAATATGATCCGATTTTCCCTATTATCAGATATTTACCCACATACAAAAGTTTCATAATTTTTTACGAAGTTTAAGGATCTTAGTGTCACAATGTAATTATTTTTTCTAAATGTCAAAATTTGACAGGTTGATGGTTTTTTTTAAATTGAACACCCTATATATTATTTTAGATTTTAATAGATCTTTTCTTCCTGATTTCAAAAATATATATGTTGGGATTATTTCGTTTATTAGTTTTCGAGATATATGCGTTCAAAAGTTTTAAAAATTAAATTCATACTCTTTAGAAATCAAGACAGCCATGAAAAAGACAATCACATAGACACAAAAAGAGATGCTGATGCTTTTGTAAGATATCTAATTAATAATAATAATAAGATGATTGTCAGGATCGAAGGAGGTGGAGAATAGGCGTCGGACAACGTAGAAAACCGTTCTAAACCGACATAGTAGTAGTATTATCCGTGGTAATTCTGCGCAGTAATATGTGGCGCCGCAAGCCAGTAAAAACAAAAATTAATACAATTTTGTTTAGAATTAAATAAATACCTATCTAATACTTCATTGGTAATTTTCTACATAGCCTCCTTGATCTTTTGAATAATTCTTATAAATTTTCTGTGAATAGATTGATAGATAGAATGTGCTGAATTTCCATTAAAATCGACGAATGTCTGTTATATTTTTTTTTTTGTAGAATTTGAAGTGTTTCCAGCCTGTTCTAATTGTACAAGAGAAAATAGAACAGACATTCGTCGATCTCAATGGAAATTTTGCGCACTATTAAGCTATTCACAGAAAATTTACTAGAATTCTTGAAAATTGTATTAATAATCAAGGAGGCTATGTAGAAAATTATCAATAAAGTATTAGATATTAATTTTTCTTTAAATTGTATTATTTCGAGGGGCGAACACAATCGGTGTACACATTTCTCACATTCTGTTCACAATCCTTCACAATCTTTACACATTCCCTCCCAATCACCCACAATCTGTCACAATCCTTCACAATCTTACCACAATCCTTCACAATCCCTCACAAGCTATCACAATCTTTACACAATCAGTCACATTCTTTCACAGTCTTTCACAATCTTCCGCAATCTGTAAACATGTGGTCTCTTCCAAAGATTTTTGTTCACATTATTCTCTTTCAAAGAGCTCTTAAAACAGAGCTTTTCATCAGGCATTTTTTCGAATGGCATCAATCTATATAGCTTTTGGGGAATTGGGGAATACCCATATATGTAACCTCAAATATCTTTAGAATTTTTTGTTTATATTGGATGTGCATTGAAAAATTTGGTGTTCTGTTGCCAATTAAGAGGTAAGTTATTCTTGGGTAATACCAAGGGCAGTACCTACTTATGCAGAGACTTATGATGGTAAAAAAGGGACAAATTTAAAGAGTGGGCATTTAAGAATCCCTGCCTTTTAGGATTGTCACCTTTTTAATACAAAAAACAAATGACTAATCTAAAAATATATCCTCTTAAAAATTAAATAAATAAATACAGGTATGTAAAAAGTTTAACAAGGGATTAAGATATGTCATTTTAACTCAATAAATAGGTAGGTATGTAAAAAAGTTTAACAAGGGATTAAAATGTTATTTTTGGCATCAAATTGTAGTGTTTCTGGAAAAATCATGCAACTTTCTCCATTTAGCCTTTAATGTGTGATTCTTGGTGCCCACAATATTGACAAAGAAATCGATTCAGTAAAATATAACCCATCATCCTGTACAGGGTGTTCCAATTCAATATATCTTTTTTTGCCTTAAAATATGGTAATTCCACTGGCCTACTAGGTTTGGTATGAGACTAAAATGAGATTATTTAATTTAAGAGTTTTAGGAACTTTGTGAGACACAAGTTGTTGTGGATGATTAAAGGTAAAACACAAAATCCACTGCCATATTTTAAATTAAAGGTGGTTTTTGATTTAGAAGTTTTAGGAACTTTGTAAGAAACAAGTTTTTTTGTGGATGATTTAAGGCAAAACACAAAATCGACTACCTTATTTTGAATGTTAAATTTAGGATTTTGACGGAGTAGATAAACATAGAAACTTTTAATAAAGTACAAAATGTACTGCTTTATTCAGATGACTGATGACATAAAATCTAAAATCGAACGCCATATTTTTAAAAAATTTAATACCCATTGTGTTTTTTAGCAGTATAGCTACCAAAATGAGGTTTTTAATTTAGGACGTTTAAAAAACCGTGTAAGACACACATTTTTTTGTGGATGATTGAATTTTAAATTAAGGGTTCTTACGGAGTATAGGAAGTCTTAATAAAGTATAAAATCTACTGCTTTATTGGGATGAATGATGCTATAAAATATAAAACCAAACGCCATATTTTTAAAATTTTAATAAACATTGCTTTAATAAGCTGCAAAGGTACCAACATGACGTTTTAAATTTAGGAGGCTTAAAAAACCATGTTTTTTGTGAATGAGTGAATTTTAGATTAAGGGTTCTTTTGGAGTAAAGAATTTTAAATAAAGTGAAAAATTTATTGCTTTATTGGGATAAGTAATGGCATAAAATCTAAAATTAAATGCATCAATGGTACTCAAGTGAGGTTTTTAATTTAAGAGTTTTAGAAACTTTGTAAGACACAAGCTTTTGTAGATGATTAAATGGGGAACACAAAATCCACTGTCTTATTTTAGTGTGTAGGGTCCTTACAGTGTATGGAAACTTTCTCTGCAGCTCTATCTATTGAGATGACTAAGGGCATAAAATCTAAAATTAAATGCCATATTTTTTAAATTTAGCATTACTAAATGGTGGTTTTTCATTTAGGGGATACAAGTTTTTTGTGGATGATTTAAGACAAAACACAAAATCCACTGCATTTTGAATTTTAAATTTAAGGTTGTTCTTGCAGGGTAGATAAGTCCAGAAACTTTCAATAAAGTACATTTACTGCTGTATGCTTTATTCACATGACTGATGGTATAAAATCTAAAATTAAACGTCATATTTCAATAAAGTACAAAGTCTATTTTTTTATTGGGATGAATGATGACATACAATCTAAAATCGAATACAATATTTGTTTAAATTTTAATAACCATTGTGTTTTTAAGGAGCACAGCTGCTAAAATGAGGTTTTTAATTTAGTAGGTTTAAAGAAACGTGTAAGACACAACTTTTTTTTTGTGGATAATTGAATTTTCAATTAAGGATTCTTCCAGAGTATAGGAACTTTTAATAAAGTACAAAATCTACTGCTTTATTGGGATGAATGATGGCATAAAACTAAAATCAAACGCCATATTTTTAAAATTTTTATAAACATTGTTTTGTTTAGCTGAATAGGTACTAAAATGATATTTTTAATTTAGAAGGCTTAAAAAACCGTGTTTTTTGTGAATGATTGAATTTTAGATTAAGGGTTCTTGTAGAGTAAAGACACTTTCAATAAAGTGGAAAATCTACTGCATTATTGGGATGAGTAATAGCAGAAAATCTAAAATTAAATGCATCAATGGTACTAAAATGAGGTTTTTGATTTAAGAGTTTTAGAAACTTTGTGAGACACAAGTTTTTGTAGATGATTATTTATATGTAGTATGCCTTATTTTAATATTTAATATATTAAAAATTAGGGTCCTTACAGTGTATGGAAACTTTCCCTACTGTTCTATCTATTGAGACGACTAAGGGCATGAAATCTAAAATTAAATGTCATATTTTTTAAATTTAGCATTATTAAAGGGGGTTTTTAATTTATGAGATTTAGAAACTTTGTGAGATACAAGTTTTTTGTGGATGATTTAAGGCAAACCACAAAATCGACTGCATCTTGAATTTTAAATTTAAGGTTCTTACGGGTTAGACAATTATAAAAACTTTTAAGAAAGTACAAAATCTACTGCTTTATTGGGATGAATGATCATCTCAAATCAAACGCCATATTTTAAAAATTTTAATAAACATTGTTTTGCTTAGCTGCATAGGTACTAAAATATGTTTTTAATTTAGGAGGCTTAAAAACGTGTTTTTGTGAATGATTGAATTTTAGATTAAGGATTCTTGTGGAGTAAAGGAACTTTCAATAAAGTGGAAAATTTATTGCTTTATTGGGATGAGTAATAGCATAAAATCTAAAATTAAATGCATCAATGTTTTTAATTTAGGAGGCTTAAAAAAACCGTGTTTTTTGTAAATGATTGAATTTTAGATTAAGGGTTCTTGTGGAGTAAAGGAACTTTCAATAATGTGGAAAATCTATTGCTTTATTGGGACCAGTAATAGCATAAAATCTAAAATTAAATGCATCAATATTTAAGAGTTTTAGAAACTTTGTAAGGCACACGTTTTTGTAGATGATTAAATGGGGAACACAAAATCCACTGCCCTATTTTAAATTCAGGGTCCTTACAGTGTATAGAAACTTTCCCTACTGCTCTATCTATTCAGACGACTAAGGGCATGAAATCTAAAATTAAATGATATATTTTTTATATTTAGCATTACTAAAAGGGGGTTTTTAAGAGTTTTAGAAACTTTGTGAGACACAAGCTTTTTGTGGATGATTTAAGGCAAACCATAAAATCGACTGCATTTTGAAAACCATAAAATCGACTGCATTTTGAATTTTAAATTTAAGGTTCTTGCGGGGTAGATAAGTATTGTTACAAATTTAAGTTATTTAAATTTTATAGTTAGAATTTATTTAGGTTTAGTGTAGTATTAGGTTGATTTATCTTATGGTTGTATTCTTAGTCTAGGTTTTAGTTGCGTTATCTATGACACACTCGTGCTCTGTCGCGCACCTTCTGGAAGAGACGAGAATGCTCGTGAATCGAAGAAGGATGGATGGTTCTCGAATAGTAGGCAGACCCTATATATAGGGCTGGACGTCGCGCATCGGGGGAGTCAAAGATAACCAACGGTAGTGATCGTCAGATATTAACACGAAGTTAATAGGCCGATTAAAGTAGTGAATTATTAGCAAGTTATTAGTGAGTTTAAGTACGTGTTTTGTACATAATTGTCGAAATAAATTGACATATCGTTCTTGTCAATTGCGAGTTTTAATTGTTGTTGAGAACCCGTAACAATAAGAGTCAGAAGTAAGATTAAAAGAAATAAATAGTGCAAAGACTATCCTTACATAGTACCACCGGCTAGGACAATTGGACAGAAGAACAGTAAGTTATTTTTCCAGAATATTCGAAGAAGTTCGATACTGTTCTATTCAAAAACTAGAAGAGATATACAAATACCGACTTCGACATTAATTTAGTTATTTCAAAAGTAAGAATTAGCAAGATTTTCTAGAATACTCCATAACATTCTACGACGTTCTATTCGAGAACCAGAAGAGATATCCAAAAATCGACTTCGACGTTAGCTTAGTTATTTAAAAACTAAGAATTAGAAAGAATTTCTAGAATATTCCATAACATTCTACGACATTCTATTCGAAGAGATATTGAAAAACTTACTTCGACATTGGCTTTATAGCCCTAAAATAAACGTTTTAAGTGATTTATCAGAAAGTTGATGCTTACTAGACAAGGATCGGCAAAGATGGAAGATTTAACTAAAATGATGCAGGCTCTAGCAGCTCAAATGGCTCAAAACCAGAACGACATGAAACAGACCATTGAACAAAACCAGGGCCAAATGAAACACACCATGGACGACATGAAACACACCATTGAACAAAACCAGAACGATATGAGACAGACATTAGATGGCATGCAAGAAAACTTCTATTAGATAAAGAGCAACTCCGAACAGCTGAGAGAAGGCAGCAACTGAAGATCTTAAGGAAGAAATAACTCAGAGAAAGCAGAATGTAGAAGAAAAGGTACAAAACAAATTGCAGAATGTAGAAGAAACCGTACAAAACAAATTGCAAAATGTAGAAGAAACCGTACAAAATAAATTGCAGAATGTTGAAGAAAAAGTAGATGGAGATCAAGCTACAGAATGTAAAAGAACAAGTTTTTCAAACAGTGGAAGAAAAATTCCAGGACGTATCAAAGCAGCTTATACAGCTTCAGAAAGAACATAACAAAATAAAAGCTCAGGGATATGTTGTAAATTCCAACCAAAACATTAAGCCTCCAAATTACGATGGTACGTCTTCCTGGTCCACCTACAAACAACAGTTTGAAACGGCCGCTGCTGCAAATGGCTGGGACGATGACGAAAAAGCTAGAGCTTTGTTGGTAGCTCTGCGAAAACCTGCTCTGGGACTTTTACGGTCCATTCCAGCCGAACAAAAACAGAGTTACAATGCTTTAGTGGCAGCGTTAGAAAGAAGGTATGGAGACAAACACTTGCGAAATTTACATTGGTCAGAAATATTCGTCAGCAAAGATCAGGAGAGTCATTACAAGAGTATGAAGCAGGTATCAGGAGGTTGATGTACTTGGCTTACCCAGAAATGCCAGAAAATTACAGAGATCCCTTCACGGTAGACCGCTTTATTAATGGCTTGCGAGATTCGGACTTAGCAAAGGTACTTCGCCGAGAACGCTTCCATAACAGCAGCGAAGTGTTGATTCGAGCCCTGGAAATTGAGTCATCAAATAATATGCCCAGGCCAAAAGTTGGGGCTGTCTCAATTCAGGAGGGTGAAGAAATGAGCAATGAACAAGAGGTTCCCTCAAAGACGCTAAGCCAAATTATTTAATCACTGAGAGAGAAGATTGACTCTTTAAAAGAAAGCAGACGATCCCCATCAAATGTAAAGTGTTTTAGATGCGGACGTACAGGGCACATTCAACGCAATTGTCGTGTCCAAATGAGGTCTCGCCTACCATCTAGCGGGACAGAGTGCGGAAGAGGAGATTAACACGGAAAGGCGGGTGTTAACTAATGGAAGGGTAGCCTCCAAAATTTACTCTATTAAGATTTTAAAACATACTGCTGACAGCCTCAACATTGACGGACTTATAAATGGAAGACAACTTAACATCACAGCAGACACCGGTGCAGCCATATCATTGCTCAAGTTCAAAATTGCAACGAGATATAAAATTCGACCAATAGAAAAGAAAATAACACTTAAGAATGTGACTGGAGAATCCGCCGACGTGTTGGGGCAGACCGACATAGACCTACAGCTGGGAAGATTGAAGATTCGCCACACTGTATTAGTTGCAGAAATAGAAGACGAATTTATTTTGGGAATGGACTTGATAAGTAAACATGGATTTGCGGTTGATAATAAACTTAATATCCTAAGATTTGGGAATGAAGAGTTCATTTTGTCAAATAGTCACTTCAATAAAGAACCAATAAAGGTGGTGGCAGTATGCACAACAAGACTGGTCGGTAACAGTGAGACCATAATTTTTGGGAGGCTAGAAAGTAAAACATCAAGCTGCGTCGGACTCATAAGCCAACAGAATACACCCAACACCTACCTCGTCGCAAAGTCACTAGTTGAAACCAATAAAGACAACCCGATTAGAGTCGCCAATATTTTCCCAAATAGTGTCAAAATTAATAAGGGGGAGGTGGTAGCATTATTTGAACCAGTCCAGAAAGTAACAAGATGTGAAGAGCCAACTTCCGAGGGGAAAAGCAAGTTACCAACGGAGGTACTTCAGCAATTTCAGTCAACTTGGCAACATCTCACTCCAGAAGAATTTAGTAAAGCGAGAGAGTTTATAGAAGACCAAAGTAATATCTTCGAAACTAAGAGTAGTTCGGGACGCACAAACCTTATTCAACATTCCATCAACACTGGCGATGCCCAACCGATAAGACAGCCCCCAAGAAGACTACCAATGGCCAAACAAGAAGAAGAGTCATCAAGTCCTTGGTCATCTCCTGTGGCGTTGGTCACTAAAAAGGATGGAAGACTACAGAAAACTTAACGATGTGGCCAAGAAAGATAGTTACTCACTGCCAAGAATAGACGACACATTAACAACATTGGCAGGATCATATTGGTTTTCTACTCTTGACCTAAAAAGTGGGTATTGGCAAGTAGGAATCTTTGAAAAAGATAAGGAGAAGACAGCATTCTCTGCTGGAAGTGGACTTTATCAGTTTAATGTGATGCCATTTGGCCTATGCATGCCCCAGCTACATTTGAAAGACTAATGGAAGTCGTTCTACGAGGCCTTACTTGGAAAACCTGCCTAGTCTATTTGGATGATGTCATAGTAATGCATTATATAAGCAATTTACGAGAAGTATTCTCAAGAACCAGGAACGCAAATCTTAAATAAAACTCAAAAAAATGTTTTCTGTTCCAAGAAAAAGTTGAGTTCCTGGGTCACGTCGTTTCCCGAGAAGGCATCCATACCGACGAAAAGAAGTTACAAGCAATAAAAGAATGGCCTCAACCTCGTGACAAACATACTACAGACGATTTGTAGAAGGATTCGCCAAAATAGCGTCTCCATTACATAGAGTTACAGAAGATAAAGCTTCTTACAAATGGAATACCGAATGTGACCAAGCATTTAGAAGACTAAAAGCAGCATTATTTTCTAGTCCGATTCTTGCATATCCCATTCCAAAAGGAAAATTCATATTAGATACTGATGCGAGCAACGATGGCATAGGAGCAGTACTCTCCCAAGTGCAAGATGGAGAAGAACGGGTCATCAAATTTTTCAGCAAGAAGCTTTCCAAACCAGAGAGAAATTATTGTGTTACCAGAAAGGAGCTCCTAGCCATCATTAAATCCGTAGATCACTTTCACAAATATCTCTATGGACAAGAGTTTCTGATTAGAACGGATCATGCTGCGTTACAGTGGCTCATGAAAATGAAACAACCTGAGGGCCAAGTCGCGAGATAACTCATAAGATAATAAGATGGATAGAAAAGCTACAACAATACCATTATCAAATTAAGCACCGAGCGGGAAGGGTGCATAATAATGCAGATGCATTGTCCAGAAGACCTTGCCCTGAAGATTGTAAACATTGCAGGAGAATTGACCAGAAAGAAGGAATTACCTACGTGCGTCAGATAAAATTAGAACCAGATGAAGAATGGATGTCGGCTTCAATTAGAACCACACAACTTGACGACAAAGATGTAGGACCTATTTTGCGATTACAAGAAGAGAACAAGCCACGACCATCATGGCAAGATATCGCAAACCAAGGGATGATATTCAAATCACTGTGGGCACAATGGGATTCACTGATAGTA
This sequence comes from Aspidapion aeneum, assembly GCA_963576565.1. Classification (NCBI taxonomy): domain Eukaryota; kingdom Metazoa; phylum Arthropoda; class Insecta; order Coleoptera; family Brentidae; genus Aspidapion; species Aspidapion aeneum. The sequence continues at coordinate 91,024,678 of OY755038.1, forward strand.
GAAGAAAACATTCTTAAACGTGCCTGGGAAAGTGCCGATGGCCTTACCGTGATTAATCAAGTAGTAGTTCCTAGGAGCATGGTAGACAATATAATGGCCGAATGCCATGGTGGAAAATCAGGCGCGCACCTGGGCCTAAATAAAACCATGGACATAATTCGAAACCAATTTTATTGGGTCAATTACTTTCAAGATGTGACAAACTGGTGCCGCCGATGTTCGACTTGTGCAGCCAGCCAAGGTCCCAAAACAAGGTCCAGAGGTCAAATGAAACAATATAACTTAGGTCTGCCATTTGAACGCATTGATGTGGCCGGACCATTTCCAGAAACTAAAAAGGGCAACAAATACATCCTTGTTGTAGTGGATTACTTTATCAAATGCCCAGAAGTTTTTGCTTTGCCTAACCAAGAGGCCGCTACAGTTGCAGAAGTTCTGGTAAATGATGTTTTCAGCAGATTTGGCATTCCTTTGGAACTACATTCAGGTCAAGGGAGAAACTTTGAATCAAAGCCCTTCCAGAATCTCTGTGACCTTTTAGGAATACATAAAACACGAACTACTGCTTTACATCCGCAGTCAGATGGTATGGTTGAAAGATTTAATAAAACAATAGAAGAACATCTTTGCAAAGTTGTTGATGAGCACCAAACAGATTGGGACCAATATATTCCATTATTTTTGATGGCCTACAGAGCCGCCATTCACAATACGACAGGAGCTACTCCATCTAGTATCCTGTTTGGTAGAGAACTGCGTTTACCATGTGATATCATGTTTGGGTCTCCTGAAGAATAACACTTAGAAGTTAATGACTATGTAGAACGTTTAAGACAAAAGTTGCACGATATCCATGAGGTGGTTAGAGAGCGAATAGAAATAGCCAGTGACCGCATGAAAGCAAGATATGACCTGAAAGAAAACTCTTCAGGGTTCAAAGAGAATGATCAAGTCTGGCTATACAATCCTCAACGAAAGAAAGGAAGATCACCTAAGTTGACACCACCATGGGAAGGACCTTATAAAGTTGTTAAGAGAATTAATGATGTAGTCTACCGAATCCAAAGAAGCCCGAAATCCAAGATGAAAGTTGTTCATCTGGACAGACTAAAACCTTACCTGGTTAATGTTGATCGAGACGATCAAACCTCAAGAGGAGGATAGTGTTACAAATTTAAGTTAAATTTTATAGTTAGAATTTATTTAGGTTTAGTGTAGTATTAGGTTGATTTATCTTATGGTTGTATTCTTAATCTAGGTTTTAGTTGCGTTATCTATGACACACTCGTGCTCTGTCGCGCTCCTTCTGGAAGAGTCGAGCATGCTCGTGAATCGAAGGATGGATGGTTCTCGAATAGTAGGCAGACCCTATATATAGGGCCGGACGTCGCGCATCGGGGGAGTCAAAGATAACCAACGGTAGTGATCGCCAGATATTAACACGAAGTTAATAGTCCGATTAAAGTAGTGAACTATTAGCAAGTTATTGGTGAGTTTAAGTACGTGTTTTGTACATAATTGTCGAAAGAAATTGACATATCGTTCTTGTCAATTGCGAGTTTTAATTGTTGTTGAGAACCCGTAACAGTATAGAAACTTTTATAAAAGTTCAAAATCTACTGCTGTATTGGAATGACTGAGGGCATAAAATCCAAAATCGAATGCCATATATTTTTTTAAATTTTAATAATCATTTTTTAGCAGCTAAAATAAGATTGTTAGTTTAAAAGTTTTAAGAACTATGTAAGACACAAGTGTTTTGTGGGTAATTTAAGGCAAAACAAAAAATCGACTGCCTTATTTGGAATTTAAAATTTAGGATTCTTACGGGGCTAGAAATTCTCAATAAAGTAAAAAATCTACTGCTTTATTGGGATGAATGATGGCATAGAATCTAAAATGCCATATTTCTTTAAAATTTTATTAACTAGGAGTTTGTGAGGCACAAGTTTTCGGTGGATGATTTAAGGTAAAAGATCGATTGCCTTTAGAATTTTAAATTTAGGGTTCTTATGGGCTAGTTAAGTACAGCAACTTTTAATAAATTACAAAATCTACTACTGTATTGGGATGACTGACGGCATACAATTCAAAATCGAGTGTCGTATTTATGTAAATTTAAATGATCATTTTTAAGCAACATAAGTACTAAATTGAGATTGTTAGTTTAGGAGTTTTAGGAAATTTGTAAGACACAAGGTTTTTGTGGATGATTTAAGGTAAAACACAAAATCGACTACCTTATTTTTACTTAATGATGGCATAAGATCTAAAATCATACGTCATATTTTTAAAAATTTTAATAAACATTGTTTTTTTTTAGCAGTATAGGTACTAAAATGAGATTTTTAATTTAGGAAAAAAACCTCCCGCTAAATTTCGCGGTTGTTAAAACCACACAATTGGATGACGGACAGAGTACATTTTCGCGCATTTTGACATGCGCATTAAGAATCAGAGAGATCCTTTCTACCGCCTCTAGAAAAATGGCGTGTTAATTACGTTCTCCAACTATTACAAATTTCTACACTTGAAAGTGCTCGATTTTGGTGTACTGAAGCATAGAACTAGAAACTTCAGCCCTTCAGCTACGTGGTGCCATCATTAGATCCGGAAACGGGCCCCTGGACCGTGGAGAAATTGGCTGCAAACTGGTGAGTACTTTGTTTCTGATTTCCGTTGTGTGGGAACAGCATTTAACCTATGGACCTTTGATTTTTTCGTGATTTCGTATCAAAATATTTATGTTTGTTCGCGCTTAATTTAATAAAATATATACAGTCCAGTGCAGTTATCGTTTTTCTAGCTGCGGGCATACACCTTGTAAAACAAATTTTTTTGTAGATGATTAGATTTTGAATTGTGTTCTTATGGAGTATAGAAACATTCAATTAAGTACAAAACCTGCTTTATTGGGATGATAATAGCGCAAAATCTAAAATGAAATGCCACCTTAGGTTTTGTACTAAAATGAGGTTTCTAATTTAATAGTTTTAGGAACTTTGTGAGACACAAGTTTTTGTGGATAATTAAGTAGAACTCAAAATACACTGGCTTATTTTAAAAATAGGATCCTTACAGTGTATGGAAACTTTCTTTATTGCTCTCTAAAATCTAAAATGCCATATGTTTTAAAATTTTGTTATTTAATGCGCATAACTAAAATGTGTAAACAATCTTGTGAGACACAATTTTTTTGTGGATGATTCAATTTTATATTAAGGGTTCTTACGGAGCTTCGCATAAAATCTAAAATCAAATGGCTAGGTTTGGTATGTACTAAAATGAGGTTTTTTAATATGAGTTTTAGGAACTTTGTGAGTAACGCATTTTTGTGGATGATTAAAGGTAAAATTTTCTCTACTGCTCTATTTGTTGGGATGACCGATGGCATAAAATCGAAAAATTGAATGTCATATTTTTAATTTATGAGTTTTAGGAACTTTGTGAGACATATTAACTCAACTGTTAACAATTTATAAAATCGATATCATAAACACTAACTTAGTATTTTTTTACCCCCGTAAATTGTTTAATAAAATAAGCAAGACTAACATTAAACATCTTGTGTTTTGACAAACGTTTTAATAACATTTTTCTTTCTGGTTAGAAAAATACCGACTTTAAAAGGGGAGAAAAAATATCCGCTATTTCTTTTTTGATACACCGCCGAATAAAAAATAAATGGATCCACGACGGATCTGACTTCCTAGCTAACCTATTATCACACTTCAAGTGAAGCCATGATAATATATTAGCCTTGAAAACAGTTTTTTGTAAATATCTCAGAAACTAAAGTTCCTACGAAATTTTGAGCAAAATATAGTCTACTATATTCCGAAAAGAGTGTATTGATACGATGCTTCGTTAAAAAGTTAGCATTTTTAAAAGTTTTTAATTGTCAAAAAGCTGTCATTAGGATTAATGGATTGTGACCAAAATCTAATCAGCTCGTAAGAGTGTCGAACACTATTTTACCTGAAAATTTTATGAAAATCGGTTCAGCGGTTTAGGAGCTATCGTGTTATGGACAGAAATAATACACACACACACAGACAGACATCACGACGATATTGCTAGAATAAGAATAGGTTAAAATACATCCAAATAACACATTTTTGGCGTTATCTCAAAAAAAAATTCCACGAAAATAATACCTTCTCTAGCCATTGCTACGCGGGCTATGAAGGTAAATATATATCAGACAAATACCGACTTTAAAAGTGGAGAGAAAAAATGAGCCATTTCTTTTCTGATACACAGCCTAATAAAAAAAATTGCAAAATCCCAATTTATTTTTAAACGCAGAGTGGCGGGTTGAAAAATATAATTTGTCAAACATTTTCAAAAATAGTATTTTTCTATAATTTTTGACATTCTGTTGACGTCACCAAAAAATAATTAATCGTTTTTCGGTTTGGTTCGGTTCGGTTTGAAAAAGGCGCCATTTTATAGAAAATATTTTGATTGGATCCCCTTCCGAGAATCCAGCCCTTTTTGCATGCATGCATTTCTTTAAAGTAACTACGAGCATGTGTTTTTTTAAAACTTATGTAAACAATATATAGGTACCGGTAGACCTCATAAGATGTCACCTATCAGAGGAAATAAATCGATCTTTGCCTTCGGTAGATTTCAGGTACTCTCTGACCCGGAGGCATAGTACCTGCCTAGGGTCCCTTTCCTAGGGATACGGGAGAAGACCACACCGGTATAAAAGCCGGAGAGGAAGGACCTCGGTACGGCTAACATAACGTATGTGGCAACCCTTCTTTTTGGGGAAAATATAAAAGAAAAAACAGCAGCGTCTGACACAGAATGAGCGGCTGCAAACAGCGTCTGTCCGAGAATGGGCGGCTGAATAAAAACTCACCAACACGCCTGGCAAGGGTGGTATTTTAATGCCAATATCCCACAATGGAAAAATCATGGCGAATTTGAAAACGAAAGGAATTGGTCCCCAGGTGGGAAGGAAACTCTCCGAATCCCATACCTATTTGGTCTGCCTCACGGAATCTGGGGAAGGCAAAAATTCGCTTATGATAAGGATCAAACATCCAAAAACAAGATAAAAAATAGTCAAACTAACAATAGGAACATATAATATTAGATCAATGAACGAGAAAATTAATGAACTGGAGGAAGAACTAACAAGATAAAAATGGGACATTGTAGGCTTGTCAGAAACCCAGAAAATCGAATAAAGCTGAACTCCGGTAATCTTCTGTACTATAAAGGTAACGAAGATAACAGCAACTTCGTAGGTAGTAGAATTCATAATAAATAAAGTCATAAGTAAACAAGTCCATACTATTAAAGGAATCTCAGATCGCGTTGCCTATCTTCTAATCAAAATAAAAAGAACATCACTTAAAGTTGTTCAAGTATACGTCCCCACCTCTATATCGCAGCATTCTATGAATACATCTTAAAAGCCATGGAAGAAACCCAATTTGACACTAGTAATGGGAAATTTCAATACAAAATTAGGGAAGAGGATGAACATGGAAGAGACTAAAATAGGGGATTTTGGTTATGGAGAAAGGAATGACAGCCGAATAGATCACAGATACACAGACTTAATAGCCAATATATATAGCGAAGCAACAACATCAATCAAAATCCACGAAGGATCCAAGCCAATTCTCATAAGAAGAGTTGTCAAACAGGGTGACACAATATCCCCTAAAGTATTTAACCAGGCCCTGGAAGATGTTTTTAAAAATTTAGATTGGGAAGAAATGGGCATCAAAGTAAACGGACAATACTTGAACCACCTAAGACATGCTGATGATATTGCCTTAATAACAGATAAGAAAGAAGAACTGATAAAAATGCTGGAGGAATTGGATACAACTAGAGTCATAACAAACACAGATAAGGATATCACGATCAGAATAAACCAAAAGAAAATAGAACAAGTAGAGGAATAAAGGAAAACCAAACGGCTGAAATCAAGAGACTAGTAAGATTGGCCTGAACAGCATTCGGTAAATTAAGCTACATATTAAAAAATATTCCCAGTACCTCAAAACGAAAGTGTATAACCTATACTTACCTATGGATCCCAGACCTGGACACTTACAAAATCAAACACTGATAAGGTAGCAAAAGCCCAAAGATCAATGGAAAGACAAATGTTACAATAGAAAAAGGAATGAATGGATAAGAAATAAAACAGTAAACTAAGGGACGTAAAGGATGTAAGAGAAGTAGCAAAATGAAAATGGAAATTTGCCGGTCATAATAACAGACAGAAAGACGATCGATGGAACAAGTGTATTGTAACCTGGAGACCTTGGGAAAATAAAAGAAGTAGGAGAAGATTCCAAATGAGATGAGCGGACGATTTGAAGAGACATGCAGGAGCTAGATGGATGAACACGGCGACAGACTGAGGCCTATGCCCAAAGATGGATCGAAGAAGGCTAGACAGATAGATAGAAACAATATATTATTTTTTAATTTTGGCAAATGGTTTGCCATAATATATTAAGAAAAATTGTGCATCAATTCTCCCTTGCGATAAACCATTAAAGAAGGTAGGTATATGGTCAACCCATTTTAAGTTCGCCACCCTGCATACCTTTTTTTAATACTTTCGTACCGTTTTAATTATTTTTATTCGAATGTATTGAAACTATTGATATAGAATACCTATTGCTATAAGACAATCCACCTATCAATTACAGATCAGTTTTGAGTTGATTACATTACACTAATTTATCTAAACCATCTAACTATAGAATAGTGTTCATGTATAGTGTGCACCTTATGTACTACTTTTAAGTCATAACAATGTTATAAGATCTATTAAAATAAATAATATTAAATAAATAATAACAATTACTTAAAACTCTTAATAGTAAATATGGATCTAATATCTCCCCAACTCAAAATTAAAATACAGTAACACACAGTAAATATCTTATTATTGATTTTTAAGGTAGATAAATAATGAATAACCAATTTGGTAAATTTAATATAATTACGATTGGTAAAGTTACTATTAATTTTTTTTTGTTTAAATAATTTAGTTTTTTAAAATACAAAATATTTTTCGTAGTTCGGAAATAAATTTTCCTTCAGAAATAAAAATAAAAACCACTTGTTAAGAGCCGCTACAGCAAGTCAATTAGTCATATTGATCAAAAAAATCAATAAAAAAGCTACTGAGTGAGAGTGTTACAATTATAGAAAAATACCAGGTAAGAAAACACTGGATTAAACTTTATGTAATTTTGTTCCCAATTACTCTAGATTACCTTGCTCATAAAGCTGAGTCGAAATGTTTAAGTATGAATCAATATTGTAAAAATTTGAAAAACGTATACAGGCACTACGAAGTATTCCAATTTTCAGTCTTAAGGTAATAAGTAAGGTATTTCACTTACATGGAGTCAGGTGGGAACGTGCACGAAATTGCTTTACATAAAGCCCCCAAGCATCATTTGTTGTTGCAGTTGTTCAGCTTTTAGTGTCCCATCAATACTTTCGCAATTTCTGTTGAATACCGAGTAGGCGCTGATTTCGTGTCTATGTTTGGGACCTAAAATTTTTTTCTAATCGAATCTCTTTGCACTTAAAGTTAGGACCGGGTAGGGGGTGTCGGCCTTGAACTGCTGCGGCACGACAAATACTTCGGGGACTATTTATATAGTTTTCAGGTCGTATAGTTGATTATATTCACTAGGTTATTAAGTAAATACATTTTTCGTTTATCATTTTTACAAACAAGCCAAAGAATACTGCCTATATCCTCAGAAACACTAGGTTGGGAAACACGATCGACGTTCGTATGGTGTCGCTTCCTATACCTCACTAGTGGAAACGGAAACTACGCGCCGCAACGCATTGCTACAGAGTTGGGTGAAGTCCAAGCTGCAGTGTAGCACCGTGAAGCACAGCGTAGTGTGAAATACTTAATTCATTTTCATAAATGAGAAAAAAGATACGCTATTCCCAGCCCAATCAGATGCTGTATTGAAATAAAAAAATATCTAGAGGGGGTTTCAAAATATCGAGAACTAAAAATATCATCGACATCTTATGACCGCCCTTTAAAACAATGGAATTCAACTGTAGAGTGAATGACATTCAGTCAAATTAAGACTTGTCCAATTTAGGAAAGGTGAACTACATTAATGTAAATCTAAGATAGATAAAACGTTATAAGAATAATATATGTATAAATAATAATATATAAATTTTCTTACTATTAAAAATAAGATACCATATTAAATTATGATACTGTGCGCTGTATAACTTAAAAAATAATTTAAAAATAATAACATAAAAATTCTTAAAATGGTTTTATGAAATATAATATCTAATAACTCATATTTTATGAACTGTAAGTTCTTTCCCATTTTTACCTTTAAGGGTACAATTTAGACCATTATTAGTAGTAACCACGGTAAATACGGTTTTCGTTAGTAATCATGGCCTTGGTTTAAGTTTTAAGATTTTGAGATGTCATCATCATTTTTCGTGCTTCCTTAACCTTCATCATCAAATCTCTAGCTCTTTGATGATATATTTGCAATATTTGCCTAAATTCTTGATAGTACGCGTCAATATTGTACAAAGGGTCAAATTTACTTGTAAGTTTATTCGGAGGTTGAGATTTTTTCCTAAAACAAGCTCAAATGGAGTGTAATCGTGGTAAACACCAGGGGATAATAAAAGGCGTAAAATTTAACCCATTGATCCCAATCTGTTTGCGCGTTATATTCATATAGAACTCTGTGGTTTCTCTCGCAACTACCATTTATGATAAAACGCCGTTGAAAATTTTTGGTTGATTTTTAACGAGTTGATTTTGCAGAATATTCTTTCGTTACAATGAGTAAACATAGGGGTTTTTAAGTCTTAAAAGGACTAATTATACTTATTCATTTGTTTCACCACTACAGCAAGCAGGCTTGCATCCGATCTTACGTCTGACTGCTTTATCGCCTGACTGAGGCTTTGTGTGAGTAGACGGGGAGTGCCTCGAATTTTCAAGGAGCTTATCGCCAGCTTTACAATATCATGCAATCTGCTGCTGAATCAGAACGCTTCACATCCTACTCCAGGATACGTTTCTTACTTTATCTCCTCTATCCGCCATTCCTGACGAAAACCTTCGGCCCCTTCCTCTAAATCGTCTTAGCCGTTGGCATTTAATCAAACGCATTCCGCAAGATGTGAAAAGGATGGAAACTCTTAAACCTAAAAATGGACTTATAAAACGACCCTTGCATTCAAAAACAGAAATGTTTTTTTTTACCATTTGGTGGACGGCATGTTCCGGATACACCTTTGTATATAATAAAGAAGATTTATTTCATTTTAATTTAATCTTTAATTTAAAGGCTACTATCTAGACTTTTTATTAGTAGAAGTTTTTCTTTATGTTTTTATATTTCCAAAACCCAGCTTAAATATTCTCAACTTTATACTTATAATATATATGAATATGTTATTGGAAAGATCCCCTATAACCCGCGCGCCATCTAAGTCGAAACCACGGCCATCGTTTGAACTACGACACGGTCATCACTGCTTAAAAGTCAATTCAACAAAACGCATGTCAAAAAACTTTGCGTTTAAAAAACCGATTTTTCCATCAAACTTGAAAGCTCATAATTCTTTGAAAGCTATCAGGGCTAACTTTAAGTCCAAATAGAATTCTAGTAAATAGTAATATCTCTAGAACTTTCTGCTAATGAAAATCTAATGACCGGCCTTCAAATCCAATGTAGAAAACCACTAAGCTCTTCCCAATTATCAGCACAAATTTTCTTATTTACAAGGCGAACATCCTAGTAGGCACCATCTTTTCTCACCATTAATTGACTTTTTTGGTACAAGTAATATTGAACTATTACACTCTGCTTGCATTTACATTGATCTGTGAGTAAGGTGTACAATAGTTCTTTACGTAAACTGGTATTAATAAATTAGTAGTAAAAATTATTATGTCAGTCACTTTCTAATGCATAAAGATCTGGGTAATCTTGGCATAAGTTAATGACGTTGTGTTTCGCAAAATCTGGTATTGTGCTTGTATTCAATTATTTCAGCAGCCAGGTATTTCTAGTTTGTTAACTATTTAAATTCGTCATGTAGTCTGTGTTGGTATGTATAGTGTATACGCTATAGTTTTCTAAATTAGCGCATGTGATTTTTGGATTTTTTACTGTGAGACTTTGAAAAATTGTATTTGAGATTGTTGAATAGGTATGGATCTTGCCAAGATACTATCGCTCCGACAACAAATACTCCTGAAGCTATTTCTTCATTTTCTACAACTGAATTCTGTTGGAGGAGTGTGAGTTGAGCTTTCGTATTACCTGACTATAGGCGGAATGGTGATGACGTTATCTTCTGTGTATGAATTCTTGAAATAGGTGAGAGTGAGAATGAGTATCCAACGTCAGGACCAACAGAGATGCGGAAATCAAGTGAGATTGCCTGCGCAGTTTGACTTTCACCCGATTTTGAGGAAGTAAAGGAGTACTCACTCATTCAAGAATTCATATACTGGACTATTATAGATTGGCATAATAATTTTTCCACCTTGGACCAATGTCCAATTGTTATAATCAAGCTGGCAATGATATTTTAAAATAAAATACAGTCGAAAAATCCTGACCTACTATGGCTAAAACCGTAGTCTTCCACAAAAATATTCGCATTCGTAGTATCTATAGTTTGCATAGCCTTCGGTAATGCCCTTGATTCTACAGACGCGGGATTGAAGAGTGACACTTTGCGTCGTTTGAATAACCAAATTTGAAAGAGTTAGGTCCACAATAAAAACTTTTAGGACTTCGCCAAAGGACCTTGTCGAGGCTCCTGTTGGTTTGCTCAACATCGTAAGCTCTAACGTTCCTATTTGGTCTACATTTGTGAGAAAAATGTATATTCTGATAAGAGTTTCCTTGCTTATTATTTTGCACGTATCTTGGCTGGCATCTACTCTGGCGGTACAAATTGTTATTATTTCAATATGCAGGGGAAAAATTTTGTAGAGAGTACGAATAAGAAAGATTAAGACTTCTTAAAGAGTAAGAATAAGAAAATTTTGGAACGCGAAAATTAATTTGCTCTCGAAAATTATTTCTGTGTCGATGTGCATCTCTATGTCTGAACAAAACATTTGAGCTAGGCGCATTCTCGGCGCTGATGTGAATGTATTTTGTTAAATAAAAAATCCTTTTTTTGACCTCTAATTTTTAACACGAGCTTTTAAGCGGCTTTCTCTGGTACTCCTTTGCTAATATAAGCCTTTTTTAATTTTTAGTAAGTTCTGCTGTGTAGCGTTGTCTGAGGTTGAGAACTTTTGAAGAAACGGATTCTGCACTGTTAAATTTGATGTAATTTTTAAGTTTTGTACTAATTTCTTCCAAGGTCCTAGCGTTACCAATCAAAATGTCTGAGTCGAGTTTTGACATAGACAAACGCAATAATCTCATGCGTTTCCACATGGGCTATTAACAAGGCCAGAACCATCAAACTTGGTTGGCAGAATTTTGCAGGTAAACCAATAAATTCTGATGCTGTAAAAGATAAAGTTTGTAAATGTTCAACTTTAATGTTTGCTCTATTTTCGTAACCGTCACTGTTACTTCCGTTGCTTTCAATTAAGTCAATCGTGGTTAAGTTGTCCTTTACCAATGGGTCAATTCTCGACAAAAGATGAGTAGGGATTTTATAATCAGCTCATAATACTTGATACGACATAACAACTCTATCCAGTATAATATTATATTTTCTAGTTAGTAAATTATCTGTTACTTGATACGGTTGTATTGCATCGTACCTGCGTAATAGTGCTAACGAGGTCAAGTCGAGGTTTGTTTTGTTTATAATAAACCGCGTGCGAGAAAAGTGTTAAATATCTATAAACAATGTTTATTATAAATAATATATCATGTTTAAAAGCAAAAAAAGTGTACCATCACCTGTGAAGCTTGTTTTAAAAATTAGCGAAAAGCCCAAACAAAATCAAGAAAAAATGGATAATGCCGAATTATTTCAGGATAGCCATGCTAGAACACAAAATGAAGAAGTTTTATATAGCGAATGGAAAAAATCCCAATACGAAAAAAATTCACTCAGTGTACAAGTGGATTATCTCCGAAGTCAACTGGAAAGTATGCAAAAAAAAATTGCAGATTTAGAGACAAAAGTCACTAAAAAAGAAGAGTCTGACATGGACTACATTACTGATGAGGACGATCTAGCAAGAGAAACTGAGTGGATCAGACAAAAAGGAAAAGGTTGGAAAAAACGTCGAATGGATACTTCACTCTCACCACCACAAAAAAGCTCGGGCACTGGAGAGTCCTCCAATAAAACAAAAAATGAAGAACCCCCTACTAGGGTTAAAAAAGCTCCATTACCTCCACCGATTATGGTAAATGGCGTAAATAATTTTAATGATATTTATGAAAAGGTAAATATCATACAAGGAGTTAAAATAAAAGTTTTAAATAACGAAAATATTAAAATAAATGTACAAGACGCAGACAGCTATCGGCTGGTTACTAAAATGCTTAATGAAATAAATTATCAATGGCAATCATACGAAAACAAACAACTAAGGCCAATTAGAGTAATAGCGAATAGGCTACACTTCTCATGTGACTCAAAAAAAATTGTAGCTGATCTACAAAAAAAAGGTTTTAAGGCACTGGAAGCCAGCAACAAACTGAAATGGAGAACAAGACAACCTCTTAACATGTTTATGCTCACATTTAGCCACGATGAAGATATCAACAAAATTTTTGAAATTTCCAGTATCCTTGGGATTGAAGTGGAAATAAAAGCACTAAAAACCTCAAAATTAGTCCCTCAATGCAAAAGATGTCAATCTTATGGACACACGCAAAAATATTGCTCTAAAGAACCACGTTGCGTAAAATGCACGGGGAAACATCTTACTGTAGAATGCCCCAAACCAAAAGAATCTGAGCCAAAATGCATCCACTGTGGAGGCAAGCATCCTGCTAACTACAGAGGATGCCTTGTTGCTAAAGAAATACAAAAATTGAAAAATAAACCTAAGAAACCGAATCTCACACCAAACGGGATTACAAATAGACAAACCCAACAGACAAGAAACACAGTCACACAAAACTCTGTGACAAGGACATACAGCCAAGTAGCAGCAACAGCTACTATACCTGATATTAATATCAGTAGTCAAAATACTATGGAACACTTCAATTAATTTTGGAGAAATTGAACAAACTTGATGAGCGATTAATTAAACTAGAAAGTAGCAATAACGGAGCTACCAATATGCCTCAAAATGGTCAGTAATCTTAGAATTCTAACTTGGAATGCCAATGGTCTCTTGCAACATCAGCAAGACTTGCAAGTTATTCTAGACATAGAAAAAATTGACGTCTGTCTTGTGTCAGAAACGCATTTCACTAACCAGTCTCACATTAAATTTAAGTGTTATAAAGTGTATCATACAACTCATCCTAGCAATACTGCACATGGGGGAAGTGCTGTAATTATTAAAGAAAATATATCACACTATGAGGAGATGGGATATAAAACCATAGAGATTCAAGCTACATTCGTAAGTGTAAAAACCAAAACATATACACTAGTCATAAGTGCTGTCTATATACAACCAAGGCACTTACTAAAGAAAAATCAATATCTCAATTTTCTCAGAAAATTAGGAATCCGTTTTATAATTGGAGGTGACTTTAATGCAAAAAATATCTACTGGGGATCTGGACTGACGAATTCTAAAGGAAAAGAACTTTTGCAAGCTATTAGTGAATATCAATGTGAGCCAATATCAACTGGTAAGCCCACATACTATCCATCAGATCCAGGAAAAATTCCAGATCTAATTGATTTTTTTATAGTAAAAAATATATCTTTAAGTTTTGTAGATATAGAAGAAAGTTTTGATTTACACTCAGATCATTCACCTATTATTCTAACTCTTAGTAAAAACATAATAAAGAAAGAAGCAAATATCTCACTAGTTAATAAACTGACTGACTGGATTAGTTTTAAACAAAGTCTGTACCATTGCAAACGCCAGAACAAATCGATGAAGAAGTTGAATATTTTGTTACAAATATTCAACAAGCAGCTTGGGAAAACAGTCCAAAACAAAAGAGAATTTTTAAGGGAAAAAACTATCCAATGGAAATTAGAGACCTTATATTGGAAAAAAGGAAACTAAAAAGAAAGTGGCAGCAAAGCCGTGATCCTCGGGACAAAACAAATCTCAACAACATGACGCAGCGCATTAGGCGAGGAATTCTAGTAATAAAAAATGAATCTATTAACCATTTTCTTAGTGAACTTACAGATGATAAAAATACCGACTATTCCCTTTGGAAAGCAACCAAAGATTTTAAAAGACCAATTATCCAAATTCCACCCATACGAAAATCTAACAACCAGTGGGCAAGGAGTAACAAAGAAAAAGCAGATATTTTTGCAAGTCATTTAGAAAAAACATTTCAGCCCCACGAAACACCGGATGAAAACTTTCATTTAAATGAACCCCATCAAATCGAAGACCATATTAAGCTTACATCACCAAAAGAAATATTAACAGAAATCAAAAATATTAATTCGAAAAAAGCCCCAGGGTATGATCTTATTAACGGGGTAGTCATAAAACAACTCCCCAGAAAAGCTATCGTAAAACTATGCAACCTAATTAATGCGTCCTTTAGGCTTAGATATGTACCTAAACTGTGGAAAGTTGCAGAAGTTATCATGATCCCAAAACCGGGAAAACCACTCCATGACGTGTCATCTTACAGGCCAATATCTTTGCTGCCAATTATATCCAAGCTCTATGAAAAATTATTGCTTAAAAGAATAAAACCCATCATAGAAAGACAAGAAATTATTCCATTAAGTTTGAAACTCACCTTACTCAAAAATGCAAACAATTTGAAAGGAACAAATATTGGAATACATGAGGAATTAATAAAAAGCAGGTTTTTGCTCCTGAAGCAGGCTCAAGAGATATTTGGAAAGAAATGGTTTTTACTCGAATTGGGGTAGTTGTTGTAAAGAAAGGAGAAGACTTTAAAAAGGTATTTACGGAAAATGACTTAAACGAACTGCAAGACGAGTAGGATGATTATCTAAAAAAGAAACAGTGTAATTAAGCTTTGTTATTATTATTTTTCTTTTATTCTGATAAAAATATTTCCTTTTATTTTTGTTATTTTTTTCTCATGTTTGCAACTGTGCAGTATTCATAGAATTACTTATTTTTAATAGTTTTTTTGTTTTATTTTTAAATATTATCATTGAAATATAAATATACAAATATTTATATTTTTTTTAGTTTATAAGTGAATGATAGACTTAATTGAACTAATTGAAGAAGGTGAAATTGATACTGTTTCGGTGGAGAGGGTGCAGGAGTATATTCATTTAGTAAAAAACAAAAACAATGTTAACATTTTTCATCTAAATATACAGAGTTTAAAGGCAAAATATAATGAACTACTAGTTTATTTTCAACCAATTCTTAACAATGTTGACGTCATCATATTGTCTGAAACCTTTCAGTTTGCTAGTTCTGAGGAAATTAACCAAAACTTTGCAATTAAGGGCTTTCAAGCTTATTATAACGAATCAAAATACAACAAAAATGATGGCTTAATAATTTATGTTAGAGAGGAATACAAAGTCACATGTGAGATTGTACCGTTGAGTGAGATAAAACTTATAAGATGCTGTTTTTGTATAAAAGAAAAAGTTTTGCTATTTCGTCAACTTATAGACCACCAGCAACAGAAAAATTATTATTTTTAAATGACTTTATAGATAAAAAGGAAACAGAGCTATTTATCGGTGACATTAACATAGATATTTTAAATCTAAATGACCAAGATACAAACCGGTACTTAAACATTCTTGCGACCCAGGGTTTTTACTCTTGCATAAATAAACCAACAAGAGAAACGGAAACTTCAAAAACAGCATTAGATCATATATTCTTAAAAAATAAAAATCTTATAAAAAATATCAAACAAAAAAATTCCTTAAAATCAATTATACACAAAAACAGTATAAGTCATCATTACACAAACGATATTGTCAATTCAAAACCATAAAAAATACATACCAATACAAAAACAAACACAAAAAATTACAAAAATTAATTATAAACAATTAGAATCACAACTTAAAAATGAGTCATGGGAACACGTTTTGAGAGAGACAAATGTGGAGATGTCGTATAACTTATTTTTAACAAAATTCCTAAACTATGTCGAAAACAACTCTACCCACTCAATAATTACATTTAAAAACAAAAAAAAATGTCCTTGGATAACTCAGGGAATTATTAAATCCATTAAACATAGGGATTATCTAAAACAAAAATTATTAAAAAATTATACAGAACAATTAAACACCCAGTATAAAAAATATAGAAATTTTTTAACAAAATTAATTCATAAAACAAAACAACTATTTTATAAAAACAAAATTGCAACAATTATAAACAAATATGGGACACAGTAAACGCAATAACAAACAATAAAAAAAAGAACTCGCGTGAAATACCAGAGCTAATCTTAAACACAGGCAAAAAAATTTCAAACGTTAAAGAAAAGTGCGAGGTTTTTAATGATTTTTTTATAAAAGCAGGCAAACAAATTCAGCTAGAGATACCAATGTATGATCAAAGAAACGAATTTAGAGAAATCATTCAAAAAGATAGCATATTTTTAACCCCTGTATGCCAAAATGAAATTTCTAAACATATAATGATGTTTAAATAATGATTCGGCACTAGGAGAGGATGGAATTACATCACTCCTAATAAAAAATGTTAAACCATATATTTTAAAACCACTTGAACATGTAATTAACCTATCTTTTGAAAGCTCAAAAATACCATCGGCATGGAAAAAATCGACAGTAACTCCAATATACAAGTCAAAACTATAGACCGATTTCCCTTATAAATAATTTTGCGAAGATTTTTGAAAAATGTGTCAAACAAACAGTGGTAGGCTTCCGTGAGTCTAGAAATTACCTATATAAAAAACAATTTGGCTTTAGATCACAAAAAAGCACAGAAGACGCCGTATTTTGCTTAATTAATGACATAACACAAAACTTAAATAAAAATAAGAAAAATCTGGTTGTTTTTCTGGACTTAAGGAAAGCCTTTGACACGGTATGCCATAACAAACTAAAAGAACGATTATATAACATTGGAGTTAGAGGTATGGCATTAAACTTACTTACAGACTATTTGACAGATAGACTACAACGGACACAGATTAATGATACGTACAGCAGCTATCAAAATATGACCACGGGAATTCCGCAAGGTACAGTTTTGGGACCTATTCTGTTTCTCATTTATATAAATGAAATGTGTAAAATTTTAAAAAATTCAATTATATCGTTCGCTGATGATGGTGCGATCCTATTTATGGGAGACAGTTGAGAACAAGTATATAGAGAGGCAGAACAGGGTCTCAGAAGAGTACAAAAATGGTTAAATTGGAGTTACTTAAGTCTTAACTGCGAAAAGACGGTATTCATGGCATTTTCGGCAACATCGACCAATCAACCTTCTCAAAAATTTTTAAAAATTCATGACCAAAATTGTCAAAATATTAACTGTACGTGCATTGCTATAAATAAAACTGAAAAGACAAAATATTTAGGGATACTTATAGATCAATATTTAAAATGGGGGGAACACGCGAACATACTCTTAGAAAGATTACGAAAACTTTTTTATAAATGCTCACAAATAAAAAATATTTTAAATGAAAAAATGCTCAAAATTTTTTATAACTCTATTATTGAATCTATATTAAGATATAGCATAATCATATGGGGAAATTTATATTCTAACGCTTTAAACAATTTAGCTGTAACCCAAAATACAATTCTCAAAATTCTTTTAAAAAAAGATAGGTTTCATTCTACAGAAACAGTATATAATGGTCTTCAAATTTTTAATATAAGAAATTTATATGTATTCAATGTTCTTAAAAATATAACAAAACTGAAAAACAACGGCCTATGTCAATTTGTTCAGCACAGTCAAAACACTCGCGCAAAAGAAAATAGACAAATGCAAATTCCCAAACAGATTAATAATCTTACCCAACGGACACTTTCATACTATGGCCCAAAGTTTTTTAACGATTTGCCACAAGAAATATCACATCTTCTCGAAAAAAAGCAAATTTTTTGCAAAAAAGTGAAAGTATACATACTTCAAAACCCAAATAAATTCACTGTATTCCTGGAATAAGCTAAGAAACAAAATAATACAAACTACCAGATATCGCTCTATCACTCTCTTTTCCGGGCAGAATCATTCTTCACAATCATTCTTCACAAACATGTCAGACTGATTTAACTAGAGTAGTTTGAGCCTTCCACATACAAGTTGCTTGACAACTTAGGTGGAAGTCTCCGACCCTCATTTGGGATATGAGAATTTATGTTATTTAATTTTATACTATTCTTTATAAAAACTGTATTTATTCCCAATAGGTATTGTTAAATTGTTGCATTATAAGTAAATAAAATAAAAAATAAAAATTAAAAAAAAATAAATCTCATCAATTTGGTTTTCGAGACAAGCATTCCACGATAGATCAAGTACATAGAATTACTAATATAATAGAAAAAGCACTAGAACAGGGAAAAGTTTGTTCTGCAGTTTTTCTAGATGTAGCACAAGCATTTGACAAAGTGAAGGCCTTACTTTTAAACTAAAACGGTTTCTTCCAAAACAATATTCGGATATTTTGGAATCATACATATCTGATAGACATTTTAGAGTAAAACAGGAAGACTCATACTCAAATTTAAGAGAAATTCAAGCAGGCGTGCCCCAGGGTAGCGTACTAGGCCCTTATCTATACTTATTATTCACTAGCGATATCCCAAAGCCAGAAATTTGTCACTTAGCAACATTTGCAGATGATACTGGTTTATTGACGGTAGAAAAATCAGGATGCAGTCACCGAAGTTCACAGTTGGACCACAAAGTGGCGAATAAACTTAAATGAAACAAAATCAATTCATGTTGATTTTACAAACAAAAATATAAATCACATACAAATAACAATTAACAACACTCCCGTACCATATTCAAATCAGGCAAAATATCTCGGTATAACACTTGATGCCAAATTGCGCTGGAAAGCACATGAAAAAAAAAGAACTTGAGATAAGGTATAGAAAAATGAACTGGCTAATTGGAAGGAAGTCCAATTTAACAATTCATAATAAGTTACTGCTTTATAGACAAATAGTGAAACCAGTATGGACATATGGTATTCAACTATGGGGTTGTGCTAAAGAGAGTAACATTCTAGTTTTACAGAGATTTCAAAATAAAGTATTAAGAAACATTGTGAATGCACCTTGGTACGTTCGAAATAGTGACCTTCATCGAGATCTAAAAATCGAAACTGTAGCAATTCAGCTTCTAGACAATACTATGCTAGTTCGAAGACTAAAAAGAGTGAAGCCGTATGAGCTAGTAAACTAAGTGAATTATATAAAACAAAATAATGCTATAAACACAACACAATTGTGAGTTACAGACTAAACAAAGCGGGGAGAACTGTTGAGTGAACCCTAAGTTTAAATCTGACTTTTCTAGTAAATTAAGTTAAAACAAAATTGCTAATTAGTCTTACTGACTAGATTGTAATACAATAAACACAGTGTGTTTGACAAATAAAAAAAAAACTTGATTCCTGATACTTTCTGACTTAGGGACTGCTTTCTTTAAAACCCTTTTTGATTCTTGAATTACTTCCTCTTTTACAGTTTGGGTAAAATGTCCTCCCAATTGACCTTAAGTGAACTTGTTAACTATTAAATTAAAAAAATAAATAAAATAACTGAACAAATTATTTCTACCAACGTTCTTTTTTTAATAAATAGCACAATATCCCTATAACAACATAAATAGTCTGCTAACACATGGCTATATTTCAGCAGTAACTTACCAGTCCTAGTGTTTAAATAAATTCCAATCAGCAGCGAAACTATGAAGTATATGGTGCCGAATTCTAGCTTCACGAATATGGCGTATACAGTGGCCCAAAGAATAAAACTCAGCACGTAGTAGATGCAGTCATATAACGTCCAGGAACAGCTGTCATCTCTGCCAACATCATCCTCGGCAAAATCTGGATCTGGCTCTCTATCAAGCTTTGGCCGATGATGAGGATTTTTTTTTCCTAGCGTATCCTGCTCCCTTTCCGAGTCCTTTTCTGATAATAGAGGCTGATTAATTTCCTATGAAAATAAAAGTGTGCAAACTTAAGTCACTGAATTTCGAATTAGAAAGGAGTATTTTTATATTTATTACCAAAAACCGTTTTAACGAATCAACTTCATTGAGGACATTTTTATCAAAAACTTTTTATTGACTGACATTTTAATCGATTTTTTTTTATGGAATGGCTTTTAATCGAACACATTTTTATCAAATTACAGTTCTATCGAATTACATTTCTATTAAATTACATTTCTATTATTACCTTTTTTTCTCGAAAACATTTTTACCGAATCACAAAAAAACTCCAAACTACAAGGCATTTTGATCGAACACATTTTCATCAAATTACAGTTCTATCAAATTACATTTCTATCAAATTATATTTTTATTAAATTACCTTTTTTTCTCGAAAACGTTTTTTCCGAATCACAAAAAAACTCCAAACAACAAAATTGCCCTGTGCAGCCGAGTTGGACCAGGGGCCAAGAATAGATAATTTTTATCAAAAACTGTTTATGGAATGACATTCTTATCGATTTTTTTTTATCGAATGGCATTTTTATCGAATACATTTTTATCGAAACCTGTTATATCATTTTTATTAAATGTTATATACATTTTTATTAAATTATACTTTTATTAAATTACCTTTTTTTTCTCAAAAACGTTTTTACTGAATTACAAAATATCCAAACTACAAAATTGCCCTGTGCAGCCGAGTTGGACCAGAGGACAAGAATAGTTATCATTTTTATCAAAAACTATTTATTGAATGACATTCTTATCGATTTTTTTTATCGAATGGCATTTTTATCGAATACATTTTTATCGAAATCTGTTATATCATTTTTATTAAATGTTATATACATTTTTATTAAATTATACTTTTATTAAATTACCTTTTTTTCTCAAAAACGTTTTTACTGAATTACAAAATATCCAAACCACAAAATTGCAGCCGAGTTGGACCAGGGGACAAGAATAGTTAATAACCTGGTGACGTGGTTAAGTTGGTATATAAAAAATACTTACCTGACTAAATCAGGATAGTATTTTAGTATACTAACCTAACCAGGGCAGGTTTTGATAACTACCTAACCGTCAAGTATCAATTATCATCGGCGCTTGGCCCACCTCGCCTGGACAGGAAAAGTCGATTTGGTTTTGTTTTCAATACTCGCCCGGCCTTTTTTAACCACTGCAGCAATACACCGGAAAATAAAGTGTTGGATAAAACGGTGTTGGAAAAAAATGTACTTAGATAAAAATTTAATTTGATAAAAAAGTTGTCGATAAAAATGTCATTCGATGATATTGTTTTTGATACAAATTTCTTCGATAAAGTTGATTCCATAAGTGTTTTCGATAAATAAACCGCGACCTACAAAAACCTTGATATTTACACTTTTCTTACCAAAAGGAAAACCTATATGACTGAATGCGTATTCCTTTAACGGGACGCGGTTAAAATGTAAACTTGAAGGTTTTTGAGTGTATAGTTCATGAGATACACAAGTTCAAAATTCATCAGAAGGCCATTTTAGTGTGTTTTGCAATAAAAAAAACATACACCCCCTTACTTGAAAAAAATAGATTATGTTATAAAAACCCAGTTATGATGTCATTCGTGACAGTTTTTAACTTTATTATATGAAAATGTAGTTTTTCTGAAATTCGCTATTATTTTGACATGCTACAGAGAGATATGCAATCAAAATTTTTTAATTCATGTTTAAAGAATTAAAAAATAATTATAGATTTTGGTGGTCCCTTTTTTAATAGATATTAATTTTTGTGTCAAGTTTTCTGTAAAACAAAATCGACAAAATGTGATTTCACCTCTATCAAAAGAATTTCTGGGTTATAAATGATAATTGCCCAACTAAAATGACAACCGATCAGAAAACAAAAAAAAACTTGAAGAAATAACAAAATCCTGATTTTTTCATCAGATTGCACAATTTTTAAACCACATATAGCAAGTAAGACACTGTACAAGGTGGTCAAAATTCGATGTTTTTTGGGGGTTTTAGGTATTTCTAGCCGAGATACATAAAAACAAGTAGACGTCCCGATTTTCGAGACGTCTGCAAATATCCGAACAGGTTCTTGATAGACCTCGTAGTTTTTCAGCTACGAGGAGATTTTAAAAAGTCTGCATTAATGATTTTTTTTAATTAAAATATTTTTTATTAAAAAATCCATCTGTCAAAAAAGTTGGCAGTTTCCTAATGATATAACCCTTATTTTATTTGATTTTTCAAATCAGAGTAAAATTTTCTCTAAAAGGACATATCACACTAATTTTCAACTAGATTTTTTTAAATATTTTAAACCCGGTATAAAATAAAATAAACATTAAAAAAATACAAAGAATATAAAGGAGTCGGTCCATAAAGAAAGAAGGATTTGATTTTATGTAATATATCAAAAATTAAAAGTGATAGATAAAATAAAAGAAAGAAGCTATAAAAAACCGTGTTACGCCAAAATAGATATTAACGTTACTATGCCGGAAACGGGAACTTTACAGGTCGACCCAGGAAATTTACTGGTTTTGCAATTATCATCCAGAACTCCATTTTCATCCCTATTAGGGGTAGTTTTTGTGCTGGAAATACAAATAAAGAAATAAACTGTGATGGTACTTTTAGGAGTTGTTTTTGGCTCGAGGAAAAATTTCAGACGTCTAGCAATATGTCTTACGAATCTTGACATGATTTTTTGTGGTGCAATATATGTTTCAAACTTACACTTTTTAATTTCTATTAAAAATTTTCTGATTTTGCCAACCTTAAAATTTTGTTTATTTTTAGTTATTTATTTTATAAAGACAATATTGTTATACAATGTACAGCCAGACAGATTCCTGATTTTGGTAAAGTAGATTAATTTACAAACTCAAAAATAACTTTAGATCTCTTTGAGAGAATTATTATATTGGCTGTATAGAACATTTTAGTTCAAATTACCACAGCCACATTTAGTACTAACCAAAGAAGTCGAAGAAAAAATTTTCTTCCAAATTACGACTCGAAATGTTACCCTTTCGCTGGAAAGACCCATTTGTTTTTATGTTTGATTTATGCAGAGTGTTTGTTAATAAAGAAAGACTATTAAAAAAAATTGGAACAGTATGGAATAAGAGTAAGAGGGCTTTTATTTTTAAAGAATAATTTAACTGGAAGAAAAAAAACCTAAAATAGATAATATATGTTCAGAGAGTATAGTTAAGGGTGCCACAAGGTAGTGTTCTGGGATCGCTGCTATTCCTGATTCTAAGCCTACTAGACCTCTTCTATGAGGGACCAAAAAAAAAATTTTTTTTTCGTTATAACTTTTTAACTATACTGCACTTGACAGAGAACTGATCAGAGTTTTGACTAAATATATTTTTTTGTCCGCCATTTGAAAATCCAAGATGGCCGACGAAATTAAATTGTACCCTTCAAAGATGCTCGTTTATTCTTTATTATGCAAAGCTGCATTTTTGCCACGCACAAGGTACTACTACTACTATGTCGGTTTGGAACGTTTTTCTACGTTGTCCGACGCCTATTCTCCACCTCCTTCGATTCTGACAATCATCTTCTGTCAGAGTTTTTTGACTCATTGATCTTTGGATTGACTGTTGCCATTCTAGTTTAGGACGCCCTCTTTTTCTGCGCCCTATTGGTTGCCATTCTAGGACCTGCTTTGGTAATCTTTCGTCGTTCATCCGTTGTACATGGCCGTACCATATCAGTTGCCTTTTAGTGATGTCATCCGTTATGCTTCCCTCGATTCCCATTCTTTCTTTTATGATCTCATTTCTTATGTGTCTATTCTAGATATTCTCATTGATCTTCTTATTGCATCCATTTCGACACTTTCCATTTTTGATTTGTATTTTTCTGTTACGCGAAAAGTCTCTATTGCATACAACAGCGTGCTTTTCACCATTGTTTCATATATGTTAAATTTTACATTCTTTTTTATCTCTCTGCTCCATAAAATACTGACATCCAATAACCATTTTTGCTTTTACAATTCTTTTTTCCAATTCTTTACAGTCTGTTTCTGTCTTATCAAATGTGACACCCAAGTATACATACTCATTGCATGGAGATATTGTGTGTCCATTATCTAGTACTAACTCACTGGATTCGTTTCCAATACATAAGTACTGTGTCTTGTCCATGTTCACTGTTAATCCCCACTTTTGGTATTCTTCTGTTAACTTTCTCATCATATACTCCAGCAAAGTGTAGTGTGTATATGGTAAATCGGTCGTTCAGTTGTATTCCCATGCCGTGCACTTTACGTTTCCAGTTTTTAGAGCTACTGCGACATATATTTTAAAAAGAGTTGGACAGATACAACATCCCTGTCTTAAGCCTTTTGTTACCAGGAATTCTTTTGAAAGTCGATTTCCAATTTTATATTTAAAATTTTGACCCTTTGTATAGTTCTTTTATCGCTTTTATGTATGTATGATTGATATTAGTTTGCTCTGTCCATAGTTTTGGAACGGTATCATATGCTTTTTGTAGGTCCACAAAGGTAACATGAGTCTCTATAATTCTGGCGCTTCTTTTCTCAATTACTTGTTTAAGACAAAAAACATTATCACTACAAGATCTACCTGCACGAAACCCACTTTGCTCTTCTTCTTCTTGTTCATGAAAATCATTCTCTATTAGATCTCTAAGAATCTTACCGTACAATCTACTTAGAGTACTGGTTACTGAAATTCCTCTGTAATTGTTACAATCCAGCTTGTTTCCTTTTTTATGTATTGAGGATATGAATGCAAGTTTCCAATCATTAGGTACTGGATGTCCGTTTATGCATTGATTGATAATATATGTCAGATTTTAGAGTAGTTTCTCTGATCCATATTTGAGCATTTGAGCATATATTCCCCCAGGTCCGCTAGCTTTTCCGGATTTAAGCTTTTTAATATTATTCTTTATCATTTCTTTTTCGATGATTACTTCCTCTCCATGTACTTCTATGTCTCTCCTCAGAGAGGCTGCCAGATATTCGGATCTCGTCTCCTGCAGCAGTCCCTTGTAGTGTTCTGTCCATTGTTCTGGTTTGATTATCTGGATGTTTACTTTTTCTTTTGTTGGGTTTTTTACTGTAGAAATGAATTTCCCTACTTCAGAACTCTGCCTACCTCCTACGTGTGTATTTATGTCGTGGCACTTGCGCTCGAACATTTAATTTTTTTCTGTGCGTATCAAATTTCTTAGCTGTCTTCTGGTTTCCCTGTAGATTTCTAGGTCTCTTTGCTCTATAGAAACCGAGCCATTTCAAGTATGTGCGTTTGTTCTTTTTGACCATTTCCTGTATTTTGTCCGTCCACCACATCTTCCTGTTATTTCAATTATCTTGGTATCCAACAGCTTCATTGCTTGCTTCCTTCAAGCTTTTTATTATGTTTGTATATATCTCTTCAAATGAGCGATTTGTGTTTATTAATTTTTCATCTAATCGGTTCTGATACAATCTTTGAGTACTTTCGATTTCTAGACTTCTAAAGTTGTATTTTTAATTGTCTTCGATGCATTCTAGGTTTTCATTTTCTCTAATACTTTCGTCCTTATTTGTTTTTCCAAAAGGGAATAATATTTTTGCTTTTACCAGATGGTGGTCAGATCCACAGGTAACACCACGTGCTCGCACATCATACCACTTTAATTGCGAGTGTTGTCCACCTCTGGCATAATCAATGATTGATTTAAGATTTCTTGTTGGCTGAATCCAGGTATATCGATGAATATTCTTATGTTTAAAAAAACCATTATTTATTTTTAGGTTGTGGGTTTCACACAATTGCATCAGTCTTAAGCCATTATCATTTGTTACTTCCTCTCCAAATGGTCCTATCACTTTGCTCTGGGTTTGCCTACCAGTTCGGCTATTAAAATCGCCAAGCATAATTATTTCTCTGGTATTACCGATTTTTGAGATAGTATCAAGTTGGTCAAAGAACATTTGTTTTGTAGCTACTCTTTCGTCATCTGATGGTGCGTAGACTGCATCTTCATGTTCACTCGAAGTATGTTTTCACTAATGCAATCGTAGTCTGTAATTTTATTCTTTAGATTTTTCTTTATTAACAAGGATACCCCTCTGGCTACTCTTCTATCTTTTGGCACTCCAGTGAATATATGGATAAAATTACCGCACAAGGCACGAGTCAGCAAAATCGGTTCGGTGGTTCTGAAAAAATATATTTTTGTTTCAACCAATGTTTTGAACATTATACGATTGCCTTGCCAATGATGTCTGCACTTATTTCCTTATAAATTCATTACTACTGAACCGATTTTAAGGAAATAAAAAGCATCCTGGTGAGAATTGATTGCTTTTTAAATATCATGATCAAAATTTATCGCCATCTTAAAATTTAGGTTGGCGGACAGAATCATACTTGATTCTTCAAAATGGCATGTTTATTTTCTGAAAATGTTTCAGTTTTTTTCAATCTTTTTTTCTCCCGCTTAACAAGGTACAAATTAATAAAATCGGTTAAGTGGTTCTCACAAAATCTGGTTTTGTTTTTTTACAAATTATACGATTGCATTGCCAATCCTGTGTGCATTTAGTTCTTTATAAATTAATTTGTGTGTGTAAAGGGGTGAATTTCGGGTGAAAATTATATTTCTTCGATTATTTTAGTGGACTGTATACTATAGGCAACTTTCCCAAATATTGTAGTTACAGTCCGAGCGCCATACAAAATAAGCGCATATAATATAGCGCAAATAAGAAAAATGGCACCTACCTGGATCTGACAGTGCAGGAATCTTCGACGGTGTTTTCCAGCTAGCGAGCCCGCTTCTTCTTGCTTCTTTACCGTTCTACGTAAAAGCTAGGTTGTTGTTCACTGAATAGTTGTATAATTAGAATTTTATGTTGAGTTTTAATAGAAATATTGAAGTTTTTGTTACGGAAATTTTTACACATGGACTTGCTTCAAACCCGGCAACGAGATCAGTCTGTGTCTAATGCGCATGTCACTGCCACGCGCATTGTAGCTTGGTGCCAAAATTTTGAATTTATATGGCATTGGCTTTTAATTAAAAGACGGAAAATAATTTAGAAAAAGGGTAATAAAGTTGCGTATACATTTTCCGCCCACTACAACGAAAGTTTGAACTTAATAAAAATAAATAAAAGAATTCTTAGCTTCACTATAAGTGAACAAAAAAAAAATAATAAAAGAAAATGTTTCGATTCTTTGTATTCCCAAAGAATGAAAATTCCCAAAATTATTTGAGGACGATTACATGACACGAAAGTGCGCTTAAATTAAGAAACGATTGGCAACGGGCACAATTTAACGATGGGTCGTTTGAAAAACCCATTTTTTGTTTTGACCGTTACAACTCTAACGTGGGCGTCAGGGCCAGGATGCATTTCAACAATTCGTCCAACTGACCAATGAATCGGCAATTGATTTTCATCTTTAATAATGACTAAAGTATTTAATTCAATTTTTGAAGTCGGATCGGTCCACTTAGATCGCTGTTGAAGCGTGTTTAAATATTCTAGCCTCCACCGCTTCCAGAAGTCAGCATTTAATCTTTGTATATATTGCCATGTAGATAAAGCGTTCATTTTTAAATGCGACAAGTCCGGATCAGGAAGTGAGTTCAATGGTTCCAGGGTTAGGAAATGCCCTGGAGTTAAGGGTGCTAAATCGTTAGGGTCATTGCTCTGTACCCACATGGGTCTGCTATTTACTAATTACTCTATTTGAGTGAGTAGAGTGTAAAGCTCCTCAAAGCTTAATATTTGAGAATCTATGACTCGGATGAGGTGAGCTTTAATCGATTTTACGCCAGCTTCGGCTAAAGATGAGGTTCTGCTGGGACATTAAAGAACCAGATTTTTAAATGTTGGGTAGCTTGCTTAGAAAGCTCTTTATAAGCTCCCTTAAAATTTGTTGCTGAATCCGAATATACGCTATTACAAGATCCACGGCGAGAGACAAAGCGTCTAAAAGCTGCTATGAAAGCTTCCGACGTTAAGTCTGATACAAGCTCTATGTGGATTGCTCGTGAAACTACGCACACTATGATAAGAATATATGCTTTCTGAGTTTTCATGCCTCGATGACGTGGACCTACAGCAATTTTCAGTGGGCCCGCGTAATCAATACAAACATAAGAAAAGCACTTAACTTGAGAAGTGCGAAAGCTAGGCATGTCTCCCATATAGGGAACGAAAGCTTTAGGATTGACACGAAAGCATCGGATACAATTCAAAATAATTTTTTGTATAACCCTACGGGCTGAAAGAATCCAAAATCTTTGGCGTAGTAAATATAAAACAGTAGTTAAACCTGGATGAAAGTAAGTTTTGTGAATGCTTATCACGATAAGTTCGGTGAGCTTACTATCTCTTGGCAACAAGAGGGGATGTTTTACATCATAGGAAAGAGTAATTGAATTTCTTAATCGTCCGCCCACTCTGACAAAACCCTGCGTATCAAGGAATGGAGCGAGCTTTCGATAAGGTTTAGGTAAAAGCTCGTTTTTCTCTAGTTGAGAAATTATATCTGAAAAATAAAGATTTTGAACGTATTTTACAAGGACCAGTAGTCCTTCTTGTAGTTCAAATGTAGTAAGAAAATCTGTTCGTTTTGTATTTTTGTGTTTTAAATTGTAGAAATAACGACGCCAAATAGCTATCAAACGTTGAAGTTTGCTAAGGGATGAAAAGTTTTTTAGAAAATCACCTAATATATCAGTTTTGATAATTGTGGCGAAAAATTTTATTTTATTCTTCTCTTGCAAAATATCTGATTGATTTAATGCGATTTCAGAAAGTGTTTGTAAACTCCAGTCTGAACGAGGGGAATATATCCAGAGAGGACCTGTGTAAAATAAGGGATGATCTACCAAAGTTTCAGGATATAATCCACGACTGGCACAGTCGGCTGGATTTTCTGCTGAAGGGATGTAGTAGAATGGCACATTGGGGATGGTTTCCTGTATGTGACTCACCCTGTTTGCTACAAAGGTTCGCGACCTGTGCGGATAATCAGAAATCCAGGCTAAAACAACTTGAGAATCAGAAAAAGATAGTATTTCGTCTATTACAATTAAATGAGAATAGATTTCTAGTACGAAGTTTAGTAGATCTGCAAGAAAAGTAGCTCCGAGAAGCTCTAGTCCAGGAATATACACGGTTTTCAAGGGCGCAACCTTTCCCTTTGCAATTACGAGAAAAGATTTAATTTGGTCAGACGTTTCGATGCGCAAGTAGACTGCGCCTACGTAACCGCGCTGAGAAGGTTAAGATTTGGCAACGTTGAATTTGAGTTGAAAATATATATCTCGGAAAAGATAGTTTTGATATACTAGGAAGTTCAGATTGAAACTTACTTTTTTTTTATTTAGTCGGTTTAGAACGTTTTTCTACGTTGTCCGACGCCTATTCTCCACCTCCCTCGATCCTGACAATCATCCTCCGTCAGATTTTTTTGACTCATTGATCTTTGGATTGACTGTTGCCATTCTAGTTTAGGTCGCCCTCTTTTTCTGCGCCCTATTGGTTGCCATTCTAGGACCTGCTTTGGTAATCTTTCGTCGTTCATTCGTTGTACATGGCCGTACCATATCAGTTGTCTTTTAGTTATGTCATCCGTTATGCTCCCTTCGATTCCCATTCTTTCTTTTATGATCTCATTTCTTATGTGATCTGTTCTAGATATTCTCATTGATCTTCTTATTGCATCCATTTCGACACTTTCCATTTTTGTTTTGTATTTTGCTGTTACGCGACAAGTCTCTATTCCATACAACAGCGTGCTTTTCACCATTGTTTCATATATGTTAAATTTTACATTCTTTTTTATCTCTCTGCTCCATAAAATACTGTTAAGACATCCAATAACCTTTTTTGCTTTTTCTATTCTTTTTTCCAGTTATCCAGTCAGTTCCTGTCTTATCAAATGTGACACCCAAGTATACATACTCATTGCATGGAGATATTACTTGTCCATTGTCTAGTTCTAACTCACTGGATTCGTTTCCAATACATAAGTACTCTGTCTTGTCCACGTTCACTATTAATCCCCACTTTTGGTATTCTTCCATTAACTTCCTCATCATATACTCCATGTCCTCTTTATCATTAGCTACAATTACTTGGTCGTCAGCAAACTGTAGTGTGTATATGGTAAATCGGTCGTTAAGTTGTATTCCCATGCCGTGCACTTTCCGTTTCCAGTTTTTTAGAGCTACTGCGATATATATTTTTAAAAGAGTTGGAGAAATACAACATCCCTGTCTTAAGCCTTTTGTTACCAGGAATTCTTTTGAAAGTCGATTTCCAATTTTAATTTTAGACTTTGACCCTTTGTAGAGTTCTTTTATCGCTTTTATGTATGTATGATATTAGTCTGCTCTAGCACTGTCCATAGTTTTTCTACTGGAACGGTATCATATGCTATTTGTAGGTCCACAAAGGTAACATGAGTCTCTATATTTCTGGCGCTCCTATTCTCAATTACTTGTTTAAGACAAAAAACATTATCACTACAAGATCTGCCTGCACGAAACCCACTTTGCTCTTCTTCTTCTTGTTCATGAAAATCCTTCTCTATTAGATCTCTAAGAATCCTACCGTACAATCTACTGAGAGTACTAGTTACTGAAATTCCTCTGTAATTGTTGCAATCTAGCTTGTTTCCTTTTTTATGTATTGAGGATATGAATGCAATTTTCCAATCATCAGGTACTGGATGTCCGTTTATGCATTGATTGATAATATATGTGAGATTTTCGATTAGTTTCTCTGATCCAATTTGAGCATTTCAGCATATATTCCTCCAGGTCCGCTAGCTTTTCCGGATTTAAGCTTTTTAATACTATTTTTTATCATTTCTTTTTCGATGATTACTTCCTCTCCGTGTACTTCTATGTCTCTCCTCGGAGAGGCTGCCAGATATTCGGGTCTCGTTTCCTGCAGCAGTCCCTTGTGGTGTTCTGTCCATTGTTCTGGATGTTTACTTTTTCTTTTGTTGGGTTTTTTACTGTAGAAATGAATTTCCATACTTCAGAACTCTGCCTACCTCCTACGTGTGTATTGATATCTTGGCATTTGCGCTCGAACAGTTCATTTTTTTTTGTGCGTATCAAATTTCTCAGCTGTCTTTTGGTTTCCCTGTAGATTTCTAGGTCTCTTTGTTCTTTAGTACTGAGCCATTTCAAGTATGTGCGTTTTTTCTCTTTGACCATTTCCTGTATTTTTTCCGTCCACCACATCTTCCTGCTATTTCTATTATCTTGGTATCCAACAGCTTCGATGCTTGCTTCCTTCAAGCTTTTTATTATGTTTGTATATATCTCTTCAAATGAGTGTTCTGTGTTTATTAATTTTTTATCTAATCGGTTCTGATACAATCTTTGAGTACTTTCGACTTCTAAAGTTGTATTCTAGGTTTCCATTTTCTTCAATACTTTCGTCCTTATGTGTTTTTCTGAAAGGGAATAATATTTTTGCTTTTACCAGATGGTCGTCAGATCCACAGGTAATACCACGAAGTGCTCGCACATCATACCACTTTAATTGCGAGTGTTGTCCACCTATTGTCAATGATTGATTTAAGATTTCTTGTTGGCTGAATCCAGCTATATCGATGAATATCCTTATGCCTAAAAAAACCATTATTTATTTTTAGGTTGTGGGTTTCACACAATTGCATCAGTCTCAAGCCATTATCATTTGTTACTTCTTCTCCAAATGGTCCTATCACTTTGCTCTGGGTTTGTCTACCAGTTCGGCTATTAAAATCGCCAAGCATAATTATTTCTCTGGTATTACCGATTTTGGCGATAGTCTCATCAAGTTGGTCAAAGAACAGTTGTTTTGTAGCTACTTTTTCGTCATCTGATGGTGCGTAGACTGCTATTATGCTTATATTATGACCAAGCATCTTCATGTTCACTCGAAGTATGTTTTCACTAATGCAATCGTAGTCGGTAATCTTATTTTTTAGGTTTTTCTTTATTAATAAGGATACCCCTCTGGCTGCTCTTCTTTCTCTTGGGACTCCAGTGAATATATGGACGAAATTGCCGACACTATTCGTACCTGTTCCTTTCTTTTTTGTCTCTGTAAGTGCAATGATATCGATCTTACAATTCTGCACTTCGGTTGCAATAAGGTCCAACTTTTGATTCACTCCCTGTACGTTCCATGTAGCTATATTCATAGTCCTTTGTCTTTGCTTTTTTCGTCTTTGAGAATTTTCATCTATTGCTCCGAGGCTTTGTTTAGGCTTTTTGGTAATTGCTTTGTTTTACAAGTATTAGAGAACCAGTCTAATGCCTCAACCCCCTACTTGGAGGGCCAGGATTTTTAATCAAGGTTTTTCTCCTCTAGCCTTTGACGAGCCAACGCCATACTGTAAGACAACAGCTGTATTTTATACTATCCCTAAAAGAAAGGGTTGCCACCTACGCTATGATCACCGTACCGAGGTCCATTCTCTCCGCCTTTCATTTCGATGCGGTCTTCTCCCGTAACCCTGGGAAAGGGACCCTAGACAGGTGCTAACTCTCCGGGTCGGAGAGTACCTGGAATTTACGGAGGGCAGGGGTCGATTCATTTCCCCTGATAGACATCTGACGAGGTCTACCCGTACCTGTACCCGTCTAACTGACTCCAGTTTTTTAAGATATGTGGTGGGAGTTCTGAGTCCCAATCAATTTTTTCTTTTCACAAATCTTGCATGAATGCGAGTAAAGTAACCGGAGTTAAATAACCACACGGGTCGTAAATTTTTGCAATTGTCGAAAGAATTTTTCGTTTTGTCAAAGGGCTATCATCAGGATTGTAATTATATGAAAAGCTATCGGAAGAAGGACTCCATTGCAATCCCAAGACCTTGATATTTGTAGGTTGCTCTTTATCAAGAGATACAGGGACTTGACATTCTGCAGGAGACAAAGACGAGAGTAACCTGGGGTCATTACTGGCCCACTTGCGAAGTTCGAACCCTCCGGATTTTAGCAATGAAATAAGTTCTTTTTGTAGCGCCTGCGCAGATGCTAAATCGGAATTTCCGGTGCAGACGTCATGGATAACTTGAGCAGCTTTAGGATATTTTGTTTTTTCTTGAGATGCTAATTCTTGTAAGGTCCTTATGGCTAGATAGGGGTTAGACGTAAGTCCAAAGCTCACCGTATTAACCCGATATTCCTGCAGAGGTTCATTGGGGTAAAAGCGCCACAATAGTCTCTGGTAGTCTCTGTGTTCTGGTGATAAGCTTATTTGTAAGAACATTTTTTGCACATCACTAAGCATTGCAAGTTTGTAAAAACGGAAACGAAGTAGAATTGTAGTGATATCACTATGAAGTTTAGGACCAGGCAAAAGGGTGTCCTTTAAGCGATAACCCTTACTGCCTTTAGCCGAGCCGTTAAAAACCACCGTGTGGTTGTACTGGTTGGTTTAAGAACTCCGTGATGCGGAAGATAAGATAATTTCATTGGTTTCGGTTCAGTGCTTGGAATTAGACTTATATGTCCATTTTTTAGGTATTTCAGCATGAAATCCGAGTATAGCGAGTAAAGTTCAGGTTTTTTAAGAAGTCTTGTTTCTAAAGATAAGAAGCAGCGATATGCTACTGAAAAAGTATCACCTAAGTCAGGCTCGGAATGTCGAAGTGGTCGAGCTACCATGAAACGGCCTGTGGATTCCTTTGGCCTTTTTTCTTCAGGAGATAAAAATATCTTTTGTGGAATAGATTCCAGTTCCCACAATTTTCTCTTCGAGGATTCTAGGGAGTTTTCGAAAGTAGTAAAGTAGTTTTTGAGTTTTCGAAAACTTTGAGAAAATGATAAATTTTGCTCTGCTTTTCCTAGAAGGACCCATCCGAATTCGGTTTCTAAAGCTATGGGTTGTCCAGGACACCCAGAAACTCGACCAGACTTTATAATTTGCGCGTAGATTTCGGCGCCTAGAAGTAGATCGATAGATGCAGGTTTATAGAATTCTGGATCACCCAATGGTAAATTGGAGATATGGTGCCAATTTCTAGGATCAAGTGAAATACTTGGCAAAGTAGAACAAAGTTTTTGCACAACAAAGCCACTAAAAGAAAAGGTAGAATGCACTTTTCCTAAAGGTTTGATAATGCAGTTTGTAATGCCTTTTGTAACCGAAGATGATTGATTTACCCCCATGATAGGGATGGAAAATTATTTTCTTGATAGACCCAACCTGTTTAGATAGGTTTCACTGATAAAGCAAGCTTCACTAGCGGAGCCTAGTACTGCTCTTACAATCTGATAGTTTCCTCTTGCATCTAGGATTTCCACTTTCGTGGTAGATAGCAAAACAATAGTTTGGTTGGGTTGGCTGATTGATCTTGCATGATCGCATGAGAGTTGTAAGTTGAATTATTTGAATTTTGAATTTGTTTATTTTGCTCATAGTTTGGATTACGTAAGTAATAATTGTCGTTTAATTGTATAGGTTGCGAATTTGAATTGTTGATTGTGGGCAACAAGGTGCCACTTGGCTGTTGCATAGAAGGTTTAATATGTGAAATATATGCAGCAGTTTGCAAATTGGTTGATTGTGTAGAGTTTGGACGATTGGTGACGTCAGAAACCAAAATATGGTGGCGCAAGCCACACCCCTTGCAATTGTAAGGTGATAAGCAATCTTTCAGTAAAAAATGATTTGTCCTTAAACAGTTAGGGCAAACGTTATTGTGTTTTAGATATGAAATACGATCTGCTTGCGTTTTTTGTAAGAAAATCGCACATTCAGAAAGAGGGTGTACCGAAAGGTTACACAATCTGCATTGTTTTTGATTAAAATGGTTTAATTTTGCATAGAATTTTTTGTAGTATTTTGTTGATAATTATTTCTTGTTTGCGGAAGCGTATTTATCATGAAAGAATTTTTGTAGGTATTGTTTTGTGTATTTTGAATCCTAGAACCACTGAATCCAGATCCTGAAGGTTTCGAAAATTTATTGAAATTTGAGTTAGGATTTATCGGAACGTACTGAACCGATTCTAATGCTTTACATTGTCTTTCCAAAAAGGTAAATAAATCATTGTAACTAGGAATCTCCTTATCTGCAAATCTAACCTCAAAAGCTGACCTAGTAGGCATATCAATTTTTGACAATATATTAAACAAAGGAAAATCCCACGTTTGGGTGTCAAAATTTAAAGCATTGAGTGCCTGCAGATTTTCACTAAAAGCATCTAGAACATGTCTTAAGTCTTTTGAGTTTTGATTAGTTTTTATGGCAGAAACTTGTGTTACTGAATTCCAATAAGTTGTAGCTAAAAGGCGTATATTTTGATATCTTTTTACTAAGATCTGGAAAGCGATAGAATAATTGCTGTCTGTAACAGGCAATGATTTGATTAAATTTAACCACTGTTTTTTTTTCACCCTGTAGCAAAGTTAATAAATAACGAAACTTTGTGGCAGAAATCGTTGTGACATTATGACACATGGATAAAAAAAGATCGTAAAACTCAGGCCATTTTGTTATTTCACCGTTAAAGGGTTGAATAGTCATTTTAAGCTGATCAGAAAGCGGATTTTGAGGAGGAGGTTCTACTGACGGAGCGTAGGGAGTCAAAGAAGTTTTTAGAGTTGGAAACAAGTCATAGTAAATCTCCTTTGCTGAAAAATAATAGCTATCACAACTTTGTCTTACTGCATCCTCACTAGTGAACTCCTCATCCGTCTCTATGAGCCCAATGAGGTCGTTATGCAAGGATTTAAAATCTGAATACTGTTCTTCCAAAGTTTCAAACTGTATTTTAAATAAAGAAGTTTTTGAAACATCGGTTTTTGCTTTTTGTGCTGCCATATAAATTTCTGTTATTCTTGTTATTACCGTTTTTCTTTGCTTGTTTAGGGTTTTTTTGTTTTATCAGCCATTGTAAATGTTTAAAATGCCGACTTTTGGTTTTTAGTGTAATAAATTAAGAAAATTTGCTAAATAAATACCTGATAAAATTGTAAATAATAAATCCAAAAAACAAGGCAATTTTTTGTTTTTTGATTCATTAATCACTTGAACGCACCGTTTTTATGAACCACTCTGTATACACCGTATGTATTGAAATGCGCTAATATTCTTTTAGTCACGAAAACGCGAGCCGAAAAGATATCGTTTTAATTGATTTTTATTTACTTGCATATGTATTTTCGAATAAATCGCATTTTTATACTAAAGAAATGCGAGCAATAGCTATTAAAATTTTGAAAACAACAACAACCTTAAAAGTGAAATTCGGAGATCGCGTCGGTGGCAGGGAAACGTACCGAAATGAAGGTGGGGTATAATTGGTTACTACATGCCTCCCCAGTTATGGCGACTGGTAACAAAGAATCGAAAGATTTCTTAATATTTGGAGAATGGAAAATTACTGATCCAACTGCCCTATTTGGCTCGATAGGATCAAAAATGTGTGTCAAGGGGTGAATTTCGGGTGAAAATTATATTTCTTCGATTATATTAGTGAACTGTATACTATAGGCAACTTTCCCAAATATTGTAGTTACAGTCCGAGCGCCAGTCCGAGCGCCATACAAAATCGCAAATAAGAAAAATGGCACCTACCTGGGTCTGACAGTGAAGGAATCTTCGACGGTGTTTTCCAGCTAGCGGGCCCGCTTCTTCTTGCTTCTTTACCGTTCCACGTAAAAGCTAGGTTGTTGTTCACTGAATAGTTGTATAATTAGAATTTTATGTTGAGTTTTAAAAGAAATATTGAAGTTTTTGTTACGAAAATTTTTACACATGGACTTGCTTCAAACCCGGCAACGAGATGAGTCTGTGTCTAATGCGCATGTCACTGCCACGCGCATTGTAGCTTGGTGCCAAAATTTTGAATTTGTATGGTATTAGCTTTTAATTAAAAGACGGAAAATAATTTAGAAAAAGGGTAATAACACAAACAGCATGGCGCAAACTGATTGATCTTTAATCAATCAGTTTGCGCCATGCTGTTTGCACCATGATGTTCAGTTCAGTAATAATGAATTTATAAAGAAATGAATGCAGACAGGATTGGCAATGCAATAGTATAATTTGTAAAACAATGGTTAAAACATAATCAGATTTTGTGAGAACCACTTCAGCGATTTTATTAATTTGTACCTCTTTATGCTGAAGAAAAGTATTGTTTTTCTATAAATAAAAAAAACTAAAACATTTTCGCAAAATAAGAATAAACACGCCATTTTAAAGAATCAAGTATGATTCTGTATGACATCTTAAATTCTAAGATGGCGGAAAATTTCGATAACAATCTTCAATTCTCACCACGATTTTTTTTAATACACTAAAATCGGTTTAGTAATAACGAATTTATAAGGAAATGAATACAGACAGGATTGGCAATGCAGTCGTAGAATCAGTAAAAGTACTGATTTTCTATAATTTAAAAAAAACTAAAACATTTTCGGAAAATAAGAATAAACACATTTTGAAGAATCCAGTATGATTCTGTATTTTGATTAGGATTTTTGAAAAGCAATCAATTATCACCAGGATTTTTGTGCAAATGTTTATAACTATTTACCGGGTCACATATAAAGCTAATCTAAAAAAGTTTAAAAAAGAACTGAGATCTTATCTAATAAATAAAACTTTTTATTCAGTTAAAGATTTTGTTCACCCTAAGGGTGGCTAAATGTCTGCAAGTATTTTTATTTTTTGTGAATTTATACCTACTTAATTTTAAAATTTTTAGTTTAAGGTAAATTATTAAATTATCTAAAACTTTATAATAAGTACTAAGTATTTTCTACTTTATGACAATGTCAACATTTCTTGTGAAATCATTTTTGGCAATAAAGAATTGTATTGTATGTTTTTCATTTCATTAAAATCGGTTCAGTAGTAATGCATTTATCAGGAAATAAATGCAGACATGATTGACAAGGCAATCATATAATATGCAAAACAATGGTTGAAACAAAAATATTTTATTTGAGAGCCACTAAACCGATGTTGCTAACTGGTACCTTGTTGTGCATGGCAAGAATGCAGGTTTTTTACTATTTTAAAAAAATAATTAAAACATGTTTCCAACAGAGGAATAAACAAGCATCTTTGAAGGGTACATTTAAATTTCGTCCGCCATCTTGTAAATTGAGACGGCGCACAAAAAGATATATTTAGTCAAAACTCTGATTTATTCTCTATCAAGTGCAGTTTGTCCCATTAAAATTGATTGTATAGTTTAAGAGTTATAATGAAAAAAAATTGTCCTGTTTTTTTTGTCTACCATTGAACTTAATAATGATGGCCAGATTATCACTAACGCTGGTGAGCTTTGTGAATTATTTAACAAGAATTTTTGTGAACTTCCTACTATACGCAAAAATCAAAAAAACAATGTAGAACCCCCTACTGGAATTGAAAAATTATTTAAAATTGAGCCAGTTGATACATACGAGGTTTTAAATATCATAAAAAACATGCACTAAACAATCTGCAGGTATTAATGAAGTGCCTTGTAACATATTAAAATACTCTGCCAATATATGGGCCCCTAAGCTCACACTAGGTACTATAGTTATAACTAAAACCTGAAATATATTTTATTCAACTCCAGACTAAATTACCTTTTGTTTGATACCACACAAGCCATGTTTGGACTTAAACTCAAATTTTTGAAATCTACCCCCTACCCTTAAAAAAAAACAAAAACTAAAATGTATTTTGTTAAACTCCCGACTCAATTACCTTTCGTTTAATATCACACACGCCATATTTTCACTTAAACTCTAATTTTTAAAATATACCCCCACCCTTTGTTTTTAAATAAATTAAAATGTATTTTATTTAACTGCAGACTCAATTACCTTTCGTTTGATATCACACACGCCATATTTTCACATAAACTCTAATTTTTGAAATCTACCCCCACCCTTTTATTTGGTTTGTGTTCGGTGGATTTTGTTCATTTTTAAATGGGACCATCTCGACCCAGCCTAGGTACCAAATTTCATTAAAATCGGCCAAGCGGTTTTTGAGTTATGCGTGTTGGTCGTTACAGACAGACATACAGACAGACAGACAGACAGACAGACAGACAGACAGACAGACAGACAGACAGACAGACAGACAGACAGACAGACAGACAGACAGACAGACAGACAGACAGACAGACAGACAGACAGACAGACAGACAGACAGACAGACAGACAGACAGACAGACAGACAGACAGACAGACAGACAGACAGACAGACAGACAGACAGACAGACAGACAGACAGACAGACAGACAGACAGACAGACAGACAGACAGACAGACAGACAGACAGACAGACAGACAGACAGACAGACAGACAGACAGACAGACAGACAGACAGACAGACAGACAGACAGACAGACAGACAGACAGACAGACAGACAGACAGACGGCGCAACAAAAAAGTTTCAAAATCATCTGAAACGCAAAGATATATAAAATTTTTTGAAATCGGAGCAACTTTTTTTTTCTCGAAAAAATTAGGATCACCATAGCTCACACTACTATAGTATAGTATATGTATGAGCTAAAAAGTGTCTCATGAAATTTGTCTTCCACTATGTATCTTAATAAACCAATCTTTTCAAGAAGGGCTCTTTCCCAGAATACTTAAAAGAACTAGGGTAATACCAATACAACCCTTGCAAAAATACGCACCCTTAAGCATCCACAATATGCTGATTTCTAGCACGCCTAATTTAAAATAAATTTTTAAGTTCAACCAATTTTCTTTAAAAAAAGCTTTCTTTCAAAAAAATTCAGCGCCGTATGTATTATGGGTGAAGCTCCAGTGGCGTCCGCAAACTGGGAATCTTTTAAAAAATCATTTTTATTAAATGTTTGTTGCAATTTTCGTAAAAACTAAGCATTTTAGGAGAAAAAATTATTAGAAATATTGTTAAGAAGATAAAAAAAAATTTTAAACGATGTACAGTATAGTAGGGTTAAAATTACAGAAAACGATACAGTGACTTCCTTAAATTGAGGTTATTTACAGAAATCTTCAAAAATCTAGTTAAATTATAAGTTTTTATTTATTAAGTTGTACAGCGTTAAAAAGATAATTTTATTGCCTACTACCTAGCATAAACCGTTTTTGCACAAAGTACTTTATGTTAAAGAAAACTGATTAAGAACTTATGAATAAAACACATTATTAACGATTTCTGTAAATAACCCCTATTTATGGACGGCACTGTAGCGTTAGTAGTAAACTAAATTTTATAAAGTTATACAGAAAAGAAATTTTATTCTCTTAAAAAACTGTTGTGTAAGTTTTTCATATAGATCTTGGGTTTTCAGAAAATTTTAAAAAAAACCTATAATACAAAATATTTCTTCGTAATTATTAAAAGGCACTTTTGTTTACAAAAGCTTCTGAATTTTTGACATAAGGTTGTTATACATCATTTAAAAGAAAATTTATTTTCTATAACATAGCCTAAATTATTTTTTTTCTCAAGAAGCTTTATTTTTTTTTAAATGTATTAAAACTTTTAATTAAAATAGATTTTTGTTGATTTCTAACCTAACCCCCATTTAAGAAAGCCACTGTGCCGTTAGTAATAAATTTAATCCTACTAAGTCATACATCGTTGAAAAGGAAATTTAGTCGTCTTAATAAAGTATTTTAAAAGTAATTTCCTAGAAAGCATAGTTTTTGCAAAAATTGCAAAAAAAAATAAAAAACAAGTTTTTTTTGTGATTTTTGAAACTGATCCATGTTAAGGGACTACATTTAAATGTTAGCCATTATCTTTAGCAAATTTTGTTATACATCATCGGAAAAA
Organism: Aspidapion aeneum; assembly: GCA_963576565.1. Lineage (NCBI taxonomy): Eukaryota > Metazoa > Arthropoda > Insecta > Coleoptera > Brentidae > Aspidapion > Aspidapion aeneum. Next base: position 91,065,768 of record OY755038.1, read on the forward strand.
AAATTTTTGTTTTAAAGGGTGTAAAACTTTTTTCCTGAAGTGTTTTTTTTTAAACAAATTGGATAAAAAACCTAAAAATTCAGTAGATTTTCGACGATTTCTGTAAATCACACATCTACAGATGCCACTGGGCCGCTAGGAATATAATTATTTCTACTAAGTTATACATTATTGAAAAGGAAATTTTATCCTCTTAATAAAGTCTTTAATACATTATTTTTTCAAACGCTAAGTTTCTACAAAAATTGCAAAAAACTTATAATATTTGTTGTGATTTTTAAAAATGTTCCCAGTTTACGGACGCCACTGAAGAATTTACTAAAAGTGAATCAGCTGTTATAATCAAATGAGACGATTTTGTCCTACAGCCACAAGATTTTGGTTCGGCGGAATATTACTTTTAAAAAATAACCAATTATTTTATATGAATAGCTTTATAAAAATGTGCTTTTATGCAAAATTACGTATTTTCTTTATCTCAGACCACAGAAGCTTTTTACAATCTGGATTGCACCGAGTGATACATAGTTAAAATGGAAATTTCATTGCCTACAAAAAAGTATACCATCCTTTTTTTCGCAAAAAGCTTGGTTTCTAAGCAAATCAGTTAAATTTAAAAATTTTACTGTATCTCTTTTGCATAAAATGTGTAAGAATCTAGCATATTAGGTATGCTTCAAGGTACGTATCTTTGCAACCGTAGTATCTAGGTAGTTCGCAGATAAGGTCTTTCAATGGGCTTTATATTACCTCTCCACAGATTTTCTAAAAAATATGTACTTTTTGAGTAAAAGGCTATTAAAGGAAAAAATAATCAAAAATCCAAGATGGCATGGCGGCGCCATTTGGCCATGTTCCTAAAGGAAAGGGGGTCGGGGCCTTTATTATATTTAATGGGATCCCAACAGCTTTTGATTACGCCCAGTTGGATTTATATTGTTTCTAACAATTTTTTTTTTAATCCCAGAGTGGCATCAACCGGATCTTTAAAGATGAGTTCTTGGGCTATAAGAATCAGCAATACAATTTTATATATACCTCAAATGCAGGTCCTTTGAAAATCTTCCTGACTAATTCATGTACCGTGTTTAATATAACGACATTTTAATTTTTGTTTAACCCTACAGTTTACGCTTTAATAGCAAAAAAGCTAATAAAAATGCCGACCTTTTTTATAGAAAATTTTGTGATCAACATTTTTGTTATCTATGTTTTTTCCTACATACATAAGTCTTAATTTAAGAGATTCTAAACTTGTTTGTGTATAATAAGTAAAGTTTTGTAATACTTTGAGACACAGTTCAAGTTACCTGCAATATATTCTTAAGTTTAATACTACTTTGATGTACATTTTTCAATAGATTTAAATACTTTGAAATACATTTAAATACTTTTAAATACATTTAAATACTTTTAAATACTTAAATACATTTAAATACACTTAAATACCTTTAAATACTCCAAAATACAATTAAATACCTTTAAATTCCAAAATAAATATAAGTATTTATATTAAATACTTAAATAGGTGTACAAATTTTTTTGAGTGTCCCACCCCTCGGTCCCACCCCTCGGATTAAACATACTGCAGTGCAGTATTGGGAGGGCCCTAACTTTTTCCTGCCTAAAATTTCAAGAAAATTTGAAATTTTGGTAGTGATTCTAAGGTTTGAGGGGGGCTGACCCTTGCTCCCTCCCACATATGTCACTGCTTATTGGCCAAACATGTTTTCCTTTAACTACTGTGTGTGTCTGGTTTGATCAAAAACCAGACATCTTGCAAACTGAGCAACCAAACCAATTAATGAGAAAATTATTAGGTACATATGTCACTGCTTATTGGCCAAATATGTTCTCCTGTAACTACTGTGTGTCTGATTTGGTCAAACATCTCACAAACCTAGCAACCAAACCAATTAATGAGAAAATTATTAGGTAGTTTATAGTTTACCACCTCATTTTGACAGAGACTATTGACCTCTTTCAATTTTCTTATGCATTTGAATGAATAAGACATACTCAACATTTGACAATACCCATCAATCAATGTCAAGTTTATAAATAAGGAGTAACCCCTGATTTAAACTGTGCAGTGTTTGGCCTTGCCATTCTCACAACAACTTATCTTTCCCCATTAGAGATTTGTAGTCCGCCAAATATGTCATACTTAAATAGTTTCTCCTTTTATTAAAAGGTTAAAAGCTCCATTTTTAACAAAAAAACCTGTGAAAAAAAATTGAGGTTATGAGAGAGCCTATAAATCATTGCCTCAGATGTGAATGGTCTGTCTAACCCACAAATAAGTCGTTTTTTTAGTTGCTACTGTAGACTTATTTAAAAATGTTTAAATGTTATGGAACTCAATGAATCTAATCCCAGAAAATGTATTTTAAATAATTTCTTCACAAAATGTTCATATCCATATTACTCAAAAGTAACGGGAAGCGGGAAAATGATGACAGAATGGAATTTAACAAAGAAGAATTAGAAAGTTGCCTGAGCGAGAAAAAAAGAGACACAGCCCCCGGCATGGATTTCATCACATATTCAATGATTTTTCACCTACCCCGAATAGCTCTGCTAGCTCTGGTTGTCATCTTTAATAAAATTAGGAATGGGAGCTCTATCCCGCTTAAATGGAGACAACAGATCATCTTAGCGTTTCCCAAACCCAATAAAAATCATGAAGACCCAGAGAATTATCGACCAATTGGCTTGGGATCCTGTATAGTTAAAATATTGGAGAAGAAATAATAATAAGAATAATAATAAGAAATAAAATAGACTGGTTCCTTGAAAACAAGGGATTTTTCCCAAAACTTCAAATGGGCTTCCGAAAAGGAATGGGAATTAACAATAATATTGCTTTCTTAACCTCATATATTCAATCGGCCTTCAGCCAAAATGAAACTGTGATAGGAGTTTTTCTAGATATCAAGGGAGCATATGATAGTGTCAGGGTGGAAGTGTTATACAATCTGCTAGTGGATTTTTCAGGGATCCCCCTTGCACCCAATCCTTTTTAACATCTACATTAAAAAAGTCTTTGACATTATACCAAACAATGTGCAAATTATGGGATATGCAGAGGATCTGGTTTTGTTTTGCAGGCATTAGACATTATCAATGAGTTTTTACAGACACACAATCTCTCTCTCTCTCTCTGAACATAAGTGCGAGGCCATATGGTTTAAAAAAACCAGAACAAACTTAACACCACCAAACATTCTTATTGGAGGAAAAATTATTAATTATAAAAACCAGGTCAAATCAATCTAAAGTGGGATGTACACATAAATAAGATGATCATAAGAGCAAAAAAACGAACCAATTTGCTGAAGGCCTTCTGCGGGACATGGTGGGGGTCTGACCCAAAAACCTTAAGAATGGCCTTTAATGGACTGGTCCGGTCGCACCTGGACTTCGGCTCCATTTTTCTGGGACCAACCTCAGTAAAAAATTTAAAGAAATTGGATGTTATCTATCATCAAGGCTTACGCCTTATTACAGGGTGTATGAAGTCAACACCAATCCAGGCACTTTATGGAGAAACGGCAACTACTGATCTGGATACTAGAAGAAAAATTCTGGCCCAGAAACTCCTAATCAAGACAGCATGTGTGGTCAACAATCCCTTAAAAAAGATTCTTGAAAAATACAAAAACACGGTTTTAAATAAAAACATAGACCCATCAAAAACAACATTACTCCTGAGAACATACTTAGAAATTGAAAAACGCATAAATAGCCAGAAGACAGCTAAGAAATTTGATACGCACAGAAAAAAATGAAATGTTCGAGCGCAAGTGCCACGACATACGTAGGAGGTAGGCAGAGTTCTGAAGTATGGAAATTCATTTCTACAGTAAAAAACCCAACAAAAGAAAAAGTAAACATCCAGATAATCAAACCAGAACAATGGACAGAACACTACAAGGGACTGCTGCAGGAGACGAGACCCGAATATCTGGCAGCCTCTCCGGGAAGAGACATAGAAGTACATGGAGAGGAAGTAATCATCGAAAAAGAAATGATAAAGAATAATATTAAAAAGCTTAAATCCGGAAAAGCTAGCGGACCTGGGGGAATATATGCTGAAATGCTCAAATATGGATCAGAGAAACTACTCGAAAATCTCACATATATTATTAACCAATGCATAAACGGACATCCAGTACCTAATGATTGGAAAATTGCATTCATATCCTCAATACATAAAAAAGGAAACAAGCTGGATTGCAACAATTACAGAGGAATTTCAGTAACCAGTACTCTAAGTAGATTGTATGGTAGGATTCTTAGAGATCTAATAGAGAATGATTTTCATGAACAAGAAGAAGAAGAGCAAAGTGGGTTTTGCGCAGGCAGATCTTGTAGTGATAATGTTTTTTGTCTTAAACAAGTAATTGAGAAAAGGAGCGCCAGAAAACTCATGTTACCTTTGTGGACCTACAAAAAGCATATGATACCGTTCCAGTAGAAAAATTATGAACAGTGTTAGAGCAAACTAATATCAATCATACATACATAAAAGCGATAAAAGAACTATACAAAGGGTCAAAATCTAAAATTAAAATTGGAAATCGACTTTCAAAAGAATTCCTGGTAACAAAAGGCTTAAGACAGGGATGGTGTATCTCTCCAACTCTTTTTAAAATATATATCGCAGTAGCTCTAAAAAACTGGAAACGTAAAGTGCACGGCATGGGAATACAACTTAACGACCGATTTACCATATACACACTACAGTTTGCTGACGACCAAGTAATTGTGGCTAATGATAAAGAAGACATGGAGTATATGATGAGAAAGTTAACAGAAGAATACCAAAAGTGGGGTTTAACAGTGAACGTGGACAAGACACAGTACTTATGTATTGGAAACGAATCCAGTGAGTTAGTACTAGAAAATGGACAAACAATATCTACATGCAATGAGTATGTATACTTGGGTGTTACATTTGATAAGACAGGTACAGACTGTAAAGAATTGGAAAAAAGAATAGTAAAAGCAAAAAAAGCTATTGGATGTCTTAACAGTATTTTATGGAGCAGAGAGATAAAAAAGAATGTAAAATTTAACATATATGAAACAATGGTCAAAAGCACGCTGTTGTATGGAATAGAGACTTGTCGCGTAACAGAAAAATACAAAACAAAAATGGAAAGTGTCGAAATGGATGCAATAAGAAGATCAATGAGAATATCTAGAAGAGATCACATAAGAAATGAGATCATAAAAGAAAGAATGGGAATCGAAGGGAGCATAACGGATGACATCACTAACAGACAACTGATATGGTACGGCCATATACAACGGATGAACGACGAAAGATTACCAAAGCAGGTCCTAGAATGGCAACCAATAGGGCGCAGAAAAAGAGGGCGTCCTAAACTAGAATAGCAACAGTCAATCCAAAGATCAACGAGTCAAAAAAATATGACAGAGCATGATTGTCAGGATCGAAGGAGGTGGAGAATAGGCGTCGGACAACGTAGAAAAACGTTCTAAACCGACATAGTAGTAGTATAAATAGCCTTAGAAAAGATAGGGTTTTCCCATGCTACAAGGAAGAATATGAAATCCAGCAACAAAAAGCGAATGTTTTGGACCTCAACATAAGCAAAAATATAATGACAGGAAATAAAGAGTTCTTGGAGAAATCAGAAAAATATCGGGGAACACACTGCTTTGTTTACACAGATGCTTCAAAAGTGGGACAGAAGGTGGGGTTTGGAGTTCACATACCAGAGATCAGGTTCAACTTTTCAGGGAGATTGCCAGACAACACAAACATATGCAATGCAGAGATGTGTGCGATCAACGAGGGTCTGAGATTCTGTCTACAGAAGGATATTAGTAATATCTTGTTGTGCACAGATTCTAAAAGTGCAGTGGAAAAACTTAAAAGAAGAATAGAATAGATGCCAAACAAGATTTTATAACTTTAAATACCAAAATCTCGCTAACGCTGATGAATCAGAATGCTCAGGTCTTGGTTGCATGGGTGACAGGACATGTGGGAGTTCTGGGGAATGAGGAGGCTGATAAGCTTGCCAACATAGTTTTAAATATCCCAAAACAATTAAGTTATAGAATTGAAGACATTCAACATATAACAAAAGAAAAAACAATTAACCACTTCAAGAGAAAATGGTAAGAACTAAAAGAAAAAAACTCCTGGTATCGACACCTCCAGATGAGATTTCCGACACAACCGTGGTATGAAAAAATCAACTTTATAAATAGGAAAAATATTACAACCATAATAAGAATGCGAACGGGACACTGCTTGACTTCACAACACCTGAATAGAATTAACATTATAGAGTCGCCCCTCTGTGAGTGTGGAGGGGTGGAAAACCTGGAACACATATTTTTTGAGTGCCCAATTAACAAACTGCCAAATTTTGACATATACAGAGCCCTGGCGGGGACCATGGGGGGCCCGATATCCATGAAATCAGTTTTGAGTAACATAACCAACCAAAAAAGTAAGATCATAATGAAGTTTTTAAATGATAATTCTATAAAACTGTAACTTGGGAGACCTATCTTTACTTCTCTTTCGCCATATCATAAAACCAGAAAGTCTAAGTCTACAAGGCCACTTGCCCATAATAGGGAGCAATGCTTCTAAACCTAAAATTCATAGAGTAAAAAAAAACATTATATATAAATAAAATAAAAAAAATATATTTATATTTAAAAAATATGTATATATATATATATATATATATATATATATATATGGATAACTAAAAATATATATATATATATATATATATATATATATATATATATGTCTTAACATAAATAATTAATTGGAAAAAAAAAAAATAAATGATGGAATTTTAGAGAAAATAAAAAGAAGGAAAAAAAAATAGTTTAGACTAATTGTTTGTTTTAACATGTTGTGATGTCTTTGTATGATAGAGTAGAATGAAAGGGGTGTGAGTGTGCCATAAAAAGGAAAAAAAAAGTCATAGTAGTGGGGGAAAGTAAAGAATAAAGAACTTGGGAGCATCAAAGAAACGGAAGAAGCAAGAATCAGAAGGTGAAGAAAGAATATAGAAGAGCGAAGAGGAGAGAAGGCGAGCAGAAAAGACAAAATTCTACAGAGATAAACAAAGAAATTAAAAAAAAAACCTGAGACATTGTTTTAAGATCTACATAGACAAAAAGATAATCCAATTTTAAGAAGAATAATCTGACCGAAGAGAAACAGAGAAAGAGACAAGAAACCCGGGTCTTAAGTGGTACATAACCAGACAACCTTAAGGCCCACGGCTTTGTAACTGGCTAACTGTCCAAGAAGGATAAAGCCAATACTTCTGGAAACGAATGAACGAATATTTTTAACAAAAAAACCTGTGAAAAAAAATTGAGGTTATGAGAGAGCCTATAAATCATTGGCTCAGATGTGAATGGTCTGTCTAACCCACAAAATAGTCGTTTTTTTAGTTGCTACTGTAGACTTATTTAAAAATATTTAAATTTTATGGAACTTAATGAATCTAATCCCAGAAAATTTATTTTAAATAATTTCTACACAAAATGTTCATATCCATGTTCAAAAGTAGCGTTTTGTGGGTTCGAATCTTTCACCACAGAAGGTAACTCTTCTGTGCTTTCACACCAAGTAGGATGAAATGCAATCATTGCAATCTACAAACTTTGAACTGTCAAAGGCGAAAGGCACTTTATCTCAGGGGTAAATGTTCGGCTGCCCGAAATTAAAACAAAGTAACTGACATTTTTGGAAAAATCGAGTTTTTTGTAAATTTATATAATTGTAATCTTACACTCATTTTAGTATAAGAATTTTCTAAATCGTTTCAGAAATACCAAAGTTATAATATAATTTAGACCATGTTACCCCATTTACTTTGCTTTTTCAAAACTTTATATTAATTTTTCTCGGTTTTGATAAATCTGCAGTTACTTTGTTTTAATGTCGGGCAGCGGGCAGCCGTGTTCACGTGAACGACGTACGGTGGTCAGCTTGTCGGTTCTGAACGATCAAAATTATTTTATGGTTTTAATTTTGACAAATTGATGACTAGCGTTTAAAAAATGTGATTTTAATATACTGTGCATTCTGGAGATGGTACAGTCGCCTCCAAAAATAATGTTGCATATCGTTTTTTCCTCTTAAGCAAAAAATTTGAAAAATTGATCCTTTAAGTGTGTGTACGTAACTAGCTTATAGCTTTTCTTATTTAACATAGCTTTTTTATAAAAATTTAACTAAATTTATTAATCTTGCTATACTATATATCAATTTTTTACCATGCACTGATATTCTTTATCGAAGTCTTTATTCACACTATTTTTACATACATAGTTTAAAACTGATTGATTTTTATCCTGTGAAACTGGTGTTTTGTGCCAGATTTTAAATCATAGCTAATACAGAGGCAAGAAGCGGCAGCTGAATGTAGCACCTATACAACCCTTGATAAATGATTGAAATAATAAACTCACAAACGCAATTGATACATAATGATCCAGAATTTTTTAGTCCAATATATATAATACATATTTGAAAAATTATAATAAATCAATACACAACTTTTATCTAATTTTTTTAATAAGCAAATTGAAACTTTGCAAATGGTTTAATAGTAAAAATTAAAGATACTAACCCATCTTTTAAATATACATAAAGAAATCACCATATAATCTCTGGTTTACCAACTTGGAGCACTTTTGAAAATCTCCTTTCCATGCGGAATAAGTGTGGGTCATTATGCAGGCTATCAAACAGCCTATGACTTGTCATTGTTACAAGTGACAAAGAGTTAGTTGATCGATTTTCTGCATTGGCGTCTACTAATAAGGTAATTGGGCACTTTCCCACATAGCACATTCATGTGTTTAACACATAAAAAAGGGGTGAGAAAAAAAAAACGTTGATTTTAAAAGCTGCTAGAAAAAAACGTTTATTTCATATATGAAAACAAGCTTAATAGGTCATTCATTAACGTTATAAAAGATAACATTGCTAAAAACTATGTTTTAATAACACCATTATCAAATTAAAACAGCAATGTTTTTACGTTAGTTTTAAGTGATTTTTATCAACGTTAAAATCACATTAGATTCACGCCTTTTCTACACGAATTTTAAAACGCGACTTGCATAGCTTTTCCACCCAATATTTTTGAGATTTTACAGCAGCAGCACCACCTATTGTCAGGATTTTTCACTGACGAAATCTATCAGGCAGTGCTATGGCTTCTAAACTCCAAAAGCCTGTTAAGGAACTGATCCCTGATCCATGATCACGACGCATCTGTTATTAACCTGATAAAGATACATTAATATTCTATGAAAGTGTTTACTGTTAAAAAGTCTTGTTTAGCTTTTAAAAAAAACATAATGTATATAGATAGATATATAGATATTTTGTCATGCCTTGAGCGCCATATTTAAAATTGTCTTGAAGTGTTGTAGTCTTAAACTAGGGAACTTTTATAACTTCCTTTTGCGTCTCTTTTAAGTTAAAAAAATGTTATTAAAAAAATGTGACCAAAAAAGTCACAGAAAGTTAGTAGGTTTGGGAAGTCTTAATCCAGTGGCGTTTTAGAACATGTTGTGAAGGACTTTTCAAGTGTGAATTTGGTACATGAAAATAACAAGGGTAGAAAACACGTTATATACACAGCACCAGAAACTTCAGCATAAAGTACATTTTTATAGCTTGATTTCTCCCTGTTTTTAAGTTATCTTTAAGCATGTAGCTTTAACAAAATAAATATTACATGTCATGAGGTTGTTTTCAAGTAAAAAAAAACTTTGTTATTTTTGTTCACATTAATTTAATGTTGATGTGATTTTTGTGCTATGTGGGTTGTTAAGACTTATACCCTGTTTCCACCAATGCATGCCCACCCCGATTCAAAAAACGCATCAGCTGACACTGCATTTAAAACCGGTGCAGATCCATGGGCCATCATGTGATGTGTTTTTGAATCGGGGTGGGCATGCATTGGTGGAAACAGGGTATTAGTGGTTATGATAGAAAATAGTTCGATATTGAGGTTTCGATCGTCTAAATTAGACAAGCTGACGTCCGTGCGACGTGGGTACAATATAAATCAGCCTTTACCGCTTTTCTAGGTACTGGCTCCCTTTTTCCACCAAAAAGTGATGCAAAAACCTTTTTCACTTCTGTTTTATATTTGTTATATTGAGCCTCTTTTTCTTTTTGTTCTCTGTATTTAGCGAGCTTTTCTTCTACTTCGGAAGCAGACATATTTTTATTGTTTAAAGTAAAAAAGCTTTGCTTTTACAACTTTGATGGTTGGTTGTTTATTTACAAAAGTAAGGTTAAATCACAGTTTAAAATTAAGGCCCACTTTCTCACCTGTCACTTGAATATACAACTAAGTTCACAGTAAGCTAAGTAAAAACTTATCTTTTTGTAACATTTAAGTGGAATCTTTACACCATTGCATGCCACCCCGATTCAAAAAACGCATCAGGCAGTGTTGCCAACCCTACGGATTTATCTGTAGATCTACGGATTTTGGATTTCGATCTCCGATATCCGATTTTGGATCCAAATCTACAGATTTTTGGCAATTTTACTAAAAAACGATTAACATCGAAACACAACGGCGGCCGCACCTCATTCCTCCTTATCAGTCCTCAGTAGGGACCAATTGCAATAGTGCCAGGCACAAATTGTGCCGGGCACTATATTGACAGTTTCTCATTATAAGAACAGCTGTGTCCTTTTAAAATTAGGCCTTTGTGTATTATACGAGCCGGATTTAATAGTGACGCCACTATTTAATGGAAAATAAACGACGGGATTCATAAATTCGACTTTGGTATGTCAATTTTGAAAACTGTCAGTTTGTAATGCGAAACTGTTAATATAGTACGTGCCCGGCACAATTTGTGCCTGGCACTATTGCAATAGGTCCCTATTATCTTTACTTTTTTTTCTACATTTTGAACATTTTGTAAAAAGGTTTTGCTTGGATCAGAGACCTTATTTTTCTAGAGATCTACCGGACAGTCGTTGCAACATTATTTAGAACGAATTGTATTACTTCGCGCGTTGTTTGATGGGGAGTCAAACAACGCTTCGCGCCACGAAAGGTAAACTATGTTTTACGTTATGTATGTTGCACTAGAAAATATTAGTGTTTGTACGTACCTTAACTAAATAAAAAAGGTTAAAAAAGTACGTACTTTTTATTTCTTCTAATTATAACGGTTTATCCGTTTAAAAAATTGGCGACACTGCAAAAAAGTTTATTTGGATCCGTTGGAACGGAATTCCGAACCAAAAAAGTTATGCACTCCTGTCACTGTCAAAAAAAGGAAAAAATCAGGCTCCGGCGACATTCAAAACAGCGGTCTTATTTGAGTGACATTTAAAATAGCGACATATTAAAACAGCGACATTTAAAACAGCGACATGTTAAAACAGCGACATATCAAAAGGGCGACAGATTAAAAGAGCGACATATTAAAACAGCGATATTTAAAATAGCGACATTTAAAAGAGCGACATATCAAAACAGCGATATTCAAAAGAGCGACATTAAAAAAGCATCTTAAAAAATAGCAACAGTTCGACTAAGGGGTCTCTTTCCTAACATATTTTTTCCTGACTTCTTTTCCGGGATCCTAGAGGGTGTGAACCGAACCGAACCGAATCGAATAGAACCGAACCGAACCAAACCGAACCGAACCTAACCGATCGAACCGAACCGAACCGAACCCAACCAAACCGAACGAACCAAACCGAACCAAACCGAACCGAACGAAATCGAACCGAACCGAATCGAACCGAACCGAACCGAACCAAACCAAACCAAACCAAACCGAACCGAACCGAACCGAACCGAACATTTAGCCCTCGTGGTATAGAATCGGTTTGTTATTTTGCGAAGACCTTTCCATTTTAACGTTGATTAAAAGTGACTGGCTGTGGCTCAATTTGACGATTTTTGATGTTGTCTTAGTGTGTCGTTGTTACAATAAGCTTTACTGAAATACCGGGTGTGGCAAGTCATAAGACGTTTTTTTTTAAGTGTTGCTTAATATTGATTTTTGAATTGTCGCTCTTTTAAATGTCGCTATTTTGTTATGTCGCTTTTTTGAATGTCGCTGTTTTGAATTGTCGCTGTTTTGAATGTCGCCGTTTTGATATGTCGCTCTTTTGAAAGTCGCTGTTTTGATATGTCGCTGTTTTTATTAGATGTCGCTCTTTTGAATATCGCTGTTTTGATACGTCGCCCTTTTGAATGTCGCCGTTTTGATATGTCGCTTTTTTGAATATCGCTGTTTTAAATGTCGCCGTTTTAAATAACGCTCTTTTGAACCGGTGCCAAAAAATCAAACCAATATAAACTTTTTAATTGTAATAAAAAAGCACATTTTTTGTTGCTAGTCTTCTTTTAACCTACGGATTTCTACAGATTTTTCGCGTTCAAGCTACGGATTTTCGCTTTCCAATAGTTGGCAACACATGGTGATTCTGCATTTAAAACCGGTGAAAATCCATGGGCCATCGCGTTATGCGTTTTTTGAACCGGGGTGGGCACCAAGGACTGTACACAGATGTACAATCCTTGGGGTGGGCTTCAGATTGAAACGTCGGGCTAGACGTCTTGCCGAGCGAATGACGTCATGGGTAAATCGCCGGACGTCTTGCCTTTGTGAACGGTATGAATGTAATAAACATAACCTTAAAATATATTTTTTTTAAAATTATTGATTAATTTGATCAGATTAAAAAATTTGTTACAGTTTATTTAGTAGAGTTAACATAAACACAAATACGTGTTTTTTTTTGAAAAATGGAAATAGACAGTCTTTTGGAGTACCCGACTTTTGGTGTCGGACAGAGTTTTATCAAGTCAAAGGTGCACGTGAGCCGAACAACCAACTGAAAATAGCCAGCAAATATCACTGGGTTTTTATCACTGGCTTGGGCAAAACAATTGAAGCAGAAAACATCCTTAGTTTTCTAGGCACAAAGAACTTTCCAAAAGAACAATTGGTTTGTGAAAAAATGCACACAAAACGCCAGAATGTTAGCTCATTTAAGTTAGGTGTGCCGAAAAATATGAAGGATAGTATCATGGATCCAAATCTCTGGCCAAGTGGAATTTCCGTGAACCATTTTTTGAACATTCAGCGCCTGAAAAATGTACCTTCTCACCCAAGAGGGGGCGAGGACCCAGGGGTTTAGAACATAGGGCAGAGAGTGTGTGAACATTGGTTGCTACCAAATGAATTTCAGCAAATAAAGTTGAATGGCTTTAGAGCTGTAGTGGATTTTAGTAGATCCATAAAAACACGGGGAGGCGTTGGTATTTACTTAAAGGAGTCATTTGAACATAAAGATCTAAACTTATCAAAATTATCAGTAGAGCAGCACTGTGAGATAACTGGTATTTACGTGAAAACAATAAATAAACAAATTATAACAGTCTATAGGTCTCCCTCAGGTGACTTGGAGACATTTTTTGAAACTTTGTCAACAGTGTTTGATAAAATTGATCTTTCAATTCAAACACTTTTTATTGGAGACTTCAATACTCATTTTGAGTTACCTTTCAGCAAGGAGGTGAATTATTTGAACTTTTTTCTAAACTCCTATGATTTTCATCCAATAATAAATTTTTCCACAAGAAATAATGCTTGTATAGACAATATTTTCATTAATTTTGCAGAAAAAAGCCTTATCACTACATGTTTAATGCTGCCAGTTATTTTTCTATATTGTTTTATTTTGAATTTTTTGGAAAACCTAACCTTAAAGTTTGTTTTAATATTTTTGGGCTTTCTGCAAAAACCTTCAAAAAAGAAAGTCCTGTTTGGGAAAAATTCCGATCAGGTGATAATTTCTCTCTTTGTTGAAAGTTATTTTCTTTTTGACCACCTGATCATTTTGGTAAAATCATGCGCGTTTTTTTGCTCACGCTGGGAGTTTGAAGCGCCACCCTGTGTGTGACAGAGGAATGAAGAAATCACTTCCGACAAAAAAACTGTAAGAAGTCACACGTGTTTTTGGGTTGAACACCGAAATTCCAGTCACAAGAAAGGGCCGCGGCCGCCAGTGAAATTTTGGGACTGCTACAGAATTACAGAAGGTAAGCTTCTAGCGTGTTGCCGATTTTTTCCTTTGTTTTTTAGTTTAATAGACTCTGTTTTCCCAGGCGGGGCGAATTTAACTTTGGGGTTATTTTTTTGGGATATCTCTAGTTTTTCTCCCCTTCAGGGCTCAGATGTCTATTTGGTCCTTCAGACCCTTATGTTTTGAAAAAGCTCTTTGGATTTTACAGTTTTTTTTTGTTAAAAAATTGGTAATTTTTTAGTTTTTTGCAGCAACCACATTTTATCGTTTTTTTTTGCCAGATTCGGACATTGTTGTTTTTGTACCGGTTTTTTTTTAGAGTCCGCATTTTGAAGGTTGGTTGCCATGACTTTGGTTTATGACCTCGTGCGGCGATAAAAAAAACCCCCGTTCGACATTTGGGAGCGGCCCGGGCCCCCGTTTTTTTCTTGCTGGCTGACGTTTCATTGACGTTTGTGTGTTCTAACCTCACAACTTTACGTGTTGCTTTGTTTACCTCCGAGGTTAGAAAATTGTTGATTATTCGTCGGGTTTCGAATTTGTTTGTGTGAAGTCCGTCGAAATTTACCTTCATTTTTTGCTTTCGTTAAGCGCGAGATTAGTGCCGCGTTGTTTAGCGAACCGTACCGGTGTGTTGATAGCCAATTTGTCGCGAAAAAACCTACCTTTTTGTATCTGATAAAAAGCGCCTTATAATGTCTGATCCAAGAAGTTTAAAACAAAAACAAAAAAGTGTTTTTAATAAATTAAAAACAACTTATAATAGAGCCGTCGAAGGGCAATGCAGAGAAGGCAAAAAAGTTAAAACCCAGATGGGAAGATGTGCCTTCTCTGGTAAGTCAATTCGATGCATTTCATTTTGAAATTATACGCTTGGATAGTAGTGATCAAATACAAGAAAGTCAGGAAACTTTAGTGCAGGAATTTGATGAAATGAAATACTCAATTAGATCGATTTGTCGTGAGCTCTATCCAGAGGATTACCAAGATGCCTCACAGACAATTTTGAACCATTCCTTGGTAAATGTGGACAGGGGTCTTGAAATTAAAAGAATAAAGGTACCCCATTTTAACGGTAATCTTAAAAAATTACCCACCTTTTTTGATATGTTTAAGTCACTTGTTCATGATAAAGCTGACATGAGTGAAATAGCTAAATTTCAAGCCTTAAATACCGCTCTGGTGGGAGAGGCCGCATCTGTAATTAGGAACATACCGCTAACCTCAGATAATTATCGAGTAGTCTTCGATGCAATGATTAGACGCTTACATAATAAAAGACTTTTGGTAACAAATTATTGGACGTCTATTTGTCAAGCCCCTTCTGCAAAATCGAGCAACCCTCATGATTTAAGGTTATTGTTGTCCACTTTCCGGGAAAATGTGGAAGCATTGTCAAACTATGATGATGTAGACCTTTTAGATTTTGCTAAAATGCTTCTTCTTTTGCAAAAGGTTGATACCCCATTGAAAACTCAGTTTGAGATTGAGTATAGTGATAAGGAAATCCCGTCCTATAAAGATTTGTTTAAATTCTTAGAGAAAAATTGTCGGGCTTTGGAAAATAGTTCTCTTTTGAATAAGCCGAAGGAGGTCTCACCTCCTCTACCCCCTAGGAAGGGTGGCAAACCACCCTATCCTGTGTTATTGACTGGAACAGGCCAGTCTGGTAATAAAGATTGTGTTTATTGCCAGCAACAGCCCTACCATCCCCTTGTAAATTGTACCAGATTTCTGGAATTAGAAGTAGGTCAACGCCATCAATTTGTTAAGCGTGAACGATTGTGTTTTAACTGCTTTGGCAAACATGGTGTATCTCAATGCCCTATAAATGCCACGTGTCGTCAGTGCCAGGGTCTTCACCATTCCCTGTTGCACTTTGTGAAAAGCTCTCCGAGCCCCCAAGTTGATCGTCCAGGGGAGACCCCCCGTATACTTAATAGTGAAGGTGCCCAACAGGCATTGTGTACCGCTACACCCAGTAGCAACCATTTTGAACTTCGTAAGAGGAGACCTGTGCTTTTTGCAACTGCCGAAGTTTTAGTTGTAGATGCCAACAAGAAGTATGTGTCTTGTCGGGCAATTTTAGATTCCGCTAGTGAAGCGTCCTTTGTAACCATCTCTTTGGCTGAGAGGTTAGGACTTAAAGTAGCTCCGAATAGAACTCCTATTGAAGGAATAAATGGCATGATTTCTAGTACATCAGATGGCAATGTAACATTGCAAATAGGCTCCTCCAAGTTTCCTGATAGTTTGTTTTCCTGTGATGCCATACTTATTCCTAAAATTTGTGGAACCATACCTGTGACAGTTGTAGAATAGGATTCTATTCAGTGGCCGTACCTAAAAAATTTAGATTTTGCTGATCCTAATTTTGGACAACCTAGTAGTCTAGACCTTTTAATTGGTGTTGATTTGTTTGGTCAGATGCTTGTGCCTGGCTTTAAAAAAGGAGAAAATGGAGGACCTTGTGCCATTAATTCAATATTTGGTTGGATACTCCTTGGTGGTATTGAGGGTCCTCGTAAAACTCAAAACCCCATTAGTTTGTTGACCTCAGTGTCTTCCCCTATAGAATCTCGATTGGATAGTACCTTACAAAGGTTTTGGGAACTAGAATCGACCCCTCAAAAAATCCCTCTTTCATCTGATGAGGACTTGTGTGAAAAAATATTTGCTACCACTCATTCAAGAACTGAGTCCGACAGATATGTTGTTCGCTTGCCTTTCAGAGAGCCTCGACAAGAACTTGGTAACTCTAAAGGTCAAGCATTGCATAGATTCAATATGATGGAAAACCGATTGTTGAAAAATCCTGCTTTGTATAGTGCGTACAAAGACTTTGTTCAGGATTACCTAGACCAGGGGCATATGAAATTGGACAATTCTAGCCCTGACTTCCATTCATATTTTATTCCACACCATCCAGTTGTGAAGGCAGATGGTGACTTGTCAAAAATTCGAATTGTTTTTGATGCATCTGCCAAGACCTCAAATAGTCGTAGCTTAAATTCTATTTTATTGGTAGGACCTAAACTCCAAAGAGATATTGCTTACTTTTCGCCTTTAAAGTGTTGTATATTCTAGTGACATACGTCAAATGTTTAGGCAGATTGATATGCATCAGGCTGATGTGTGTTATCAAAAGATATTGTGGCGGTTCGACCCAACCGAGCCCATACCTAGCTATTCGTACTCTTCACCAGCTCGTTAAAGATCATGGCAGGGGCTTTCCACTAGCGAGCAAGGTGTTGATGCATACTACTTATGTGGACGATGCCAGCGGATTAGCTAATTCTGTAGCTGAAGCTTTAGAAAGCCAGAAACAGCTAATTGCGTTGTTAAAATTGGATTGTTTTGAACTTCGTAAGTGGACTAGCAACACTCCTGAGATATTAGAATCGGTTCCAGCTAGTCATCAGCAACCAATTTCCTTTGATGATGAATCTGCTGGTTTAAAAATCCTTGGACTAAAGTGGTGTCCAAAATTGGATTCGTTTTGTTATGATGTGATGCCCATGGAAAGACCTTGTACCAAGAGAAACATTCTTTCTGAGATTGCAAGGATATATGATCCACTCGGGTTCCTAGCCCCAGTTGTTTTGGTTGCTAAATGTTTAATGCAACGTTTGTGGGTCCAGGGTCTTTCATGGGATGAAACCCCTCCAGTGATATTGTTGCACAGTGGCAACTCTATGTATCGCAACTACCATTATTATCTTCGATATCAATACCTCGTTATGTTGTGAAGCAAAATGCTGTCACTACTGAATTGCATGGCTTTTGTGACGCCTCAATGTGTGCATATGGTGGTGCAGTATATATTCGACAAATGGAGTTGGATGGAAATATTTCTATCTCCCTTTTGTGTGGAAAAAGTAGGGTGTGCCCTTTGAAAAGTATTTCTATTCCACGCTTAGAATTGTGTGCTGCTGTATTGTTGGCAGAGCTATTGGAGTTTGTTGGCAATTATCTTGATTGCATCCCGATTGATAAGATTTTTGCTTGGTCTGACTCCAGCGTTACCCTTGCTTGGATAAAATCGTGTCCATCAAAACGAAAGGTTTGTGGCCAATCGTGTAACGACTATTCAAGAGAAAGTTCCCCCCAGCTGTTGGTACCATGTAAATGGTAAGGAGAACCCAGCTGATTGCTTATCCCGGAGCTTACTTCCTGGTCAATTGATAGACCATCCTCTTTGGTTTACTGGACCATCCTGGTTGGCCCAGTCTAGTGAAAGATGGCCTATGAACCATAAAGTTGATGCGTTTGATGCTGATCTACCCCCTGAGGAAAATCGTTTTGTTTTTGTGACAGAAATACCCCTTGATGAAGTACAGCTGTTACTCACTAAGTACTCCTCTTTACGTAAAATCTTGGGCATTGTTGCCTTTTGTTTGAGACCTTTTCGAGTGAAAAAAGATCCTTCTTTATCTTTTCCTACTGTTAGCTCCCGCTAAATTTCGCGGTTGTTTGTAAATTTTAAAACCACACAATTGGATGACGGCCAGAGTACATTTTTCGCGCATTTGGACATGCGCACCAAGAATCCGAGAGATCCCTTTTTCTACCGCCTCGAGAAAATGGCGTGTTAATTTCTCTCTCCAACTATTTCAAATTTCTACACCTGAAAGTGCTCGATTTTTGTGTACTGAAGCATAGAACTAGAAACTTCAGCCCTTCAGCTACGTGGTGCCATCATTGGATCCAGACAGGGTCCCCTTGGAACGTGGAGAAATTGGCTGCAAACTGGTGAGTGCTTTGTTTCTGATTTCCGTTGTGTGGTACCAACAATTAACCTATGGACCTTAATTATTTCGTGATTTCATATCAATATATTTATGTTTGTTCGCGCTTTCATTAATTAAAATATATACAGTCCACTGCAGTTATCGTTTTTCTTACTGCGGGCAAACATAAGTGTTCCTTCGACCCGAATTATTGAAATTTTACTCCATACGACGGTATTAATAAGTCGGCCATTTTCACACGGCGATCACAAGGCCTTGAATTTTGCCAATCGAATTGAACCGAGAGAGATATTCGCTCGACCTTCGGTATCGGCGCAGTTCACCTGTTTTCGGTCCGCTGCTATGGTAACGCAGGGTCTACCGCGTGGTCATTCAGTATAAACAAAAATCGAGAAGCAATCAAAACAAACAAGCAATTTCAGTGAATAGATGTGTTCCATATCATTTCGATATTTAAAACAATTTTCATCAATTGCGATAAATTAGTGCATATTTTCGACAATTCGTCATTTTTCTATTTCAGAAGCATTAATTTAGCGTTAGTTGTATATTTACCGACATTTCTGTGATTAGATGTGTTCCATATTATTTCGATATTTAAAACAATTTTCATCAAGTGCGATAAATTAGTGCATATTTTCGACAATTCGTCATTTTTCTATTTCAGAAGCATTAATTTAGCGTTAATTGTATATTTACCGACAATTTCGTCATTTCAAAGGTAAAAATCATGTCTATCAAAAAAGCCGTGCAAAAACGCAAGGGTTTTTTATCTGCGATCACCGAGTGTTATGTGTTTTCACAGACCGCGGCAACGGACGAAAAAGCGAGAAACGAGTTTCAAGTGAGGTATTCCGATTTGGATGAAACCTTCGATAAATGCATGCTGGCACATAATGATGTCATTATGTTGATAGACGACTCGGACGACGAGGAGTTTAAAACGCAGGATGCGATCCTTTCAGAAGCTCGTAAATATTTTTATGCGTGTAAGGGGGTTTACTCTAAAATATTTCCGGTTCGGGATCATATGTTCGACAAAACGAAACTCCAAAACTCAAAGAGTTAGGTATTCCCATATTTCGAGGTGATAAAAAATTATGGCCAAGCTTTTTCGATCTTTTTAATAACATTATAGATCAAAATCAAAGTCTAAGTAACGTTCGAAAACTTCAATATTTATTTTCATATCTCGAGGATGAGCCTTTAAAATTGATATCAGGGATTAGCTTATCTGATCAAAATTATAAAATTGCTTACGACAAATTAGTCAATAGATATCAAAACAAGCGAGACCTCGCAAATGATGCTTCAAGCACAATTATGAACTCTACCTTAAAAAACGAGTCAGCTAAAGAATTGCGTAATTTAATTGACACCTTTTCAGAATCCCTAGAAATTTTAAAATCACTTAGCTTTGACGTTGACAGTTGGGACTTTATTATTTTTTTCATTTTGTTAGAAAAATTGGATATTCCGACGCGTTCAAATTTCGAAATGAGTCACGCCAATACTAATACCGAAATTCCCACTTTTCAGTCACTTTTTCAATTTCTAGAAAAAAGATGTAAAGTTTTGGAAGCACTTCCTCAATCAACAGCACCCAAAAAGGTGCCTACCTATCAAAATTCAAATTCTATGCAAAATCAGTTTGGGCAAAAGCCTACCTATAAATCATCCAATTCGCCTTTTATAGGACTGGCTGGCACCTCAACTAATTCAAGTACGGGAATAAAATGTCTCCGGTGTAATCAAGGTCACGTGCTTTCGAAATGTCAAACATTTCTTGACCTCTCACCTATCGATCGCCCATCTTTCGTCAAGCAGAAAAAATTATGTCTAGCGTGTTTTCATCCCTCGCATGGGGTAGATACGTGCAAATCAAAATATTCATGCAGGACTTGCAATAGTAAAACGCACCACACTTTAACTTATATCTTAGAAACTAATCAAGAGTCTGGAAGCCAAGATACTAGTCCTGTCATTCACACACCACCTGTCAATAATCTTCATGTGTCATTAAATACCTCAGGACCTTCAGGTACGTTTCTTTTATGCACCGCCATAATAGATGTTATGGACGGTTGCGGAAATTTTCAACCTGTAAGGGCACTGCTTGATTCTGGATCACAGACAGGATTCATCAGTGAAAAGTGTATTCAGCGTCTTAATCTTCCTAGGCGAAGTTACACCACTGAAATATTCGGATTAAATCAAATGTCTTCTCTTACTTCCAAAGGGCTCGTTCAATCTCACATTAAGCCACAAGGACAGGTCACACCTTTACTTAATTTCGAAGCAATTGTCGTTCCACAATTATGTTGCAATATGCCTACATTCACTTTGAACGATAATCAGTGGAAACACTTGGAAAACCTTAAACTTGCCGACCCATCTTATTTCAAATCTAGACCTGTGGACCTAGTTATTGGTTGCGAGCTATTCGCACAGATATTCAAGGAGGGCAGGGTTCTTGGCCAAATAGGGCAACCTTCAGCCCTTGAAACCATCTTTGGCTGGGTCGTCATGGGAAAAGTGGACGAAGTAGGTAGTCTTACGGAACGAACCAGTTGTTTTTTAACGAGTCATTCACCTCCGTTAGAGATCATTATCCCTAGGTTTTGGGAAATCGAACATTTGCCTAAAAAACAAATCTTATCAAAGGAAGAAAAACAAGCGGAATCAATTTTTACTACGAGTGTCGTACGGCAACCGAGCGGTAGATTCATGGTAGATCTTCCGTTTAAAGATAAAATAAACCCTGACCTAGGAAATACTTATCCGCAAGCTTATCGTAGATTGTTCACTTCTAGAAAATAGATTAATCAAAAATCCTGATCTGTATACTGCCTATTCAAGTTTCATGCAAGACTATATCGATTCTAATCATATGAGTTTAGTTTTATCTAGTCAACCAAAAGTCGACGTATCATGTTTTTTAGCACCTCATTGCGTACTAAAGCCGGAAAGCTTAAGTACAAAATTAAGGGTAGTCTGGGATTGTTCGGCAGTCACCCCAAAGAATATTAGTCTCCATGACACGTTGTTATCTGGACCGAAACTTCAAAAAGATATTGCTTCTTTACTCCTTACGTTTCGTCTTAATCCTATTGCCTACATTGCTGATATCAAACAGATGTTCCGTCAAGTCCTTATCAATCCTTATCACCGTCCTTATCAAAGGATATTGTGGAGGTTTTCTCCACAGGACCCACTTTCAGTGTGGGAACTTTCTACTGTCACTTTTGGCATGACATGCTCACCTTTTCTAGCCATGCGTACCTTAAATGAGCTGGCAGAGAGAGAAAAGGAACGTTTTCCTATGGCTAGTACTGTTCTAAAAACGTCAATTTACATCGACGATATCTTGGGAACTAGCCCTTCGCTTTCTGAAGCTCTTTCCCATCAAACGGAACTCAATGATTTGTTGAAGTCGGGAGGATTTGAACTTAAAAAATGGGCAAGCAATTGTCCTGATTTATTGGCAACATTGCCAGAATCCGATCGTCAAATGCCTCTCTCTTTTGACAAGGAGGAACCCCACTTTATCAAAGTTTTAGGACTTCAATGGCATCCAAAAAACGACATTTTTTCTTATCAATGCCGAATGAAGGACAAACCCGCAACCAAACGTTCTATTTTATCTATCATAGGAACAATCTTCGATCCCTTAGGTTTTCTTTGTCCCTTGTTGCTACAAGCAAAATTTATTTTGCAACAGTTGTGGATATCGAAAATAGGCTGGGACGAAGAACCAGATTCTTCTATCATCGACTCTTGGAACAAACTTCGTTCTGAATTCCCGCTTCTTTCCAATTTTCAATTACCCCGACAAATCAAACTGTCTAAAACCAATACCTGTCAAATCATCGGCTTCTGTGACGCTTCAATTCGAGGCTACGCAGGCGTCGTATATTTTCGTGTAGAAGAGGAAAACAATATATCTGTTTCTCTCATATCTGCAAAATCTAGGGTCGCGCCTATAAAGTCACAAACTTTGGCTAGGCTAGAACTCCTAGGCGCATTTCTTTTAAGCGAATTAATTGACTTCGTCTTATCTAGCTATGAAGGAAAAATAACTTTTACAAATATCGTTACTTTCTGCGATTCGCAAGTCGTATTGCACTGGCTTTCATCCCCTCCTAATCGCTGGCAAACCTTTGTTGGAAATCGAGTCAGTAGAATCCAAGAAATCATTCCCTCAAACTCATGGCGCTACATTCCTTCTGCTTTAAATGCAGCCGATATTGCGTCACGAGGGGCCACCCCTTCACAGCTCATTTCACATGACATTTGGTGGAACGCACCGTCGTTCTTGTGGTCTCCCGAAAACGAATGGCCCGATTTTCATAAATCAAAAATGCCGATTGATTTCGGAGATATTAATCTGGAGGAAAAGCCAAAGGTCTGTTGCAATGCGATAATTGACGTTAACTTCTTAGATCAGCTTCTTATCAAATATTCATCTATATCAAAAATTCAACGTATCATTTGTTATGTCCTTCGAATAGTTAACCTTTTTCAAAACCATTCCTATCAAAAACCCACTAAGCCACCGGACCAAAAAATTATTTTTGAAAATATTGTTTTTCCTACCACCGGTGCGATGCAAAGTGCGTTACACCTTCTTATCAAACGCGTTCAAGGTTCTTGCTTTTCTGAGCTTTTTTCCGCGTTATCTAAGGATAAACCAATACCGAAACCTTTTCGAAAACTTTCACCTTTTCTTGATGAAAATAATATCATTAGAGTTGGTGGCAGATTACAAAAATCTGACCTTTTGTCTTATTCTGCAAAACACCCCGTCTTACTTTCGAGTAACCATCGTTTAACTACTCTTCTTATCGAGTCCACTCATCGACAATAACTTCATCCTGGGTTTAAAACATTACATAATCTGCTTTTACAGCAATTTTGGATATTATCTGCCAGACGGGCAATTCAAAAAACCATATCCAAGTGTTTGCAATGTTTTAGAATCAACCCTAAACCCTATAGACCGCCCATAATGAGTTCACTTCCCGCTCATCGAATCAATCAACTTAAACCTTTTTCGAGTGTAGCTATCGACTTTTGTGGACCTTTCTTTGTGATTCCTCATCGTTACCGTGGTTGTAAAGCTTTCAAATCGTATGTCTGTGTGTTTGTCTGTACGGCCACACATTGCGTGCTTTTGGAATTAACCAGGGAACTGTCCACCGAAGGGTTTGTAGGTGCATTCCATCGATTCATTTCCAGACGTGGAAGCGTGACGCAATGCTGGTCAGATCAGGGCAGTAATTTTATAGGGTTTCGTAACCAATTACTTGATTACGCAAGAAGTGCGTCCACCAGACCTTCTATTCGTTGGCATCTGGGACCTCCTCTCAGTCCACATTTAAATGGCCTGGCAGAAGCTGGCGTCAAAAGTTTTAAAACTCACTTTGTTCGAGTAGTCGGCGACCAGAAGTTGTCCATCATGGAAATGTCCACCCTTACCTTTCGCATAGAAGCTGTACTTAATAGTCGCCCTTTATCTCCTGCCTCTTCAGACCCACACGATCTTCAACCTCTTACCCCTGGGCATTTTTTGACCCTTGAACCCCTTAATTCAGAAATTCCGGAGTCAGATTTGTCCGAGGTTCCCCTAACTCGGCTCTCGAGATGGCAACTAATCCAACAACTACATAATGAGTTTTGGAAACGGTATTCTATAGAGTATTTGCATACGCTACAACAGCGACACAAGTGGGCTGATTCGTCCCCAAATATCAAATTAAATGATTTGGTTATCATAACGAGTGATCACATCCGATCACCTTTGAAATGGCCAGTCGGTCGGGTTCTCGAATTGCATCCCGGCGGAGACGGTCAAGTACGTGTAGCGGCGGTACAAACGGCTACCGGTGTTTACAAGCGGCCAGTTGTAAAACTGTGCCTCTTGCCGAATTAAAAGTAATTTTAATTTTTTCTACCTATTGAAGTCAATTATTACAATAGGTAATTCTTTATTATTTTTTTTAATTTTGTTTGTTTGTTTTGCCTTTTTCGGGTTTTCGTTATCTCTAAATAAACTTACGCTACTTATCTGTTTTTCATTCATTTATATTTATCGGTCGATTATTTTTCTTATATCTATATCTGTCCGGCTGATATTCTAAAATTGTGTGTTTTGGAGGGCAGTTATGTTAGCTCCCGCTAAATTTCGCGGTTGTTTGTAAATTTTAAAACCACATAATTGGATGACGGACAGAGTACATTTTTCGCGCATTTGGACATGCGCACCAAGATTCAGAGAGATCCCTTTTTCTACCGCCTCGAGAAAATGGCGTGTTAATTTCTTTCTCCAACTATTTCAAATTTTTACACTTGAAAGTGCTCGATTTTGGTGTACTGAAGCATAGAACTAGAAACTTCAGCCCTTCATCTACGTGGTGCCATCATTAGATCCAGACAGGGGCCCCTTGGAACGTGGAGAAATTGGCTGCAAACTGGTGAGTGCTTTGTTTCTGATTTCCGTTGTGTGGTACCAACAATTAACCTATGGACCTTAATTATTTCGTGATTTCATATCAATATATTTATGTTTGTTCGCGCTTTCATTAATTAAAATATATACAGTCCACTGCAGTTATCGTTTTTCTTACTGCGGGCAAACACCTACTAAAGCCCTCAATGAGGCAGATCTTTATTATGCTACTTTAGTTGTTGTGCGAGTTGTACAACAAGAAGTTTTTTTTTGAAGATATGAAAAGGATACGTAAGGGTGAGAGTTGTGCTAAGCCTCTCCGAAAGTTAGCTCCTTTTCTTGATTCCCATGGTGTTCTCAGGGTGGGCGGTAGATTACGTCACACTGATTTAGCATATGAGGTGAAACACCCCATGTTGTTGCCTCGTAGTCATAGGCTTACCACTTTGATTATTGAAAAATTCCATAATGAGCATGGACATCCAGGTCCTCGCTTATTGGAGTACCTCCTAAATCAACAGTTTTGGATTTTGTCGGTGAAAAGTGCCATTCACAGTGTTGTTTCCAAGTGTTTTTGTTGTGCCAGGGTAAATCCCAAACCATTGCACCCATTCATGGGTGACCTTCCTAAATTTAGAGTGTCCCAGGTGAAGCCCTTTTCCCATGTTAGTGTAGATTTTATGGGTCCATTCTCCATCACGTTAACCAAGCGTCGTGGTGTAAAAAGTCAAAAGGCTTATGGGTGTATTTTTGTTTGTTTCCCAACAAAGGCCATTCACCTGGAGGCTGTTTCTGATTTGTCCACTGATGTATTTTTGGCTGCCCTCCGCCGATTTGTTGGTAGACGTGGCAGATGTGCTGCCCTCTACAGTGACCAGGGCACTAATTTTGTTGGGGCAAATAACCTCCTTGTGTCCTATTGTCAGCAAGCTGCTGAGACTTTAGCGATTAAGTGGTGTTTTAATCCACCCGCCAGTCCGCATTTTGGTGGACTCCATGAGTCTGGGGTAAAGTCCACGAAAACTCATCTGAAGAGAATTGTGGGGGATCAAATCCTAACCTTTGAAGAGTTGATGACTGTATTGGTTCAGATTGAGGCTATTTTAAATAGTCGACCATTGTGTAGTATGAGCCCTGATCCTCATGACTTTCAAAGTCTTACTCCTGGACATTTCCTCACTTTGGAACCCTTGACAGCCCCTCCCGATGAAGACCTAACAAATGTTAAGATAAACCGTCTCCATCGCTGGCAGCTTGTTCAGCAGATCCAGCAGCATTTTTGGCGCCGCTGGCATATGGAGTATTTACAGTCGTTGCAACAACGCGAAAGATGGAATACCCCCGATAACCCTCCAAAAGTTGGAACATTAGTAGCGTTGAGAGACGAAAACCTACCCCCATTGAAGTGGTCACTCGGTAAAATTGAAAAAATTTACTCGAGTCCAGATAGAATCCCCCGTGTCGTGCAAGTAAAAACCGCGAAAGGATTACTTGACCATAGTTTGGTGAAGGTATGTCCGTTACCCAGCCAGTAACCAACCTTCAAAGCCTTGTGTAGCGTGAATCATGGTTATTTAAATTAACTTAAGTATGACGTCCATAGTTATTGCGATAAAATTATTGTTGCAAAAATGCTAATCTATTGTTTAGACCCTTTGGGTAATTGAATAACCTTTTTTTTTTTGATTTTTTAGTTTTGGGTTTTTCTATAAAAGTTGGGAATTTTTATGGTGGGCGGAATGTTTAATGCTGCCAGTTATTTTTCTTTATTGTTTTATTTTGAATTTTTTGGAAAACCTAACCTTAAAGTTTGTTTTGATATTTTTGGGCTTTCTGCAAAAACCTTCAAAAAAGAAAGTCCTGTTTGGGAAAAATTCCGATCAGGTGATAATTTCTCTCTTTGTTGAAAGTTATTTTCTTTTTGATCACCTGATCATTTTGGTAAAATCATGCGCGTTTTTTTGCTCACGCTGGGAGTTTGAAGCGCCACCCTGTGTGTGACAGGGGAATGAAGAAATCACTTCCGACAAAAAACTGAAAGAAGTCACAAGTGTTTTTGGGTTGAAGACCGAAATTCCAGTCTCAAGAAAGGGCCGCGCCGCCAGTGAAATTTTGGGACTGCTACAGAATTACAGAAAGTAAGCTTCTAGCGTGTTGCCGATTTTTTCCTTTGTTTTTTAGTTTAATAGACTCTGTTTTCCCAGGCGGGGCGAATTTAACTTTGGGGTTATTTTTTTTTTGGGATATCTCTAGTTTTCCTCCCCTTCAGGGCTCAGATGTCTACTACACCTTACAACCTAGAATCACTCAAGCTTTCTGACCACAATGGAATTACATGTACATTTCCAGTTCACTTGATACCTGGCTCTAGCCGTCGAATCAACTATAGACCAATCACTGATGAAGGTTTGTCTGAGTTAAATAAAAAATTACTTAGTCTTGACTGGAAGACAATTACAAACAGTAACGAGCAAATCAAAACAAAGTTTTTGAATTTTTTCAATGCAATAAGCAATGCAATGGACTTATGTCTTCCAATAAAAAGCAGATTAGTTCGTGAAAATAGCAAAGGAATACAGGTGAACTGGTTTAATGAACACCTAACAAACATGAGAGACAGGCTTCAAACATTAAGTCTTATTAACAAGAGTAATCCCATTTTAGTTCCGCAGGACATGGTAAAAGATTATAGGAAGCGTTACAAATCAGAAATAATCACTGCTAAAAACAGCACATGACAACTACATCAACAATTCTGCAAATAAGCCACTAGCAATGTGGAGCATTATCAAGTCTCAGTCTAACTCAAAGAAAAACCCAACAAACTGTAATTTAAATTCACAACATTTAAACGAGTTTTTTACTAATATAGCAGATGAAGTTTTAAACAAGCTACCTACAACAAATAATAGCTTCAGAGACTACTTGACTGATGCTCCCATTGGTGAGTTTTTCAAATTTCGAGAAGTAACTCATAAAATGGTAAGTGAAAAAATTACTTCTTTAAAAAACAGCAACAGTAAAGACTGCTTTGATATGAATTCCAAAATAATCAAATGCCTCAAAAATATTATAAGTGAACCTCTAACAATACTTATCAATATATGTATTCAAAAAAGTTACTTTCCTTCTTCATTGAAAACTGCTAAGGTAATTCCCATTTACAAAAATAAAGGTAGCCCTGAGGAAGACGGTAATTATCGCCCGATTTCTTAACTGCCCATTATCTCGAAAGTTTTTGAATCACTTATCAAAGACCAGATCAATGAGTACTTTGATACTAACAACATTTTCACTCAAAACCAGTTCGGTTTCCGTAACAAGAAATCTACAACTTTGGCTATAAACTGTCTGACAAAATTTGTTTCTGATGGTTTTGAGAGTAAACTTGACACATATGCTTCCTTCTTAGATCTTACTAAAGCTTTCGATTGCATATCATTTCAGATTCTTTTCACAAAATTAAATTACTACAACTTTGACGAAAGCAGCATAACATTGATCAAATCTTACCTTGAAGAGCGTGAACAATATGTGTTTTTTAATAATGTCAAATCTAATAAACTAAAAATAAGGCATGGTGTGCCTCAGGGTTCCGTGCTAGGACCATTATTGGTGGGTGTGCTTTCGGGCTGTTCGGCCGTCGTCGTTGGAAATTCGTTCTCGACGTTTCGCCATCTCGAGTGGATGGCATCTTCAGGAGATGTTGACTGTTTGTCGGCTTCTCGAGAACTGGTGATTAGTCTGTCGCGGGCGCAGGTTATATACGCTATGGTGGGCGGGGCGTATATCAGAACTGGTCGGTGATTGGTCACTTTCCCAAGATTCAGTTTTGTTGTTATAAGCGAGCCGTTTAGTGTTTTTAAGAACCGGTACCCATGTTCTGTTAAGTTTCTTCAGATCTGTTGAAGTTCTGCTGGTGTTTATGAATTTCGATTGCTTCTCTATAGAGTCTTGGATAGTATGAAGAGGAGGCGCAGAGAACTTGTGTGTCTTCGAATTTTATTCGGTGGTCTTCATTGTTTAGTGTGTGGTCTGCAACTGCGGATTTTTCCGTATGTCCGAGTCGACAGTTGGCTTTGTGTTCTTTGATTCTTGTATTTACGGACCGTTTGGTTGTTCCGATGTAGACACTTCCACAGGTTCAGGGAATGCGGTATACCCCCGAAGAACTTAGTGGGTTCCTTATATCCTTCGCATATCTGAGGTGGTTCTCGATCTTCTTAGATGGCTTGAAAATCGTTTTTATGTTGCGTTTTCCCAGAATACGTCCGATCCTATCCGTCACTCTAGGGATGTAGGGCAGAAAGGCTCTTGAAGTAACTTCGCGGCTGCTCAGTCCACCGCTACTGTTACTTCTAGTGCTCGGCTTTGGTCGTATACATTTATCTATGTCGCTTTGAGTGTATCCATTTGCTACGAGGGCGTTTTTAAGATGGTTTAATTCTTTGTCTAGATGTTCTGGTTCGCAGATTCTTTTCGCCCTCTCTACCAA
This sequence comes from Aspidapion aeneum, assembly GCA_963576565.1. Taxonomy (NCBI): domain Eukaryota; kingdom Metazoa; phylum Arthropoda; class Insecta; order Coleoptera; family Brentidae; genus Aspidapion; species Aspidapion aeneum. The sequence goes on from OY755038.1 coordinate 91,095,569, forward strand.
TGTTCTTATTACCCCTTTTCGTTGGCACGGGTGGTGGTTAGATGTGTTGTTTAGGTAGCGGTCTGTGTGAGTAGGTTTTCTGTATACGGTATGTCCTAGTCGTCCCTCTTTCCTCGTTACTAGTACGTCAAGGAATGCTAATTCTCTGTTGTTCTCTGTTTCCATTGTAAATTGTATACTGGGGTGTATGCTGTTAATGTGGTTGAGAAATTCATTAAGGCTGTCTCTACCATAAGGCCAAACGACAAAATTGTCATCTACATATCGAAACCAGACTTTGGGTTTATGAGGGGCATTATTTAACGCCTTCTCTTCCAGTTTCTTCATGAAAAAGTTCGCAATCACTGGCGATAAAGGGCTACCCATTGATACTCCATCCATCTGTTCATAAATTTATTCATTGAAGGTGAAATATGATGTCGTTAGGCAGATTTTAAACAGGTCGGTGATGTCCTTCGGAAATATGTGTTCCACTTCCCTCATTGCCTCGGCCAAAGGTACCTTCGTGAACAAAGACACAACATCAAAGCTAACTAAGATGTCTTTCTCGTCCATGACGATGTTTTTGATCTTCTCAATAAAATGGGTGGAGTCTCTTACATACGAATCCGTTAGTCCGATGTGGGGTTGCAAGAGGGAAGCAAGATGTTTCGCAAGTTTGTATGTTGGTGAGCCTATAGTACTGACAATGGGACGAAGAGCCACATCGTTTTTGTGGATTTTTGGTAGTCCATACAATCTCGGAGTCAGGGCTTCACTTTGGCATAGCATCTTCTTGACTGGGTCCTCCAATGAAGAAATCTTAATTAAGTGATTCACTTTTTTAATTGCGGGTTGTGTAGGATCTCTTTTTAGCTTCTTGTATGTTGAGGGTTCTAAAAAATCGACCATCTTTCTATTGTAGTCATCCCTGTTCAATACTACAGTGGCGTTTCCTTTGTCGGCAGGCAGTATCAGAATGTTTTCGTCCTTGTTGAGATCCTTAATGGCGTTTTCTTCCATCCTTGTAATGTTGCGTTTTGGTGGTTTGGCTTTTCGCAAAATCTGTGAACACTCCGTGCGTATTTCTTCTGCCTGATCTTCGGGCAACTTTCTAATAGCAGATTCTAAGTTGGCAATTATTTCCTCCTTGGGAACCTCCCTAGGTGCAACAGCAAAGTTCCCCACCTCTATAAACTTAGCATTACCACTCAAGAATTGGATATTCGCAATATATGCATTAATTGTCGTGAATTTGTCGTAAATTTGTCGTGAAAGAAAAAAATTTGTCGCGCCACCCGTTTTCCTGAAAAGGGTATGTAATGCTAAGTTGAGTCTCAACTTAGCATTACCACCCCAGAAAAAATTAAAATTTTTAAAAACTAATCTATGGAATAATTGTCGTAAATTTGGCGTAAATTTGTCGTGAAAGAAAAAAATTTATCGCGCCACCCGTTTTCCTGAAAAGGGTATGTAATGCTAAGTTGAGTCTCAGCTTAGCACTACCACCTCAGAAAAAATTAAAATTTTCAAAAACTAATAAATGCATTAATTGTCGTGAATTTGTCGTAAAAGAAAAACAATTGTCGCGTCGCGGGCGGTCCGATAGGTTGATGACAGTTTTTGTAGAATCAAAGATGGGCTGCTGGTTATTCCGTTTATTGTTGTCGTCAGTTAGTTTCTGGTATTTGGTTTTCTGCCTCTCCGTACTTCTGTGAACACAAAGCCAACTGTCGCCTCGGACATACGGAAAAATCCGCAGTTGCAGACCACACACTAAACAATGAAGACCACCGAATAAAATTCGAAGACACACAAGTTCTCTGCGCCTCCTCTTCATACTATCCAAGACTCTATAGAGAAGCAATCGAAATTCATAAACACCAGCAGAACTTCAACAGATCTGAAGAAACTCTTAAAATTAACAGAACATGGGTACCGGTTCTTAAAAACACTAAACGGCTCGCTTATAACAACAAAACTGAATCTTGGGAAAGTGACCAATCACCGACCAGCTCTGATATACGCCCCGCCCATCATAGCGTATATAACCTGCGCCCGCGCCAGACTAACCACCAGTCTTCGAGAAGCCGACAAACAGTCAACATCTCCTGAAGATGCCATCCACTCGAGATGGCGAAACGTCGAGAATGAATTTCCAACGACGACGGCCGAACAGCCCGAAAGCACACCCACCATTGGACGATGGCCGCGAAAGCCTTTCACAATTTGTACGACGCCTCTACGGGGAGGAAGTTTCCACTCTTCATCTACGCTTGGTCGCACTTCGCTGACTTTCTTATTACGCTGTCGCGATGAGAAGGTCACGCTGAAATTCCTGAGATTTAAGCATACCATGAAAACACCTCAAGCCTACAGAATCTATAGAAGAACTGAAGATGCCCTTTTAAGAGAACGGATCCATTCAACTAGATCGCAACTCGCACGCACAGACAAGGAACTACTCTCAATTTTCTATCACCTAGCCAACACCATGCACAAATCAGACTGGGACAAAATTGATGCTATTTCCTACAGATCCATGGAAAACGAACACCACAGAAGTACGGAGAGGCAGAAAACCAAATACCAGAAACTAACTGACGACAACAATAAACGGAATAACCAGCAGCCCATCCTTGATTCTAGAAAAACTGTCATCAACCTATCGGACCGCCCGCTTTCTCAAAATGAGGTCTTAGTACTCTCTAAGGGAGGGAACTTTGCTGTTGCACCTAGGGAGGTTCCCAAGGAGGAAATAATTGCCAACTTAGAATCTGCTATTAGAAAGTTGCCCGAAGATCAGGCAGAAGAAATACGCACGGAGTGTTCACAGATTTTGCGAAAAGCCAAACCACCAAAACGCAACATTACAAGGATGGAAGAAAAATCCATTAAGGATCTCAACAAGGACGAAAACATTCTGATACTGCCTGCCGACAAAGTAAACGCCACTGTAGTATTGAACAGGGATGACTACAATAGAAAGATGGTCGATCTTTTAGAACCCTCAACATACAAGAAGCTAAAAAGAGATCCTACACAACCCGCAATTAAAAAAGTGAATCACTTAATTAAGATTTTTTCATTGGAGGACCCAGTCAAGAAGATGCTATGCCAAAGTGAAGCCCTGACTCCGAGATTGTATGGACTACCAAAAATCCACAAAAACGATGTGCCTCTTCGTCCCATTGTCAGTACTATAGGCTCACCAACATACAAACTTGCGAAACATCTTGCTTCCCTCTTGCAACCCCACATCGGACTAACGGATTCGTATGTAAGAGACTCCACCCACTTTATTGAGAAGATCAAAAACATCGTCATGGACGAGAAAGACATCTTAGTTAGCTTTGATGTTGTGTCTTTGTTCACGAAGGTACCTTTGGCCGAGGCAATGAGGGAAGTGGAACACATATTTCCGAAGGACATCACCGACCTGTTTAAGATCTGCCTAACGACATCATCTTTCACCTTCAATGAACAAATTTATGAACAGATCGATGGAGTATCAATGGGTAGCCCTTTATCGCCAGTGAATGCGAACTTTTTCATGGAGAAACTGGAAGAGAAGGCGTTAAATAATGCCCCTCATAAACCCAAAGTCTGGTTTCGATATGTAGATGACACTTTTGTCGTTTGTCCTTATGGTAGAGACAGCCTTAATGAATTTCTCAACCACATTAACAGTATACACCCCAGTATACAATTTACAATGGAAACAGAGAACAACAGAGAATTAGCATTCCTTGACGTACTAGTAACGAGGAAAGAGGGACGACTAGGAGATACCGTATACCGTATTTCTTTTCTGGGTGAAGTGTCTAAAGATCAGACGAGTATAAAAGGCATAGTTTTCCGAGACATTTTAAGGTAAGTTTTCTTATTTTCTCATTTGAGGTTAGATTGGCATTTGAAAAAATTCGTATTGGTAGTGTCTTTTTCTTACTTTACGGAACTCTGAATACAGGTTTCCAATGCCTGATAGGTGCCTTATTTGCCCATCAATTAAGCACAAATTTAGTGTTATTTGTATGTCTATCCCTTTCTTTTGATATTAAGTAAAAGGGAGACACATACAAAATTAACACTAAATTTGTGCTTAATTGATGGGTAAACGAGGGATTACCCAGCGTAATGTACTTTGAATAAATTTATTCCTTAATTTTAAATCTTTATCTTTCCATAATATAGTACCTATGATTAATGTGGTTATAAGTTGATTTTTTTTTATTGTTTTCAGCTTTTGGATGCTTTGTGCGACCACTGATAAGCTATGTATATACTACTTTGAAACATACTCTACACAACTTACAACCAAGGCGAGGAGGTACTTTTCAATCATGTCAGATTTTCGTCAAGCTGTTAAAAAGTAGACATTTAAGAATGATTCTCTTCACGAACAACTGTTTCATTATTTATTCACTCATCACTCACCAGAAATGTAAAAAGCAAATTTAAATATGCTAGATAGTGTTTGGTTTTTCATTATATTTTATTTTACCAATCAATTAGACTATATATTATTTCATCAATAGTTAGTCGTTAATTTGTAGCTTTTTTTATAATAATAAAAACTAATTTAAAAAATGTTTTATTTATTGCACTTTATATATCATATTCAATCTGTTTATATCTTATAAAGACAGTGTATGTCTTTATAAAATATTGACTGATTAAAAATTTTAAAAAAACTTTAAAATTAAAGAAAATTTATTATAAAAGGCGATTCAAATTTCTCGCCTTAACTTTTAGTTCGTTACTAAGCTCTGCAGTGGGCGCCACAGAGCTAACGACCTGTCAAACAGCCGGAGTTGCCTATCTAATAAAAACTCACTGAACCGCGCCGCAAATCCTTTATCTATGCAGACGATCACGCATAGAAGATCGCAGAATTTGCACCCTATGTTTACCTCCAAGTTTTGGTTTGTTTTACTAAGTATTTAATATTTTTTCTCTTTACTCTTGGGGTATAGTAGTAAGGTAAGTAAACAGTCACTTAGGATGATTGCCCCAAATGCCTCAATTTACTGTTTTTTTTTTATATTATTGTAATCTAGCACTTCTGCTTATGCTACAATATTTTATGCTGAGTTTATACACTATACATACAGATAAAAATAATAGTTGATTCTATAAAATAAAAAGTTGGACAACTTTTAACTTTTTTTTATTTTTATCTGAAAACAGATGTGCAAAATCACATCATATGATCTTTGTTGTTGTTTTGGTATACAATTTGATTATTTTTTTCAGTTTTTTTTAACCATTTTAATATTTTTAAGCAATCCAACTTTAAAAAGCCATTTATCTTTTAATTCAAAAAAACTTACAGATTGTGTTTTTTTACAAAAATATTGATGTTTGTTTTTTATTTTGGCTGTCTAAATAGCAAAATGGGTATTTTAATTTTTATATACATAACCCCAGCATAAAAATAAAACAAAAGTACATATTAAAATAGAATTCATAATATTTTCTACAAAAACAGTGTTCAAAATTTATTAAAAAACTACCTCCGATAATGAAGTTTTTCACTGAAAACGGCGTTTTTCACAGAGCAAGTGCAAAAGTTTTGCACACGCTGTATATTGCATGAAAATTTTTTTTTACAACTCGCTCGAATTATGGACCTCGCTAAGGCTTGGCCCACCAAACTGTCTCGCCCATATTCATTTTTAAAACTTGTTTTTTAAATAACTATTCATTTTGATTGGGCTGTTTCAACAGGAAAATATTTTTATTTTAATTTTTACTTTAAAATGAGTCTCAGTGGCGGCTCGTGGTCATTTGCAAAGGTGAAGCAAAACAATGACATAAAGGTACTCGCCGCAGGCAAAAAAAATTAGGCATCATGATCAAAAACATTAATTTTGTGCCTTAAAAAGTAGTTATTTTACCCATTACTGTAAAAAATAATATGATATTTAAGCTCCTGATTAATTTTTATCTGTATAAACCAAGCACACAATACGTTTCTGTTTTGAAACGACAGAATAAACCATTTGTATCTCCTTTTTTAAGTTTCACCTCCCAAGAAAATTTGTTTGGTGTTTGTGTTGATGTTTCATATATATGTACCTGTTATTTAATAAATGTTTTTTGAACAAGATTTTTTTTTTAATTTAAAAAATACATATTAATATATATACGTACCTACCTAGTAAATTTCTATATTATGTTTATACGTATAGAGCTTTATTTTAAGGAACGTGCACTAGAATTTTTTTTTTAATTGTGAGATCATATAAAAATGTCCTCCTTTGGCTCCAGTGGGAGTTGGCAAACTATCTAATATGAACGAGAGTAACTTTCACCCAGTATGTAATCTGAACGGATTTGAGCGCGCCGGACTACATCCGACGTGCTATCTGAATGTACCCTTGGTGGAAACCTTTTTGGAAACAGGGTAGGGGTACGTTCAGATAGCACGTCGGATGTAGACGGGCGCGCTCAACTCCGTTCAGATTACATACTGGGTGAAAGTTACTCTCGTTCATATTGGCCGAAAATAACGTCGGGCGAATCGCCTTTTACACCCTTCTCTATGAGGTGGGTGACAAACGTTCGACTTGCGCAGTAGCTATATAAATCAACCCCACAATTTTTTTATTTTTTGTTTTATATTTTCGAAAACATATTACATAAAAGTGGCATTTTCCATAAATAAATAATCAAATTTTACTTTTTCTTGAAGACAAAAAACACTTGTTTGACTTTTGACAGGTGAGTTCTAAGTTTCTTTAGAAGGGTTAAGTCCCATTTATAAACTCAAGACCATTCAACATGGTTAACTCTGACAAGACAATTTGTTATGGTTGGGTTTGTTTTATATCCCGTATAGAAAACATTAAATGTAGTTACCGATTAGGTCACACTACTACTATACTGTAGTAGTGTGAGCTATGGTGATCCTAATTTTTTAGTGAAAAAAAAAATTGCTCTGATTTAAAAAAAATTTTATATATCTTTGCGTTTCAGATGATTTTGAAACTTTTTTGTCGCGCCGTGTGTCTGTCTGTCTGTAACGACCAACGCGCATAAATCAAAAACCGCTTGCCCGATTTGAATGAAATTTGGTACCTAGGCTGGGTTTTTGGTCGAGATGGTCCCATTTAAAAATGAACAAAATCCACCGAACGCAAGTCAAATAAAAGGGTGGGAGTGATATTGTGTGATATCAAACAAAAGGTAATTAAGTCTGGAGTTAAACAACCTAAATTTTAGTTTTTTGAAAAAAAACTGGTGAAGGTAGATTTCAAAAATTAGAGTTTAAGTAAAACATGGCTTGTGTGGTATCAAACGAAAGGTAATATATTTAAGTTTTTAGTTATATTAGCTCACATGCACACTATAACTATAGTACTTAGTGTGAGCTTAGGTGCACATAGATTGACAGAGTATTTTTCCTTGTGGGATTTTTCTAGGGTATGCATGATGGTTTACCCATAGTAACATAGCACAATGGATAAAGTTAATGCCTTGTTTTAAAGCTCCATTTTACCATAATCAGCTGGCAGAAAAAAAAACAAAAATACCAAAATTAACCCCAAAATTCAATTTTTTGTTATGTTGCTGTGTAAATCGACCCTCAAAACTGTATTGGTTACAGGTTTCACAACGCTCCATGCAATGAAGACAATTGGCTGTGGAATAACCCTTGGCAGTGTGAGTTGTTTTTAGAGTATCAAGCAGTTTTTCAAGTAGAATCCTCTTGCAGCGGCACTCCTTTTAGGAAAATACTCTTTCAGATGCAAATGCAAAACAGAATTTCATGTTTAGTTTCTACTTAGGAGAATGTAGAGAATGGATTTTTATTTGGACAAATTGTTATAGGAATATAAATAATATTATACCTAGATATTATTTTGTGCTTTCAAATTAAAATAAAATACATTTAAACTATGTATATTTGTATTCTTTATTTAATAGTAGATAATGTAACTATATAAAGAGGTTTGATATAATGTAATTGAAGATCTCTCAACGCCCCAGCAAACACTTTAAGAATTTGTCTTCTTTCACATTCTCACATTTTTATTAAACTTTATATTAATATTAACTAATAATAGCAAACAAATTTATAATAGATTTACACTGTTATATTTTCTACCAAGAAATTGTAAACAGGGACAGGGTGACGGGTGTCTCTAAAAGGCCTGCAATTACAGATATTCCTGAGGTCCTAATAAGCCGTTTTTGACCACCCCTTCCCCCATCCTAACGTATTTTCAAGAAAAAACACATTAAAAAAACACTATAAACATTGCCAGCAAGTAGGTAGTCCATCGGAGTTGGTTTACAGGAAAACCAAAATATACGTTTTAAAAAGAAGATAACCAACATCGGAAAAGTGGACTAACCTTTTTTTGTAAATCGAGTTTATAGGGTACCTCCCCCTGCCTTTTTTTCAAAGTTGGTAATAACAAAAAAATTTTATCAGGAATCATAGCAAAGTTGGTTTTATTAAGAAAATATCAGCCATATCTCGAAAACTGATGGAAAAATTTCTTAAGATAGGGCCACAGAGTCGTAATAAGGGTCCTATCTCTATCAGAAAAAAACCAAACCTGTGGTCTAAGATGTTACCCAGTTTCCAAATAAGCGCGCAAACGACTCCTATGTTTTGTAAAAACCGATTTTTTTTAAATTTCAGTTTTTACGTTATATCTCGAAACGGAGGCGTCAAAATGCAAAATCGATAATAACCAAAGTGGTGAGGCTTACTACGCCTAATTAAATTCAAAAGCAAAAATTTTCGGTTAAGTACTTTTCGCGTTAATGAGGAAAAATCATCAAAATTTGGCCAAAAGTGGTGCTACTTTGAAGGGTCATAGGTTGCGAATATAGTGGTCAGATACTATAGATAGCAGTGTTAGAGCCGTTTAAAATTATCGTACGTTATCGTACAAAATCTAATCTAACCTTGAGGTGGAATGTTGCAAATAAATGTCCTTTAACACTTAATTAATAAATTAATACCAAAACGTCCAATGCGCGAGCAAAATATATAAAATGCAAGAAGCACAACAATAATAAACCAAATTCGGTGAACCCAAATTGGTGTGAATCCCCTGACTCGATCGGTATGGGTAATGTCAAGTATTCCAGGGCTGTTCAAAATTTTTATTATTTTTTTATATATAGTGTGTCCGTAAAGTCTGGAAACAATGTGTCCGTAAAGTCTGAAAACATCGAATTTCCGAGAAAATCGTCACTTTTTTAGAAAAAAGTTCAGACATGTCGATTTTCATTTAAAAATGAGATTCAGAAAAAAAATGCGTTATTATACAGGGTGTCTCAAAAAAAAGATATGACATGAACTTTCATTTTTTCAAATGGAACACCCTGTATATTGCTTGACAAAAAATACTTCAAATGACTTGGGGTATCCAAATATGTAATAATATATAGGGCTTTCCATTTGAAAAAATGTAAGTTTATGTCATATCTTTTTTTTTTGAGATACCCTGTATAATAACGACTTTTTTTCTGAATCCCTGTTTTAAATAAAAACCGACGTGTCCGAGCTTTTTTCTAAAAAAGTTACGATTTGCTCAGAAATTTGATGTTTCCAGACTTTACGGACCTGTATATTTAGATTTGTCAGGGACTTTATTATTGTAAGATTTCATGCCTAAAAGATCATTACATATTTTGCAATTGCATTTTTAGTTCTAATTTATAAATTGAGTATAACTTCTAAAGTGCCATGTATTCAAAAATCTAGATTTTGCTTGAAAACGGTCGTAAGTGCCAACCCCAATGCATCTGAAAACATGTGCTTTTCTTTTTTGTCCGATAAAAAAAAATAAAACTTAATAAAAAATATATGTCAGTGGTTTTATTAATATTTTAAAGTGTTTTTGTTGATTTTCTCAACTTTAGGATTTTGGCACTTAGACCCTTTAGAAGTTATACTCCTCAATTATCGTACAAAAGGCCATTATCGCATAGCTACTATCGTACATTCGTTATATTATCGTACATCTAGCAACACTGATCGATAGTCAGCCCTATCGATAGTTTTCAATAGTCTCAAGAGATACTATCGAAAAAAAAGAGTTTCTATTGTTTCGAAATTAGTGGCCTTACCAAAAGCGACCTACTAGCTACAGGAAATAACGCAAAAGCACACTAAATAATTGAATCCTGTGATTCCCCGTAATTGTATCGGGTGATTTTTCTCTAGTTTGTTCATGAAGCAATAGATGGTAGCACGAGTATAAAGCAGAGCATGATAAAACTGATAGAGAAGGCAGTTAGGCAATCATTAATACCTATAGATTTATGATCTACGAATCTAGTGCTGAATTGCTGTTTTTTTATTTAGCGATTTTAAAAACTATCGATGGTTCTTGAAAACTTTCGATAGTCACAAACTATCGATAATATCGATAGTGCTATCGATAGTATCCGACCACTAGTTGCGAAGCTTTGGCTTGATTAAGAACAAACTGCCTACGCAGACGCGTTATTATAGTGGCTATCAACGTATCAGTTTTTAGGGTCGCCAATAAATTGCGTCGAAAAAAATCGGTTAAACAAATTTTCTCTATAGTGGGGAGTGGGGGGGCTCAAATCGAAGAAATGCAAGAATTCATTTCAATTTAGTTTGTCGGTGTCTATAAGTCTGCCAAATTTCATAACTCTACAATAAGTTTGAATTTCGAAAAAAAGGACTCGCTCGCATCGTTTATGTAGTGACGTCACCAAGACAAAATATAACATTTAAAAAAAAAAATCTTAATATTTTAAGTGTAACCTATTAAGCCGCTTATATCAATAAAAAAATGTCGAATAAACTTTTTTATAAATTAAACCCCCTCTCCCCTAGAGCCCCTTAAAAATTAAAAACCTGAAATTACTTTAAATTAAATATTGAATATCTCGGAAACTATTTCATAAAAACTCCTAAGTCGTAAGGGTCCCGCTTTTTGTAGCTCAGTCCCGCCTTTTTTGAATCCCATTAAAGTCTCGCTTTTTATGCAAACTGTTCCGATTTTCCCGCTTTTTTTCATTTTTGTCCTATTTTTTACCTGTCTGTATATTCTTATATATAACTTATAAATTTTGTTAAAAAAAAACAATCAAAGAGGAATGTTTTACTTTTTCGTTTAAGTTACTTTCTCATTTTAGGGGGGATATTTCGTATCTGTACATACTTATCTTACGTGTTGGTTCATACCCACTAAGCACAAAATCGTAAAAAACGTTAAATAAATGTTGAACAAAAAAATTGTTTTTTTTTCTAACACAAATTTGTGTTAAAAATAAGTCAACTTTTGACATTAAAAAACATGTAGAAAATCCTAACGAAAATTTCATGTAAAAGCATTATTACAATTTTCGACCGATTGCCTTATTGCCTACATTAGCTAAAATAGTCGAGAAACTGGTACAAATTCGCTTAACAGCTTTTTTAACTAAAAATAATCTGTTAAGTAGTCACCAATTCGGCTTTCAGGCTGCAAAAAGTACCGACGTACGATTATTTTTGGTTTTTGTTAATGACCTACCAAACATTGACATTACGGGCAAAATAACAGCTTTTTGTGACGATAACACAGTTCTTTGGCACAATACTGATATAGACAGACTAAATATTGATGTTCAGAACGATATTTGTAAAATAAAACAATGATGTGACGCAAACTTTCTGTCCTTTAATATATCAAAAACAACCATTTTAAATTTTAAATGTGATATAGGTGATATCACACTAGAAAATAAAGTGTTATCAAATCCAGAAATAAACAGATTTTTAGGTCTAACAATCGATCGATGTTTAAAGTTCGATAAGCATATTGCAAACCTTCAAAGTAAAATTGCTTCAAACTGTGAGTTCGGTTCGGTTCGGTTCAAAAATGTTTATCACTCGTTGGTAGAATCGCATCTTCGATATGGCATTTGCTTTTGGGGATCCTGTTCGCAGTTTTTAATAAATTCAGTTTTTGTCCTCCAGAAAAGGGGAATAAGGAATATGTGTGGAGTCAAAAATCGCGTTTCTTGCAGGCCTCGTTTTTTAAGGCATAGAATTTTAACTTTGTGTTGTATATTTATTTTAGAAACTGTATGTTTAATGTTTAAAAAGTATCGTCATGAATTATTATTACCTAGACAGTATAACACTCGTAATACTTTTACTCTTAATCTTCCTATACCTCGCTCAACTTTGGTGAAAAACTCATTTATTTACAATGGAAAAAAGCTATTTAATCATTTGCCAGTTGAGTTTCGAGAAATAAAAAAGCTAGGGAAATTTAGAAGAAAAACAAAAGATTTTTTAGCGAGCAAAGCTTACTATACTTTGGAAGAATACTTTGCTGACTGAAACTATTTATTTTTATATTTAGGTTTATCTGACAAAATCTGACACAGATCGTGGGGTTTTGATTTTATTGAATGTAAATTTTGACGTCGTTTTGTTTTAATCAAGTTTTAGCTTTTTATTGTTTTCACCAATTTTTATCTATAGTTTTAAGTTTGACTTACTTTTTTAATAATTTTCATTGAATTTAAATTTTGGCGTCGGTCGTTTTGTTTTAATCAAATTTTAAATTTTTCTTATTTTAACCGATTTTTATATAGTTTTAAGTTTGACTGTTTGACTTTTTTTATTTAAATAATTTTCAATCAATAATAATTATTTAGTGTTCAATAGACTTTTTTATTTAAATAATTTTAAATCAATAATTTTCATTGAATTTAAATTTTGGCGTCGTTTTGTTTAAATCAAATTTTAGATTTTTCTTATTTTAACCGATTTTTATATAGTTTTAAGTTTGACTGTTTGACTTTTTTTATTTAAATAATTTTAAATCAATAATAATTATTTAGTGTTCAATAGACTGTAATTGGATAAATGAGGCTTTTGTCAATGTCTATTTTGGTAAACTGACTAATAAAGCCAATTTTTGTATTTGAACTTAAATAAAATTATGGCGTTAGCAATTAAAAGTAGGTACACCAAATGTTGTTAAATTTATTTTTAAACTTTATTTAGTTTTTCTATTATTGTGATTTTGATAGGGATTAATGTATCTCCATAGTTTTAAAGCGTTTAGTTGGATATTTGTACTTTAGATAAGCAAGGCTTTGTCAATGTATACTATTGTATTCTGACTAATAAAGCTAATTTTGATTTGATTTGATTTTGATTTACCAAAAATATATTTCTTAATAACGTTAAGAAACCAGCATTAAAAAAACCATAATTTCACTAACATTAAAAAGAATACCATCAATATATGGTTATGTTTATAATGTCTTTCCTAGATCTCATTTCTAACGTTGAATTTAAGATATATGAAGCTAATAATTATTTTGTTTTTTAAACATATCGGGCAATCGCCATGTTTAGTTGCATTTCGCTGCGAGTTCATACGAGTCGATAGCAGATACGCTTTTGGTTACAATATTTACCTTTTGTAGAAACAAACATGGCAAATTAAAAGCACAATTATTAATAATGATAGTGAATACATATTTGGATAGGAATATTACTCCAGTTGTGTGGGAAAGATGGTATAGTTAAAGAGCAACATATGTGTATGCAGTGATCTAAATGAGGCACCACAACCCAAGGTAAGAAAGTAAACAAAAGAAAAAAAATGGTTTTGTATGAAATATCGCAAACCTAACGTTATAGGTAATCAGACTATCAGACAGGGAATGCGACAATTCAACGCGAATGATTAGACATGAATGATTAGCCGCCGGACCTTAAGCCGCGTATTCATTTAAGGCAGAATTCGCAAGCCTCGCAGTGGGAGCAAACGGATGCTTCGTTTGCATTCATGCTAAATTGAATAGGCGCCTTGAAATAGTTTGCATTGTATTCACTTGAGCATGAATTGTTTAGCCTCGTAGCGAGGCACTTACTACAAAATCATTGTTTACATAGAATTTTAAATTTTATTTTCAGAAGCTACGGATCCGAATTTCCTTTACTGAGTGTGGAGTTTACGAAAACCTCAACAGACTGTTGCTGCCCTGCGTTTTTATGTTACCTTATCTTTAGAGATATTTGGAAAATATATATTTTTCATTGTTAAAAAAACATTTATTTTTCAATGTTAGAAAAACATTTATTTTCCACTGTTAAAAATCAATATTTTTTTAACGTTCGAAAAACACTTTAAAAAAACGTTATAAAAACAAAAGATTATTTTTCTAACGTCAGAAAACGGGTTATTAAGCTTCTTTTTCACTATGAATATGACGTTAGAACTAACATCCAACCTAACGTTATGTTTTTAAATTATACATTATTTTGACATTATTAAAACGTTTTTGTGTTTAGTGGGTATTTGTTTATTTTAAATAAAATTCACAAATCACTTTAAAAGAAATTACCGATCATATATTTTATTTTGCATGGAATTTTGATCATCGGTAATGAAGACAATGGAAACTTGAAACACAACTTAATTTAAAAGTTTTTCACCGCTTCAATTAAAAAAAACTCACTAAATTTAAATAGGTAAGTATAGTTTTTGCAAAGTCACCTGAAATGCTCCTAATACGGGGTTCTATCGACTTCATGAAATTTTGCTTCAATCTGCCCTTCAAAAGTTAACCAAATTCATATAAAATCTTTCTGGTATAATTTCAACCCTACCGACAGAGAAAAGGCGCGGCTCTTTGAGGTCCGAGCACAAAGTATTTGTTTTCTGACCAACCCAGCACAGGTGGATAGACGGCACCTGATTGGCAATTTTTTTGAGTTGCGCTTTTAATTGCTTTCGGGTCTGCTTTTCGGGACCCCTTTAGTCGGCAGTATGCAGAGTTAGAAAATAAATCAGTGTCGTTTCTGTAGGTGTAGGAATAGAAAGTTTTATTATCTATTTTTATTTTATTAGTTTACGCCATAATTAAATGAAATAATTTTCATAAGTATATCTACCGCTGCCCATGTCACTTTCTTTAAAGAATATGCCGATGGTCGGCTTTAACCTTTGTTCAACTGACTTTGCAAAAACTATGCCTATAACATTTAAATTTTAAAATTAAATTATTGAATGTATAGTCAAGTCAACGAGAGGGTTGTATGCATGGAGGGAGGGAGAATTTTCCTATCCGGGAATAGTTTTAGGGTAGTGAGGACATTAACATATCAAAAGTCCCCACCCCTAGCCATCCCGCTTCAGTGACGGAGGGGGGTCAAATTTTTTTTCGGATGTTTGCCTATAACTCGATTACGGCCCCCGTTGTACAAAAAAAATGTATGTTAAAAATTAAAGAGCAATAAAATCCCTACAAAATGGTTATGCTAACCTGACCTTTAAGTCTAATAGATTTTGAGATAGTGGCAACCAAAAACCGTTAATTTTTGAAAATTACATTTTTGCCTGTTCATTTAACACTTTTGTTTTTAATTTAAGAAAAAAAACGTGCAAAGCAACATCTAGTGCATTCAATTTTAATTATTTTTTTATTTATTTTTAAATATATGTGATCATAAATTAAAAGTTACAGGCGTTTTAGTTTTAAGCTGATATTCCTGATTTTCGACAATAAACTAGATAATTGCTTTTACTATCACCTTCATCATCATCATCATCATTATGAGACTTCGGTCAAGCTATCGACTTTAAGGGCACTAGGACGGGGTAAATTAAAAGCAATAAGTATTATTTGAAAAGAAACTTAAGGAAAGACGTTCTGACTGACATTATTATTATTAAGAGTTACAACTTTATTGAGCCAGCTAAAAAATTGAATAACTAGTCATTGATAGTTTTTATAAGTTACGTATAATGAGAACGATTTTTGGATTGATTTATATCAATTAGCCTTCTAAAAGCATTTTTAACATATTGTACTTACTATGCCTACAAATTATAAAATCATATTGCATATGGAATAAAAAGAAAACTTATACATATGTAAAAATCAAACAAGTTTCGTGGCTAATCGGGCAAAAAGGAGTTTTTGTTTCCCTCATATTTTTCCATGGGTAGCCTGAAAGCTTAACCTCACGGGGGTCCAAGATAGTTCTCTCACTATTTATATTTGATTAGAGACAAAACTGTCTAATTAACTTCGCAAGATTTGTCACATTGACCAGCAGTGTACTGAGGAGTCCCATAAGGACGAAACAGTTAACTGTCAACACTTATTAAGTGTCCATTAGATCTTGGACCCCCGTGAAGTTAAGCTTTCAGGCTACCCACGGAAAAATATGAAATATGAAAAATATATTTTTGCCCGATTAGCCACGAAACTTGTTTGATTTTTAAATTCACGGGTACGAAATTCCACGTCTTATACATATGTAGATACAAAATCTGATGCAATTCTGTACGTAGTAATATTTGAATAGAGGTGATGTGAAAAATGTTCATAATTAATGTTATAATAATTATTTTGTTTTTCTTGCTTTTTTGAATTTCAGGCTCGACTTCTTTATTTTTTTATGATTGGTTAAAACGGACACACCCTTTAAGAAAAAATTCTGACAAATCTGTCATAAATAATGGTACAATGTAATGGACATCTTTTTGCAGTTACATTTGATGTTGCTGTAGTCAGTTACGCATGCACAAAAAGTCATTAGTAAAAATTTTTGGCTGCCACTGAAGGCTGGTGATATACAGTTTGCTTTAGAATCCCAACCCTATATTTCTGGAGCTAGCTAATTTGCTAACCAAAGCTGTAGTTAGTTGATAAATTTAAGTTAATGTTGTTTTATTGTTACCACACTTGTAATAATAATGTATTGATTGTGTTGTTTTCTTGGGTTTCTGCTGCACATTTTTTTTAGGTCAGTAGTTTCATATTTGCCTCTGATTTTATAAATAAAATGTGTAGGCATTTAGGGAACTTTTATAGGCCGGGGAGTTATACCATTTTGGCAGGTATTCCTGTTAAGCAAGTTTTACTTCAGCGTGAAAAGAGCGGAGATTGTAAAACAATTTAGCTGGTTTTTGGAGTTTAGGCTAGTTTTGATAAAGCTTTATAAATCCTAGCTGACACCTCCAAAATGCCTTCGATGTTTAATCGCAATCAGTAAAAGCATGCAGGAACAATATTTCTTTTAGTCTTAGCTGCTGCATTTCGTAGATTGAATATACATGAGTTTCTACTTCTTCCCTGACAGGATTTATAAACAAAATATTGTGGTCGGGTGGAGTATTTGCAACGGAGATTACCTACCGCAAAATCTATCTTCTATAATGATGGCTACATGGAGTTTGGATTTGCAGTGCTCACAATATCCTGTGATGCAAGCGCGGATCTGGGTCAAAATCTAGGGGAGGGGGGGGAATAGTCGACGGATTTTTTTTTTTAAGTGTAAACTTCTTTAGGCGAGTTTAGCAGTTTTTGTGGGTAGTGAATTGAACTGAGCCGTCAGGCTCGACTATGTAACGCTCATTCGGGTGAAATCGGCTCAAGTGGACTAACTGTGAGAAACATTCAGCGAGCGATATGATGATGCAGATGAAGGCCAGTACACACAGAGATTTCTCTATGAGTACACAGAAGAGTTCCGTTCGGTCTGCTTTGCAGAATATGTTATGGGCCAGTATTATTAATTTCACCTTGTTGAAGTTTACAAGTGTGGTGGTGTGGTCTTAAGCACGTACAATTTTTTTAATATATTTTTTTTTCCAGGGGGGTAATTCTCCTGTTTTTCCTCATTTTATTAGGAAAAAGTGCATATTTTTCTTTCTAGGGGGGGGGGGTAATTACCCCGTTACCCCCCTCAAATCCGCGCTTGCTGTGATGTTTGGAACGTTGTGATTCTATTTTATTAAAGTCTTTTTTAGTAACATTATAAGACAATCTCTGTCTTTGAAATTGGAAAACTAGTGACTTCCTCTAATTTAGATTATCAAAAGTAAAATAAACAATTTTTTTTTCATGCAATAGCGTCTTTTTTGTGTGGCAGCCATTTTTGTAATGGTATATCTTGCTTTAAGAAAACAATAGTGCAAAACTTGCCAAAATAATAGGACTTGATGAATTTTACTTATCCGTTACAAAAAAGATAAAATCAGGGAACGTTCTTAAATTACGTAACGCAAAAGCTCAAGAATTTTAAATCCCCCCTTCCCTCTCGTACCGCATTAGCAAGAAAAAACACGTTTAAAATAAATATTAGCTGGCCATACACACAGAGGTTGATCCGCCGGTTTGGAACGGCGCGGTTCAAACTGGCGGATTTGTCTTTCAATTAGTGGACATTCTACGCGCCAGTTATAGCCGGTATATATTTATCTGTGAGTTCAGACCGGCAGGCGAAACTTGTGTCGCGCTCGATATTTTAACCGGCGCAGACTTGTCCGTCGGTTTGCACTGTGCCAGGAATAACATACCGTTCATATTTTAATTTATTAATTTATTTATTGAATATTATGGCACATGTTTCCGGAATGATATAACCAAGTGCCTGTGCAGAAATTCCCACTGAAAATTTCAGATCTTCATATGATTTTCCCGTGGCAAGGAAACAAAGGGCAGCATTTAATCGCTGTTCTGGTCCAATGGCTTCTCTCATTTGAGTATCTTGTTTCGTAAGATCCTCTCTTACCAAATTTAATAAAATGTCATACATGTTAATATCCATTCTTAAATCATTTTTAAAATCGTCTGGATCATTTTCTCTTAACTCTTTTAATATAAGGTCATGGCTAAATAGTTTCCTCTTAAGCAAATAACTTTTAACCCACTTGGAACGTCTCTTTTTCACACCACTATGCATTATTTCCATATTAATCATCATTCCCATACACAGAGCCTGCTTCTTTTTAGCACGAAACATTTTACATACACTATGCTTAAAATACCGTGCCGCATAAAACTTTCGACTTGACGAAATTCCACAGTTTTGGTTTAACCGGCAGATAAATCTTGAGTTTTCGCCCACTAACGCGCGGTTATGTCTGCCACAGACCGATAGGAAGGATCGATTCGAAAGATTTTTTTTGTGTTAGTGGACTGCAGCAGTTTTAAACCGTTGCGGACAAAACGGTCAGACTTATCTGTGCCGTTCCAAACCGACGGATTAACCTCTCTGTGTATGGCCAGCTAATTACGCGCCAGTTATAGCCGGCACAGATTTATCTGTGCCGGCTATAACTGACTGTGAGTTCAGACCGGCGGGCGAAACTTGTGGGTTCAATGCCTTCTCTCATTTGGATATCTTGTTTCGTAAGATCCTCTCTTACCAAATTTAATAAAAGGTCATACATGTTAATGGATAATTATTAATATAAAGCCAGGCTATAATGGTGCCAGGCACAATTTTGACACCTTTACATTGTAATATCAGCTGTGATCTTTTAACACATGGCCTTTGTTTACTATATGAACCGGAATAAATAGTGCCTTCTTTTATTAATTGAAAATAAATGACGAAAGTTTCTTTCGTCTGGATCAGTTTCTCTTAACTCTATTATCGAAGGTCATGGCTAAATAGTTTCCTCGTAAGCAAATAACTTTTAACCCACTTAGAACGTCTCTTTTTTACAACACTATGCATTATTTCCATATTAATAATCATTCCCATACACAGAGCCTGCTTCTTTTTAGCACGAAACATTTTACATACACTATGCTTAAAATACCGTGCCGCATAAAACTTTCGACTTGACGAAATTCCACAGTTTTGGTTAAACCGGCAGATAAATCTTGAGTTTTAGCCCACTAACGCGCGGTTATGTCTGCCACAGACCGATATGAAGGATAGATTCGAAAGATTTTTTTTTTGTGTTAGTGGACTGCAGCAGTTTTAAACCGTTACGGACAAAACGGTCAGACTTATCTGTGCCGTTCCAAACCGACGGATCAACCTCTGTGTGTATAGCCAGCTAATTAGGTGGCCATACACACAGAGGTTGATCCGCCGGTTTGGAACGGCGCGGTTCAAACTGGTGGATTTGTCTTTCAATTAGTGGACATTCCACGAGCCAGTTATAGCCGGTATAGATTTATCTGTGAGTTCAGACCGGCAGGCGAAACTTGTGGGTGTCGCGCTCGATATTTTAACTAGCGGAGACTTGTCTGTCGGTTTGCACTGTGCCAGGAATAACATACCATTCATATTTTAATTTATTAATTTATTTATTGAATATTATGGCACATGTTTCCGGAATGATATAACCAAGTGCCTGTGCAGAAATTCCCACTGAAAATTTCAGATGTTCATATGATTTTCCCGTAGCAAGGAAACAAAGGGCAGCATTTAATCGCTGTTCTGGTCCAATGGCATCTCTCATTTGGGTATCTTGTTTCGTAAGATCCTCTTTTACCAAATTTAATAAAATGTCATACGTGTTAATATCCATTCTTAAATAATTTTTAAAATCGTCTGGATCATTTTCTCTTATCTCTTTTAATAGAAGGTAATGGCTAAATAGTTTCCTCTTAAGCAAATAACTTTTAACCCACTTGGAACGTCTCTTTTTTACACCACTATGCATTATTTCCATATTAATAATCATTCCCATACACAGAGCCTGCTTCTTTTTAGCTCGAAACATTTTACATACACTATGCTTAAAATACCGTGCCGCATAAAACTTTCGACTTGACGAAATTCCACAGTTTTGGTTTAACCGGCAGATAAATCTAGAGTTTTCGCCCACTAACGCGCGGTTATGTCTGCCACAGACCGATATGAAGGATCGATTCGAAAGATTTTTTTTGTGTTAGTGGACTGCAGCAGTTTTAAACCGTTGCGGACAAAACGGTCAGACTTATCTGTGCCGTTCTAAACCGACGGATCAACCTCTGTGTGTATGGCCAGCTTTTGACTGTAACACAAGGCCAAACCCCCGCTCGCTCCTTTGTGCGTTACGTAATTTAAGAATGGTCACTCAAAAACCATATCATAGTGTATTTGTGAAAATCTGGTTAAAAATTTCTCATTGCTGTATCTTTTCATATGTTATAGATAATTTAGCAAATGCCACACATTTTCAAAGTAAATTGATTGGTCTACAGCGCATATATTGATAAATTTCTTCTTAAATTAAAAACAAAAGTGTTAGATGAACAAGTTTGATAAAAAATAAGGGGCAAAAATGTGTTTTTTAAAAATTAACGGTTTTTGGTGGCCACTATCCTATAAACTGTTACACTTAGAGATAAGGTATGCATAACCATATTGTAGGGAATTTATTGCTCTTTATATTTTAATAAAACATATTTTTTCTCCCCCCCTCCATGCACTCTACAACCCCTCAATGGCCAGTCATTGACCGGACTAGTATTTTTGGAAACGTAAATGAATAAACACACAATCTGGTTCCTAAAACACTCCAGCTTTATGTTAGATCGATGCAAATAAATCGCTTTTTAATTTGAAAAATCTGTCAACCCTGATATCACGGCAATTTTTGTATCCGAACAAAAGGGACCCATATTTAAAACTTTAAAACAATGATAAAAAATATTTAATTAAATTTTTAGACGAAATAGTTTTTAAGGTTTTCTTCTTTTTCGGTTGGAGGGCCATAAATAACAAGTAGATAATTTTGTAGTTTGCATTGAGGTAAAAATTTAAGGCTTTAAAATGTAGGTAGTATAAACAACTAAAAATGTAATAAATTATGCGGTGCTATAAAAATTGAAAAAACAAACCAAATCTGCGAATGTTTTTTTCATTTAATTATTACGTTAGGTTAGGTTTCATTTCAGTCACTTCCGGCCACTTTTAGCCATTTCCGGACACTTACGGTTTACTTTCAGTCACTTTATGTTCACTTTTGGTCACTTCCGGTCAGTTTTCAGTCATTTTAGGTCACTTCCGGTTCACCTTAAGTTACTTCCGGTATGTTTTTATTTACTAACGGCCGCTTTTGTAATTTTTGGTCCCTTTCAATTGTGTTTTCGTTACTTCCGGTCCCTTAAGGACACTTACGGTGACTTTTAAGACACTTCCGTTCACTTTTGCAATAGGCCAAATATCACTCCTCATTTGTAGGTGGATCTAAGAAACATTAACATAAATCGAATGTGTCAAATTGACGGGCATCCGATAATTCTGGAAAGGCTTTGGGGCTTTTAAATAACAGCCAGATGTTTGTCCGCAGTAAGAAAAACGATAGCTGCAATGGACTGTATATATTTTTATTAAACGAAATCGCGAACAAACATAATAATTGATATAGAATCACGAAAATTAAGAGTCTATAGGAAAATTACTGTAATCACACAACTGTAAGCCGAAAACAAGAGTACTCACAGATGTACAGCCAATTTCTTTACGTCTCAGGGGCCCCTGGCAGGATCTAATGATAATACCACGTAGCTCAAGGGCTGAAGATTCCAATTCTATGGTTTTTTATATGATATAAGTTATAGATAACGAACCCGAAAAAAATAAAAATAAATAAACAAAAATTCTTAAATAAAAAAAATTACCTATTGAAGTAAATAACCCGAGATCAATAGGTAGAAAAATTAAAATTAATTTTAATTTGGAAAGCGGCACAGTTTTACGACTGGCCGTTTGTAAACACCGGTAGCCGTTCGTACCGTCGCTACACGCACTTGACCGTCTCCGCCGGGATGCAATTCAAGAACCCGACCGACTGGCCATTTCAAAGGTGATTGGATGTGGTCACTCGATATGATAACCAAATTATTTAATTTGATGCTTGGGAACGAATCAGCCCACTTGTGTCGCTGTTGGAGCGTATATAGGTACTCTACAGAATACCTTTTTCAAAAATCATTATGTAGTTTTTGGATTAGTTGCCATCTCGAAAGCCGATTTAGGGGAACCTCGGACAAATCTGACTCAGGAATTTCTAAATTAAGGGGTTCAAGGGTCAAAAAATGCCCAGAGGTAAGAGGTTGAAGATCGTGTGGGTCTGAATAGGCAGGAGATAAAGGGCGACTATTAAGTACAGCTTCTATGCGACAGATAAGGGTGGACATTTCCATGATGGACAACTTCTGGTCGCCGACGACTCGAACAAAGTGAGTTTTAAAACTTTTGACGCCGGCCTCCGCCAGGCCATTGAAATGTGGACTGAGAGGGGGTCCCAGATGCCAGCGAATAGAAAGTTTGGTTGACGAACTTCTTGCGTAATCAAGTAATTGGTTACGAAACCCTAAAAAATTACTGCCCTGATCCGACCAGCATTGCGTCACGCTTCCACGTCTGGAAATTAATCGATGGAATGCACCTACAAACCCTTCGGTGGAGAGTTCCATGGTTAATTTACATGATGAACCACGTTAACGATGAGAAATCACAAAGAAAGGTCCACAAAAGTCGATAGCTACATGCGAAAAAGGTTTAAGTTGATTGATTCGATGAGTGGGAAGAGAACTCATTATGGGCGGTCTATAGGGTTTCGGGTTGATTCTAAAGCCGGGATCAAACGACTCGTGTACTTGGTGAATAATTGTTACTTGCGTATACTTGCCAAGTACGCAAATAATTCTGTATTTGCCAAGTACACGAGTCGTTTGAGCCCGGCTCAAAACATTGCAAACACTTGGATTTGGTTCTTTGAATTGCCCGTCTGGCAGATAATATCCAAAATTGCTGTAAAAGCAGATTATGTAATGTTTTAAACCCAGGATGAAGGTATTGTCGATGAGTGGACTCGATAAGTCTAACGATGGTTACTCGAAAGTAAGTTTTGCAGAATAAGACAAAAGGTCAGATTTTTGCAATCTGCCACCGACTCGATATTATTTTCATCAAGAAAAGGTGAAAGTTGTCGAAAAGGTTTCGATATTGGTTTATCTTTAGATAACGCGGAAAAAAGTTCAGAAAAGCAACAACCTTGAACGCGTTTGATAAGAAGTTATAACTTCCTTTGCATCTCACCGGTGCTAGGAAAAACAATATTTTCTAAAATACTTTTTTGGTCCGGTTGATTAGTGGGTTTTTGATATGAATGATTCTGAAAAATGTTAACTATTCGAAGGACATAACAAATGATACGCTGAATTTTTTATATAGTTGAATATTTAATAAGAAGCTGATCTAAGAAGTTAAAGTCAATTATCGCATTGCATCAGACCTTTGGCGTTTCCTCCAGATTAATATCTCCTATCGGGCCATTCGTTTTCGGGAGACCACAAAAACGACGGTGTGTAAAGGGGTGGCCCCTCGTGACGCAAGATCGGCTGCATTTAAAGCAGAAGGAATGTAGCGCCATGAGTTTGAGGGAATGATTTCTTGGATTCTACTGACTCGATTTCCAACAAAGGTTTGCCAGCGATTAGGAGGGGACGAAAGCCAATGCAATACGACTTGCGAATATTTTTAATACCTCATATTAAAGCTACTGACCAGTTCTTTAAACCTGCTTAAATAAAATGATAAGTTTCCCAGCCGACACAAAGATGGCGCTTAATTTGTCATAAATAAAAAAGACCTTTACAACCAGTGGACTAAATTAAATTTTTACAAAAAATTTTTTTGGATTTTATCAGTAGTAAGCCAGATTTTGTAAAAATTGATAAAAAGTTACAATTTGACATTTAACATTTTAAAATGGCGGCCGAAGTTCAGATAAAAAAGTAATTTTTTTGTTCTTGTTTGACACAACTAGTATTGCCGTGTAATATATTGATTTATACTAAATGGGGGTCGCCGATTGTAAATATTCATAATAAATGACATATGTCTATTATTATCCAAGATGGCGGCGGTCAAAATATAAATACAACAGTATCTTTTTGGTTTAGTAAATCCTTTTACCAGGATATGTAGTTTTATATTAATCTTAATTAGTTTTAAATTGTAATGTAGAAAAAAAATAGAATTTATTTATTTTTTAAAGATGGCGGCCGAAAAAGTTTAAAAAAACATTTTTGTTTATTTTTTCGAAATTTAACAAAAAAACTGAGAAAACCAAGACATCTCGCTAAACAAAACACAGATGTTTTAAATATGTCAAAAAAGTTGACATGTCACGTGCCGGGTGATTTGAATAAATTGACATATTTTACTTAATAGTAACGTTTAAATTAGCAAAGTTAAATAATTTTTTCTAAATCATCAGAATCTTATGTCAAAAATGACATATGTCATACACTTGTCAAACTATTGACATATGGTTTATTTTTTAAAATAAAACACCCTGTATATAATGTTTTTAGTTGATAGTGCTCCTTTTTCTGATTTCAAAAATATATAATATGTTGACATTTAGTCCAGCCGTTGTTGAAATATTTGCATTTTAAAAATTATATTCATTAACAAAATGGCAACATCCTTATTGTTTATTTAGGTTATTAAAATGCAAATATTTCAATAACGGCTGGTCTAAATGTCAACATATTATATATTTTTGAAATCAGAAAAGTCTTATCAACTAAAAAAATTATATACATATTTAAAAAAATAAACCATATGTCAAAAGTTTGACAAGTGTATGACATATGTCATTTTTGACATCAGATTGTGATGATTTAGAAAAAATTATTTAACTTTGCTTATTTAAATATTACTGTTAGATTAATATTAACGGAGATAGCTATTAAGTAAAATATGGTCAATTCAATCAAATCACCCGGTACGTGGTATATGTCAACTTTTTTTACATTTTTAAAATATCTGTGTTTGGTTTACCGAGATGTCTTGTTTTTTCCAGTTTTTTTTGTTAAATTTCGTAAAAATAAACAAAAATGTTTTTTTTTACTTTTTTGACCGCCATCTTTAAAAAATAAATAAATTATATTATTTTTGTACATTATGACTTAAAACTAATTAAGAGTAATATAAAACTACATATCTTCGTAAAAAAAATTACCAAACCAAGAAGATAATGTTGTTTTTATATTTTGAACGCCGCCATCTTGATTAATAATAGACGTGTGTCATTTATGATGAAATATTTAAAATCGATATATTACACGGCAATACTAGTTCTGTCAAACACGAACAAAAAAATAAATTTTTTATCTGAACTTCGCCGCCATCTTAAAATTTTTAATGTCAAATTGTAATTTTTTTGAAATTTTACAAAACTTGGCTTACTATTGATAAAATCCAAAAAAAATCTTTTTTTAAATTTAATTTGGTCTACAGATTATAAAGGTCTCTTTTATTTTTGACATATTAAACGCCATCTTTGTGTCGGCTGATAAACTAACAACTTTTTTTCATTAGGTTTAAAGAGCTGGTCAGTGGCTTTAATATGAGGTATTAAAAATAAATATCGCGCAAAAAATAAATAAAATATCGAAGCAAAACGATTTTTTTAAAATATAGCCGCCATTTTGTTTTAAAGTGACAGGTGTAATTTTTTTTTATATTTTTGAATTAAGCAGGTCCCACTTAAAGTAAGTTTATAAAAAATTAATTTAATTTGTCTTAAAACAGGGAATTCATTTTTTTTCTTAACTTTGGCAGCCGCCCTCTTGGATTCCGATGCCGGAAATCAGGGGATCCTCGATTGAAAATTTAGCTTTTGGTGTTAGCTACTACCATGCCAAATATAAAAAAATATACCCTTTTTGCAGCTTTTTATTGAAATACCCTACAAATTTACTCTACTAGACGGTCGATAACGAAAGGCTACGGCTAACAGATAGCATGATGGCGCCTCCAGGATCAAAATATTCCGGAGGTAAAATACCCGACCACTCGGATCTCCGGGCGTCGGGTGATCCTGGGGGTCCTTCATGCAAAGATATTAAAAGAAGACCAAAAACTCAACTCAGAATTGATTTTAGCAATATAAGAGGATTAAGTACCAACATGAATTCAGTTCACCAACATCTTGAAGAACAAAGACCTGACATCCTTGTTCTCACTGAAACTAAAATCAGTTCTGCAACATCTATTGTGAACTATCTTTATCCCGGCTATGACCTACACCACCGATTTCGACATAATTTTGGGATCTGTGTGTACATTAAAAATGACCTTTCATGTCATCGAGAGGAGAAGCTAGAACCAGCGAACCTCGATATCCTATGGCTGAAATTCACCTCAAAGTCATAGACCAAGTTCATTTGCTGCCTCTACCGACCGCCAAGTAACACCGAGTATCAAAACTTTTTTGCGACATTATCCGAAAACTGTGATATTATACAGTCTAACTATCCACATGCGGAAATTGTTTTTTTTAGGCGATTTCAACGTCCACAATATACCCTGGCTAAAAGTCCACAACAAAACAGATAATGAAGGCAGGGAAGCAGAAGCTTTTGCCATAAGTTGTGGTCTAACGCAGC
Organism: Aspidapion aeneum; assembly: GCA_963576565.1. Classification (NCBI taxonomy): domain Eukaryota; kingdom Metazoa; phylum Arthropoda; class Insecta; order Coleoptera; family Brentidae; genus Aspidapion; species Aspidapion aeneum. Next base: position 91,122,707 of record OY755038.1, read on the forward strand.
TTGTCGATGAACCTACCCGTATCTCAGAAAGGGGTGAATTTGCAGCGCTTTTAGACTTGTTCCTAACTACAAATCCTGACTTGTACACAATTCAAGTAGATCCCCCCCCCCCCACTTGGTTCATCCGATCATAAACTTATAAGAACAAAGTGCGAAATGTTCATACCGCCAAGCCAACAATCACTTCCTCGTAAAATGTGGCACTATAAGTCGGCAAAATGGAATGACCTTAAACAGTTTTACCTCGATTTTCCATGGCAAGAGGTTTGCTTTAAAACAGCTGATCCCACTATTTGCTGTAATGAAATGACAAAAGTAATCTTATCTGGAATGGATGCATATATCCCACATACAATAAAACGCAGAGCTAATGCAAAACCTTGGTTCAACAGCCAGTGTCAAACGGCTGTACAGAAAAAACACAGAGCATATAACCTTTGGAAACGACAACAAACCGCTCAAAACCACACAGAATTTATAGAAGCCAGAAATAGTTGCAAAATTACTATTGACGCCGCCAAAGAAACATACAATCAAAGAATAAAAAACAGGTTGCTGAATTGTCCAAGTAGTTCTAGGTCCTTTTGGTCTCTTGCAAAAGCCGTTGGATCAAACTTCACCAAGTCATACATACCACCACTTACAGATAAAAATACTCACTTAGCCACAACATCAGAGGAAAAAGCCAATATGCTGGCCAAAATCTTTTCCTCCAACTCAAACCTAACAGTGCCAAATGGAAAAACTCCACCGTTCATTGAAAGGGTTTCCCACAGTATGCCAGAGATACCCTTCGGTCACAGAGAAATACGAAAATCCTTTAAAAAGTTGGATACAAACCACAGTATACTAATTATTTATAGTAAGGAAAGCACCCCGGTCTTGTCATTATACTGTTATACATACCCCCTATATACATTAGTTCGGAATACAAAGTTCGAGAGGCGCTTATTACAGACCGTCACCCCTGGTATAAAAATATTATGACAGACTCCTGTGCTCTCGCCATGGACATTAACCGCTACTCTCGGTATATGTTTTTGATTATGACTGACATTGGCAAAATAGATAAAAATATGACGGTAATGTAATTCGGCATTTTTCATTTGTGGTTGCAGTTTTTCGTGATTTTTAAACTTTTAGATTTATTTTTAAAAGTGTTTTTTGCTAAATTGTGGCCTATCGGTATTTAAGAAATTTAAAAGAAAACAATTTTGTGTTCGTGGGTGCGAAGACTATGTTAGCAAGCGCCATCGCATTCCCAAACGGAACCTAAAGCTATTTGATGGGTGGCTAAAAATACTTCGCCAAAAAAAAACTAACTTTGACGAGAGACGAAATTCACGTTAAATATATAGTGTGTGATGGATACGTTGAACCTGGACGAGGTTTTAAAAGTTTAGTTTTAAATTTTAATATTTGGAAAAAACATAGATTATTTCATTATACTTATATATCGGGTCCGGCAGAATGATCTCCCACATTAAAAACGCCATTGTAAATGCTATTTATATTTAATTTTTTTTAACTGAAATCGTATTATACCATTTGTTTTTATTAAGTTTTGAAAATTACAGAGTCCATGTGGCGGCCATTTTTTTCGGTACAAAGTCGAAGCTGATTTCTGAAAGTTTCACTCGTGCAGTAACTCTAAAGCGATATTCCTGTAATTTCTTGGTGTATTGCTGCTTTCAATTCGTCAATGGATCGGGGATAGTGTTCAGATATTCCCAAAGTATCTGGAACTAAAGCATGTCTACCAAGTGCGAAGTAAGTACGAAAAGTTCTTTGTGTCATAATCACAGATTCGTTACCTACTTTTGATTAATATCTCGATAACGAAGGCACGATGGCAAGGAAATGGCAAGCCGCGAGCTACCAACCAACTACGCTAAGCTTCCCCTCTCTTCAGTGATTCAGGCACAGTGGCAGTGCGAAATGTGGGAGATCATTATGCCGGACCCTGTTTAATTAAATGAATAACCGGCAATATTCACTTTACTTTAAAAGGCTTACGTTACATTTTTTTAAACACCCATTAATACCTAGTTAATATAGGTTAAGAGTGTAAATTTATATAATGTTTAATTTAAATACATTTTTACATCACCTAGCTAATACTAACAAAATTTTCCCAATCCATTATTTCTTATTTTTCATGAAAAAACAATTAAAAAAGTGAATGAACCGTTTATAGAAACATAACCTATATTTGCAACATTATTATGTATAAAGCATTGTAAAAGTATACATTATTAATTTACGTTAATGTAGAATATGTAAATATTTTTTATGCACTAATAAAAAGGAATTTACTGCATAACATTCGTCAAAGAGCCCAGTCTTTTTTTAAATAGAAAATTAGCCTCTCAATGAAATTTATGTACCTAAATGAATGGGAAACAAACTCTTAAACCTTATAGATTGAATAAAAATTTAACTTTCCTTTTTTTATTGCTAGTAGTCATTAATTTAAACATTCTTTGATTAAGCTTCCTTATTGATTGGTGTTTATAGAGTCTTTTTAAGCAAATTGAGCTTTTACACAAAATAACTCATTCTTATCAGCGCGCATCGTTTAAATTTAAAACTATGTAATTGACGAGACGAATGAGTTTTTTGGTGTTAAAATCTAATTTGATAAGGACTGTTCAAAACACTATATTATAAGATGTAGCCTGATTGGAGAACGATTTCATTGATGGCTATGAGCATCCGGTATACAATAATTTGAAAAGCCATCCTGTAGCTTAGAGACAAACTGCGCAAGCGTTATATTATTTCAAATCCCCCTGTAAATGTTTAGTACGAAATACAAAGTTGGAGGGGCGCTGATTCGCGCACGACACCCCGGTATACTGCGCCAATTTAGTAATACAACTCCCACCGTGTAAGTGTCTGGTCTATCTCTGTCATTCGTCTATGATACAAACAAAGCAATGGGTCCAGATGGCATTCCCGCGATAGTACTCAAAAATTGTGCTAGCGAACTCACCCCAACTTTCGCAAAATTATTCAATTTATCTTATAGGCAAGGAGTATATCCATCATCATGGAAGTCTGCCGCAGTACAACCCATTCCAAAGAAAGGAAAAAAGACAGATCCGTTAAACTATAGACCAATTGCTCTACTTCCGGTGATATCAAAAGTAATGGAAAGAGTTGTGAACAATCACCTAACCAAGTACTTGGAAAAGTACAAAATTATCAACGACAAGCAATACGGATTTCGAAAATATAGGTCAACTGGCGATTTACTTACATACGTCACTCACTTATGGCAAAAAGCGAATGAGTTGCGAGGTGAAACAAGAACAATTGCCTTAGATATATCTAAAGCATTCGATAAAGTCTGGCATGAAAATCTGCTCAACAAGCTCAAAGCAACGGGATTGTCGCCGAGACTTTGCACTTGGTTTGAAAGTCACCTTAAGGATAGATCCATTTATGTTGCACTGGATGGCCGGAACTCCAACTCTTACCAAACAAAAGCTGGTGTGCCACAGGGAGCAATCCTTTCGCCAACACATTTTTCTGATTTATATAAATGACCTCATAGATAATACAGTAAATCCACTTTATTGCTTTGCAGATGATGGCAATGTAGTCTCCTCAGTCATACCACCCACATGTCTCTCCGCACGTGAATTCCATTACCTTAGACTAACTGAAATATCACAGATAAATAATGACTTGGAGATAATAGAGGACTGGGGCAACAAAAACCTTGTACAGTTCAACGCACAGAAAACCCAAGCAGCCCTGTTTTCAAAAAAGACCAGCACCGGTGAGCCAAACATCATGCTATCTGGAAGTGCTGTCGCATTGCAGAGCCAGTTGAACATCTTAGGAGTCACTGCAGAGACCAACATGTCTTGGCACAGTCACGTGGCAGATATAGCTAAAAGGGCGTCCCAAACTGCTGACACTCTACAAAGCCCAGATTCGACCAACTATGGAGTACTGCTCACATATATGGAGTGCGGCACCCAAACATACCTTAATGCTTTTGAACACCGTGCAAAAACGAGCTATTAAGCTGATCAATGACCCCGCACTTACCCGTAGCTTGGATAGTCTCGAACATCGAAGAACTGTGGGCGATCTATCTCTCATCTACAGGTATTATCACGGAAAATGCTCTAAAGAGTTGGCACGTATGATCCCCCCGGGAGGCGCACACGTCAAACAGACGGTAACCATCAATTTATTGTCAAAATAGAGGCACCAAGAACCTCATTATATCAGAATTCATATCTCTGGAGAAAAGCATCGCTGTGGAATAAACTCCCTGCGACATTTTTCCCTGCAGGTTACAACCTGAACCATTTCAAAACCAACACACACCAACATTTCCGCGCACTTGCCGCTTCTCGAGCATGATAGGGATCTCCTTGCGAGTGCGCATACCCGTAAAAGAAATACGATTATCAAGGACGTTCGCTGAAAATTGACAATGGCTGACTTCAAAATACAGTCGTATGAAATAAATTTATTTATGCGGTTCGGAAGGTTAAACTTATGTTTGCCCGCAGTAGGAAAAACGATACCTGCAATGGACTGGATATATTTTATATCACGAAAAGGAAATTTGCTGTAACACACACAACTGTAAGTCGAAAACAAGAGGACTCACCGATGTACAGCCAATTTCTTCGTCTCCGGGGCCCCTGGCAGGATATAATGATAACACCACGTAGTTGAAGGGCTGAAGATTCCAGTTCTATGGTTTAGTCTACAAACCGAGCACTTTCAAGTATAGAAAATTGTAATAAATTGGAGAAAGAAAGAAAAATTTTGAGATAACGCCGAAAATGTGTTATGTGTCTGTGTGTGTGTGTGTAGATTATTTCTGTCCGTAACACGATAGCTCCTAAACCGCTGAACCGATTTTCATAAAATTTTCAGGTAAAATAGTGTTCGACACTCTTACGAGCTGATTAGATTTTGGTTAAAATCTATTAATGCTAATGACAGTTTTTAGACAATTAAAAATTGTAAAAATAACCGCGAAATTTAGCGCGAGCTAACAGCCGGATGGTATTTTAAGCTTTTTAATGACAGTTTTTAGACAATTAAAAATTGTAAAAATAACCGCGAAATTTAGCGCGAGCTAACAGCCGGATGGTATTTTAAGCTTTTGTTATAATACAACCTATCATCTCATAAACTTTCAGAACTAAGAAAATAAGGGCACTTATTTCATATCGTTTTTCACTTGTCAAAAATACTTGCCATCCTTAGAGATAGAGATATTTTTTTACCTTCCTAGCCCGCGTAGCAATGGCTAGAGAAGGTATTATTTTCGTCGAAATTTTTTTTTTGAGATAACGCCGATAATTATGGGTGTATTTTGACCTATCCTCGCAATATCGTCGTGATGTCTGTCTGTGTGTGTGTGTGTCTGTGTGTATTTTTTTTTCTGTCCGTAACACGATAGCTCCTAAACCGCTGAACCGATTTTCATAAAATTTTCAGGTAAAATAGTGTTCGACACCCTTACGAGCTGATTAGATTTTGGTTCAATGCTAATGACAGTTTTTTGACAATTAAAAAATAAAAAAATGCTAACTTTTTAACGGAGCATCGTATTAATATGCGGTATTCGGATTATAGTAGACTACGTTTTGCTCAATAATTTGTGTTATAACCAAAAACTTAAGAACTTTAGTTTCTGAGATATTTACAAAAAACTGTTTTCAAGGCTGATATAATATACAGTATTTATTATTAATTTTAGGAAAAAAGTTATTCTTCATAAAAAGTTCTGCATTATCTAAAACTTAGAATACAGTCATCAAATATCAAATTTTTTGAGTGGTATACGAGGTTTGTTATATATTTAACTTTTTTAGTTTTACTCAAAAGTAAAGTACCTTTAAATTTGACAATATCGAAAAATGTTACACTTATTACGCGTTGTAATTGCAAAATTATTAGAAAACATCGAAAAACTAAAAGGTTATCATGTGTTTCGTAATCACAAGAGATACATTTTCATTCAAAGGGCGCTTCATGTGCCTAGTCGCCAGGCCTAGAGCCTACCCCACACTACTACTACTACTAAATGGATGTACTGGCATATTTAAACGTGATTTTTAATTTTGCTCAACTTTTTTTAGTAACATTTTCCGATATTGTCAAATTTAAAGGTACTTTACTCTTGAGTAAAACTCATATTTTTTGACAAACCTGGTATACCACTACAGGACTCCAATGTCGCGAGTTTGACATATGACTATGTCAAAATCGCGACGACATCTTTTGCAAGCAATTTAAGTATACCCTTTACTAGTACAACTAGTTTTATTACTAAGAAAATAAGTTAGTTCGTCGTATTCATCTTATTTTGCATTTTGCGCCTAAACCCACCGGAAATCCCCCCCCCCTCTATTCATATAACAAAATTGCTTAGACTTGATCAACGAACATTCTATCGATGTTTGCTGACTAAGAAAATAAGTTCCCAAAATCTTCACGGCCTCCCCTTCTAAAATGGCAAAATGCAAAAGTAGCAAAAAATATTTCCTATTACCCCATCTTCCCCTATGTCAAATAAATGGGTTCCGCTCATTGAGTTGTATAAGGCCTTGAAAAAGTCGATGGGCCGCTCAACACTGCTGTGACCCGTGCAGCCAGCGCCACCAAATGGCGCGGAATGTAATAGAAGCTCGCTAAAACACAATCGCGCACGTTCTATGTACGTCAAAATTCTTATGTTAACAGTCCATGAGTTTGCGGCGTTCCAAGGAAGCCGTTAACGATATGTGACGTTCAAATGTCAACATTGTCAAATTGCGTTAGTCGTCGGCAGTCTAGTGACAAACCCGGACCACCACCTACAATAAACACGCTTCTTCACACTTTAGCTGAGTCGTACGTTTTCTCTGCTGTGTAATACAAGGAAGATCGGTCGAGCCTAGTTGTATTTTCTTAGATTTGTCGCCTGACTTTAACAAAACAAGAAAATAGGCGGATAATTTCATTGTACGGATAAAATAGTAATTCTTCTTGTATTAGTCCCGCTGCCACAGTTCACCAACTAAATAATAATCACGGCATATATGGCTAAAGGATATTTAGTCCAATGAAAATCCAAATCCAAATCAAGTGTTTGACAGTAGTAAAAAATAAATATATATTTATTTTTAGATATCTCTTTAGGTCTTGGGAATGCTAAAAACAAACTTTTTTGTTTAATTTTTTCTCAAATTCATAGTTCTTTTAATTAAATAAATTCATTGAATTAAAACAATTAGCCACGTGATTCAAAACAGGCGGTCTACCAATCAGCTGCGAGTGACGTCACAAAACAGTAAACGCCTCGAACGAACCTATTTTCTGTGTTATTTTCTTATGGATGGTAATGTTTGCTTTGGTTTGAAGTGCGAATTATCGTCCAAAATCAGAGTTTATTTTGTGTTTTGCTTATGAAAAACATTTTTAATGGAAAACGGATTCTCCAAAGGCGATAGCTCCAACTTGCCAATGCTGAATTCCTTTTTGGTGGCGGGCTTCTTTGCCAACACCAGTCATTTTTGTTCTGCGAAATTTAGAAACGTTAAAATGTTGATGTAAGTATTCGATGAGTTGTTTTGTATATAACTGAAAGTTTTTTTACGATATTCTTCGCCTAGTTTTACTCAATTAGATTTTGAGGTTAGGTTATATGTTTTGCTTTTTTGTTTAATATGCCACTTACAATAGATTTAATTAAATACCCAATCATTATTATTTTAAGCATTAAGAAACAATCAAAAATTGCAGGACAGGTAAGCAAAAAGTATACAATGACCAGCAATACTTAAAGTACTGCATAGGTTACAGTACTGCATAGTCCTGCGTAGGTACTGCCTAGTCATGCCTATGCACTGCCTAGTCTTGCATATGCACTGCTCAGTCCTACATTTAGCCTGCATGTGCACTGCCTAATCCTGCATTTAGAGGTACTCCCTAGTCCTGCCTAGCACCGCCTAAAAATTTGTACACCTTTCTGCCTATTACAGTTGTTCACCCCTTGTAATAAACATAACCTCAATAATTTCATCGGCATTTACGAAATAGTTATATATATTATAGACAACGTAAGAAAAATTAATAGAAACAATTTAGTTATTCTCACATCAAAGTGATCTTCACAAATGTAAAGTGAAGATGTATTAGATAAGGCCCTTGGGTCTCTTAGAGCAAGTTCTAGCCACTTTTTCCGTTCTTTTACTGCTGTAGGCATTAATAAATAGTTTTTCAGGTGTTTTTATGCTAGTATTCGAACACTGAGGCACTATACACCACTTATGGGACATTTTTTTACATAAAAAACACAAACCAAAAACAAATAAACACTTGAATGCCGTGTATCTGTCCGCGAGTTTACTGCGCTGTGACGTCATTGGAACGCCATGCTAGAAATGACCGTTTTAGCGGCAAATTCAAATCGGAAATTAGAAAACTTGATTTTAAATGTAGTCATGATAAAATATACTATTTTAATAATTTTGCGTAGTAAATTAGGGATCTATATATCATTCTAAACTCTTTTCTAAAATTTGTCAAATACCCTATTTTACTACAAATACAGCTACTGACAATGCACATATGTCATTGTTTGGCCACTTGGAATTTTCAATAGAAGCTGATCTATTAGTTCTGGCTAATTTTTATTAATTTGAATTTTTACGTGTTTAATTTTTACTTAGCCCTAATAAGGAAAGTTTGTAACGTGTTGTCTTTAAAAATAATCGAATGTTCTTCCAAGGTCATAAAATGCGACGAGCTTTACTCTGTTTTTCTCAAAAACTCAACATCAACACTGCACGGCTGCCTCTCGCCTTATTAAGCAGACACTGAGCGCAGGGTTGCCAGTTTTTCTTTAACAAAAACCGGGTATATAATTGGGGACCTTTTGCAGGCACTCCATTAGCTAACTTTATTCATTATTAATGCGAAGAAGTCCAATTTATACCTTTTGCAGACACTATTTTTATTTGCGTTATTTTAGTTATCCTTTATTGATCTCAATCAAATCTGTCAATACCCTGTTTTGTATTGTGTGTATGAATTCTTGAACGAGTAAGGAGTACTTTAAAATCGAGTGAGTCAAACTGCGCATGCGATTTCACTTGATTTCCGCATCTCTATTGGTCCTCGCTCGAATTTTGAGGAGTACTTGCTCGGGAAGATTTCAGGAATAACGACACTTTAGGTAAAATTAATTAAAAAGTTCCGAAAACAACTAGAGAAAAACTGAAAAACCAATACCCATAATAAACCGCCAGGGAAATATAGGATTAGGTCTGTGTACTGTGTACTTTTTCTTCTTTTTTTTACACACTTCACAGAACACTGATGACTTATGGTTAGTTGGTGAACAATGTCGCCAAACAATACATAGCTACCAGTTTTTATAAAAAATAATTTTCAATGATTGGCATAAAATTAAATCTGCGGATTACCCTGCATTGGTAGTTCTTGACATAATTGTCTGGTATCAAAAATATTTTAAATTTAAATGACATTTTGTCATAACGTTATATGCGCGGCAACACCGTCTCGAAATAAACGAACTAGTAGCCTACGTTATTCGAACACAAGTAAAGGCAAACATTATCCTTCAGTAAGGACTAAACTTCAAACCAGGTAACTGCGCATGCCTCCAATAAAGTGAAAAATGGGACATGCAACAGAAAAGCTGCCTTGTCAGCGGGCAGCGGGTGCCATTTAAAGCATAGGCCTACAATTTTATCAACAGGCCAAAAACCCAGTGTGTTATTTGAAACACTAAAAAATCGGGACAAATGGGGATATTTTCGAGAAAATCGGAATATTTAAACGTTGCAATTTTTGGCGGGACGCATTAATCAAAAGTGGGACACTCCCGCCAAAATCAGGACGCCGGGCAACCCTGACTGAGCGATCAACATTGCCGTAATAAACTTAAAGTTTAGTACCCACGAATAAAGAAAACAACAATTTTTCGTGGCTAAACGGGTATAGAAAGATTTTGTTTCTCTTGTATTCTTCCAATACGGGGCTATAAAAACTTAGTGCAATTTCCCCACCTTATGCTCTAACAAACATGTTTAAAATCACGTCATCCGTAAGTCCGCGTGCATGTATTGTACAGTTTTTTTTAGTTTCCCACAAAAACGCTTTTTGGCACTTAGATCAATTAGCCTTTCCACTCTACAAATATGGATACATAACAAGCGGTGCTCGGTTTAACACGTGCTTCGAGCTTCTTTTGCTACTCCTTCTTTTTCCTATTTTAAACTAATGCGAGAAAAAAAGATAAAACATTTCTTGATTAGAAGTCATCAGTTAAACAAAGGAATTAGGTAAGATGCCGCAATGGTATACGCCCACTTAAATTACCTTTTCTATTTCTTTTTCTAAACCAATTCAACAGAAAGAGATAAGACTGTTATTGGTGCAAAAAACTAACCAAAACACGATAGGACCAAATTTTAAATAGCTCCTTTAGCCCCTTTACTATTTTGTAAATGGTCAAATGCGGCGTTGCAAAACATTTTATTGAAGGTTCTGCATAGTTTTCGTGTTTTTTAAAATTAAATTATAGATTTTTAGACAAAATTAACTACTAAAATACTTTAGAATGGCCCGGGAGTGTAGTTTATGTAAAAAACTGGAACACCTAAATCCCGAAAAGTAAGTATTTATGAGGGACTGCTGCAGGAAACGAGACCCGAATATCTAATATTTTTAATTTTTTATAAAGCTTTATCATTTTTGTTCGTAAGATTGGATCGAGTCAATTTTTTAGATTGAGTTAATCATTTTTTACCTACTCTGAATTTTTAAGGTTGTCTAACCTAAACTAAAATAAACCAACCTAAAACCATCCTAACCAAACATCTAAAAAGTGTAAAGAGTCTACACGCAGATTCGTTTTTAACCCTATCAACAGTCAGCAAAATTTTTTATTCAAAAAATTCAAAAACAGTAAACCAAAATTACCTTCCTATTAATTTTTGCATTATTTATAAAATTACCATATCCTCCTACCCATATGTTAAGAACTTAATATTTTTTATTACATATTTTTAACTATAAGCGATAAGATAAAAATATATGTTTTTTTTTATTGAACCCATTTTAAATGTTAAATAAAAAAAATTATTTTACAAAACAATATCAGCATTCAAAAATAAAAGTGGTAAATAAAATAAATTTTTTGAACTAAAATTGCTACTTGAATAAATGGATCACTGGCAACTTGTTCACATAAAAGCATTTTGTTGAACAAACATCTGTCAATCAAACTAATTATTTTCTTTCAAAACACTCTGTTTGAATGACAATTTGATCAAAAACATTTTTTTTTAAATTACTTTTTCAAATGACATTTTGTTCGAATGGCGTTTTGTTTGAAAACAGTTTGTTTAAAAACATCTTTTTCAAACAACAACCTGATCAAAAACGTTTTGTTCAAAAATTACTTTTTTGAGTGACACCCCAAGCAGCATTTAGACGTCAGATTACGTTACTCATACGTTGCTTGCGATAAACGCAACGTCGGGTGTCGTTTCGACCGCCGGGCGACCCTTTACGAGAGGCCAGGCGAGAGTTTACCAATTAACAACGTAATTGTACGTTGGATTTCCGTCACTTAAATTTAGTCGCAAACAGGTAAGTTGCGTTTGGTTTCGTTTCTATTGCCTAAAAAACATATAGTTTTTGCTAAAAAGAATTCCTGTCGAGTAACTAAAATTATACCTGATAAGTAAATATTTTACATCTGTTATAACAAGTCTCATAAAAATGGGTGCATTTTACAAATGACAATTATAGTCATGCATGGAAGGCGATATTAGAATATTAATAATTTATATTTGAAAGCAGGAATCCAACTAAAACTTTACAACGAAGGCATGTTTGTTGATAAATGATATACTTTCAAAAAAAGCAAGCGCTCCTGAAATATGCAAGATTTACTGAAATATTATAGTTTTTAAAAAGATCTAATTTTTATAATTTTTTTATTTTTGTAAAAAAAATGTTTTGCTGCTTCACTAAACTCAAATTTGATAATAATTTTGCAATTATTCTTTTTTTTCTACTTAAAATTAGAAAAATAATACAATATTTTATAATGGCCGACAGACGCTAGACGCCTTTTCAGAATGGCGGTTTTTTGTGTCTGCCTTAATGTGAACTAATAATATACCAATTCGGACCGGGTTTCTAAGGTTAACTAAGGAAGTGACGAAATCATTGTTTTTTTTTTTTTTAATTTTTTGGTTTTTAGAAATGTTTGTTTTAATATCAAAAATCTAAAGGAAATAAAACGCATAGGAAGAGGATGGGGTATTATGGTTTCCAAAATCCAAAAAAGATATAAAACTGCGTCATGTCCTGACACGTAGCCGTCCTGACCAAACAAACACAGATTAAGTTAAATAAGAATAGCAAAACAAACACACAGAATAGTTCGGTTTGGTCCGCTTACGGTCAATATGTTATGAACAAAAAAATACACTTTTTGGTAGGTTATGGGCGTCTATAAATGACAGTAGGCTGTACATGTGACGCGTAGGCCATATGAACGGACGTGGAATAGATCAAGTAAAAGTTACGGAAAATACACCAACCAAACTAACCGTTAGTTTAGGCCTGAGGTTAGGGTCTTCACCGGACGTACCCGACGCCGACGTTTGTTGGTCGTTGAGCTGGTCAGAGTTTTTGTACGTCGAACAAACGAACGTAAGACCGACGTTGGGCAATTAATGGAATATAGCGTTGCATTATTTGACGTCGCGAGGTCGTTAAAAAAACGGACGTATATTGGATAACGTCGGTTTTGATATAAATGCGACGTCGCTTAACGCATAATCAATCTTGCAACTTAAAATTCCACTAAATCCGACGTCGGTTCAGGTCACATTAGGTTGTTAGTCATATAAATGTTTCTTGGGACCTTGTCGAATGGTGTTTAATTTTGAAAACATTTTGTACCTCAACTCACGCTGAGTCAAACCAAAAAAAATGCTCTCCTGTAAAAACTTAATTATCTGTGACTTCCAAAAGTTCTGCATTAAGGCGACGAAATGCGCGCCGCGTTTTTATTTTCGTCTGATAAAAATTCTGTTTGTATCCTTATTTTACAAACAAACTGGGTATTACGCCAGTATTCAGGGATTTTTTTAAAGAAACCACTGCGTTTCTCCTAGAAAAAAAAATCACTATTAGTTACCATATTTGCTTAACAAAATTTTAAAAACTTATTGTTTTTCTACAATCGTTTTCAAGCCTTTTCAAATATCTTATTTTCAAATTATTCTTTTACCAAACATTATTTCCTAGTTTTTGTGACCTACAATATATAATTTAAAATAAAATCTTTAACTTTTTAGTAAAAAAATACACAAAGCATAATAAGTTTTTCAGTTTTTGTAATTAAACAAAACTTTAATTCAAAAAAATATATAAACTTTTTCTTTGTTCAACATTGTTGGTATTAAACGATGGTAATAGCTCTAAAATGTTGGTAAATAAGGTGATCTAATTATTGCTAGAAAAAGAGAGCATAAAAGTAAATTTATATCTACCGGTTTTACTTCTATTAAGATGATGATGTCAACAATCTCGGTTAGTGCCCACTGATTCAAAATCAAATGGGCTTTTAAACCCGTAAGTTTTAATTAGATCAGAGCCTAACTCATATTTTAAAATTTCGGCTTCCGCACTGAGCACATAACCTCAAAAATGTTATTAATGTTAATTTTTATAAATGTGAGTAACTATTCACACGTAGACTAAATTTAATTGCTCGTTTTAATAAGTTAGGTATTTATTGTTTGCATCTGTAAATATATAGAGGGTGTTCCAAATAAAAGCAACTACATGGGGATTTCTGAAACGGAGATACGAGTTTGTTTAAATGAGAAAAACGTTGCGCTATTCTAAGCCAAATCAGATGCCGTATCAAAATTAAAAATATCTTCAAGGGTTACTAAAATATTGAGCAAAACTCTTTTAATGCTCTATTTTTTTACGTATAAATTCAATATGGCTGTCATAAGAAATAACAAAGTTGGCTATGGTTTCAAAAAAACTAGAAGGCCTAGAAAAAAATTGTTAACGTCATTCAATTGACCGTAGTTGCTTATACAAAACTACCAAATTTCATTAAATTTGTTTGCAAGATGGCGGCAATATGTCACTTTTTGAAAAAACACAATTTTTAGTTTTTGCTCGTACTCATACCGTTTCCGAAATCCTCATGTAGTTGCTTTTATTTGGGACACCCTGTATATAATATTTGCCGCCGACATTGGTAAATCGATCGATATATTTAATGTGTGAGAGTGTAATGAGGCCGCAGAGCGAGGGAAGCGGCATCTGCCGAATTTTTCGGCCCCGAGCCAGCCCTGGGGATATCATACAATGCTGCTAAATCAACCATATTAAAATGGATGGAGAATAGCTTCCAACAATACTGGATAAATATACCAGAACTGGCTCACTCTAAAGAGTTCATTAAAGGACCTTGTAGAAGAGCCAGGAACATTATTGGACTTACCAGACAGGAGATACGTATAGTGACTGGTTTTTTTACGGGTCACTGTCGACTGAGAGTATCCATGCACAGAATGGGACTAACAGAAGAGACCGAATGTAGACTCTGTATGGAGGATGACGAAACAGTCAGAATACTTTCGGTAAACCTCAGATTGACTCAGAAGATCTGAACAGTGTCTCACCCAAACTGATAGCCGGCCTTATTGGAGGATTAGGCATACAGTGGTGAGAAACCACTCAAAAGTGAGCCACAATAGACCCACTGGTGGTCGCAGTGGAAGGACTGCAAGGCCCACTCACATATGAATCATCATCATTTAATGTGTGAAGAACAAACATACGTATATTGTGTGTCGCACAGCGTTGTCATAGACTTTTCAAAAATCTCTTTTTTTCTAACTTATTGGCGCATGTAGGGGTCAAACCGAGTTGTTTTAATAAATGAATTTTTGCCGCGGTTTCGGGTCTTCTCCTAATACGTTAATGGTGGCTATGTATAGAAACTTGTCAACTCTCACCTAATACCCTACTTTAGTTTGTCCGGTAATGGTAAAAGTTAAACAAGAAGAAATGTCAAACAACTTTTTATTTATGACTTTACTCATATCGTAACTAAACAGAGATGGTTCAGAATTTGGTGCAAACTTTTCGCTAAACAAAAATTTGACCATACAGTTTCCCTAAAAGACATTTATCTACAAACAGGTTCCTAAATTATAAAAAAAAGCCATTAGATTACATTATATTATATGATACGACAAAAATAAGTAACAGAGATTAAGCTACTTTACACCACTTATTGTCTTAACTTTATCCTTACAAACAGGCAAACTAGCAATCCATTGCTTTAATTTGAAGTTTTTAATGCGTAAATGCAAGTGTCGCTTATAGTTTGCACCCAAAAGCACTAAAGTGCATGTTCAAGTATTTTCATATAAATAAAAAAATTAAGAAATGAAATCGCTAGCTAATAACACGGACAAGTATTATAAAGTTGTTTAATTTCTGTACTATTAATATAGAAAGTAACTAAACTTACAGAGGTAAATATTATTAACATTTGCAGAACAATTTCAATTAAACAAATTATACCTAAATTATTCTATAACTGTGTTTAACTTTATTATTAAAGTTTTTTTTTGCACTAAATAAAAGCTGCGTATACTCTTAAATGATTAATAAATCATAAAAAGTTTTGCAATTTAATTTGTCCTCGCCTGCAAAAGTAAGATAACGTAAATTTGGTCTTTTTTTTTGGATAAGCTAAGAATGTTTAATAAAATCTCGAATAAAATGTTTAATGAAGGGACCTTTACGCGTATAGTGGTTTACAGATCAAGACACTAAAGTTGTTGGATCTACGACATTTAATTACGTCTCACACAATTGTGAAAATATTATGATTTAGTTCATTTTCAGGAGGCTGAGATCGAGAATTCCCCCACTACAAAACAACCCTACATGCAGCACGCTGGAACACTCAGTCTGTGCTTATTTACATATACGCTGAAATTCTTTTATATTGAGTATTACCAGCCAACAGTTATTTGAATTACTGACAAATGTGCCAGGCCAAAAAATATAAAGGCTCCGGTAAACTCCGGGTTACGTGTTCGACAAAGACAGAACCAAAATATATCGCACCTTTAAATCTAAAGAGACGCAACTCAAAAATTTGGAAAATGAGTTTATGCATCAAAAATGCATTTAAATGTGCTTTTTAACTAAAGATCACAAAAATTTACTTTGTTTACAATTTTTTGGGAAATTATGGAAAACTTTTGATTATCAGCACAAAGTTTAAATATGAGCTAAAAAGACACGTTGTAAGTATTTTTATTGCAGAGACACATTTTTAAATTTTTAAGTTATGCCTTTTTAGTTTTAAGTGTGCGATATGATTCAATTTCAACTCTTTGATCTCCTTAATTGTTCTAAAGTTAGAAACTCCCCAAGAAACCACGCGCAGCTTACTTTTTTGCGAATTTAAAAAACGTTCGGGTCGATTCGGTTAGGAAATGGGGGATGGGACAATTCGGCGCGGCCGATTCGCCGCAACCAATTCGCCGCGAGGACAATTCGCCGCCGGCCGATTCGCCGCCGACCGATTTGCCGCGAGATTTTTTGTTTATTTATATTATTATTGGCATTGTTTAACCGGTTTTATTAAGCTTGACTTTGTATAATATATTTGTTTGATTATAAATTTGTTTCAAACTTTTCCAAAAAACAGAATTTTATTCAAATTAAAAAAATGGCGGATCCAACATGGTGGATTTTCAAATTTATGAACCGATATGCATCAAATTCGGAACTTTGGGGTGTTTCAGGTCGCTGATTATGATTTTTAACTTAAACTAAAACGTCGCCGTTGTGGTGTAGTGGTAGCAATTTTTGTTTCCTACACCGGCGGTCCGGGTTCGATTCCTGGCTAGGTACTTGGTTCTTTGTGTTTGTTTAAAAATGCTTTAACCTTGCTCGAACTTTGCGAAACTGGGCAATTGATCCTGATTGGATGGAAAGTCCCAGTATAAATTTAAAAAAAACTTAAACTAAAAAAAAACCAAATGGCGGATCCACAATGGCGCACCTTATTATTTTCACACCGATTTGCCTCAAACTTGAAACATCGCGGCGCGTAAGTTGGTACTTTAATACAATTTTTGACACTCATTTAGAAACATGAGAATGGCGGATCCAAAATGGCGGATTTTCCCATTTATGAACCGATATGCATCAAACTCGGAACTTTGAGATCTTTCTGGTAGCTGATTATTTTTCCGTCATTTTGGAACCGACCTTGTTTTTAAATCTGAGTAAAAAATTGTATTGAATTACCTTAAGCGCCGCGATGTTTCAAGTTTAAAGCAAATCAGTGTGAAAATAATAAAGTGCGCCATTGTGGATCCGCCATTTTGATTTGTTTTTAGTTTAAGTTAAAAATCATTTTTCATCATCATAATTTTTTTTCTATAAGAAAATCAAATGCTGAATTGTATAGGAACCACCAAATACCTAGTTGGAAAAGTTTGAAAAAAGTTATAATCAAATAAATAAACAAATATATTATATGAAGTCAAGCAAAATAAAACTGTTTAAACAATTGCCAATGGTAATATTATAAAACAAAAAATCTCGCGGCAAATTGTCCCCGCGGCGAATCGGCCGGCGGCAAATTGTCCCGGCGGCGAATCGGCTGCGGCGAATTGTCCCCTACCCTAGGAAATGCTTAATTAAATCCGTAACGGTGCCGAAGGCACATTAGTTTCTTTTGAATCTCTTCTACCCACGACCTTATTTTACTCTAGGTTTTATAACAAGCAAAACATTTCATGAGAAGTAAAATTAATAATAAAAGTGTTCCATATAATGCAATTTTAAATAGACAATATGCAACGCAATATTATTACTAAAAAAAACTAAAATTTTGCAACATGAAAAGGTAATAAAGAACATAATTTGTTTATTCTTTTTGTTATTTTGTGGTATATATTTATCTTTATTAACAAATTTAATACCAACGAAACAAACCTAACCTAAGCCTCTAGCAGTACCGGATTAACCCTTAGGCCAACAACGCGCGTGACTGAGGCGGCAAACTCTACGGCGCCGGCGTCCCGATAGAAAATACTTATGGTGATCAATAAAAAATTTAATAAACTGTAATATAGAAAGTCCCTATGGTGATAAATTAAAAATTCCATAAACTGTAAGTAAAATATTATTATTATTACCAAATTGGTATGAGGAGTGGCAGCGATTAACGAAAGCCCTATGGGTGACAAAATGATTAATCGGCTAACTGTTTTGGTGGTAAACCAAGGGTTAATAAAAGATGCGATTGCAATCCTAAATGAACAAACGTTCAGCTGTTAATTTAACCAAGTCGTAATAAACCAAAACGAAAATCTTCCTTCGGTCCCCTTAACGTGATACAATAAAATACAAGCCACGACTGAGCGTCCCCATCATGATGCTTCTTTCCAAGAAGCGATGGAAACAACAAATTATAGACAGCCGCCCAGTTTTTTCACTTTTAAAAAATATAAGATATAGTTTTCTTTTGCAGGTTAAGTCTAATTTAAATGTAGTGAAAAAGAAAACACTGGAGTAAAAATACGGCGACTTAAGAAAATACACAGCGTGAAAACCAAAGATTATTTAAAAGAACCATTATTATTTTTTTTTTAATTGAGTCAGTATTTAAAGCGATAAACTGTTCTTTTCGATCGATAGAACTCACTTAAGATGTTTCAGTTTATTTTTCCAACAATATGTTTACGGCTTTACATTTTGCGGAAGGATCAAAATCAAAAAATCCTGAATTTTTGCGTTACGTAATTTAGGGACGTTCCCTAACACCGCTGAACAAAACAAGCTATAATGTATTTTTAACTTCGTGCATTGTTACCTTTAATATTAGAATTATTTTTTTCACCAGAACTCTAATTTTTTTAATCTACCCCCATCCTTTTTGTCGGCCTGTGTCCGGTGGATTTTATTCAGTTTTAAATGGGACCACCTAGAGCCAAAACCCAATCTATGTACCAAGTTTCATTAAAATCGGGCAAGGAGTTTTTTATTATGCGCGGAGCAACTTTTTACTTTCCTAGCCCGCGCAGCAATTGCTAGAAAAGGTATTATTTCGAAGATTATTATCGAAGAAAAAGTGTTTTTGAGATAGCGTCGAAAATGTGTTATTTGGGTGTATTAAAAATTTTTTAAATGCTAACTTTAAGGGAGCATCGCATCATTTTGCTCAAAAAGTTGTGTTATAACCAAAAACTTCGTAGAGGCTTTATTTTCTGAGATATTTACAAAAAACTGATAGCCTGATAATCAATCTTGGCTTCAGTTGAAGTGTGCTTATAGGCTAGTTAGGAAGATACCAGATTCGTCATGGATCCGTTTATTAACTTCCTAGTCCGCACAGCAATGGCTAGAGAAGGTATTGTTTTCGACGAAAAATTTTTTTTGTGAGATAACGCCGATAATTATGGGTGTATTTTGACCTATCCTCGCAATATCGTCGTGATGTCTGTCTGTGTGTGTGTGTGTATTTTTTTTCTGTCCGTAACACGATAGCTCCTAAACCGCTGAACCGATTTGCATAAAATTTTCAGGTAAAATATTGTTCAACACTCTAACGAGCTGATTAGATTTTGGTCTAAATTCATTAATGCCATTGACAGTTTTTTAATAATTACAAATTTAAAAAATGCTAAAATTTTAACGGAGCATCACGTCAATATGCGGTTTTCGAAATATAGTAGATTAAATTTTGCCCAATAATTTGTGTTATAACCAAAAACTTCGTAGGAGCTTTAGTTTCCGAGATATTTTTTAAAAACTGTTTTCAAGGCTGATTTTTATAGCTTTACTTGAAGTGTGCTAATAGGCTAGCTAGGAAGGTATCAGATCCGTCATGGATCCATTTATTTTTTCTAATTTTTGACATGATCACCATAATAGCTCACACTACTTATAGTATACGTGTGCGCTAAAATTTGATATGGATTTTTGGTTCTAGAATATGCAGAACTTTTTATGAATAATTTCTTTATTTCCTAAAATTAACAATAAAAAAGTTTTCCATATGGTTCTAACTAAGCTAGACATACTGTATATCCACGTATACTGTAAAGTCTGAATCTTCGTGTTGTCTGTCCATTCAGGGCTTTAAACAGCTACGTTAAGCTATTAGTTTTAGAACATCCTTTTACTTAATTTGCTTACGCGTAAAAATGGCTGTGATTGTACAAGTTATAAATTCTCCAACTGATAATAAAAATAATTCACATCAACAAATCTGCAAAAAAGCTTGATTGGTTTGATTTCTTTTGTTTGTAATCTTGGGTTACATTTAAAAAGAAACAACCAAAATTTTCTCCTGTGACGTTTTGCACCAACTGCTGTGTTTCAAACTTCAACGAGTTGCGAACGCTTGCCAAGGAAAATTTGGTTGTTTGGTTTTTTTCGTAAGTAAAAATGCATGCGATGTTTTTCTTGATCTTTAGCCAAAGGACAAACTGTCAAGTAGCTTTCAAACATTTATGCAATAAGTCGTCACTGTTAGCGCTACTAGAAACAAATGAAACTTTGTACTATTTCTTTATTGTGTGTGATTCAAGGCAAAATTTTTCATGAGAGATTTTTTTACGGGAATCACTAGCCAGTGCTGCCAGCTAACAGGATTTAATTTTCCAGGGACTAGAAATTCCACAGAAAATTATAAATGTCTTTTTGTTTACCGCTAAATTGTATCGTGGAAATTAAATAAATTATGAACCAAAAACCCGGTCAGAATCCACTAAACAACTTTATTGGGAGCTTAATTATAGTGCTTACTAACGTTGACACACCTTATTTTTCAATTAACATCTAATTCACAGCTGTTTTATCCTTAATATTTTACAGATGGCTTTCCAAGCACCATTTTTCGAATGGGACTTAATCAGCCATTTAATATCCCTTTTTTTTCATCATACCTTTTTTTTTGCGGCACTCCACAATAACACCATATGCAAAACAGAGACTACTGCCATTTTCCTTCTAAATAAATGAGTCATTTGCCAGGTTGTCTGTCTTCAAGTTGAGCAGGTTATTGAAAAACTGATCTGAACGACGCCGAAATTAATGCGTAGAAATTAGTAAAGTGGCGATTCAAATGGTGTTTCCTAAGTAAAATAACTTCATATTCAGTTAATAATGTAACTATAAAGATATTTTTAATCGTGTATCGTGTTGTCTTATGCGTAACTCGTATAAATCCCATTGTCATACTAAGATTCTGGTTGACACATGCATGGGTTAATTAATGTAAAGCTATGGTCTGCTAACCGTTGGTAAGTTTATCAGAGGCAATTTTCAAACCGAATCAATAATGGTTTTAGATATTTTTAAAGAAAAAAATTGCGGAAGATATATTTTGACGCAGTTAAGTGTGGAGGGTATGTTAAGAAATCACTTTTTTGCCCCCCAAAGAATGTAGTATATTGCTAATAATAAGCGAAACTTGTAAACAATGAGAACACTAATGCAGTTTTTTTAACTTTTGAACCATTTTCTTAAAAAATAACTGGCACATTTAAACGAAAAAGTTGTAAATAAATTAATCCTCAAAAATTTTTGTACTAATAGATAGTTTAAGTTGTGCTACGTATTTTTACGTAAAACTGCACGTTAAGCGCTCTACGTTTTGTTCCAAATTTGAGTTTAAGTTAAATGTTTTTACGTTACCGTAACAAGTCTACTAATAGCAGAGAATATCGAATTCGGAACTGTGTTTTTTTGATGTTACAATTTTGTTTTTTGTGTTTTCAACTACAGTAGGAATATATTTGCAAAGAATCGTTTGTACTGGGAAGCGGAAATTATCGTCTATGGTCTAGGCCTCATTTTTCGATCGGTCAATCAATCAATTCCATTCTTTGGTGACGTTAAGGTGCCCGCAGACTGCCGTAAGCTAACGTAAATACGTAAGCTCCTAACGTGACCTTGAAGACGGTGTGACGAAGTGCGCTTGCGTAACTGTCAAATCTCATGCTTACGTAAAAATACGTAGCACAACTTAAACTATCTAATAAGTTTTTTGTGCGTTCATGGTCAGGAACGCGTTTTTGTTTTATAAATTATTAAAAAGTCGTCTTAGAATTTTCCACGGGCATTATGGAAAAAAGTGGGTTTTATATTTGGCATCAAAAACTAAGCAAGACAAGAAAACTCAATATACAAAAAGCTGTTTTGTAGTTGTTTAATTAAAAAATATATAAAAATGAGAAAAAATTAGGTGACGCACATTTTTTTTTATAAAAAATTATGGTTAGGGTGTCTTTTAAGACGCCTCTTGTAACCGACTTTTTTTTAAAGGTTTTAGGTTTGACACCACGTATGTAAAAAACTATGCATTACCGAACCCATGTTTTTATATAAACTTCTCTTCTTAAAATTAGTTAAAGAAGCACTCCTTGGAGTTTGCCCACATACTTAATTCACACCCTGTATATCACAGGCTAATACTGCCGTGCATAAGCTATAATGCCCTTATCCAGCATTTGGACAATTTTGATTTTTTGTTGCCGTCTTAATCACAACATTATTCTACATTAATTTTTATAAGCAAATCTTCAAAAGTTGGACCTTATTGCAACCGAAGTGCAGAATTGTAAGATCGATATCATTGCACTTACAGAGACAAAAAAGAAAGGAACAGGTACGAATAGTGTCGGCAATTTCGTCCATATATTCACTGGAGTCCCAAAAGAAGGAAGAGCAGCCAGAGGGGTATCCGTATGAATAAAGAAAAACCTAAAAAATAAGATTACCGACTACGATTGCATTAGTGAAAACATACTTCGAGTGAACATGAAGATGCTTGGTCATAATATAAGCATAACAGCAGTCTACGCACCATCAGATGACGAAAAAGTAGCTACAAAACAACTGTTCTTTGACCAACTTGATGAGACTATCACCAAAATCGGTAATACCAGAGAAATAATTATGCTTGGCGATTTTAATAGCCGAACTGGTAGACAAACCCAGAGCAAAGTGACCATTTGGAGAAGAAGTAACAAATGATAATGGCTTGAGACTGATGCAATTGTGTGAAACCCACAACCTAAAAATAAATAATGGTTTTTTTAGGCATAAGGATATTCATCGATATACCTGGATTCAGCCAACAAGAAATCTTAAATCAATCATTGACTATGCTATAGGTGGACAACACTCGCAATTAAAGTGGTATGATGTGCGAGCACTTCGTGGTATTACCTGTGGATCTGACCACCATCTGGTGAAAGCAAAAATATTATTCCCTTTCAGAAAAACACATAAGGACGAAAGTATTGAAGAAAATGAAAACCTAGAATGCATCGAAGACAATCAAAAATACAACTTTAGAAGTCTAGAAATCGAAAGTGCTCAAAGATTGTATCAGAACCGATTAGATAAAAAATTAATAAACACAGAACACTCATTTGAAGAGATATATACAAACATAATAAAAAGCTTGAAGGAAGCAAGCATCGAAGCTGTTGGATACCAAGATAATAGAAATAGCAGGAAGATGTGGTGGACGGAAAAAATACAGGAAATGGTCAAACAGAAAAAACGCACATACTTGAAATGGCTCAGTACTAAAGAACAAAGAGACCTAGAAATCTACAGGGAAACCAAAAGACAGCTGAGAAATTTGATACGCACAGAAAAAAATGAACTGTTCGGGCGCAAATGCCACGATATCAATACACACGTAGGAGGTAGGCAGAGTTCTGAAGCATGGAAATTCATTTCTACAGTAAAAAACCCAACAAAAGAAAAAGTAAACATTCAGATCATCAAACCAGAACAATGGACAGAACACTACAAAGGACTGCTGCAGGAAACGAGACCCGAATATCTGGCAGCCTCTCCGAGGAGAGACATAGAAGTACACGGAGAGGAAGTAATCATCGAAAAAGAAATGATAAAAAATAGTATTAAAAAGCTTAAATCCGGAAAAGCTAGCGGACCTGGAGGAATATATGCTGAAATGCTCAAATATGGATCAGAGAAACTAATCGAAAATCTCACATATATTATCAATCAATGCATAAACGGACATCCAGTACCTGATGATTGGAAAATTGCATTCATATCCTCAATACATAAAAAAGGAAACAAGCTGGATTGCAACAATTACAGAGGAATTTCAGTAACTAGTACTCTCAGTAGATTGTACGGTAGGATTCTTAGAGATCTAATAGAGAAGGATTTTCATGAACAAGAAGAAGAAGAGCAAAGTGGGTTTCGTGCAGGCAGATCTTGTAGTGATAATGTTTTTTGTTTTAAACAAGTAATTGAGAAAAGGAGCGCCAGAAATATAGAGACTCATATTACCTTTGTGGACATACAAAAAGCATATGATACCGTTCCAGTATAAAAACTATGGACTGTGCTAGAGCAGACTAATATCAATCATACATACATAAAAGCTATAAAAGAACTATACAAAGGGTCAAAATCTAAAATTAAAAATCGACTTTCAAAAGAATTCCTGGTAACAAAAGGCTAAGACAGGGATGTTGTATTTCTCCAACTCTTTTTAAAATATATATCGCAGTAGCTCTAAAAAACTGGAAACGGAAAGTGCACGGCATGGGAATACAACTTAACGACCGATTTACCATATACACACTACAGTTTGCTGACGACCAAGTAATTGTAGCTAATGATAAAGAGGACATGGAGTATATGATGAGAAAGTTAATGGAAGAATACCAAAAGTGGGGATTAACAGTGAACGTGGACAAGACACAGTACTTATGTATCGGAAACGAATCCAGTGAGTTAGAACTAGAATGGACAAGTAATATCTCCATGCGATGAGTATGTATACTTGGGTGTCACATTTGATAAGACAGGAACAGACTGTAAAGAACTGGAAAAAAGAATAGTAAGAGCAAAAAAGGTTATTGGATGTCTTAACAGTATTTTATGGAGCAGAGAGATAAGAAAGAATGTAAAATTTAACATATATGAAACAATGGTGAAAAGCACGCTGTTGTATGGAATAGAGACTTGTCGCGTAACAGAAAAATACAAAACAAAAATGGAAAATGTCGAAATGGATGCAATAAGAAGATCAATGAGAATATCTAGAACAGATCACATAAGAAATGAGATCATAAAAGAAAGAATGGGAATCGAAGGGAGCATAACGGATGACATCACTAAAATACAACTGATATGGTACGGCCATGTACAACGGATGAACGACGAAAGATTACCAAAGCAGGTCCTAGAATGGCAACCAATAGGGCGCAGAAAAAGAGGGCGTCCTAAACTAGAATGGCAACAGTCAATCCAAAGATCAATGAGTCAAAAAAATCTGACAGAAGATGATTGTCAGGATCGAAGGAGGTGAAGAATAGGCGTCGGACAAGGTAGAAAAACGTTCTAAACCGACTAAATAAAAAAATAATAATCTTCCTTAGCTTTTATGGCTTTGAAGAAATAAACAACTTACAGTTATCAAGGAGCATCATTTGTTTAGTATTTTCCGGGTTCTTTAATCAAAATTAGGAAAATTTTATAGGTAGTTAACGGCATTCTAGCTTAAGGATGGCAGAATAGCTAATATATTCCTTACGCCGGCGACGCTGGCGTTTAGCGCGGTGATTTAGGCAATCTGTTTAAAAAATAATAAAAAATGTCAACCTTTGACAATTTAAAAAACGATCAGGCTTGCTAATTTGAGAGGGCTGTGGTCAGTTATTTTTCATGAAAATTGTTCAAAAGTTAAAAAAACAGCGTTAGTCTAAGTCCTATTTTTGACACATTTTTTTTTCAAAAACATTGAGTAAAAAAAAATATCTCTCTATAAACTTGTTTCCTACCATTTAATTCATTAAAAAAATAAAATTAGTAAAAACCTACAAACCAAGATAGCGGACTCTTCTCAAATCAAATTTGACGACACCTAACTTCATCAAAACATTTCATTGCCATTTTTTTTCATTTCAAAATCTAAAATAATGGGGTAATAGTTACGAATACGATAACGCGTTATTATATACTTAGGACACACGCTGTAGTGGTAAAAATACACACCTTTCCTACTTAAAATCCACCCCTATAGTTGCCGCCACCTCTGAAGCCTCGGTTGCCTCTGAATCCCCCGCCCCACTTGTTGTCCCTGCGATTGCCACCACGGCCGCGACCTCGGTTTCCTCTACCGCCTCTATGAAATCCCTCATTGAAACCTCCTCGGTTCCTACCACCACCACGAGGATAAAATTCGTGGTGATCGTTGTGCGGTGCAAAGTCTTGTTGGTCAAAGTTGTCCATGGTAAAGTTGTTTTGGAAATCACCCGGAAAATCACCCAGCAAAGGGGCCATCATGGCGGGAGGCATTTGACCATTATTAAAGTCACCTGAAAAAATTAAACAACTCTTAAGCACCCTACACGTAGAGTATTGCTATTTAAGTCAGTGTGGGTGAAGCTTATGGTGGTTGAAAAACGTCAAGTTTGAGGTTAGTTTTTGAGTTAATCTTTTACTATTTTGACGACCAATGATTAATAAGAGGTGTCTCAAGTGTGTTATTTTCATTAAGGATTTTTACCTTAGTATGGGTGGCGCTTACAAAGGGGGTGGGTGATGATTGCTAAAAATACGTCGTTTTTTAATCTTTGATTATTTGATATCTATTTTTGTTTAAAAAATATCGCCATTGTTTTTAAAGGCTCACCCTGTGTAGTAACCTTTGGGTTAAATAATTTGTAAGTAAAAGTAAAGTCATTGTTAAAGGAAAAGAAACGAAAAGTCCTGCTTACTTCACAAATATTTTATTGTCTAATCACGACGCGTTTCGGTTTTTAAAAAACCATTATCAAGTGGTCTGATAGACAGTTAAGAATCATCTTTGAAACAAATGAAAAACTGGAACACACAAAACTAAAAAAAACTAAAAAACATTTAAAACAGTCTAAAACAACATACAGATTAAAAATCAGTCAAACGGACATAAACACGTAATTTTAATAAAATCTTTTTTTTTTATTAAAATTACGTGTTTATGTCCGTTTGACTGATTTTTAATCTGTATGTTGTTTTAGACTGTTTTAAATGTTTTTTAGTTTTTTATTTTTGTGTGTTCCAGTTTTTCATTTGTTTCAAAGATGATTCTTAACTGTCTACCAGACCACTTGATAATGGTTTTTTAAAAACCGAAACGCGTCGTGATTAGACAATAAAATATTTCTGAAGTAAGCAGGACTTTTCGTTTCTTCTCCTTTAACAATGGTTCAAGGACTTCACCCTGGAGAAATCTACAATTCATTAAAAGTAAAGTCTCCAACATGCTATCTATCCTAAACAATGACCTTTTGGGACCGAGTGTAGAAGAAAACCGGTAATTATTTTTACATATTTAGATTTCACATTGAGGTTTTAATAATTTTCTTAGTGCTGTAGTGTTAATTAATAATGCAATGAAATACTAACCTTGAAAATCATCCCGGTACATGTCACCGTCGTTCACATTCATTTGTGAGGGAGGAGGGGGCGGCGGTGGGTAACCTGCTTTGAACCGCGGATCTCGGTTCCAGGGAAGGGTGTCATCAACGGGCTCAGCATTGCCCATCCAGTTTGGTATGGGTGGTGGTAAAAGTGGGTTCGGCATCAAAGGCTAAAGACAAAACAATAAGGTACTACCAGTACAAATGTTTCGTTATTTTTTTGCTGTGGACGAGGTGTATTAATACTGTCATTAGGAATTCGTTAGGATTTAAGTTGTTTGAAAAGAAGTCTTGTTTACAGATATAAATGAAAAAATTAATAGTAGAACCGGAAAACGTACACCGTAACCTGACACTACTATACATCGATCTTATTGGATATATTTTTTTTTTTGCGATTTTGTATCAAGCTCGGAAATATCTATCCAACAATACCACAAAGAGCTCTATTTCCATGTACTGAAACATCGAAAAAACAAAGTATTAACAAACTATTTACGGCTGGCTCTATTTCAAACAAGCAAGAAAAAAACTTTGCTTGAAGAGAATCAGCCCATAAATACCAGATACTCATTTTTTAATCCGCCATATTGGATTTATTGTGCTAGAGTGCCCTATCTTCTATAAGTTTTGTAGTTCAATACGGTACGGACAAATAAGTTTCCAAGTTAAAATCTAGCGTGACGATCAACGTTTAAAAAAGGATGTTAAAAACAATTAGTTGTCGCCATTTTTTTCCTAGAGGACTGGTATACAATTATATCCAACCAGAGTATTTAAATGGACGGAGTCATGATTTATTAATGACAATGACACAACAATGATTTGTCTAAGCGGATTCAAGAAAACTGGTCCCATTTAAATATTCTAGTTGAATAGAATTGTTTTTAAATATGTATAATTAAGTCGTTTAATTTACCCTTAACGTTCCAGTTCCATCGATGAACGGATCTTATTTACCAAAAGCACCAAAAATCTATTTTATGGTTTAAGATTAAGGCTTATCCGAGGGCTTATCCAATTTTATTTCAAATGAAATTGTTAAAAAATTTATTTGCTTTGTTTAAGTGAGATTTAAGACATTAAAACTATTTTTTGTCCCCACTTGGCTCACTTCCTTACACAACCCCACAATAAAAAAATCAAATTCCGTTTTTTTTTAAGTTAACTTTTATAATTCAAAAACTGGTAATTGGGCTCAACATGTAGTAAAATAAAATGAGATATCTCGAGAACTA
This sequence comes from Aspidapion aeneum, assembly GCA_963576565.1. Lineage (NCBI taxonomy): Eukaryota > Metazoa > Arthropoda > Insecta > Coleoptera > Brentidae > Aspidapion > Aspidapion aeneum. The sequence continues at coordinate 91,151,487 of OY755038.1, forward strand.
CTTACAACAGGGTAGCAATGTACAGGGTGTAAAATTAAAAAAGAACCTGGATTCTCTCAAAAACTATTAGAAAATTTGAAACACGCGAAAACACGTCGATTTTGTTTGCAAGGGGAACACAGCTATCTTGGAATTTTTATAGCACGCACCTCCTTCGATGGGTAAACTTCGAACCGACTCGACTGCCAGCCGTGATGAGTGAGTATTGAGTTTTTAAAATTTTGTAAACATAAATCATATTTTAAACACGATATTAAACTGTAATATTCTGGCCCTGAGGAAGGTACCAAAACGTTGGCTTTTGAATTTGTGATTTAAAAGATAAATTTTAACTCTATTCTGACCCTGAGGATGACGCGGAATGCGTCGAAACGTTGGCTTTTGAATTTGTAATTTAAAATAAAAGTTTTAACTCTATTCTGACCCTGAGGATGACGCGGAAGGCGTCGAAACGTTGACTTTTGAATTTGTAATTTAAAATAAAAGTTTTAACTCCATTCGGACCGTAAGGATGACGAGGAAAGCGGTTAAACGTTGAAAAAAGCCTCTCATTATATTTTGTTTTATCGAATATTTTTAAACATCAAGCTCCTTAGAAAAAGAAGTACAGTATAGTAAATAAATATTTTTAATTTATATTTATCGGCCCAGTGATGTTCAGCAATATGATGAGTAAAAATCGCAAAAAAAAACTATTTTTATTCTAGGTTATTATTAATTCTTAAAAACGACTGTTCTTTAGGATTTATTTATAGGAAACCAAGGGACCATAAATGTTACTATGTTCAATCAAAGTTAAAACAAAAATTTAAACCTTAACTTTTTTACTATCTCAAAATACTTAAGAATGACATCAACCGGTGCTGTAGAGCCTTTGGGTAACAAAATCAACAATAAAATTTTCTATATGCCGCAATTCCCTCTTTTAAAAAAAATCTTGCTGACTACAAATAAATAATATAATAAACATACCTCGTTAATCATGGGTCCCGGCGGCAGGAAATTCATAGGCGGCATCGGAGGCTCTGGAGGCGGCAAATTGGTAGGTGCATTTCCCAAAAGGCCAGGTTTTGGCGGTGGAGGGGGCGGAGGTTGAGTCAGTCCCACGATTTGCTGCATACCTATATTATAACGTAAATGTATAATTAAATAAGATGATTGCTTTCGAATTTATTGCACAAACGGTATTAGAAATGTAAGTTTTTTTTTAATATACAATAACTTAAAATATTTTAATCAAATCTTACAAAAAAAAATTATTATGGCAAACCACTATGAACAACTTTCAAAAAATTATCAAAAACATATTTTAAGAAAAAATCCACGCGGGGAAATCAACACATTGAAATAAAACTACTTAAAATTAGTGAATCTAATGTAATTTAAGGCTTTAAAATAATTTGGGGCTTAAAAAAAAGGAATTAAACAGGTTATTGTCTTCCTCCACTAATTTTTAATTTGTTTTAAACAATTCTTATCAATAAAATTCGAAAATATTTTTTAAAATTTCTATAACTGAACCGTTTTAGTAGCTAGGCAGGTTTTTCGAAATGTGCTAATTTAAGTTTCTGCTTACGAAACATGTCGGGACTATTTGTTTAAAACAAAAATTAATGGTTGAAGACAATAACCTGCTTGATTCCTATTCAACGACTCCACCATAATGTGGACATTTTATTTAGATAATGATGTCTATTTTGTTGGCGACCGCATCTTTATCTAGGCAGACATAATTAGATTACATAAATACATAGTGTGAATCAGCACAGATCATCTATAAATATTTCTAAATATAAGATTGTATCGTACACCAGAAAGAAATCAATGAACATATTATCAGGGTGAGTAAAGAAGCTAAGTAAATGGTGAGATTAATTGTAAGAAACTGTAAGACTTTTACAATAAAATCTTTAGAAATACTCTTTAAGGAATATGTTCTCCCAAACTTTAAATATCCATCATTAATTTGGAATCACTATCAAAAATATATATTGGAGAAAACTCAAACGTCATTTTTCAAATTATTAATATTTAAACTTGAAGGTAGGATATTTATCCTAGCAGAGTTTGTGACTACAAGATGTTACTAAGAAGAGTGTAATTTTAAATCAGCCAGGTGAACCACTAGTGTAAAATATTTGCACAAGATCATAAACAATTAGGCAGACTGGATAGACATTCTAAATCAGATATATTTTTGGGTTCCCAGTTGTCAGATACCAAACTTATTTATATAAACCTCATATTCTCCAATTATAACATTATTTACAATCTACGTATGAGATATAAATAATATAGCAATAAAAAGTCCCTGTGTGTTTGATGCTGCCAGTTATTTTTGTTTTTGTTTTATTTTGAACTTTTGGGACAACCGCTTTGTCATGTCGGAAATAAAATTTTTAAAACAAAAACAAAAAAGTGTTTTCATAAATTAAAAACGACTTCTAGTAAAGCCGTCGAAGCCCAGGGCAATGCAGATAAGGCAAAAAAGTTAAAACCCAGATGGGAAGATGTGCCTTCTCTGGTAAGTTAATTTGATGCCTTGCATTTTGAAATTATAAGCTTAGATAGTAGTGATCAGATACAGGAAAGTCAGGCAACCTTAGTGCAGGAATTTGATGAAATGAAATACACAATTAGATCGATTTGTCGTGAGCTCTATCCTGAGGATTACCAAGATGCGTCACAGACAATTTTAAACCATTCCCTGGTAAATGTGGACAAGGGTCTTGAAATTAAAAGAATAGAGGTACCCCATTTTGACGGTAATCTTAAAAAATGGCCCACCTTTTTTGATATGTTTAAGTCACTCGTTCATAATAAAGCTGACATGAGTGAAATAGCTAAATTTCAAGCCTTAAATACCGCTCTGGTGGGAGAGGCAGCATCTATGATTAGGAACATACCGCTAACCTCGGATAATTATAGAGTAGCTTTTGACGCGATGATTAGGCGCTTTAATAATAAAAGACTTTTGGTAACAAATTATTGGACGTCTATTTGTCAAGCCCCTTCTGCAAAATCGAGCAACCCACATGATTTGAGATTATTGTTGTCCACTTTTCGGGAAAATTTGGAAGCATTGTCAAACTATGATGATGTAGACCTTTTAGATTTTGCTAAAATGATTCTTCTTTTGCAAAAAGTTGATACCCATTGAAAACTCAGTTTGAGATTGAGTATAGTGATAAGGAAATCCCATCCTATAAAGATTTGTTTAAATTCTTAGAGAAAAATTGTCGGGCTTTGGAAAATAGTTCTCTTTTGAATAAGCCGAAGGAGGTCTCACCTCCTCTACCCCCTAGGAAGAGTGGCAAACCACTGGAACAGGCCAGTCTGGTAATAAAGGTTGTGCTTATTGCCAGCAGCAGCCCTACCACCCCCTTGTGAAGTGTGCCAGATTTCTGGAATTAGAAGTAGGTCAACGCCATCAATTTGTTAAGCGTGAACGATTGTGTTTTAACTGCTTTGGCAAACATGGTGTATCTCAATGTCCTACAAATGCCACGTGTCGTCAGTGCCAGAGTCTTCACCATTCCCTGTTGCACTTTGTGAAAAGCTCTCCGAGCCCCCAAGTTGATTGTCCAGGGACAACCCCCCGTATACCTAATAGTGAAGGTGCCAAACAGGCATTGTGTACCGCTACACCCAGTAGCAACCATTTTGAACCTCGTAAGAGGAGACCTGTGCTTTTTGCAACTGCCCAAGTTTTAGTGTTAGATGCCCACAACAAGTTTGTGTCTTGTCGGGCAATTTTAGATTCCGCTAGTGAAGCGTCCTTTGTAACCATCTCTTTGGCTGAGAGGTTAGATTAATGTGGCTCCGAATAGAACTCCTATTGAAGGAATAAATGGCATGATTTCTAGTACGCCATATGGCAATGTTACATTGCAAATTGGCTCCTCCAAGTTACCTGTGAGTGTTGTAGAATATGATTCTATTGAGTGGTCATACTTAAAAGATTTAGATTTTGCTGATTCTAGTTTTGGACAACCTAGTAGTGTAGACCTTTTAATTGGTGTTGATTTGTTTGGTCAGATGCATGGGCCTGGCTTCAAAAAAGGAGAAAATGGAGGATCTTGTGCCATTAATTCAATATTTGGTTGGATACTCCTCGGTGGTATTGATGGTCCTCGTAAAACTCAAAAACGCATTAGTTTGTTGACCTCAGTGTCTTCCCCTATAGAATCTCGATTGGATAGTACCTTACAAGAGTTTTGGGAACTGGAATCGTCCCCTCAAAAAATCCCTCTGATGAGGACTTGTGTGAAAAAATATTTGCTAACACTCATTCTAGAACTGAGTCTGGCAGATATGTTGTTGGTTTACCATTCAGAGAGCCTCGACAAGAACTTGGTGACTCTAAAGGTCAAGCATTGCGTAGATTCAATATGATGGAAAACCGATTATTGAAAAATCCTGCTTTGTATAGTGCGTACAACGACTTTGTTCAGGATTTCCTAGACCAGGGGCATATGAAATTGGACAATTCTAGCCCTGACTTCCATTCATATTTTATTCCACACCACCCAGTTGTGAAGGTGGTAAAATGGTGTCCAAAATCTGATTTCTTTTTTTATGATGTGATGCTCATGGAATTACCTTGTACCAAGAGAAACATTCTCTCTGAGATTGCCAGGATATATGATCCACTTGGGTTCCTAGCCCCAGTTCTTTTGGTTGCTAAATGTTTAATGCAACGTTTGTGGGTCCAGGGTCTTTCATGGGATGCCACCCCCTCCACTGATATTGTTGCACAGTGGCAACAATACCTCGTTGTTGTTAAGCAAAATGCTGTCACCACTGAATTGCATGGCTTTTGTGACGCCTCAGTGTGTGCATATGGTGGTGCAGTATATATTCGACAAATTGAGTTGGATGGAAATATTTCTATCTCCCTTTTGTGTGGGAAAAGTAGGGTGTGCCCTTTGAAAAGTATTTCTATTCCACGCTTAGAATTGTGTGCTGCTGTATTGTTAGCAGAACTATTGGAGTTTGTTGACAATCACCTTGATTGCATCCAGATTGATAAGATTTTTGCTTGGTCTGAGTCCAGTGTTACCCTTGCTTGGATAAAATCATGTCCATCAAAACGAAAGGTTTTTGTAGCCAATCGTGTAACGACTATTCAAGAGAAAGTTCCCCCCAGCTGTTCGTACCATGTAAATGGTAAGGAGAACCCAGCTGATTGCTTATCCCGGAGCTTACTTCCTAGTCAATTGATAGACCATCCTCTTTCGTTTACTGGACCATCCTGGTTGGCCCAGTCTAGTGAAACATGGCCTATAAACCATAATATTGATTCGTTTGATGCTGATCTACCCCCTGAGGAAAATCGTTTTGTTTTTGGGACAGAAACTCCCCTTGCTGAGGTACAGGTGTTACTCACTAAGTACTCCTCTTTTCGAGTGAAAAAGGATCCTTGTTTATCTTTTCCTACTAAAGCCCTCAATGAGGCAGATCTTTATTATGCTACCTTAGTTGTTGTGCGAGTTGTACAACAAGAAGTTTTTTTTGAAGATTTGAAAAGGATACGGAAAGGTGAGAGTTGTGCTAAGCCTCTTCGAAAGTTAGCTTCTTTTTTTGATTCCCCTGGTGTCCTCAGGGTGGGCGGTGGATTATGTCACACTGATTTGGTGTATGAGATAAAACACCCTATGTTGTTGCCTCGTAGTCACAGGCTGACCACCTTGATTATTGAGAAATTCCATAATGAGCATGGACATCCAGGTCCTCGTTTATTGGAGTACCTACTAAATCAACAGTTTTGAATTTTGTCTGTGAAAAGTGCCATTCACAGTGTTTTTGTTGTGCCAGGGTAAATCCCAAACCATTGCACCCATTCATGGGTGACCTCCCTAAATTTAGAGTGTCCCAGGTTCGGTTCGGTTCGGCCCTTTTCCCATGTTAGTGTGGATTTTATGGGTCCATTCTCCATCACGTTAACCAAGCGTCGTGGTGTAAAAAGTCAAAAGGCTTATGGGTGTATTTTTGTTTGTTGCCCAACAAAGGCCATTCACTTGGAGGCTGTTTCTGATTTGTTCACTGATGCATTTTTGGCTGCCCTCCGCCGATTTGTTGGTAGACGTGGCAGATGTGCTGCCTTCTACAGTGACCAGGGCACTAATTTTGTTGGGGCAAATAACCTCCTTGTGTCGTATTGTCAGCAAGCTGCTGAGACTTTAGCGATTAAGTGGTGTTTTAATCCACCCGCCAGTCCGCATTTTGGTGGACTCCATGAGTCTGGGGTAAAATCCACGAAAACTCGAGTCCAGATAAGATCTCCCGTGTCGTGCAAGTAAAAACCGCGAAAGCATTACTTGACCGTAGTTTGGTGAAGGTATGTCCGTTACCCAGCCGGTAACCAACCTTCAAAGCCTTGTGTAGCGTGAATCATGCTTATTTGAATTAACTTAAGTATGACGTCCATAGTTATTGCGATAAAATTATTGTTGCAAAAATGCTAATTTATTGTTTAGACCCTTTGGGTAATTGAATAACCTTTTTTTTTATTTTTTAGGGTTTTTCTATAAAAATTGGGAATTTTTATGGTGGGCGGAATGTTTGATGCTGCCAGTTATTTTTGTTTTTGTTTTATTTTGAACTTTTGGGAAAACCTAACCTTAAAGTTTGTTTTGATATTTTTGGGCTTTTAGCAAAAACCTTTAAAAAAAAGAAACTCCTTGTTTGGGAAAAATTCCGATCAGGTGATAATTTCTTTCTTTGTTGAAAGTTATTTTCTTTTTGATCACCTGATCATTTTAGCAAAAATCATGCGCGTTTTACACACGCTGGGAGTTTGAACCGAACCGAACCACCCTGTGTTTGGCAGGGGAATGAAGAAATCACTTCCGACAAGACACTGAAAGAAGTCACACGTGGTTTTAAGTTTAAGACCGAAATTCCAACCACAAGAAAAGCCGCGGCCGCGAGTGAAATTTTGGAACTGCTACTGAATAAGAGAAGGTAAGCTTCTAGCGTGTTGCCGATTTTTTTCCTTTGTTTTAGTTCAATAGACGTGTGTTTTCCCAGACAGGGCGAATTTAACTTTGGGGTAATTTTTTTTGGGATATCTCTAGTTCGGTTCGGTTTGGTTCGGTTCGGTTTCGGTCTCTCCCCTTTGGGCAAAGCCGTCTTGGTCCTTGCGACCCGCGTCTACTGTGCAATAATGGATAAAAACCTCTAACGTTTTTTAATGTTCGTTCTATAAGATCTAATACTGATGAATTAGTTTTATTTTTATAGAGGTTAGCTTTTCCTAAAGTTGTGATACTAGTGGAACATTGGTTAGAATTTTATGAACTGCTTTATATTGAGGGCTATACAATTGTATCACAATTCTCTCAAGAAAGAGATGCTCATAGAGGAACACTTATTTAGATTTAATAACCTCTTGGAAGCGAGAATTTTTGAATTTTCACTTGTACATTGTACTATATTAAATTTATATATACTTGGTTTCTACAGATATCCAAAAGCGAATGCATATTATTTTTTGCAGAAACTGGAAACAGTTTTATCAGGCTTATCTACTAATTGTGAAATGAAATGAAACACTGTCTTCCTCTAATTGCTTTAATGTAGATAAACCGGTTTCGGCCTATTAAGCCATCTTCAGTATCCTAAAGCGAAAAAATATTAAAACAGACTATACATTCCTCCGTCAAGAATTCGTCCCTGGCTCATCTATTATGATGAAAAAATTATTTGAAAAAACATGAAACAATAACATTAAAAAAAAAAAAAAAATTAAATAATATGAAGAGGTTCTTTATTATATGTTTTACTGAATCGTCGGTATATGGGATAAAATAAAACTGGATATTTCAAGCTAAGCCAACGTTTCGATGTTTATTAACACCTTTATCAAGGCTAAAATGACAAAAAAAAATACACGTTAAAACTGATCTCTAAGCATTAATTAAGAAATATTTGAAAATTGATAGGTTTTTCACAGTGTTTCATTTCATTTCACAATCTTACATACCTCTAAAGTAAATGGAGTACTTTTTCAAATTATCCACTAATGTTTTCAATATTGTCACTGGAGACTTAAATATAAATTTTTTAAAGGGAGGATGCTCGCATGTTCATTTTCAATTTCTTATAATACAAATCTATTTGACTCAAATCGTCGCTGAAAAGGCAAAGGGGCGAATGCAACATTTTTTTCGTATTGGAGTTATGTCCACCAAGTGATAATATTTATTGGTATCTGTTTGATATCAATAGATTTATACTATATTTACTACATAAATATATATTGATAACTAACTAATGACATCAATTCCAGTCATAATGATTAGAGGTGAATAACAACAACAGGTAATGATACACAGGTCATCACATCTCCCCTTCACGATAATAACAATCTTGTTCTTCATTATCTTCTACCCCTTTTTGCTTAAAACATGCTGTAACCTTCTTTAAAAATTTCCTATTACGAGGTAAAATTTTTCCACTAGGTATTTTCACAACATGTCTTCGTTTCTTCTCTATTTCCATTACTTCTCCAAGTTGATCCCATCTTTTTGAAATTGGATTTTGGATTCTTACTTTGTCTCCAACATTTAACTTCGGAAGATTTTTTGCATTGCTGTTGTAACGTTCTATAAGTTTGTTACGTTCAACTTCTTTTCTATCACATGCTTCTGCAACTTCTTTCCATTTAATGTCAAATGTCTTTAAATGAGCTGGAACTAAAGATCTTAAGGGACGTCCAAATAATATTTCTAAAGGAGATTTTCCACTTAAATTAGGAGTATTTCTCCATTCTAGAAGTTATGCATGCATAATATCTGTCTTCATTGAGATTACCACTGATCATGCATTTTTTTATTAGGTTTTTCATTTCTTTAACCGCAGCCTCCGCATGTCCATTGCTTTCGGGATAGTAAGTTGTTGATGGACAGCTGCTAATATGCCACTTTTTCAAGAATTTTAAAAATTCATGTGATTTGTATTGAGTTCCGTTGTTTGACCGAAATCTTATTGGCACCCAGTGTCAGAGAAAGTTTTTCGTAGTGCGCAAATTATTTTCTGGCTCGTAGGATCAGTTTCCAAATTGACATACAAATGGCCACTCTGATAAGCGGTCTGCATATACCATAAAATGCTTTCCTCCATAACTGAAAAGATCCGAAGAAACATCTTCAAACGGACGAGAGGGCATAGGATCGAACAACATTTCTTCTTTTGGTAATGATGGACGATGAATTTGGCACATTTCACAGGAATCAATTGTATTTTTTATGTCGCTCGTCATACCTGGCTAAAATACTGTTTGCCTGGCACGCCTTTTGGTTCGCACGATACCTTGGTGCGAATCGTGCAATCGTTGCCAAACTGATTTTCGTACTTCTCTTGGTATCACGATCTGACATCCTTTTAAAACTAAGCCATCTTCATAACTAATCTTTAACATTACAATACATCTGAATTTGTTGATCTAAATCCTGTTTTATTCTTGGAAAACCATTTTTGATATATTTTATATCTTGGTAAATTTTATCTTTAGCAGTATATTGCTTTATAGGTGGCTTCTTCAGCTATTAGGTCTTCTGGTTCCGGTTTTGATATTGGAGCACGAGACAAAGCGTCTGGCATAAAATGATTTTTACCTTTTTGCCATTCGGCTGTGAAAGAATATCCCATCAATTTTTCTTTCAATCGCTGTAACCTTGGATTTTCAATGGTGTCTAGAGTTTGATCATTGAGTATTGATAGTAATGCTTTGTGGTCTGTGATAATTGTGAATTTTTCTAGTCCTAGTAAGTAAAGCTTGCATTTATTTATTGCCCACGTGACTCCCAGCATTTCAGCTTCCACCATCTGTAGCTTCATCAACAGGTGTAATTATGCCTTTTCTGACCATTTCATCTAGTTCGTCTTTAACTTGGTTACGCCACGCAAAAGCTATTTTTCTAGGACAAGTTATAGCTGAAGGGATTACGTTTTACTTCAAGTAAATGTGTACAGGTGATCCAGCTATTGGTTTTAACTGTACTGAATCAAATACATCTTCAAATTCTTCGATTAATTTTAAACGCAAGACTTTACATTGTTCACTGGTGGGATTTTCTGGTAGGTTTTGAAGATTTAGCTAGTGTATTTTATAAATATTCGGTAATGGTTTTGGAAAATTTTGATGTATTATCGCAAGTTTTATTAAAGCTTTTTTTATCAAGAAGTAACTCTGTAATACCACTGCAAATATAAACACGATTTTTTGTGAACATACTCTCATACCAAATGTTGCAATCGATAAAGCCAAAAACTTTCAGTCGTGTACCGTCTGCAGATTCCAGCTTCAAAGTGTCTTTGCATAAACTTAGTTTGTCAATGGAAAAGGCTTGAGTGAAATTTTCACCAGAAACACAAACTTCTGCTCCTGTGTCAGATGTAGCTTTAAAAGAAATGATCTTTTCCAAAATATCAGTAGAAACTGTAACCTCAATACATCTTTCATGACTATTAGAAAAATTCTCGACTGCATTGATTTTCAAGGATCCAACTTTGGATTTTTCGGCTTCTTTAGGTTTTTGTAGGTTTTTTGTACGGCAAAATAAAGTAAAATGTCCTTTAATAAAACATTTTTCACAAACTGTGTTTCTAGCTGGACGCTCCTTCAAAATTTTATGCCAATTATTGTTACATCTAGGACACCTTGTTTTAGAAGCAACTTTTTCTGAATAAACTTGGTTGATTTTCGAACAGTTTTGTTTTTCTTCCAAATTCCCATTGTCTTCCAACTCACATATTTTTATAATTTCATTTATAGGTGTTGATTCAGGTAAAACACGACATTTTTTCGTAGATCTGGATCGCTCAGTGATTCTATCAAATGATCTATTAAACAACGTTCATAACAAGATTTGCATGGATCTTTGAGTTGAAATAGTTTAACTTTTTCCCTATAAAACGACATGAATGTTTCACCTTGTTGTTTTCTTGATGTAATATATTAATTACCTTGGCAGAGGTTCATGAAGAGTGCTTCGAGCGGGTACTGGGTTGATTATCACGTTAATTAGTCCGTTAATTATTACTGTTCATTAGATGCGTCCGTTATCAGCCACGATTGGCATTCAAGAGACCGCGCATGTCAAGTGTCATAACTATCAATCACTCGCGGGGTCTGTACACTATTATTCTATACCACATGAGGTCTCTGTACAAGTTTATACACAAACAATACATTACACTTGACATAAATTGACACCAAGTTGTCTAATCTTAAAACTAGTCTAACAACATCAGCGATTTCTTGGCAGAAAAATGAGCTTAATAAAGCACTTACTTGTCCATTTGTAGTTGGTAATAGTCCTTGAAAACTTAAATAATTTTCAAACTTCCTACGCCAATCTATGAACTGAGCAAGTGTAAAGCTTTCTATCAATTTCTCTGGTAACGGAATGACTCCTGATAGATATATGTTATTTTGGGCGTAGTTTGTAGAAGCGTTTAATTCAATAGCTTCAGTTGCTGCCACATTTTCAACAGACGTATCATTTGTCTTACCTAATGCTTTTAGTATTTCATTTTTAAAATCATCAATTTGTGACGAAAAGCTAGCTTCTATATTGATCATGGCTTCTTGGGTTTTTCTTCTAACGTTCTTATTGCTTCATTCGTTGCATAAATGGAAGTTTCGATAGGTTTTAGTTTGGTTTTGGGGTCCAATTTTGTTGCACGTTTCTTTGGAGCCATCTTATCTTTAAATGGTAGCAGAAATTCTTACAATATAGTACTCCCAACAACAGCTCAAACTAACGACTGCGCCATCTTTGATATCCATAGATCTATACTATATTTACTACATAAATATATATTGATAACTAACTAATAACATCAATTCAAGTCATAGAGGTGAATAACAACAACAGGTAATCTATGAACTGACAAAGAGGCGAACGTCCACTATAGCAGTTTGCAGTACACAGCAATATTGTCTACCGGCGAAAGCGATATTATTTATATTATAGGATCAGACAAAGGGGCGAACATTCACAAAATGGAGTTTCGCCTATGTTGTCGCTTTCGCCCTCATGTTATAAAACCAACCAGGATTACTTGTCACTTTTTCCTCGTCTAATGATAGTCAAGTCATTGATAAGGGCAGGTGTGTTAGATCACGAGGCTCTATTTTGCTCCTTTCGAATAAATGCGACAGTTAAAAAGAAAACTCGACGAGGTAGAATACAAAAAAGAGCTTCCGTAAATTTAATCTTTTATGTAACGAAACGGACTGGCAGCGCGTATTGAAAAGCCACTTCCATCTTTTAATTTAAAGAAAGTTTAAATTTTGTTTTATATTATTACATTTATTTTTATATTAAACAAAAAACAAAAAGCCATGGGTCACAAGTGGTCTTAAAACAGCTAATGAAAATATGCGATCATTAAACTATATAAAAAAATTTGCTGGGGAGATTGTCCGCCTGTAATACCGAGGTATTTACTAGGGATGCAAAAAGACTCTAATATTAAAATAAAATTGACAGTGCTTCAAATAAAAACAAAGAATCGTGGAAGATCGTATCGTTTACAAGCTGTCTTAAAGCTGATTGATCAAATTCATTTTACTGTATTACACTCTAGTAGAATAACACTCAGTAACGACCCTTTGAGCTATCTAAGCAATGTCCATGTGCAGGACACTTTTTTCTTGGCCCCAACTGATATAGAGAAAATTAAAACCATATTTAAAAAATTAAAAAATAAAAAAGCCTTAGGGTGGAATAAAATGTCAATAAAAATTTTTGAAGCGTTGCCAGACGTTGCACTTGAAAATTTGCCTACTGGTAAATTCTCAGAAACTCGAAAAAGGAGACGATTGCCTTATTGCCTACATCAGTTAAAATAGTCGAGAACCTGGTTCAAATTCGCCTAACACCGTTTTTAACTAAAAATAATCTGTTAAAGAGTCACTTATTCGGTTTTCAGGCTGCAAAAAGTACCGACGACGCTATTTTTAACTTTTTGGAAGACCGAATGTTAAGCTTAACTTTGTCGAGAAGGCTGTTGTAATATTTTGTGACCTATCGAAAGCCTTCGATTGTGTGAATCACAAAATATTGCTGCAAAAACTGCAAAAATATGGAGTCAGAGGCATAGCTTTAGATTAGTTTCGCTCTTGTTTGTCTGACTTCCATGGAACAGAAAGTTGATATAGGTATTCCTCAGGGTTCAATTTTGGGCCCACCATTGTTTTTGGTTTTAGTCAATTATCTACATTGGCATTAAAAGCAAAACAACCGCTTTTTGTGACAGCAACACAGTTCTTTGGCAAAATATTGATTTAGACAGACGGAATATTGATGTTCGAACGATATTTGTTAAACAAAACAATGGTGTCCTTTAATATATCAAAAACACTCATTTTAAATGTGATCTAGGTAATATAATACTAGAAAATGAATTTTTATTAAATCCAGAAATATACAGATTTTTAAGTCTAACAATCGATCGATGTTTAAAGTTCGATAAGCATAATAATGCAAACCTTCAAAGTAAAATGGCCTAAAACGGTTATGCTGTAAGAGTGATTGGGGATAATGCTGGTTTGGATGTTGCCAAAAATGGTTACCACTTTGGCATTTGCTTTTGGGGATCCTGCTCGCAGTTTTTATTAAATTCACACCCTCTAGGATCCCATGAATGAAGTCAGGAAAGTTTTTTTTTTGAAAAAATATTCTGGTTCGGTTCAGTTCCACTGCCAAATAAAGTCTCGTCCAATTTGCATTTTGAATATCGCTATTTTGATACATTGCTATTTTGATACATCGCTCTTTTGATTCTCGCTATTTTGATACATCGCTATTTTGATACATCGCTATTTTGATTGTCGCTCTTTCATTATGTCGCTATTTTGCACATCGCTATTTCATTCCAGAGCCATTGGTAATATATCGGTTTAAGGTTAGGTTTTCTTTGTAAGGAGTAAAAATATCATACAAATTTTGATACAGCTAGGATCAATATGTATGATAACATTAATGAGTGGTATCGTTGGATAGATCTTCCCGAGCCCAATACAAAATCATTTTTTTAAAATATATCCATTGAGATTGGCGTACAGTGGCGTCAAAGTGGGAAAAATTACACTTTTTTCCGATTTTGCGTTGATTATTTTTTTAGTATATAACCATGATTTTTTCTTCAAATAAATAAATCAAGACAGCCACTCTTTTTTTTTAAACTTTTTTATTATTATTTTTTTTTATTGTTTTAAAATAGTTTTTCCCAAAAATCTTAAAAGTCCCACACAGTTAAACAACCTTTTTAAATATGCACGATAACACTGACTGTTCTCCAAATAATTCCAGTTTTTTAGCTGCTACTACCCAGTAGTTTTGTCAGATAGTGGTATTTTATATAACTGTGCTTGCTCTAGTAATAAAATTGCGAAATCTAATTGTTTTTAAGATCCTTTTTTAAACGTTGATAGTTATGCCGGATTTTTACATAGAAACTAATATTAAATACCTCACTGAACTATGAAATTCACAGTAAGTAAGAAACCTTAGCACAATAAATCCAATATGGTGAATTAAAAATGAGCAACCCTGGAAAACTGGAAAAAATGTATTACTTTGCTTTTTGAGTGTGTCAGTTTTTTTCAAAAACTGCTTACTTCTTAGAAAGAAAACCAAACCTTAGAACGGTATATTACAAGATTCGCCCATCAACCATCTTTGTGACGTCATAGCGTCAGTAAGTTTTAGAATTTTTAAAAGTATTATCCCAAACATTAATCCTGAATCTATGAAGTACCCAAATATCTATGAAACTTTTGCTCCTTACAAAGATAACCAAACCTTAGAACGGTATCATATCAATATGTTTAGGTTTGCTTTTATTTAAATAGATATACTTTTTCTATGCTGTAATTAGTATGTATGTATATGTTACTGTTGAAGCTTTCGAAAGATGGTGCTATCGTCAAATGCTGACAAATTCACGAATTAGGAACTGATGCAGCGAATCCAAAAGTAAGAAAAAATAAGTATGACTCTAAAAAAGAAAAAGTAGGATTAATTTGGTCACGAACGTAGTAAGGGACCCCAAATAAAAGCTACTACAGAGTATAATTGAGGGAAAAAATGAAAAAGCAATAGCAGCAAAGGAAGATTTAAGAGACTGGTGCGGCATAACGTCAAATCAACTGCTTAGAGCAACAACAAACAAGATTCCAATTGCCTTGATTATATCCAACCTCCGCTAGAAGATAGGACTTCTAGAAGTTTAAATTATAAGTGAACACAATTTTGCATAGCTTTTTATTGTTCAAAACATCCCGAACCACCTGTTTGAGCGTGATCACTCACATCGTCGGACAATCAAACCTGGCTTTCGGGCCGTTACTGAAAATCAGATAAATATATTTAAATCAACTGTATTTAAAACAAAAATTGTCTTCAAAGAAAATATGCTACATGAATTAAGTACTAATGAACAACCACTTTCTGTTTACCTATGCTTTATGTTAAGTTTATATTTTAATGTTACTTGTACAAGAGTAGCCGTAAGAGTGTAAAAAGCAATAACGTTTACAATATATGTATAAATATGAAAGACAACTCCTCATCTCCAGTAGGTATGGGTAATTACGTTTCGGTAGGTGCTTCGAGGTAACATCGATATCGGTCGTATAACATATAACTCATGCAAATAGCCACAAATATATAAATAATTTTCTTACCTTTATTCGCATTAGCTTCCATTAAGGCTAGAAAAATTTTAATAGTATTACGATATTTATGGTCTATGGACAAATCGGCCTAAAAGAAGGTTTCGTGTGCAAGTCGTGCCAACTTTTTGCCGATAAGCTAAATTTGTTAAGGGCACTCCACAGATTAGGTTTGTTAAATATGTTTTTTTTTAACATATGGCTCCCACCACTTTTTTTGCACGATACTTTTTAAAAGGATTGTAACTTTCTTAAAAACTAGAAACAAAATTTCGGACTTTCATTGTCTTTATTTATTTTAAACACGACGTTTCGGTTGGTAAGTATTTTCAACCGTTTTCAAGTGTAAACTAAGCAATTTAGTCTATAGGCTACCACTTATACTAGTTGGTGTGCAGTCAGGTGTGACGGCCCGCCCCCTTTTTAATCCTAAGATGCCTGTTTTCCTTTCCAATCGTAAAAATTGTCGTAGAGTTGCAAAAAAGGTAAATAAATCAGTAAAAACCCGCGATAAAATAATTTCTTTAAAAAATTTTCAGAATTTTGCTTAGTCTTTTCAGAAAAATTAAAATAACTGAATTTTTACTTTTTTATTGTATAGCCAGTAATGTTTAACCTACATTTTTAATAATACCAAAGTAAACTTAAAAAAAAAAAGTTATAGAATAAACATTTTTCTTTAATTTGTCTGTAAGTCTTATATAGAGGTATAGTTCATATTTGTTTCAGTAAAAAAAACAATTTGTTGTCTTCAAAACGACCACGCCGACTATGGTGTATTGCCGCACGCGGAGGCCTATAACGAAAGAACACCGCACCCGTTTACACAGGCCTTATGGAAAATTTTTCTATAATTTTAGTATGTTATAGTATGGTATGTCACTAAAAAAAATAAGTAAACTTCAGTTTTTCTATGTACAGTTTTTGAGATATAAACGGTCAAAGTTCGTTATATAATATTCGTTAGAGAATTATTGAAATACAGCCAGGCTATAATTGTGCCAGGCACTATTTTGACACATTCATATTGAAAACTGACAGTTGATCCTTCAAAATTGACATACCAAAGTCGAATTTAAAACTTTCGTCGTTTATTTTCAATTAATAAAAGAAGGCACTATTTATTCCGGTTCATATATAGTAAACAAAGGCCGTGTGTTGAAAAATCACAGCTGATATTACAATGTGAAGGTGTCAAAAGTGTGCCTGGCACTATTATAGCCTGGCTTTATTTCAATAATTCTCTAATAACTCTTACATCTTGACTGAAAAAAAATTAATTGGCCATAAAAATGACTTAGTAAGTGTCTAAGGACAAAGTCACTTATGATGTATTCTTGTCAATTTAATAAATAATATACGAGGGATAGTAAAAAAAAACATTTTTTTATATCTGCACTATTACCGAATTTTATAACTAGCACTTTTTATTTTGGCACAGATTAATAGTTTTATATAATATTTAAAGGAAAAAAATATTTTTGTTTTTTGATTGCCCCCACTTTTATAGATAAATTTATTTATTGAAAAAATTAATATCATCCTTTCAGATGATGGAGACATTTTTGATTCTGCCGATGAGGTCTGCTGGTAAGTTTTATTTGTTTTATTTAAAAATTTATCCTAAAAACTCTTTAAAAAAACCGTAAAAACCTCTGTTTTTTATCAGTTATGCAAAAATAACTCAAAAACTACTTAACCAATTGGCATAAATTAAGAATATAAATATCTATCTGCTATCTTTATACCAGAGTTTTTTCTCTGACGTCATAGAAAACAAAATTTACAATTTTATTTCGTATTTAGAAAATAATACCATCTGAAGAAAATGGCAAATGCATTTTCGACTCTTAATTCAAAAATAAGCTCAGAAATCAGCTTGTTATCGTAAATGGAAAATAGGGATCATTTAAATCGTACTAAAAACAATCCTAATAACAGAAAAGAACTTATGTAAAACAAAAGAAGGGACCAATTTAATTGATCTGAGCACTAAAATCTCGAAAAATAGATATAATTATTAAAATAATAAATTTCTAACCCTACTGATACATCTATTTCTTTAGCCCAAGTAAACCTTTACGATACGAGGGACCTCATGAAGTTTACTTGGTCGGTCTTGAGCGGAAGTTTGTTGGAGAGAGAATGCCAACGAAGACAACAATCTTTGTTTTTTTTTTGTTTTACCTGACCAATTTGATATTTTTAAATTATTGAATTTCTGATCTGATTTTTAAACACATTTGGCCTTAAACAAAAAACGTGCAAATAATGAAGACTTTCTTTCGTTTGCATCTCAAAAAACGCGACAAAAATAAACAATTGCATGCTCGGTAATATATTATATCAATTTAGCGTAAGACGACAATAAATTTTGTCGTTATAGGAACTAATATATTCTCAATAAAAAAGTAAAAACGGCGATTTAAAAAAAAAATTATTTTATCTACTACGTACCCCGTTACTAACCCCTACAGTCAAAAAACTTATCCGTTCAAACCTTTTAATCCGAATCTAAAGAACATCGGTTTAGCGGTTTCGGTTTCGACAGATACCCTTATAAAATGTTGTACCTATTTGAAAATACCTTGACCAAAATAACTCGTTCATTTTTAGCAAAAATTAAAAAAATTTTTGGAAGAATTTAATAGCCAGATTATACATAACGTTGTGGTATAAGAAACCTATGGCATGTTATAGCAAAAAAATTAGCAAGTTTATTATGACTTTCGTTTAAGGAAAGTTAATCCCATTTTTATTAATCAATGGTAAAATACTAACCGAAATATAAACTTTTGATAACAAAAGTTAAACTTAAATGTTTTTGTGTTTGAAGGATGGCCCTTTTCACAATATGCATTTTGCAGTTATTTTGGAGATTAAGTAAACGAACTGCTTCCACTTATATAAGTTAAAATTATAAGGTTAAAAAAAACTAAAGCCAGTTTAAAAATATGGACTTTTAGAAACTGCGACATTCAATATGCAATATGCCAAAGGAGATTTCCCTTTTAAAATTTAAATAAAATAGAAATAATAGCGAATTAATGCGCTTCTAATTACTAAATCTTAAAAGTTTTGCAGCTTTCAGTAAAATAAATAATTGATAAAAGGTTTAACAGTCTGCTAGCTTATTATATACACGATTCAATTTCAATTCAATTCAATTCAATTCAATTTATTGTTTCTAAGAAAAATACATTTTTTCTATAACAAGAGGTTCCGAATAAACTAATGTGTACAAAAAATAAATGGAACTGTGAAGATAAACCAAAAAATTTAAAATAATAATAATAATAGCTTTCTAAATAACTATCTTAGTAAAAAACAAACTAACAAGAAAAAAGCTTTATAAATGTTTACACTAAAGTATGTTGTAGATTGGAATTTGAATAAATGCATTGTAGTACTAATCTCCAAACATTAAATAGTGCCGTGTCGTTAAAATGCCAATAAGAGTGTAAGCTAAAGACTTGGCGTCACGTGAACCCAGGCGGTCAGCAAAGTCAACAAAATGGTTTAAATCTCTAAGACAACTTGCCCGGTAGCATCGATACATTGGGCACTCGAAAAGAACATGGAAAATAAATTCGTTTACATGCAGATTGCATACCGTGCAGTCTTCATTAGGGTTTATGCTGTAGGTTATGCCCTTTACATTGAATTTCATAAAAAATTTGTTGCTGAGTCTCAACTGGGCTATGAGCCTAACTATGAAGAGCGGCAAATTAAGTGTAAGGTATTTAGCAGGATATGGAGAAAAAGTAAAGAACGTAAAGAAGTTAGTGTAACCTGAAGCCACGGCAATAGAACAATCTGATTCAAAAGCTTTTTTTCGGTATTTTTCAAGTATATGTGGCTTAAGTCGTCTTAGCTCACATAAGTTCATACCGTTCCATACTTCTTCGAAGCCAAGTTCAATAAATTCACTCCTCATCTGTAGTGCCCAGTTGAGTCTAGCGCTCATATTGGAGAGTTCGATTGTCGTTTAAAGCAGATTTTAGGGTACCGATAATCCTCCATAGCCAGTAGTTTTAGCAGAAAATTAAAGCAAGACTTGAAGATTATGTAACCCAGGTGAATCGAACCAGTTTCGACTCTTATAAGGGCTGACGAGGTCGTTCTGGGGAGAAACAAGAGCCTTTTAAAAATGAACCCTCTCCAGCTCATCCTTATAACGAAGGCCCCACACTGGAAGACATCCCGAGAATACATTTAGAATTAAAGTTTTATAAAGCTTTATTATCGAGTTCCAGGAACACAACTTGGCTCTGCTCATTGTGCTCATTGCAGCCCCGACCGCCTGATTCGCTTTCACAACAGAGGCCTCTGCCATTGCTCTAAAAAGAGACGATGTAGAAAATGTAACACCCAAGTAGCAGAATTTATTTACGACTTCTATGCGGGAGCCATTCATTATAAACGGATAGTTTGTTTGCGTACCGCCATTTTGAAAACACATTATCTTCGTTTTATCCGTATTTATTCTGAGATGGCTCTGAAGCATAAGCTTCAAGGGTGTTTAACATTTTTTGTAGCCCTACCAATGAAGTAGAAAACAGAACCAGATCGTCGGCGTACAGAAGAAGAATTACTTCTGTAATGCCATCAATATTTATTCCCTGGGCACCACTCGTCCTAAAAAAATCCTCAATATCTGCTAGAAAAAAGGAAAATAGGTCCGGACTCAATGACTCCCCCTGTAAGACCCCCTCAGATACATCAAAGCTTTTAGTATATCCATTTGCAGCTTTAAGCTTTACACGTGCCATGTCATAAAAACTTTTTAAGATGGATATAAATTGGGAACTTAATCCTTGATTGTAGTGTTTTCGCCACATAAGGCTATGGGAGACGGAATGAAAAGCGCGCCTAAAATCGACGAATGCAACATATACTTTCCGTCTCTTAAGCCTCAAGTGTACCTGAACTATTGATGTTAACGTAAATACGTTATCAATGCACCCGCGCTTTTGTCTAAAGCCAGATTGGTGCTCTGGAATTGCCCTGGTATCCTCGACCCACTCCCTGATGCGTCTACGAAGTATTTGGGTAAAGATCTTAGCAACACAGCTGATCAAAGCAATGGACCGATAATTGCCGGGGTCTTGGATACTGCCTTTTTTATGTAGCATAGTAAAGATTATTTCACCCCAAGAATTTGGAACTTTCCTAGTTTCCATGATTTTATTAAATAATGAGCATAGATATAATATCCAATTTCTGGGGAGATGCTTTAAAAATTCGTATGTAACTAAGTCAAGGCCAGGGGCCTTGTTATTTTTACAAAGTTTCAGAGCACCAGCTAACTCACTTTCTGCTATAGGAGAGTCTATGATGGGGTTAAAGGTACCGAAAAAAGATATATCTTCGGAAACCCGAGGGGGGTACACAGAGCCCAGAAAATGCTCCCACTCAGCAACGGAAAGCGTGCCCCTCTCAGAGAACCGTCCAGTGAATCTTTTTTTGATCTCGAGTATTTGAGAGGATTGCAGAGATCGATCTGTCGTATGCCCGCTTTTTTTCTGTGATTAACTTATGGTAGCTTCTTTTTTGGTTTAGGTATGTTGACTTAGTTATCACGTTAAAGTTCATAAGTTTACATGATTTTAGGCATTGTTTTAGCCGTTTTTTGGCTATATTGCATTCACTGTCGAACCAAGGTTGACCGCGGTTGCCCTTTTTTGGTTTTCTGTTTAAATCAGCAGGCGTAAAAAGGCCAGAGTGCTGCGCTGCCTCGTAAACAGCCTGCAAGAAGTTATCGAAGCTAAACCGGATATCCGGAACAAAAACTGATCTTTGTGAAAAGAACATGGCTGATTTAAATTCATTTTTGCTAGATTCGTTACATTTTAGCCTCGGTTCTCCGAATTCGAAGGAGCCAGCATCTCCGCCGCTAAACGGGATATTAAGTTTCACCTGCAGTGGAAAGTGTGGGGATGAAGGAAGAAGTAGCACTGAAAGTCCCTAATAAGTTGCAAAGCCGCTAGGTCCACGAAACACAAGTCTACTACGCTAGAGCCATTTGTGTTTGTAAAATTGTATTCTCCCATTTTGTCGTCTTCGCTTCGGCCATTAGTAACTATAAATGCATTACAATACATAAAATCAATCAAATACTGGCCCTTTGTATTTACTAAGTTATCCCTACTAACACGCAAGTGAGACAAAGCAGTGCGCTCACAGACCTCCTCATCTAAATCGCCAAGGTCGCCAATACGGCAGTTAAAATCGCCAAAAATTAAAAATGGTATGAGAGGGTACCGCTGTGTCACTGCATCAATTTCTAGCTGAAATATATCTAAAGCTACTCTTATATCTAAAGTAGGTTTAAAGTAAACAGATGCCAAAATCAAAGATATATTAGGACTAATTGTAACCAACAGTATTAACCAATATGGACTCTTACTAACTAAAGACACAGTCAAAGTGTTCCTATAAAATACGCCAAGGCCACCACTAGCCCTTCCTCTTGAGGCTTCTTTTATAGCATTCGAACAGACTTTATAGTCTGGCAGAAGTGACGTGGGGATGTCACACATTGACCATGTCTCGCAAATACCCAGAATATCAAACGTGTTGTCCTGTGTAAATTGCCATAGATTCTTTAGTCCATCTGCATTCCAAAAACCAATCTTAAGTGACTGCTACTGCTGACCATTTGAAATGGTATCACCGCTCACGGCTGAAGCAGAAGGGCGAAATTGCTTAGTTCTGTCCTGCTCAGGTGGAGACGCGCTCTGTTCACGAGGGCGTTTTTTTGTAGAAACAATACACGGTTGGCCATTTCTATATTTATTTGTCAGGTCAGACTCTCCCTCACCACGACGTTTTCCTAGTTCGGCTTGTAGATCAGAAAGGTGGCGGGCTTGCGTTGGCGTAAGGTCAGCCTTAATATTAAAGCTGAATTTGCGGCCTGCGTCAATAGCTGCTTGTTCAGCTTTTAAAACTTTGTATGCGTCCGCAGAGCTGTGCATGATGACTTTTAATGCTTGTACGCCGTTTTTATCTTTTTTCCCAAATCGAAAAGCTGTGTATGGTGATGGAGTATCATTTGGGACAATTTCTTTAATTGCTTTTTTTGCGCTATTAATGTGGTTATCGCCCCCCGAAAAATTAAATATAAACAGATTTTTCTCCCTTTTATTTCGTTCAGCCAATTCGTTAAAAAATGGTTCGAAACAGCTGGAGGTGGGCGGCTGGGTTAGAGCTAATGCGATTCGAAAGGGCTTTGTTTTCGCCTTGAAGTGCGCTGATAGAGTTTTCACATCATTCTATACTTTTAGCCTGTGCTTCTAAAGAGACGTTGAAAGACGACATCTGGGACATAAGTGCATTGAAGTGAAATAAATTTAGCGTGGTCGATTGCTGCTGCCTATCATCCTCGGAGGCGCATTTATAGCAAGTCCATAAGTAGCCTACGTTGTCGCCGCCGTCATTGCCGTTCAACGGTTGAGCAGGATTCGTTGCCTTAGCACCCAGTGTCGTTGCTTTACCGCAAGATGCATGTGCTCTGCGTTTGCACCGAGCGCACTCGTAGCTTTGCATTGGCATACCATCGGGGATTAGACCCTCGCAAACAGCACACGTATTCATATCCGTGGGAAATCGTGTAGCCGGTGATAACAGATTAAAAAAATCAACGTGTTTTCACTCTAATTTTCTTAAATATTTCTGTTTATTCTTCAGTTTATCAATTAAAATTTAGTGCAATATTTAGTATAGCTAATTGTGACTTACGTGGATATCTTCAACTGTAATAAAGTGCGTAATATGCTGCTGGTTTTTCGTTTTAAAATTTGATAGGTAAGCAGTGATGTTGTTGCTATTAGCAGCCGAACGGAACTCAACGGATATACACGATATATTATTAAGCCTTACTCATATTAGTTTTAATAAATATCTGCAAAATTAAAGTAAATTTTGAGGTCTATTATTTTCAAATTCAAAGATATAGTTTAAGCATCTTGCGTGGAATAAACAAATAAATAAGAAAATTTACATCAAATAGGTCCAAATAGCTATTTTACTAAGCAGTATATTCTGAACAGGGTGTCTTAATTGCCATGGGTCACTATTGCTATCTCGTTAACTATAAGAACAACAAGGTTGTTCAAATTAGATATAATGAGCAGTTTTTGGGTGACATTAAAAATCTGGTTTCATATTTAAAAAAATATATTATATCCCAAACTACGGGGGTTTTTCGAAAAATTGCTCAAATCTATTTTATTAAATATCTCAAAAGTATAGTTTTTACAAAAAATCGCAAAGGAATTTTTTTTTTGCATTTTTGACGTTCTTCAATATGGTATAAGAAAATTTGCCACGTCTAGTTTTCGAGATATTACCATTAAGTACTGTTATACGGACCTGTATTTTTTATTCCATTTTTTAAAAGAACTGTTTTTATGATTTTAACGATGTATCACATGTCCATATTTATTTGTATTTTAAGCTAAAAAAAAGCATTAAAGTTTTTTGGCACTTTTACCGTAAAAAAGCATTAAAGTTTTTTGGCACTTTTACCGTTTTATCATAGGTGGCTTGGACAGAAAAAAAAACAATTGCTTATAAAAACCTATGATGCGTAATACATCTGTTAAATTTAGTTTGGTTACTAAGACGCCGGAGGCGTGATATTGATATTTGCAAAAAAAATATGGTCCGATAAAAGCAGTTTTTGCAATAATGGATGGTACAACAGGAACTTGCATTATCGGTGGACACAAGAAACGAGATCAAAGAGAAACGGCATTTCAAAAAAAACTTGGGATAAATGTTTTTTCTTCCAAGAAACTCTCACCGCATTAACCTATTACAATTTTCTGACAAATACATTACAAGATTTTTTGGATGATCTGCCTTTAGATGTTGGAGCGAATTTTAAGTACTACTAGCACGATGGTGCACCCGGTCACAGAGATCATCGTTGTACAGCTGGGGACTAATTAAATGGCCGCTGCCGTTTTCAGAAGAGCTAAGATGAGAATCCGAATTTAATAGAATTTTGATATTACCCAACCCAGCAATATTCGACTGCAAACCACGAAAGACGTAAATATCCCTGAGTTAATGCTTAAATTAAATTAAATAAGGGCCTACGTGCAAATTTTAAGAAAACGAGTTTATTTAAAAAATGTAATGGTATATTTAAAGAAATATTAATTAAAATATATAATAACGCCCTTAGAAGAACTCTAGCTCAATTCTATCAAATTCTAATCAAAAAGTTATTAATTCTAGACATTTACATTTTTGGAATAAATTGCATATTAATTTTAAAAGTAATTTTTTGCAGATAGGTCTTTTTAGCCGTAGAATGATGATTGACGAGTCTGGCAACATTAAATTTGCAATACCTACAGAATTTTCAATTGGGTAAAGAAATATTTCGTATTTTATAAATAATATGTAATATAATACAGGGTGTAGCAGAATGAAGGTGCGTTTTTAAAATATGAATAACTCAGCTAATTACAAGAATTTAAGTTGAGATGTTACGATTTAACTGTTAGAAAATGAATTTGCGTTTTGAGAGTAATGTCAGGTTGATGACGTCCGTTTTCTACAATGTTGTAGTCGTTCCTCAAAGTTCCGCATCACACAAATCAATTTCAATTGCCCATGGGCGTAGTTAGGGTGGCTTGGGTGGAGGTTAAGCCTTCCCGTCCAAAGCTTGTTAAAATTAGCCCCCCCTGAAATTATTCGAACATTACCATAGACACACAAATACAATTCAGAAGAGAAAGTATGACTATAGCCTCCCAGATGAGAACACCTAACTACGCCCATGCCAATGCCCTAACTTGTGCTCTGGGTAGTTATTCTGGGTCTTAAATGATGTGTCCACATCACACGCTTTTGACCAATAGCAAACTTTGACTCTCGACCACTAGCATAGTCGCCCGCTCTTTAGAGTTAATGAATTTTACGCGTTTGAATTGAAATCTGTTCTCCTGCCCTATACCGACTGAACGTTGCTCGGTTATATCGTAGGAGAAGCTAATTTAAAGCTTGCTATTGGTCAAAGGGTGTGTTGTGGATAGTCACACCGTTCAAGACTTAGAATAGATACCGTGATAGCTTCTTTCTACTCCTCCAGCCTATCTATTCTCGTACTTGAACGATGTGATAGTTCCCATCACATGCTCTGGCCAATGGCAAGCTAAATTATCTCCGAACCGTCACGTGGTATGCGGAACGATCTCTGCGCAAGGTTCTCCTACGGGACGACCGAGAAACGTTCAGTCGGTACGGGGCAGGAGAACAGATTTTACTTCAAACGCGTAAAATTCACTAACTCTGAAGAGCGGGCGACTATGCCATTGGTCGAGACAAGGCATTTCGCACAACACGCAACTGCTCAGAGTTTGCTATTGGTGAGAGCGTGGATCGTGTGATGTGAATAGAGCCTCAGGGTAGTTTAAGGTATTTCCCTTAAAAAATAATAATTATTAGCTGTGGTATCATGGAAACGAGTAAGCCACGACACTTTACCGAGACGGGAGATCACGTGACAACCAGGCCGTACCTGGGGGGATCAATCTTCCCCCAAATAAGAGTATAAAGTGTTTAAAAAGATTTCGCAACAACACAACTAGGCCAAAAAAATAACACAATACGATAATTTTTATTCAAATTTTTTAATTTTAATAAATTGTTTTCTGGGAACTTTCTCCGTGGCCAGTCTGTTTATTTTCTAATTGTTCATTGTTAACATCTAAACAACAATTCATCGTAACTATTTGTTTTTGTAGTTATGAAACAGCAGTTATTTTCATTTTAAAAACGCTTTTCCATTCCGCCCCACCCTTGGCGCTAGAAGCAAAAATAAAAATAGGTTATTTAAAAAGATATAAATAATTGTTGGCGCCGCAAGGGATAAGTTTGAGAAAAGTCCGTTTTTAATGTCGATTTTTGGGGAAAATTCATGTTTTAGTGGTTAATATTCAGTGTTTCAGCGTACAAATTTTAATAAAGTTTTTTCACATACATGGAGGAGAAAAATGCAACATGCTTAGGTATATTGCATACTAGCTAAATTTAAAATGTTAAATAAAATATTGAACGTTTGACAATGAGTTTAAAAAGTAACACAAATTTTCCAATTTCTATCTTGTAAAGAAGAGCCCCCTTGCCAATCCTCGGTGCGCCCTTGGTATCTATCCTGACTTCTAGACGCATGATAAATCTTTTTTGAGGGAGCTTGTTCTCGTTTGCCGTCGCAGTTGGGATGAAGATAGCAAGTCATTGCGCAAAAATTTTTCTGTTTTATACCTTGCCACAAAGGAGCTACGAGAGAATTAGAATCAAAAGGAATTTAAAAAAACAAAAATTAGTTACAAAAATCCCAACTTTTTTCTAATTACATTTATGCCGAAACAATTATTATATTCAATTTGCTGGCCCACCACAATATTTAAAATTGGCTCGAAAGTTAATCCAAGGCTTATTGTTAGTCAGAAATAAATTGGAAATAAAAGTAACTTTTCTGTGTGTTTTTTTTTAAAGTAGGGTTAATGCATTTGGCATTTTTTTTATCAGAACTAAAAAGTATAAGTTTTATGTCTGAAACGAGGGGGGCGGTTTGAAAACATGCAGCAGAGTTTGTGAAAATTTAATCACGAATAAGTCACTTTGCAGCCATTATTAATTATTATTTTTATTTGTCCTGGAATGAGAAAAATTAGGTTTATGGAAAAATACACATACAAAAAATATTTGCAAACTAGCTGAACTTGTAGATTTTGATTTTGAATCAGTCCACCGCAGAGCCTTACCTAGGGGAGGATGAAGGGGGGTCAATCCCCCCCGAAATTTTTAGGACTCACAAATAATAAAATATTTTGTAGTGAACAGTAGAGATATGGGCAAATCGCATTTTTTTATGTCAGAATTGACTCTGATTTTTTAGATTTTTGCTTATAACAGCTGAAAACATGCTCAGACTACAGTTTGGTTGTTTATATAAACCTAGCCCACCTCAATAAACATAAATAAATTACATTCCAGAAATATGTGCTCTTTATGTCCACTTTTTAAAATTTTTGTGCTCCTTTGGTTTCCACGGAAATTAAAAAAAATTATTGGCGTGCTAGCTTTATATAAAGCTAACAAGCCCATACAGAAATAATAAATATTTTTATAATATTTATATGCGAAAATTAGGTGCTTTTTATGTGCTTCTGTTTGCTAAAACAAAATTCCATTTACCAATTTTTTTAACCTTTTTTTTAAAATGTGTGGGCTGGCTAGGTTTATATAAACCTAGCAAGCCCACCTCAATAAAAATAAATAAAATACATTTCAGAATTATGTGCTCTTTATGTGCTAATTTCGGCCACTTTTTAAAATTTTTGTGCTCCTTTGGTGTAAAAAAATGATTGACGTGCTAGCTTTATATATAAAGCTAGCAAACCAATACAGAAATAACAAATATTTTTATGCCCACCTCAATAAAAATTTAAAATATTTATTCCAGAATTATGTGCTTTTAATGTGCTAATTTCGTCCACTTTTTAAAATTTTTGTGCTCCTTTGGTTTCCACGGAAATTTAAAAAAATGATTGGCGGGCTAGCTTTATATAAAGCTAGCAAGCCCATACAGAAATAATAAATATTTTTATAATATTTATATGCGAAAATTAAGTGCTTTTTATGTGCTCCCGTTTCCTAAAAAGAAAATTTAATTTACCAAGTTTTTAAGATTTTTTTTTTAAATGTGTGGGCTGGCTAGGTTTATGTAAACCTAGTAAGCCCACCTCAATAAAAATAAATAAAATATATTCCAGAATTATGTGATCTTTATGTGCTAATTTCGTCCATTTTTTAAAATTTTTGTGCTCCTTTGGTTTCCACGGAAATTTAAAAAAATTATTGACGTGCTAGCTTTACATAAAGCTAGCAAGCCCATACAGAAATAATCAATAAAGCTAGAACGTCAATCATTTTTTTAAATTTCCGTGTAAACCAAAAGAGCACAAAAATTTTAAAAAGTGGACGAAATTAGCACATAAAGAGCACATAATTCTGGAATGTATTTTATTTATTATTATTGAGGCGGGCTTGCTAGGTTTATATATATATATATATATATATATATATATATATATATATATATATATATATATATATATATATATATAAATAAATAAAATACATTCCAGAATTATGTGCTCTTTATGTGCTAATTTCGTCCACTTTTTAAAATTTTTGTGCTCCTTTGGATTCCACGGAAATTTAAAAAAATGATTGACGTGCTAGCTTTATATAAAGCTAGCAAACCCATACAGAAATAATAAATATTTTTATAATATTTATATTCGAAAATTAAGTGCTTTTTATGTGCTTTTTTTAAAGCTTTTTTTTAAATATGTGGGCTGGCTAGGTTCATATAAACCTAGCAAGCCCACATCAATAAAAATAAATAAAATACATTCCAGAATTATGTGCTCTTTATGTGCTAATTTCGTCCACTTTTTAAAAATTTTGTGCTCCTTTGGTTTTCACGGAAATTTAAAAAAATGATTGACGTGCTAGTTTTATATAAAGCTAGCCAGTCAATACAGAAATAATAAATATTTTTATGCCCACCTCAATAAAAATTTAAAAAATTTATTCCAGAATTATGTTCTTTTAATGTGCTAATTTCGTCCACTTTTTAAAATTTTTGTGCTCCGTTGGTTTCCACGGAAATGTAAAAAAATGATTGCCGTGCTAGCTATATATAAAGCTAGCAAGCCCATACAGAAATAATAAATATTTTTATAATATTTATATGCGAAAATTAAGTGCTTTTTATGTGCTTCCGTTTGCTAAAAACAAAATTCCATTTACCAAGTTTTTAAGCTTTTTTAAAAAAAAATGTGAAACTCGGTGGGGTTTGACTTATAGCAAACTCTCCAGCGACGTCCGTCAATGGGGGTGATTTCAACAAATCATTAAAAAAAACATGTTTTTCATACGTTTTATTCAATTTTCTTAAAAACCAAGCTCTTTATCAAAAAATGTGTTCCATACTTTGTCATAGCGAATAAAATTTCCTTTCAAAGGATGTATAATAAAGTGGAAGTTATTTTATATTTACCGCTCCAGTGGTGTTCTTAATTTAAAGAAATTATTTAAGATCAATCCAAACTAATCAATTTTGTGTCTTATTAGCTTTTCGGTGGATAACAAAGAGCGGCAGATAAGAGGTCGAAAAAATAAGGTCGAAAGTACAAAAGGTCGAAAATACAAAAGGTCAAAAGTACAAAAGGTCGAAAGTACAAAAGATCAAAAAACAAAAGGTCGAAATTTCAAAAGGTCGAAAGTACAAAAGATCAAAAAACAAAAGGTCGAAATTTCAAAAGGTCGAAAGTACAAAAGGTCGAAAGTACAAAAGATCGTTATTTTCCACATGCTTAAAAAAATAACCGAAAACACCTGTGTCAAAGTTACAACTGTTACTTTCTGCACAAAAATATTGCTTAGGGGGGACCATGGCCCCTATGCCCCCTCCCCTTATAACCACCGGTGTTTTTTTGCTTTAAAGAACTTATTTAGATAAATCAAAATATCTAATCCAATCAAAACACAGTTTATTTTAATTTGGAAACATTTTATTTTAGTAGGTATAAATTACGAAACTTTTTGAAGTATTTATCATAACATTAACCTCACTTTGTAATACATCATTTAAAAAGAAATTGTCTTATCCTCAATAAAGGACAAAGGCACATTTTTTTCCGAAAATTTTAGTTAGAAAAGATATTTAAATATGCAAGAGAAACTGATTATTTCAGTTATTTTTGAAAATAAGTTTATATTAGTACGCCCCTGAAGCCTTAAATATGGCAACAACCCGACATTTTAATAAAGTTTTTAAAAGAAAATGTTATGTTCTACAATAAAGTATACTACATATTTTTTCCTAAAAAGTGTAGTTTTTGAGAAAATTTTGAAAAACCTATAATAAACATGTTTTTTCTAAATAATCCCAATTTACGTACGCCACTGAGGAGCTACTTGCTTTTGCTAACCTTATTGACCAATATATCGTTGGAAAGGGAATTTTATTCTCCACAAAAAACTGTTCTCTGCAATTTTTGATAGAAAGGTTAGTTTTCGAGAAAATTGCATAAAACTGAAAAAATTTTGGTTTTTGGGGGTTTGGGGGGATTTTCTCCGTCCCTCTCGATTATTCGAGTTGGCAACAGAGATATTCGGGTTCAGCGGGGTCAAATTAGGGGGAAATGGTCTGTTGCCAAAAAGTAATATGATTTGCTTCTAGACCGAAAACCTTTTAAAATATTATGCTCTGAATAATCTACCAGTTGCTTAAAATTGTCCTGTGTATTACTATTTTTGAGATAAACTGCTGAAAAATTGAAGTGAACCACCCTATTTTTTCGGACATTGTTAAAGTAAATTTATTAAACGAAACGGTTAATTCCCACACAATTTTCTATGTGATATTGCTTCGATTATACTCTTTTAAAGTTTGGTTTTCTTGTTGTCCTGCGCTTGACAGATAGCTTCACAGGGTGGCTACAGCGCAAGTGCAACAAAAGTGCGTTTAGTTTGCGAGATATGATATTTTTCCATAAAATTGTACTTTTTCTGATTTTTAATTTGATGTTTCTACCCGGTGAAGAAATGAGACATCTGAGAGCAAAATTGCTTTGTAAATAAGGTCACTAAAATTTCTTATCGTTAGTTGTTTTTTATTTGCCGACCAATCTTTACGTAAGATACAGTAAAATGCTCAGTTAGCGTAATAGTCTATGGACAAATCAAGTTTCGTGTGCAAGTCGTGCCAACTTTCTGCCGATAAGCTAACTTTGTTAAGGGCATCCCATATATCAGGTTTTGACTTTTTGTCATTCTGGTAAATGCGTTTTTTGAAAGATATAACGGATTCAAAATGGCGGAATGGCGTATCTTTAAAAAAATTGTAACTTTTTTATTTCTTATCCGATTTTCATGGAACAAAGTTTAAAATACTTACTTTGTAATGTACTTAAAAATGTATTGGTCAGAAAATATGTATTTTTTTATATTTGCAAAAAAAATAAAAAAAAGGTAATTTTTTCTTTTTTATTTTATTTATAAAACTATTGGAGCTAGAAAAAAAACTCACTTAAATCTGGTTCAAATGTTCCAATGCGTTAATTAGTTTTTAAGTTATTTTCAAATAACTGGAAAAAAATAGGGGTCTTTGGGGTATATTTAAAAATTATGCTTTTAATGAAAACCATAAGAACTTTTTGAAAGTAACTTAAATTTGTTTAACATACCTAGCAGATCAGGTTTTGACTTATTGTCATTGTGATAATCGCGCGTTTTTTTAAATATGGCGGATTCAATATGGCGGAAAAGCATATTTAAAAACAAATTGTATCTTTTTTATTTTTTATCCGATTCTAATACAACAAAGCTTAAATTACTTGATTTGAAATGTATTAAAAAAATAAAAAAATACTTTTTAAATTTTTTTTTTTAATCTTTGAAAAAAAAAATGCGTGAAACAAATGACAAAAATGATTTTACTTATTTTATTTTTAATTGACCCCCATATACGGACGTCGCTGAAGGGTTTGTCATAATTAAACCCCACTGACTTATACATTGTTAGAAAGAAAATTTTATTTCCTACAATAAAGTATAAAACACATTTTTGCCAATTGAGCTTAGTTTCTGAAAAAAATTGGAAAAAACAGAATTAATTTGTTTGGTGATTTGTAAAAATTGATTTAAGTTGTACAGGCCTGTGAAGTTTTAATCTGAATACAAATCTTAAATTATTATAAACGTTTAAAAGGAAATTTGATTGTCTACAATCGACTATAGGTCACAATTTTTGATAGAGAGCTTGGTTTTTAAGATAATCGGGTAAAACCTATGTAGTTTCTTTAATTTTTGTATATTTTCTTAATAAACGGACGCCGCTGGAGAGTTTGTCATTAGCCTGACCCCACTGACTAATACACTGTTAAAAAGGAAATTTTATTTTCTACAATAAATGGCAAAATAATTTTTTTTCCAAAAAGCTTAATTTTTGAGAAAATTGGGTAAAATTTAGCGAAAAATTGATAAACTTAGTGATTTTTCAAAATTTATTTTATTTACGGACGCCCCTAAATTGTTATAGATAAAATTACCATTGGCTTATTATACATCATTTAAAAGGCAATTTTATTGTCTATAACAAAGTGTGTATTATATTTTTTGATATAGAGCTCAGTTTTTAAGAAAATCGGGTAAAACCTGTAAAAAACATGTTTCTTTTTTAAATTTATTACACTACCTCAATAAACGGACGCCGCTGGAGTCAGTCGTATCTCACTGACTTATACATTATTGAAAAGGAAATTTTATGGTCTACAATAAAGATTAATACATATCTTTCCCTAACCCTAGTTTTTAAGAAAATTTGAAAAAAATCTAAAAATTTCAGGAGGGGGATTTTGCAGCTAAAATTTTAAAAACTAATATATTATTTTTTTTTAAATTAGATTTTACACATTTTTGATCCATTTCTATGTCATTGTGTCTTTAGGGCGTCAACTTAGATACATTTTTAGAAATTCGAACACGACTATATAAGGAGGGGGATAAAAAAAATTGGACCAAAAACTTGCCCGGCAACATCCAAATCGTTAGTCTATGACCTATTAATGTCCATCAAACAACCATAACAATGATAATAGAAATCAGCTGTTCTACTAGACGCCTCAGCTGCGTAAAGCCGCGCGCTGCCTTATAGGCGTCCGCGTACGGTAATACACCTTCGGTAGTCGTTTTGGTGACAACGAATTGTTTTTTTATTGAAACAAATATAAAATATACATTCATATAAGACTTGTATACACCAAATTAAAGAAAAATGTTCATTCTAAAACTTTTATTTAAACTTTTTTTTTAAATTTTGCTTTGGTGTTAATAAAAATGTAGGTTAAACTTTACTAGCTATACAAAAAAAAGTAAAAATTCAGTTATTTTATTTTTTCTAAAAAAGGAAGCAAAATTTTGAAAAATATAATAGAAAGTTATTTTATTGCGGGTGCTTACTGATTCATTTGCCATTTTTTTGCAACCCTCTACGACTATTTTTAAGAAAGATACATCGTTTTAAAAAGTATCGTGCAAAAAAAAGTGGTGGGGGCCATATCTTTAAAAAACGCATTTACCAGAATGACAAGTCAAAACCTGATCTATGGAGTGCCCTTAACAAACACGGCTTATCGGCAAAAAGTTGGCACGACTTGCACACGAAACCCCCTTTTAGGCCGATTTGTCCATAGACTATAACCAAAGCATAACATTTGTGGCTCCGACGCAGTTAACATTTCACTTTTTTCCACTCTTAAAAATTTTGTTTGTGAGATACATTTATAGGGGAGGGAAGTAAATTAGAATTTTGGGGTGTTTTAATTTTTTCCTATAGTTTTATTATAGTTCCTATCAGTCTGCCAAAGCTCAACTCTCTTGCATTTCTGGAAGTGGGCAATGCTACTTTTACCTAACTTTAAATGTATAGGGGAGGGGAGTAAATTAAAATTTTGCGTTTTTTTTATTTTTTCCAGGGGTTTGGTCATAATTTCTATCAGTCTGCCAAATTTTAGCTTTGTAGCATGTCTGAAAGTACAGTAGAATATTAATTATCTATACATGAGTGAGTGAGTGAGTGAGTGGGAATTTCGACGTTTTTTGAAATTTCGTAACTACTTTACTACTTTATGAATTCCATGAAACTTGGAAGGGTTGTTAACTCCATGGAGATCTCCGACTGTGCAAAGTTTGAGAATCGTAGCTCATTCCGAAGTAGAGTTTAAGATAGGTCAAATATCGGCTGAAATGTTTCAAGAAAAGATGGTTACGACGCGCGAACTTTGCGTGGCACTGCCGTGTCCCGTACCCTCAGATATTTGGGTTGCCTCATAGTAAATTTGGTGGCTATGGGTCAAAACGGGTCGAAACGTCAAACTAAAAATCAGAAGAAGTACAATTTTATGGAAAAAAAATCATATCTCGGAAACTAAAGAGAAATTTAAAAAAACTGAGAAATAACTTTTTTTGGATTTAGCTGACTGTCATTTTATGTCATTAAAATTTTTTTGAAAAAATCGTGCGGGAAATGGGTGCTTTGCAAACTTTTGTTACACTTGCGTTGTAGCCACTCTGTGAAGCTAACTGTCAAGCGCAGGACAACAAGAAAACCAAACATTAAAAGAGGATAATCGAAGCTATATCACATAGAAAATTGTGTGGAAATTGACTGTTTGGATTAGGAATAAATTTACTTTAAAAATGTCCAAAAAATTGGGGTGGTTCACTTCAATTTTTGTGCAGTTTATTTGACAAAAAATAGGTTACTATCAATCTTAAACTTCAGGGCGTCGGCGTCGCAACGGCAGTTATTAAAAAATTAACTGCCCGACTATTAAGGCAGCTTCTTTTTGTTATAACAAATTTTGTTTAAAATGTAATGCAATCTAAATTAGAAAACCACGTTTCGATTCCTAAGATATAATTTTCTCGGTTTTTTTTTATATCTTAAAATCACTGACTCTGACAAACGTTGACGTTATAAAAAATACTGTTGAATCCTAAACTAACTTTGATAACCTCATTCTGCCAGCTGCTGTGGTTTTCAAATTATAATTTTTTAAAAATATTTGATCCCTCTCTTCTACTCACTTGCGTGCCCCAACCCCCACCAAAACAGACAGACAGGCAGCCTCCATCAAAAAATTTGGTAGTTTTTGGTATTGGAAAAAGTACTTGTTAACTTATTTTGTCCCAATAGTCTTTCTATACCGTAAAATTTCCATGGCTTAAAATATCCAAATAAATTTTGCCGTATTCAAAAAAAATGAGAATTGCCTATAAAAAAATCATAAAAATGAAGGTAAGGAAAGAATGTATAGTTTTTCTTTACAAGTGAAAAAATTGCTTTCAAAAAGATTTCAAATTGAAAATTGTAGAAAAGAAAGTGATCTAAATAAAGCACTTTTTACTTCCAGAAATACTGAAAAATGCTGGGCTTAAATATGGAAATAACTGTGGAACTTCTTGATGGGATGGCAGACGAATATTTGTGTGGTTACGGGACAAATTATTTTTACCAGAGGTCCAATAACTTTCTTTTCATTAATTTATTTTTGATATTATAACGCTCTTTATAGTTTTTTTTTGTATAAAGGGTAAGAATCTGAATGTCGAATGATATTTTATCTGTCACTTTTTGTTTTGAAGACAGGTATAATAACATCAACTTACCGAGAGATTAACCCTCCAAGCAATTTCTGTTGTAGAGTACCCTTCGTCGGCCAAAATACCAATTTTGGCCCTAGTTACCTCAGAGGAGTCTTGTTAGCCCGGTAATCGCGGCATTTTTTTAACACTCACCTCTCTTTGTCCACAAACAAAACAACACTCCATAAATCACACAAAAAAATCTGAACTAATAAGCTGATGATCAACCGTCTGCTCATGCGCGTCTTTTGTCCTTTCGGCATTTTCTTTTATTTTTGCCCGGCAATTTCACCTCTGTATGTCTTTTTACTCACTTCTGCATGAATTAAAAAAAGGAAGAAAAACGGTAGATACCGCGAACACAAAATCCTAGACAAACTGTCTGGAGCCCGAAGTGAATAAAACCGTGTCCCAAAACCAAGGGATCAAATTAAAATAGGAGGTAGGTATTGCTGTAAAGGACAAATAAGTTTAAAAAGTCACTTATTTGGATTTTTGATATTAAGGGTGAGCATTCATACCATGGGAACTTTGCTACAGTTTTTGCATATTTTTAGTGGTGATTGCCGGTGAAACATTTTTCCTTAGTCGGTTGACTTCAACTCCCATAGACAAATGACTTCGGTTTAGTCCGTTCAACACCTCGATGAGTTTCCTTTAAATACATTATAAAAGAACATAATATAATCAGTGACGGATC
Source organism: Aspidapion aeneum (assembly GCA_963576565.1). Classification (NCBI taxonomy): domain Eukaryota; kingdom Metazoa; phylum Arthropoda; class Insecta; order Coleoptera; family Brentidae; genus Aspidapion; species Aspidapion aeneum. Next base: position 91,188,119 of record OY755038.1, read on the forward strand.
TAGGCCCCGAAAATTGGGGGTTGTCCAAAAAAAATATTTAATTACTACTTTTTGAAAATTAGTTATGTACTATCAGTTAATTCATGAGAGTATATACCAGGTGGGCTAAAAAACAGGACAAATTGATTTTTGTTATAATATTCTAACATTCGAACTATACTACCGATTAAATAATAATGATCTTAAAATCGGTGGCATAGTTCCAGGGTAATTATGTTACTTTAGTGGACCTTTTTAACAAGAGAGGGGTTCGGTTCGAGGGGGGGCGGCCCCCTCCCCAACGCTAAGATTTTTATGCCACATATTACATGAACAAACAAATTAAATTCCATAAAATACGGCATCATAGGGTTTCGCCCCACCCCAGACATATTCGTCGGTGCGCTACTGAGCCACATCTTTAACCCATTTGTTCTCAAACAGTGGCCGATCTAGGCCCTTAGAGTTGGTGGAGCCCAAAAATAAAACTAAATTATGACTTTTTTGCAGATGAAACTGGAGTCGGGCAAAGGTAAATTCGAGGAAAAATTATTTTTTTGTTTTATAGTAAAAAACTTTACGCGTTGCAAAAACTTAGTGCGACGGACAAAACATCAAAACACAAAATATCGAAAGTTCAAAGTGTCGAAACCACAAAATTACAAAATATCGAAAAGACAACATATCGAATTACAAAATGTCGAAATGCAAAATAAATGAATAAAACCCAACCTAACACGATCTGGTCAGGTTAGATTTTGTGTAATAACATAACCAGGACCTGTTGTATATTAACCTAACTAGGTCAGGTTTAAAAACTATTAATATTATACAAAACAGACTAACCTAATCGGGTCAGGTTAATGTTTTATTCATTATAATAACCTAACCAGAACAGGTTTTTTTAATAACTTCGTCATTTTGTACTTTCGTCATTTTGTGTTTAGATGTTTTGGTCGTCGTCCCAAAACGCACTAGAACAATATAAAAAACAATATATTTTTCCTGTCTTTTTAAGTGTTTAATATTTATTTAAAAGGAAACAGCTACTACTAACACCTTTAACACCAACATAAAAAACTCTTAGGGGGATAGCATAAAATACGGCATTATCGGGTTTTTGGCCTTCCCTCAAGACGTATTCCTGGTTGCGCTACTACTCAGTTACACGTATTTGAACAAGAGAAATATTAAACACGATCTTCTCGCACAAATTTGATGTTAACCTTAAGATGCACCATCCCAAGGCTTATAATCCATTCTCCCTCTTTGTTGTGTTGTATGTGAAGAACAAGGACTTAATCGCGATTAAACCCATAATTGCGATTAAGTGCTTACGGTGCATCTGAGGGTAAATAGTGTAAGAAGCTATTATTACTGAATACTGATACAATTTTGTTAATAAGAACGCAGGCGAAAGTTTTTGCTTTTTTAGTTGAAAAGATGCACTTGTCCGATAAACTATTACTTGGTTTTTACCAAACTTGGGAAGAGTAAGTACTCTGATACCCCCCTTTGTATACGCCGGTGTTCTTAATAATAACAAATAATAATTTAATTTAACGTTTTTTTCAATATGGTCTCTATTTACGTACAGGCAGCCTACAGACCTAACACGTTTAGATGCGTCCTGCAGGCCGGGTGCCCCGCGTTGTAGACACAGCCATGATCAAGCTAATGAAAAAATAAGCGGGCAACGTTCGAAATTACGTAAATATGCAGCCCGCATACTGCACTAAAGATGCACTAAAGATTTACCTGCATGAAACAGACAAAGAAAAAACCGCAAACTCACAAAGAAGGATGATTCTTGATCGCAAAGTGTAACGTTCGAAATTACGTAAATTGTCTCAGACTGACCACTGAATATTTAACTGTGTGACACAAATAAAGAAGAACATAATAGGTATCACCAAGTAGCCTATTCTCGATCGCAGAGCCCTCAACTTTCATTGATAAATGCAAAATCACTAATATTTTTAGGCTGTATAGTTTGGTATAGTAACATAGTATAGCGCCAAATGGATCCATTCATGCTTTTAAATTAAAGGGACTAAATAAAAAGTCCGAAATTCTCATCCCAACTTGGTAGCGGCCATTTAATTAGTCCCCAGCTGTACCAAGTTTTTGAATAATTTCAAACCAAATCAGTGAATCGGAAATAACGGACCAATACGTCGGACATTACTCTTCTGGATTTTTCCATATGGGGTCTTATCAAAGATAAGGTTTATAAAACAGGTCCTCGAGATTTGGAGGACCTACTTCATAATAAATAGGGCAAGCCTGTAACGAAATCAATCCTAGGATTCTAAGCAAAATCCAAAATAAAATAACGAAAAGGGCGCACCTCTGCTTGCAACAAAATGGTGGATATTTTCAGCATTTGGATAAGTAAACGGTTTTATTTAAAAAAAAACGTGTTAAAATAAAAATAAATATTTTTAAATAAGTTTAATTTAATTAATCAGTAAAAAGTTTCAATTTTTTAAAAGTTAGTAAACAGTTTTTTTTTACTAAACGCATCAGTTTGTTTATAAAACAGTCAATTGTTTTGTTGGTCTTAAATCTAATTTTTCATAATTGAAATACGCTGCCATGTTGGTTTAAACTAAATTGTATTATGCATCATAGGTTTTTATAAGCAATTGTTTTTTTGCTGTCCAAGCCACCTATAATAAAACAGTAAAAGTGCTAAAAGCTTAAATAACATTTTTTTAGCATTAAAATACAAATAAATATGGACATGTGATACATCGTTAAAATCATAAAAAAAAGTTCTTTAAAAAAGTAGAATTTAAAATACAGGTTCGTATCTAAAAAAAGTAAGTTAATAGTAATATCTTGAAAACTAGTCGTAGTAATTTTTTTTTAGAAAATACCAAATTGAAGAACTTCAAAAATACAAGTAGACCCGGGTCGCAAGGACCAAATAGACGGCTGTGCCTGAAGGGGAGAAAACTAGAGATATCACAAATAAATTACGCCAAAGTTAAATTCACCCCGTCTGGGAAAACAGACGTTTATTGAACTAAAAACAAAGGAAAAAAATCGGCAACACGCTAGAAGCTTACCTTCTTTCATTTAACAGCAGTTTCACTCGCGGCGCCGCGTACTTTCTTGTGGATGGAATTTGGTTTTAATCTTAAAACACGTGTGACTTCTGTCAGTGTCTTGTCGGAAGTGGTTCCTCATTCCCCTGTCAAACACAGGGTGGCGCTTCAAACTTCGAGCGTGTGCAAAGCGCGCATGATTTTTGCCAAAATGATCATGTGTCAAAAAGAAAATAACTTTCAACAAAGAGAGAAATTATCACCTGACCGGAATTTTCCCAAACAAGGAGTTTCTTTTTTGAAGGTTTTGGCTTAAAAGCCCAAAAAATATCAAAACAAAATTTAAGGTTAGGTTTTCCCAAAAATTCAAATAAAAACAAAAACAAAAATAACTGGCAGCATTAAACAGCAAGAAAAAATTCCTTTACGATTTATTTGTAAAAACTATACTTTTTGAGATATTTAATAAAACAGATTTGAGCAATTTTTCCAAAAACCCCCGTAGTTCGTGAAATAATAGTTTTTTTTTAATGTGAAACCAGATTTTTAATGTATAAAAACTGCTCATTTTATCTAATTTAAACAACCTTGTAGTTCTTATAGTTACCGAAATAGCAATAGTGACACATGGCAATTAAAACACCCTGTATATAAAAATTACCCTCGAAATTAACCTGCCTTCTTTTTTTGGCATAACATTATGGCGCGCAAAAACCAGAAAAATATATGTTTAAAAATAACTTTAACATACAAAACATGCTTAATTTACCCGATAAATATTGTGCAACACCCTTACCTGGCGGCAATCCAGGAGGTGGCCCAGGAGGCACCTTCCTATCTCTTGAAGCAGGATCAGGGCGAAAGGCGGGAGGCAGATCAGGAAAACTGAAAAATGAGATGATCAGCATTTTTAATAAGTTGTGGCTGAAAGTGTACAGAGTGCACCATTTCTTCCAAAGAGGTTGCCAAAAATGAGTAAACAATTCCTTCCGCTTTATGAGACTAGTTGCACATACAACTGACTTTTGACACCTTTTATTTTGATATAATAAATTACAAAGGTTAAAACAATAAATTCGTAAATATTTAATAAAAATTGCAAGATTTGACATAATTTTTTACATTTAGAAATTTGCTAAACATACCTATCATCTTCTACTTGTTCCATGTCTTCCTCCATGTCCATTAAATCATCGTCTTCTTTGTTCAGGTTGGTGAACTCGTTGATGTCATTGGAAATTTCGTCCAAAAATTGGTTGGCGTCAACGTCATCAAGCAACTCTGGAAGCGGAGGGGGAGGCAACAATGAGAACTGATTTCCGCCATTAAATTCTGTCAAAAAATCATAGTTGACAGTAGAAAAAGCAGTTTATGTCATTTCTAATAAAATTCTGCTGGGAGCTAAATTGGTAGCTAGATTTTTGAAGTTAGCATGAAACAAATGAAAATTATTGAGCCTTATATCCATTTGGCGCTGTGTCGTCAATTCCCTGATATTGCAAAAGGTACATATGCAAAGGTGAATCACATATAAACTGGAATTTTTTATTTAGCGCGGCATAGGTGAAGGAGGTGGCGTGACATCTCGATACAAGTTATATAGTGCTGTCAAGAGTTGGTTTGGTGCGGACTTGTAGATGAGCTGTTGGCCAATACGTTACAGCATAAATACGTTCAAAAAATCGAGGTACGACACTCATAGCTTGCTTTGGAAACAATGCCAAATTTAAATTCGCGACGTGAATTTTCAAGTGCGCATGCATGTGTTTTGTCACGTAGGGACACAGCTGCTATGTGGGTACACGCTATATTTGTTGTTTATTTACATTTTACGGTGTTTTGCGTTTATTGTGTAAAATTATGTTTTTTCTGTCAAAAATGGAAAATTATTCACGTAAAACATTTGCGCTTAGTGAAAAAATGTCCGAAAAAAGCAAGGGAGTGCCATTCCATAGGCCAGTACTTGTATTTTTCTTTATAATTTGTTAAAAAGTTAAGAGTGGTGTCCACAAGAAATCTGCACAATTAATTTTAGAAAAACTACAATCTTAATCCACAATTTGATATATTTTCACCCAATCAAATAGTTTTTAAAAAAAATAGGGATAAACCAAAATTTTTGACAATTGTCAAAAAATGTAGTGACGTAACGGAGTATGTTCCAAAACCACCAAAACTAACGCAAGCGCAGTAACCTAAATCCCGTCTACCCGAAAAAGGAACATTAAGAACGTCTGTTGCGCAACGTGTTATTTTCAAATTTTTGAGTCGGTAGGGAGTAAATCCATCCGAAATTTTGCGTCGTCTTTCAAGGGCTCAAGTTTACGACAGACACAAACAGTTTTTAGATGAAACAGAGACCTGGAAAAGCAACACCATGGACAGGCAAGATAAGTCTTTCCGCAGGAAAAGTTCTGGTAACGGTTTTTTGAGATTTTAGAGACTTACTGCTGGTTGATTTTCTTTATGAATGCCGTAGAATTATTGCTGTCTACCAATGTGAGATATGCCTATTCGAAGTGAGATTCTGCTTCATGAAAACGCTCTGCCAAACAGCGGCATCGACCCAACAAAAATTGCACGAAATGCATTGAATACCCGCCTAACCATCCTAATTTGTCGCCATGTGTAGACTTACTGCTGGTTGATTTTCTTTCTGAACGCCGTAGAATTATTGCTGCCTACTACTGCATGCAGTGAAACTTGCCAATCGACAACAAGTGTGAGATATGCCTATTCGAAGTGAGATTCTGCTTCATGAAAACGCTCTGCTAGACAGCGGCATTGACCAAAAAAAAATTGCACGAAATGCATTGAATACCCGCCTAACCGTTCGGATTTGTCGCTTTGTGACTACCACATAACTCACAGAACAATTGGGAGGTCACCACTTTAAGGAAGACAAAAATGTAGAAAAATTCGTGCGTAATCGGTCGAGCATGACCAGTTTAAGTTTTTGATATAGAAGTAAAAAAAAACTTTTCATCCAGTGGAAAAAAAGCTTAAATAATAAAGAAGGTTTTGTAGAAAAATTATATGTATCAATGTTTTTAAAACAAAATTAGGGTTTATTTTGGATTTATCCTCGTTTATTTAACATGGTGGTCAAAATTTGTTTTGTTTCCAAGAAGAAATGATTAAAATTAACGATTTTTTTAAACGGTTTTGGTTTGGTTTGGTTTGCAGTAAAAATATGAAATTTAGTAAAGTCGTGTATCAGAACAAAAACAATATTTAGAGTTAAAAACTACTTTGAAACAATTATGAGGTCAAATTTTTGTTGTAATTTTTTTTGTGTATAAACTTTTATAATTGGCTTAGTAAATGCAATATTTTTGTTGGGAACACTGTTATTTATTTGTTTTAAAATTTTACAAATGACATACTAAACACAATACAGTATTTTGGTGATATTTTGTGTTATTAGAATCAAGTTTCTAGGTAGACATGAAAATAACATATCACTGATATATATTTTTTTAAAGTTTAAGTAAGTAAAATAAAAGCATTTAAAAAAATATTCTTTTTTACCAATTTCTGGATGTAATTTTAACAGTCTACATCTACTTGTCATTTTATCAAAAAAAGGAATACCTGGTCCGTTTTCGCCCTTTTGTATATAATTAATAATACTTTGGGAATATTTTAGAACTAACATTTTTTCTTTTTTTTGTATTATTTTCATTACGTCGCTATGCAAGTAGAAAATACGCGATTTTATTTTAATAATGATTAAAAATTACTTACTTAATATATTACTAATTTAATTCAAATTAAGTAGAATTAATAACTACATTGCTACTTTAGTTTTTATACAAGCTCGATGTTGCTCTCCTTTTCATCCCTTACATGAACCCCCCATTTAACTCCTTTCCTACGCTTTTCCTGATTTCCTCACGCAGGAACACACGCCACCACTGGAGACGCGAGCGAGATGCGCGGCGGTTCTGCTGAGAAAGAGAGCAAGAAGCATCGGACAAGCGTGCCGTGCGGTACAACCTAATCAATTATAATAATTAATTTACATTTTTGCGTTATAAAACACATGCGTGTTTGGACATTGAAGTGCTTTTTATGGAACAAGCGTGACTCTCCTACCATTGGATCTCCAAATACATTTGGTAAGTCGAGCTTGTTTTCTTTGCTTTTTCTAATATTTAAATATTTTACGATTAATTATCATCCCCTCTCTGAGTGTTAAAACTCAAAACATAGGATTTGCCAGATGAATAAAACCCGCGCTCCCTACCCTTACAGTTCATAGATCGAAATTATTTATTGGCCCTTCGAACCTGATTTAGTTTCATTTGGCTTCAAAAAAATCCTGTTTTTGAGACGTTGAAACTCATTGGGGTGGTTTTCTACTTGCAAAGTGTACTAGTATTAATGGAGAGTTAATAATTAAAAATAATATTTGCAATAAAATTATTTTATTCTCTACTTCGAGAATTTTTAATGCGTGCATAAAAAACGTTCCATTAACGGTCTCTGTGAACGAACTTTTTTTGTTTACTTTTTTGCGGCTATACGGTCGACGTTTTTTGCTATTTATTTTTGGATGTTTTCCGAAATCTTGTTGCTGACCTACTTGTCCAATTTTTATTTGCGACTTTTTTAAATTTTAATTAATTTTCATTAATAATAATTAATAATTATTAAAAATGCCTACTCTTGAAGAAAAGATTACACGGTCTACTGTGTTGCATAATACTGCAATAGAGCAAATGAAGTATCTTTTTAATACTGCCACAGGAGCTAGAAATAATCGTGCTTTACATAATAAATTAAAAATCGGATTGAGGTCTTTAAAAAAGATTGAAAAAGACTTCGAAAAACACCACAATGCTATTTTAACTTTGATTGCCTCGGAGGTCACCGAGCAAAATACATTTTTCGAAGACTTTTTTCAAAAATCGCAAGACATTCAAACCATTCATTATGAAATATTTGAGAAACCCATGGAAGAACTCTCCATGGCGTCTCCCGATCATAATAGTACTTTCATGTGCCACTCGGAAAATCATATAATTCCAAAAATGAAGTTAGTGGTTTTTAAAGGTGATATGCAGCAATTTGCTACCTATCAGCAAACTTTTAATACCATGGTGCATACTTCCAGAGCTACCAACCTTGAAAAATTTAATATTTTGGTATCATATTTGGAGGGACCACCCCTTGATTTAATCTCAGATATTCCTATCACCAATAAAAACTATCATCTTGCATACACTACCCTTTTTGAGCGTTACAATAATATACGATTAAGGGCAGCTACTCACTGGAAAAAAATAGAAAATGTGACCCCCCTTAAATCGGAGAACGCTACTGCTTTACGTAATCTTATCGATACTTTTACGAAAAATTTATCTGCTTTAAAAAATCTAAAATTGGATAATTATATCCTAGCTGATTTTATTTTGACTATGATGTTCTTAGACAAACTAGACCCCTCGACGAGAAAAGCTTTTGAGCGGGAGCATGCGTCCACTGAAATCCCTAAATACGAAATTGTCAAAGATTTTGTCATGAAACAATGCACCGCTCTAGAGGCCCTTCCTCAGAAGGAGCCCTCCATTTCTCAACCTAGTGGAAATCAATCTAAAGCCCCCCGTGGGCCCCTTAATCATAATCAATCTAACTATCAAGGTCACAAATACAGCCGTGCGGTTTCAGTAATTGCTGTAAATTCCGAAGACAAGGTTAAAAGTGGCAACAGCGTTTCTATTTCGTGCTTTTTTTGCAAAAACAATAAGCATCTTATTTATCAATGTCCTTTGTTTTTACAAAAAAATCCAAGTGAAAGATTTGACATAGTTAAAAATAAAAAAGCTTGCATCAACTGTTTGGCAACACTGCACACTCAAACACGCTGTACTAGCGAAAAACGGTGTCGTTATTGTTCTCAACCCCACCACTCATTATTATGCTTTGCTAATAACCCTCAGGGACCCAAATGCCCTTCTGCTTTTCAAGGTCAAATGTCACCTTCTCAAATGCCACCGGCACAACTGATGCCACAAATTATTTATGGCCAAATGTCGCCTGCTCAAATGTTACCTTCTACTAATATTAATAATAACCCCTTTTCGCCGTCTATGGCGGGTCCCAGCAATGCTTTTAAGCCAAATCAAAATTTAATGTCCCAGTCACATTCTCAAAATTCTAACATGTCGGGGCCACCCTCCCGCTCAGATCAGCAGCACTCAAACAGCGCCAAAACCTCAACGGTAGCCATGTTGTTGAATGATCATGACGTCATGTTGTCCACTGTCCTGGTAAAAGTTAAAGATGCCTTTAATAATTGGCACACTGGGCGGGGAATTTTGGATTCTGGAGCTGAAAGTAGCTTTATTACAAAGGGGTTTGCAAATAAATTAGGTTTACCTAGATTCAAAGTCGAATTGATTTTACAAGGACTCGAACATATGAGTTCTAACGTCAATACTGGCGTAAACTGTACAATTGGTTCTTTAGTTGATCCTAAGTTTTGCCTTAATTCTAAATTTTACTTGGTTAATCAGATTTGCAAAGATAAACCCACTAGTGCTTATAATTTTAATAATTTGCCTTGCTTAGATAATCTGACTTTGGCCGATCCTGGTTTTAATAGTTGCTCCAAAATTGATATGTTGCTTGGAAGTGACATTTATCCCTATGTTTTACAAGAAGGTATAATAAATAGCGGTCTTGATATGCCCGTATGCATTAATACGTTATTTGGTTGGACTTTGTTAGGCAAGGTCAGGGAAACCCCTTCTTACACCTCCGTAATCAGGAATTTTTTTACTTTATCGGAAAGTGAATCTTTAGATGCCACTTTGCAAAGATTTTGGCAGGTCGAAGAAGTGCCCGATAAAAAACATATTTCACCTGATGACGAATTTTGCGAAAACTACTTTCTAAAAACCACTAAACGGGAAGAGTCGGGTCGCTACATCGTATCGATGCCATTTAAAATAAATTCTCTTGATTTTGGGGATACTAGGACCTTAGCTTTAAGAAGGTTTTTCTCGCTGGAAAAACGTTTAATAAACAATAATTCCTATTATGCAACATATTCGGAAGTCATGCAAGACTATTTAGATCAACGGCATATGACCAAAGTCGAAAAGCCCTTAGATTCCGATTTACATAATTTTTTCTATAATAGTCATCATGCTGTCTTTAAAAAAGAGTCAACGACCACGCCCTTAAGGGTATTTTTTGACGCAACAAGTTTTGTAAATGAAAAAATTTCTTTAAATTCCGCGGTCTATACGGGCCCAAAACTACAGCAAGACTTAGTTTAGACTGCATAAAATTTGCTTTACATGCGATTTAAGGCAAATGTATCGCAGAATCGGAATAGATAGTAGCCAACATAAATTCCAGATAATTTTATGGCGGTTTTCACCCCAAGAACCACTTTCTGATTATGAAATAAATGTTATTCTCTTCGGTGTATCATGTTCGCCGTATCTTGCAATACGAACCTTGTTACAGCTTGCTAATGATTATTCTGATTTACCACTGGCTTCTAAAGCCTTACGAGAGTCTTGCTGCATAGATGATGTGACATGCGGGAGCTTTGATCTGCCAAATGCGATTTTGTTAAAAAATCAGTTAATAGAGCTTTTAAGGCGGGGCAACTTTGAAGCGCATAAATGGACAAGTAACGATCCCAGATTATTAGAGGGTTTACCCGAATCGCACATTCAAAATAATGCGTTATCTTTTGACCAAGATTCTGAAAATGTTCAAAAAATTTTAGGTTTAAAATGGAGCCCGGTCAAGGATAATTTTTTCTACTCCTTTGAACCTACGAAACACAATACTTGCACGAAAAGAACTATTTTGAGTGATCTAGCTAGAATGTACGATCCCTGCGGATTTTTGACCCCCGTCATTTTTTTAGGGAAAGCCCTAGTACAATACTGCTGGTCTATAGGCCTGAACTGGGACATTCCTGTACCTAACGAAATACTTTTAAAGTGGGAAAAGTTTAAACTTGAACTTTCAAATTTGCATCATTTTTTCATACCGCGAGAAATTTATATTTCAAACTATAAAAATGCACAACTTGTTGGATTCAGTGACTCCAGTGAAATCGGATATTGTTGTGTTGTTTATATCCGCGTAGTTTATTTAGATAATTCCATAAACAACTTTTTTGTCGCAGGGAATTCCAAATTAGCGCCTTTACAGCGGCAGAGTATACCCCGATTAGAATTATGTGGCTGCGTTTTACTTTGCAAACTAATAAAATTTGTTTACGATACTTTGCACTCTGCAATTAATTTTGAAAATATTTACGCATTTTCGGACAGTCAATGTGCGTTAGACTGGATCAGAGGTTCTGCGCATACGTGGAAAACTTATGTTGCTAACCGGGTAGCCTACATTCAGGAAAAAATCAATCCAGAATGTTGGTTTTATGTACCCTCTGGAATCAACCCTGCCGACTGTGGGTCCAGGGGTATGTACCCTGGAGAGTTTTTAAATTTTACCCTTTGGAAACAGGGACCCGAGTTTTTGTATCAATCGCGAGATACTTGGTCATTCACTAAATACGATTTACCCGTTTGCGAGGAATCCCAAACGGAAAAAAGAAACTTGCTTAATAGTTTAAATCTTAATATAGCTTTAGTAGAAAAGAATTTTATAGAAATTCTTTTTGAACGCCATAGTTCTTTAATTAAAATTAAAAGAATCGTTGGCTATTTTTTGCGTGCTATTGATATTTTTAAAAATAAAAATAAAAATTATTTCTCGTACTTAACTAATGTTGAGCTACACCGTGCATTGCTTTTTATCATAAAACACGTGCAATCGATTTATTTTAAACAAGAAATTAACTTATTGCAAAAAAATAGACCAATGACCAATAAGGCCTTAATAAAATTGAATCCTTTTTTGGAAGCAAGCACAGGTCTTTTACGCGTCGGTGGACGTCTTACTTACTCAGATCTATCTTTTGATAAAAAATTTCCCTTGCTTTTACCAAACAATTGCTTGCTTACAACTTTGCTTATTAAAGAAATACATATTATTCACCTCCACTGTGGTATACAAACCACTATGTTCTTATTTTTCCAAAACTTTTGGATTGTTTCTGCCAAACGTACTATACGAAAAATATTGCATCATTGCTTAGATTGTTGGAAAACTAAGCCAGTTTCTTTTCAACCCCCCATGGGTAATCTACCCAAATTTCGATTGCTACAAGCCAAGCCCTTTTTGCATGTCGGAATGGACTTCTGTGGTCCATTTGAAATTAAAACGAGTAAATTGCGCAAGGCAAAAACTACTAAATCTTATGTTTGCTTATTTATTTGTTGCGTTGTAAAATGCGTCTATCTTGATTTAGTTTCCGAGATGTCTACAGACGCTTTTTTAGCCGCCCTTCGGCGCTTTATGGCCCGAAGAGGCCGGGTCCAACATTTTTATACTGACTGCGGCAGTAACTTTGTAGGCTCGAACAGGTACTTACGTAACATTTTAGAAGACTGTGCTAAGCAAGAGTCAATTATGTGGCATTTTAATCCCCCGGGAGCGCCTCATATGGGTGGCCTATGGGAATCTAATATAAAATCCACTAAAACTCATTTAACAAGGGTTATTGGCAAGCAAGTACTTACTTATGAAGAGTTGGCGACCGTGTTAACTCAGGTAGAGGCGGTACTGAATTCACGTCCTTTGTGTGAAATTTCAAATGACCCTAATGACCTCGCTGTCTTAACGCCAGGGCATTTTTTATGTTTGGAGCCCCTGACGGCTCTGCCTGACCCTGACTTTACGGAAATCCAGTTAAATAAATTGGACAGGTGGCAACTTTTAGTGCGCTTGCAACAAGATTTCTGGAAGCGTTGGAAAGCTGAATACTTGCATACCTTGAGGCAAAGAGCCAAATGGCATACGGAAATGGGGTCTGTGACTGAAGGTACTCTAGTATTATTAAAAGATGAAAATTCACCTCCCTTAGAGTGGCCCCTTGGCCGTATAACTCAAGTAATTTACGGTGCCGACAAGGTGCCTCGGGTTGCGGTAGTAAAGACTACCAAGGGTAGTTATAAAAGGCCCTTGGTAAAGCTCTGCCCTTTGCCACCCCCAATTTCTAATGAATGAAATGCTTGGGCATTTCATGGGGGCGGGAATGGTCCGTTTTCGCCCTTTTGTATATAATTAATAATACTTTGGGAATATTTTAGAACTAACATTTTTTCTTTTTTTTGTATTATTTTCATTACGTCGCTATGCAAGTAGAAAATACGCGATTTTATTTTAATAATGATTAAAAATTACTTACTTAATATATTACTAATTTAATTCAAATTAAGTAGAATTAATAACTACTTTGCTACTTTAGTTTTTATACAAGCTCGATGTTGCTCTCCTTTTCATCCCTTACATGAACCCCTCATTTAACTCCTTTCCTACGCTTTTCCTGATTTCCTCACGCAGGAACACACGCCACCACTGGAGACGCGAGCGAGATGCGCGGCGGTTCTGCTGAGAAAAAGAGCAAGAAGCATCGGACAAGAGACTAATTCGCTGCTGCGAAAAGGCGAGACAATTTGCGTGCCGTGCGGTACAACCTAATCAATTATAATAATTAATTTACATTTTTGCGTTATAAAACACATGCGTGTTTGGACATTGAAGTGCTTTTTATGGAACAAGCGTGACTCTCCTACCATTGGATCTCCAAATACATTTGGTAAGTCGAGCTTGTTTTCTTTGCTTTTTCTAATATTTAAATATTTTACGATTAATTATCATCCCCTCTCTGAGTGTTAAAACTCAAAACATAGGATTTGCCAGATGAATAAAACCCGCGCTCCCTACCCTTACAATTCATAGATAGAAATTATTTATTGGTCCTTCGAGCCGGATTCATAGATATAAATTATTTAATACCACCTTTTTAAATCATTATAGACATTTGGCGGTGGCATATTTTCCTTTTTCTGTGAAACTTTTTCTTTCCACTGTTTTAACTATAAAAATCTTGAAAACAGGGGAGTGTTTTGGCTTCCTCTATCACCCACTAAAATATTGTGAGTCATACCGTTAACACCCTGTATTTCCTAAATAAGCCTACTTAGTTTTACTGAATTTGTAAAAACATAACATTTTAGTCATTTAATAAATTTACAACGAATGAAGCTGCTAAAAAAAGCTAAAAAAGTTTAAAATTTTAAGAAAAATGTTTGTCAAACACGGTGTTACTCTACAGCCATATGTATAGCTTTAAGTCTTACGTCATCATTGTGCAAGCATGTTTTAAGAAAAATGCCTCTATTACGGGTCCATAAATGTAATGTATGTTGGAAAGCAATTAAAAATTGCTAAAAATAAAGTTTTTTCAGACAGTTCCCCACCCCTTGATGACGTTGTCAGTGGACAAACGGTATGTACGGGTGGTAACACATTTCTGCAAAATCGTGATTTAGCCATATGTAAGCCACCATATCTGACAGAATAACGACTTTTTTAAAATAAAGACCGGCTCACATTAATAGAAATGGTATGAACTTTTAGTTTTAGTAGTTTTTTTGAGTTTTTAAAACTTCTAAAAAAAAGTTAAATTTCGGTTTCTAGGGGTACCCCCAGGTCAATTTTGTAGTTTTCAAAACTCTACTTGAGAACCTTTTAACTTATAGGAAAACACGAAAAGTGCATGAAAGCCTCTAAGCCACTATAGTATTATGCTATTAAATGCCCGCCCTCCACGGTACGGTTGTCTTTTAAGTTTTGCATATACAGCTGGAATAAAACAGTAGATGACTTTTAAAGACTTTATTGTTTCTCGAAGTATTCTCCACCGAAATTAATGCACCTTTGCATGCGCTCAAACCAGTTATCAAAGCTGTAATTTCACTCCTTTGTTGGTACTGTCAAAATTGCATTCTTGAAGGTGTCGACTTTAGCGATTGAAATCTTTGACTAGGCATTATATTCTTGATGTTCGGAAATGTATAGAAATCGTTGGGACTTATGTCGTGACTATATAGACGATGGTCCAAAAATTCGACTTTTTGTTGGGTTAAAAATTCAATGGTTTTTTGTGCTTTGTGCGAACTTGCTTTGTCTTGGTCGAGAATCATTCGTCGTTCGGGGTTCGTTTCTTGAAGCTTAGCGATGACTTTCGGCAAACAAATGGTGATGTACTAATCGGCAGTAACAGTCCTTTGAACTTCCCGAGAAATCGTTGCTACATGACCTGCGTTTGAGACAAATGTCGCGACCATCTTTAACACCAATTGACCCTACCTTCTTTCTGTTCTTCGGTTAATAGATGCGGTTTTCAGCGGTAAACAGGGGAATGTCCATCTTCCGTGATGAGCATGCGCATCGATGTTTTCCTGCACGCCGTTTTAGGTGCATCTGACCTTAGGTCGTCGCTAAGGCTGATCCGTACACGCTTGAATTCTCCATACCAACGGGAACTTGTCGCCTGATGTGGTGCTTCATTACCGAAAACAGAAATCAACTCGGCAAGGCATTCTTGTTGAGATAATTTCCTTCGAAAGTAGTAAAAAACTATAACTCGAAAATGTTCTCGGTTTATTCCATTTTTCGACTGCTTTATTAACTTAACAAATTCACTGTAGCTATAAAACTATGTGTCGCACTGACGTTTTCAATTTAGGTTAGGTAAAGATTGAGGTTACGTTTTAGTAACGACATTCGATCGGTGTCGCCCTCTATGGTCCTATATGCAAAACAAAAAAGGCAGCGCTCGTTTACAAAAAGGGCCTGTATTCAAAATAATTTGAGGTGTATCTGGCATGCAAAGAAAAATAAAGTGTAAGCTTACCCTGATTACCTTCGTAACTGTTCCGCCTTTCGTCAATGTTGGGAGGAGGAATATTCATTGGAGGCGGAACACCTAGAGGAGGAACGCCAGGGGGTGGAACACCCGGTGGAGGTGGTGGGACCCTTACGTCTACATCACTCATTGGTAATGGTGGGGGCTGTGCTGGCGGCCAAAGCGTTGCACCATTTATGGGTGACCTAAAAGAAAATAGTTAAACAAATACTTTTTAAGCTATGGTGACATACATACATATTCAGTGTGACCCAAAATGGTGGCGTGTATGGAAAAAGTAAGGAATTAATTTTTTACTTCAGTAGTATTCTTTACACTAATAACAGGGTCGGTTCGGTTCCGACGTTTATTTATCTGTCAAAACCCCTAGATCGCGTTTGTTTCCTTTTACGATTACGCGTGAACGGTTTGAGGAAGAATGAAAGTGCACTCAGCATTAGTCAAAATCGTCTAAAATTAAAAAAATCTTTTAAAATTAAAGGAATTTGCAAATATTTTCCAAAATATAAATGCAATTAATTATATGTTAAAGAGAAGAAAAAAATCTGTAAAATAACATGTAATTTTTATTTGTTATTGTTGTTAAGTTGCTCAGTTTATTTTTTGGTCATTTACCACGCAAAATACAGTAACAAAATAGAAGATTATACATAAATTAGTTTGTAGCATAATGGGAGCAAGAGCTACAATTCGTTAAATGACAAAAAAATCGTTTTTGAGTATCGATGAAAAATATTGAAAAATACTCCTCGAAAATTTTAACAAAAATGATAGGTACATTTATACAAAAAATATAATATCTCCAAAATCATAATATGTCAATATTCGAAAAGAGTTATACCATTGACTTCTTTAAACCTTTTTAGATAATGATACATTAACATATTTAGCATTATCAAAAAGTGTAACTTTAATAAAAACGGCCTAGAATTTAAATATTTCTCTAATTAAAAAGAGTTAAATGACATGCCATTTTTAAGTAAGCGTCCCATTTCAAGTTCCTACGCTACTTGGTCAGTTTATACGCAAAGTATTTGGCAAAACATTAACCGATAGTATACACGCCAATTGATAAAAGTGACACTTGTTTGAGAAAATAAATTTTTGCATAAACAAAGCGAGAGATACAATTAGTATGAATAATGAGAGGGTTGTAAGGAGTGGACCTATACAAATTGACCTTTGCGGCTTAGTTTAGTAACTGAAAACCCTATACTGAGCCTAAAAAATTAAGCTAAATCCCCCAATATTTATACAAAATCGATATAAATTCCCAAATTAATTTTGTAAATGTTACAAATATAATATTTTATCTATACATTTGTACACCAAATCTCGCCTTCAGCGATATATTTGGCGCCAATCTTTGCTACAGTTTTAAAAGTGTTTGTTTTTATCAACACAACTTTGCGAGCCAGATTTGTGATTCGGATGTTTAGTCGTAGCAAAAATCATCTATGTGTTTGAGTTTTTACCTTTGATTGGGCGACTTCGACGAGGAAGGCGGAGGAACAGGTGGCGGCACATCCGGATTAAACGACACACGATAGTCTTGATCCGCCGACTGTTCTGTCGGTGGAGGTTCCGGGTTAGAGAGATGTCTATAGTCCTATTAAAAATTTTAAAATTAGTATACTATAAACCAGTATAGAAACATTTTGTAAAGGCAAAAATTAGTAACAGGTTTAAAATTATTGAAAATGAAAGAAAATCTCTTGCCAATATGAAAACAAAATTAGACTCGATCCGAGTTATTGGGGTGAAATGGGGTAAGATTTAAAGGCGAATAATGGTTTTTTACGGTTTTCAGCGAAACTAGATCTCCTATCGAAAACAGTTGAATACAAAAATTAGCAATAAGATTAAAAAAAATTATTTTCGATTTTTAACTTGTTTTTTTTTTCTTTTTTAACAAAATTTGGTCGAAAATTTTAGGTTATGTAAAAAAGATATTTATACAAATATTTTTATTATTTATACTACTACTACTATGTCGGTTTAGAACGTTTTTCTACGTTGTCCGACGCCTATTCTCCACCTCCTTCGATCCTGACAATCATCCTCTGTCAGATTCTTTTGACTCATTGATCTTTGGATTGACTCTTGCCATTCTAGTTTAGGACGCCTTCTTTTTCTGCGTCCTATTGGTTGACATTCTAGGACCTGCTTTGGTATTCTCTCGCCGTTCATCCGTTGTACATGGCCGTACCATATCAGTTGCCTTTTAGTGATGTCATCCATTATGCTTCCCTCGATTCCCATTCTTTCTTTTATGATCTCATTTCTTATGTGATCTAGTCTAGATTTTCTCATTGATCTTCTTATTGCATCCATTTCGACACTTTCCATTTTTGTTTTGTATTTTTCTGTTACGCGACAAGTCTCTATTCCATACAACAGCGTGCTTTTGACCATTGTTTCATATATGTTAAATTTTACATTCTTTTTTATCTCTCTGCTCCATAAAATACTGTTGACATCCAATAACTTTTTTTGCTTTTACTATTCTTTTTTCCAATTCTTTACAGTCTGTTCCTGTCTTATCAAATGTGACACCCAAGTATACATACTCATTGCATGGAGATATTGTTTGTACATTTTCTAGTACTAACTCACTGGATTCGTTTCCAATACATAAGTACTGTGTCTTGTCCACGTTCACTGTTAATGCCCACTTTTGGTATTCTTCCATTAACTTTCTCATCATATACTCCATGTCTTCTTTATCATTAGCCACAATTACTTGGTCGTCAGCAAACTGTAGTGTGTATATGGTAAATCTGTCGTTAAGTTGTATTCCCATGCCGTGCACTTTACGTTTCCAGTTTTTTTAGAGCTAGTGCGATATATATTTTAAAAAGAGTTGGAGAGATACAACATCCCTGTCTTAAGCCTTTTGTTACCAGGAATTCTTTTGAAAGTCGATTTCCAATTTTAATTTTAGATTTTGACCCTTTGTATAGTTCTTTTATTGCTTTTATGTATGTATGATTGATATTAGTTTGCTCTAAAACTGTCCATAATTTTTCTACTGGAACGGTATCATATGCTTTTTGTAGGTCCACAAAGGTAACATGAGTCTCTATATTTCTGGCGCTCCTTTTCTCGATTACTTGTTTAAGACAAAAACATTATCACTACAAGATCTGCCTGCGCGAAACCCACTTTGCTCTTTTTCTTCTTGTTCATGAAAATCATTCTCTATTAGATCTCTAAGAATCCTACCGTACAATCTACTTAGAGTACTGGTTATTGAAATTCCTCTGTAATTGTTGCAATCCAGCTTGTTTCCTTTTTTATGTATTGAGGATATGAATGCAATTTTCCAATCATTAGGTACTGGATGTCCGTTTATGCATTGATTAATAATATATGTGAGATTTTCGAGTAGTTTCTCTGATCCATATTTGAGCATTTCAGCATATATTCCCCCAGGTCCGCTAGCTTTTCCGGATTTAAGTTTTTTAATATTATTCTTTATCATTTCTTTTTCGATGATTACTTCCTCTCCATGTACTTCTATGTCTCTTCTCGGAGAGGCTGCCAGATATTCGGGTCTCGTCTCCTGCAGCAGTCCCTTGTAGTGTTCTGTCCATTGTTCTGGTATGATTATCTGGATGTTTACTTTTTCTTTTGTTGGGTTTTTTACTGTAGAAATGAATTTCCATACTTCAGAACTCTGCCTACCTCCTACGTGTGTGTTTATGTCGTGGCACTTGCGCTCGAACATTTAATTTTTTTCTGTGCGTATCAAATTTCTTAGCTGTCTTCTGGTTTCCCTGTAGATTTCTAGGTCTCTTTGTTTATTATTTATAAGTGTCGTATTTAACTTTTTTTGACAGAAGATCTAGTTTGGCTGAAAACCGTGAAAAACCATCATCTAGCCCTAAAAGCTCACCCCATTTCACCATAATAACTTGGGTCGAGTGTAGTTTTTTTTTCCTGTTGACTGGAATATATTTTCTTATATTTCCAGTAGTTTTTAAGGTATTACTGAGTGTCCATTTTTAGCCTTTATAAAAAATATCTGTACTGGTCTACTAGAAGTTGATAATAAAATTATTATTACAAAGAAAAAATCGGTGATCGGTTTTCTAAGCAGCGCATCGATGGAATTTGTCCTGGAAAGCAAAATCAGCAGCAACTTTGAAAATAATAATCAATAAAAGGCGCGGCGTCATGTTTAGGCAATCTTTAAGCAACCATTGGCCTGCACCACAGTTAAAGATATCTTGTTTAGTGACAATTTAGAAAACAACAAAACTAAAACTGGAGATAAATACGAGCAGTTTTGAAATATGTTAGAAAAAAATCAAATGGAGTAATTAGTTACATTTGCTAAATTTTTGAGCGAAACCTATATGCACCACCAAAAGAAATGTTGGACTAAAAACTAACTATTTAAATCCTAGGAATGAGGTAAACCTAAAAAAAAATATTTTTTCTTATTTGCAAATGTTATGTTGTGGTAACTTGGCACGAAAACATGAATAAAAAATATTTAAAAATAAATGGATCTGATATCTCGCTACCTAGCACACTTCAAGTGAACTCCATGATATATCAGCCTTGAATTTTTTTTGTAAATATCTCAGAACTGAAAGCTGCTACGAAGTTTTTGGTTCTAACACAAATTATTCAGAAAAATGTGATACTACGTAAACCGCATGTTCATGTGCTATGCTCTGTTAAAATTACCATTTTTAAAAAAATTAATAGTCAAAAAACTGTCATTAGCATTAATGGATTTTGACCAAAATCTAATCAGCTCGTTACAGTGTCGAACACTATTTTACCTAAAAATTTTATAAAAAGCGATTCAGCGGTTTAGGACCTAGCCTTTTACGGACAAACATACAGACACAGAGACGCACACATACACACCTACACACACACCTAGACACACACACAGACTCACACACACACACACACACAGACATCACGCCGATATTGCTAAGGTAGGTTCGGTTCGGTTCCAAATAAAACATTTTCGGCATTATTTCAGAAAAAAAAAATCGGCAAAAATAATACCTTCTCTAGCCATTGCTGCGCGGGCTAGGAAGGTAAAAATGTCAAAGTTAGAACCTAACTTACTTGATCTTTCTTTTCCCACACGTCTTCAGTCGGGCCAGTATGTGGAGAACCAGTTAAACTAATAAGATTTCTGTGGTCAATATCTTTCCCCTTTACTTTTTTGGCGACGGGTTCTTCTAAAATGAAACATTTCTTAAATCGAAAAAAGTGTAACATATTTTATCCATGTGCATTTGGTACAGCGTTTCTCATTTCCAATTAAATTAAATGAGACATTTTAGACATGACGTAATAACTTTTATAACGACGCTCTTAAGGTGGTCAGCGTTGATAACGTGCAAATTTTGACACCCGTCATTCACAGTAAAAACGTTAATTTTTCAAATTCGAATTCCTCGCCCCAAAAAACATTTAACATTAGCTCGTTCTACAGTTAACGTGTGTCACTCCCCAGTCCTCAGGCTTGGCGCCTTACCGTACACGCCCTGTAATGGCTGTAGCCAGCATTTAGACCAAATAATGCTTACCCAAATCACCCATGCCCGGCAGGACTCTTTGATCAACGTCCTGACCGTGAGACTGTATCGTACCATCATGATACTCCACAGGATCTCCATAGCCTTCTTTTTCGTACATCGGCGGGCTCTCTGGAGTTTCAATTTCAACAGTCTCCTGTTGATTTTCCCAACTTTCGTTATCTGTGAAACAAATATAACACTTAATTATCAGCTTAAAAGTATAAGTAAGTACTCTTACCAAGGCCGTTTAACTAGAAAGCTAAAAAGTATAGGTCTCCAGGACAAACGATCTGCTTATGGAAAATAAAAATAGAGCCGATCAAGTGTTTTGCTTTTGCTTACTCTTTAAAAAATCAATTTTAACCGATTTTTAATTTAAATACTGTGAAACCTCTTCTTGCGGGCACCTCTATTAAGCGGACACCCCTTTAGCCGGACAAATTTGTTAGAACCAAGCTTTTCCCTATTTCTTTACATGTAAAATTCACTCCTATATACTGACACACTAATAACCGGACGCGGACAATTTTTTTTGGTTAAAAAATTCTCAAACCTGAAACCTCTAACAACGGGACGGAGCTCTGCACGACATGGGCATTAATATTATGTAGTATGTTGGCAACAACGCACTCTGGAGCCAGGGAATTATCTTTTTCCGTTTTAATGCGGAGACTAAATACTTCTGTCGTATTTACAAAATATTTTATTCGGCGGGACTGCCGTGTTTTATTTTTATTGTTGAGTTGGGTAGTAATAGATCTCTTTGAAATTGCGCCTAGTAAAAAACTTCTTAGTTTACTTGAAAAAATAGAAGTTAGCATTTCGGAGAAGGAATTTTTATTAGCACGAAAGATCGCTGAAAAATTTAATATCGGAAAAATTCAAGCAATGGAAATTGTTAATATATATTAAAATTTCGCAGTTCCCTCTCATAAGCGGACACCTCCAATAAGCGGAAAAAATCGACGAAACCGTGAGTGTCCGCTTAAAGAAGGTTTCACTGTGTTGATGATTCTGAAACCCAATTTTTTTTAACTTAATTATTTTTAAGTGGAACTATTGAAGCAACAAAAAAAATTATTATAAATTAGGGATCTTAAAGGAATCATAAGTCGCAATTTTTTTTTGGATAAGTTACGTGTTTTTTAAGTTATGGCGCAAAATCCGTGAAATCAGTCTAAGGTTTAGAGTACCTAAGGTTTAGAGTAACTAACTTGGCAATACGATATTTAAGAAAAAAGTATACAGAAAAGAGAATATTTTTTATAAAAAACATATACTTTATCTTTTTGAAATAAATTATTAATTTTATTTAAAAAAAAACACTATTGATTGCGCTGGCTAAGGAAAATATATACAGGGTGTCTCATAACTTAGGACACATAGTGCAGCAGGTGATAGAGGAGGTTATTTCCGAGAAAAAAGTTTGTATAACATGGGAGTCAACACACATTTGTTTTTAAGATATAGGATTTTTAAAGTTAGAGGAGTGGGGGGAAAAGGGTTTTACAAAAAAAAGAAAATCTGTCACAGCTAGCTAAATGCTTAGCTAATGGTGATTCAAAAATGTGGTATTCCTTTTTTTGATAAAATTACAAGTTGAGGAGGTACAGGCTATCAAAATAACCTCCAAAAATAATAATAAATAATTTTTTTTAAAAATTTACTTTTGCTTACTTATTCTTTTAAATATTATCAATAATATTTTATTATTATGTCTCGCTAGAGACCTGTTTTTATTAACAAAAAATATTAAAAAACCATTGCGTTTAATATGGCATTCATAAAGGTTAATACCAAAAAAATAGTTTTTTCTAAAAAAAATTGACCGACTAATTTTTTTAAAATAATTTTTGTTTCAATTTATTGCTCTTGTTCGGACACATAACTCTACCCAATTTCATATTTTTACTGCATTTTTTTAAAAAGTTATTATCAAAAAAGTTTAAAAAATCGCCAACTTTGATGCTCTGTATCTCGACAAAGAAAGAGTTTTGACCCATGCATTATAGGAACTTTTTTATCAGACATGACCTGCTCCATCACCTGTTGGCCTATGGCCCCTAAGTTATGGGACACCCTGTATATTTATTAGAGGTTAATATTCACATTTCTATCTGAAATAGTTTTTTAAATAAAAAAATTGGATATTCGCGTTGCCAGCCAATTTGATTCAACCATATTTGATACAATATTGACTTCTTGATCTAGATGAAACATGTTTAAAAATTCACCAGGTTATTAGAACTAAAAAAAAGTTTTCACGACCTTTACCCAAAAGTTCAAATTGACTAGGTACCCTTTTTCCTGATTTTGAGGATTTCAGCCATAACTCAAAAACCATGTGATTTTAGCCCTTAGATCGTTTGTCAAAAGGACCTATAGTTTTGAGATATGAGGTTAAACGAGCTTCAAGCAAGTATTTTTTCCAGTATAGTATAGTATGTGGTTCGTATAAAATAAAGCGAAGCCAAAATAATTATATATTTCAAGAAGAGTCCCTAGGGTGTCAAAAAGCAGTGTGCTATAATACAGACAAACAGAAAATGAAATGAGAGAGACAAACATAGGCCGAGGCACATTTTACTAAACGCCAGACGTGATCGCGAATCGACTCATGCCGAGCGTAGTTAATTTTCGATAACCTGTGCTGTTTAGCGCTAGTGGTTTTCGGTCGCAGTTGTACACACATATTTCAAATACAGTGAGAAATTGTTGAACTTTCGGATGAATGGTACAATTTTGTACCCATACAAATAAAACTTTTGGTAAAAAACACAAAAAAACAGTGTTACCAACACACAAAAGATCTAGAACGTCAAACACATGGTGCAGTCATTTTTAGAGAAAAATTTTCGCAAGAAGACAGTGGTTTATATTTGTCTCCTATTTTAAATATGATTGTGTCAACTATTACATATAATTAAAGTAAGAAACAAACAAACCACTTTGGTTTGTTTTGGTCGCAAAAATTAGTTTAATTTTTTTCCACGATATATTTTAGCTATGAATCGTAGACCAATTTTAGGGTGGTTTTGAGCATAGCTTTTCCTTTTGTAAAAATGTTTTGGGTTAGTAGTGATCACATTGTAGGCAACATAGCAGTGGCTTTAAGTGAAGTTTTTCCATTTGCAAAAAAAATATTTCTTCTATTAAAAGTGGTGTTTATAATAAGCGCTTTTGCAGCTTAAGAAAATATGAAAAACGGTTTTTAACGTTGAGGTGTAATTTTGAATCGTTTATTTTTGAATGTGATGAAGTCTCCAACTGCATTAATTTTTTACAGGTTGTTTTTACAGGCCTTAGGAACAGTTTTAGGCAATAGAGACTTATTAAAATTGAAATAAGGACATCTACGCTTGCGCAGTTGCTCGGTAAAATACGGAAGAGTTGTACTAGATTTTATTATTATTTATTTTATTTTGACGGTTTTTTGATGTTTTTCAGCCGAGCTGTCACTTTTTCGCATTCTATGTTTGTTTTCTTTTGGGGAGGGTGTTTTATTAGATTTAAAAAAAAATTGCACCCCTTTTTTTGTGATTATTGTTTAATACAAAGAAAAAATTAATGAAAAAATAATCCGAGCATTACTTCTGTACGAAAATTACATATTACTCTTCCGAAAGTATATAAATATCCGAGTAAAAAGTATTTCTCGCTTGTAAACCATTGTCCCCATCCTTTGCTAACAGGAAATGGTCTATTATAATAGGTAATGCAACTATCACGATACCAGCCGGATCTTAAGGCAAACCCCATGCATAAAATCAATGCTGTGTTGCTAAGCTAGCCCCAAAGCGTCATAGGTCGTGTTTTGCTCGTAAGCCAGTTGCATCCTCAAATGGAGACACTTTACCTAAGTTCTATGATATCATCGTCCGCCTCGGCCAAATTACCACGCCACAAATGTTTTATTTACATTATTCTTTTTAAAAATGTGACAAACAGAGCAATAAGCAAAGCATACTAAAAAAATCCTTATACACCAACCTAATGATCAAACATTTAAAAGAGCGGGGTTAAAACCGGCCGTATAAAAAGCCTGTTCCAATAAATCATTTGTCCCAGCCGCGTTAAGGTCTAGCACTATTTCAATAATCTTGTTGCTTTATTACTGCTAGCCTTATTTTGGAATTTCCAGTAAGTCTCTCTCAGATCTGAATTTGGTTTTCTACTGAGAGATCACAATCGAAATTTCAAAACTAAATTTTGTCTTCTAAAAAGTCTAATTTGCTTCGACTAATATTCATCTAATGTAAATTAAACACATTTACCAAGCTTATAATTAGGTGCTTAAGGTCGTGCAGTGCAGAAAAACAGAGCAAAATATTAAAAATGCAAAATGAAATATTTCTTGATTTGGTTTGTGTTAGATACTAAATTGGTGCGTTAAGTAAAAGATTATTTTATTATTCCTTCCAGATCCACACACAAGCATGTCAAAACTTAAAAATTATTAATCGCGAAAAATTAAAAAAACGATGCCTCTATTTTGGCAGCGACTGATTGTCAATTTGAGCTACAGCCTAAGGAAATTATTTTAATTTTAGGATTTTTTTTACATATAATTTTATTTATTTCTGAAAATCAGAATTAGGCTTAGTTGGTAACAGAAAAAATATCTTTTTAATTTGTTATCTAATCTAATATATCTAATAAAAACGTTCTTTTAGTCTTATCTTTAGAAAAAAAGCAAGTTTTTTAGTCCACCCGGCATGTACAAAAATTATAAAACTTATATTTAAACAAAGTATAAAAAACATTTTGAGCAATAAAGAACGTCAATTAGTATCCAACAAAATCCGAATTAAGATTATCAAAAAAAAACTATAAACAAACCACACCAAATAATTTACTTACTCTCCCAAGTTTTAGCCTGCTCTAATGGATCATACAGTTCGTTATTTTGACTAGATGGGTAACTATCGGAACCCTCTTGATAACTAAACTGTGAACCATTGTCTGTAGCAGTGTATTCCTGCGAACCTTGTGTAGAATAGGCTAAAAAACATTTATAGCTAAGTTTTTTAGCACGAAAAGAACCTTAAAACTAAGGCTAAACACCATTTGTTTTGCACAAAAATAACATTAAAACCTATCGGAAAATTAATGTTTGTTTTTCTAATAAAAACAGTCCAATAATTATTTTTTTAAAAATCTTCCTCGGCATTCCATTTTTAAACAGGCAAAGAGTATTAAATAGATGTCAAATAATTGTGGTAGCGTCTAGGTATGTATTTACGTAAGACAAAAATTATTTTGTAAATTCTTTTCAATCTATGTATTATCAATTTGTCAATTTATTTAGTTCTAAGAATAAAAAAATATAAAAAAGTACTTATGGAATCATTGTCAACATTAGACGAAAACAATATCAAATAAAGTGTAGGCTTATTTATACGAGGGTTGTCTTTTGAGTTTTGCATATACAGGTTTTTTCAAAGCTGTAATTCCACTCGTTTGTTGGTACTGTGAAAAATGCATTCTAGAAGGCGTCGACTGCTTCCCCTAGCGACTGAAATCTTTGACCACGCAGTCCATTCTTCATTTTCGGAAAAGTATAGAAACTGTATGGGGGATGGTCCAACAATTCGACGTCTTGTTGGGATAAATCAATGGTTTTTTGTGCTTTGTGCGAACTTGCATTGTATTGGTGGAGGATGATTCATCGTTCGGGATTCGTTTTTGGAAGCTCAGCGACGACTTTCGGCACAAAAATGGCAACAGTCCTATGATCTTCCAGAGGAATTGTTGCTACATGACCTACTTTTAAGACAAATGTCGCGCCCATCTTTTTGTATACACTTTGAGAACGGATGCCTTTTGTTGGATTTTCTGCATCTTGGAACACCCAAACAGACGACTGACTTTTATTTTCGAGTTAATATGAGTGAATCCACGATTCATCACCAATATCAATGCTGTACACGTTTTTCGAGTTTCCTGCCTCAAAGCGGTTCGGTTCGGTTCAGTTTAAAATTCACTGTAGCTATAAAACTATATGTATCTGACTGACTAACGTCTTGAATTTAGGTTAGGTAAAGATTAAGGTTGTTTTAGTAACGACATTCGATCAGGGTCGCCCTCTATATGCAAAATATAATAGACAGCCCTCGGAATATGGTCTTACCATATTATTAGGATCAGTTCGAGGCTATTATCACTTATTATGAAGAGTTTTAGAAAAAAAATATTTTCTTCCCTTGTAACCGGCATTTTAAAAGCAAAAACAGCAAACTATTTAACTGATCGAACTCGGGCAAGGAAATAACAAAAATACCTAACCGATAAAGTTTAACGTCATACACAGTCGGGCAGTACAGTACAACAATTAGAAGTAAAAAACTGGCAGCATTGCGCAATATATCTGTTTTCTTTGACCCGCACAATTCTGTGTCTGTCTATATTCGAACGCACTGTTTTTTTTTTCGCATGTATCTGTATATAAATATAAACAAAATATTGATTCTCAAAAAATGTTATACATCCTACCCTAAATATCGTTGTTCAATAGTTACTAAAAGCTAAAGACACTCATCGTAACTCGTACAGCAAACTTTGCAGGAAGCGAATTTCTATTTTTTGCACCGAAACTTATTATCTGTAATAAATAAGTAGTTTGTTACTGTACAGCCGCTAATGCTAAACCGAAGAAAATATGTTAAAAATTACGACAATCATTTACCTGCCAAAATTTATACGATTACGCATCTAAAATATAATTTTTCCTTGCTAAAAAAAGGTTTTATTTGTTCCATATTTTTCTTGCTTAATTTATATCTTGTTCCAAATTGCATATGTAAATTAATAAGATTTGTTAAAATTGGAAAATTTCTTATTACTTTTTTTTTCTTTTAATATGCCAAAGTCCGCCCTTAATAAGTAGGCAGTAAAATCAGATGAAAGAGGGTTTAAAAAAGTTAAACAAAAAACCTTTTTGTAATAATTTTGTTTTAAAAATTTTATGTTATTTTCTAAAAAAGCAAACTTTTGACACCTTGTTGAAAACCAAATATTTTTGACGTTCACTCTAATAATGGTCTAATTAGAAGATTTTTTGAAAAATTATTTTTATTTTTGAAAAATAAGAGCCTGCTATAGCGTTTGTTATTTGGTCAATATTTCCTTTTTTTGAAAATAATTTTCCACCTGACAGATTTTGTAAAACTTTCAGTTTAAATACATTTACGATTAGACGTAAATTAAAAGATAACTCGAAGTGAATATGGCTCAGACCTAGAGCCAAACCATTGGTGACTGGAATGGCTGAAAGCACGATATTCTAATACCCAGTATGTTGTTGTATGTAAGTTGGACCAAAATGCGTTCTCGCCGTGCAGCACGAATTATTAATGACAATATAGCGAAATTTTTTGATAAGAAAGTTAATGTCAAATTTTGCTATACAGAATGACATTTGACATCATCTTTCATATGGGTTAAAAGGCTTTTGACCACTTTAAAACTTTTACATTTAAAGTTGGTTTATATCAGCAATACTAAAGGCGCTGACCGGAGGTTCAAAATATACATTTGTGCAACATTTTGTTGATCAACATGGCGTCACAGAAAGCGAGAAGTGGTGTTTTTATTTCTGAGACTGGAGGGGAAGCTACTTTGAAGTCTTAGCTTTTTATTTTAATGAAAAAATTTTCTTGTACATTTATTTGTTAGCAAGACGAAATAAAGACTCGGATGATGTGGAAATGGATGGGACAATAAACAATATTACAACGACTTGATATACATATTTGTGCTTATTTGGGTGCTTTTCAATAAAATTTTAATTTGCCCCCCTCCCCCAGTATTTAGGAGCACGTGCCGCCGCCGCTCTCTCTCTCTCTTTAATTTAACGTACCTTTTTTAAGTTATTTAACTAATTTGTGCAATTTTAATGAGCTAGTTTTTTCTTTAAGAAAAGAAAAGTTTGACTTTTTACAAATTTGCACCCACACCCCCATTTATTTTTTTGAAAAATGATAACATAATTTAGCAAAACACTGTAATATTTATAAATTTTTGAGGTTCAAACCAAGTATTTCAAGGATGTAACAATATAATTTCAATTCGATTCGAAATCACCTATTATACAAATTAAGATGTTATTGAAAAAGACCCATTTATGTTTTAAAGTTTAAAAGGTAAATATCTATTATCAATCAATTCTAAAAATATGAGCAAGAAACCCTGTTTTACTAAGGCTTATTATTCTTCCCCGATTTGACTATGCATTTACATTCAAAGCCTCACAATGAAGTCAGTCTTTGCATGCACCAGAGGCCGCTGTTTGCAGTCAAGTATAGCTCACAAAGCTCAAAAGCAAAAGCTTTTAAAAAGCTTGCTGCATGTAGCTGGCATGGAGGCAGATGTATTGGTTGGTTAGCTATTTATAAACTGTGTGCATGCATGTTTTTATAGGTCAGTTTTAGAGCCATCTATAATAAAAGACGATACAAAATGCCAAGCTGTTGTTAATAACTTCGTTATTATTATAGATACGAAACAGTTCCATTTAGCAAACTAGCCAAGTTTTAACGCTCTTTAGATGGTAGAATAATGATTTTTTTTGAAAATCTCGAGTTTTTGGAAAATAGAATATGGTTCTCCTTTCGTGTTATTTTTTATTCTGGTAGACCTTCAAATTTTAAACAAGAATGCTCCTATAAATTATTTTCAAATTTAAAAATACGCTTAGATAATTTTTTATTGAAGATGTTATTTAGTTTATATACGATGAGAAAGTTAACGGAAGAATACCAAAAGTGGGGGTTAACAGTGAACGTGAAAAAGACACAGCACTTATATATTGGAAACGAATCAAGTGAGTTAGAACTAGATAATGGACAAACAATATCTCTATGTAATGAGTTTGTGTACTTTTGTGTCACATTTGATAAGACAGGAACAGACTGTAAAGAACTGGAAAAAATAATAGTAAAAGCAAGAAAGGTTATTATTATTGATGTCTTAATAGTATTTTATGGAGCAGAGAAAGAAAAAATAATGTAAAATTTAACATATATGAAACAATGGTAAAAAGCAAGCTCTTGTATGGAATAGAGACTTGTCGCGTAACAGAAAAATACAAAACAAAAATGGAAAGTGTCGAAATGGATGCAATAAAAATATCAATAAGAATATCTAGAACAGATCATATAAGAAATAAGATCATAAAAAAAATAATGGGAATCGAGGGAAGCATAACGGATGGCGTAACTAAAACACAACTGATATGAACGACGAAAGATTACCCAAGCAGGTCCTAGAATGGCAACTAATAGGGCGCAGAAAAAGAGGGCGTCCTAAATTGGAATGGCAAAAGTCAATCCAAAGATCAACGAGTCAAAAACACCTGACAGAAGAAGATTGTCAGGATCGAAGGAGGTGGAGAATAGGCGTCGGTCAACGTAGAAAAACGTTCTAAACGTTTTATTTAAAACATATAATACTATGTTTGATACGGACTTGTATTATTTATAGGCTACTACTTGATAAACGTCGTCAGGTGTAACGGCCCGCCCGCTTAATCCTAAGACGCTTATTTCCATGTGTTTGGTATGTACGTGCTTGGTTGACTAATCATTTCTTTGTTCTGCTTTGATAAACTTTACTTTTCGCAAATGCAAATCTTTATGCAAAGCTTTATCTTGAGACCAATAAATCCTGTGATCATTTTACCAGGTATGATCCGCTAAACCCGAATTTTTCAATATATATATATATATATAGATATATATATTTATTTATCGGTTTCACAACGTTCTACGTCTTCCGATACCCAATCTCCACTCGTTTCTGTTTGCCCATAATTCATCATCTAGGCCTCTTATTCTTATTTCACTATCTATTCCTTCTCTCCAGCTTCTCCTCGGCCTTCCTCGTTTTCTTCGGCCAGTTGGTTTCCATTGTAATATTTGTTTAGGTAGTCTTCCATCATCCATTCTTTGTACATGTCCGTACCACACCAGTTGTTTTATTCTTATATCATCCACTAGAGTACTCTTATTCTTTGATTGGTAACTCTTTCTCTTTTTGACTTCCCTGCTGCTCTTTTCCAATAGTCCATCTCCGTAGCGGAAAGCATTTTTTCTGTTCTATCTTTGATTGGCCATACTTCTGAGCCGTATGTAATAATACTTTTTACAATGGTGTTATATATAAGCTTTTTGTTATGTTTTGATATACTTTGGTCCCAAATTATTCCATTTAATAAAGTTATTGCTTTTCTTCCTTGTACGTTTCTATCTTTTATAGCTTTGTCTAGTGTTCCGTCAGCTGTAATTTTTAGACCCAAGTATTTATACTCATCACAGGACTGAATTCGCTGCCCAGTATTTAAGATTAGATCCTGTTTCGTTCCACCAATACACATATACTCTGTCTTATTGATATTAACCTCTAGTCCCCACTTATTGTACTCTTCTATTAGTTTTCGTGTCATATATTCGAGGTCGTCATAATCCTGAGCCACCACTATCTGATTATCGGCGAAACATAAAGTATACAAGGTGGTTTCATCCAACGGAATTCCCATGTTTTTGCATTTTCTCTTCCAGACTTTAAGGACCTGTTCCAAATATATCTTGAATATCTTCAATAACCCTTATTAAGTACTTCTTTCATGTTGCTTTGTTCTTACCTGCAAAAGGCGTCTCGTTTCTCCCATACCGCCTGCCTTAAAGTAATTCTTAAAAGATTCTCTCATTGACGTGGGAGAAAGGAATTCTCCGAAATATAGATGTATCCAACAAAGATAGCCTAACTTTTTTTTTTGTTACCCCGCCTTTTAAAGTGGCCTCTATAATCCCTACCAAAAAACGCTGAAATCGAGAATAGTCGCGCGTCGCCTTTAAAATGCTCCGCGCCGGACCTCGTACCTATTTGCTTGCTTTACTGTTACGGGCGGAACGATGCGGTGCTCTGTATCCAATAAAATCTACTAAAGGCAAAGTACAACATTGTCTTTTATGAATCACTTTCGAACCCCCGGTATATGATTTACCACACTCAAACGGGATTCGTACAATTGACTACAAGCGAGATGCGAACCGCGTGGTTCATAGCTAGTTATTTGCCATAAAATCTTTTTTGTTTTTATAATTTTACCCCACCAATAAGTAATAAAACTAATTAGAACTGTTAACGATATAAAGCAAAGGGAAAATATATATGGTGATTCTAACTGTTATATTAGTTAAATATAACTTCTATAACCATTATCTTTTAACATGTGAAATCCAAGGGCGATAAATAAAAGAACTTACCATATGTAGGATTTTCGGGATTGTAACATGTTGAATCATAGTTCTCAACAGTCTTATTTGCATAAGATTCTTCAGTCACCGTAACCGTTTGTTCCGAAGAAAATAACGCAGTATTACTCTGAAAACAATAGATAAGAATAAAAAGTTAAAACTAAATCTATTCGGATACTAATTTATACCTTTAAAAAAAGTCTGGTTTATTTTGTACGCCAAATAAGGTCGAAAAATAGGAAATCACCACTACCCTTCTACCATATATCTAGACACGGAATACAATATTAGGAAATTTAACTCTGCGGCTTAGTTCACTTAAGAATTTGTTACAGTTTAAGGAGAGATAGATAGAGATAGTGATAGAAAGAGGGGGAGAGGGGGCGGGGGGAGTTCGAGTTGAGAGAGGAGGGAGAGGAGGAGCGTGAGCGAGAGAAAGAGAAAGTTGTGACTAAATTTTCCCAAAAACTGTAACAAGACCTAAAATAAACTGTGTACATCGATAGCCTAACAATACAATAGACAGGGCTTTCAACAGACCAACAGCAAAATAATATGAAAAATATGAACTTTTTTAATAAGATTATGAAAAATCTGAAATTAAGAAAACAAAATATGAAGGAAATATGAATAAAAAATTAAGTTTTTTTTGGGTCCTCTACCAAATGGCTTGTTATGCCAAACCCAGCTTTTTTTTAGGAAAACTCATTTACTAAGAAAAAAATATATATTTCTTAATTTTATTTAAGAAAAGTATTAACAAACATTTTCCAGTTGAATTAGGCCTGGATGGGGTATGGTCAAACAAAAACAAGGCACATTTTTTAAAGCAAGGTCTACTGCAATTATTCGAAGAAATAGAAAAAAAATATACATGCAAAAGTTGTAGGCTTTATCCTATACCATCAAAAAAAGTTATAAAAAATGATTTAACTTAAACAAAATAGATATTTTCTTTCTAAACTCAAAAATATATAATAAACTGCCATTTGGTAAAGCAAAAATATTAGCATCTACAATTTCAAGAGGGTTTGGGACCTACTCTACATTTCTTGAAAATAGGTACCCTATTTTCTATCTCTTGAAATAAGTGCAGTAGACCTTTGTGGAAATATATCAAAACACCCTGAACATCTAGTAACACAGAAAACTTAAGTATAAATAAAATTATAAATACCTATTCCGAGCTCAAACATTTAAAAAAAGTCAACATTACAGAGTAAAAGAATAAAATTCATGAAAAAGCCCTGCTCAATTAGACTTTTTTAGAACTAACCACAGATGACCAAAAGAACTAATTAACATAAAAAATGCAACAAACATAAGAATAATAAAACAAAAGGCAAAAAAGCCCTACTTTATTCAGACTTTCTCAGAGGCTACAAACTAATAGGAACTCAAAATTCAAGACTAGGAAAAATATTGAAAATTTCTACACTAACTCTATGACTGAAGTTTCTTCATTGGGGAAAATATGAAAAATATGAAGGTTTTTCTAAAAATATGAAGTTTTATGAAGTCTGAAAAAAAAATTAACATTTTCATAAAATATGAAGGTGCTGAGAGCCCTGAATAGATGAGAACTGCCAAATACGATCTTTGACACCACACGTCGTATCAAATCAACCAAATGACATGTTAAAACCTGCATTATTATGTGAATTATACGGCATTTTCTGGGAAAAAAGCGAGTCCGGATTATTAAATCAAGTAAAATATGGATTAACGAATACCTCCATGAACTGCTGACGCCATCGTGTACGGGTTATCGAGTATTTGCTTTATTTATCCAAAAACGACGATGTGAAGAGATATTCGCTATATTTATACAAATACGTTTCCGTCGACTTGTCGGTTTTTAATCAACATCAAAGGAGTGAAACAAGCCAAATATTTGTGTTTACCGTCCACACTTGGTTTCCTCATTTAGCAAAACTACTATGCAGCGGCCGTGTTCAACATGTGAAATTGAAAAGTGATTTTTGTTGACAAAATGGACAACATAAACGCAAATGAATATAATGATAGTGAAAGTGATTTTTGTTGACACTTTACTAGTTTGCGGATATGCAAACATATCGCACCCTCAGAATGAAACTGACACAACTCGAAATTTTTCCCTTTCGTGATAAAACGACAAAATTATACACCCTCTATCAATTATATCTTACCTAGTTAATACCTGCCGAAAATTGATGTTCAAACCAAGAAATTTATATAATATGAATTTAAAATATCAGTTATACCGAAAGTATTATGTTTCTTCTGTTTAACTAAAATTAATGTGTCAGTAACTTTCTAAGGGTGCGATATTTGGTATATTTGAGTTTTTTGCTGATTTCGTTCTTGGGTGTGTCCATGTTTGGAATATTTTCGAATTTACCAAATATTTGGCCAAATATAGCGAAACCGCTAACGAATACGATACAGGTTGCCATTACCTATGATTAATTTATTGTCAAAATTTAAAGTTGTAACTATGTCGCAATAACAAATAGTAGTCGTACCGATCGCTGTCGCAGCAAAAGGGGCACCCTTAAAATATTAATTCGTCAATCTAGAAATTAAAAACAAACTGAACACAGAGCCCCAAAATTAAAATTGTAAGGGATTAATAGCCCATCGCACCGACTCTTTTTTTCGTTACTTAGCCTTAAGTGTTCCTTATTACGTCATGTTATATTAAGAAACGCTTTAAGCTAAGTAACGAAAAAAAAGTCGGTGAGATGGACATAATAATTGAACATTTTATTTTAAAAAATAAGTAAAAAAAGGCGGATCCAGGGGGTCCTGCCGCTTTTCTTTTCCCAAGAGAAAACTTATTTTTTAGTTTTAATAAAAAATGGCAAATGCATAAAACCTGTTTTCTAATTTTTTTTACAAAGGTTTAGTTGGATTGTTTAAGTAACTTTTGTATACTCCCTGCATAAACAACGATTTTTTGTTTTTTATATTTTATTAGTTTTTCCTCTAGATCATAACATCCTAGCTACGCGATAGGGTCGCTAAAATATCAGGAACTGAATTAGGAGCTGAACGTGTGCGTCTATTTATTTCTGCGGTTAACATAATGTATTGTTTTTGTTGTTTGGGAAAACATACCTGTTGTCAAGGTTTTGTGTTTATTATTTCTTATTTAAAATAAATATAAGTGAAACACATGAATGAGTTTAATCGACTGACTTTATTTTTAGAACCTTGGTAAACTACAGATAAAGAATACCTGACGATATTATAAAAAATGGATAATAAAAAAAGTACTAATCGAAACAAGATAAATTATTCTACCAATATAATAATTTTATACCACTGCAAATGTTAATTATAATTGTTAACAATTATAAATACACAATACCAGTCAAATGTATCCAGAATCATCCAGGGCCTTTAGTCTAGACTAGAACATAAGCAAAATATCATTTAGGCAGATTTGGTCGAGCTTTCAGTTTTAATACTTTTAAAATTCGAAGTGAATCAAAACATAACTCGAAGCATTAAAAAACGGGAAAAAACAGAGCGAAATCGGGTTCAAATTAATAAATAAACATATATTTGCCGTAATAATCAAGAATTAACCACAGAAATCTACAACATGAAAAAAGACTTACAACATAATGGTTGTTTCGAGAAATTAATAAACTCAACGATCACTAACTATAAAAACAAACCAAACGTAGCAAATTTTCAAAAAATAATACGTTAAAAACATTCCATATATTCGAGGATTCAGAAAACATAAGACAAAGTAATTAAAATATTGGAATATAACTATTGTGAAAAAAGCAAAGGAAAGCAGAGAATTTAACTACTGCTACAGAAACTACGTAGCTAACTACTGCTTAATCACAAGTGAAAATAAATTGAGGATTTAACTTACCGAGATGTCAAATTGTACATTGCTCCCAATAAAACTTGAGAAGCCGTTTGACAAGAAGTTTGACGACTCTGTTTCGGTCGTAATTGTATTTGTGACGGGATTGTAGTAAGCTTGCGCGTTACTATTGTACTGATTGTTGTTTTCTAAAAAAATATTAAAGTCATTTTAAAGTGGGAGACAAATTATTGGCCAGCCAGAACAAAATGAGGCGCAAAAGAGATGGCTCAACTCAATCTATCTCCCTCTGTTTACAGCACTTTTGTCTTACTCATGGTCTTCATTTTTAGCAAATTTACCATGAACAAGAAAACACGGCACCCGTCTGGTACGTTTAACGAAATCGACTCCAGCCCGTTCATAATTCACACCCTTTTATTGGGTTTCTATTATTATCATACACATTCTCTACCAACAAAAAGAAGCAGTGGCTATCATTTACACTTTTTTAATTTTTTAATAAAACTGTCTGGGAGTTCCAAGGTTTTGGATTTTTGCAATTTTTAAAATGTCAATTGGTATTTTTTAGGTTTCTAGATTCGTACGCACCTACCTAATGAAATAGGTAGGTACCTATATAATATAATAAGTATAAAAGTTTTGACAAAATATTCTTTTCAAGAAAAATATTAAAATATTTCCAGCAAAAAAAGGCTTAGGAGGAGTAAAATATCAAAGTAAAACCTAGTAATGATGAATTAAAAAATTATAGCACGCCACTGGACAGAGAAAGATAGCGCTAATTGAAGCATCTCTTTTGCGCCTCATTTTATTCAGCCCCGGACAATACATTGGTTTATGACCCACGGGAAAAGTGGACCAATTTAAGATATTTTATTGCTTTAACAATAACCATAAACATACTGAAATAAAAAGGGGATCGTATGTCTGTGATAGAAGCTACAGCCAATTAAAAGCCAGTTTTGGTTTCTTTTTGTGTCTCAAATTGTTTTTATAAATATTTAAATTATTTCGGTGGCTTCTGAAGGTAGTTTATTAAGATCTATTTATCACAGTAATATTTTAATGAATCATTCAATGATGTGCGACAAACCACTGAAAACATCGAAATAACTTCCTGACAAAAAACTTTGCAGTAGCCCGAAACGTACGTTCTTTAACTTAACCTTAAGACTTCAGAATTTTTATTGTAATTGTTAGAGCTATAAACTCCTGTAATCCGTGCTATCTATTAACACTGTTTATCGGTGGGTATGATTTGATGACCTAAAACAAGAACAAAAAACAAAGTCTACTCAAACTGCCTAGTAAAATGTCCCCTAACTGTTCAATGTACTTTATTGCCATATGTTCAATGTACTTTATTGCCTTAAGGTTTACATGGTAAATATAGACAATGTGAGGATAAAGACTAACATAAAAGAAAATAATTTCTTAAACGAATTTATGTATGTAACGTAAATAAAGATAAGTTTTAAGTATTACAAGTTTTAGAGTATATAGGTGGTATTTCCTTTTTGCTCTTCTCGGATTTAACCTCCTGTCGAATTTAAAAACTCCCTTACTGAGTAGTATACTTTAATTATGAGCAGTTTTTTTACCCTTTGCAAGCTTTTGATTGTTGCACAAAAGCAGTATGGACTCTTGGCATATAATGACAGATTGTAATTAGGAATTTTACTATTTCATCTGCTCTGTCTACTTCAAAAAAGGCGTCAGTACTTGTGACCTCAAAAAGTGAGTCAACTCGATCCAAAGAAAATAGCTTTAATTGGAAGAAGCTTACAAATATTGGATACAAAATGAGATACAGAGTAATGCTCAAAATGTCTTTTAAGGAAACGTGCCGTTACTGGTTTTATGGTCAATTCCAAGAAAAGAAACACATATTTCTTTAATTATGTGTTTGCGGCATACAATAATTTTATTTAAAATGAATATTTTCCATAAACATCCTAAAGAGTAATACTCAATAAACCGTTAATAAAAATACCAAAATTTCTCAAAATTCAAAAAATGAAATACCAAAACCATTAATTTTTAACAAATCGGTTAAGAAATAAAAAAGTTGTGAATTTTTCAAAATTTTTGAGTGTGCATTTTTTTAAGAATAGCTGCGAAACAATTAACACAGCTCTTGCATTTGCAAACATGCCAATAAAATTTACCATTTTTGCAGAATTTTCAAACTAGTTTTTTAATTAAGGTGTAGCTACGCAAAACTAGAGACTCTGTATGTGTGACATATTTTTACAACAGAGAGACGTGACAAACCCATCAAAGTCACTGAAATGAAATTTTTTTGGTTATGTTATTTTCTTGCTAAATTCATTGGCGTTTCACTAAAATAATTTAAATTGTCAGCGGTGAGTGACATCAATCATCATACAACATAAACCAGGGCTATCAAAATGGACGTGGCACGATCCTCCACTTTGTTGACGTCACATCCGGGGCTGATTTTTTTTTGATGGTCACGTTACGACACAGCTGATTGTCTTCAAAATATTGAAGTTGGAATGGCGGTTCATGAATATTTGATTTTTTCTTAAATAAAGCCATTTTCGGGATTGTTTTTACTTTATTTTGGCAGAACAATTTTTTTAAAATGTATAGTAATCCTTAATTTTTCATAGCCGCTTCATTAGCTCACACAAAAATTTAGTTTAAAGCAGAAGCGAATGTGACAATCACAGATGACAAAGTCAAATACATGTCAAATATAACAGTTGGCATGTGGTACATGGCGGGTAATTTGAATTCAAAATAAGGAATGCTAAATCTTGAAGATTTTAACATTTTAATCATGTTGCTTCCTTACAAACCTTTGGTGGAATATCGGGATGGTGTCTGAGAATATTTCACTGAAATTTTGCGGAAATCTGTGTGCCATTTTGACCTCCCATAAGACCCAATGTAAAATTCAGCCCCGGGATAACAGCTGATTTTTTCAGAGTCGTGGCCTCTATTTTTGTGTTGGCCTTGTATAAACAAACACGTTTGCCCGCACCCCCTGTATAGGTTTTGTTAAAAATCGTTTATTTTTATTTTCCCACGGTTATGACTTAACAAGGACAGAAGGTGCATCTCTCTCTAAACATCGCTAGAGTATAGAGGACCGATATTTTCATCCTTTGATTTTGACTTTGAAGAGTTTGTCGCGTCTCTTTTATTGAAAGTATGTCATACATACAGGGTCTCTACGCAAAACTACACCGATATTTATTAAAGAGGTTGAGGGTTTAGGTTTAAGAGTTTAACTCTAATTTTGCTGCATTTCTTTTAAACTTGATAAAAATTTAATGGAATTTTAGGCTAATTATAACTGCATAGGTTTTATCGTAATGGAAAAAACCGGTTTAAGGCGACAAATTCGATTCAGCCAATTTTTTAAGCAAAAGACAACACGGCAAAATATTTAAATATCAGTCAATAGGTGGCACTACATATTAGAATCCAAGGGATACCTATTCGGTTTCTAAATTGTGGGCCTTACTAAAATTTTAGGGATGACAAAAAAACAACACATTTTGAGTTTGACACTGACGTTAATTTTTGCCTAAAAACACAAGTGGGCAGCTAGTTTTCCAATAGCAACAAAAAAAAATAAAAGAATAGAGTAAATAATAAAGCCTATTTTTTTGTCAAAAGCCAGAGGATGACATTTCATCGTATAAATAAAAATAGAAAAAAAGTGTTTATTTACTGTGATAGAAAATACCGATAATCCCGAAGAAGACTTAGACAATAGGATGGAACACATAATGTTACTATGAGCCTGCCTCCAAATACATCCAAAGCAAAATATATTTAAAGACCTTCCGATATCATTGATCCAGAATATAAAAACGAAAATCTCCTGATCCACA
Source organism: Aspidapion aeneum (assembly GCA_963576565.1). Lineage (NCBI taxonomy): Eukaryota > Metazoa > Arthropoda > Insecta > Coleoptera > Brentidae > Aspidapion > Aspidapion aeneum. The sequence continues at coordinate 91,228,473 of OY755038.1, forward strand.
CATGCTGCACAGGATAAGAAGTAAAGTTTTCGGCAATCATTGTAAATTAAATATAATAAATTAGTTGTTTTTATTGTAGTATTTTATTTTTGTTTCCACAACCTAGTAGAAAAAATATTGTACCTACATATGTATTAAGTGCGTCTTCCGCACTGGTTAGGTAACTTACTATTTCCTGCGACCACATATGAAAATGTTGGATTTTACAAATTTGTCACTTTCTTTTCTTGTTATGTCATAAATAAATAAATAAATGAAAAGGGCTTTAATTTCAACTCAGCGAAGTTAAGCACAAGCTTCTGGTAACTGAGCAATATACTTTATCAAAAACTATCTCATAAATTGGTTCGTAATCCCGTGATTTTGTTTGTTACGCTTTGGACCCTTAAAAAAACGTTTTGTAAATAGAAAAAATTGTATGTCTTTAAATACCTACTTATAATCATTTAACTTATAATAAACGACATTTTATTTTTTCAAAATATCTGAAAATAATGTGAAAATCCGGGTCACGTGATCTTAGTTAAATTTTCTCAATAGAATTGACTTGCCCCCGGTATATGGAGGTGGCGCTTCAGTCAGGAGGTTGATGGCTCTTGTCTGATTTGGTGACCTGCAGTAATTATAAAATTGAGCACGCTTTTGTAAATCCTAATAGATCTCTTCTATAAAAAACTAGTTGAAACATTATTTCTGTTCATATGCAAGATTTTTTTAAAATCTTCAAACGTATCTTGTTAGATTTTTGATTTTCTTTTGTACATTTTCAAAAAATACAAAAATCCAAACAATTTCGCTACAGTTTTCTATAATACAACTAGGCTACTGAAATGCCAAACATTGTTTTGAAATATTTGTTGTGTTTTAGCCATAACTTTTTTTTTATTTTTTGAATAAAATGATTTCGCTAAAAACTGCTAAGATAATTTTTTATTGAAGATGTTATTTAGTTTATATACGATGAGAAAGTTAACGGAAGAATACCAAAAGTGGGGGTTAACAGTGAACGTGAAAAAGACACAGCACTTATATATTGGAAACGAATCAAGTGAGTTAGAACTAGATAATGGACAAACAATATCTCTATGTAATGAGTTTGTGTACTTTTGTGTCACATTTGATAAGACAGGAACAGACTGTAAAGAACTGGAAAAAATAATAGTAAAAGCAAGAAAGGTTATTATTATTGATGTCTTAATAGTATTTTATGGAGCAGAGAAAGAAAAAATAATGTAAAATTTAACATATATGAAACAATGGTAAAAAGCAAGCTCTTGTATGGAATAGAGACTTGTCGCGTAACAGAAAAATACAAAACAAAAATGGAAAGTGTCGAAATGGATGCAATAAAAATATCAATAAGAATATCTAGAACAGATCATATAAGAAATAAGATCATAAAAAAAATAATGGGAATCGAGGGAAGCATAACGGATGGCGTAACTAAAACACAACTGATATGAACGACGAAAGATTACCCAAGCAGGTCCTAGAATGGCAACTAATAGGGCGCAGAAAAAGAGGGCGTCCTAAATTGGAATGGCAAAAGTCAATCCAAAGATCAACGAGTCAAAAACACCTGACAGAAGAAGATTGTCAGGATCGAAGGAGGTGGACAATAGGCGTCGGTCAACGTAGAAAAACGTTCTAAACGTTTTATTTAAAACATATAATACTATGTTTGATACGGACTTGTATTATTTATAGGCTACTACTTGATAAACGTCGTCAGGTGTAACGGCCCGCCCGCTTAATCCTAAGACGCTTATTTCCATGTGTTTGGTATGTACGTGCTTGGTTGACTAATCATTTCTTTGTTCTGCTTTGATAAACTTTACTTTTCGCAAATGCAAATCTTTATGCAAAGCTTTATCTTGAGACCAATAAATCCTGTGATCATTTTACCAGGTATGATCCGCTAAACCCGAATTTTTCAATATATATATATATATAGATATATATATTTATTTATCGGTTTCACAACGTTCTACGTCTTCCGATACCCAATCTCCACTCGTTTCTGTTTGCCCATAATTCATCATCTAGGCCTCTTATTCTTATTTCACTATCTATTCCTTCTCTCCAGCTTCTCCTCGGCCTTCCTCGTTTTCTTCGGCCAGTTGGTTTCCATTGTAATATTTGTTTAGGTAGTCTTCCATCATCCATTCTTTGTACATGTCCGTACCACACCAGTTGTTTTATTCTTATATCATCCACTAGAGTACTCTTATTCTTTGATTGGTAACTCTTTCTCTTTTTGACTTCCCTGCTGCTCTTTTCCAATAGTCCATCTCCGTAGCGGAAAGCATTTTTTCTGTTCTATCTTTGATTGGCCATACTTCTGAGCCGTATGTAATAATACTTTTTACAATGGTGTTATATATAAGCTTTTTGTTATGTTTTGATATACTTTGGTCCCAAATTATTCCATTTAATAAAGTTATTGCTTTTCTTCCTTGTACGTTTCTATCTTTTATAGCTTTGTCTAGTGTTCCGTCAGCTGTAATTTTTAGACCCAAGTATTTATACTCATCACAGGACTGAATTCGCTGCCCAGTATTTAAGATTAGATCCTGTTTCGTTCCACCAATACACATATACTCTGTCTTATTGATATTAACCTCTAGTCCCCACTTATTGTACTCTTCTATTAGTTTTCGTGTCATATATTCGAGGTCGTCATAATCCTGAGCCACCACTATCTGATTATCGGCGAAACATAAAGTATACAAGGTGGTTTCATCCAACGGAATTCCCATGTTTTTGCATTTTCTCTTCCAGACTTTAAGGACCTGTTCCAAATATATCTTGAATATCTTCAATAACCCTTATTAAGTACTTCTTTCATGTTGCTTTGTTCTTACCTGCAAAAGGCGTCTCGTTTCTCCCATACCGCCTGCCTTAAAGTAATTCTTAAAAGATTCTCTCATTGACGTGGGAGAAAGGAATTCTCCGAAATATAGATGTATCCAACAAAGATAGCCTAACTCTGTCTACTTCAAAAAAGGCGTCAGTACTTGTGACCTCAAAAAGTGAGTCAACTCGATCCAAAGAAAATAGCTTTAATTGGAAGAAGCTTACAAATATTGGATACAAAATGAGATACAGAGTAATGCTCAAAATGTCTTTTAAGGAAACGTGGGCGCAGAAAAAGAGGGCGTCCTAAATTGGAATGGCAAAAGTCAATCCAAAGATCAACGAGTCAAAAACACCTGACAGAAGAAGATTGTCAGGATCGAAGGAGGTGGAGAATAGGCGTCGGTCAACGTAGAAAAACGTTCTAAACGTTTTATTTAAAACATATAATACTATGTTTGATACGGACTTGTATTATTTATAGGCTACTACTTGATAAACGTCGTCAGGTGTAACGGCCCGCCCGCTTAATCCTAAGACGCTTATTTCCATGTGTTTGGTATGTACGTGCTTGGTTGACTAATCATTTCTTTGTTCTGCTTTGATAAACTTTACTTTTCGCAAATGCAAATCTTTATGCAAAGCTTTATCTTGAGACCAATAAATCCTGTGATCATTTTACCAGGTATGATCCGCTAAACCCGAATTTTTCAATATATATATATATATAGATATATATATTTATTTATCGGTTTCACAACGTTCTACGTCTTCCGATACCCAATCTCCACTCGTTTCTGTTTGCCCATAATTCATCATCTAGGCCTCTTATTCTTATTTCACTATCTATTCCTTCTCTCCAGCTTCTCCTCGGCCTTCCTCGTTTTCTTCGGCCAGTTGGTTTCCATTGTAATATTTGTTTAGGTAGTCTTCCATCATCCATTCTTTGTACATGTCCGTACCACACCAGTTGTTTTATTCTTATATCATCCACTAGAGTACTCTTATTCTTTGATTGGTAACTCTTTCTCTTTTTGACTTCCCTGCTGCTCTTTTCCAATAGTCCATCTCCGTAGCGGAAAGCATTTTTTCTGTTCTATCTTTGATTGGCCATACTTCTGAGCCGTATGTAATAATACTTTTTACAATGGTGTTATATATAAGCTTTTTGTTATGTTTTGATATACTTTGGTCCCAAATTATTCCATTTAATAAAGTTATTGCTTTTCTTCCTTGTACGTTTCTATCTTTTATAGCTTTGTCTAGTGTTCCGTCAGCTGTAATTTTTAGACCCAAGTATTTATACTCATCACAGGACTGAATTCGCTGCCCAGTATTTAAGATTAGATCCTGTTTCGTTCCACCAATACACATATACTCTGTCTTATTGATATTAACCTCTAGTCCCCACTTATTGTACTCTTCTATTAGTTTTCGTGTCATATATTCGAGGTCGTCATAATCCTGAGCCACCACTATCTGATTATCGGCGAAACATAAAGTATACAAGGTGGTTTCATCCAACGGAATTCCCATGTTTTTGCATTTTCTCTTCCAGACTTTAAGGACCTGTTCCAAATATATCTTGAATATCTTCAATAACCCTTATTAAGTACTTCTTTCATGTTGCTTTGTTCTTACCTGCAAAAGGCGTCTCGTTTCTCCCATACCGCCTGCCTTAAAGTAATTCTTAAAAGATTCTCTCATTGACGTGGGAGAAAGGAATTCTCCGAAATATAGATGTATCCAACAAAGATAGCCTAACTCTGTCTACTTCAAAAAAGGCGTCAGTACTTGTGACCTCAAAAAGTGAGTCAACTCGATCCAAAGAAAATAGCTTTAATTGGAAGAAGCTTACAAATATTGGATACAAAATGAGATACAGAGTAATGCTCAAAATGTCTTTTAAGGAAACGTGCCGTTACTGGTTTTATGGTCAATTCCAAGAAAAGAAACACATATTTCTTTAATTATGTGTTTGCGGCATACAATAATTTTATTTAAAATGAATATTTTCCATAAACATCCTAAAGAGTAATACTCAATAAACCGTTAATAAAAATACCAAAATTTCTCAAAATTCAAAAAATTAAATACCAAAACCATTAATTTTTAACAAATCGGTTAAGAAATAAAAAAGTTGTGAATTTTTCAAAATTTTTGAGTGTGCATTTTTTTAAGAATAGCTGCGAAACAATTAACACAGCTCTTGCATTTGCAAACATGCCAATAAAATTTACCATTTTTGCAGAATTTTCAAACTAGTTTTTTAATTAAGGTGTAGCTACGCAAAACTAGAGACTCTGTATGTGTGACATATTTTTACAACAGAGAGACGCGACAAACCCATCAAAGTCACTGAAATGAAATTTTTTTGGTTATGTTATTTTCTTGCTAAATTCATTGGCGTTTCACTAAAATAATTTAAATTGTCAGCGGTGAGTGACATCAATCATCATACAACATAAACCAGGGCTATCAAAATGGACGTGACACGATCCTCCACTTTGTTGACGTCACATCCGGGGCTGATTTTTTTTTGATGGTCACGTTACGACACAGCTGATTGTCTTCAAAATATTGAAGTTGGAATGGCGGTTCATGAATATTTGATTTTTTCTTAAATAAAGCCATTTTCGGGATTGTTTTTACTTTATTTTGGCAGAACAATTTTTTTAAAATGTATAGTAATCCTTAATTTTTCATAGCCGCTTCATTAGCTCACACAAAAATTTAGTTTAAAGCAGAAGCGAATGTGACCAGCACAGATGACAAAGTCAAATACATGTCAAATATAACAGTTGGCATGTGGTACATGGCGGGTAATTTGAATTCAAAATAAGGAATGCTAAATCTTGAAGATTTTAACATTTTAATCATGTTGCTTCCTTACAAACCTTTGGTGGAATATCGGGATGGTGTCTGAGAATATTTCACTGAAATTTTGCGGAAATCTGTGTGCCATTTTGACCTCCCATAAGACCCAATGTAAAATTCAGCCCCGGGATAACAGCTGATTTTTTCAGAGTCGTGGCCTCTATTTTTGTGTTGGCCTTGTATAAACAAACACGTTTGCCCGCACCCCCTGTATAGGTTTTGTTAAAAATCGTTTATTTTTATTTTCCCACGGTTATGACTTAACAAGGACAGAAGGTGCATCTCTCTCTAAACATCGCTAGAGTATAGAGGACCGATATTTTCATCCTTTGATTTTGACTTTGAAGAGTTTGTCGCGTCTCTTTTATTGAAAGTATGTCTACATACAGGGTCTCTACGCAAAACTACACCGATATTTATTAAAGAGGTTGAGGGTTTAGGTTTAAGAGTTTAACTCTAATTTTGCTGCATTTCTTTTAAACTTGATAAAAATTTAATGGAATTTTAGGCTAATTATAACTGCATAGGTTTTATCGTAATGGAAAAAACCGGTTTAAGGCGACAAATTCGATTCAGCCAATTTTTTAAGCAAAAGACAACACGGCAAAATATTTAAATATCAGTCAATAGGTGGCACTACATATTAGAATCCAAGGGATACCTATTCGGTTTCTAAATTGTGGGCCTTACTAAAATTTTAGGGATGACAAAAAACAACACATTTTGAGTTTGACACTGACGTTAATTTTTGCCTAAAAACACAAGTGGGCAGCTAGTTTTCCAATAGCAACAAAAAAAAATAAAAGAATAGAGTAAATAATAAAGCCTATTTTTTTGTCAAAAGCCAGAGGATGACATTTCATCGTATAAATAAAAATAGAAAAAAAGTGTTTATTTACTGTGATAGAAAATACCGATAATCCCGAAGAAGACTTAGACAATAGGATGGAACACATAATGTTACTATGAGCCTGCCTCCAAATACATCCAAAGCAAAATATATTTAAAGACCTTCCGATATCATTGATCCAGAATATAAAAACGAAAATCTCCTGATCCACACATGCTGCACAGGATAAGAAGTAAAGTTTTCGCCAATCATTGTAAATTAAATATAATAAATTAGTTGTTTTTATTGTAGTATTTTATTTTTGTTTCCACAACCTAGTAGAAAAAATATTGTACCTACATATGTATTAAGTGCGTCTTCCGCACTGGTTAGGTAACTTACTATTTCCTGCGACCACATATGAAAATGTTGGATTTTACAAATTTGTCACTTTCTTCTCTTGTTATGTCATAAATAAATAAATAAATGAAAAGGGCTTAATTTCAACTCAGCGAAGTTAAGCACAAGCTTCTGGTAACTGAGCAATATACTTTATAAAAAACTATCTCATAAATTGGTTCGTAATCCCGTGATTTTGTTTGTTACGCTTTGGACCCTTAAAAAAACGTTTTGTAAATAGAAAAAATTGTATGTCTTTAAATACCTACTTATAATCATTTAACTTATAATAAACGACATTTTATTTTTTCAAAATATCTGAAAATAATGTGAAAATCCGGGTCACGTGATCTTAGTTAAATTTTCTCAATAGAATTGACTTGCCCCCGGTATATGGAGGTGGCGCTTCAGTCAGGAGGTTGATGGCTCTTGTCTGATTTGGTGACCTGCAGTAATTATAAAATTGAGCACGCTTTTGTAAATCCTAATAGATCTCTTCTATAAAAAACTAGTTGAAACATTATTTCTGTTCATATGCAAGATTTTTTTAAAATCTTCAAACGTATCTTGTTAGATTTTTGATTTTCTTTTGTACATTTTCAAAAAATACAAAAATCCAAACAATTTCGCTACAGTTTTCTATAATACAACTAGGCTACTGAAATGCCAAACATTGTTTTGAAATATTTGTTGTGTTTTAGCCATAACTTTTTTTTTATTTTTTGAATAAAATGATTTCGCTAAAAACTGCTAAGATACGTTTTTTAAAAATGTTTTAAAAAACTACCCCTCAAAATTTCGACGCGTTCCGCTTCTTCGTTTTCTATTTCTATTAGAACAAAGATTTGGCCAAAAAACGCGATATCAGTGTTGTCAAATGGTAAGTTTTCGGACGAAGTTTGCCCCCTTAAAAAGAATATGCAAGGAATTAACCCGGTACTGTAGGTTGCTTAAGTGAAAATTCGGCGATAACTAAGTGAAAATTTACATTTGAGTAATTCCACGCCAAATCATCCAACGGGGGTAGCTGCTATGTCACGAAAAAAAATCTACATTTTGATAACATGTATTAGTGTCCTTAGGAATACCAAATTAACAAATTTTAATTTTTAATGTCGCCTCCCGTATTTTACAGGGCACTTTAAAAGTAAAGAAAATAAGAAAATCAGTTGTGGCCCTAATTTTTTTTATGTCTATTGTATTAAATCTAATGTAAAAACAAATTTGACGGAAGAAATCTTTGATATTGGTTGGATAACCCCATACAGAATAAAAAAATTAACCTCACTTTTTTGACATGGCAAAAATAGTTTTAAAAAAATAGTCAATTTTATGATTTAATTATTTACACCGGTGCGGAATATGGTCCATCAAAAAAAGTCTATACGCACATTAAAGCTCAGTGGCTTGACTATCATACAAGGAAAAAGAAAATTTTCTAGGTCTATTGGTTTCAGCAAACTAAATTTTTAAAAATTGGAAAAACCGCAAAAACCTAAGAATTAGCAACATTTGACTAAAAAAATTGTCATGTCTATCTCTGTATTAAAACTTCGCTTATGCCTTGTTTTACTTAACAATGTATCGTCTAAATAAAAGTAAAATAAAAAATCTGGGTCTGTCATTTTAACATCAACTTTTAAGCTATGTAAGTAATCAAATTTTTTTATCCAGTCGCAAAAAGAAAAAAAAATCTATTAAAATCATCATCAGGGGATCTTATTTATAACCACATACTGTTTTGCGTGACATCCTAGTTTATGGGTTCAAATCCCATCTTCTTACACGGCCGGAAATTTTTTTTTAGTTTAAGGAATAACTTTTTGGTGAGACACGGACATTAGTTAGTTTCTTTGGTAAATGAAATGGTTCAGGTTTAACAGTGGCGTACGCAGGAGGGAGGGGGGTTGGAGGCCTAATCCTTCCAAAGGCATTAAATAACTTCTCCTAAAGAATGAATTTTTCTGAAAGAAGAAATAAATGGTTTTCCAGGACTTTGCTTTTACTCAAGCCCCCTCTCCCAACCCCCTTGGAAAATTTTTGCATACGCCACTGGGCATTAAAAAAACTAACCACTAAACTAACGCATGGTAGAAAACCATGTGATGCGTTTGGAGGTACTGTGAAACGATTTGTTTTACATTAAAATCTCAAACGAACAACAACGGGACACCATTGTTTCACTCCTCTGGATGATTTAACTACAGATGCTAAATTTACATCAAGCTCAGAAAAAAAATTAATGTTCGGTTTCTGAAATTATGGAACTTCTTTTCCGATTTTTTAAATATGACAGTAGGTAACTACTAAAAAAGTAAATAAACTTTAAAAAAAATTGTGTAGTGACCTTATGAAAAGAGTTTAGATCATAATTTAGTGAACAGTGCTCATATGAATAAAATTTACTTTCTGATAAACCTTAATTTGCAGGGGCGGATCTAGAAACTTTATTTGGGGGGAAAATATCATATTTCACAAAACTATTTTGCGTAGTGACCAGGAGGTGTATTCTGTGTGTCAAAACTAAGTAAAGTTTCAAATTTGGGGGGGCATCCACGCCTGTAATTTGTGATGCAATTTAACATCACTAAAAATATTAAAATAACAAAAAAATGTGCACTGACCTTAAGGATTACAGACCCAGATTTTTTTTATTCTTGTTTTTAACAGTATATGATACAGTGAAAAATTTACCCTACTTGATTATCACCAGCACACCGATAGACAGGGTCATTTTTGATGCTGAAGTTGAGGGATTTCCCAGACATTCTTAACTTCTTCGAGGAACTCCAAGGTAACGTCTACTTTTTAAATATGTTTTATACAAGGAAGATATAGTCTAGAAATAAAATTTCGGACTTCCATTGTCTTTATTTATTTTAAAACACGACGTTTCGGTTAGTAAGTATCTCTAACCGTTATCAAGTGTGAACTGATAACAGTTCACACTTGATAACGGTTAGATTTTTGATTTTCTTTTGTACATAACTGATAACAGTTCACACTTGATAACGGTTAGAGATACTTACTAACCGAAACGTCGTGTTTTAAAATAAATAAAGACAATGGAAGTCCGAAATTTTATTTCTACACAATCATTGTCTACGAGTTTCAAACAAAGAAGATATAGTCCTTGAGTATAGCTTTCCAACACTATGTCAAACATTTAAGAAAACATTACATTTATACCCCAAAAAAATAGGAATATTTCGGGAATTTCTGCGTTTTTTTAGATATTCTGTAAATTGCTCTAAGCAAGCCAGTGTAAAAAATTTGCTAAACGTCACATTTTTTTGAAAACTACTTTTATGCATGTTTTCAAAATTATAGGTTGATTTTTTTAGGTATTCTTTACTATGAGCATAATTTTTTTCTTTAAAGTCCCATTTTGCCTGTTTTTAGACTTTTCAAATGCGTGTACAACAGACTAATTGGATTTAAAAATCTAAAATTGTGCAAACGTGGTTAAGCATAAGCTGTTTCATTTAGTAAGCATGGTTAAAGAAAAAAATTAAATGTCAGAGCAACACTTTTTTTGTAAATTGGATGACTTGGCGTGGAATTGCTCATTTTTAAATCTTTTGTCACTTGCAAAACTTATCACTGTCGGAAAAGGTTTTCATTTTACCTGATTTTCATATGTAACTTTCCAAAAACACAATAAAAATAAAAAAAATTATTTTTAAACTGATGTTCGATTACGTTTAAATGTTTAGGACACTTGGTAATGTATTTCTTTTTCACACATTTTTTGTCATATATTGATTTTTATCTTAAATAATAATGCTGGATACCGCAAACATAGGAACTCATAATTTAAAAAATATATTTTTCCTCACCCAAAATCACAGTGTGGCCGATACGACTCGTCGTGTAATCTACAAGCCTTGCGACGTTGCTTGCTGTCCTCAACTACTACACTTGCGCCGCAAAGATTACACTTTCATTCAGAAACAGGAAGTTTTTAGTGTTCCGGATTTAGAACCCAGCGTGTACACGATTGTATTTCTATTTCTGTTTTTATCAACTTACCTATATTATTTTGGACAGCTTTCTGTGGTGAATCCTCAGGGAGGTCCAGATCAGCATCAGGGCTAGGACTAGGTGCATTTATATCTGGGGAAGGCAACGGGCTAGGCAAATTTTCCATGTGCTCTTCGAGCTTCTTTTGCAACGATTTTACCCTCTGGCCGAATGTTTTGTACGCCTGCAGACAACATTTTTACTTAATCTTTATATGCAGTTTTCGTTATGCTACCTTTATAAAGAACTACATAGTTATTAAACTTTAAACTGGGGTCACGAAAGTGATATTTATTAAAAAAAGTCGTTAAAAACATTAACATCCGAATAATTTTCCCTACTCGAAACCATTCATATCACAAATTTGCTTAAATAATTACAAAAAAGATGCCTAACAAAAGCGTACCATAACATTAAAAGAATTAATAGGGACATTTTGGGTAGCGTATTTTACACTTTGTTACAGTTATTAATATTACTAGAGTCTTCTACGGTTACAGCGCCGGTACTTACGGTGGCCGTCCTTTAATGTCCATATGAACTATTATTTTTTTAAAGACTAGTTTTGTATTATTTTTTTAATGCAGTCGAATTTTTTCTAAAATTTGGTAGTGGGTTTGTAAAAAGCCATAAATCTAATAAAAATAAATAAACAAAAAGTTGAAGGAGTGTGAAACTACTAAATTAACGTTTTTGTTATGCTTATCTTGAGTGTTCCAAAATCTATATTTTTTGCCATGAATGTTACCGTTATTCTTAGTAACAATAACGGTAACAGCTGTCAAATTTTCTGGTATTTTAACTGACCCAAAATGACCCTATTTAAAGTTTCGATTTCGTATTAAATTAAAATTACTATATTTCAGTGAAGATAGTTGCTTGCATTTTTTGATCCCTTGTGAAGTGAGCTGCAATTACTACGCCAGTCAATATCGACATAAAAAAGCAAACATTGCAAATGCGCATGTATTTACAATTTTTTTATATATCGTTAGGATCCTTGAGAATAGTTCATACCCAAGTTTGCAACCCTGATGTTCCTGTGCTATTCCCGTGACACTCGAAAAACTGGTACTTTTTTCAGTTCTTTCGAAAAAAACACCTTAAGATAGCATTTTTCTCGTACTAACGTTCAACAGTCTTTTTACAGCTAGATAATTTTCTACAATTTAAGGGTAACCATAGCTCTCTAGGTTTATTCGTTGCGGAGAGACGTTTAGGCAAAAATGATAAATTTTTCCAAAAAGTGAAATTTTATCGGTACGGTCATTTTTCAAGCCACCGACAAAACTAATTGGCCCAGAAAAAATTCATAGGGAAAGAATTTGTAGAGAATTGAATTAGCTTCAATCTGGTTTAAAAATAGTGCCTCTAAGTTTCGGATTTTTTGTTTTGTTGTTTATGGTTTTAAGTTTCGGATTTTTTGTTTATGGTTTAAATTTAAGTATTTATTTGTTTCGTGTATAAAAATATTTTAAATAATTTACTATTCTAAAGTGTCAAATCTACATTCTTATACTTTTTTAAAGATATTTATATATACATATTGGTCAGCAGCCATAGCGTCAAAGTTCAGCCGCTGTGGCTTTTTGATAAACACCGATTTTGATCGACTGCTATTTATTTTTTTTAAAATTCTTAACGGTTTCAGCCAAAGTAATAAAACTTGGCACCCATAACGACCTTTCAATACTGATTCTTCAGTGGTAAAAAAATATTACATTTCTGGCCCCTAGGGGGCGTATGGAGGTAAAATGTGTTTTTAGATTATCCCTTATACCTTCTAGACTATTGCACCTGTACATCTGGAACTCACTTAATTGGTAATTCATACAATAACATACAAGGCTTACTAATAAAAATACTCTGCCAATCTATTGGAACCTAAGCTCACACTAGGTACTATAGTTATAGTGTAGGTACGTGTGAGGTAATATAACTAAAAACTGAAATATATTTTATTCAGCTCCAGACTCAATTACCTTTCGTTTGATACTACACAAGCCATGTTTTGATTTAAAGTCTAATTTTTAAAATCTCCCCCACTCTTTTTTTAAAAACTAAAATGTATTTTGTTTAACTCCAGACTCAATTACCTTTCGTTTAATATCACGCACGCCATATTTTCACTTAAACTCTAATTTTTGACATCCTCCCCCACCCTTTTTTTAAAATAAACTAAAATCATTTTGTTTAACTGCAGCTTTAATTACCTTTCGTTTGATATTACACACGCCATATTTTCACATAAACTCTAATTTTTTTAATCTACCCCCACCCTTTTATTTGGCTTGTGTTCGGTGGATTTTGTTAATTTTTAAATGGGACCATCACGGCCCAAGATCCAGGCTAGGTACCAAATTTCCTTTAAATCGGACAAGCGGTTTTTGAGTTATGCGGGTTGGTCGTTACAGACAGACATAAATCGGAGCAACTATTTTTTTCTCGAAAAATCACTATAGCTCACACTACTATAGTATAGTAGTAGTGTGAGCTAAAAATTGAAAAGGTTAATAAAGTCCTGTAGTTATAAAAAATACTCTGCCAATATATGGGCCCCTAAGCTCACACTAGGTACTATAGTTATAGTGTACGTGTGAGCTAATATAACTAAAAACTGAAATATATTTTACTCAACTCCACACTAAATTACCTTTGATACCACACAAGCCATGTTTTGACATAAACTCAAATTTTTGAAATCCACCCCCACCCTTAAAAAAAACAAAAACTAAAATGTATTTTGTTAAACTCCGGAGGTAATTACCTTTTGTTTAATGCTGCCAGTTATTTTTCTTTATTGTTTTATTTTGAATTTTTTGAAAAACCTAACCTTAAAGTTTGTTTTGATATTTTTGGGCTTTCTGCAAAAACCTTAAAAAAAGAAAGTCCTGTTTGGGAAAAATTCCGATCAGGTGATAATTTCTCTCTTTGTTGAAAGTTATTTTCTTTTTGATCACCTGATCATTTTGGTAAAATCATGCGCGTTTTTTGCTCACGCTGGGAGTTTGAAGCGCCACCCTGTGTGTGACAGGGGAATGAAGAAATCACTTCCGACAAAAAACTGAAAGAAGTCACACATGTTTTTGGGTTGAAGACCGAAATTCCAGCCGCAAGAAAGGGCCGCGGCCGCCAGTGAAATTTTGGGACTGCTACAGAATTACAGAAGGTAAGTTTCCAGCGTGTTGCCGATTTTTTCCTTTGTTTTTTAGTTTAATATACTCTGTATTCCCAGGCGGGGCGAATTTAACTTTGGGGTTATTTTTTTTTGAGATATCTCTAGTTTTTCTCCCCTTCAGGGCTCAGATGTGTATTTGGTCCTTCAGACTCTTATGTTTTAAAAAAGCCCTTTGGATTTTACAGTTTTTTTTTGTTAAAAATTTGGTAATTTTATAGTTTTTTTGCAGCAACCATATTTTATAGTTTTTTTTGCCAGATTCGGACATTGTTGTTTTTGTACCGGTTTTTTTTTAGAGTCCGCATGGTTTTGAAGGTTGGTTGCCCTGAGTTTGGTTTATAACCTCGTGCGGCGATAAAAAAACCCCCGTTCGACATTTGGGAGCGGCCCGGGCCCCCGTTCTTTTTTCTTGCTGGCTGACGTTTCATTGACGTTTGTGTGTTCTAACCTCACAACTTCACGTCTTGTTTTGTTTACCTCCGAGGTTAGAAAATTGTTGATTATTCGTCGGGTTTCGAATTTGTTTGTGTGAAATCCGTCGAAATTTACCTTCATTTTTTGCTATCGTTAAGCGCGAGATTAGTGCCGCGTTGTTTAGCGAACCGTACCGGTGTGTTGATAGCCAATTTGTCGCGAAAAAACCTACCTTTTTGTATCTGATAAAAGGCGCTTTATAATGTCTGATCCAAGAAGTTTAAAACAAAAACAAAAAAGTGTTTTTAATAAATTAAAAACAACTTATAATAGAGCCATCGAAGCCCAGGGCAATGCAGAGAAGGCAAAAAAGTTAAAACCCAGATGGGAAGATGTGCCTTCTCTGGTAAGTCAATTCGATGCATTGAATTTTGAAATTATAAGCTTGGATAGTAGTGATCAGATACAAGAAAGTCAGGAAACTTTAGTGCAGGAATTTGATGAAATGAAATACACAATTAGATCGATTTGTCATGAGCTCTATCCGGAGGATTACCAAGATGCCTCACAGACAATTTTAAACCATTCCCTGGTAAATGTGGACAGGGGTCTTGAAATTAAAAGAATAGAGTTACCCCATTTTGACGGTAATCTTAAAAAATGGCCCACCTTTTTTGATATGTTTAAGTCACTTGTTCATGATAAAGCTGACATGAGTGAAATAGTTAAATTTCAAGCCTTAAATACCGCTCTGGTGGGAGAGGCCGCATCTGTAATTAGGAACATTCCCTCTAACCTCAGATAATTATCGACTAGCCTTCGATGCAATGATTAGACGCCTTAATAATAAAAGACTTTTGGTAACAAATTATTGGACATCTATTTGTCAAGTCCCTTCTGCAAAATCGAGCAACCCTCATGATTTAAGGTTATTGTTGTCCCCTTTCCGGGAAAATTTGGAAGCATTGTCAAACTATGATGATGTAGACCTTTTAGATTTTGCTAAAATGCTTCTTCTTTTGCAAAAGGTTGATACCCCATTGAAAACTCAGTTTGAGATTGAGTATAGTGATAAGGAAATCCCGTCCTATAAAGATTTGTTTAAATTCTTAGAGAAAAATTGTCGGGCTTTGGAAAATAGTTCTCTTTTGAATAAGCCGAAGGAGGTCTCACCTCCTCTACCCCCTAGGAAGGGTGGCAAATCACCCTATCCTGTGTTATTGACTGGAACAGGCCAGTTTGGTAATAAAGGTTGTGTTTATTGCCAGCAACACCCCTACCATCCTACCCTGTGAAGTGTACCAGATTTCTGGAATTAGAAGTAGGTCAACGCCATCAATTTGTTAAGCGTGAACGATTGTGTTTTAACTGCTTTGGCAAACATGGTGTATCTCAATGTCCTACAAATGCCACGTGTCGTCAGTGCCAGGGTCTTCACCATTCCCTGTTGCACTTTGTGAAAAGCTCTCCGAGCCCCCAAGTTGATCGTCCAGGGGAGACCCCCCGTATACTTAATAGTGAAGGTGCCCAACAGGCATTGTGTACCGCTACACCCAGTAGCAACCATTTTGAACCTCGTAAGAGGAGACCTGTGCTTTTTGCAACTGCCGAAGTTTTAGTTGTAGATGCCAACAAGAAGTATGTGTCTTGTCGGGCAATTTTAGATTCCGCTAGTGAAGCGTCCTTTGTAACCGTCTCTTTGGCTGAGAGGTTAGGACTTAAAGTAGCTCCGAATAGAACTCCTATTGAAGGAATAAATGGCATGATTTCTAGTACATCAGATGGCAATGTAACATTGCAAATAGGCTCCTCCAAGTTTGTTTTCCTGTGATGCCATTCTTATTCCTAAAATTTGTGGAACCATACCTGTGACTGTTGTAGAATATAATTCTATTCAGTGGCCGTACCTAAAAAATTTAGATTTTGCTGATCCTAATTTTGGACAACCTAGTAGTGTAGACCTTTTAATTGGTGTTGATTTGTTTGGTCAGATGCTTGTGCCTGGCTTTAAAAAAGGAGAAAATGGAGGACCTTGTGCCATTAATTCAATATTTGGTTGGATACTCCTTGGTGGTATTGAGGGTCCTTGCAAAACTCAAAAACCCATTAGTTTGTTGACCTAAGTGTCTTCTCCTATAGAATCTCGATTGGATAGTACCTTACAAAGGTTTTGGGAACTAGAATCGACCCCTCAAAAAATCCCTCTTTCCTCTGATGAGGACTTGTGTGAAAAAATATTTGCTACCACTCATTCAAGAACTGAGTCCGGCAGATATGTTGTTCGCTTGCCTTTCAGAGAGCCTCGACAAGAACTTGGTAACTCTAAAGGTCAAGCATTGCGTAGATTCAATATGATGGAAAACCGATTGTTGAAAAATCCTGCTTTGTATAGTGCGTACAAAGACTTTGTTCAGGATTACCTAGACCAGGGGCATATGAAATTGGACAATTCTAGCCCCCCCACCACCCAGTTGTGAAGGCAGATGGTGACTTGTCAAAAATTCGAATTGTTTTTGATGCATCTGCCAAGACCTCAAATAGTCGTAGCTTAAATTCTATTTTATTGGTAGGACCTAAACTCCAAAGAGATATTGTGTCAATATTGCTTACTTTTCACCTTTATAGTGTTGTATATTCTAGTGACATACGTCAAATGTTCAGGCAGATTGATATGCATCAGGCTGATGTGTGTTATCAAAAGATATTGTGGCGGTTCGACCCAACCGAGGAGATTCAAGAGTACTCTCTTCAAACAGTAACTTATGGTGTGAATTCGAGCCCATACCTAGCTATTCGTACTCTTCACCAGCTCGTTAAAGATCATGGCAGTGGCTTTCCACTAACGAGCAAGGTGTTGATGCATACTACTTATGTGGACGATGCCATCGGATTAGCTAATTCTGTAGCTGAAGCTTTAGAAAGCCAGAAACAGCTAATTGCGTTGTTAAAATTGGGTTGTTTTGAACTTCGTAAGTGGACTAGCAACACTCCTGAGTTACGAGAATCGGTTCCAGCTAGTCATCAGCAACCAATTTCCTTTGATGATGAATCTGCTGGTTTAAAAATCCTTGGACTAAAGTGGTGTCCAAAATTGGATTCGTTTTGTTATGATGTGATGCCCATGGAAAGACCTTGTACCAAGAGAGACATTCTTTCTGAGATTGCAAGGATATATGATCCACTCGGGTTCCTAGCCCCAGTTGTTTTGGTTGCTAAATGTTTAATGCAACGTTTGTGGGTCCAGGGTCTTTCATGGGATGATACCCCCTCCAGTGATATTGTTGCACAGTGGCAACTCTATGTATCGCAACTACCATTATTATCTTCGATATCAATACCTCGTTATGTTGTGAAGCAAAATGCTGTCACCACTGAATTGCATGGCTTTTGTGACGCCTCAATGTGTGCATATGGTGGTGCAGTATATATTCGACAAATTGAGTTGGATGGAAATATTTCTATCTCGCTTTTGTGTGGGAAAAGTAGGGTGTGCCCTTTGAAAAGTATTTCTATTCCACGCTTAGAATTGTGTGCTGCTGTATTGTTGGCAGAGCTATTGGAGTTTGTTGGCAATCATCTTGATTGCATCCGGATTGATAAGATTTTTGCTTGGTCTGACTCCAGCGTTACCCTTGCTTGGATAAAATCGTGTCCTTCAAAACGAAAGGTTTTTGTAGCCAATCGTGTAACGACTATTCAAGAGAAAGTTCCCCCCAGCTGTTGGTACCATGTAAATGGTAAGGAGAACCCAGCTGATTGCTTATCCCGGAGCTTACTTCCTGGTCAATTGATAGACCATCCTCTTTGATGTGATGTGAAAATTGATGAGTTTGATGCTGATCTACCCCCTGAGGAAAATCGTTTTGTTTTTGTGACAGAAATACCCCTTGATGAAGTACAGCTGTTACTCACTAAGTACTCCTCTTTACGTAAAATCTTGGGCATTGTTGCCTTTTGTTTGAGACCTTTTCGAGTAAAAAAAGATCCTTCTTTATCTTTTCCTACTAAAGCCCTCAATGAGGCAGATCTTTATTATGCTACTTTAGTTGTTGTGCGAGTTGTACAACAAGAAGTTTTTTTTGAAGATTTGAAAAGGATACGTAAGGGTGAGAGTTGTGCTAAGCCTCTTCGAAAGTTAGCTCCGTTTCTTGATTCCCATGGTGTTCTCAGGGTGGGCGGTAGATTACGTCACACTGATTTAGCATATGAGGTGAAACACCCCATGTTGTTGCCTCGAAGTCATAGGCTTACCACTTTGATTATTGAAAAATTCTATAGTGAGCATGGACATCCAGGTCCTCGCTTATTGGAGTACCTCCTAAATCAACAGTTTTGGATTTTGTCGGTGAAAAGTGCCATTCACAGTGTTGTTTCCAAGTGTTTTTGTTGTGCCAGGGTAAATCCCAAACCATTGCACCCATTCATGGGTGA
Organism: Aspidapion aeneum; assembly: GCA_963576565.1. NCBI lineage: Eukaryota > Metazoa > Arthropoda > Insecta > Coleoptera > Brentidae > Aspidapion > Aspidapion aeneum. The sequence continues at coordinate 91,247,480 of OY755038.1, forward strand.
CCTTCCTAAATTTAGAGTGTCCCAGGTGAAGCCCTTTTCCCATGTTAGTGTAGATTTTATGGGTCCATTCTCCATCACGTTAACCAAGCGTCGTGGTGTAAAACGTCAAAAGGCTTATGGGTGTATTTTTGTTTGTTTCCCCACTGATGCATTTTTGGCTGCCCTCCGCCGATTTGTTGGTAAACGTGGCAGATGTGCTGCCCTCTACAGTGACCAGGGCACTAATTTTGTGTCCTATTGTCAGCAAGCTGCTGAGACTTTAGCGATTAAGTGGTGTTTTAATCCACCCGCCAGTCTGCATTTTGGTGGACTCCATGAGTCTGGGGTAAAGTCCACGAAAACTCATCTGAAGAGAATTGTGGGGGATCAAATCCTAACCTTTGAAGAGTTGATGAGTGTATTGGTTCAGATTGAGGCTATTTTAAATAGTCGACCATTGTGTAGTATGAGCCCTGATCCTCATGACTTTCAAAGTCTTACTCCTGGACATTTCCTCACTTTGGAACCCTTTACAGCCCCTCCCGATGAAGACCTAACCAATGTTAAGTTAAACCGTCTCCATCGCTGGCAGCTTGTTCAGCAGATCCAGCAGCATTTTTGGCGCCGCTGGCATATGGGGTATTTACAGTCGTTGCAACAACGCGAAAGATGGAATACCCTCGATAACCCTCCAAAAGTTGGAACATTAGTAGCGTTGAAAGACGAAAACCTACCCCCATTGAAGTGGTCACTCGGTAGAATTGAAAAAAATTACTCGAGTCCAGATAGAATCCTCCGTGTCGTGCAAGTAAAAACCGCGAAAGGATTACTTGACCGTAGTTTGGTGAAGGTATGTTCGTTACCCAGCCAGTAACCAACCTTCAAAGCCTTGTGTAGCGTGAATCATGCTTATTTGAATTAACTTAACCCTTAAATGCATATTGATGCTTTTGCAAAACTGACATGATGCCGTGTAGAACCTATGCCATTGTGAAAACCTCTCTAGCGGATACTGTATCCGTTCAGCAATATACCAGCATAAAAAAAGCTACAATCATTTTTTGATAGATGGCGCAATTAGTACCTTCGGCTACATATCGATTGTAAACACGTTTTTTTTATATATTTTTCGATGAAGATTTTGTAAAGAAAAAATGTGTACTTTGTGTTGAAAAATTCTGTTTAGGTGTCCAGCAGGTATGTTATTCACGATTATCATAAAAAAACTGAATAAGTTTAGGACTTTTGAAAAAAAAGATTATTTTGTTTTGTTGCCGATTGGCAACATCATGCATTGTGTTTATTATTTTTATCTACGTTTTGTAATATTTATACTTGGTACCTATGTACCCAAAAAAAAGTTATGGTTGGCAAAAATTTGGGTCACTTGAAGGAGGGGTGAAGGGTGCTTTCTCCTACTTCTAGAAAACCTTCTAAATTTCTAAAATCAGGGCTCGGGAAGTAATTTTGATGCACTTCATTGAAAAACTAATTTTAAAAATTGGCAAATTATATTTCCTACTCTCGTGAGTAAAAGTGCACTTTTACGCGCGCATTTGCGTAGCGTTTCCCGCACGCCGTGCGGTAAAGGTAACGTTTTAGCAGTTTACCACACGACGTTGTGCGGTGAAGGGGTCGCATTCCGTTCGGTTGAGGTAAAATAAAACTGTTAATTTTTCTATTTTTTATGAGAAATTGCTGCTCGTAAGAAAAAAATTGTACCTAACACGTGTGAAAAGCCTTTTACGCCCTTGACAACTTGCCCAAACTTCACTGCGTGGTTCGTGCAACTGTCATCGAGTGCGTGAAAGTATCACTTTCTGCAATTCTTATAAGTATAGGCGTGACATCATAAGAATTACTTTCTGTCTCCTTCACTCCTTTAAAATAAACATTATTTTTCTTTTTTTTCTCCTTCCAGAGCTTCATATTTTTATAATATCTTTATTTTCAGTATGAGCAAGAAAAAGTATCTCAGTGACGCCGATCTGGTCGAGTATTGGGAAAACTTTACTAGTCTTAGTGACGATGGATGGGAAGAAAGCGACACAGATAGCATTACAGATCCTTCTTTTCTACCAGAAGAAGAACAAATTGCCGACAACGAAAGCGATGTTCCACTGGAAGTAGAAGAAAATGACAACGCCCAATTCGATGATGAAGATGATCTTCCCCTTTCTGCCTTTCTGTCTCCGACCCGAGTAAGGGACCCATGACAAAAAATGTTGTATGGAAATCAAAGGGCTTAGAGCTAAATGAAGATCAATTACGATTTCTTGGGAATGTTGAATTGCCTGACGAACTTCTATCGTTAGAAAAGCCATATGAATTTTTCAATTATTTTTTTCCCAAAGAGCTGATCGCCTTGATTGTGCAAGAGACTAACATTTATGCTGTGCAAACTAAACCTGAGCGACCACCATGTTTTGCTGAAAGCGATATAAAACAATATCTTGGAATAATAATTTTTACTTCATTGGTTCATATGCCGAACCTTAGGTCATTTTGGAGTAGGGAACTAAGATTTGCACCCGTGGCAGATGTGATGCCGGTAAATATGTTCGAGAAGATAAGACGAATCATACATTTCGCCAACAACGATAATTTTATACCTCGCGACCAGCCAGGTCATGACAGACTTCAAAAAATCAGACCTCTGCTTGATTTTTTAACAAGAAATTTTGTTCAGTGCCATTAGAGCAGCATCTCAACATAGATGAACAGATGTGTTCAACGAAAGTCCAGCACTACATGAAGCAGTATATGCCTATGAAACCCCATAAATGGGGTTTCAAATTTTATGTTATGTCAGGAGTTTCAGGATTTGCCTATAAGTTTGAAATTTACACTGGGCCAAACAAAAATCACGTGCTAGACAATGAACCCAACCTTGGAGTTACCTCTAATCTAGTCTGACGGTTGGCCAGCATTATTCCTCGGCAGCAAAACTACGTCTTGTATCATGATAATTATTATACTTCCTTGCCCCTGATGGTCCATTTAGCAAAAGAGGGAATCTATTCCTTGGGCACTGTTCGAAGAAACAGAATACCCAATAACAAGATACCAACAGAAGCTACATTGAAAAAGGCCGACCGTGGTACAAGTAATGAATTTGTTGCTACAATTGATGGCGTCGATATTTCTTCCGTTATTTGGAAAGACAATAAATATGTTACTCTAGCGTCTTCATTTGCTGGAAGAAATCCGATTACAAAAGTAAAAAGGTTTGACCGAAAGGAGAAGAAAACTATAGAAGTGGATTGCCCCATGAGCGGGGTAGATCTGTTAGACAGTTTTATGGGGAGGTATAAAATACAACTAAAAAGTCGAAAATGGTACATGAGGATTTTTTACCATCTTCTAGATCTGGTGTTGGTAAATTCTTGGTTACTATACAAACGTACACTAAATAAAAAACAACCAGTAGTAAACTAAAAAATCAAGCAGAATTCCGTGCTGAAGTTGCCAATTACTTGTGTGAGGTAGGATCTGCAGCTAGGAAGCGTGGTCGCCCTAGTTCAAGTTTGCAAAATGACATAGACGAGAAGAGAAAAAGAGGTCCAATGAAGCATATGCCACCAACGGAAGTTCGTACAGACCAAATTGGTCATTGGCCAATCATACAAGCAGCAAAAATGCGATGCAAATATCCTAATTGTAAAGGGTTTACTCACACAAAATGTGAAAAATGTGGAGTGGACTTATGTTTTAACAAAAACAATATCTGTTTTATGAAATTTAGAGCTAAGTTTTTTGTACCAAATGCATACTGTTGCCAATTACTGTTGCCAATTGGCAACAATCATTTTTTTAAATAAAATTTGTTAAAAACTGCATTATTTTTTTAAATATATTTTTTCCTGTTTTGTTTGGACCTAATACACAACTTTTATTTTTCTTCGGTTAAAATTAAGAAAAAAAAAATAATTCATGCATTTAAGGGTTAAGTATGACGTCCATAGTTATTTCGATAAAATTATTGTTGCAAAAATGCTAATCTATTGTTTAGACCCTTTGGGTAATTGAATAACCTTTTTTTTTTTTTTTTTTTTTTGATTTTTTAGTTTTGGGTTTTTATATAAAAATTGGGAATTTTTATGGTGGGCGGAATGTTTAATGCTGCCAGTTATTTTTCTTTATTTTTTTATTTTGAATTTTTTGGAAAACCTAACCTTAAAGTTTGTTTTGATATTTTTGGGCTTTCTGCAAAAACCTTCAAAAAAGAAAGTTCTGTTTCGTCTTTGTTGAAAGTTATTTTCTTTTTGATCACCTGATCATTTTGGTAAAATCATGCGCGTTTTTTGCTCACGCTGGGAGTTTGAAGCGCCACCCTGTGTGTGACAGGGGAATGAAGAAGAAATCACTTCCGACAAAAAACTGAAAGAAGTCACACGTGTTTTTGGGTTGAAGACCAAAATTCCAGCCGCAAGAAAGGGCCGCGGCCGCCAGTGAAACTTTGGGACTGCTACAGAATTACAGAAGGTAAGCTTCTAGCGTGTTGCCGATTTTTTCCTTTGTTTTTTAGTTTAATAGACTCTGTTTTCCCAGGCGGGGCGAATTTAACTTTGGGGTTATTTTTTTTTGGGATATCTCTAGTTTTTCTCCCCTTCAGGCCTCAGAAGTATACCTTTTGTTTGATATCACACACGCCATATTTTCACTTAAACTCTAATTTTTGAAATATACCCCCACCCTTTTTTTAAAATAAATTAAAATGTATTTTGTTTAACTCCAGACTCAATTACCTTTCGTTTGATATCACACACGCCATATTTTCACATAAACTCTAATTTTTGAAATCTATCCCCACCATTTTATTTGGTTTGTGTTAGGTGGATTTTGTTCATTTTTAAATGGGACCATCTCGACCCAAGACCCAGCCTAGGTACCAAATTTCATTGAAATCGGCCAAGCAGTTTTTGAGTTATCCGCGTTGGTCGTTACAGACAGACATACAGACAGACAGACAGACAGACAGACAGACATACAGACAGACAGACGGCGCAACAAAAAAGTTTCAAAATCATCTGAAACGCAAAGATATATAAAAATTTTTGAAATCGGAGCAACTTTTTTTTTCTCGAAAAAATTAGGATCACCATAGCTCACACTACTATAGTATAGTATATGTGTGAGCTAAAAAATGACTTCTGATTATGCAGTTTGATCAAAATAAGATTTTGGGCCCTTATAGCCCCTAGGGGCTGGGCGCCAATTATAAAGTATTTAAAATTAAGAAGTGGTCGACCGCACTCTTTTGGTACAATCTAGATGACCTAGGGCAGATTATAAGTCAAAAAAATTTTTCATCATAAACGACAAAAAAATAACCTCTAATTAGAGGCCTTACAAACAGCGTTGAATTTTTTTTATTTAGCAGACCTGTTAGTAGTTGTCTTAGGGCCTGTCCTAACGTAACGCATGAGGGGGGAAGGGGGTCAGACGTCGCGTTATGCAGCGTTACAGAGGGGTGGGGGGGTGTTTACGTAACATCCTTTACCAACAATCAAAATTAATATTTTTGGTAAAAAGTATTTTTTTAATATATAAACTTACATGCTCTCTAACAAAACAGCGCATTTCAAAATAAAATAGTTTCAAAAATATTTTTAAAACGTCTACTTCCGACCTAGGGGACATTTTAAAGACGTACGTAAAGGAACCTCAATGTCAAAAAGTCCCTAGAACGTCTTTTTTTTAAGACGTTTTAAGAACGTTTTTCGGACGTTTGCCAAAATGTTTCGAAGACTTCTAGAAAATGTACTAGGCACGTTTAAAAAATGTACCTGGGAAATTTTAAAAACTTTCAGGGGACGGTGTAATATCGTTCCAGGGACATATTAAAAACGTTCCGATGACGTTTTAAAAAAGTTGCGGGGGCGTTTTCAAAACGTCAATTTTGTACCTAGCGGACGTTTTAAAAACGTACGTTCAGGGACTTCAATATCCGAAAAAGGTCCGTGGTGCGTTTTTGAGGGTCTATATTAAGATTGTAAAATATCCCTACAGAATGTTTTAAAACGTTTTAAGAATGTTTTCGGAAGTTTGTCAAATTTGATTTTTTATGGAAACAAAAATGTCGGACTTTCATTGTCTTTATTTATTTTAAACACGACGTTTCCGTGAGTAAGTATCTCTAACCGTTTTCACGTGTAATACTGGAAAACGGTTAGAGATACTTACTAACGGAAACATCGTGTTTAAAATAAATTAAGACAATGGAAGTCCGAAATTTTATTTCTACTCAATCATTGACTACGAGCAATGATTACACAACCTCTATAGATATGCAACCCAATAAACTTAATAACAGCAGCGGACAGATGGCTCTGATGATGGCAGAGTCATCTCCCCGCTGCTGTTATTAAGTTTGTTGGATTGGATAATATCTATGGGTTGTGTAATCATTGCCACGTTTCAAACAAAGAGTTGATTTTTTATACCTTTATACCTTGTACCTGCAAAATTTGTGGACGTTCAATAAACGTACCGAGCACCTTTTTAAAAATGTTCCGGAGACGTTTTAAAAACGTTCAGATGTCATGTTTAAAAACATTTGAGAAACCCTCACAAAGTCTAGGCCTGGCCCTCTGGTGTGGGCCCTAAGGTATTAGGCCCTATCATATTGGACCTCTTAAAACTTTACTCCACTCCAGTCGTAGGAAAGTTTGACATTTACTTTTTTCTGATCAGCCTGTAGACAATGACGATGCTAGGGAGGCAAATGTGAGGGACCTTAAAAGTACGTTTTAGAAACGTACTGATTGGCGCTTTATCAAACGTCTTTTGTAGGACGTTTTAAAAACATACTTTTTAGGTACGAAAAATTTACGGTCAAAAAAATAATAGCGCGCAGGTCATTTGCGCTAATCGGGTCAGGTTAGAATACTAACCTAACCGGGTCAACTAAGAATACTAACCTAAACGTCCTTTTTAGGACGTTACAAAATCTTAGTTTTTAAGTATGCAATATTGAGGGCTTTTGTAGATACGGGTAAATTGAGGGCCGAAAGGTATTAAAAAAGTACATTTTGAAAACGTTTTGATTTAAATGTTTTTAAAACGTTTTTTTGGTAAGTTTTGAAAATGGACCAAATTAGACGTTTCTAAAACGTTCCATTTTGAACGTTTGAACCTAAAAAGACCTAAAACGTACGCCCCTGGAATGTCAGATGTTACTAGGCATAGCGCGTATCAAAACAGCATTTTTTCAAATAGCATTTATCAAAATACCGCGTGTTTTAAATAGCGTCTATCAGATAATTGCATGTTCAATCCATCATAATATCCTGTGACCAAGGGAGGCTAGGCTTAAGGCCACCGGGAGGTTTAAGGACTGATAATTTCTAAGTTGGGGCCGGTATACTAAAAAGTATGGGACAATTCGCCGCAGCCGATACGTCGCGGGCCGATTCGCCGCGGGGACAATTCAGCGCCGGCCGATTGGCCGCGAGAATTTTTGTTTAATTTTTATTTTAATTTAACTTTTTTTTCTCCAAAATCATAGCTTTCCTCTCCTCTTGTTGGGAGATCAAAATCTGTGTTAAACCTAAAAGTGGTCAAATCCTAACCAGTGTGTGGACAACCATTTTGTAAAAAAAGGTCCTCACAAACATTTACAAAAAAAAAAATGTTTTTTCAAAAAACTAATTTATAAAACAAACAAAAAAAAAATTTTTACAAAAAATTATTTTTAAAAATATTATTTTTTTAAAAAGTAGCTTTTTAAAATTTTTTAAAATTTATTTTAAAAAAATATGTTTGTACACGAAATAAACAAAATTGCAATTTTAAACCTCGACGGCGGCGTATTATCCCCGCGGCGAATTTTTCCATTCCCATATCAAAATAGGGATATTTTGTTACGCGGTATTTCGTTACAGAGATATTTCTACATTGTGACTCTTAGTGAGCTTATTAGAAAGCTAAAGCATTAGCCAAGAAGAGCGATCTTCTTAAACCTTAGACTACACAACCCGATTAAAAAAAATTGATAGAACGCCTTTTCACCCTCTGCCTATTTACATAGTCTACCTAGAAGACATTTTTTGAATAAAGATAAAAAAAATATTATATGTCTTTGAAAAATAAAAATATATAAAGTAGGGGGGGGGGGTGATAGCAAACGTTACGTAATTTTCTAGGGGGGTCAGTGGTTGCATTACAGGTGCGTTACAGGGGTTGGAAGGTGTCAAAATTTTGGAATTTTTGCGTTACGTAATTTAAGGACAGGCCCTTTATTTATTTAGTGAGACCTAAATGTACAAGTGTAATAGTCAAGAAGATATAAGGGATAATCTAAAAACATATTTTGCCCCCATACGCCCCCTAGGGGCAATATATTTAATTTTTTAATTAACTTTCATTACTCTAGCTTAAACCGTTCAGAATAACTAAATATTTCGATATTCTACCTTTTTAGCATTTTTGTGTTAACAGGTCAGGCAGTATTAGTTCCCATCAATTAGTAATTGGCTGACAGGTGTTATAAAATATTTATCAAAAAGCAGAAGAAAGACGCTATGGGCTAATACCATAGATTCAACAATTATTTAGTACCATGTACAATTTTCGAGTCCCTGGGGAGTAGCACAGGGATTTCAAGGTTGCAAACTTGGGTGTGAACTACCCTTAAGAATACTAGCAACATATCAAAAAATAGTAGATACCAAAATAAAACTTTTAAAAAAATCATAATTTATCTCCATAACAGCAGTTCAAAAACTTTTAAAAAGTATAAGGACAAATTTTTCTCTATCCTGATATTCACCGAAAACTCCTTCAGGGCTACAAATGGTTAACTGGTTTTACAGTAATCCAGGGGCAAATATAAGAATTTAAAAAAGTTTAGTTTACAAATAAAACAAATAAAAGAACAATGAAAGGTGTGTCAAAACTGAATATAGTTTGAGATTTCCCCTCCCCCATCGTAATCCTTACCAGAGTAACAATTGATATATTTAAAAAACACCAAAATAACAGCCCAATTCGGAGTAATTACACTTAGTTTTCGGTATGATACAAATTTGGACCGACAGGGCTTCAGGACAGCCCCGCGAAAGACGGGGCACTTCTCTTTTTTCCATGAAGCTGAAAACCAGTAGGGTTCTTAAGGAAACCTAGGCGTACATTGTTTCTTTAAAGTCGAAAATTTCTCGATTTTTTCCAAAGTCGAAATTTCGTATTTCTAGAAGACGTAGAAAAAAACGGACCTCCACTTGCGAGACTGGATTTTCAAGAGAAGCTTAAAGGTAAAAACCGCATCTTGGTATTGCAAGCCGGCAGCTACAGGGGGTTTTTGTAAAGTCTGCATTTTGGGAGGACACTATAACTTTTTTAAAAATTAAAATTTTATTTTGCTGCAAATTGGTAAAAGAAATTTCACCTGTCACTTTTGGTTATTCAGATATTAGACAAAATTGGCATTTTTCACATGGAATGACCCTTTTTTATTCAATTTTTTTAATCAGTGTAAAATTTCCTTTAAGATGACTTGGCACAATTTAATTTTTACCTTCCTAGCCCGCGCAGCAATGGCTAGAAAAGGTATTATTTTTGATAATTTTTTTCCGAAAATGTGTTATTTGGGTGTATTTTAAACTATCTTAGCAATATCGTCGTGATGTCTGTCTGTGTGTGTGTTTGTATGTCTGTCCGAACCGAACCGATTTTCATAAAATTTTCAGGTAAAATAGTGTTCGATACTGTTACGAGCTGATTAGATTTTGGTCAAAATTTATGACAGTTTTTAGACAATTATTAAAAATTTTTAAAAATGCTAATTTTTTAAGAGAGCATCGCATCAATATGCAGTTTTCGGAATATATTAGCCCACATTTTTCTTATTAATTTGTGTTACAACCAAAAAACTTCGTAGCAGCTTTCGTTTCTGAGATATTTACAAAAATCTGTTTTCAAGGGTGATATATCTTATATTATTATTATATAGTTCACTTGAAGTTTGCATTTATTTTAATAACCTCTATTTTTAATTATTTTTTTATTAGATCATTCAAACAAAGTAAAAAAAAAATGATTAAAAAATACATATAATATAAAAAAATAAAATGGTCATTCTATAAGGAAATAACAATTTTATGTAATATTGTCACGAGGGTTCGCCCAGCCTAAAGATATAAACCATAAAGGCATAATGGCTTAAACGCCTGATGACTTATTGGGACAACCTATAGATCAATTGACGTCAATAGAAATAAATGTAATTCAGCAATAAAAGTTGAAAACTAGAATCGAAGTAGGTTAACGGGCGCTTTTTTGGATATAGACTCGCGAGAGTAAAACAACCCGAGGCACGGTGAGTTGGATTTTTTCCTAGAACACACGTTAATCGGTTTTTGCGAGTGAACGACATAGCGCGGGAGCGAATACGTTTATGGCATCTGCAAATTGGTTCCAGCATGACAGCTAATCAAAGAAATGCTCAAAAGTAGCTAAAATAATGTACAATTAGTGCACAACAAACCATCTTACTTTAAACATAGAGCTCTGATGACCTTCAGAATGACTGGAACTGACTTCTTCTCTTTATATGTTCCATTAAATGGCAACTGATATGGTACGGCCATGTACAACGGATGAGCGACGAAAGATTACCAAAGCAGGTCCTAGAAGGGCAACTAATAGGGCGCAGAAAAAGAGGGCGTCCTAAACTGGAATGGCAACAGTCAATCCAAAGATCAATAAGTCAAAAAAACCTGACGGAAGATGACTGTCAGGATCGAAGGAGGTGGAGAATAGGCGTCGGACAACGTAGAAAAACGTTCTAAACCGACATAGTAGTAGTATTAAATGGCAAAACCATACAAGTTTGCGACACCCAAAAGTTTCTCGGGGTCTGGCTGGACTCAAGACTTGTACCCACATTCAAAATCTAACATCTAAATTAAACAGTTTTTGTGCAATTATTAGGAGACTTAGAGACATAATGTCATTAAACAGTTTAAAAACATTTTATTTTGCATCAATAGTCAGTAATTACCTACAGCATTTTGTTTTGGGGTTCTGCCTCGGATGCAAAAAAAATCTTTATTGTTCAAAAGCACATCATTCGCTCAATGTTAAAGCTAAGTAGATCTACTTCATGTAGACAGTATTTTCAAGAGTTGAACCTACTCACAGTTCCCTCACTAAATTTTAGAGAATTGATCATCTTTGTCAAAAAAAAAACAGAGAAAACTTTCATACATATCAAGATCTTTACTCTGAAGAACTACAAATAATTACCAGAAATAGGCAAGAACTTATTCTACCAGTACATAGATCATCGTTTTTTGAAAAATCACCTCACTATACTGCAAAGGCTTTTAAAATATAAATTTGAGTTGAGTTGAGAACAACTCTGTCATGTAGCTCAAATAACCCGATAGAAGATTAAAACAACTTTTGCCTCCATACAGGTATTATTTTGATCTACATCCTTCTTTTTAAACCACGATCCATCGATCGAAATAACTCCGTTAAATCGATTCGATCGTGCGGAATAGGAACTAACGACGAATAAGACTTGGAGTTGTGAGGTAGTGACAGGTAATTAGTGACCTGCCTATACCTAAAACCAACCCCTTGGGCCCCCTTCGTCGTGACAATATATCAAAAACAAACAAAAAGTGACAGAGAAAATTCAATTCGACAGTTCAATTCTCTAATACAAAAACTATAAAAAAAACAATAATTTACACCAAAATTATATTTTCATAAATAAAAAAGTTATAGATACCCTGTCAAACTGCAGCAATTTCAGAAATCCCCTGTAGCTTAAAAACGGCTTGCAATATCAAGATGCGGTTTCTATATTTAGGTTTCTCTTGAAAATTGAGCCTTGGAAATCGAGGTCCGTTTGTTTTTCTCCCCCAGAAACACCTGAAACCCACAAAAACATAGAATTTGGGATACTCTGTACTTATTCAAAAATTAACTAAAAAACAACCCATCAGAAAATTTTGGCATTCTTTATTCCCTTTACTGGTAGAATGAATTAATCAAAAATCATTACATTAAATCGGAAAGATGGTCTGCCAAACCTTTTTTTTTTGTGGTTAATGATTTCAGATTTTTCAGGAGGAAAGTTCCAAACATCTAGAGAAAAGGTATTTGAAGAAATCGCCGCTATTGCTTGAGGTGAAATACACTTACATGTGCGACTAACTTCACATCCTTCCTGTCAGATTCTAGCTGAGTTTCTGACTGTCTAAGGACAGTTATCAAAGCTATCCTGTGTTTGATTTCCGCTTTCAAAGCGTTGATGTAGCTTTCCATGTGTTTAACATACACATCTATTTCTTTTTCTACATCATCAACATGGGCTCGATCTGAAAATAAATCATCAAATTACAAATTTTAGAAAAAGCACTAAATATGTAGCAGACTTGATCAGATGCCTATTCTGTCAAAACTTATAATTCAAATTCAGTACGTACTCTGACTCTGTTTAATTCTGACAAAATACAATACAATATAGTTAACAGAACATAATTTTTTTTATGGCAAGGAAATTTTTTTATGGCAAGGAATTTTTTTTGTTTGTGCAACTAATTTACAGATAATTATAGGCAAATTATGAGCATATTCTTTGTTTCAATTTCCTTTCGCTTGTTGCGCTAACTTTATATACATTATTTGGGGTGCTTTAATATAATATCTTGAAGACAGACATTCTTTTACGAAAATATATGAAGACTATAAAATTCAAAAGGCGAACATAATACTATTACTAAAATATATCTATCACATAAAGGATGACGAGGCATACTTATTACTTACCTTTTAAAGAAGTTGTTAAATTCTCATTAATTTGAATTTTGGGATTATGTTCTTTTAACATTTTCAATTTCGTGTCAGTGTCCTTTTCCAAATTTGCACAGGACTTAATTTTATTTATCACATAGCTTGCCTAAAAAATAGAAAATATGTCACTTTTGGATGTTGATATATTTTTGCAACTTTTAATTTAACGTATCATACAAAATTGACATCTATTATGTTTCTTTAAGGCAATTATTCCTACGATGCGAGAAACTCCTAGGCCAGTTAAATTTTTCACCTTTTTGAAGTCACATTAAATTAGGATTAAAGGGAACATCGTTTTATTGTAAATGAAATTGTAAATTTATAAATGTGGTGTTTATAATGACAACCCCTGTAACAATTTTAATGAAGTGAAGTCAAGTGAAGACTTTAAAGCAACATCTATGTGTAATGATTTCTGGCTTTTGAAACACGCACTATAGGTATTTATAATATAAACCAGATATGAAATTTCACTGTTATATTTTTAATAGTGTTGTTATTCTTTTCATCAAAAACGTCAACTTTTTTGTCATTGGAGCATGTGTTGTCAAACAAAATAACTGAAAATGGCAACTATGTTAATGACTCGAAAACTAATTATTTTTAAAATAAAAACCGAATCAAACTATTTAAGTGAAGAACTAACATTTACTCAAAAAATTCATCAGTACAATACACGATCTCCTGAAAGAAATTACTTTTATGGTAGCCTTTTGGAAAACAGAGTTGATACTATATATAGTAAGGGATTAATATTATTTAATAATGTCCCAGGGAACTAAAGACATAACATATAGTTTTAAGTTAAAATGTAAAAAAATATGTCTTGGAAAATGTTGCCTTGCAAGGTTAAAATTTAATATGGATAAGTTTAGTTAGTAGTTGGTAGCAAATTGTATTGTAAACAAGAGCTATTTATAGCTAATAAAGTGTTACATATAATTTACCTGAAACTCATGAGGATCATCTGTTTTGACACCTCCTGGTGAAACATTGATGAGTCCACATAAATCGGCTATAAAATCCTCTGAGTACACACCTCTCTGTTCCCATATTTTAAATATCCTAAGAATTTTATGTTTCACCCTGTCGTCCCTAAAAAAAATAAACAAATTTTCATGCAACTAAATCATTTAGTTGATAGGAAACTGTTACATACACTATCCTATTAGGTTTATGACAGTTTTGTAAAGTATGAGGCATTAAAATACGTTGTCTACCAGATCGTTTCCATTAAGCGGGACTAAAATGATAGGGTTCTTTCAAGGTATCTTGTGTAAATTTTTACAAAATAAAGTTTTGACAGATTCCTTTACTTGATACAGTGTGTACTTAACTTAACTTAACTTAACTTAATTTTTTTGTGGAATTTGGAAAAACTATCGGACACGTCAATTTTGTTGACACTTTCGTTCATCTTGTTGAAATTTTGGTAGCACGGACCCCCTCGAGGGGTAAACTTTACCCTTATACTTTGAATAGGGAAATATGAGATATTATCCTTTAAATTTACCACTATGATTAAACATGTCTATGTGTTGTGATAATTTTTGTAGTTAAGTATAGGGTAATTTAAATAGGGTGAGCTGTCCAATGAATGACCACATCCCAGTAAATTACCAGATATTTTTATATTACTGAGAGAATTTTCCAATTTTGTTCTGTGTTTGCGTGTGGGTGTTCCATTTTTGATGGTATTGAATGGGAAATTCAGTTATTATTAATAAAGATAAAGACCTGGTGATTTCACATTACTGTCTTCAAATGAGACGACTGAAGACAAAAAATATGTATTTTTTTCTAACGCTTGTAGTCTTAAAGCTACGACGAAAAATTTACATTCGGCATTCAAAAAAATCCGTCATATCTTTGTTATAACGGCAGCTACTTCAATTAAATTTTCAAAGATAAAACTCCTCCACAGAAAGTTACTTCTGTCAATAAAATGACGTTGTCAAATTAATCAATGGGCCCAGATTATAATATATATTATAATGGGCAGTGTAAAATTATTATGCTGTTTGATGCTGTTTGGCTAAACTGCAATAAAGCGAAGGTATTTCAGTATTTTTTTTAACAATGTCTGGTGAAAGTAAAATAATGTTCCAAAACTTGTGATCTTTATGCAATTTTTTTATGTGTCACAGCCTTTCGAAGATACAAGTATTTAAAGGTAACATTAGATATTTCCAGAGATCCAAGGGCATCCTTAGTGTAGGAAAAGGATTTTCCCTTGCATAAAATTCTTGCCATTTTGTAAGCTAAAACGAAAATCTAAGTAAAGGTGGGTATTCATTTGCAACAAAACACTCCGAATGAACTAAGTACTAATCTAATGAACAACCACTTCGACTTTATGCTTTATGTATTGCTTATATTTTAATGTTACTATTACAAGAGCAGCCTTCAGAGTGTAAAAAGTAATAACGTTCACAATATATGAATATGAAATACAGCTCCTCATCTCCGGTAGGTACGGGTAATCAGGTTTCGACAGCTGCTAATGAAGTAACTAATGATGCAAGCAAATATGCCGCGCATTTTGATTAATTGTATATTTTTACTTTACCCATGACCTTTGGGAAACGCACGTTGGATTCAGCGCGGCGCAACCAATAACTAACAAGTAACTGGAACGGCCACACCTTACGTATATGGGACACTGAGACAAAAATTTAAAGAGTTTTTTTTCAGTGAGAACATACAATGAATTATAAGCAGTGCAATCTTTCTCTCTCTAGTTCTAATCACCAGTGGTATTCTGTGAACTTAATACTTCAAGGAGAGAAAAAAAATATTAACAGGACCTGAAGCATTGACGATTGTAGAGCGGTGAAAAACAAACTTTTTTTTTATTTGTCAAACACACTATGTTTATTGTATTACAATCTAGTCAGTAAGACTAATTAGCAATTTTGTTTTAACTTAATTAACTAGAAAAGTCAGATTTAAACTTAGGGTTCACTCAACAGTTCTCCCCGCTTTGTTTAGCCTGTAACTCACAATTGTGTTGTGTTTATAGCATTATTTTGTTTTATGTAATTCACTTAGTTTACTAGCTCAAAAGGCTTCACTCTTTTTAGTCTTCGAACTAGCATAGTATTGTCTAGAAGCTAAATTGCTTCCACATTCACATGCCGATGGAGTCTATCTTCATGGCTTTTTGCGTACTTTTTTATAGTCTCTGCTACAGTTTCGATTTTTAGATCTCGATGAAGGTCACTATTTCGAACGTAACAAGGTGCATTCACAATGTTTCTTAATACTTTATTTTGAAATCTCTGTAAAACTAGAATGTTACTCTCGAGGGGTGAACAGCTAACCCAAAATGTGTACACCGATTGTGAAAATCCACAATCTTTGCTAAGATTGTGAGGGATTGTGAAGAACTGTGGTAAGATTGTGAGGGATTGTGAAGGACTGTGGGAAGATTGTGAAGGACTGTGGTAAGATTGTGAGGGATTGTAAAGGACTGTGGTAAGATTGTGAAGGACTGTGGTAAGATTGTGATAATTTGTGTAATGATTAAGAGATTCTGGTGAGATTGTGATTGATTGTGGCCGTTTGTGAATGATTGAGTAAGGACTATGTATATAGAAACACATTTTTGTTTACAGCTTTATTTACCTACATTGTTTAATTCCTGTAATACACAAAGGTAAGTATTTCAAACTAATATACCTACCTAAATGAACATTGCTACACTATATCTGTACACATATCTATTCTGGAGCCTATTCCTGTTATATGATGTACAGGGTGTCTCAAATTGGGCACTTTTAAGTGGGAATTGGTACTTCTAGGGGAGAACCAGTCCCCATTTGCTAGCCTCAAATGTAGATACGATTTTTGGTAAAAACTGGATTTTGATATATCAGCCCTTGTAGCCCCTTTTCACGCTTTTTAAAATGCCTGCATTTTAGATCGAGGCCGATAACTTTTTTAATTTTTCAATATTCCTTTTTAGTAGATAGTTTAAGTTATGCTACATATTTTTACATAAGCATGAGATTGACAGGTACGCAAGTGCACTTTGTCAAGGTCATATTAACAAAAAATGACAATGGTTTCCACCTCCAGCACAAAGAATTCTTCGCAAATATATTCCCACTGCAGTTAAAATAGCACAAAAATAGAAGTATTACAATAAAAACAGAAGTGCCATAGTTCGGTTCTCTGCTACCGGGAGGTAAATTATGATTACATATAAACATTAATAGTAGTAGTAGTGGAGAGACCATTTTTGTCCTAGCGACTAGGCACACGGCGCGCCCTTTTCGCAAACCCCGATTTGTCTGTACACCATATACCAAACTGATGCATGTGACCCTTAGAATGTAAGTTTTCTTTCTCTAAGAGGACATAATTTTGCCTAACATCACTTTGTGGAGGCCAGGGATCTTTATAGTGTGTAGCAAGTGGACCCACACTTTTACACCACTTCCGAAAGGTCCTGCTACATGACTTGCATCTATCTAACATCGCTATCATCCCAGCAGAATTTGGTTATAGACTTATTTCCTTTTCAACACAACAGTCGTGGTCGTCGTGAGTTAAATTTAGGGGATTTTTGCTGGCGCCGTCCTAGTTCCAACTGTAACAGGCTCCTGGGTTATTAATCCCGGCTCTCCGATTGTTGGCGCCTGGACTACACCTGCAATTCTCAATTTACAAGGTCAACTTATGTTTTTTTGTGCATGTGCATCACACAACATTTCAATGTCGACTGTTGAAGTTGTACACTGAAAAGGAAGTGGGCGACAGGGCGACAAGACATTTTTTTTTGCGTCGTTCGACACGCGAAACTGGTATCTTCTGCATGTGAAGCCGACGACAAGACCACTAAACTACCCTGCCGCTATGTATAAACAGTAACTTAAACTCAAATTTTAAACAAAATTTAGAGGACGCTAACATGCAGTTAAAGCTACGATTCCGTCCGCGGTCGCTTTACGAATAAGTTGCGCGTCCATCACTGGTTTGAAAGAGATCCGTATTACTGGTATCTATTTTTAACACGTGGTAGACGCGGCGTGGAGGAAATCCTAGCTTTAACATAAAAATATGTAGTTACACTGTCTAGTGTAAATAGCGTTTTTCTAGGTTTTTTAAAGCTGAATGCAACTATCAAACTAAATTTGATATGTGACATTTACTTTCCAAGATATAACACAAAGTTATATTTTTTCTTATGGAATAACCATTTTTTAGCTCACACTACTACTATACTATAGTAGTGTGAGCTATGCTGATCCTAATTTTTTCGAGAAAAAAAAGTTGCTCCAATTTCAAAAATTTTTATATATCTTTGCGTTTCAGATGATTTTGAAACTTTTTTGGTGCGCCGTCTGTCTGTCTGTATGTATGTCTGTCTGTCTGTCTGTAACCCGATTTTATTGAAATTTGGTACCTAGGTTGTGTCTTGGGTCGGAACAAAATCCACCTAACACAAGCCAAATGAAAGGGTGGGGGTAGATTTAAAAAATTAGAGTTTATGTGAAAATCGGTGTGTGTGTGATATTGTCATAAAACAGTTTAAAATTTAATTAAACCACTATAAAAACGTAGCAATAATCAATATTGCTGAGTATGCACAAATTTCATCTATAAAAGCCGATGCTGGAAAATAGACCGGCATCACTCTTACAAGTGATCAACCCAGTACACCACTGAAATATGTGGTCCCTACTAACCCAGGACACCACTGAAATATGTGGTCCCTACTAAACATAACCAAGTAAAACCCCACTATGGTGGTTAGGCTTTATGGCCCCTAAGGCCGACTCTCTACGGCCCCTAGGTCAACTCTCTCCAACCAGCATCCCCCCTTATTACATTATTTAATTTGGCATTCTATTCTTGTTAACCTATTTTATGTATATACAATACACGTATAAATGTGGATTCTTTATACTTAATTTTCAAACTCCCCTACATCCCTCATTCACAAGGGCACTAAATAACAAACCTTGTGACATATATGGTAGAGATACCACTTGTCACAAATATAGTTGTGACATATATGGTGGAGGCGCCGTGAGGCATATTTAATTGTGACAAATATGGTGGAGGCGCCGTTTTCTTTCTTTCCCTAATATCTCCATATATTATGGGAACCTCTCTCAGCCAAGCATAATTTAATTTTTTACCTATTTCTAAGGCCATTGTGCATTCGCATCCAACACGATCAAAAAGTACTATTCGTGCTTAGCAGCAAAAATCTCTTCCTTGCCAGAAAGGCAATATCCCGCTTCAAAATCAAAAAAACCTATCAGGAGCATATAAGCAGCAGAAGGTTTATATAATAATTAATTTTTTCCTTTTATTATTAATTCGCAGTTAATTAATCAAACAAACAAGATGACCCAAAACCACTGCATACCATCCACGAGGCATAGCAATTCAAGTAACGTCAATCCAGGCAACGATCGCTCGTTGCGACGCACCAGCACCGTCGTCCTAGGTACACTTGGGACTAATTAAATGGCCGCTGCCGTTTTCAGTAGAGCTAAGATGAGAACCCGAATTTAATAGAATTTTGATATTACCCAACCCAGCAATATTCGACTGCAACCAAACGAAATACAGTGAATAGCCCTGAGTTAATGCTTAAATTAAATTAAATAAGGGCCTACGTGCAAATTTTAAGAAAACGAGTTTATTTAAAAAATCTAATGGTATATTTAAAGAAATATTAATAAAATAAATAATAACGCCCTTAGAAGAACTCTAGCGCAATTCTATCAAATTCTAATCAAAAAGTTATTAATTCTAGACATTTACATTTTTGGAATAAATTGCATATTAATTTTAAAAGTAATTTTTTGCAGATAGGCCATATTAAATTAATTTGCAATACCTACAGAATTTTCAATTGGGTAAAGAAATATTTCGTATTTTATAAATAATATGTAATATAATACAGGGTGTAGCAGAATGAAGGTGCGTTTTTAAAATATGAATAACTTAGCTAATTACAAGTATTTAAGTTGAGATGTTAAGATTTAACAGTTAAAAAGTGAATTTGCGTTTTGAGGGTAATGTCAGGTAGATGACGTCCGTTTTCTACAATGTTGGAGTCGTTCCTTAAAGTTCCGCATCACACAAATCAATTTCAATTGCCCATGGGCGTAGTTAGGGTGGCTTGGGTGGAGTTTAAGCCTTCCCGTCCAAAGCTTATTAAAATTAGCCCCCCCCTGAAATTATTCGAACATTACCATAGACACACAAACACAATTCAGAAGAGAAAGTATGACTATAGCCTCCCAGATGAGAACACCTAACTACGCCCATGCCAATGCCCTAACTCGTGCTCTGGGTAGTTATTCTGGGTCTTAAATGACCATCCACATCACACGCTTTGACCAATAGCAAACTCTGAGCGGTCGCTTTTTATGCGAATTGAATTGTCTCGACCAATAGTCTATTTTTCAACAGCTGCTCTAATCCTGGATTAATTTCGCAGTCAAGTCAATTAATGTTATTTAAAACACAACTGTTTATTTATTAATAAAGTTATTTGGTGTTATTAAGAAGTACGGGCTTTTTTAGAAATTAAATCTTTTTTTATCTATAAAATACGCTTAAGATTTTAGTTTTTTTAGAAAATAGAATGCTTAACCAAACTGTAGTTTAAGCATGTTTTCAGCTGTTATAAGCAAGAATCTTCAATTCAATTCTGCCATAAATATTTTATTAATTGTTAGTCCTAAAAATGTCGGGGGGATTGATCCCCCCTAGGTAAGGCACTGCGGTGGACTGAGTCAAAGTCAAGATCTACAAGTTCAGCTAGTTTGCAAATATTTTTTGTATGTGTATTTTTCCATAAACCTAATTCTTCTCATTTCAGGACAAATAAAAATAATAATTAATAAAGGCTGCAAAGTGACTTATTCGTGATTAAATTTTCACTAACTCTGCTGCTGTTTTCAAACCGCCCACCCTCGTTTCAGACATAAAACTTATACAGTGAAACCTCCTATAGGCGGACACTCACGGTTTCGTGAATTTTGTCCGCTTATTGAAGATGTCCGCTTATGAGAGAGAATTGCGAAATTTTTATATATATTTTTTAACAATGTAACGTGTCATTTTTACGTTTAAGGCAACGTTACATATTTGTTTATTTAGGTAAAAAATCAAGGCTCTTCGACTCGTCTTTCTGTACACAAATTAAGGGTATTTTATAGAGCTGGGTTTGGAGGTTATATAGTGTCCAAAAAGTTACCTTATAAAGGAGACATTCCATCGAATTACTGTGGACACTACGCACATCGCATTATCTGTACATCGTAATTGGTATTTAAGATCACAGGTTTCGGGGAAAAATCACATTAAAACTTTTGATTCTTTTGTTTATCTGTAAAATTTTGTAATTTTCTTTGACGTTCACGGAGATAAACAGCTGTTCTGCTGGGGCATGGCGGCGTTGCCGCATCACAAATGGTTTCAGTAATAGGAAGGAAACATTTAGATGAACATTTCATTCGCTTATGTTTATTTTCGAGGATATTGGGAAAATAATTTCTCTTCCGAACCTCATATCCTCCACGGATTAGCTAGTTTTGATAGCACGAAAACATAGTTAGGTCCACGGTTTGACCAGGAACAACCGAGGCTCCGCCCCCTTTGATATCTTTATTAATTTGATGAGGAGAAGATAAAATAAATACGAGTTATGCATTTTTGTAAATGGGAGATAAACGAGGGATAAAAACCAAGACTAAAAGAATAAACGAAATCGTGTGAGTTAACATCTGAACACTCTTGTGCCGAGTTTAAGCAGTAGTTCAGTGTGTATTTTTAGGTTCAAGTTCAGAAACAACTTTATTAATGTAGAAATGTTTTACAAAAATGGCGTCAAACCATATGAATCTTAGAGAAAACATATATAAAGAGCAAAGGAAACTGTTGACTAAAACTGTAACTAAAATACAACTAAATTCTACACTTAGTATAGCTTTACTCATATGGGAATTGGTTGAGTGTTTGAATATTCCTGGGTTTGCTGCATGCTCTGATCTCCAGTAATTGATTTTACAGTTGATGGTTTCAATGCTGACCTTCTTATATTCCTGCTGGTTATTTTCCTCCTACTTGCTATGTTGGCGGGGGTCCGGTAGGCAAATGTTCGGTCTATGTATGGAGGGTGTCTCGACGTCCTTGTTATAAAAAATTCAACCGTGGAAATAGATCCGACAACACCTCAATGCGCGTTTTACGTATTTTCAATATCCCCTTGGTCGATGCTGCCCCCTATATACCGGTACGAAAGTATTAATGTATTTCCTCATTGGTTAGTTTGAAAACCGCGGGTTTTTTCCTCCAGTTTCGCAAACCGGAGTTAGTGATTTTTCGGTGAGAGCGTTTTTTTTATAAATAGGTTTGCATCCTTATTTATATTTAACGGGGAAAATTTGGTTGGTACTGTGTGTACTGTCCCCACCAGATCTACGAACGGTTTCCGGCGGCTTCATTTTTTTTGTGTTCTCGACGGAGTGCCTTGTCTCTTTCCTAAAGAATTTTGGCTGGGCTGGTGGCCGTCTATTGGTGTCGCCATTGTTTTTGTGGTTATTGGCACTTAATGGCACTGCAGTAGATGCAGATTATACCAAAGACGGTATAATTGTGAGCCGTCGTTGTTTAGGCGAATCTTAAGTGACGCTCACACCCTTTGAGAGGGATTAAAAGGCGGCCTACGCCATTTCTACGGGAAATAAGAGCGGTAAGTTCGATTTTTTTTATTATTTTTTTTTAATTCTTCAAGACAATATTTGCCTCCCAAATTGTAGTTGTTTTTCGTGTGAAATGTACTTTTTCGACAAAAGACGTGGGGAATTTTTGGAGTTTTTTTATTTTTTTTAAAACCACGTTTTGGATAAAAACTATATATTGTTTTTCTCCTTTGTCTACAGCCCTGTCCATTCCAGCGACGGGACAGTTGTGCTGGACGCTGGTGTGAAGCCGGGTGTAGCACTGTAACCCTGGGAAAGGTACGTTAGGATTATTTTAGTTCATCTGTTTATGTGCGTGCAAGGGCTGAAAAATAACGGAATTTCCTTCGATAGGTCGCCGGTATTGGCTTCACAAGCACATTTAAAAATAATTGTCGGTATTGACGATTGAAAATGGAAAGTTACGATACATATGGAATTTTATATGAAAAGGCACCTACCTCGGACTCTCTTGCAGCTCCAGTCGACGTTTAAACGTCCAGTTTTTTCACCTCAAATTCACTTTTTTCGGGAACGTGATTTTGCTAGTGTCTTGTTGTGACGGTGGTTCTTTGCGCACACATCGCGGCGCTGCTTCTCTTCCACGTGTCCGGTGCCGTGAAACCCCATATGCATATTTTAGAGCGCGAAAATTTTAACTATTTTAAACGCGCAGAAAAGGAAAAGAAAATGAAAATTAGGAAATTTCTTGCTTGCACCAACATTTTCCGGCCGCCAAAACACGTGTGTTTTTACTTAGTTAAGAAAAGGAAAGGAAAAAAAATAATAATAGTCGCCTATTAGCAATTAAACGATACAATTTAACATTAACCCAAATATGCATTAAATAATGCATGTAAATTAAAATTAAAAGAAAAGAAAAAATACTTAGAAAAAATTAAGAAAGAAAAGAAAATTTTGCCTTATGCGTCGGGCATAGGCAAAGGACATAGTTTCACTACTGGTCGACGATATGTTCCTGTAGCTGTTTTAACGGTCACAACACGAATATGACCGTCTGAGCCAGGGTGTACGTCGACAATTCGCCCAACAGCCCATTGCAATGGCGGTTTTTGTTCATTCTTTACCACGACTAAAGTATTTAGTTTAATATTGTTAGAAGCCTCTGTCCATTTAGAACGCTGTTGCAAGGTGTTTAGGTACTCCAAGTTCCAGCGTTTCCAAAAATCGGACTGGAGCCTTTGCACCAGCTGCCAGCGGGACAGGATGTTCAACTTGGAATCAGAAAAATCGGGTTCTGGTACGGAATTCAACGGTTCCAGGGTAAGAAAATGACCAGGGGTCAGTGGAAGAAAGTCATTCGGATCCATACTTTGGGCATATAGAGGCCGGCTGTTTAGTATGGATTCGACCTGACACAAAAAAGTAAAAAACTCTTCATAGGTTAACCGTTGCTCACCTATTACACGTTTTAAATTTGCCTTGGTGGATTTAACTGCTGCCTCAGCTAGTCCGTTTAGGTGCGGACTACCAGGACTTGAAAAATGCCAGGTAATTTTTAGACTGTGACATGCTTCCTGGGAGTACTGTTTGAGTAAACGATCAGCTCCCAAGAACGCGCTACCACAATCTGAGTAAATGTCAGAGATTCTTCCTCTTCTTGCCACAAATCTCTTAAAAGCCGCAAGAAAGGTAGGGGTGGAAATATCGGAGGTAAGTTCTAGGTGAACTGCCTTTGTTGCGGAGCAGACTAAGACAAGAATATAACCTTTGGATACCTTTGCACCTCGGTACTTTCCCATTGTAATTGGAAAGGGACCACAATAATCTATGGCAACATGTGAAAATGCCTTTACTTGAGAGATGCGTTGAGCAGGCAAGTTGCCCATGATTTGTACGGAAGGTTTAGGATTTAATCGATAGCATAAAATGCAATGAGAAGTTATACTCTCGAATGCATAGCGAGGGGAAAGGATCCAAAATTGCTGTCTCAAGAGGTAATGCAACGTTTTTTGACCGGGATGACAGTACCTTTTGTGAGTGTACTCAATGAAAGTTGAGTAAGACGGTGAGAACGTGGTAAAAGTAAAGGGTGTTTTGCTGAATAAGAGAGTTCGGAAGAATGTGGTAATCGACCCCCACTCTTAAGCAGCCTTGTGTATCTAGAAAAAGTGAAAGTTTACGAAATTGTTTAGGAAGTAGCTTTGCGTCATTCAAACGTGAAATGAGATCAGCAAAGATGGAACGTTGAACATGCCGAACGAGAACAATAAGAGAATGTTGAAGTTCTACTTCGGTAATATTTTCGTTAGGATATTTAGATTTCTTTTCGGTAAGGCGAAAAATATAGGAAATTATGCGTTGAATTTTCTCTAGGGAAGAGTAACGAGAAAGAAAAGTATCAAGCATGTGTGGTTCAACTGTGCATGTTTGAAATACTGATTTTCGTTCTTCCAGAATAACCTCGTTTTCCGGAGGGTCTGGACAGCGAAAATCATCAGGCCAGCTCTCTTTTGGTAGCCTAAGAAAACAAGGACCTTCCCAATACAAGTCATGTTTGACAAGTTGATTAGGCATAAGACCGCGCGAAGCACAGTCGGCTGGATTTAGCGCTGATGGAATATATTTCCAGGCCGTAGGAGAAATGGTTTCTTGAATGTGACAGATACGGTTTGCCACAAACGTTTTAAACCTGTGAGGTGACGCCGCCAACCAGCATAGAACCACTTGGGAATCACACCATGCACAGATTTGGTTGAAGTTAAGAATATCTGAATAAGTGTTTCGAATAAAGGAAATTAGGTCGCAAAGTAAAGTGGCACCAAGAAGCTCCAGTCGCGGAAGACTGACTGTTTTCACTGGTGCGACCTTAGATTTGGCCATTACAAGAAAGGTATGGATTTCTCCGGATACTGACTCCATTCTGAAATAGACCGTAGCCGCGTAACCTATCATAGAGGCGTCTGAAAAGCCATGAAGTTCAATGCTACGTGGTTGATCAATGGAAAGGCGTCTAGGTAAATGAATATTTGAAAGATTTGGAAGTTCGGTTCGAAATTGATTCCAAACATTTACGAGGAGGAGGCTGAGAATCCCAGTCCAGCTTCTCCTTCCACAGATCTTGCATGAGATGCTTAGCAAGTAAAGAAACGGGAGAACAGAAACCTAAGGGATCAAAAATTTTCATGATTTGAGATAAGATACCTCGCTTGGTGCATGGTTTATCTTCTGGTACGACCAAGTAGGCAAACGAATCTGAGATAGGATTCCATTGGAGACCTAATATTTTTACAAAATTAGGTTCGGATTTGTCGAAACGAATGGACATTTGTGTTTCTGATTCTGAGAATGAGGAGAGAAGTTCCGGACTGTTGCTCGCCCATTTTTTAAGTTCAAACCCTCCTAGGCGCAACAGGGAGATTAACTCCGACTGAAGTTCTTTGGCAGAGGCCACAGAATCCTGCCCAGTGAGCACTTCGTCGACGTAAATGTCTTTAAGAAGCACCTTGGAAGCATTAGGATACCTTTCAGACTCAAGTTTAGCTAGTTCTTGTATAGTACGAATAGCTAAGTAAGGTGATGACTTAAGTCCATAAACAACTGTTCTTAAGGAGTAGGTTTGGACAGGATCATCCTCAGAAAATCTCCATAGAATATTTTGATAACGCGTGTGCTCAGGAATAATTAAAATCTGTCGGAACATTTTTACTATGTTAGTAACAAAGGCTACAGCATGAATTCGAAAATTAAGTAAAATTTCACGGACATCATTTTGCAGTTTAGGACCTGCGCACAACGTCTCGTTGAGTGAGACACCTCTGGGACTACGCTGGGACCCATCAAAGACCACTCTTATCTTCCCAGTGTTCCAGACACTGTGATGAGGGATAAAGTAGGAATTATCCAAGACATCTTTAGATATAGGCGTAGGAATAGGTATCATGTGACCAGTGTCTAAATAATCTTGCATAAAATCTTTGTAAGCTTGATAATTAGCTGAGTCTTTGAGAAGTCTAGCTTCCTGAAGCTTGAAACGTTTTAAAGCGATTGGATAGGTGTCACCCAACTGGGGTTCTAAGTTTATGAAAGGTAATGGAACGACGAATCTACCTGATTCGTTGCGTGAAACTGATTGTGAAAATAATTTTTCGCACATAATATCCTCAGGACTGGGATGAACCTTATGTGGAACCTGCTCTATCTCCCAGAAGCGCTCTAGGCAGATATCCAGAGATGGTTCGATGGAAGTGTAACAGCTTATGAGTGATTGTGGATTTTGTTGCTTTGAAGTTTCAACTTTACCAATCAGCACATAGCCAAAGATGCTATTAAAAGCACTAGGTTGTCCACGCTCTCCGTGGATAACTCCCTCTTGTAAGAGATGCGGAAAAAGTTCACAACCTACTAGGACATCAATGGAACTTGGTATGTGGAAGTTTTGATCAGAAAGTTTGATATTGCGAATGTGATTCCACTTGCTCGAGCCGACAGCGCAAGAAGGAATCTCTGTACAAAGTTTTGGAAGTACTAAAGCCTCAAAATCAAAGGTAGGTCCCGCTTGACCTTGAGGTTTGATAAGACATTTCGTCTTACCTTTGGTATTGGAAGATGTCATTTGATTTAAGCCTTGAATAGAAGTAGAAAAGAAGCTTTTCGAAAGACCTAAACGATTTAGACATTTTTCTGAAATAAAGTTTGCCTCTGAGGCAGAATCGAGTAAGATACGAACTGGTTGGTAATGTCCCCTTGAGTCTAACATGTCAGCTACAACGGTAGAAAGTAGAAAAGTGGAATTTTTGGAAATCATTGTCGCATGACAGTTTGTGGAATGGCTTCCTGACATAGGGGTGCTATTGGAATTGGAAAGTGGAATATTAACGTTCTCTGGAGGATAAGAATTAACACTCACAGAGGGCGCTACTGGTTGTGGAACGTGAAGAAGACTGTGGTGCCTAGCTCCACACGTAAAGCAGTTGTAGGAGGAGGGGCAATTCACGGTCTGGTGAGCAAAATGTAAGCAATTTTGACATAGATTCACCTGCCGAACATAACCCATCCTTTCCTGTGGACTTTTGTTTTGAAATTCGATACATTTC
This sequence comes from Aspidapion aeneum, assembly GCA_963576565.1. Taxonomy (NCBI): domain Eukaryota; kingdom Metazoa; phylum Arthropoda; class Insecta; order Coleoptera; family Brentidae; genus Aspidapion; species Aspidapion aeneum. The sequence continues at coordinate 91,275,039 of OY755038.1, forward strand.
GATAATGCGTGATTCGAAGAACATAGGTAACATTTTATTTTTGGATTAAAAGTTCTGTTCTGATTATTTTGTATTTGAGGGTTGCTGCGTTGATTGCTATTTTGTAAAGTATTTTGTTGATTTCTTGAATTTGAACTTTGATTTGAAATAGTTGTATTGAAAGCAGAAGGTGAATTAAAATTATTAAAACTGTTTCTCTGAAAACTGTTCTGTTGAGAATTACGCGTAGTTTGAGGTTGTCTAGGGGTTTGATTTTGCCTACTAAAACTGGGCATTTGCACTACAGATTCGAGCGCAACGCAATGATTTTCTATAAACGTGTAAAGATCAGTGTAGGAGGGAATTTCTGAATTGTTTTTCTCTCTACTATAGTAAAGTTCGAAATCAGTCCTCATCTTGACTTCAAGTTTTGAGAGCATCATGTTAAAAGTAAGAAAGTCCCATTCTTTTGTAGGAAAACCAAGCTCATTTAAGATGGCTAGATTCTCAGAAAATGTATCCAACATGGAACGTAATTCTTTCCCAGAACTGGATTTAGTTGAAAGAAAGTTAATAGCATTCAAAGCGGTAGTAGAAATAATTCGTTTATTTTGATACCTCTTTACTAAGGTTTCATACGCAATGTGATAATTGCTATCTGCGAGGGGAATGGTTTTTACTAGAGAAAGGGCTTCATTCAGAACAGAACTCCGCAATTGTTGAAATTTCTCTATATCACTTAAATCAGAATTTTGATGTACCATGACTTTAAATAAGTCAAACCAGTGTTGCCAATTTTTATAATTTCCATCGAATATTGGCAACCTTGGTTGTGGAAATGATCTTGTATTTGACCTCTGAACAATATTTTGTTGGTTAGGGTTGCCTACGTAATTGACAGGGTTGGCCCTAAAAAGGTCGTAGTAAATACCCTTACATTCATAATAAAGGTTGTCAAAGTCTTTTCTAGTTTTATCCTGCTCGTCAAATGAAAGTTTAAACTCTTCGAGAGAGCCAATAATTTGGTTATGAAAATTATAGAATTGAGCATGACATTCTTCGACGTCTTCATATCTGGATTTAAACAAAAAGTGAAACGCTGTATCCGACTTCGCTTTCAAAGCTACCTCGTGAGCTTCCGCCATTTGGTTGAAGCTCAAAAGCCTTTTGTCGCAAAGTTTTTTCTGTTTTTGCGTAGACATTTTTGTTTTTGAAAGTTAATTTGGTTTTAAAATTACCCAAAAAAATGCTTAAAATATAGCTTAAAATATAACCCGAATTTTAGCAAAAATTAAACAATTTTATTATTTTAATTTTATTAACTTTTTTCGAAAATTTTGAAATGAAATGTTTGTAAGTTTGTCTGTATGTTATTATTTGAACATATCCCTTAAAAAAAACTTTTATGTCTCACCAAGGATTGAACCCCGCACCTTTCGATTCCAAGTCGCACACTCTGTGCATACGACTAGCGGTCCCGTCTGAAAGTTTCTAAGAAACCTCGGTATTTGAACAAACAACGCGCGCAACGTGAGACCTTGGTGACGGCGACACTTGCACCTGCGCGTTAACGCGACACCTGTACAATCGACAATTAAAGGAATTTAGATGGAAGAACCGCCTTAAATTTTCAGTTTCGGCGTATTGACGCCACTTTTACTGAAAATGTAATGAACAAGGCGATCAACTTTCTTTGATGAACTAGTAAACTATACGAAATATGTGCATTGGCTATAGCTATTTTTGAACGGTAATAAACACTTCGATCAACTTTGAAGGAACATATCACCAACGGGTGGTCAAACAATATGGTCTGTTTCGAATTGAAATTTGAAATAGAAAATAGAAATTTGGAATTTTTGTAGGAAATTGCTGAACCACAGGAGCCTAGGTAGTTTGGAACACTAATAATTTGGGTCGAAGGGCCATTAAATGTGCGTGCAAGGGCTGAAAAATAACGGAATTTCCTTCGATAGGTCGCCGGTATTGGCTTCACAAGCACATTTAAAAATAATTGTCGGTATTGACGATTGAAAATGGAAAGTTACGATACATATGGAATTTTATATGAAAAGGCACCTACCTCGGACTCTCTTGCAGCTCCAGTCGACGTTTAAACGTCCAGTTTTTTCACCTCAAATTCACTTTTTTCGGGAACGTGATTTTGCTAGTGTCTTGTTGTGACGGTGGTTCTTTGCGCACACATCGCGGCGCTGCTTCTCTTCCACGTGTCCGGTGCCGTGAAACCCCATATGCATATTTTAGAGCGCGAAAATTTTAACTATTTTAAACGCGCAGAAAAGGAAAAGAAAATGAAAATTAGGAAATTTTTTGCTTGCACCAACAGTTTAAATCTACTTTATTTTAATGAGTCGACATGGGGTTCTCGATTTAAGTTACTCGGTGTAGGGGAACTTCGTGCAAAATAGACGAATTCCAGGGAACTGAAACATTTCATTTTCCACAGGGTTTTACGCTCGGGCAAGGATCCCACAACCTTTTCACAACCATGTGCTGCCCTAGTACCATGTGCTAAGGGATCTTCACGGGAGGCGCGAACAAACCAGAGCAGCAGTTGTTAGCTCCCGCTAAATTTCGCGGTGTTTGTAAATTTTAAAACCACACAATTGAATGACGGACAGAGTGCATTTTCGCGCATTTTGGACATGCGCACCAAGAATCCAACTATTTCAAATTTCTACACCTGAAAGTGCTCGATTTTGGTGTACTGAAGCATAGAACTGGAAACCTCAGCCCTTCAGCTACGTGGTGACATCATTAGATCCAAACAGGGGCCCCTTGGAAGTGGAAAAATTGGCTGCAAACTGGTGAGTGCTTTGTCTCTGATTTCCGTTGTGTGGTAACCACAATTAACCTATGGACCTTTTAATTATTTCGTAATTTCATATCAATATATTTATGTTTGTTCGCGCTTTCAATAATTAAAATATATACAGTCCATTGCAGTTATCGTTTTTCTTACTGCGGGCATAACATAAGTGGTTCCTTCGACCGAATTATTTAAAATTTACTCCATACGACGGTATTAATAAGTCGGTCATTTATTTTCACGCCGAGATCAAGGCCTTGAATTTTGCCAATCGTATTGAAACGAGAGAGATTTTCGCTCGACCTTCGGTAGCGGCGCAGTTCACGTGTTTTTCGGTCCGCTGCTATGGTAACGTATCGTGGTCATTCAGTAAACAAATCGAAGCAATCAAAACAAACAAGCACATGTTCACTGTGTTAGGTGTGTTCCATATCATTTCGATATTTAAAACAATTTTCATCAATTGCGATAAATTAGTGCATATTTTCGACAATTCGTCATTTTTCTATTTCAGAAGCATTAATTTAGCGTTAATTGTATATTTACCGACAATTTCGTCATTTCAAAGGTAAAATCATGTCTGTCAAAAAAGCCGTGCAAAAACGCAAGGGTTTTTTATCTGCGATCACCGAGTGTTATGTGTTTTCACAGACCGCGGCAACAGACGAAAAAGCGAGAAACGAGTTTCAAGTGAGGTATTCCGATTTGGACGAAACCTTCGATAAATGCATGCTGGCACATAATGATGTCATTATGTTGATAGACGACTCGGACGACGAGGAGTTTAAAACGCAGGATGCGATCCTTTCAGAAGCTCGTAAATATTTTTATGCGTGTAAGGGGGTTTACTCTAAAATATTTCCGGTTGAGGCCCCATCCTTTTCGGGATCATATGTTCGACAAAACGAAACTCCAAAACTCAAAGGTAGGTATTCCCATATTTCGAGGTGATAAAAAATTATGGCCAAGCTTTTTCGATCTTTTTAATAACATTATAGATCAAAATCAAAGTCTAAGTAACGTTCGAAAACTTCAATATTTATTTTCATATCTCGAGGATGAGCCTTTAAAATTGATATCAGGGATTAGCTTGTCTGATCAAAATTATAAAATTGCTTACGACAAATTAGTCAATAGATATCAAAACAAGCGAGACCTCGCAAATGATGCTTTAAGCACAATTATGAACTCCACATTAAAAAACGAATCAGCTAAAGAATTGCGTAATTTAATTGACACCTTTTCTGAATCCCTAGAAATTTTAAAATCACTTAGCTTTGACGTTGACAGTTGGGACTTTATTATTTTTTTCATTTTGTTAGAAAAATTGAATATTCCGACGCGTTCAAATTTCGAAATGAGTCACGCCAATACTAATACCGAAATTCCCACTTTTCAGTCACTTTTTCAATTTCTAGAAAAAAGATGTAAAGTTTTGGAATCACTTCCTCAATCAACAGCACCCAAAAAGGTGCCTACCTATCAAAAATCAAATTCTATGCAAAATCAGTTTGGGCAAAAGCCTACCTATCAAAATTCAAATTCTATGCAAAATCAGTTTGGGCAAAAGCCTACCTATAAATCATCCAATTCGCCTTTTATAGGACTGGCTGGCACCTCAACTAATTCAAGTACGGGAATAAAATGTTTCCGGTGTAATCAAGGTCACGTGCTTTCGAAATGTCAAACATTTCTTGATCTCTCACCTATCGATCGCCTATCTTTCGTCAAGCAGAAAAAATTATGTCTAGCGTGTTTCCATCCCTTGCATGGGGTAGATACGTGCAAATCAAAATATTCATGCAGGACTTGCAATAGTAAAAGGCACCACACTTTAACTCATATCTTAGAAACTAATCAAGAGTCTGGAAGCCAAGATACTAGTCCTGTCATTCACACACCACCTGGGCAATCTTCATGTGTCATTAAATACCTCAGGACCTTCAGGTACCTTTCTTTTATGCACCGCCGTAATAGATGTTATGGACGGTTGCGGAAATTTTCAACCTGTAAGGGCACTGCTTGATTCTGGATCACAGACAGGATTCATCAGTGAAAAGTGTATTCAGCGTCTTAATCTTCCTAGGCGAAGTTACACCACTGAAATATTCGGATTAAATCAGATGTCTTCTTTTACTTCCAAAGGGCTCGTTCAATGTCACATTAAGCCACAAGGACAGGTCACTCCTTTACTTAATTTCGAAGCAATTGTCGTTCCACAATTATGTTCCAATATGCCTACATTCACTTTGAACGATAATCAGTGGAAACACTTGGAAAACCTTAAACTTGCCGACCCATCTTATTTCAAATCTAGACCTGTGGACCTAGTTATTGGTTGCGAGCTATTCGCACAGATATTCAAGGAGGGCAGGGTTCTTGGACAAATAGGGCAACCTTCAGCCCTTGAAACTATCTTTGGCTGGGTCGTCATGGGAAAAGTTGACGAAGTAGGTAGTCTTACGGAACGAACCAGTTGTTTTTTAAAGAGTCATTCACCTCCTTTAGAGGTCATTCTCCCTAGGTTTTGGGAAATCGAACATTTGCCTAAAAAACAAATCTTATCAAAGGAAGAAAAACAAGCAGAATCAATATTTACTGCGAGTGTAGTACGGCAACCGAGCGGTAGATTCATGGTAGATCTTCCGTTTAAAGATAAAATAAACCCTGACCTAGGAAATACTTATCCGCAAGCTTATCGTAGATTTTTAATTCTAGAAAATAGATTACTCAAAAATCCTGATCTGTACACTGCCTATTCAAGTTTCATGCAAGACTATATCGATTCTAATCATATGAGTTTAGTTTTATCTAGCCAACCAAAAGTCGACGTATCATGTTTTTTAGCACATCATTGCGTACTAAAGCCGGAAAGCTTAAGTACAAAATTAAGGGTAGTCTGGGATTGTTCGGCAGTCACCCCAAAAAATATTAGTCTCAATGACACGTTGTTATCGGGACCGAAACTTCAAAAAGATATTGCTTCTTTACTCCTTACGTTTCGTCTTAATCCTATTGCCTACATTGCTGATATCAAACAGATGTTCCGTCAAGTCCTTATCAATCCTTATCACCGTCCTTATCAAAGGATATTGTGGAGGTTTTCTCCACAGGACCCACTTTCAGTGTGGGAACTTTCTACTGTCACTTTTGGCATGACATGCTCACCTTTTCTAGCCATGCGTACCTTAAATGAGCTGGCAGATAGAGAAAAGGAACGTTTTCCTATGGCTAGTACTGTTCTAAAAACGTCAATTTACATCGACGATATCTTGGGAACTAGCCCTTCGCTTTCTGAGGCTCTTTCCCTTCAAACGGAACTCAATGATTTGTTGAAGTCGGGAGGATTTGAACTTAAAAAATGGGCAAGCAATTGTCCTGATTTATTGGCAACATTGCCAGAATCCGATCGTCAAATGCCTCTTTCTTTTGCTCAAACGTGCTATTTTATCTATCATAGGAACAATCTTCGATCCCTTAGGTTTTCTTTGTCCCTTGTTGCTACAAGCAAAATTTATTTTGCAACAGTTGTGGATATCAAAAATAGGCTGGGACGAAGAACCAGATTCTTCTATCATCGACTCTTGGAACAAACTTCGTTCTGAATTCCCGCTTCTTTCCAATTTTCAATTACCCCGACAAATCAAACTGTCAAAAACCAATACCTGTCAAATCATCGGCTTCTGTGACGCTTCAATTCGAGGCTACGCAGGCGTCGTATATTTTCGTGTAGAAGAGGAAAATAATATATCTGTTTCTCTCATATCTGCAAAATCTAGGGTCGCGCCTATAAAGTCACAAACTTTGGCTAGGCTAGAACTCCTAGGCGCATTTCTTTTAAGCGGATTAATTGATTTCGTTTTATCTAGCTATGAAGGAAAAATAACTTTTACAAATATCGTTACTTTCTGCGATTCGCAAGTCGTATTGCACTGGCTTTCATCCCCTCCTAATCGCTGGCAAACCTTTGTTGGAAATCGAGTCAGTAGAATCCAAGAAATCATTCCCTCAAACTCGTGGCGCTACATTCCTTCTGCTTTAAATGCAGCCGATATTGCGTCACGAGGGGCCACCCCTTCACAGCTCATGTCACATGACATGTGGTGGAACGCACCGTCGTTTTTGTGGTCTCCCGAAAACGAATGGCCCGATTTTCATAAATCAAAAATGCCGATTGATTTCGGAGATATTAACCTGGAGGAAAAGCCAAAGCTTCTTATCAAATATTCATCTATATCAAAAATTCAACGTATCATTTGTTATGTCCTTCGAATAGTTAACCTTTTTCAAAACCATTCCTATCAAAAACCCACTAAGCCACCGGACCAAAAAATTATTTTTGAAAATATTGTTTTTCCTACCACCGGTGAGATGCAAAGTGCGTTATATCTTCTTATCAAACGCGTTCAAGGTTCTTGTCTTTCTGAGCTTTTTTCCGCGTTATCTAAGGATAAACCAATACCGAAACCTTTCCGAAAACTTTCACCTTTTCTTGATGAAAATAATATCATTAGAGTCGGTGGCAGATTACAAAAATCTGACCTTTTGTCTTATTCTGCAAAACACCCCGTCTTACTTTCGAGTAACCATCGTTTAACTACTCTTCTTATCGAGTCCACTCATCGACAATACCTTCATCCTGGGTTTAAAACATTACATAATCTGCTTTTACAGCAATTTTGGATATTATCTGCAAGACGGGCAATTCAAAGAACCATATCCAAGTGTTTGCAATGTTTTAGAATCAACCCTAAACCCTATAGACCGCCCATAATGAGTTCACTTCCCGCTCATCGAATCAATCAACATAAACCTTTTTCGAGTGTAGCTATCGACTTTTGTGGACCTTTCTTTGTGATTCCTCATCGTTACCGTGGTTGTAAAGCTTTCAAATCGTATGTCTGTGTGTTTGTCTGTACGGCCACACATTGCCTGCATTTGGAATTAACCATGGAACTGTCCACCGAAGGGTTCGTAGGTGCATTCCATCGATTCATTTCCAGACGTGGAAGCGTGACGCAATGCTGGTCAGATCAAGGCAGTAATTTTATAGGGTTTCGTAACCAACTTGATTACGCAAGAAGTGCGGCCACCAGACTTTCTATTCGTTGGCATCTGGGACCTCCTCCTTTAAAACTCACTTTGTTCGAGTAGTCGGCGACCAGAAGTTGTCCATCATGGAAATGTCCACCCTTACATGTCGCATAGAAGCCGTACTTAATAGTCGCCTTTTATCTCCTGCCTCTTCAGACCCACACAATCTTCAACCTCTTACCCCTGGGCATTTTTTGACCCTTGAACCCCTTAATTCAGAAATTCCGGAGTCAGATTTGTCCGAGGTTCCCCTAAATCGGCTCTCGAGATGGCAACTAATCCAAAAACTACATAATGATTTTTGGAAACGGTATTCTATAGAGTATTTGCATACGCTACAACAGCGACACAAGTGGGCTGATTCGTCCCCAAATATCAAATTAAATGATTTGGTTATCATAACAAGTGATCACAGCCAATCACCTTTGAAATGGCCGGTCGGTCGGGTCATCGAACTGCATCCCGGCGGAGACGGTCAGGTGCGTGTTGCGACGGTACAAACGGTTACCGGTGTTTACAAGCGGCCAGTTGTAAAACTGTGCCTCTTGCCGAATTAAAAGTAATTTTAATTTTTTCTACCTATTGAAGTCAATTATTACAATAGGTAATTCTTTATTATTTTTTTTTTAATTTTGTTTGTTTTGACTTTTTCGGGTTTTCGTTATCTCTAAATAAACTTACGCTACTTATCTGTTTTTCATTCATTTATATTTATCGGTCGATAATTTTTTTTAAAAATCTATATCTGTCCGGCTGATATTCTAAAATTCTGTGTTTTGGAGGGCAGTTATGTTAGCTCCCGCTAAATTTCGCGGTGTTTGTAAATTTTAAAACCACACAATTGAATGACGGACAGAGTGCATTTTCGCGCATTTTGGACATGCGCACCAAGAATCAGTGAGATCCTTTTTCGACCGCCTCGAGAAATGGCGTGTTAATTTACTTTCTCCCACTATTTCAAATTTCTACACCTGAAAGTGCTCGATTTTGGTGTACTGAAGCATAGAACTGGAAACTTCAGCCCTTCAGCTACGTGGTGACATCATTAGATCCAAACAGGGGCCCCTTGGAAGTGGAAAAATTGGCTGCAAACTGGTGAGTGCTTTGTCTCTGATTTCCGTTGTGTGGTACCCACAATTAACCTATGGACCTTTTAATTATTTCGTAATTTCATATCAATATATTTATGTTTGTTCGCGCTTTCATTAATTAGAATGTATACAGTCCATTGCAGTTATCGTTTTTCCTACTGCGGGCATAACAGCAGTAGTAGGGGAATGTCTGGAAACAACTCCAGGTTCACAAAACAAAACACCCTCTTATTTAACATACAATAATCCAGGACCAAGGTAGGAGCAAGCTTTAGATATAATTTTTTTTTACATATAACTTTCCATATAATTTTTCATTAAGTACAACTTTTGCATTCTTGTAAACGCAAGATAAGGTATGACGTCATGACCAAAATTTTGCGGCATAACTTCCATTTAAATTGTACTGTACCTTTGAAAGAGTTTGTTTCAACTTGGTTTCATCTTTATTTTTTTTATGATAATTTTCCTTTTTTTTCCCCCCCCCATATTTGAAATACACAAGATGAACTAAATTTTTGTATTATTTGTACATCCCAATGACCATTTGCAGAGACAAAAGAGAGATGAGGTTATATTTTTTTTCCGGTTTCCTTACATCACTTTACCTCATGGGGTAGATCTCGGACTGGGTTGCTGTCTGTCTCATTCTACCCAACGTAGAATGATGACAGCAGATATTTGGTCCAGATCTCCCCTATGACGGAATAATTTTGGAAGTATGTTTTTTTTAACAATCATTTAGATAAGTGAGTCTTACACTACTGACTCAAATGTAGGTACACTGTGACCTGTTGGAAATGTGCATCTACCTATAAAGTACTTTCTATTTGTGTCATTTTGATTCATTTAAGAATCTTTTGAAATCTTATTTTGTTTATTAGTCAATTTTTTTTTTTGGTTTTTTAATTACACAAATACTCTGGAAGCCTCGGAAGTAAGTAGAGTTTCATTGTTTGGCTACAACGTTTGGGTTGAACTGTATTTTAAATAAGATCTTCTTTGTAAAACATTGATATTAAAACACTGTGGCGCTTAAAATTTTCTTATTTCTGAACCCCCCCTTCTCCACTGTATAAAAGTTACCGGGCATATCAATGTTTTACCGAGCTGAAAAATACAGTTCTGCTTCCAGATATTTGTTTAATTACTCAGTGGTTTTTTTTGTGTCACAAATTGGCACAGTGTTATTGTTCTATTCACAGTGTCACAAAATGTCACCCAACGCATTTTAATTGGCCACAATTGGCGCCCAACGTGAGTTTTGGCTAGTTTTTTAACATCTGATGTAATTTTTTTTGGTTGTTTTTTGAATTTGAAAAAAAAAGTAAAAATTATTTAAAAAAATTTTTTTTATTTTTTTTAGAGAATTTTTTTTTGTGGTACAGCCAAAGCCAGGTTAAAGGCTTTCAGTGGCTGTCGGTGTTTTTTGACAACCAATCATTTTTTTAAATAAAAAACAAGATCATTGGTTTTTGGAAATAACACTTTTTAAATATTTTTTGGTAATATTTGAGCGTTGATTTGAAATTCGTTGTTGCTCTAAGGATTCTCATAGTTTTTTATTAGCTTATCTTCACAAGTTTTTCTTGGAAAATAAAAAGATTCATTTTTATTATAATTATAAGGAAGAATAAGTGGGTAAAAAGCATGGGAGTTTTATTCAACTGCGTTCAATTCATTCAACAAATCATGTTCTTAATTCTTTAAAGTTTTTTGTAGGAAAAACATGTTTTAATTTTTTTTTAAAGAAAAATAAATACAGCAATGTAAATTTACTTCAATTTTTTTGTTGATTTATAAGTGAATGAAATGAAAATATATAACATAGGTAGTGTGTTTTTTCTAACAATTTTTTTTGCAGGTTCATTTATTTATATGTTATTATTTCCTGCTTGTGATAAGATAGAAATTGTTTCACCAATTATTTTTTAGTGCAGTCAATTTATTTAGGTCAACAATTTTTTTTGGTGATTTTAATTTTTTGTGGGATATCACTACTTGGAAATTGGAATATCTTTACAGGGTTTCACACAAATTTTTCTTGGCTGAGTTGTTTTAAAGTAAATATAGCTTAACAGCTGGTAGCTTTGTTTAGTTGAAAGTATTAATTAGTAATGAAAGAAAAGGAAAATTAGTTTATTTTGCTTTGTCATTTTCTTTCTTGTTTTTGGTGGTAACTGTTGATGACAATTAAGATCTTACGTCACTCAGTTACATCGGGTCAGAGGAGGGTACTACTACTATTTAGTGTCAGCTCGGGACGTTAGGAAACACAAGGCTAAAATCCCTAGAGCAACACATTGGCTGAAGATCAATGCCAAAAGTCCAGTTAACATTTTTTTTGGGTATTTTTGTTGAGGCAGTTTTTTTTTAGGTCTTTGGTTGCCAGTTTAGTTGTCTAGTTGTGTTTTCGTGACTGGTCAAATTTTTTTTGGTAGAAAATACAGCGTTGGGCTTTGGAGTGCATTTTTTTAAAAGTGACCTACGGGTATTTCTATCAATTAAAGTTTTTCTGGTTCACAATTATTTCTTTCTGTATTTTTTTTCTGCGTTCAGGTCATAGCTTGGTCATGGCCAATGGAGACCAAACATTTATGTTTGAGCCTTGAGAAGTTTTGCCTGCTCCAGATTGAATACAGAGAAAATGAATTTGAAGCCCAACTAGATATAATACCACAAAAGAAATGTTTAACTGAGACAGATATAGATATAAGTTTTTTTGATTTTTTTTAGTTCATTTGTAAAGTTCAGTAATTTTTTTAAGTAATGTCATTGTGAGGCCGTGAAATTGGTCAGTAAATTTAAGAGAAACTTTCAACTAAATATAAATGCTAGGCGGTGGTAATTGGTAAAAATATTTCAAATTTTACTTTTTTTTCAAATAATTTAATTTTTCTTAGAAAGATTATTTCTTTCTGTAAACATAACTTCTCAAATTCTTGTTTTGGTCAAAACGGTTTGTATAGTGGTCGTAGTTTTAAAGGGTGACCAGACAGGTTATATTTTTTTAGGGGACCAAACGGGAACTTCTTGAGTTACAAAAGGGGAATTTTTTTTGTCTTAGTTGATCAGGCAGGAATAAATAAATCTTTTACTACCAAATCATAATTTTAAATAACAAGATTTATTGGTTAGGTGTTTGGGTCTTATAATAAAAAAACGTTTTGTTTTTGAGGATACTGTTATGATATAGAATTATTTTTATTTTATGCCAAATGTTGTTTGACGGCAGATATGCTAGTCTTCAGTTTTTTTGATAGTTTGCATTTCAGGACAGTGGCGTGTACTTAAAGGGGCCTGTCATCTGCGCCCATTGTAAAGCAACTTCCAACGCACTTGCTTAGTTTTCTCACTTAATCTTCGTTTTGTTGCTTCTGAAATTAAAGCGTTATGTTGGATAAAGATGGATGGTGTTAGACTAAGAAAGTACCTATTTAGGGATGAACATTTGGAAGATGTGGACAATTGGGAAATAATTTTTTTATTTCATTTTTTTTTAATTTTAAAATAATTTCATACTGGTGACCTCAAATAATGAAGCAAATTTTTAAATTACAATACACTGTTGTGGAATAAATGGGAAAGTGTTCAGGTTAAACAATAAATTTAAGATCATTGATTTTTAAAAAAGATTTCAACCTAAGAATAAATTTAAAAACAATAGTTTTCTTTGATGCGACTAAACAATGATGAGGGCATATATTTTTTTTTGTTATGCATAATATGATAGTAGTACCTTTTGTATTGCAATAATTAGGGGTTTTTCTCCCGCGAGCTGGGTGGAAATGGAAGGAATGTTTGGTTCGGAGTGTAGAAATCGAGGAACGAGGACTTCCTGCTAATCTTTTTAGGATTTCGCAACTTCGGTTTTCGCTAAATTAAAATACATCCAAATTTGGCCTACAGGCTGAATCTCGCATTTTCCAGGACCTTGCAGATTTGCGGAGAAAGACAAATTTTGTGATCTGTTTAGTTATGATAGGAATTAAAATAGTAACATGCACATGAGGGAACTAGATATATTTAGGTTAAAAATTAGTAAGAACACTGCTCTTAACAATTTTCCATAATAGTGTCCTATTTTCACAGGGTGCTTCAAAATACCTTCACCTTTCTTTGAAATAAGATATTGTTTCGCCTGTGGGCGTTTAACCGTTTGAAAAATAGATAGGGTCCAGATGGGACTGGAATGGAAATCACAAGTTTTTGGGTTTATTGACATTATACTTAGGAAATAGGGGAAATGTCTAATAAAAAGTTTTTTTTGGTTTTAGGCCGAGTTTTGTTGAGTATAACAAAAGTTTATTTGGGGCCGGGAGGTTATTATGCTCTTTTAAAATTAATGTAATAGTTTTGGCTTCTCGATTTTTGTTGTCTGGTTTTTACGCAGGATTATTCCCAACTGTTTCATTTCAAAATATCATTTGTAGGTGATAGGGTCTCATTAGCCCTTGGACATTTGATAATTTTTGCTTTGACTAATAGTTGTGGGAAGGGCCCAACTTAATTTTATATCTCGTGAACACCAGAAATAAGGATCTGAGAAAGCATTAAGCAGAAAAAATTTTTTGATTAGATGTTGTATGTAAAGACTTGATTAGGCAGATTTAGTTTTACAACGTTCTTATAGGTGGACCTTGGAATTGTTTTCATAGTTGTTTTTTTGGAAGTGCACACAAGATAATTCTTTACTGAGTTGGGTGCAACGTTTAAAACTTAGGTTCACATTATTATAGTGGTACAATAAATAAGTACTAACGTTGCTTATTTCCTTAAGTAATAATTTTAAACAAATATACTAACATCGTTTGTTTTTTTTGGAACATAAATATTTTTTTAAACTTTTCCTAAACTGATTGGTTTTTTTTGCAATTACGATTTTTTATACCTTATGATTCTTAAGTAAATTTTATTTTCAATACTTTTTTTCCGTATAGTAAATTAATATTTGCTGGCTCATTCACATTCACACAGTTTTGGGAGAGGAAAGGGAATTTACAACTGTTTTAAAGGAAAAGAACAAAAACTGTTGCCATAACTCGAATAAGATTTTTCTAGTGCTAATTTTATTTAAATTTTTTTAAGGTTCACTAACGGGAGCTGCAACCCTACTTAATGATTTTCTAATTTTTTTTTGGAATTTTTTTTAAAATATTTTTTTTAAAAAGCGAAACTTGATTTTCCTGTTGCAAAATTTTTTTTTGGTGCATAGTAGTACCTTGCCCTACAATGATTTTACCAGTTTATTTAAATATTTTTTTTCTGAATTAAAATATAATTTCATTTCGAACCCTCGCGTTTTAATTTTTTTTTCTCCCTACTCCAAACCAGGGTAGAGTAATATTTTGAAAATTTTAGTGAGCCACTATTTAATTTTTTTTTATTATTGGGCTACTGTGGTCGACACCAAAAATTTTTTTTTGGACACCTTCCGGTACGATCCTAGGGTCTTCTTGACCATGGTTTGCATCAATTTAGTTAAAATTTTGGGAATTTCATTTTAACGATTATTAAAGAGTTGCAGTCCTACCAAGACGTTATTTGTATAAATTTTTTTAATACCATCGGTAAATTCTTTAAAATGTTTTTAAATTACACACAACATCCTTACTAGTCTAATTCGACGCAATTTCAGCGAGCGGATTTTTTTTTAATTGAGCATATTTTACGATTTCTATAACATGAACATCTGTTCCGATGTTTATTGCGTTCACTTATATATTAAGGGATGATGTTGCCTTAAGCAATGCATGGTTCGGGTAACCTCAGGATAGGTAAGCAGGTTAAAGTGGGTTTTGATTTATTCTTTTGAGAAAAATCATTGTATACGGCGATTTGGGTTTTTTTTTAGTTTATTAGTGGAGCCGTTCTGCAATAGCAGGAGTATACCCTAGCGTTAACTGTGTACAACAGCTTTGGGATTTTTTTTTGTTATAGGTAGTCTGTTGTACGTTCCATTTAGGGATAAATTTACCTATTCGGTTGCTGAGGTAAACAAACATAACTTAGCTTTAGTTTTAATCCAGTTCAGCTAGGATAAGCGCAATTATTTTTTTTGGTTTTACTCACGCAGGAGTGGAACATAAGACCTAAACACTGCCAAAACTCTTGTCTCTCTTTTATTTTTTTAAACTTTTTTTATGGCTACTTGTTAATTCTAATTTAGGATTTAAGTAGTTATTTCTCTCTGCAAGGTTGGACGTCATAGTTGGTTGTCCAAATAATTAATATAAACTATGATTACATTTTTAAATGCAAATAAATTTTATTTTGTTACTGCTCCGGTGTTCTTCGATTTTGTTCGCGTCTGCCCGTATTTAAGTTTTATATTTTCTACATTTGTGAGAAAATTTATAGTGATTTTCACTAGTGAGTTTAAAGTGAACTTTGTGTTTGTTATTACGTGGTTTAGTTTTTTAATTGGGAGGTATAATTAAGAGTTTTAAAGTTTAAAGTTTTAATATATATAAAAGGCACCATGGCTGTTTCTGTGAGTCGGTTGTCTGACATAAGGTACTTAGTCAAGGACGAATTAATCTATGAGTTAACATGGAGAGGCATAGCTAGTGGATCGGTGGAAGAGATGAAACAACAGCTTATGCTGATCAAACAAAGAGAAAAGACTGATGCAAGTATGAGATACCCTCCGTATCCCTTTAAATTTGGCCAATATGCTTTTAGCTGCATGAAGAAGCTAGATAGTCTGGTACCGCTGGTAGAGAAGTTCTCTGGTACGAGCAAAGGGAGAGAGTTTAGGAAAATCGCTGTAAGGTTGGAACACGTGCTAGCCAGGATTAATAACATGAATCCGTCCAACTTTGAAGAAAGTAAAACAAAAGGCATACTGGTTGCGGAAACCTTGAGTTTGATTGGGAGATTGCAGAGCCAAGCAACAGATTTACTAAGAGTTGGCGTTACCTCAGATGATGATGAAGCATCTGAAACCCAATCAACGAGTCGAGGCTCAGACCACTCAACAAATGCTGGCAATACACCAAACCAGTCTCATTTCCCGCAACCACAGCTCTCGAGCACACAAAGAACAGCTCAACAGCCCACAAACCAACCGTCGGTCATTGCTCCATTGCAAATGCAAATGCTTACAAACTCGACTCAAACACCAATACAAGCACCACCCCCAATGCTGATCCAGAATGACGGTGCATCAGCTTTTCATTATCAACAACCGTCTACCGTTCCTTTGAGTTTAGCTGCCCTCCAAAGTAGCATAGCACCAATTGCTCAGTCACGAACTTTTTCATGTTCGTCGCCAGTACCAATGTCAAGTGATCCTGGTACCTCATCACGTTGCACCTGTACCTCTGCATAAATGGAACCTTAAGTTTACGGGCGAGACGGGTACAATCTCCGTCACCGCATTTTTTGAGAGAGTGGACGAGTTAAGTCAGGCGAGAGGAGTTAGTAAGAAGGTTCTACTGAACTCAGGCATTGATCTTTTTGAAAAGTCAGCCTATACTTTTTATAAAGATGTTCGAAGAGAAGTCCATACATGCGAACAGCTGGAACAGAGGTTCATGGCAGAATATCTTCCTTCTTCATATGGCGAGAAGCTGTTGAAGGAAATCCAAAAACGTAAACAAGGCCCTGGAGAGTCTATAGGGACCTATATTGCTGTCATGAACACATACTTCCAAAGACTTGGCTGTCCAGTTTCTGAAGAGGCGAAATTAGCTATCGTCTTCAGAAATATCGCGGACATCTATAAGAAAGGGTTGATTGCTACTGAGGTCAATAGCCTGTCACATTTAAAAGATTTGTGTCGTAGAATAGACCAGAGATATGGATTAGAGGAGGAGAATTTTACTCCTAGAAGAAACCAATCTATTGAACCTGACTTGGCCTACGTTGACGTAGAGAGCGATTTTGACGATTTCCCAACAGGGGTTGATGCAATTCAAATATCAGGTGCCGGGACATCGAACCAACAGAATTTAAATCATCCTGCTAATAGATTCGACAGAAATAGGCAGCAGCCAGCAGGCAGTTTCTCTGCTAGAGCTGATAGACAGAGACAACAACCAGCTAGTGGTCAGTCTAGTGTAAATGACAGGGATGGACAACCACCACAAGGTGCTAGACCTGGTAGGGCCAATAGGGACGTTGTTTGCTACAGATGCAATCAAACAGGGCACACGGCGATCGGGTGCGCATTACCTAGAGGTAAGCAGTGTTATTCGTGTGGACAAGCAGGGGTAACAGTAAGAGAATGTCGTAATTGTAATCGTCAGGGAAACGGACCCAGGCGCTCGTAGGTGGTCGACCTTCGAGTCAGCCTGAACAAGCATCGACCGATAGGCTAACGTACGTTTTAGATTATGTGATGTCATGCTCGTAAAGATGAAAGCCCTTATTTAGAAGTGGATGTGCTCGAAAATAAGTTATTAGGTTTGTTGGATTCCGGGGCTTCACGTACCTTTTTAGGGAATCATGGTTGGTCAATCATCGAGAGGTTTGGTTTTTCACTTGATACGACAAAGAAGACGAGTTGTATTGTGGCAAATGGTCAAAGCACGAGTAGTATTGGGACAGTGCAGCTTCCTATGCGAGTTCAAGATAAATTTAGGTTAATAGAGGTCGTCGTCGTTCCTGAGTTGCCGCACATTTTGATTTTGGGATTAGATTTTTGGATTTCGATGGGTATAGTACCGAACTTAAGTACTAATGAGTGGCACTTTGCCGATAATAAAGATGTGATTTCTGATTCTTTAGAAACTTCAGACCAACAAACAACTCTTACACCTTATGAATCAGAACGACTAGAGGAATTGGTCGTTAAATATAAGACTATTATGGGTGACTCACTAGGATGTACAGACAGGGTAGAGCATAAGATTACAACAGATGCAGCACCGATAAGACAACGTTCATATAAGGTCTCACCGGTCATTCAAAAACTTATTGATGACGAAATCGACGAAATGCTGAAACTAGATGTAATAGAACGGAGTAGTAGTTCATGGCTTCACCAGTGGTAATGGTACAAAAGAAAAACACAAAGAAATATCGGTTCTGCGTAGACTACCGCAAATGGAACTCAGTGACGGCGCGTAATAGTTATCCTTTACCACTCGTATCCGAGACTCTTGACAAGTTGAAAGATGCTAAGTACTTGTCAACTTTAGATATCAAAAGCGCTTATTGGCAAGTACCAATGGAAGAATCATCAAAGCCACTAACAGCATTCATCTGTCGACGAGGTCTCTTCCAATTTAAGCGTTTACCTTTTGGTCTTCATAATGCACCTGTAACTTGGCAGAGACTCATAGATAGCATCATAGGAAACGATTTAGACCCCTACGTGTACGTATATCTCGATGACCTCGTAATTGTCACACAGAGCTTTTCTGAACATCTTAGAATTCTTGAGGAAGTCCTACGAAGATTGCAGAATGCAAAGATAACGGTAAGTTGGGAGAAATGCCAACTGTGTAGGCCAGAAATGACTTATTTAGGATTCGTAGTGGACCGTCGAGGCATCCGAGTTGACCCTAATAAAATTAAAGCCATGTTAGAGCTCCAGAGGCCAAGAACTGTCAGAGAAGTCCGTAGAGTTGTGGGTACAATTTCCTGGTATAGGCGTTTCATAGAGAATTTTTCAGCGATAATAGCTCCAATTACAGCTCTAACTAAGAAAAATCAAAAGTTCGATTGGACTCCAGACTGCGAAAAAGCATTTATTAAGATTAAGGAACTTTTAGTGACTGCACCGATTCTTACATGTCCAGATTATACCAAAGAATTTGTCATTCAAACAGACGCATCAGGATATGGAATAGGAGCATGTTTAACGCAGCCTTATCCTGAAGGAGACAAAGTCATATGCTATTTGAGTCGATCTTTGACTAAGCAAGAACGTGTTTACACGACCACCGAGCGAGAATGTTTGGCATTGGTTTGGGCGATAGAGAAGCTCCGGCCATATATTGAGGGGATCTCATTTAAGGTCCTAACAGATCATTTTAGTTTAAAATGGCTTCATAGCTTGAAAGAGCCCAGTGGAAGACTTGTTCGTTGGTCTGTAAAACTGCAGCAATATGACTTTGAAGTAATCCATCGGAAAGGGAAAGATTTAGTTGTCGCGGACATGTTGTCTCGCGCAGTACCTATGATTGATACAATTTCGCAGCCCAGAGACGTTTCAACAACAATTAAAGATCGATGGTACCAAAAGATGGTAAAGAGGGTCGTAGAATCACCACTAAAATTCATGAATTGGAGATACACTGATAATAAGTTGTATAAATATGTCAAACAAGAATACCCTCAACTTTCACCATCTAACGAATATTGGAAAGAGGTAGTCCCCAAAGATCATAGGCGTAGAACTATTGGAGAAGCTCACGATCCTCCTACCGCAGGACATATGGGTGTGTATAAAACTTTCCACAGACTGGCAGAAAAATATTATTGGCCAAAAATGCGCCAGGACGTGGCAACTTTTGTAAAGAAATGCTTTGTCTGTGCAGCTCATAAAGGTGATACACAAGGTGTATCTGATCAGATGATATCTCACCCAAAACCAACTCGTCCTTGGGAAATTATTTCGACAGATTTATGTGGACCTTTACCTCGTTCGACAAAGGGTAATTGCTGGATTCTCGTCGTTACGGACTATTTGAGTAAGTTTTCCTTAGTTTTTCCAATGCGAACAGCCCCTACTCAAGCTGTTGTCAAGCATCTTGAGGAGCAAGTATTTATGGTCTTCGGAGTACCCCGTTTGATACTTTGTGATAATGGACCTCAGTACAAAAGTAATGAGTTTAAACGTTTCGCTGAGAGTTATCAGGTTAAAATTCAGTATAATCCGTATTATCACCCCAGAGCGAATCCAACAGAAAGGACGAATCGTACGTTAAAAACCATGTTATATTGTTATGTGAAAGACAACCACAGGAAGTGGGACGAACAAATACATAAACTTGCCTGCGCGATTCGTACTGCAACCCATGAGACAACCAGGATGTCTCCTTTCTTTCTTAATTTTGGTAGGAATATGTGTCTGTCAGGAAAAGATTACTCCAACCCAGTTTTGTTATCTGAAGAGAATGGTGTACAAACTGCAGCTGAAAGTAAGAACGAAGGTTTCCGGAAGCTCTATGCGGATGTTAAGAGAAGGTTAGAGGTGGCAGGAGAGAAAAACGTAGTTCAGTATAATTTGCGTACAAGGGTACTCAACTTTGTTGTGGGTCAGCGTGTTTGGAAGAAGAATTATGTGTTGTCAGATGCTGCGAAGTTTTTCTCGAAGAAGTTAGCACCGAAATTCGTTGGTCCTTATGTAATTAAGAATAAAATTTCTCCATGGGTATTTGAGCTTCAGGAACCATCGGGTAAAGGACTGCCAAAGACCTTAAGTCGGCAGCGGATCTCTCCGATTAACCTTTTTAGGTTAATCGTCTTGAAGTTGGGGGGGGGGGATTATGTAACGTGTCATTTTTACGTTTAAGGCAACGTTACATATTTGTTTATTTAGGTAAATAATCAAGGCTCTTCGACTCGTCTTTCTGTACACAAATTAAGGGTATTTTATAG
Organism: Aspidapion aeneum; assembly: GCA_963576565.1. Taxonomy (NCBI): domain Eukaryota; kingdom Metazoa; phylum Arthropoda; class Insecta; order Coleoptera; family Brentidae; genus Aspidapion; species Aspidapion aeneum. Next base: position 91,295,586 of record OY755038.1, read on the forward strand.
AGCTAGGTTTGGAGGTTATATAGTGTCCAAAAAGTTACCTTATAAAGGAGACATTCCATCGAATTACTGTGGATACTACGCACATCGCATTATCTGGACATCGTAATTGGAATTTAAGATCACAGGTTTCGGGGAAAAATCACATTAAAACTTTTGATTCTTTTGTTTATCTGTAAAATTTTGTAATTTTCTTTGACGTTCACGGAGATAAACAGCTGTTCTGCTGGGGCATGGCGGCGTTGCCGCATCACAAATGGTTTCAGTAACAGGCACGAAACATTTAGATGAACATTTCATTCGCTTATGTTTATTTTCGAGGATATTGGGAAAATAATTTCTCTTCCGAACCTCATATCCTCCACGGATTAGCTAGTTTTGATAGCACGAAAACATAGTTAGGTCCACGGTTTGACCAGGAACAACCGAGGAGAAGATAAAATAAATACGAGTTATGCACTTTTGTAAATGGGAGATAAACGAGGGATAAAAACCAAGACTAAAAGAATAAACGAAATCGTGTGAGTTAACATCTGAACACTCTTGTGCCGAGTTTAAGCAGTAGTTCAGTGTGTATTTTTAGGTTCAAGTTCAGAAACAACTTTATTAATGTAGAAATGTTTTACAAAAATGGCGTCAAACAATATGAATCCTAGAGAAAACATATATAAAGAGCAAAGGAAACTTTTGACTAAAACTGTAACTAAAATACAACTAAATTCTACACTTCGTATAGCTTTACTCATATGGGAATTGGTTGAGTGTTCGAATATTCCTGGGTTTGCTGCATGCTCTGATCTCCAGTAATTGATTTTACAGTTGATGGTTTCAATGCTGAGCTTCTTATAGTCCTGCTGGTTATTTTCCTCCTACTTGCTATATTGGCGGGGGTCCGGTAGGCAAATGTTCGGTCTATGTATGGAGGGTGTCTCGACGTCCTTTTTATAAAAATTTCAACCGTGGAAATAGATCCGACAACACCTCAATGCGCCTTTTACGTATTTTCAATATCCCCTTGGTCGATGCTGCCCCCTATATACCGGTACGAAAGTATTAATGTATTTCCTCATTGGTTGGTTTGAAAACCGCGGGTTTTTCTCCAGTTTCGCAAACCGGAGTTAGTGATTTTTCGGTGAGAGCGTTTTTTTTATAAATAGGTTTGCATCCTTATTTCAATTTAACCGGGAAAATTTGGTTGGTACTGTGTGTACTGTCCCCATGAGATCTACGAACGGTTTCCGGCGGCTTCATTTTTTTTTTGTGTTCTCGACGGAGTGCCTTGTCTCTTTCCTAAAGAATTTTGGCTGGGCTGGTGGCCGTCTATTGGTGTCGCCATTGTTTTTGTGGTTATTGGCACTTAATGGCACTGCAGTAGATGCAGATTATACCAAAGACGGTATAATTGTGAGCCGTCGTTGTTTAGGCGAATCTTAAGTGACGCTCACACCCTTTGAGAGGGATTAAAAGGTGGCCTACGCAATTTCTACGGAAAATAAGAGCGGTAAGTTCGATTTTTTTATTATTTTTTTTTTGAATTCTTCAAGACAATATTTGCCTCCCAAATTGTAGTTGTTTTTCGTGTGAAATGTACTTTTTCGACAAAAGAGGTGGGGAATTTTTGGAGTTTTTTTTATATTTTTTTAAAACCACGTTTTGGATAAAAACTATATATTGTTTTTCTCCTTTGTCTACAGCCCTGTCCATTCTATCGACGGGACAGTTGTGCTGGACGCTGGTGTGAAGCCGGGTGTAGCACTGTAACCCTGGGAAAGGTACGTTAGGATTATTTTAGTTCATCTGTTTAAATCTACTTTATTTTATTGAGTCGACATGGGGTTCTCGATTTAAGTTACTCGGTGTAGGGGAACTTCGTGCAAAATAGACGAATTCCAGGGAACTGAAACATTTCATTTTCCACAGGGTTTTACGCTCGGGCAAGGATCCCACAACCTTTTCACAACCATGTGCTGCCCTAGTACCATGTGCTAAGGGATCTTCAGGGGAGGCGCGAACAAACCAGAGCAGCAGTAGTAGGGGAATGTCTGGAAACAACTCCAGGTTCACAAAACAAAACACCCTCTTATTTAACATACAATAATCCAGGACCAAGGTAGGAGCAAGCTTCAGATATAGTTTTTTTTACATATAACTTTCCATATAATTTTTCATTAAGTACAACTTTTGCATTCTTGTAAACGCAAGATAAGGTATGACGTCATGACCAAAATTTTGCGGCATAACTTCCATTTAAATTGTACTGTACCTTTGAAAGAGTTTGGTTCAACTTGGTTTCATCTTTATTTTTTTTATGATAATTTTCCACCCCATATTTGAAATACACAAGATGAACTAAATTTTTGTATTATTTGTACATCCCAATGACCAACTTTGCAGAGACAAAAGAGAAATGAGGTTATATTTTTTTTCCGGTTTCCTTACATCACTTTACCTCATGGGGTCGATCTCGGACTGGGTTGCTGTCTGTCTCATTCTACCCAACGTAGAATGATCCAGATCTCCCCTATGACGGAATAATTTTGGAAGTATGTTTTTTTTAACAATCATTTAGATAAGTGAGTCTTACACTACTGACTCAAATGTAGGTACACTGTGACCTGTTGGAAATGTGCATCTACCTAAAAAGTACTTTCTATTTGTGTCATTTTGATTCATTTAGGAATCTTTTGAAATCTTATTTTGTTCATTAGTCAATTTTTTTTTGGTTTTTTAATTACACAAATACTCTGGAAGCCTCGGAAGTAAGTAGAGTTTCATTGTTTGGCTTCAACGTTTGGGTTGAACTGTATTTTAAATGAGATCTTCTTTGTAAAACATTGATATTAAAACACTGTGGCGCTTAAAATTTTCTTATTTCTGAACCCCCCCTTATCCACTGTATAAAAGTTACCGGGCATATCAATGTTTTACCTAGCTGAAAAATACAGTTCTGCTTCCAGATATTTGTTTAATTACTCAGTGGTTTTTTTTGTGTCACAAATTGGCACAGTGTTATTGTTCTATTCACAGTGTCACAAAATGTCACCCAACGCATTTTAATTGGCCACAACAATTTCCACTGCTTGAGTTTTTCCGATATAAAATTTTTCAGCGATCTTTCGTGCTGATAGATGTTCTTTCTCCGAAACGTTAATTACTTCCATTTTTTCACGTAAACTAAGAAATTTTTTACTAGGCGCCATTTCAAAGACGTCTATTTCTACCCAACTGAACAATAAAAAAAAAAACAGCAGTCCCGCCAAATAATGCTACTGGTCTAATGCCAATGCCCTAACTTGTGCTCTGGGTAGTTATTTCTGGGTCTTAAATGATGTGACCATCCACATCACACGCTTTGACCAATAGCAAACTCTGAGCGGTCGCTTTTTAAGGGAATTGAATTGTCTCGACCAATAGCATAGTCGCCCGCTCTTTAGAGTTAATTAATTTTACGCGTTTGAAGTGAAATCTGTTCTCCTGCCCTATACCGACTGAACGTTTCTCGGTTATATCGTAGGAAAAGCTTGCGCAATGGAGGTCTTTTCGCATAACACGTGACGGCTCGGAGCTAATTTAAAGCTTGCTATTGGTCAAAGGGTGTGTTGTGGATAATTACACCGTTTAAGACTTAGAATAGATACCGTGATAGCTTTTGTCTACTCGTCCAACCTATCTATTCTCGTACTTGAACGATGTGATAGTTCAAATGCTCTGGCCAATGGTAAGCTAAATTAGCTCCGAGCCGTCACGTGGTATGCGCAAGGTTCTCCTACGGGCCGAACGAGAAACGTTGAGTCGGTACGGGGCAGGATAACATATTATACATCAAACGCGTAAAATTCACTAACTCTGAAGAGCGGGCGACTATGCCATTGGTCGACACAAGGCATTTCGCACAACACGCAACTGCTCAGAGTTTGCTATTGGTGAGAGCATGAGAGCCTCAGGGTGGTTTATAAATAATAATTATTAGCTGTGGTATCATGGAAACGAGTAAGCCACGACACTTTACCGAGACGGGAGATCACGTGACCACCAGGCCGTACCTAGGGGGAGGATCAATCTTCCCCCAAAGAAGAGTGTATAAAGTGTGTTTAAAAAGATTTCGTAGCAACACAACTAGGACAAAAAAATTACACAATACGATAATTTTTATTCAAATTTTTTAATCCCCTCCGAAATTGTTTTCTGGGTACTTCCCTCCGTGGACAGTCTGAAATTTTTTTCAAAACATAGTTTTATTTTCTAATTGTTTAATGTTAACATCTAAACAACAATTCTTCGTAATTATTTTTTTTGTAGTTAAGAAACATTTATTTTCATTTCAAAAACGCCCTTCCGTTCAGCCCCACCCTTTATAAAAATGGCGCTACAAGCAAAAATAAAAATAGGTTATTTTAAAAAATATAAAAAGTTGTTGGCGCCGCAAGGGATAAGTTTTAGAAAAGTCCGTTTTTAATGTTGATTTTTGGGGAAAATTCATGTTTTAGTGGTTAATATTCAGTGTTTCTGCGTACGCCACTGATTTTAATAAAGTTTTTTCACATACATGTTTAGGTATATTGCATACTAGCTAAATTTAAAATGGTAAATAAAATATTGAACGTTGGACAATGAGTTTAAAACACAAATTTTTCAATTTCTATCTTGTAAAAAAGAGCTCCCTTGCCAGTCCTGTATCTATCCTAACTTCTGGACGCATAATAATTTTTTTTTGAGGGAGCTTGTTCTCGTTTGCCGTCGCAGTTGGAATGAAGATAGCAAGTTATTGGCGGATCCGTGATGTCCGGGGGAGGGGGGAAGGCGGTTTGGTTTCAGGGGTCAAGGAGGCAGCAAAAACGTTTTTGTACGTTTTTAATAAGTTTGAGCTCTCAAGTTTAGTGCAACAATACACAGATAAAATGCGCTAAAATTTGCATGTTTGATACCGTTCCATAAAGGAGCTACTAGGGCCGCCATATTAGAATCAAAAGTTGGAATTTAAAAAAAAATTAAAAAGTAGTTATAAAAAACCCAACTTTTGTCTAATTACATTTATGCCGAAACAATTATAATTCTATTTGCTTGCCCGCCAAAATATTTAAAATGGGCTCGAAAGTTAATCCAAAACTTATTGTTTGTCAGAAATAAATTGGAAATAAAAGTAACTTTTCTGTGTGTTTTTTCGGGTTAATGCATATGGAATTTTTATATCAGAACTAAAAAGTACAGTGAAACCCCTCCTTGCGGACACCTCTATTAAGCGGACACTTCCTTTAGGTGGACAAATTTGTTGGAACCAAGCTATTCCCTATTTCTTTGCATGTAAAATTCACTCCTATAACCGGACACTCTAATAACCGGACGCGGACATTTTTTTTGGTTAAAAAATTTTGAAACCTCCCTTGGCCGGACGCGAACTTCTAACAGCGGGACGGACTGCTGCACGACATGGGCTAGAACGCACTCTGCAGCCGGGGAATTACCTCTTTCGGTTTTATACTGAGAATAAATACTTCTGTCGTATTTACAACATATTTTATTTGGCAGGACTGCTGTTTTTTATTTTTACTGTTCAGTTGGGTAGAAATAGATGTCTTTGAAATGGCGCTTAGTAAAAAATTTATTAGTTTACGTGAAAAAATGGAAGTTGTTAACGTTTCGGAGAAGGAACATCTATCAGCACGAAAGATCGCTGAAAAATTTAATATCGGAAAAACTTAAGCAGTGGAAATTGTTAATAAATATATATAAAAATTTCGCAGTTCTCTCTCATAAGCGGACACCTCCAATAAGCGGACCAAATTCACAAAACCGTGAGTGTCTGCCTATAGGAGGTTTCACTGTATAAGTTTTATGTCTGAAACGAGGGTGGGCGGTTTGAAAACATGCAGCAAAGTTAGTGAAAATTTAATCACGAAAGTCACTTTGCAGCCTTTATTAATTATTATTTCGTTTCGTTCCACCAATACGAAACAGGATCTAATCTTAAATACTGGGCAGCGAATTCAGTCCTGTGATGAGTATAAATACTTGGGTCTAAAAATTACAGCTGACGGAACACTAGACAAAGCTATAAAAGATAGAAACGTACAAGGAAGAAAAGCAATAACTTTATTAAATGGAATAATTTGGGACCAAAGTATATCAAAACATAACAAAAAGCTTATATATAACACCATTGTAAAAAGTATTATTACATACGGCTCAGAAGTATGGCCAATCAAAGATAGAACAGAAAAAATGCTTTCCGCTACGGAGATGGACTATTGGAGAAGAGCAGCAGGGAAATCAAAAAGAGAAAGAGTTACCAATCAAAGAATAAGAGAAATTATGACAGTGGGTGAACGTACTCTAGTGGATGATATAAGAACAAAACAACTGGTGTGGTACGGACATGTACAAAGAATGGATGATGAAAGACTACCTAAACAAATATTACAATGGAAACCAACTGGCCGAAGAAAACGAGGAAGACCAAGGAGAAGCTGGAGAGAAGGAATAGATAGTGAAATAAGAATAAGAGGCCTAGATGATGAATTATGGGCAAACAGAAACGAGTGGAGATTGGGTATCGGAAGACGTAGAACGTTGTGAAACCGATAAATATATATATTAATTATTATTTTTATTTGTCCTGAAATGAGAAGAATTAGGTTTATGGAAAAATACACATACAAAAAATATTTGCAAACTAGCTGAACTTGTAGATCTTGACTTAGACTCAGTCCACCGCAGTGCCTTACCTAGGGGGGATCAAATAATAAAATATTTATGGCAGAATTGACTCTGAAGATTTTTGCTTATAGCAGCTGAAAACATACTTAAACTACAGTTTGGTTCAGCATTCTATTTTCTAAAAAAACTAAAATCTGCGTATTTTATAGATAAATGCATGCAAAATGCGTAACAAATTATTTTTGTTCAATTTCTAAAAAAGCCCGTACTTCTTAATAACACCAAATAACTTTATTAATAAATAAACAGTTGTGTTTTAAATAATATTAATTGACTTGACTGCGAAATTAATCCAGGATTAGAGCAGCTGTTGAAAAATAGTTAGTCAAGGATAGTTTTTGCCTGACAAATATAAATTTGTCTAAAAAAGTATGCTGCGTTGACTTATTTTTTAGCCATCCATAGGTAAGAAGGCCATTGGGATCGTCAAAAAAACTTTTTTTTATTTTTTATCAAAATAATGTAACCTAATCACCAAAATTTTTGATAGCGACGTGTCGCGTCGATTGTCTGGGGCACGATAACTTAAAAATTAAGAAATATATTTTAGTCGCTTAACTGTCAACGTTCCCATTTTTACAACACTTAAAAGTATAGTTAATAACAAATAGTTTCAGAAGAATTCATATTTAAAAAAAAATAAAACCAAATATTTTTAGTAATTAGGCAATATGTTTGCAAAAAAGTATAAAAGGCAATTTCAAAGGGGTAAAGTCAACCACGGACACCGGTGTTTCGAAAAAAGGAATTTCCATCGTCAGCGTGGCTTGCCTGACTACAGTAATCAAACTAACTACAAGAAACAAGGTAATTTACCTATTTAAGAAAATGAAGATCATTAAAATATATATCTTTTTTAGGTTAGGTTATAAAAATATAATAGCCAAGTTTAGAAAAACATTTCCAAACTAGTAAGAACCTTTCATTTTGAAATTTGTATTGGAGAACTTGGCTTTACTTTTCTCTCAATTCTTTTTACGGAATGCCATTTTGGCGTACTTGGCTTTTTTTTACATGAAATGTTTTTGTTATGATTTTACTTCTTTGGATAATATTTAATTTTTAAATTAGTAAAATATGGGGAATATTGTTCAAAACTTTTGCAATGCCTTACTTAAAATTTTGAGGTTTTTAAATTTTTTTCAATGGTTTTATCATAGGAACTATCAGCTTTCCAAAGCTCAGCTCTCTAGCGTTTCTAAAAGTGCACAATGTTACTTTTACATAAATTTACTACTTTACATGTATAGGGGAGGGAAGTAAATTAAAATTGTCGTGTTTTTAAATATTTTCCTATAGTTTTATCATAGTTCCTATGAGTCTTCCAATGCTCAGCTCTCTAGCGTTTCTAGAAGTGGGTAATGTTACTTTTACATAACTTTACGTTTATAGAGGAGGAGAGTAAATGAAAATTTTGGGATTTTCAAATTTTTTACCATGGTTTCATCATAATTTCTATTAGCCTTCCAAAGCTCAGCTCTGTAGCGTTTCTGGAAGTGGGCAATGTTACTTTAATATAAATTTACATTTATAGGAGAGGGAAGTATATTAAAATGTTTGTGTTTTTAAATGTTTTCCTTGTGTTTTAACATAGTGTCCTTCAGTCTTAAAAAGCTCAGCTCTCTAGCGTTTCTGGAAGTGGGCAGTGTTACTTTTACATAGCTTTACATTTATAGGGGAGGGAAGTAAATTAGAATTTTGAGGTGTTTTAATTTTTTTCTATAGCTTTATCATAGTTACTATCAGCCTTCCAAAGCTCAGCTCTCTAGCGTGTCTGGAAGTGGGCAATGTTACTTTTACTTAATTTTACATTTATAGGGGAGGGAAGTAAATTAGAATTTTGGGGTGTTTTAATTTTTTGCTATAGCTTTATCATAGTTCCTATCAGTCTGCCAAAGCTCAACTTTCTGGCATTTCTGGAAGTGGGCAGTGTTACTTTTACATAACTTTACATGTATAGGGGAGGGGAGTAAATTAGAATTTTGGGGTTTTTTGTTTTTTTCCAGGGGTTTGGTCATAATTTCTCAGTCTGCCAAATTTCAGCTTTGTAGCATGTCTGGAAGTACAGTAGAATTTTGATGATCTATACATGAGTGAGTGAGTGAGTGGCAATTTCGTCGTTTTTTGAAATTTCGTAACTACTTGACTACTTTATGAACTCCATAAAACTTGGAAAGGTTGTTAATTTCATGAAGGTCTACGACTGTGCAAAGTTTGAGATTCGTAGCTCATTCCGAAGTAGAGTTTTAGATAGGTCAAATATCGGCTGAAATTATTTATTATTTAATTACTTATTTAGTTCAAAAAGAAAAATAGTACAAAAAAAATATAATAGAAATAGAATACCTAAAAAATTTCTAGTATTAAAAATACAAAAAAAAAGAAGAAGAAATGGAGGCAGCATGTATCAGTTTCATATGTGTGTGCCTCCTTAGAATGCCAGTAAAACTTAAAACAAAAATAAATTTAAAATTATACACTTATTTAGCTACGATAATGTAACTTCAATATATCATTATAAAGTATTATGTATTTATAACCATGATATTTTTTCACAAAGTACTACAAAGTTTTTTCTTAAAGGCCGCTTGACATGGTGCATGACAATAAAATTTGCAGGCAAATGCATGAAATTTTGCCCAGGTGCATGCGCAGTACAAATCCAGCTGATTGTTGCAGGCAATCCATTTTTATCGGTCTGGTGCCATTTTTTTGAATGCAAACTGTACTTGGGGAATTTTTACCTAGATTCTGGGGAATCAATGCATGGCCATGCACAATGTCAAACGAAAAGAAGATTTTTTGCAGGCAACAATTTGACCGAAATTTTTTGCTTGCAAATATTTGCAGCGCGTCATGCACCATGTCAAGCGGCCTTAAGGCCGCTTGACATGGTGCATGACAATAAAATTTGCAGACAAATGCATGAAATTTTGCCCAGGTGCATGAGCAGTACAAATCCAGCTGATTGTTGCAGGCTATCCATTTTTATCAGTGCGGTGCCATTTTTTTGCATGCAAACTGTACTTGCATGCAAACTGGGGAATTTTTACCTATATTCTGGGGAATCAATGCATGACCATGCACAATGTCAAACGAAAAGAAGATTTTTTGCAGGCAACAATTTGACAGAAATTTTTTGCAAATATTTGCAGCGCGTCATGCACCATGTCAAGCGGCCTTTATGAATGACTTGATCTTTTGTTTATAGAGTTTTGGTGTCAGAAAATTAATAAGAATAGGTCCAATATAATTTATATGCCTTTGTGTTGCGCTGAAGTTTTGGAAAGGAACATAACGTTTTGAACTGGTAACCGCCCTAGTGACTATAGTATGTGACACAGATTGGGGGAAAAATTTATTTTTAAGGGAGAATAATGCAGCTCTATATACAAAAAGCTCTCTAATTTTAAGCTTTTTAGTACCTTGAAATAGTTGTTCAGACGGATACATTCTTGGTTTGCAATACATCACTTTTAATACCTATATATTTCTGTGCAATAAGCAAAGGATCCAACGTAGTTCCCCAACAAACTATCCCATAACGAATAAGGGATTCCACCAACGCCGAATAAACTGTCTTCCGTAAATTAAATAGCAGTACATTTCTTAATTCATAAAATTTAAAAATCGTCTTTCTGACTGGCGGCTATGTTGCGGAAATGTTTCAAGCATAACATATTGAAAGCGGACCGATCCGAGCTCTTCTGTGGTTTCAAGAAAAGATGGTAAGGCAGCGACCTTGCCGTGCCCTCAGATATAATCAGTGACGGATCTAGACCCCGAAAATTGGGGTTGCCCAAAAATAATATTTAATTATTACTTTTTGCAAATTTGTTATGTACTATTATTTAATTCATGAAAGTATATACCAGGTGGGCCAAAAAACAGGACAAAATGATTTTTGTTATAATGTTCAAACTATACTACCGATTTTAGTAGGATAAGCGGCAATTAATTTAATTAATATGGATTTTAAAATAGGTGATATAGTCCAAGGTAATTATGTTTCTTTAGTGACCATTTTTAACAAAAAATAGGGAGCCATGAACGAACCATGAGGGGGCGGCTCGGCCCCTTCCCTAACGCTAAGATTTTTGTGCCACATATTACATGAACAAAAAACTTAAATTCCATAAAATCCGACATCATGGGGTCTCGCCCCTCCTCAGACATATTCGTCGGTGCGCTACTAAGTAACCTCTTTAACCCATTTGTTCCCAAGCAGTGGCCTATCTAGGCCCTTAAAGTTGGTGGAGCCCTAAAATAAAACTAAATTATGACTTTTTTGCAGATAAAGCTGGAGTCGGGCAAAGGTAAATTCGAGGAAAAATTATTTATTTGTTTTATAGTTTAAAAATTTTAAGCGTTGCGAACGAAGCATCGAAACACAAAATATCGACAGTTCAAAGTATCGAAAACACAAAAAATCAAAACTACAAAACACCGAAAAGACAAAATGTCGAAATGCAAAATACAAAATAAAACCCAACCTAACACGATCTGGGCAGGTTAGATTTTGTGAAATAACCTAACCAGAACATGTTAGTACTTTTTGTTTACTAACGTAACCAGGTCAGGTTTAAAACCTATTAATATTATACAAAAAAACTAACCTGATCTGGTTAGTTTTTTTTAATTATAATAACCTAACCAGAACAGGTTTTTTTAATAACTTGGTAATTTTATACTTTCGTCATTTTGTGTTTAAATGTTTTGATCGTCACCCCAAAACGCACTAGAACAATATAAAAAAGAATATATTTTTCCTGTCTTTTTAAGTGTTTAATATTTATTTAAAAGGAAACAGCTACCACTAACACCTTTAACACCAACATAAAAAACTCAAACTTTTATATGCTTTATCCAAACCATCTCTCTCAGTCATGGGCGTACCCAAGGTGAGACGCTCGGGGCCCGGGCCCCCTCCAAAACCTTCGGATTTTTTGGATATTTTTTACATGTTTAATAAAAATAGCATAAGATACGGCATTATCGGGTTTTGAGCCTCCCCCGAAAACGTATTCCTGGGTGCGCTATTGCTCAGTTACACGTACTTGAAACAAGACAAATATTAAACACGATCTTCTCGCACAAATTTGCTTTTAACCTTCAGATCCACCGTAACAAGGCTTAGCTAATCCATTCTCCCTCTTTGTTGTGTTGTATGTGAAGAACAAGGACTAATCGCGATTAAAACCAAAATTGCGCTTAAGTGCATCTGAGGGTAAATCGTGTACATTTTTCAGAAGATATCATTACTAAATACTGGTCAGGTATTAGTTTTCGTTACTAAATATTTATTTATCTAATATGGGCCTTAATTTATTTCTCTCTATTTGAACCACCAAATTATTATTTATTTACTTTCTTTTTAATTTCTATTAGACTCATACATTGTATTCAAATCGGTTCATAATGTACGAGATATTAGCATTGGCGACAAAGGTACAAACAGACATACAGTACAGACAGAAAAATATAGTCCCATAAGACTTCCTACAAAAATATAAAAATTATTTGATAATGTTTCACTATTGTCTGATTTTAATATAAAGCTTGCAATTTTTATTTTAAATTAAATTACCTATTAAAATAACAAATAACTCTAGTAGGTCACCAAAAACCATATGCTAGCGAAAATATTTTTGTAGGTACCTATATGTGACATAATTATGAATATGATACATGCAATTTATTGTTTTGGTTTAATTTTTAAAATGCAAAATACCTACATGACCTAGGCTGCTAATGTTTACAAACTTTTTTATAAAAATAATGGTAAAATATTTACTGATTTTGAGTCTACTTTCAGCACTCTTTTTAAATACTCAAGCTATTATTATTTTTTTTTCTTATTGAATGCACTGAACCAATTTTTCTAAACTAGTGATGCTGGTAATTTTTTTTATACATATGTTACTTAAGATAAAGATACTTTTTAAAACTATTTATAATGATTAAAATTTAATTAATAAGTAGGGATAAATATAATTACTGAAACATTAAAATACATTTTCAGGATCAGTTCATAACGTATAATATAATTTTATTTTTTTTTGGATTTTCGAGGCAATTTAAATTTTTTAAAAGGCTTAAATTTTAAAATCTTATTAGCAAACGGTAAAGTACCCAACAATTTTTAAAAAATTTTATTTTAAAATTGCGTCCAATTAAAAAGGTTGAGCCGTTAAAAGTGGTGCTAAAAAGAGTAGCCTTAAGTGGCGATATAAGCATCAAAAAAGTGTCACTCAACTCTCAAAATGTAGAAAAAAGGAACGCAAGGATTTATGAAATGCCTAAATTGGAAGTAGTTGAAAAAGGGCACAAAGTTGCTCAAAAGAGTCCAAAAAAAGGACCGTGTATACTGTAAAAGTACAGTTTTAAAGGGCACAAAGATACTCAAAAGAGTCCTAAAAAAAAGGACCGTGGGTTATTTATACTGTAAAAGTACAGTTTTAAAGGGCACAAAGATGCTCAAAAGAGTCCAAAAAAAGGACCGTGGGTTATTATACTGTAAAAGTATAGTTTTTAGGAATGCGAAAAATGGCAGTATTTGAAAAAGGGCACAAAGTTGCTCAAAACAATCCAAAAAAGGACCGTGAGCTATTATACTGTAAAGGTACAGTTTTGAAGGCATCGAAGAATGCATAATAGACTCACAAAGTTGCTAAAATTAAAAGGTTGTATTAAAATATTGTGAAGAAGCTCATATAAAGAGTTAAAACAGGAGCACAGCTGCCTAAATAGTTGATGATGATATTGAGGTATAAAAGGGCGCACAGGGATATAAGGTCCCAAATAAAAAGTTAAAGGGTACTTACCGAATTGTTACAAAGAAAGATTAACTAAGAATTTTAATTTTCGTTTTATTAATGATTTTTTAGAAACTGATCCTTAAAGCCTGTTAATATTTATTTTGTGTTACAATTTTATTTATTTAGTCCATTTTATTGTTTCAGCAAGATACAAAGCAAATGGGCCACATCCAAAGGAAGGTAGATCCAAAAATCTTAGAAATCCTTCCAGCTAGATGATGGTCGCTTCAATCGAAGAAGATGTAACCAGCCAACCAGAACAATAAATAATATTTGCAAGCTACCACAAAGATGACCACCCGGACCTGGATACCTCTTCCTCGAGCGGAATAGAAGATACTGGATACCAATGTTTAATATCACGTGTAAAATTGTAATTTATTTTTAAGTTAAGCATTGGGGGCCAATGCTTATTGGAGAGAGGGCATATGTCATAAAACAGTTTAAAATTTAATTAAACCACTATAAGAACGTAGCAATAATCAATATTGCTGAGCATGCACAAATTTCATCTATAAAAGCCGATGCTGGACAATAGACCGGCATCACTCTTACAAGTGCTCAACCCAGTACACCACTGAAATATGTGGTCCCTACTAACCCAGGACACCACTGAAATATGTGGTCCCTACTAAACATAACCAAGTAAAACCCCACTATGGTGGTTAGGCTTTATGGCCCCTAAGGCCGACTCTCTACGGCCCCTAGGTCAACTCTCTCCAACCAGCATCCCCCCTTATTACATTATTTAATTTGGCATTCTATTCTAGTTAACCTATTTCATGTATATACAATACACGTATAAATGTGGATTCTTTAAAACTTAAAACTTTAAACTCCCCTACATCCCTCATTCACAAGGGCACTAAATAACAAACCTTGTGACATATATGATAGAGATACCACTTGTCACAAATATAGTTGTGACATATATGGTGGGGGCGCCGTGTGGCATATTTAATTGTGACAATATCAAACGAAAGGTAATTGAGTCTGTACTTAAACAAAATAAATTTTAGTTTAAAAAAAGTGGTGGAGGTACATTTCAAAATCTAGAGTTTAATGAAAATATGGCGTGTGTGATATCAAAGGAAAGATAATTGAATCTGGAGTTAAAAAAAATATATTTTAGTTTAAAAAAGGGTGAGGGTAGATTTCAAAAATTAGAGTTTAAGTCAAAACATGGCTTGTGTGGTATCAAACAAAAGGTAATTGAGTCTGGACTTAAATAAAATATATTTACCTAAGTTTTAAGTTATATTAGCTCACAAGTACTCTATAACTATTGTACCTAGTGTGAGCTTAGGTGCCCATATATTGGCAGAGTATTTACTTGATTTTCGAACTCGGCATAAAAGTTTCTTTAAAATGATGATGATACTTTTTTGTATTTTTTTATTATTCATATATTTCCTTATTTTTTTTTACCCAGTTTTTAATAAAAATTTAAAAAAAAATAAAATTTTAAAAAATAATAAAATTTAGAAAATAGCACTAAGAATATAAAAAATAAAACATCGAGTGTGATTGTTTTAAAGGAAATTTTGACCTGATTTTAAAACTCAAAAAAAGGGTTATTTTATAAGAAAAAATATAGTAACTTTATGTTATATCTCAAAAAGTAAAAGTGACCTTAAACGGAGGTTGGTTTTCCTCTATCTCCCCTAGAAGTACACTTCCCCACTTAAAAGTGCCCAATTTGGAACACCCTGTACAGGGTGATGAGTTACATTTTACTGAATAGATTTCTTTATCAATATTGTTGACACCAAGAATCACACATTGAAGGCTAAATGGAGAAAGTTGCATGATTTTTCCGGACACACTAGAATTTGATGCCAAAAATGACATGTTAATCTCTTGTTTTACATACCTACCTAGCTATTTATTGAGTTAAAATGGCATATCTGAATCCCTTGTTAAACTTTTTACATACCAACAAATTCTATAATTTATCAAATTCTAAAGATTTTTGGGGTTAGGTCTATGGATATTCCATATATGTCTTA
This sequence comes from Aspidapion aeneum, assembly GCA_963576565.1. NCBI lineage: Eukaryota > Metazoa > Arthropoda > Insecta > Coleoptera > Brentidae > Aspidapion > Aspidapion aeneum. The sequence continues at coordinate 91,311,124 of OY755038.1, forward strand.
AAGGGGTATTCTCCAATTCATTAAATCAATGAGCAGTTTATTATATATTAAGTTGCCCGCTAAAATTGGTGTTCCATGTGATAAAAAGCTCTTTGAAAGAGAGTAATGTGATCAAAAATCTTTGGAAGAGACCACAGATTGTGGAAGATAGTGAAAGATTGTGAGTGATTGGGAGCAGGGTTGCCAGACGTCCCACCGTAGGGGGGGACGGTCCCGCTTTTTTAAAATCTCATTAAAGTCCCGCTTTTTATGCAAATTGTCCCGATTTTCCCGCATTTTTTCATTTCTGTCCTATTTTTTTACCTGTCTGTATATTCTTATATATAACTTATAAATTTTATTAAAAAAAACAATCGAAGAGGAATGTTTTACTTCGTTTAATTTACTTCTTATTTTAGGGCGGATATTTCTTATCTGTACATACTTATCTTATGTGTTGGTTCATATTTGTTTATTTTAAATAAAATTCACAAATCACTTTAAAAGAAATTACAGATCATATATTTTATTATGCATGGAATTTTGAGCATCGAAACATAATGAAGACAATGGAAGTTTCAAACACAACTTAATTTAAAAGTTTTTCACCTCCTCAATTAAAAAAAAACTCACTAAATTTAAAAAAGTAGATATAACATTAAAAATTTTTGAAAAATAAATAAATAAACACACCATCTGGTTCCTTAAACACTCCAGCTTTATGTTGGAATCGATGTAAATTTTTAGTATCTATTTAAAATTTTTGTGTTTACGCATTTACTTAATTTGTCCCACTTTTTAATTTGAAAAATCTGGCAACCCTAATTGGGAGGGATTGTGAAGGATTGTGAGTGATTGGGAGGGATTGTGTAAAGATTGTGAAGGATTGTGGGAAGATTGTGAGAAATGTGTACACCGATTGTGAGAGCCGAGGGGTGAACGGCTAACCCAGAATGTGTACACCGATTGTAAAAATCCACAATCTTTGCTAGGATTGTGTAAAGATTGTGGTAAGATTGTGAAGGACTGTGGCAAGATTGTGAGGGATTGTGAAAGATTGGTTCGGTTTGGTTCGGTTCGGTTCGAAAGATTGTGAGGGATTGTGATCGACTGTGGTAAGATTGTGAGGGATTGTGAAGGACTGTGGTAAGATTGTGAGGGACTGTGGTAAGATTGTGATAAATTGTGTAATGATTAAGAGATTCTGGTGAGATTAAGAGGGATTGTGATTGATTGTGGCCGTCTGTGAATGATTGAGTAAGGACTATGTATAAAAAAACACATTTTTGTTTAAAGCCTTATTTACCTACATGGTTTAATTCCTATACTACACAAAGGTAAGTACTTCAAATTATTATACCTACCTAAATGAACACTACTACTATCTGTACCCGCTTATATATTTGATCTGGATTCTATTGCTGTTATATGATGTACAGGGTGTTTCAAATTGGGCACTTTTAAGAAAAAAATGGGACTTATTTTTACATAAGCATGATATTTGACAGGTACACAAGCACACTTCATTAAGGTCACATTAACAAAAAATGACAATGGTTTCCACATCCAGCACAAATATATTCCCACTGCATTTAAAAAGACAAAAAATAAAAGTGTAACATCAAAAACACACATTGCCATATTCCATATTTTCTATCGGTAGGTAAATCATGGATCCATATAAACATTAGTGGTAGTAGTAGTTGGGAGACCATTTTTGGTTTAGCGTCTAGGCACATGGCGCGCTGTTTTCGCAAACCCCGATTTGTCTGTACACCATATACCAAACTGATGCACATGCCCCTTAGGATGCAAGTTTTCTTTCTTTAAGAGGACTTAATTTTGCCTGACACCACTTTGTCGAAGGCAGGGATCTTTATACTGCGTAGCAAGTATACACAGTGGACCCACGCTTTTACACCTCTTCCGAAAGGTGGTCCTGCTACATGTTAGACTTACATCTACCTAACATCGCTATTATCCTAGCAAAACTTGGTTATAGACAATAGACTTGTCTATAGTCCTTTTCAACGCAATAGTCTTGGTCGTCGTGAGTTGACTTTAGGGGATTTTTGCTGGCGCCGTCCTGGTTCCAACTGTAGCACGCTCCTGGGTTATTAATCCTGGCCCGTCAGTTGTTGGCTCCTGGACTACACCTGCATATATTCTCGATGCACAAGGCCAACTTATGTTTTTGTGTGCATGTGCATCGCCCAACATTTCAGTGTCGACTGTTGAACGCTGAAAAGGAAGTGGGCGACAAGACTTTTTTTTCTTTTTGCGTAGTTGTTAGAGACGCGAACCTGATACCTTTTCCACTTTTGCATGTGCAGTGGACGACCATACCATTGGACTACCCTGCCGCTACGTATAAAAATTAACTTAAACTCAAATTTTAAACAAAATTTAGAGGAACCTAACATGCAGTTAAAGCTACGATTCCCTCCACGGTCACGAGTCTATCACTGGTTGGACAGATATCTGTATTCACGGTATCTCTTTTCAACACGTGGTAGATGCGGCGTACGCGACCGTGGAGGGAATCCTAGCTTTAACATAAATATGTAGTCATTATCTAGTGTAAATAGCTTGTTTGTAGGTTTTTTAAAGCAGAACGTAACTATGAAACTAAATTGGATCTGTCACATTTACTTTCCACGATATAACGCATAAAAATTCCTTTAAAATGATGTATGATATTTTATGTTATTTTGTTAATTTTTTTAATCATATATTTAATACCGAACCCAGTTTTTATTAAAAATTAAAATAACAAATAAAAGTTATAAAAAAGTACTTAGAATATAAATAATAATAATAATAATATAAAAAATAAAACATTGAGTGTGATTGTTTTAAAGGAAATTTTAGTTGGACAATTGCGTTCAACTTTTAAAAAACCTACAAACAAGCAATTTACACCAAATATAAATTTTGAAAGTTATTGGGCCAATCAAAAATGCAGATTTTAAAAAAAGGCCCACGCCACAACGGGTTGATATATAAAAATGTGGTTTTCACCAAAAATCTAGTCTTGACATTTGAGGCTCGTAAAGGGCGGTTGGTTTCTCTCTATCTCCTCTAGAAGTACCCTTTCCCACTTAAAAGTGCCCAATTTGGAACACCCTGTACAGGGTGATGGGTTATATTTTACTTAATAGAAATCTTCGTCAATATTGATGACACGCACATTAAAGGCTAAATGGAGAAAGTTGCATGATTTTTCAGGAAAATATGAAAAGAAAGAATTTGATGCCAAAAATATCATGTTAATCCCTTGTTAAACTTTTTACATACCTGCCTAGGTATTTATTTAATTTTTTTAAGGGAATATATGAGCTCATGACTACCACTATACTATAGTAGTGTGAGCTATATGGTGATCCTAATTTTTTCAAGAAAAAAAAAGTTGCTCCAATTTCAAAAATTTGTTTGCATTTCGAATGATTTTGACACTTTTTGTCGCGCCGTCTGTCTGACTGTAACGACCAACACACATAACTGAAAAACCGCTTGCCCGATTTGAATAAATTTGGTACCTAGGCTGGGTCTGGGGTCGAGATGGTCCCATTTAAAAATTTTAAAAATCCACTGAACGCAAGCCAAATAAAAGGGTGGGGGTATATTTGAAAAATGAGAGTTCATGTGAAAATATGGCGTGTGTGATATCAAAAGAAAGATAATTGAGTCTGGAGTTAAACAAAATACATTTTAGTTTATTTTTAAAAAAGGGTGGGGGTACATTAAAAAAAATTAAATTTTAAGTGAAAATATGGCGTGTGTGTTATCAAACAAAAGATAATTGCGTCTGGAGTTAAACAAAATACATTTTAGTTTTAAAAAAAGGGAGGGGTAGATTTCAAAAATTAGAGTAAGTCAAAACATGGCTTGTGTGGTATCAAACGAAAGGTAATTGAGTCTGGAGTTGAATAAAATATATTTTAGTTTTTATTTATGTGAATTAGCTCCCACATGCACTATAACTATAGTACCTAGTGTGAGCTTAGTTGCCCATATATTGGCAGAGTATTTTTAGATTAGTTGTTTTTTTTCCACCGACAGCCCATCAAAAATTCTTGCGACAAAAAAAAAGGTCATCATGTATATAGTTTTCTTTGCCGCCCTATTAATTCACCGTTACCGGCCCTGCTACTTAATAACGTGAGAGCCCCTCGCTATTACCTATGCACTAAGTGAGAATTATTTTTAACAAATCTATAAAATTGAGACAAAGTTACATTAAATATTTATTTATTTATTTTTTTTTATTTATTTATTTCCTGTGAACTTGCCATTTTACAAAAATATATCATTTACATCATTTATAATAAATATTAGTACCTGCCTAAATAAGCATATTTTCAAGATCTTAATCCCTATGCCCTACTGAATAAAGAATTATTTTTATCTATTAAATTGATTTAAAGTTACATTAAATATATCAATATCCAATTTATTTATGGAATTAGCCATTCTGGACAGACGAGAATTAATTCCATAATTTGTCCTATGATATTGTATGTGCAATAATGCATAATTTCTAGTATGTCTTTGTGGTACTTAAAAAAAGATTAATTTTAATAATTTGGAACAATCAACATTGATATAAATAATTTTAAACATTAATCTTGTGTCCATAATAAATATATCTATATCCATTGAATTGAATTGAATGAAGTTTATTAGCTACAAAAAGCTACAAATATGGGCTATTCTCATTCAAATGGGTAACTTGAGGTCCCCAGTATTTTTCTAAAAAACTTTTAATATTTAAAAAGGTTTTAATTTTTTTCATTTCCGTCCATTCCCACTTTTTCTATAAATTTTTCGAACCCCAAAATGTCCCTATCTCAAAATTTTATATTCAAGAGTATTTTTCAGATAGTAAAAATGACTTTTATTAATTTATTTTCTAATAATATCATTATAAAGAGTTCCAGGAAACATATTGTAAGATGTTTGTACAAACTACTCATAAATATCCATTTTATGGAAATGGAAACTTCGTCCCTAGGTTTTAGTGTCGATAGCATGGACAGCCTGAAACCACCTCCCCACAGGTTTAGGGAAAACAGCAAAAAATTGGCAACACTGTCAGAATCATTCACTTTCTATAAGCTTTGTAGTGGCCAGACAATTCTGGAACTTGTAGTAATCTGTATGCTTTTAAGAAGGTTAGATTGTGTGTTGTTCCTAGGACATTTTTTTAGTGTGTCAGTAATATGGTCTCTGTAAGATTTTTACCATGAATTTTTTTAATGCTTATACATTTAGGTAGTAGTTAGCTTATAAGAGGGCAATTCTATTGACAATTTTGTTTTTATTTATGTTATTTTGTCACTGACATGAACCTTAGAAAATGTCACCAACATGGACATAAGATGACTTAGTTTCTAGTATTTTCAGGTACCTAGCTTAAGTAATGTTGTTTTGATTAAATAACTCTCTCTCTCTCTTTTTGTTAATGGCGCTGTTCCTTTCCGGAACAATAAGCCAGCTCCTGTTTTAGACCCCAGGATAGTCTGGCCTTGTGGCCACCGGAGGTCTGATTTATATTATTTGATTTGTTTAAGGCGTTGTGGTCTTTAAATATTTGTTTTAATATGGTTTTTCTTTCTGATTCCATAAATTGTAGATGTTTTTGCTTTGGCTCTGTAGCTGGGATTTTTACCTTCTTCCAGTGGGTTGTTTTCTTGTTTTCTATTTTGTTACTACTGTTTCTTATACTGGGTAGGTAGTATGGAAAGAAGGATTAGTTAGTCCACTTGTTCGTTCAGACATACTAAAATTATTTCTAGACATTTATGTATAAGGACACAAGAACATTTTACATTTAAATCACACACACACACATAATCCGTTTTTTATTTAAAATTAATTAAATATTTTATGTCTGTGCTTTGGCTTGACCTTTCGGAGACTACACTATGCCTACTTGAGTGAATGTGCTGCTTATCTGAGGTTTAGATGTGACCGCTTGCGCCTAGCCGAGCTCCCCTCTTCGTGACATGCATGCCGGAAGGGACCCGACCACGTCGCGCAACGCGGTCGGGTTGCTTCCGCTTTTTAAAAATGGGCCAATCCGCGATTTTAGTGGAGCGGTGACAAGATGTGACTGCTCCATTCGAGTCACTGTGACAAAAAGCAGTGATTTTTTGGAGCAGTTTAGCCAATACACGTAAATGCTACGTTCAAAATCGCAATCGAAAAAACTGGTCCGTAACTTCGTGCGCTCGCTAACCGCAGCATTGAGCGGGGGCAGCAGCGCGGCGCTGCCAAATCCATAAGCTTAGTAATAGGTCGTCGCTATCTTTTTGTTTTCATATGGCAACCTGCGTATATTAAAATTAATGTAATACATATTTTTACGTCGCATGCGGAAACGTGGCATCGCAAATGCTGTTGGGACTCGGGACATCCCCTGTTGCGTAATAAAGACTCTAACGTGTAACATTGGTATTCCCCGACTTAAAAATTAGATTTATGGGTTTTTTAATTTGAGCTTTAAAGTTTACATATTAATTTAGTCACAATGTACAGAAAAAAAACTTCTTTTTTGTGGAATTTTTTTTGCGTGGAAAACGATACGTTAGCAAAGTGTAGTATATGCAAGCAAACTGTAAGTTACAAAACATCTACAACGAACTTAAAAAAAATTTGGAGCGCAAACACCCAGTAGTAAGACTGAAGTCCGAAGACTCTAAATGTAATATTATAAAAGAAGGCAGCAGCCAGATCCTGACAGAAGATTCTTAAAGAGAGGCCAAGTACATCAACATCAAACCAAAATCCACAAGATACTGAAGCAAAACCCTATATTAAACAAAAAACGTCCCAAGCCAAATTATCATTTATGCCAAAAAATATAAATATCCATACGAAAAGAAAATTAGACAATTGTTTAATGGATTTATTTACCAAGGATATGCAACCTTTTTCCATTGTAGAAGATCATGGATTTAAAAATTTTGTGCAAGTGCTAAACCCATCGTATCAATTGCCAAGTAGGAAATATGTGTCGAATACTCTGTTACCGGCAGCTTATGAAAAAAAATACAATGATGTAGAAAGCCTGGTAAAAAATTTGCAGCAAAGTGTTATACTGACAACCGACTGTTGGACCTCGAGAAACACTCAAAGTTTTATGGCAGTAACAATTCATTTTGTGAGTGAAAACTTTGAAGCAAAATCGGTCTTACTGGAATGTTGCGCTTTTCCTGAAGTGCACACTAGTACCAATTTAGCAACCGAACTAAATCGTATAGTAACTACGTAGGGCCTGGAGTCCAAAATTCTTTTGGCAGTCTCAGACAATGCGGCGAACATCAAAAAGGCAATAAAAGAAGATCTGGCATGGAAACACTTTGGCTGCTTCGCTCATACCATAAACCTTATTGTTCAGGATGGGCTCAAAGTAGTTTTGCCAATTGTCAATAAAGTCCGTACATTAGTTGCACATTTCAAGAGAAGCAGCAATGCCAATACCAAATTGATGGATATCCAAAGGCAAGCTGGAAGGGATTCAAAAAAACTTATTCAAGATGTTGTCACAAGATGGAATTCGACATTCTACATGCTGGATAGAATTCTGGAATTGGAAGCAGATGTTCGCACTGCAATGGCCTTATTAAATGTGAACAATCTTCCAATCATCTCTATTGAAGAATGGCAACTTCTTCAGCAGTTAAGAAATTGTTTAAAACCCATGGAGGAAATCACGAGAATCATAAGTGGGGAAAAATACGTCACTTTATTTTCGGTCATAATTTTAACAAAAGGACTTCAGAATATTTATTTTGAATTATCCACGGACGAAAATGAAAATCTTTTGCCTTTAATTCAAAGTATGGTAAAACATTTTTTAAAAGGGATTTCGGATCGCCTGGGTGAGAAAATTCACAAACTTTACTTTTGTCAACTTTTATTGATCCTAGATTCAAAAATGTGGGATTTTCTTGCGAACGTGTAGCTGAGCGAGCCAAACAGCTAGCAATAAAAGCAGTATCCCAAAAAATTAACCAATCAAGGTCTAACTTAAAAGAAACTCAAGAACCTGTTTCCAGTTCCACGGATGAAAGCACAACAATATCCGAAAATGTCCCTGTGGAGCATCCTTCTATATGGGGACATTTTACAAAAAAGGCTGCTTCTCTTTCATCCAAGGCAGTAGTACCAGCCACATCAAGGGCAATAATTGAAGTCCAGCGATACCTCGAAGAAGATCTCTTAGCCAGAAATGAAGATCCGCTCAAATGGTGGCGTGATCACTCCTATAACTACCCACATATTTCGAAAGTTGTGCTAGAAAAATTTGGCACTGTGGCAACGTCTGTTCCTTGTGAACGTATCTTCTCCAAATCGGGTCAGTTACTATCAGAAAGACGATCACTCCTTAGTGACGGGAAAGTGCAAAAGTTAATGTTTTTAAATGTGAATAGCAATGTATACATTTGTGCATTTTTTAAATGACATTTTAAGTATTATTACGTTTTAAGTAAAATATATTGGTTGTTTTATGTCGATTACTAAACCACTTTTTTTAAATAACCAATAAACAAAATATTTTACGCAATAAATGTACATAACTTATTTGAATAAGTTAAGCAATAAGTTTTTTTATTAAAATTTGTGTATGCTTTATATTCTTTTTACGTTCAGAAAAATATATATTTGATTCTTTACATACATTTATTTTGCTTTTTTTTAGGCTTTATTCCATCTATAGAAGTAGGAAAATAACTTAGTATAAGGTCAAAACAATCAAAAATAATTTGTTAAACAATTTTTTTGAAAAATACTGCGCGCTTTATAAATCTAAAAGTAAAGAAACGATTTTACGCGATTTTATTTAATTTTTGTCTCTGCTGCTACGCCGCCAGCTGTAGCGGGCGGGCCAGCGAAAAGCAGCAGTTACTAAACTGTGACAGAACAGTTCGGCTCGGTCCGCTTTCAATTGTGACAGTTTCAGGTACTCGTGATCGCGACTTTATTCTTGTCCTGCGACGCTGACGACGCCGGTGACGGGAAGTTCGGAGATACGCGACCACCCATGCATCAAATGCCAGCCTGTGACAAAATGTCACTGCTCTTTTTCTCGAACTGGAGCAGACCGTGACTGCGACAGACAAGTAACAGTGACAAAGTAACAGTTCGTGAATTCGCAACACACCCCTAACGCTTTTGACTACGAGAGTAATGTGTTGTAACAAGTTAACGCTGTTAGCGTTCGAAGTAAACAAGTTTGTTTTGTTTGCGAGATTTTTCGAAAATTATGGTAAGTAAATTTATGTTTACTTTTATAGGTTTAGATGTGGCCCAGGAAAAGGTTGAATAAAAAAGATAAATAAGTAATCTTATTTTTATTTAGATTCGGAAAAATTTAAAATATTGTTACGGGATCACAACGACAAATTAAAACTCGCAATTGTTGAAAACGATACGTCAATTTATTTCGACAAATTTTGTACAAAAACACGCACTTAAACTTACTAATAACTTGCTAATAATTCACTACTTTAATACGCCCGATGCACGACGTCCGGCCCTTTATATAACGGGCTGCCTACTATTCGAGAATTTTCCATCCTTGTTCGATTCGGAATTATTCCAACCTTTTCCGGACCGGACCGTTCGCATACCAGTTTGTCACAGATAACGCAACTAAAACCTAGATTAAGAATACAACCATAAAATACGTCAACCTAATACTACACTAAACCTAAATAAATTCTAACTATAAAATTTAAATAACTTAAATTTGTAACACTATACTCTTCTTCAGGTTTGATCGTCTCGATCAACATTTCCCAGGTAAGGTTTTAGTCTGTCTAGATGAACAACTTTCATCTTGGACTTTTTCTGGATTCGGTAGACTACATCATTAATTCTCTTAACAACTTTATAAGGCCCTTCCCATGGTGGTGTCAACTTAGGTGATCTTCCTTTCTTGCGTTGAGGATTGTATAGCCAGACTTGATCATTCTCTTTGAACCCTAAAGAGTTTGCTTTCAGGTCATATCTCGCTTTCATGCGGTCACTGGCTATTTCTATTCGCTCTCTAACCACTTCATGGATATCGTGCAGCTTTTGTCTTAAACGTTCGACATAGTCATTAACCTCTAAGTGTGCTTCTTCAGGTGAACCAAACATGATATCACATGGTAAACGCAGTTCTCTACCAAACAGGATACTAGATGGAGTAGCTCCTGTCGTATTGTGAATGGCGGTTCTATAGGCCATCAAAAACAATGGAATATATTGGTCCCAATCTGTTTGGTGCTCATCAACAACTTTGCAAAGATGTTCTTCTATTGTTTTATTAAATCTTTCAACCATGCCATCTGACTGCGGATGTAAAGCAGTAGTCCGTGTTTTATGTATTCCTAAAAGGTCACAGAGATTCTGGAAGAGCTTTGATTCAAAATTTCTTCCTTGATCTGAATGTAGTTCCAAAGGAATGCCAAATCGGCTGAAAACATCATTTACCAGAACTTCTGCAACTGTAGCGGCCTCTTGGTTAGGCAAAGCAAAAACTTCTGGCCATTTGCTAAAGTAATCCATGACAACAAGGATGTATTTGTTGCCCTTTTTAGTTTCTGGAAATGGTCCGGCCACATCAATAGCAATGCGTTCGAATGGCAGACCTACGTTATATTGTTTCATTTGACCTCTGGACCTTGTTTTGGGACCTTGGCTGGCTGCACAAGTCGAACATCGGCGGCACCAGTTTTTCACATCTTGAAAGTAATTGACCCAATAAAATCGGTTTCGAATTTTGTCCATGGTTTTATTTATGCCTAGGTGCGCGCCTGATTTTCCACCATGGCATTCGGCCATTATATTGTCTACCATGCTCCTAGGAACCACTACTTGATTAATCACAGTAAGGCCATCGGCACTTTCCCAGGCACGTTTAAGGATGTTTTCTTCTACTATCAGTGAATCCCATTGTGCCCACAGTGATTTGAATATCACCCCTTGGTTTGCGATATCTTGCCATGATGGTCGTGGCTTGTTCTCTTCTTTCAATCGCAAGATAGGTCCTACATCTTTGTCGTTAAGTTGTGTGGTTCTAATCGAAGCCGACATCCATTCTTCTTTCTAACGCTGCCACTAAAGCGTTACAATTCTGTTTTTGTTCGACTGGAATGGACCGTAAAAGTCCCAGAGCAGGTTCTCGCAGAGCTACTAACAAACCTCTAGCTTTTTCGTCATCATCCCAACCATTTGCAGCAGCGGCAGCTTCAAACTGTTGTTTGTAAGTAGACCAGGAAGACGTACCATCAAAATTTGGAGGCTTAATGTTTTGGTTGGAATTTACAACACATCCTTGAGCTTTTATTTTGTTGTGTTCTTTCTGAAGCTGTATAAACTGTTTTGACATGTCCTGGAATTTTTCTTCCATGGTTTGAAAAACTTCTTCCCTAACATTCTGTAGTTTGGTCTCCACTTTTTCTTCAACATTCTGCAATTTGTTTTGTACCTTTTCTTCTACATTCGGCAATTTATTTTGTACCTTTTGTTCCACACTATGCATTCTTTGAGTTATTTCTTCCTTAAGATCTTCGGTTGCAGTCTTGAACTCTTCTCTCAGCTGTTCGGAGTTGCTCTTTATTTGATCGAAGTTTTCTTGAATGCCATCTAATCTTTGCTCAAATGTCTGTTTCATATCGTTCTGGTTTTGTTCAATGGTCTGTTTCATGTCGTTCTGGTTTTGTTCAATGGTCTTTCTCATATTGTTTTGGTTTTGTTCCATGGTCTGTTTCATATCGTCCTGGTTTTGAGCCATTTGAGCTGCTAGAGCCTGCATCATTTTAGTTAGATCTTCCATCTTTGCCGATCCTTGTCTGGTAAGCATCAACTTTCTGATAAATCACTTAAAACGTTTATTTTAGGGCTATAAAGCGAATGTCGAAATCGGTTTTTCAATATCTCTTCCAATTCTGAAATAGAACCTAATGGAATGTTCTGGAATATACTGGAAAATGCTACTCTTTCTGCTACTAGGCAAATGTAGAAGTCACTTTTTGATTATCTCTTTTGGTTCTCGAATAGACCGTCGTAGAATGTTATGGAATATTCTAGAAATAATTTATAATTCTTACTTTTAAAATAACTAAGCTACTGTCGAAGTCGGTATTTGTATATCTCTTCTAGTTTTTGAATAGAACGTCGTAGAATGTTATGGAATCTTCTAGAAATTCTTTTTAGTTCTTACTTTTGAAATTACTAAGCTAATGTCGAAGTCGCTTTTTGGATATTTCTTCTGGTTTTCGAATAGAGCGTCGTAGAAAGTGATGGCATATTCTAGAAATTCTTTCTAATTCTTACTTTTTAACTAACTAAGCTAATATCGAAGTCGATTCTTAAATATCTCTTTTGGTTTTTGAATAAATCAATATCGAACTTCTTCGAATATTCTGGAAAAATCACTTCTTCACTTCTTTTCTGTCCAATTGTCCTAGCCGGTGGTACTACGTAAGGGTAGTCTTTGCACTATTCAGTTCTGAATATTCTGGCAAAATCACTTACTGTTCTTCTTTTCAATTGTCCTAGCCAGTGGTACTATGTAAGGATAGTCTTTGCACTATTTATTTCTTTTAATCTCACTTCTGACACCAATTGTAGCGGGTTCACAACGACAAATTAAAACTCGCAATTGTTGAAAACGATACGTCAATTTATTTCGACAAATTTTGTACAAAAACACGCACTTAAACTTACTAATAACTTGCTAATAATTCACTACTTTAATACGCCTATTAACTTCGCGTTAACATCTAGCGATCACTACCATTGGTTATCTCTGACTGCCCGATGCACGACGTCCGGCCCTATATATAACGGGCTGCCTACTATTCGAGAATTTTCCATCCTTGTTCGATTCGGAATTATTCCAACCTTTTCCGGACCGGACCGTTCGCATACCAGTTTGTCACAGATAACGCAACTAAAACCTAGATTAAGAATACAACCATAAAATACTTCAACCTAATACTACACTAAACCTAAATAAATTCTAACTATAAAATTTAAATAACTTAAATTTGTAACAATATTAATATTTTATTTGGTAACTTTGTTAGGATATAGGTACAAGTATTAGCGCAAAGGTAACAATTTTCATTTACCCGCCACACAATTAGTTTTGTGATATAGTTATGCTACACACTTTATTAGATGGATTACATTAATTTGTTAGTCGTAGTAGATTTACGCGCTGTTTACAGCAGCCGTACTTGTTAATTTCAGCCGCCTAACGGCTCAGTTATAGCAGCCTTACGGCTTAATTATAGCAGCCTTACGGCTCAATTATAGCAGCCTTACGGCTCAAATATAGCAGCCATGCGGCTCAATTATAGCAGCCTTACGGCTCGATCACAGCAGCCTTACGGCTCTACTTCAACAGCCTTACGGCTCCTTTATAGCGGCCTTACGACTCATTTATAACACCCTTACGGCTCGTTTATAGCAACCTTACTGCTCAATTATAGCAGCCTTACTGCTCAATTATAGCAGCCTTGCGGCTCACTTATAGCAGCCTTACAGCTCAGTTACTGCAGCCTAACGGCTCGTTTACCGCAGCATGGCGGCTCATTTAGTAGCCTTTCGACTTATCAAAAGCAGCTTTGCGGCTCATTAACAGCAGTGTTACAGCTTATGGCTCATTAACACTGGGGAATGATTACGATTCTATAAAAACTGCTTTATCAGTAGCCTTATGTTTGGATTACTATAGTCTTACAACTCTCATACAGAGCCTAAAACCGTTATCAGAAATGTTTATTCTTTTGATGCTCAACTTATTTATTTTAGATGGCAGACGCCGCCGCCGAGAGCTTTGTTACACTTGGGCAGCTCTATGAAAGGGACGAAGGGAGCGAAATTTTAGACAGAATCAAAAGCGAAATGATGTTTATACTACCAGATGGGTGGCAAAACTGCAAGCTCGTTGATTTTACAAAAGAAGATCTTTTTGGTCAGGACATAGATGTAAACATGTTAAATAAGTTAAGGTATGCTATTCCTACCGTTGTTATCGCCAAAGCGTTTGATCCAGAAGCCACTCATTTGTCGGAAAGGCCGTACAGAAACTATAAGGTGAAAATGTTAGACTGGGCATTTTGTAGAGGCCTTATTTTAAGCCCTCCTAGTTTATGCAACAAAATTAGAGGGTCAGCTGCAGCCGCCGAAATATTTCACCATGCGGTTTCACATTTGAAACATTTATTTATTACGAGAAAAGAAGCTTCAAAAAGGTTGAGTCAAGAGAGAGAATCTTCGGATGATGAGGAAGAAAACATTTTACCTCCTCCCAAAAAGTCGAAGTTAGATTTGCTAAAAGATAAGATGATCCAAATGTTTTCAACCTTAAAAGATCAAATACGAATTTTACAAGAAAGACGTCTTGAAACAAGTGTAAAAACCGATGAATCAGATGGGGAGTCTTCAAACATACCTGACGAAGAAGAAGAAGATTCGGCTTCAGAAAGCGTTGCACCACTTCCATTTTTAGAGGATGATTTTGGGTTTGAGCCTCAGGTCAGAGAAGCAGAACCGAGTGTTGCTCAACCAGATCCGGAAATTAAGCGTCAGGGCATTAATTGCCAAAAACTAAATTCTCTTGGGTGGAACAACATCCGCTATAAGAAGTGCAGAAAAAATTGGGTGCCTCGCCAGTTTTTTCGGCATTGAAAATTAAACCTCAGCTCGAGGAGATCAATCAGAAATCATATAGTCATACTTTATTATCAAGATCGGACCTTACTTTGGGAACCATTACCCACGGTTTATTAAAACAACGTCAAGCTTTAAAAGAGTTGGTCACTAATGTTGCTTTTAACCATCCCGAAGCTGCCAATGAGCTAAGAATCGGACTTTATTCCACTGAAAGTGAATATAAAACAACTTCAGACGACCTTTTACAACTTACTTGTGCACGCCGGGCAGAAACCATAGAGTCGCGAAGGAAGGTTTTTAAGCCTAGGAAAACTCACATGATGGTAGAAATAAATAAAATTCCTCCCTCTGAAACTTATTTATTTGAAGAAAAGGCAACTAAATCAGTTGCTAAGAGATGAAGGTGGTCTTTTTCGCACTTTCTACGGTCGGTCGCAAAAGGTTGCTTCAAAGAATCAAAACACCATATTCAAGGCAAACACCTCGGCTAATACATCAAGCAATAATGCCCAGACATCCTCAAACTTTGATCGCCGGAAATCTCGAAAAAATTTCCAAAAATATAAAGGCTATCAACATCAACAAAATAAACGCAAACAGGAACCAAACAGATTTCAAGATAAGACCAAATATGCTTACTCTAAACGAAAATTTTGACTACCTAAATTTTCGAGGTGGCCGGTTACGCGAATTTATACCACGCTGGGAGCAAATGAGTTCCCCAAAGAGTATGATCAGTGTCTTGAAGGGTTACGCTATCCCCTTTATAAAACCACCACCGATAGCATTCTTTTCGCCACAAGTTGCAAAAATATCAAACAACCAGATCAGCAAAAATTTCAAACGAAATAGCGAATTTGGTAAAACAGCAGGTACTGGAGGTATGCACTTCTCCCACGGGCTTTCTTTCTCAAATGTTTTTAATCCCAAAACTGAATGGAAAAGTAAGGCAAATTTTCAATTTAAAAATGAATCCTCAAAAATTCCGCCTGATAAACCAAAACCGTGTTCCAAGTTTTCTTCAACAGAACGATTTTTTTGCAAAGATAGACCTTTCACAGGCCTACTGGCATATCCCAATAAAAAAGAGTCACAGGAGGTTTCTTGCACTGGCATACGGGGAAAAATTTATCAATGGACATGCCTACCATTTGGACTCGCAAGTGCGCCACTGGCCTTTTCTCGAATAACTAACTGGATAGCCGAACAATTGCGAGAGATGGGAATACGTGTTTTGGTTTATCTCGACGATTTTTTGTTAGCGAATCAAAATCCGCAAGATTTGTCAAATCAGATTTACGAAGTAATTTTAATTCTTCAAAAATTAGGTTGGATAATAAATATAGAAAAATCTGTCATTCAACCGTGCCAAAAGATCGAATTTTTGGGATTAATTTGGGATACGTCAAAAAACGAAACAGTTTTGCCGTTGGACAAACAAAATCGTATTCTAAAAGATTTGGATATGATGACAGACAGCAGAACTTGGAGTTGGAAAACCGCAACAACTTTAATAGGAAGATTAGTGTTTGCATCAATGGTAATTCCGTTAGGTCGGTTACATTTAAGAGATCTTCAGATCGAAAGTCGCAGACTTCTCAAACGAAGACCAAACAAAAGGATTTGATTGCCGTTGAAAGCTCACCAAAACTGCCGTTGGTGGAAACAAAATGTAACGGGAAAAGAAATAATATTTCATCAAAATCCAAAGTTTTTCATAGTAACCGACGCTTCTCAGATAGGCTGGGGGGCAAATCTCAACGATGCGTATTTTTCGGGGACCTGGAGAGTCCACCAGCAGAACTGGCATTCCAATTTAAAAGAACTTTGGGTCGTTTGGATTGTACTGAAAAAGAATCTCAAAATTCTTCGAAATCACTCAATAGTATTACAGTCCGACAACAAAACAGTGATAGCATACATCAAAAAGGAGGGAGGAACGAAATCACAGATTTTACTCAAAATGGTCAAGAGGATTTTGTTGTTTGCGGCTCACAACCAGATTCGTCTAAATCCCTTTTATGTACCCGGGAAATACAACGATATTGCGGACCGTCTATCACGCAACAAGAAATTACCAGACTGGCACCTCTCAGTACTAGTAAACAAAATTTTTCTGAAATGGGGAATTCCAGATCTGGACTTGTTTGCAACAAATTACTCAGCGGTAGTCCCGAATTACGTAACAATGAACCCGACCGACACTCAGGCAAGTTTTATAAATGCGTTCAGTCAAGTTTGGAATTGTCGCCTGGGATGGTTATTTCCTCCACCGGCTTTAATCCCAACATGTCACAAGGGACATTTATTCTGATTGTGCCTCGATGGACAAAGGTATTCTGGAGAACAGAGATAAAGCAGAGAGCATTGGATGCGCCGTTTCAAATAAAAAATCTGCAAGAGAATCTAGTGGATCTCTCCACCAATCAACATCCTCCGAATGTCCAGGACTTTTATTTGGAGGCATGGAAAATACGGGCTGGGGTTCGGCAATAAGTGGTTGGAACCATGATGATATAAATTTACTGCAATCAGCGTGGCGTGAATCTACCATAAAAACTTACCACTCCGCTTGGAAAGAATTTATAAATTGGTGTAACCAAAATAGAATTTATCCACCTGTGGCAACAGCCCAAGATATGGTTAAATATCTGAGTTATTTGTAATCGAATAAAAAAATTAAAATATAGTACGATTCTGGTTCATAAGTCAGTTGTAGCTACTTTGTTAAATCCACCACACAATGGTTAAAGCAATGCTCAAAGCAATTAGTATAAAAGAAACGTTACACAAAAATCCAAAACGTGGTGTTATATGGAATATTGAACTATTGCTTGATTGGATAAAAAATAACATTCCTGATGAATCTAGTATTTTTCAAGTATCTCGATATAGGCATTGTTGCTGTTGTTGGCGTCAAGCCGTCGAGTCCATGATTTAACTCTCTTATCCTTAAAACAATCTAGTTTTGAGGATCATGGCGATTATCTAATTTTCTGGCCAATATTCGGATCAAAAACCGATAATTCTAAAGCTCGCCAGTCCGGCTGGAAAATAATGTGTTTACAAGATGAAGTTTTTAATTTAGTTTATTGGATAAGGAAATTAATTGAAGTTTCAAAACTGAGAAGACAATCCGTTACTGATTTAAATAGTCTGTTTATAACCACTAGAGGAGTCGTTAAGGCAGCTTCTAGGTGTATTATAGCAGGTTGGATAAAAACTGCTTTTCAAGCCGTGGGTATTTTAGGTTCCCCAGGTAGTATACGCTCGGCAGTATCTTCGTATAGTTTTGAGAATGATTTACCATTGGAAGACATTTTAAAAAGGGGTAATTGGCGTGGTGCTGAAAATTTCTTTAACATTACTGTAAAAGTATTTCTCGAGCTGAAGGTTCCAAAGGCAAAGGAAATTCGCTAGTCAGTAAAGGTTTTGAGGTTCTTTAAGTTAAGAGATATATTTTAGTTTCGAGTACCTATTTTATTATAGCACAAAACAATAAAAAGTTGATCTGTCCTTGTTAAGAGTTAACAAAAAAAAAGGGGACCGTAGTTGTGCCAAAGTTAGTATTTGCTCTGTAAGTTATTTTCTTTAAAACTTTGGTACTGAAATATTGATATTAAAATTTATTTTTGTTTACTACTATTACCTACTCAGTATTTTTGTTTGATCTCTTTATTTTAGTTTAATTAATGGTTGTTATGTGCCTTTAAAAAGCTTAATTAATGTAAGGTTGTTATGTGCCTTAAAAAAAAAGTTTTAAGTACGAATAAAGTTCTACGTATATTATTTATTTTCTATTTAGTCACAGTACACTTTTGACATGAATATTCCTACTAAATATTTACTATCATGCCGGCAGATTACAAACACCTCTCCGAAAGGTCAAGCCAAAGCACAGACATAAAATAGACGAGTTTTCTATCCCGAAGGAAGGAAAACTTCGTATTTTAGGTCTTGCGAAGGCTTGACCTGAGTAATGCCTTGCCGCCATCTTTTGTTTCGGAGTGGTACTAAAGAAGCAACCCGCCCGCGTTGCGCGACGCGGTCGGGTCCCTTCCGGCAGAAACGAGTATAATATAGTAGACAGTCAATTTACATTAGGCTAATAGCATACTCTAAAATTCACGCATTCGGCACCTTTGAACGCAGCCGGTGACGACCGGTGAGGGCGCTGATTTCCCTATTCGTTTGGTAATAGCAGGTAACCACATGAACTGGAATGCTAGCTCTGTCTTTTTTTTCTTATGCAATAATTTACATAGGAAAAAGAGAGGAAGCGTTTCTGCCTCCATAGTGCAGTGTTGCCGATATTTCATTTAATACAAAATCATTTGGAAAAATCTTTCAATCACTGCTTTCAGTATACATGCAACCTTCGTCAGGGGTGGACGCGTCTTGCCCAGTGGAGGGCATAGATATGTAGGTAAGAAAAAGTAGATATATTTTCTGACTTCCAAGAGTTAACGCCAGAAACACATGTACAGTCCTTAAACCTGTTGCTAAAAACTCAGGAATTTTTTGGAAAAACTCAAGGAATTTTCGGAAAACATGGGAAATGTCAGGAAAACCCCAGAAAATGTTTGGGAAATGTTCGGAAACATAAATTTTCATAAAACTTGCGAAATGTTCGAAAAAACTTGGAAAATGTTAAAAAAACTCGAGAAAAGTTTTAAAAAAACTTTACAAATGTTCGAAAAAGCTTGAGAAATTTTCGAAAAACTCGGAAAATCTTCAAAAAACCTCGGACAATTTTCAGAAAACGTTACAAATATTCGAAAAACCACGGAAAATGCTCGGAAAAACTAGGAAAATTTTCGGAAATCTCGGAAAATGTTCAGAAAAACTAGGAAACTTTTTGGAAAACTGGGGAAATGTTCGGAAAAACACAGAAAATGTTTAAAAAAGTCGAAAAAAGTTTAGAAAAACTTTGTAAAAGTTCAAAAAAACTCGAAAAATTTTCGAAAACCTCGGAAAATGTTTAGAAAAACTCAAAGAATTTTCCGAAAACTTTGAAAATGTTCAAAAAACCTCGGGAAATGCTCGGAAAAACTAGGAACATTTTCGGAAATCTCGGAAAATGTTCAGAAAACTAGGAAAATTTTTGGAAAACTGGGGAAATGTTCGGAAAAACACGGAAAATGTTTAAAAAACTCGAGAAAAGTTCAGAAAAACTTTACAAATGTTCGAAAAAACTCGGGAAATGCTCGGAAAAACTAGGAACATTTTCGGAAATCTGGGAAAGTGTTCAGAAAAACTAGGAAAATTTTTTGGAAAACTGAAAATGTTCGAAAAACTCAGCAAATGCTCAAAGAAAACTTGTGTAATGTTTAGAAAAACTCAAAATTTGTACAAAGGCACAAACTTACTCAGTTTAAGACAACTAACTCTATTATAAATATTCTGTTCTCTATCTAGGTCAAAATAATCTACTGTTTCCAGAAATCCCACATATTCCTGACACAAGATTTGTTGTGGAAAATAGACTACCAAGAAAACAAAAAACAATTGGTCAAAGCTGCTATACATATATTGGAAAAGAACACTTTAACCTGCTACCATCAGAACTCAAACACAATGTCAAAAAAAATTATTTAAAAAAATAAATATGCACTTGGTTTCTTCAAAATTATCCAAAATTATAATAAATAAATAGATACTTAACTAGAAACTGGTCTTCAAGAATATTTCATTACTTTTTTTTACTTTTATATATTATTTGTTTTTTTTTCATTGTGGTAGTATAACTACTTTGCATTTATTTATTTCTACTTTTATTTATTTAATTTTTTTTAATTTTTTTTAACTTTTTTTAGTCTAAAAAAGAACACTAAACCAAGAAAAAACTTTTTCCTGAATCCATCAAGTTTGTCACAATTATTATTATTTTTGTTATTTTTTTAACTTTGTTGAATTCCGGTAAATGGGCTTAATTACATTTATGTAGGTACAAAGAAACCATTGCAATGTATATTTCATGATATATTTACTTACTTAAGGCTAGGATGTATAAAACTCTTTCCATGTAAAAAATGTGGCAAATAAATATATTGAAATTGAATTGAATTGATTAAAATTAAAATTGAAAATTGACCCCAAAAACTCGGAAATATTGGAATAAACTTTGAATTTTTTTTCGGAAACACTCGGAAACAACTCGAAAAATTTCCATAGAAACTCGTGAAATGTTCGGAAAACTCGGAAAACGTTTGGAAAAACTCTAGTCTAGACATTTTTATGAGTGAGAGAATTGTCGGAGTAAATCCACCTACTCAATTTATTTTCATCAATCTTAAAAAAATCAAATGGCGGAGTTCCCCATTTATCAACCAGTATGTATTAAATACGGAAACTGAAACTTACAAAAATGAACATGACGGCTGCAAAATTTTTCATAAGTATTTATTAATTGATTTGATTCAAACTTGCTACTTTGTGGTGCTTAAGATCACTCAATACAATTTTTAAACTAATTTAAAATAAAATTCATTTGTCAACCGATATCTGTATCAAATTTAAAACTTTGGGGTATATAACGTCGCTGATTTTAATTTAGGATTTTAGAAATTAAGTTGGAACAGGTAAGTGGAGTGGAGCCAAACATCAAACTCAAAAATAGGTAAACAGTTTTAAGTTAAACGGTTTTACTGAAATCATTAGCTGTATAAAAAACTAGAAAATTTTAAGTACACAAACGTGACTTTTAACAGACTAAGGTAAAAGCGTGGGTGCATAAAAAATAGGGTTAAACGATTGTTTAGTCAAATAAGAATCACTTGTCTAAAATATTTTAAATGCGCAGTTTAAATTTACGTCTGTTATAAACCTGGTTTGTCTTTCCTGACCTATCACTTTTTATCCCTGATTTTAATTTTTTATCCCTGATTTATCACTTTTGATCCCAGGGATAAACAGTGACACTTTTATCTCTTGTGTTTTTATCCCTAAACAACAAAAAATAATTTGGAGAGGCCCTTGAAAGGAGGCCCAGTTTCATTATTTTTTTTTAATAGGTGGACCCTTTTTGTGGCTTCTAGTTAGTAAGGTCAGAAATGAGTAACTTTATTATTCATATGGTAAGGTTACAAAAAAAATAGTCTATTACATAACAAGAGACAAAAAGAGAGTGACAAATTTCACATGACCGTGAATGTTGTGAACGAGGCGCTAGCCGAGTGATACAACACGCGAGTGTAAGAAAGTTACTTTCTATCGAGTTGTCTGTCTATCATTCATCGCCATTTATTGTATAGAGTGGTTTATTCAAGACCTTATTGGCTGATTAAATTTTATCTTTGTTTTTTTTATGAGTATTTTAAATTTTACTGTTAACTAATTATTTCTTTTGACCTTTGTAAATTTTGTGCGAAAAGTACTTTTCCATGTGCAGAAAAATTTTTGTCCATAGGTGAAATCTAACGTTTTCTGAGGATGGTAAAATGGTGTGAAATCCATCATTTTCATGTGTAGTGGTAGGAAAAAAATATTGACTTCCAAGAGTTAACGCCAGAAACACATGTACAGTCCTTAAACCTGTTGCTAAAAACTCAGGAATTTTTTGGAAAAACTCAAGGAATTTTCGGAAAACATGGGAAATGTCAGGAAAACCCCAGAAAATGTTTGGGAAATGTTCGGAAACAAAAATTTTCATAAAACTTGCGAAATGTTCGAAAAAACTTGGAAAATGTTAAAAAAACTCGAGAAAAGGTTTAAAAAAACTTTACAAATGTTCGAAAAAGCTTGAGAAATTTTCGAAAAACTCGGAAAATCTTCAAAAAACCTCGGACAATTTTCAGAAAACTTTACAAATATTCGAAAAACCACGGAAAATGCTCGGAAAAACTAGGAAAATTTTCGGAAATCTCGGAAAATGTTCAGAAAAACTAGGAAACTTTTTGGAAAACTGGGGAAATGTTCGGAAAAACACAGAAAATGTTTAAAAAAGTCGAAAAAAGTTTAGAAAAACTTTGTAAAAGTTCAAAAAAACTCGAAAAATTTTCGAAAACCTCGGAAAATGTTTAGAAAAACTCAAAGAATTTTCCGAAAACTTTGAAAATGTTCAAAAAACCTCGGGAAATGCTCGGAAAAACTAGGAACATTTTCGGAAATCTCGGAAAATGTTCAGAAAACTAGGAAAATTTTTGGAAAACTGGGGAAATGTTCGGAAAAACACGGAAAATGCTTAAAAAACTCGAGAAAAGTTCATAAAAACTTTACAAATGTTCGAAAAAACTCGGGAAATGCTCGGAAAAACTAGGAACATTTTCGGAAATCTGGGAAAGTGTTCAGAAAAACTAGGAAAATTTTTTGGAAAACTGAAAATGTTCGAAAAACTCAGCAAATGCTCAAAGAAAACTTGTGTAATGTTTAGAAAAACTCAAAATTTGTACAGACAGGGACTAATTAAATGGCCGCTACCAAGTTGGGATGAGAATTTCGGACTTTTAATTTAGTCCTTTTAATTTAAAAGCATGAATGAATCCATTTGGCCACTATACCAAACTATACAGCCTAAAAATATTAGTGATTTTGCATTTATCAATGAAAGTTGAAGGCTCTGCGATCAAGAATAGGCTACTCGGTGATACCTATTATGTTCTTCTTTATATGTTTCACACAGTTAAATATTCATTGGTCAGTCTGAGACAATTTACGTAATTTCGAACGTTACACTTTGCGATCAAGAATCACCCTTCTTTGTGAGTTTGGGGTTTTTTCTTTCTTTGTTGCACGCAGGTAAATCTTTAGTGAGAATATGGGGGGTACATTTTTACGTAATTTCGAACGTTGCCCGCTTATTTTTTCATTTGTTTGATCATGGCTGGATCTGGCTGGGTATACAGAGCGGGGCAACCGGCCTGCAGGACGCATCTAAACGTGTTTGGTCTGCAGGCTGCCTGCACTTAAATTGAGACCATATTGAAAGGAACGTTAAATTAATTTTTATTTGCTATTATTAAGAACACCGGCGTATACAAAGGGAGGTAATAGAGTACTTAATCTTTCCAAGTTTGGTAAATTGCAAAGAAACCAAGTAATAGTTTATCGGCATCTTTTCAACTAAAAAAGCAAAAATTTTGCCTGCGGTCTTATTACCAAAATTGTATCAGTATTCAATAATGATATCTTCTGAAAATTATACACGATTTACCCTCAGATGCACTTAAGCGCAATTTTGGGTTTAATCGCGATTAAGTCCTTGTTCTTCACATACAACTCTACAAAGAGGGAGAATGGATTAGCTAAGCCTTGTTACGGTGTATCTGAAGGTTAAAAGCAAATTTGTGCGAGAAGATCGTGTTTAATATTTGTCTTGTTTCAAATACGTGTAACTAAGCAATAGCGCACCTAGGAATACGTTTTGGGGGAGGCTCAAAACCCGATAATGCCGTATCTTATGCTATTTTCATTAAACATGTAAAAAATATCCAAAAAATCCGAAGGTTTTGGAGGGGGCCCGGACCCCGAGTGTCCCACCTTGGGTGCGCCATGACTGAGAGAGATGGTTTGGATAAAGCATATAAAAGTTTGAGTTTTTTATGTTGGTGTCAAAGGTGTTAGTGGTAGCTGTTTCCTTTTAAATACATATTAAACACTTAAAAAGACAGGAAAAATATATTATTTTTTATATTGTTCTAGTGCGTTTTGGGGTGACGAACAAAACGTTTAAACACAAAATGACGAAAGTACAAAATGACGAAGTTATTTAAAAAAAAACCTGTTCTGGTTAGGTAATTATAATTATAAAAAACTAACCTGACCAGATCAGGTTAATTTTTTTTTGTATAATATTAATAGGTTTTAAACCTGACCTGGTTACGTTAGTAAACAAAAAGTACTAACATGTTCTGGTTAGGTTATTACACAAAATCTAACCTGACCAGATCGTGTTAGGTTGGGTTTTATCTTTTATTTTGCATTTCGACATTTTGTCTTATTTTGTAATTTCGATTTTTTGTGTTTTCGACACTTTGAACTGTTGATATTTTGTGTTTCGATGCTTTGTTCGCAACGCTTAAAATTTTTAAACTATAAAACAAAAAAATCATTTTTCCTCGAATTTACTTTTGCCCGACTCCAGTTTTATCTGTAAAAAAGTCATAATTTAGTTTTATTTTAGGGCTCCACCAACTTTAAGGGCCTAGATAGGCCACTGCTTGGGAACAAATGGGTTAAAGAGGTTAGTCAGTAGCGCACCGACAAATATGCCTGAGGGGTGGCGAGACCCCATGATGTCGGATTTTATGGAATTTAAGTTTTTTGCTCATGTAATATGTGGCACAAAAATCTTAGCGTTGGGGAAGGGGCCAGGCCGCTCCCCCCCCCCTGGTTCGTCCATGGCTCCCTATTTTTTGTTAAAATGGCCACTAAAGAAACATAATTACCTTGGAACTATATCACCGATTTTAAAATAATTATTAATTAAATTAATTGCCGCTTATCCTACTAAAATCGGTAGTATTGTTCGAACATTATAACAAAAATTGGCCTACCTGGTATATACTTCCATGAATTAACTAATAGTACTTAACAAATTTGCAAAAAGTAATAATTAAATATTATTTTTGGGCAACCCCAATTTTCGGGGTCTAGATCCGTCACTGATTATATCTGAGGACACGGTAGTCCTTCGCCAAGGTCACGCTGCCTCTTGAAAGCACAGAAGAGCTCGAATCGGTCCGCTCTCAATATGTTCTGCTTGAAACATTTCCGCAACATAGCCGCCAGTCAGAAAGACGATTTTTAAATTTTATGAATTAAGAAATATACTGCCATTTAATTTACTGAAGTCAGTTTATTCGGCTTTGGTGGAATCCCTTATTAATTATGGGATAGTTTGTTGGGGTGCTGCGTTGCCACCTACGTTGGATCCTTTGCTTATTGCACAGAAATATATAGGTATTAAAAGTGATGTATTGCAAACCAAGAATGTATCCGTCTGAACAACTATTTCAAGGTACTAAGAAGCTTAAAATTAGAGAGCTTTTTGTATATAGAGCTGCATTATTTTTCCTTAAAAATAAATTTTTCCCCCAATCTGTGACACACACTATAGTCACTAGGGCGGTTACCAGTTCAGAACGTTATGTTCCTCTCCAAAAATTCCGCGCAACACTTCAGCGCAACAAAAGTGCCTCGCCAAGTTCGCGCGCCGTAACCATCTTTTCTTGAAACATTTCAGCCGATATTTGACCTACCTAAAACTCTACTTCGGAATGAGCTACGAATCTCAAACTTTGCACAGTCGTAGATCTCCATGGAGTTAACAACCCCTCCAAATTTCATGGAATTCCATAAAGTAGTAAAGTTGTTACGAAATTTCAAAAAACCTCGAAATTGCCACTCCCTCATTCACTCACTCACTCATGTATAGATCATCAATATTCTACTGTACTTCCAGACATGCTACAAAGCTGAAATTTGGCAGACTGGTAGAAATTGTGACCAAACCCCTGGAAAAAATCAAAAAACCCCAAAACTTTAATTTACTCCCCTCCCCTATACATTTAAAGTTATGTAAAAGTAGCATCGCCCATTTCCAGAAATGCTAGAGAGTTGAGCTTTGGCAGACTGATAGGAACTATGATAAAACTATAGGAAAAAATCAATAAACCCCAAAATTTTAATTTACTCCTCTTCCCTATACATTTAAAGTTATGTAAAAGTAGCATTGCCCACTTCCAGAAACGCTAGAGAGCATTGGAAGACTGATAGGAACTATGATAAAACTATAGGACAAAATTTAAAAACACGACAATTTTAATTTATTTCCCGTTCCTATACATGTAAAGTTATGTAAAAGTAACATTATGCACTTTCAGAAATGCTAGAGAGCTGAGCTTTGGAAGGCTGATAGGAACTACGATAAAACCATGGAAAAAAAATTAAAAAACCTCAAAAATTTAAGTAAGGCATTGCAAAAGTTTTAAACAATATTCCGCATATTTTACTACTTTAAAAATTAAGTATTATCCAATTCCTTTAAAAAAGAAGTGAAATCATAACAAAAACATTTCATGTAAAAAAAGCCAAGTACGCGAAAATGGCATTCCATAAAAAGAATTGAGATAAAAGTAAAGCCAAGTTCTCCAATACAAATTTCAAAATGAAAGGTTCTTACTAGTTTGGAAATATTTTTCTAAACTTGGCTGTAAATGACTCTTAGGCACAGTGCTAAATTGAACATAAAGAAGTTTGGCTGTAATAGCAAAGTTTAAAAAAACATTTCCAAACTAGACTAGACTAGAAATGTTTTTGTTATGATAAATTATATTGGACACCAAAACTCTATAAACAAAAACACATTCGCAAAAATTTGAGATCAACTCATTCATAAGAGAAAACTTTGTAGTACTTTGTGCAAAAATATCATGGTTATAAATACATAATACTTTATAATGATATATTGAAGTTACTTTATCGTAGCTAAATAAGTGTATAATTTTAAATTTATTTTTGTTTTAAGTTTTACTGGCATTCTAAGGAGGCACACACATATCAAACTGATACATGCGGCCTCCATTTCTTCTTCTTTTTTTTAGTAATTCATTTTATTACTAGAAATTTTTAGGTATTCTATTGCTATTATATTTTTTTTGTACTATTATTCTTTTTGAACTAAATAAATAATTAAATAATAAATAATTTCAGCCGATATTTGACCGATCTAAAACTCTACTTCGGAATGTGAAAGTTTTATGGACTTCATAAAGTAGTCAAGTAGTTACGAAATTTCAAAAAACGTCGAAATTGCCACTCACTCACTCACTCACTCATGTATAGATAATCAAAATTCTACTGTACTTCCAGACATGCTACAAAGCTGAAATTTGGCAGACTGAGAAATTATGACCAAACTGCGGAAAGAATCAAAAACTCTAAAATTCTAATTTACTCCCCTCCCCTATACATGTAACGTTATGTAAAATTAACATTGCCCACTTCCAGAAATGCCAGAAAGTTGAGCTTTGGCAGACTGATAGGAACTATGATAAAGCTATAGCAAAAAATTAAAACATCCCAAAATTCTAATTTACTTCCCTCCCCTATAAATGTAAATTTAAGTAAAAGTAACATTGCCCACTTCCAGAAACGCTAGAGAGCTGAGCTTTGGAAGGCTGATAGTAACTATGATAAAGCTATAGAAAGAAATTAAAACACCTCAAAATTCTAATTTACTTCCCTCCCCTATAAATGTAAAGTTATGTAAATGTAACATTGCCCACTTCCAGAAACGCTAGAGAGCTGAGCTTTTTAAGACTGAAGGACACTATGTTAAAACGCAAGAAAAAAATTTAAAAACACCAACATTTTAATATACTTCCCTCTTCTATAAATGTAAATATATATAAAGGTAACATTGCCCACTTCCAGAAACGCTACAGAGATGGGCTTTGGAAGGCTGATAGAAATTATGATGAAACCATGGTAAAACATTTTAAAACCCCAAAATTTTCATTTACTCTCCTCCCCTATAAATGTAAAGTTATGATTATGTTCGTTTACAATACAACCGATTAAGGAAAAATGTTTTACCGGCAAATCCAATCACCACTAAAAATATGCAAAAACCGTAGCAAAGTAACACCTTCCCATGGTATCAATGCTCACCCTTAAGATCGAAAATCCAAATAAAAAAACTATTTTTACATAACAAAAAGGAAGCTACACGGGCAGTTAATTTTGAAATATTTAATATGTAGTGATTTGAATAATTATAATTGGCGTTGCCAGTACGACACTCTGAAGTTTAAGATTGATAGTAACCAATTTTTTTGTCAAATAAACTGCTCAAAAATTGAATTGAACCACTCCGTTTTTTTGGACATATTTAAAGTAAATTTATTCCTAAACGAAACGGTTAATTTCCCCCCAATTTATCCTGTTTTAATGTTTGGTTTCCAAAAGTGCGAAAGTTTGTACGGCTCCCATTTCCCGTACAATTTTTTTCAAAAATAGTTTAATAACACAAAATGACAGTCAGCTAAATCCTAAAAAAAGTTATTTCTCAGTTTTTTAAATTTCTCTTTAGTTTCCGAGATATGATTTTTTTCCATAAAATTGTACTTTTTCTGATTTTTAGTTTGACGTTTCTACCCGTTTTGACCCATAACCACCAAATTTGCTATGAGGCAACCCAAATGTTATATATATATAGAGATCATTGCCCAAATATTGGCCTTTTCGAACCTTGTACGCCATTGTACCCTTGATGACCACTGAGCACAATCATAGGCGTGCAAAAATTATTTTTCATAAATTCTCTTTTTTACAAGCTTTTATTTAACTTCACCTGAGTTATACGACCGACGTCGACCTTACCTGGAATCATCTAGAGAAACCCGACTACCTCTAAACCTACCGGAGATGAGGAGTTGCATTTCATTTCATTTGTTGTAAACGTTTTTACCTTTAGTATTCTTAAGTCTATTATTATACTCGCATCAATAAAATATACATTTATTAAAAAGCATAAACTCGAAGTGGTTGTTCGATTACTTAATTGGCGCAGTCAACGGAGTTCGAAGTTTCAAACGCATCGCGATCGGCTTCAATAACTTTTGGTGATTGGCGATTGGCAGTGTGGATTTTACAAAATTGAAAATCCCAGTCTACCGAAGACCTGTGAAGCACAATCATCGGGAACTAGAACAGCATCGTCTAGTTTCGCAAGAATAAGGACTTTTGTGAGGACAAAATCGCCTAGCAGAACCTTGTTCTTATAGAGGAATGACCACCTTCGCTGTTTACCTGCTTATGTAAGTTGCAAGTTATGTCTGATTCCGACGATCAAGTAGATATAATTGAGTGGCTCAAAAATTTAAGACTTGAAACCAACCTCCCTCAAAACTTAAAGTGCTTCATTCAGTAATTCTTCTCAAACATTGCAGGCGCGCGAATATCCGCAGTTCGAAACATCAAGCATTTATCATATACCCGGTATATGGACATTACTTGTATATGTAATACTTACACTTATATGTTTATACTTAATCTTTAAGCGAGTACGGAAATGCAAACAATCAAAAAACACAAATCCAGTTGTAATTCAAATGCAAACTCCACAAGACAGCATTAACGTCATTCCTTCACAATTAAAACAATGTGAGCAGAAAATTGATCCGGCCAGCATCCACCTGCCCCTGTAAAGTCTAATTTTGGGGTGGAGGAGTTATACCACCGACGTCGACCTTACCTGGAATCATCTAGAGAAACCCGACTACCTCTAAACCTACCGGAGATGAGGAGTTGCATTTCATTTCATTTGTTGTAAACGTTTTTACCTTTAGTATTCTTAAGTCTATTATTGTACTCACATCAATAAAATATACATTTATTATAAAGCATAAACTCGAAGTGGTTGTTCGATTACTTAATTCCTGTATGTATGTATGTATGTAATCAAATCTTGCAACTCATTTTTGAAGAACTTCCAAACATCCGATTGACTTCAAATTTTGCATAGCGTCTTAGTTCCGATGACAATACAATAATATGGTTTCATCGGGTACCTACCTCACCCCTAACCTGGAGGGCCGAGAGGGGGTAAAATTTTAGTTTGTTGGATTTCCACCAAAATTGGTATCTGGGGGTTTTTGAGGATAAGGATTACGAATTTTTGATCAGATTACAAAAATTCAATATGGCGGATTCAAAATGGACGATTTAGTGTCAAGTTTTTCTGATTACTTTCAACTGACTTCCACGTATCCGATTGACTTCAAATTTGGCATACTTGGTATAGTTCCGATGTCAATCCAATAATATGGTATCACTGACTACCTAACTCCCTCCCAACGTAGAGGGCGGAGAGGGGGTAAAATTTTAGTTTGTTGGATTTCCACCAAAATTGGAATCTGGGGGTTTTTGAGGATGAGAATTACGAATTTTTGATCAGATTACAAAAATTCAATATGGCGGATTCAAAATGGACGATTTAATAATAACGAGTTTTTCTGATTACTTTCAACTGACTTCCACGTGGGTATCTGATTGATTTTAAAATTCACATGCTCTCCCACTAAAAAGGGGGGGGGCGTAGAAGAGGTAAGGCTTTAATTTGTTCGATCTCGACCAAAATTAATTAATCCTTGCGTATAATGATCAAAATAATAACGAACAATTTTAGGGAACGATAACACAGTGTTTTTCTATTGGACGGCCTTCTCATCGAAGACTTAGGTATTTCAAAATTGAAAGGAAAGACTCCCTGAAATATCGATGCGCTACCTTAAATGCATAGACTTAGACAAATCTAAAAATTAAAAAATAAATTTAGAAAAAAAACTTTTTGAAAACAAGCTTTTATAAAATGGACTAAAAAGCATAAAATAATTTTTTGAGTGTTCTGATATCATAATAATAAAAGCGATGGGCGTATTTAATATGAAGTAAATGCATTGCCATGCGCATTTGGTTGATCGTCCACAACCGATGATGGGCCGACTCTTCTTTTTCAATGTGACAAAATAAATCGACACACTGCCGGTCGCGGATTATCTGCCAAATATGAAGCAGGCGTAATAATGTCCATCCATATCAGAAAAATGTAAGGGTAGCTTGAGTAGGGTTGGGTTGGGTTGGGTTAAATTGTCTACCTTTACATTTTTCTGCTATAATATAATGAATTTGGATTTTCACTAAACTTCGAGTTAACAAGGCTAAAACAAAAACGGGTAAATTTCCTTTAATACGCCCATCGCTTTTATTATTATGATATCAGAACACTCAAAAAATTATTTTATGCTTTTTAGTCCATTTTATAAAAGCTTGTATTCAAAAAGTTTTTTTTTCTAAATTTATTTATGATCAAACCTGAGTTTCACCTTCTGTAGGTGAACTGATATCAAGTCTAGGTAAATGCAAAGCACGTTTTATTGAAGTTTGAACATTTATGCCGAGACGGTTTTTTTAATTTTTGTTAAAATATCACCATTGGCGTCAGGATGATTTTTTGTAAAAATGTCAGTTATTTCGCAAAGTCCATGGACTTAAGCGAATTTTCTTACACCGCTACAGATGATTTTTTGATATTGCCACAGTAAAAATCGTAAAACAGAGCTTATGCCACGTGTGCCATCTGATTTAGGCTGTAATATCTCACAAACGAAAGTTTTAAGAGTGGAAAAAAGTGAAATGTGAACTGCGTCGGAGCCAAAAATGTTATGATTTTGGTTACGCTATTTTTAATATATAATTTTTGTAACATTGTACTCGGATGGAGTCAGGCTTGTGTTTCTAGTCTAACCTAAAAAACATATATATTTTAATGATCTGCATTTTCCTAAATAGGTAAATTACCTTGTATCTTGTAGTCAGTTTGATTACTGTAGTCAGGCAAGCCACGCTGACGATGGAAATTCCTTTTTCCGAAACACCGGTGTCCGTGGTTGACTTTACCCCTTTGAAATTGCCTTTTATACTTTTTTGCAAACATATTGCCTAATTACTAAAAATATTTGGTTTAATTTTTTTTTAAATATGAATTCCTCTGAAATTATTTGTTATTAACTATACCATTAAGTGAAAAATTTCTTTCTGCGAAACACCCGTGTCCGTGGTTGACTTTACCCCTTTGAAATTGCCTTTTATACTTATACTACTAACATTGCGTAATTACGTAAAAAATATTTAATTTTATTTTTAAAAAAACTAAGTGTTGTAAAAATGGGAACGTTGACAGTTAGGTGACTAAAATATATTTCTTAATTTTTGTGTTATCGTGCCCCAGACAATCGACGCGACGCGTCGCTATCAAAAATTTTGGTGATTAGGTTACATTATTTTGATGAAAAATAAAAAAAAGTTTTTTTGACGATCCTAGCCGGATCCTATGGATGGCTAAAAAATAAGTCAACGCAGCATAATTTTTTAGTCAAATTTATATTTGTCAGGCAAAAACTATCCTTGACTAACTATTTTTCAACAACTGCTCTAATCCTGGATTAATTTCGCAGTCAAGTCAATTAATATTCTTTAAAACACAACTGTTTATTTATTAATAAAGTTATTTGGCGTTATTAAGAAGTACGAGCTTTTTTAGAAATTGAACAAAAATAGTCTATAAAATACGCTTAAGATTTTAGTTTTTTTTAGGAAATAGAATGCTTAACCAAACTGTAGTTTAAGCATGTTTTCAGCTGTTATAAGCAAAAATCTTCAGAGTCAATTCTGCCATTAATATTTTATTATTTATTAGTCCTAAAAATGTCGGAGGGATATATACCCTTGATCCCCCCTAGGTAAGGCTGAGTCAAAATCAAGATCTACAAGTTCAGTTAGTTTGCAAATATTTTTTGTATGTGTATTTTTCCATAAACCTAATTCTTCTCATTTCAGAACAAATAAAAATAATAATTAATAATGCTGTGATTCGTGATTAAATTTTCACTAACTCTGCTGCATGTTTTCAAACCGCCCACCCTCGTTTCAGACATAAAACTTATACTGTGAAACCTCCTATAGGCGGACACTCACGGTTTCGTGAATTTTGTCCGCCTATTGGAGGTGTCCGCTTATGAGAGAGAACTGCGAAATTTTTATATATATGTATTAACAATTTCCACTGCTTGAGTTTTTCCGATATTAAATTTTTCAGCGATCTTTCGAGCTCCGAAACGTTAACAACTTCCATTTTTTCACGTAAACTAAGAAATTTTTTACTAGGCGCCATTTCAAAGACATCTATTTCTACTCAACTGAACAATAAAAATAAAAACCAGCAGTTCTGCCAAATAAAATATGTTGTAAATACGACAGAAGTATTTGTTCCCCGGCTGCAGAATGCGTTGTTGCCCATGTCGTGCAGCGGTCTGTCCCGCTGTTAAAGATTCGCGTCCGGATAAGGGAGGTTTCAAAATTTTTTAACCAAAAAACATGTCCGCGTCCGGTTATAGGAGTGAATTTTACATGCAAAGAAATAAGGA
The DNA here is from genome assembly GCA_963576565.1 of Aspidapion aeneum. Taxonomy (NCBI): domain Eukaryota; kingdom Metazoa; phylum Arthropoda; class Insecta; order Coleoptera; family Brentidae; genus Aspidapion; species Aspidapion aeneum. The sequence goes on from OY755038.1 coordinate 91,344,708, forward strand.
ATAGCTTGGTTCCAAAAAATTTGTCCGCCTAAATGAAGTGTCCGCTTAATAGAGGTGTCCGCAAGGAGAGGTTTCACTGTACTTTTTAGTTCTGATAAAAAAATACCATATGCATTAACCCGAAAACACACACAGAAAAGTGACTTTTTAATTTTTTTTTAAATTCCAACTTTTGATTCTAATATGGCGGCCCTAGTAGCTCCTTTGTGGCACGGTATCAAACAGACAAATTTTAGCGCATTTTATCTGTGTATTGTTGCACTGAACTTGAGAGCTAAAACTTATTAAAAACGTACAAAAATGGTTTTTGCTGCCTCCTTGACCCCTGAAACCAAACCGCCTTCGTCCCTCCCACGGACATCACGGATCCGCCAATAACTTGCTATCTTCATTCCAACTACGACGGCAAACGAGAACAAGCTCCCTCAAAAAACATTTATTATGCGTCCAGAAGTCAGGATAGATACCAAGGGCCTACCCAGGACTGGCAAGAAAGCTCTTTTTTAAAAGATAGAAATTGAAAAATTTGTGTTACTTTTTAAACTCATTGTCCAACGTTCGATATTTTATTTACCATTTTAAATTTAGCTAGTATGCAATATACCTAAACATGTTGAATTTTTTTCCTCCATGTATGTGAAAAAACTTTATTAAAATCAGTGGCGTACGCAGAAACACTGAATATTAACCAGTAAAACATGAATTTTCCCCAAAAATCAACATTAAAAACGGACTTCTCTAAAACTTTCCCTTGCGGCGCCAACAATTTTTTATATTTTTTTAAATAACCTATTTTTATTGTTGCTTGTAGCGCTATTTTTATAAACGGTGGGGCTGAACGGAAGGGCGTTTTTGAAATGAAAATAATTGTTGTTTCTTGACTACAAAAAAAATAATTACGAAGAATTGTTGTTTAGATGTTAACATTAAACAATTAGAAAATAAAACTATGTTTTGAAAAAAATTTAAGACTGTCCACGGAGGGAAGTACCCAGAAAACAAGGGGATTAAAATATTTGAATAAAAATTACCGTATTGTGTAATTTTTTTGTCCTAGTTGTGTTGCTGCGAAATCCTTTTAAACCCACTTTATACACTCTTATTTGGGGGAAGATTGATCCCCCCCCCTAGGTACGGCCTGGTGGTCACGTGTTAAAGTGTCGTGGCTTAATCGTTTCCATGATACCAAAGCTAACAATTATTATTTTTTAAGGGAAATACCTTAAACCACCCTGAGGCTCTATCCACATCACACGCTCCACGCTCTCACCAATAGCAAACTCTGAGCAGTTGCGTGTTGTGCGAAATGCCTTGTCTCGACCAATGGCATAGTCGTCCGCTCTTCAGAGTTAGTGAATTTTACGCGTTTGAAGTAAAATCTATTCTCCTGCCCCATACCGACTGAACGTTTCTCGGTCGGCCCGTAGGAGAACCTTGCGCAGTAGAGGTCTTTCAGCATACCACGTGACGGCTCGGAGCTAATTTAGCTTGCCATTGGCCAGAGCATGTGATGGAAACTATCACATCGTTCAAGTACGAGAATAGATAGGCTGGAAGAGTAGCAAGAAGCTATCACGGTAGTCTTGAATGGTGTGACTATCCACAACACACCCTTTGACCAATAGCAAGCTTTAGATTAGCTCCGAGCCGTCACGTGTTATGCGAAAAGACCTCCATTGCGCAAGCTTCTCCTACGATATAACCGAGAAACGTTCTGATATCATAATAATAAAAGCGATGGGCGTATTAAAGGAAATTTACCCGTTTTTGTTTTAGCCTTGTTAAATCGAAGTTGAGTGAAGGCTAGACAATTTAACCCAACCCAACCCTACTCAAGCTACCCTTACATTTTTCTGATATGGATGGACATTATTACGCCTGCGTCATATTAGGCAGATCATCCGCGACCGGCAGGTGTCGATTTATTTTGTCACATTGAAAAAGAAGAGTCGGCCCATCATCGGGTGTGGACGATCCACCAAATGCGCATAGAAAGGCATTTACCTAATACTAAATACGCCCATCGCTTTTATTATTATGATATCAGAACACTCAAAAAATTATTTTATGCTTTTTAGTCCATTTTATAAAAGCTTGTTTTCAAAAACTATTTTTTTCTAAATTTATTTTTTAATTTTTAGATTTGTCCAAGTTTATGTCTATAGGTTTCCTTCTCCTAGACAGGTTTCATTAACAGTGCTAGCGACGCCCATCTTACCGAATTTTGAAATAGAAAAACACTGTGTGATCGTTGAGATCGTTCCCCAAAACTGTTCGTTATTATTATGATCATTATACGCAAGGATTAATTAATTTTCGTCGAAATCGAACAAACTAAAGCCATACCTCTTCTACGCCCCCCCCCCCTTTTTAGTGGGAGAGCAAGTGAATTTTGAAATCAATCAGATACCTACGTGGAAGTCAGTTGAAAGTAATCAGAAAAACTCGTCATTAAATCGTCCATTTTGAATTCGCCATATTGAATTTTTGTAATCTGAGTAAAAATTCGTATTCCTCATCCTTAAAAACCCCCAGATACAAATATTGGTGGAAATCCAACAAACTAAAATTTTACCACATTATTGGATTGTCATCGGAACTATAACGGTATGCGAAATTTGAAGTCAATCGGATACGTGGAAGTCAGTTGAAAGTAATCAGAAAAACTTAACATTAAATCGTCCATTTTGAGTCCGCCGTATTGAATTTTTGTAATCTGAGTAAAAATTCGTAATCGTCATCCTTAAAAACCCCCAGATACCAATTTTGGTGGAAATCCAACAAACTAAAATTTTACCCCCTCTCCGCCCTCCAGGTTAGGGGTGAGGTAGGCAGTCAGTGATACCACATTATTGGATTGTCATCGGAACTATAACGGTATGCGAAATTTGAAGTCAATCGGATACGTGGAAGTCAGTTGAAAGTAATCAGAAAAACTTAACATTAAATCGTCCATTTTGAGTCCGCCATATTGAATTTTTGTAATCTGAGCAAAAATTCGTAATCGTCATCCTTAAAAACCCCCAGATACCAATTTTGGTGGAAATCCAACAAACTAAAATTTTACCCCCTCTCCGCCCTCCAGGTTAGGGGTGAGGTAGGCAGTCAGTGATACCACATTATTGGATTGTCATCGGAACTATAACGGTATGCGAAATTTGAAGTCAATCGGATACGTGGAAGTCAGTTGAAAGTAATCAGAAAAACTTAACATTAAATCGTCCATTTTGAGTCCGCCATATTGAATTTTTGTAATCTGAGCAAAAATTCGTAATCGTCATCCTTAAAAACCCCCAGATACTAATTTTGGTGAAAATCCAACAAACTAAAATTTTACCCCCTCTCCGCCCTCCAGGTTAGGGGTGAGGTAGGCAGTCAGTGATACCACATTATTGGATTGTCATCGGACCTATAACGGTATGCGAAATTTGAAGTCAATCGGAATCGTGGAAGTCAGTTGAAAGTAATCAGAAAAACTTGACATTAAATCGTCCATTTTGAATCCGCCATATTGAATTTTGGTAATCTGATCAAAAATTCGTAATTCTCATCCTCAAAAACCCCCAGATACCAATTTTGGTTGAAATCGGACCAACTAAAGTTTTACCCCCTCTCCACCCCGTTAGGGGGGAGGTAAGTAACTGATGAAACCGTATTATTGTATTGTCATCGGAACTAAGACGCTATGCGAAATTTGAAGTCATTCGGAGGTTTGGAAGTTCTTCAAAAATGAGTTGCAAGATTTGATTACATCCATACATACATACATACAGGTGAAGTTAAATAAAAGCTTGTAAGTAATAATAAAATACGAAATATTTCTTTGCACAATTGAAAATTCTGTAGGTATTGCCAGACGCGACAATCATCATTCTACGGCTAAAAAGATCTATCTGCAAAAAAGTACTTTTAAAATTAATATGCAATTTATTCCAAAAATGTAAATGTCTAGAATTAATATCTTTTTGATTAGAATTTGATAGAATTGCGCTAGAATTCTTCTAAGGGCATTATTATTTATTTAAATTATTATTTTTTTAAATATACCATTAGATTTTTTTAAATATACTCGCCTTCTTAAAATTTGCACGTAGGCCCTTGTTTAATTTAATTTAAGCATTAACTCAGGGCTCTCCACTGTATTTCGTTTGGCTTGCAGTCGAATATTGCTGGGTTGGGTAATATCAAAATTCTATTAAATTCGGATTCTCATCTTAGCTCTTCTGAAAACGGCAGCGGCCATTTAATTAGTCCCCAAGTGTACAAAGGCACAAACTTACTCAGTTTAAGACAACTAACTCTATTATAAATATTCTGTTCTCTATCTAGGTCAAAATAATCTACTGTTTCCAGAAATCCCACATATTCCTGACAACATCAAGTTTGTCACAATTATTATTATTTTTGTTATTCTTTTAACTTTGTTCAATTCCGGTAAATGGGCTTAATTACATTTATGTAGGTACAAAGAAACCATATTATATATATATTTACTTACTTAAGGCTAGGATGTATAAAACTCATTTCCATGTAAAAAATGTGGCAAATAAATATATTGAAATTGAATTGAATTGATTAAAATTAAAATTGAAAATTGACCCCAAAAACTCGGAAATATTGGAATAAACTTTGAATTTTTTTTCGGAAAACTCAGGAATTGTTCGAAAACACTCGGAAACAACTCGAAAAATTTCCATAGAAACTCGTGAAATGTTCGGAAAACTCGGAAAACGTTTGGAAAAACTCTAGTCTAGACATTTTTATGAGTGAGAGAATTGTCGGAGTAAATCCACCTACTCAATTTATTTTCATCAATCTTAAAAAAATCAAATGGCGGAGTTCCCCATTTATCAACCAGTATGTATTAAATACGGAAACTGAAACTTACAAAAATGAACATGACGGCTGCAAAATTTTTCATAAGTATTTATTAATTGATTTGATTCAAACTTGCTACTTTGTGGTGCTTAAGATCACTCAATACAATTTTTAAACTAATTTAAAATAAAATTCATTTGTCAACCGATATCTGTTATCAAATTTAAAACTTTGGGGTATATAACGTCGCTGATTTTAATTTAGGATTTTAGAAATTAAGTTGGAACAGGTAAGTGGAGTGGAGCCAAACATCAAACTCAAAAATAGGTAAACAGTTTTAAGTTAAACGGTTTTACTGAAATCATTAGCTGTATAAAAAACTAGAAAATTTTAAGTACACAAACGTGACTTTTAACAGACTAAGGTAAAAGCGTGGGTGCATAAAAAATAGGGTTAAACGATTGTTTAATCAAATAAGAATCACTTTTCTAAAATATCTTAAATGCGCAGTTTAAATTTACGTCTGTTATAAACCTGGTTTGTCTTTCCTGACCTATCACTTTTTATCCCTGATTTTAATTTTTTATCCCTGATTTATCACTTTTGATCCCAGGGATAAACAGTGACACTTTTATCTCTTGTGTTTTTATCCCTAAACAACAAAAAATAATTTGGAGAGGCCCTTGAAAGGAGGCCCAGTTTCATTATTTTTTTTTAATAGGTGGACCCTTTTTGTGGCTTCTAGTTAGTAAGGTCAGAAATGAGTAACTTTATTATTCATATGGTAAGGTTACAAAAAAAATAGTCTATTAAATAACAAGAGACAAAAAGAGAGTGACAAATTTCACATGACCGTGAATGTTGTGAACGAGGCGCTAGCCGAGTGAAACAACACGCGAGTGTAAGAAAGTTACTTTCTATCGAGTTGTCTGTCTATCATTCATCGCCATTTATTGTATAGAGTGGTTTATTCAAGACCTTATTGGCTGATTAAATTTTATCTTTGTTTTTTTTATGAGTATTTTAAATTTTACTGTTAACTAATTATTTCTTTTGACCTTTGTAAATTTTGTGCGAAAAGTACTTTTCCATGTGCAGAAAAATTTTTGTCCATAGGTGAAATCTAACGTTTTCTGAGGATGGTAAAATGGTGTGAAATCCATCATTTTCATGTGTAGTGGTAGGAAAAAAATATTGCATATGGAGTACTTCTTATAAAAATAATTAACAAACAAAAGTTTAATTTAATTACTTTGCGCTTTTTTGTATCTTACATTATATTTAGTTCTCTATGCTCAAATAAACGTTCGCTCAAATGTTTGTGTCGCTCTAGACGCTTTTAATGTAAACTATATTATACTCGTTTCTGGTAAAAGCAACACACTTGTTATGGATAGACATAAGACTCGTTCGAACATTTTAAGAAAGGAAACCACCCCCTCAACACTGGCAGGCAGGTGTTCCCCCCCCTTAAACGTGCTTTTTGACGGTTTTTTGCTAATAACTCGAAAACGGTCAACTTTTCTAAAAATATTCTAAAGATCATTTTGCAAGCGGATAATTATCATTTTGCAATCCTTTACTTTACTAATTCCTACTTTGCAGTCTTACCTGCTTCCACACATCGCCCTTCTGTCATTCCCCCCCACCCTCTTCAAAAACCATATTCGCATAATTTTATCAAATATAGGGCGATTTCAAAAATTCTTTCTGTACATGCTATAAGATTTTTTTCCAACAACATTTTACTAGGTTGCAAAAATCTTTATTTTACTATTATAGACCAGCTTTAAAAGAGTGTAATTTTTTTAAATATATTTGGTGATAGCAAGAAAGCGTCTAAAGTTCAATATTTTTTAGTTTTTATAAAAAAATATCCAAGTCTTATAGTGCTTAAATTCAAAACCATTTTTTAAACTATTTGGGCAAAATTGGAAAGCGATTTTTTGGTTTGCGGTTAAATTTGGGTCCCCTGAAAATATTTCTTTACCTTCCTAGCTCGCGCAAGTTAAGTATTAACTTTAGAGTTAATTGTTTTTAAAAAAATTTTATTTTGCGTAACAACTTTAAAGTAACAATAGTACGATCTTAAGTCTACAGAAGCTTCGCTGGGAATGGTTTAATTTTCTCCTAACAATTCATATAATAGTAAAAAAGTGCAAAGTTAGCAAACACGTGTGGTTATAAAAATGCTTATCTAATATAATAAAAATAATATTATGTGAATATAACTCCTCCCTCCTTAGGTCTGAAAATCACGGAGTTGAAGACGGAGTTGTTTTCAGGCTCAACTTCAGAGTTGCGGCTGGATTTTGCTTCTTCATCAGGTGGTTGCTTTACCACTGTTTTTCTTGACGTTTTGTGTCGGCAAGACTTCAGTGAAACTCCATTTTTCCAAAAGTAAAATATCATCATGGCTATGGCAATCATAATGATAACTGAAGTAACGTAAGACGTGATGTGGCTGGCATGAAATTCATTTTGAATCTTGATTGGTTTTAATTTATTGGCAATATCATTTAATTTATAGATATTGGCAATATCGATTTTTGTTAAATTTGTTGATTCCAAAATTTCTGGTTGCTTAAATTTTTGGAATTCAATATTTGGTAAGATCAGTGGTCTTCCTTTTATTAATTGGTTTTCGTTTCTGTATTTTCGATTTGCAACTGTTACTTCACATGACTGTGGAATTCTAATTAAAATCGGTTTACTAGTTCCAATATATTGACTAGTGCGGCATTTTGTGTGGACCATTTCAGTTTTGGCTGGCATCAACAGTAGTTGGTCTTGTGCGATTTGTTCGATTATTGATTCTTGTAGATTGATGTTAAACACAGGGCAGTTTTGTGGTTGAAAGCCCTCTGTGAGTCTAAGCAATTGTCATCGGTGGTGAATCGTTCTTGGCAGTAGTACGTTTCTTCTAATTGTGGGCAGGCTTCTTCATGGAACTGATTTTTCTGTAAGCTTCGTGCCAAAAAGGGGTATCGAGGTACGAAAATTTGGTTATTTTGGATAGTAGGTATTAATTGGTAAAATGTATATGTTTCGGGTTCAATAATTGGGACATGAATTGCAAAAATTAATTTTAAGTTTGAAAAAGTTATTTGTGTACCCAAAAATTGATAGTAAGTTAAGACATTATTAAAACTTGGAATTTGACTAGGTTTGTAAATTTTCTTTAAATATTCCATCATTCGAATCAGTTCAGTGCCTGAAATAATTGAGTTATGCAAAGTGTTTAATTTTGCAAACATTATTGCATCTCCTAAATTATCGACAAAAGTAATAAGATTTTGGCAATCTAAATTGATTTGTGATAACAAATTTTGGAAAGTCAAATAGATATTTAAATCTCGAATTGTTGTTCCCATATAATTTTGTAATCTTTTTAAACTGTTTTCTAATTTATTTTGGTTACTACTAAGAACTGTTAAGATTTTGTTATAACCTAATTAAGGTTTTTGATAACGAAATTTGTAAATTCATTTCTTGAACAATGGTTTTTTGATTTTTCTGTAAGTGAGATATTGCTTGTTCGTAACGTTCACCATCTTCGGAGTCGAGGGTTCCAAAAAGCCATTTATTAATTTTTCCGACAACATTAATTAAACCTCGTTTATTCCTGATAACAGGGTGCAAATTTAAAATTTTATTTTGAGTGGTTTGTATTAAATATTCCGTTCTCAAAAGTGAGCTTTCGGAAAGACTGTTTAAAGATATCGGATCTGTATTATTGTCTTTTAAAAAGTTTTGTTTAATCATTGAGAAATATTTTTTAATTTTTGAAAATTGATCGATTATTGATTGAAGATCAATATAATGCAAAAAAGTATGTTTTGTATAAATTTGTTTTGAGCTACCTAGTTGGATAGGAAGAAGGGGGTTATTTAAGGTCGTAATTTGCACGTCATCATTGCTGCTGACTACTATTAGTGACGTCATTCGACTGCTACTATGAGGGCGTTCCTCAGGAGTGTCATTTTGAACCTGTAAAGAAGATTTCTTTTTAGTTTTTGGTTTTCGCGCACTCGATTTATGATAAGTGCCTTTTGTGGTGAAAATCTTTTTAGGAGTTTGTCTCTTTACTGCGGTTTTTGTAAATTTGGGGGCATCTTTTGATCTCGATTTCGTTTGTATGTAGGCGTCAGAATGATTTAAGAAATCTGGGGGGTCCGATCGTTTTTCGTTTACCTTGTTTATATTTTTCTCTTTAACTTGCTGGTTTGTTTCTTTTATTTTTTCGTATAACTTTTGAGTTGTTTCTTTGTGTTTTTGGACATAGTCTGAAACAATGGCTGCCTCCGATATGCTAAAGGGGTCGATATTACTTATGTGCCCTTTTACCACTTCAAAGGGGGTAAATTTATGTACAGAGTGAATCGAATTATTATAACCAAAGCATGCGCGTTGCATGAGTTGCTCTGCGCTTGATTTTGGATTATCTTCCTTTAAACATCTAAATGCTTCAATATTGGAAGAATGGAATCTTTCCACGGGGCTATTTGAATTAGAATTTTTGGCGGTTCCTATGTGAAGTTGGATTTTATGTAATTTGCAAAAATCTTGAACGTCCTTATTTTTAAATTCAGTTCCTGGGTCAACGGTTATTTTTAAAGGTAAGCCGTGATGGCTTGAGAAGGTCAGTAATGCGTCTGTGACTGATGTACCGGTCAAGGTCTTTAAAAGGTACGCCTGGCCGTATCGAGAAAATGTGTCGTACAACGTTAAAAATATTTCTTTTAATATGCGAAATGAATCAACATGTACATGATCAAAAGGTTTTGAACTCGTGGGCGTCAAGTTAAATTTAATCACTGGAGGATCCCTATCGTATTTATTCCTTTGGCATGTTTCACAGTTGTTTACATATTCAGTAATGTCTTCGATCATTTTAGGCCAGTAAAAATTTGAAGATATTGAGGTTTTCATTTCGTTAATGCCTCTATGACATGTTTTTGTGGTATGATACAGGGTGAGTTTTTCTTTTTGCTCTTCTCTTATCTCTACGTCTACTAATAATTTTGGGCAATGTATTATTTTGTAAGATGCATTTTTAAAGATATTTTGGACAGTTGTTATAAATAATGGGGCCAAAATTGAGGTTCTAAAGAAAATACCGTATCGTTGTTTTGGTTCTAAAAATTCTTTTATAAATTTAATTATGTCTTGCTGTGCATCATTGGCAGTTAGTGTGACGTAATATCTCGTATTTTCAAAGACTTTGTCAAATTTACATTGCATCTTATCTGTATCGCTAATAGTCATTATTATTTGATTTTTATATTGATTTAGAGGTCTTTCCGATATTGGTATTGCCAATATTGGTTCTTCAGCTGATGAGTGAACAGTTTCTCCATCTGAATTTTCATCCTGGGATTGATTATTTGATTGATTTGATTGATTTTTTGATATTCTCTTTGATTGATTTGATATTGATTGATTATTGTCATTATTATTGGTACTGGGTGATTCTTCTGGTTGGTTTTCAGGTTCTAGCGGTGTTACAAAGCTTTCTGGTCTGTCTAAAAATTCTTGTATGACATCATCGGAATCTCCCGCATTATTTTGTACTGAAGCCGTTTCCAAGGCATTGAGGTCTACTGGGTTTCTCGACAATGCGTCGGCTGCGTTATTGGATTTACCTTTTATATATTTTATTGAGAAGGTATATTCGTCTAATTTTAATCTCCAGCATACGAGTCTCGAATTTGGTTCTTTTAAGTTCATAAGCCAAGTAAGTGGTTGATGGTCGGTATACACGGTGAATTCTCTACCAAATAAGTATGGTCGAAAATATTTACATCCCCATACTATTGCTAAACATTCTTTTTCGATCGTTGCAAAATTAATCTCTGCAGGGTTTAATGTTCTTGATGCATAACAAATTGGGTGTCCATTTTGTGACAAAATGGCCGAAATCGCATAATTCGATGCATCTGTCGTCATTTCAAACGGTTTAGTAAAATCGGGATATGCAAGTACTGGTTCTGAACATAAAATAGTTTTGCAAATATTAAAGCAGTCTACAAATTCTTTTGTGTGTTCCACTTTATTATTTTTCTTTAAGCAATTAGTCATTGGTTTTGTGATTTTCGCGAAATTTTTAATAAATTTTCGATAATAGCCTAATAAACCTAGGAATGATTTGATTTGTTTTTGGGTTTTTGGTATTGGAAATTTTGCTATTGCCTCTAGTTTCTTTTTATTTGGTTTAATTCCTTCTGTTGTTACAACGTGACCTAAAAATTCGCATTCTTTTTGTAAAAATTCTGATTTATCTAACTGAATTTTTAAGTTTGCGTCTCGGAATTTTTGAAAAATTAATTTTAGGTTATTTATATGTTCGGTGAGGCTTGTACTGAAGCAAATACAGTCATCCATGTAAATCATGCAAATTTTGTTCTGGAGGTCTTTGAGGACTTCATCCATGGCTCGTTGGAAAGTAGAGGGTGCATGTTTAAGTCCGAAAGGCATTCTCAAATACTCGTAATGGCCATTTTCTACGTTAAAGGCTGTCTTCTGAATAGAGTTTGATTGCATTTCTATTTGATGAAAACCACTAGCGAGGTCTAAAGTGGTGAAATATTGAGCTCTACCTAATTTATCGAGTATATCTGATATATTGGGAATTGGATATCGATCTGTAATTGTTTTCTCATTGATTTTGCGGTAGTCTACTACAATTCTCCATTTTTGTCTTCCAGAGGCGTCCATTTTCTTTGGAACAATCCATATTGGAGATGACCAAGGACTGCATGATGGTCTAATAATATTTTTGTCAAGCATTTCTTGAATTTGTCGTCTGACCTCTTCTTTATGTATGTATGGGTAGCGATATGACTTTGTATGTACCGGTATTTCATCGTTGGTTTTTATTTCATGTTTTACAGCGGAGGTGAAAGATAGTTTTTCTCCTTCTTTATAAAAGATGTCCGAAAATTCTCGACATAATTTGGTAATTTCTCTTTTTTCTTCTATATTCATGTGATCTGTTCTAATCAAGTGATCTATTTCCTTTTTTATTGATTGGTTTGATATTGGCATTGATTGATCTGATTGACTATAATTTTTAATGACCGATTCAAATGTAAACATTTCAAAATAATTTTCTTCGAAGGGTTGAACTCTTAGGGGTTGTTCGAAAGTAAGGGATAAATTTCGATCAGTGGGGTTTTGAATCTCTACGCATGCCCATCCATCTTTGGCATTTGTTATTATTGGCGGTATTAAAAAATTACCAATTTTATTTCCATTCGTTAATATTTCGCCCTCGTCTATAGAAACGGGTATTAATTTTAAAGCCTTTTCCTTGGGTCCTAATGCTACTGTTGAGCTTGTATCAAAACTTTGTCGATATATGAATGGTATTTTTACATTCGATCCAATCAATTGTTGGTTAATGATGTCCAGGTTGATTTCAAGTTGTCTAAGGTCGTTTATACCTATTACACCGTCGAAAAAATCGTGGAAGTCGAATAAAACGAACTTAATATATGTGTTACAATTAAATTCTGCGAACGCAGGGATTTCTGCTTCAAACTGCGTTTCGGTGCAACCTGTTGCCGTTTTAATTTTATTTTGTTTTCTAAAAATACAATTTGGAAAAAATTCTTCAGCGATTGATGGTCGAAGAACCGAACGACAACTTCCTGTATCGATTAATAATTTACATTTTGGATGTTTAATTTCGATATAAGGAAGTGCGCTGTTGCCAGAGCTATTTATTTCTACTAGGTTTGATTTTGTTTGAAGCTGACCTCTTGAAAATTTTCGGTTTTATTTTTAGTTTCCGAGATACTTAAATTTTGAGTTGAAGTTCCGGGATTTTGCATTTCATTTCCTTGGTTTTGGTAATAAACATTAGTTTCATATGACTGATCGGTGTATGGGTTATAATCATCGCTATGGTACTGGTTATAATCATGGCTATCGTACTGATTATAATCATAGCTATTATATTGGTTGTAATCATGGTCATCGTATTGGGTATAATCATAGTCATTGTATTGGTTATAATCATGGCTATAATTATTTTGAGAAGATACATCATTCATGTGTAATTCTTCGAAATGAAATTGAGGTGGTTTAGGATAACGTTGCCAGTGTTGTGGTAGTTGACTTTGTTGGCTATGTACGCGTTTAAATGTATTATTAGATGTCACGGACATTGGGGTAGGTTTTGGTAATTGATCTTGTGGTGTATTTTTTGGTTTAAATACGTCTGGTTTGGGACCGAAAACTTGTTCACCTGTGAAAAACTTTTTTGGTGGCATTGGTCGTGGTTGAATATTTATTGGACCAGTAGGAAACCTATTTTGGTTAGCAAAATTTTGATTAGAGAAATTTTGATTTTGAGGTCGCTGCTGAAAGAAGTTTGAGTTTTGACCAAAATAATTTTGAGGTTGTCTTTGGAAATTATTAAACGGTTGTCTTTGTTGAAAAATACCTGGGTTTTGAAAATTATTAAACGGTTGATTTGGTGAGCTAAAAATGTTTCTATTAGGTACTTGTTTTGAACTTGAAGGGAAATTGTGATTATTTTGAGAACCGTATAATTTTTCGAAATTTTCGAATTCGTTGACTTTAGTCATGGCTTCTTCTAACGAATCGGGTTTATTGAAAAACATATTGTCACGGATTTTACCTGTGCAATTTGCGATAAAAGTATTTAATGCAGTTTTTTCATATTCATTTTTCAAAATAGCAAATGTTTCGAGGGGTAGATTTTCTTGTCGAACCATTTGATTGATTGCGTTTGTAAGGTGCTTAAGCCGTGTACCAAAAGAAAAAAGATCTTCGTTTTTAAAAGGTTTGGTGCGAGCTAAATCTTGAATTAAGCATTCTTTATCTCTTCGATCAGAAAAACATTGTTTTAAAGCTTCCTTTAATTCGAAATAATTTTGTATATCACTTCTATTGCCTACCAATTTTTCGGCATTACCTGTCAATTTACTTTGGATGTGATCAAAAATTAATGCATTAAGTGTCTCATTTCGTGCAACTGAATAGTCTTGTACTAACCTATCGCATTTGTTTAAGAAAATATTAAGAGTTTCATAACTACCATCATAAGGTCTTAAAGTATTTAACCTTGCCCTTAATAAATCTCATTCTATACGTGGTGGTTGAGGTGGTGGCATAACATTACTTACTTGATTTGCCATTTTTGACGGTCTTATAACGTTTGCAAAATTTTGAAACCGATATTCAAAATGTTTCGGTTGTTTTTTCTCTGTTTTTGATTTAAACTGATTCGAAAATAAACTACTTAAAGAATCCGAATCAGAATCACTGTCTGAGCTCATAAAAATCACAAAAAAAATAAATTTTTAAATGTTTTTTAATACTAATTTCTTTTTTCAAAATTCTAAAATTCAGTTTTCGATTTTTGTTGAATTTTATTTATTTTTGTTTTTCCTATTCTATTATTAACCTAGTTGATCGCAATTGATCTTGCCCTAAATCTATTGATCCCAATTGATCTTGCCTAAATATAGTGATCCCAATTGATCTTGCCTAAACTAATGATCCCAATTGATCTTGCCTAAAATTAGTGATCCCAATTGATCTTGCCTAAACTAATGATCCCAATTGATCTTGCCTAAAATTAATTGATTGCAATTAATCACGCCCCAAAATTATCTCTACCGAAATCTTACACGATCTAGGAAGAGGCGAAAAGGAAAATTTGGCACTTACGATTTTTGTGGTCTTCTTGCGTCGTGGTTGCTTTATCGCTGTGGCCCAATTTAATCCTTCCCCGATTCACCAACACAGGACTGCGACTTGTCACTGTTAAAGTTCTTTTTGCGTTTTAAAGAGTTGAAACTCACGAACCGATTCAAGTTTTTGTTTTTTTAACCGATACTAAACGCATCCGCACGACTGCGCCAGTTAAGTATTAACTTTAGAGTTAATTGTTTTTAAAAAAAATTTATTTTGCGTAACAACTTTAAAGTAACAATAGTACGATCTTAAGTCTACAGAAGCTTTGCTGGGAATGGTTTAATTTTCTCCTAACAATTCATATAATAGTAAAAAAGTGCAAAGTTAGCAAACACGTGTGGTTATAAAAATGCTTATCTAATATAATAAAAATAATATTATGTGAATATAACTCGCAGCAATGGGTAGTGAAGGTATTATTTTCGACGAAAATATTTTTTTTGAGATAACGCTGAAAATTTGTTATTTGGGTGTATTTTGACCTATCTTACCAATATCGTCGTGATGTCTGCCTGTGTGTGTGCGTATGCCTCTCCGTCACACGATAGCTCCTAAACCACTAAACCGATTTTCATAAGTTTCAGGTAAAATAGTGTTCGACACTCACGAGTTGACCAGATTTTGATCAAATTACATTAATGCTAATGACAGTTTTCTGACAATTAAAATTTTTTATTAATTAAACACGCAAGTAGTCGCTACGGTGTAAAAAGTGCGCCACTCGATCTAAAAACCATCCAACGTCTTGTTTCCCCTTTCTTCTTGGGCATATATTATGGAAATCAAAGATATTTTTGACTATTTATTGTATTTTAGAAATTATTAGTTTATATATACCGGGTGCGCCAAAAAAACCGGACAATTTTTTTTTTAATATAACTTTTGAACTATATCATCGATTTTAATGGGACAAACTGCACTTAGCAGAGAATTATATTTTATCCAAATATCTTTTTCGGTCCGCCATATCAAAATCCAAGATGGCGGTCGAAATTAAATTGCACCCTTCGAAAATGCTCGTTTATTCTTGTATTGTCCGGTTTTTTTGGCCCACCCGGTATATATATATATATATATATATATATATATATATATATATATATAGACAATTATTTATATGTCCAAAACGTAAACGCCTAAGCCGAAACAAACGAGTTAGTGCAGGCGCTGTAGGTAGTTGAGTATGCAAAATATGACGACCGCAGTTTGACAATGGATTCTAGCTGACAAAAGGTCGCAGATTAACGATCTGGATGTTTCCAAGCCAGGTTTTGGTCCAATTTTTTTTATCCCTCCTTCTTATAGCCGTGTTCGAATTTCTGAAAATTTAACTAAGTTGACGCCTTAAAGCCACAATGACAGAGAAATTAATCAAAAATGTGTAAAATCCAACCTAAATATAAAATTTTATTAGTTTGTAAAATGTTAGATGCAAAAACCCCCCCGACCCCCAAAAACTTGGGATTTTGAGGTTTTCTTCAAATTTTCTGAAAACTAAGCTTCTTAGGGAAAAATATGTAATTACCTTTATTATATACAATAAAATTTATTTTTTAACGGTCTATTACACAGTGAGGTAAGACCAATGACAAAGTCTTCAGCGGCGTCCGTTAATTGAGGTGATATAAAAATATGAAAAAAAGAAACATGTTTATCACATGATTTAACCGATTTTCTTGAAAACTAAGCTATCTATCAAAAATTGTGTCCTATAGTCAATTGTAGACAATAAAATTTCCTTCAAAACGATGTATAAGAAAATAAGATTACTTTTATCTATAACAATTTAGGGTCGTCCGTAAATTACATCAATTTTGAAAAATCACTAAACTAACCTTTTTGAGAAAAAATAATATTTTACACTTTATTGTAGAAAATAAAATTATCTTTTTAACTATCTATAAGCTAGCGCAGAGTAATACCAAACTTTCCATCGGCGTCCATTTGTTGAGAAAATGTTTAAAAAACCACATGTTTTTCACATGTTTTACCCAATTATCTTAAAAACTAAGCCTTCTGTCAAAAATCATGTTATATAGTAGATTGTAGACAATAAAATTTTCTTTTAACTGCTGTTTCACAAAGTAAGATTTAGCTTTAAATTAAAACTTCACAGGCGTCCGTAAATAAAATCAATTTTTACAAATCACTAAATAAATTAATTTTTTTACATGTTTTATCCAATTTCCTTAAAAACTAAGCCCAATTGAAAAAAATATGTTCTAAACTTTATTGAAGAAAATAAAATTCCCATTTTGGTTGTTTTTAGTGATTCTAATGTTATTTTTATATTCCTTTAAAATTGCAATATTGGGATTTTCTTTTATACTGGCTGTCCTTATTAGAAACTTTTTACACAAGATTTCTCTCCTTGTTTTTAAATCTGTGCAGGCATTTTCGGCCAATAGGGCTGTGATGGCCGTTGATTTCATACATCCTGAGATTCTTCTTAATCCCTGGTTATATATTACATTGAATTTGTTTAAGTTCCACACTCCGCAGAAGCCCTAACCAGGTTGATCCCTCTTTTGGCCTTAACTATACAATTATTGGTATGTTCATCCCATTTGAGGTTTTTATGTAACACTGTTCCTAAATATTTAAAGGTATCTTTGTATGATAATTGGTTTCCATTTATGCTTAATCTAGGCGGGTTGTGTATTGCCCTGGCTTTTCTAAACCATACAGCTTCGCATTTTTGTTCAGACAAGGATAGATTGTGTTTTTCTAGGAATTCGTTTATTATTTTAAGGGTTAAATTCATTATATTTGTCATTTGTATGGCATTATTTCCCTTTACCAGGGCAACAAAGTCATCTGCCAGTCCCACGATTTTGACTTTTTTTGGAATTTTGTCAAACAGTTTTCTTGTATAGACATTAAATAGGATAGGGCTCAATGGGGACCCCTGAGTTAGTCCTGTGGTGCTTGTTTTTGGGCCTATGATTTTGCCATTTTTGCATCTTATGTACATTTGTTTGTTTTCCATCAGTTGGTATATCAGCTTGCAAAGAGATAGTGGAATTTGGCTTTCCACAAGATGGCCATATAACACCTGTAAATTGACATTGTCAAAGGCTGCTTTTATGTCGAGGAATACTGCTAGGACAGTTTGATTTTCTTCAAAGGCGGAGTGAATGAAGGTTGTTATATATGTAAGATTGTTATTTATTCCTAGGTTTTTCCTAAAGCCCATTTGAAAATTTGAGAAGTATTTTTGGTTTTCTAAGAACCAGTCATGATCCAAGTCCTATTGGTCTATAGTTTCCCGGTATTTCAGGGTTTTAGTTGGGTTTAGGGAAAGCTATTATTAGTAATTCCTTCCATTTGTTGGGTATTAAGGCTCCTTTTTTAATTTTGTTGAAGATTTTTACTAAGTGTTTTAATGCTGTTTCTGGGAGGTTTGCTATCATAGAATAAGAGATGTCATCTGGTCCTGGGGCTGTATCCTTTTTCTTCCTTTTGACTAAACTTCTGATTTCCTCCAAGGTAAATGCCATTTCTAAGTCCTGGGTTGGTTTTAGTAATGGTAAGATTTTCTAGTATTTCTGTGGCTATTTCTGTAGAGGGTTGCTGGGATATGGTGTTGTTTTAATTTTGTATGTTTGAGAATTTTCTAAAAGTTTTCCAAATTTCTGTTATGTTACTTCCTCTGTTTAGCTCTCCGCAGAACTTCCTGAATACTTCCTGAATTTGTCTTTTTTTGATTTTTTAATTTCAGATAATTGGACATTGTAGGTATTTCCTTAAAGTTGGTAGAGGCGTCTTTTCTTACTTGGAGTTTTTGTTCACATTCTGTGTCCCACCAAGGGTTGCCTGGTTTTAGGTCCTTTTTTGTTGCTTTATATTTTGGGATGGTTTGGTCTATGATTTTTAGAAGTTAGTTTTCAAAGTTTTCAAAATTTTCATTGTTGTCAGTTGCTTCAAATTCAGTTTCTGCTAAATCATGATATTTCCCCCAGTCTGTCTTTCTAAGATTATATTTTCCGGTTGGTTTTTGTGTTGTTTTCTTTGTTTTTTGGGATACAATGCACATGGTGGGGTAATGATCACTAACCGCATGGTTTACTATTTTTTCCCAGATGGTTTTGTTGGCTTGGGGTACTTCCTGGGGGTCGGATTCTTGTTGTTGTGCCATCGTTGATCACTATAAAGTTGTTTCTTTCCATTAGTTGTAATGTTGTGGTTCCTTGGCGATTGTCTCTAGTACTTCCCCACATTTGATTGTGAGCATTTAGGTCACCCATTATGATTGTTTCTTTACCTTGCATCGAATTAAAAATGTTGTTCATGTGTTGTTCATAACTGTTGACATTTGGTGTGTCATAGATGTTTACTATGTGTATTGTTTCTATTTCAATAATGGTGTAGTGTATTTCAATGTTGGTGGGAGATGAGAATTTTAGTTGAGGTTTTTTTTTATATATCTGGAACACTCAGCAAAACCTCCAAATATCTAAGCAAAAAATCTAAAACTCTTATTTACTATGCATATATTAACTCCATCTTAACATATGTGGCACCAATATATGGACATGGATTGCAAACTCAGATAGACCGTCTACAGAGAGCACAAAATAAAATAGTGAAGATATTGATGAATATGGATTATTATACCCCAACTAAAGACTTATATGAAAAAACAAAATTTTTAAACATCAAGGAAATAATAAATTATGAAAATGTCAAATTAATCTACAAAATTCAAAACAAATTAATCAAGACAACTATTGACCTAAAACAAAATGATGAGTATCACCAGCATAATACAAGAAGCAAGAACAACCTTCATCTAAATAGCAATATGCGAAACTCAGGAAAAAAAAGGATTTCTTATATGGCTGCTACCGAGTTTAATAAACTGCCCTTTCAAGTCAAGGCTTCAACCTCTTTACGAAGTTTTTCCAAAAATAGTAAAATCAATATATATAACCAAAGATTAACGTAGGTTCAAAGAAAAAAATATATATATAGTTTATTTTAGTTTTTTAGTTCTTATGTGCAAAAATTTTTAAGAAGTGATAAGTTAGCTCTTTTCCTAAATATCAATTCAAGTACCTAAACTGTTATGTAATGTTGTACCTTATATTTTAGTTTTTTACCCTATATGGAAATAATTTTTCCTTTTTGGGTTTTTCTTTAATAAATAAATAAATAAATAATGCCTCCGTAGTTGTCGTCTCTGTCCACTCTAACAACTTGGAAACCTCTTATATAACTGGAATATTCTGGATTTAGCCATGTCTCATTGAGTAGAAGATGTCGGGATCGTATTCTCTTATAAGGTTAATTAGATCTGTTCTGTGCGCCCTAAAACTCTCGATGTTCCATTGAATGATAGAGGGTTTTCCTGTGTTCCTTCCATTAATATGTTGTGTTTACTTTACTGTGTTGTTGGGCTTTGATTGATTTTGAATTAATTTATTATTTTGATTTGTTTGGTTGGAGTCTTTGGTTTCCATATTTGTAGTTTGACTATTTATGTTTCCTTTTATATTATTGTTTCCTATTAATGAGGTTTCATTTGGTAGTGTTGGAGGTATATTTGTTGGTCCTGGAATTTCCTTTCTTTCTATTCTTAGATGCAGTTTATTTGGGGGTAATGGTCCATTTATATTGGGTGTTCTTCCTGTTGGTTGTTGTAGGCATGCATTGCATTGTTGATGATCATATCCTTTGGTTTCTTGGCGTCTTCTTTTGGGGGATGAAGGTGGTTGATCTATTGATCTCTTGTTGTTAGGGGTGGAGTTTGTGGTACCCCTTGTTGGGGTTCCCAAAATTCCACCTGTGGGGGTTTTTGGCAATGAAGGGAATTCCCTCGGATTATAAGTGTATGTTTTTTTGGTGTTGACTCTAAGATTCGCTTCAAAAAAGGTAATGTTTTGCAATGACATGATCTCTTTAATTCTTTTCTGTCTGGCAAATTCTGGACAGCTTTTGGAGGTGGTTTTATGGTCATTATTTTTGCAGCTCATACACCACATGCAACAAGTGCCTGCATCATGTTCATGTTCTTCGCCACAATTTCTGCAATGTTTCTTTCCTTTACACAGTTTGGAAGTGTGCCCATAACGCAAGCACTGGAAGCATTGTGTTACCGGTGTGATGTATGGGATCACCCTCATTGGCAGTCCATAGATCTTCACCCCCCCTAGTAAATAAAGGTGAAGACCATGGTCTCGGTAGGTATGAATTTGGTACTATCATTTTTGTCCCTCCTACTGAGCCTCCTCACACCATAAATCTTGCAGGATGCTACAGTGGCAGCTATGATTTCGTTGTCATCAAAGGAAGGATCTATCCCTCTTACTATTCCCTTGCATGTGACGGAGCCAAAGGGGATGAAGGCCTTAAACTACAAAATCGCTTGCTGATTTATAATCTTTAAAAATGACGCCCACGCGGTTTCTACCTTTTACTTTAAATTCTTTAATTGTCTCGAGTTTTAAATCTAATATCTTTTTCGCGATCTTTAAAAGGCTATATTTCCTATTTCCCTGCCTTCCACAAAGACCAGAAATGGCCCTAGATTCGATTCTCTGTACAAAAGAATTTGGGTTTTCCACCATTGCTGGCATCGTTAGCTTTCTCCAAATCTTGATTCAATATGGCCGCCGGATTGGCGCCCACTATCGTCAAAATCTCCTCAAGATTGGATTTATAGAAATTACTTGACTCTTTGCCATATTATATGCTCTATTATTATTTGTCTATCTTTCACTTACTCTTTGATGGGAAAATGTGGGGATTTTTTATTAGTGAAACAGATTTAAAATTTGGACTTCACAAAGATGTGCACACACATTCAAGGATGGGGACCGAAAAGTTCTATTTTTTCGACTGTCAAATTGCTTTTCGCTGTCACTTGGTTGTCAAGTGTCAAATCTCTATTAAATATCTCTATTTTGTGCTTCAAAGAATAAATAATTAATACATATGCTGTGGTGTTTGTATTAGAAATGTTATTAAACATATCCAAACATTTGTTCTTTTAATTCCAAACAATAGCCCAATCCCAAAAAAAATTTTCACAACTTTTTTTTTCAAAATTTGTAAATCCAAAAAAAAAGGCCCATATACAAAAACAAAATTTTAATTTTATTACTAAATGCCTAATAGTAATAAAAAACATAAAAAAACCAGCTATCTACTGATAGCTAAAGTCCATACAGCAAACACCCATTCCTACACAGGTACATACTTTTTGGACCAAAAACCCTTTTTTACTTAATCTTGGACATAATATAACATTTTACTACATAAGTATATCTCTAAAAGCTTAATAGTAAACATAACTACACCTTTTTATAAGACTCAAAATGGATCACTTTTTTTATAGAACTAATAACTTTGGAAATATAGAAAAACAAAAAAAATAAGAAATCTGTTTTAAAGAGAATACTTGTACTTTTAAACATAAAAAATACAACTACCTTATAGTAATGGCTAAAGCTCATACATACATAGGGCTCTCTAACAAAACATATGATCAAATCCAAGATGTCTTCCATAGGACAAACAAACTGAGTTCCCATAAGCCGTAATGTTAACAAAAACGTAAATTTCACAAAAATGACAAGAGCTTTAGTCTAAAAAATTAATCAGTTTTAAGAACGGATCCTTTGTGCATATGGGAAAAATGCGTTTTTCTTAAAAATATTAAACTAAAGCGAGAAAATCTGAAATAAAAGGGTCCATGTTTTCTTCAAAAAAGTAGGTTATGTTTTTGTTTATTTTGTTTTTTTTAACTTTTTTTCTAGTTTTTTTACTTATTTTGAATTATTACATGGGCGCACCAAGGGGGCGGGGGGCTAGGGGCTCGGACCCCCCTAAACCACATATTTTTTTAGATATTTTCCATATATTTCATGAATAAACAGAAAAAATTTAAGCCTTACAAATTTAAAAATAAAAAAACAAATTCGCACACACACAAGATTTATTTCTTTGTGCTATGAAAATATCAAATGTATTTTAAACCTAATTAGTAACTAGTTTTGTTAAAAGTTGTAAACTGACTTTATTTCATAAATACTTGAAATTGCATACATCATGGGATCTCTGGGGGCCCCCCAAAGATATTAGGCCCCCAAAGGTTTCGGGTCCCCCCAAGACATATTTCTGGGTGCACCAGTGATTATTATGTCAAGTTTTTTTGCTGTTGTGAATTGTGGCAGCGGAGGAAGTAATGATAATGTTAGTTTTCATTGAATTTGAAGTTTTTTGACCAATGAATCAATGAACTATCAGCCCAAGGTAGGGGAAAGTGGATAAGTAGTTCTATTCAAAGAGCTCACTTCCAGGCTCACTTAACAGAGACGAAATTGAAATAGACTAAACTTTCCTCATCAGATTCAGGTTTTCTATTAGGATCTTTTGTTGTACTTGACTAAACCTTTTGCTAAGTAATACACCTTCAATAGCGTTAAACTGTGAAAAATATTTCACTATGATTTTTCAGTTTATACAAAGTTTAATTGTGTTAACCCTCCAGTAGTGACATGAAAAAGAGGCACAACTTATAGGTAGGTCAGTCCAACAGATCAATATGCACATATGAGTTCCAACCGAGGTTGGTCAAGCAAACTTCTAATAAGTACTTTGTAAAATATGTTTATTTAAAAAAATATAAGTAAACATTATATAATAAAATACAGTTTTTCCTTGTCATTGGCCTCACACACTGTACATCACCATATGATTTTCCATGAACTATAATACATAGGGCTTAAGTACAGTCAAACCTAAGGTTCATCAGCTCACAACAGTACTGTTCAAATTTTACTTTTATTACTGTTTTTTGTAACAATATTTGCTCAATTATGTATATAAAAGTTTATGCAAATAAATATATACTCTACTCTACAATTGGGAGTAACAGCATATGACCCAAGTTTTTTTGAGAGAAATTGAAAAAAAAAATCTGAGAGAACTTATTTGTTTTTCTTGTGGTCATCAAAGTCAACAAAGATGACTTTTTTTTCCTTCTATTTTTTGATGCCATAAAAAATTTTTTTTGGTAATAAGCTCAGAACAGTACCAGATAAATTTCACAACAGGACTCATAGTAGGTCCAGTCAGATGCTATACAAATTTTATGGTGTACAAGTTTTAGTTGTCAAAAAGCATGGAAATAAAGGAAAATTTGCACCAAAATAGTTTAAGATAAAAAGAGGTTTGAGTTAGGGAGATTGTCAAATTCACCAGTTTAGTCTAAACTGTTTCGAGGTCTGTAAAATAAATATTTATTAAAGAAAAAGAAACTTTGATGATACAGGACTCCACTGGACACTATACAGGACGCTACACTACCAAGAGTTTATTTAAGAGTTCTGTAGGATGGTGTACAAATTTGGTTCAGCTCATTACCCACACTTTAACCTCATATTGTTTTCCTTTTCTTTCTTCTCTAGACCCTTTTTTCAACCATAATTTTTTTTAATTTTTCAACCGGTTTGAAACAACAATCCATTCAGGAGATACCCAGTCAGGATCATTGCTGTATTCTAGTTTTGAAAGTTGCTTGCCTAGAATAGTAAAAAAATCATAGTGAAGTATTTCTTACAGTTTAACATAATTCTATGTTACACTTCTGCAAAAGGTCCACTTGAGCACAAAAAAAGATCCCAATAGAAAATGTTGCCAAAATGGCAGTTACATATTTATTCAAAACAAACCTGACAAAAAGCTTTCAAATATTTCAATTTATCCTCTGTTAAGTCAGGTAATAGAGCACTTATCCACTGTCTTTTCCCTTCTTTGAGCTGATACCTAGTTCATTTAAATGAAGATGATTTTTTAAGGTCAAAATACTTGGTATTCCATCAAAACTAACATTATCAAGATCTTCCCAGCTGCCACAATTCATAACAGCACAGAAACTAATAATAATGATTCAAACTGAGTAAAAAACTGGAAAAAAAGTTAAAAAAAACAAAAGTAAATAAAAACATAACCTGACTTTTTGAACAAAACATGGTCCCTTTTATTTGAGATTTACTGGCTTTAAATGATTTTTTTAAAGAAAAACACATTTTTCCCATGTGTACAAAGGCTCAATACTTAAAACAGCATCTTTGTTGTAAACGAGGGGTGAACAGCTCTCACAATTGGTGTACACATTTCTCACAATCTGTTCACAATCCTTCACAATATTTACACAATCCCTCCCAATCACCCACAATCTCTCACAATCCTTCACAATCTTACCACAATCCTTCACAATCTCTCACAATCTTACCACAATCCCTCACAATCTTTACACAATCCCTCACAATCTTAGCAAAAGATTGTGGATTTTCACAATCGGCATACACATTTTGGGGTTAGCTGGTCACCCCTTGGTTATGAAGTAGCAGGGCCGGTAATGGTAAATTAAGAGGGCGGCCAAGGAAACTATAGGCATGATGACCTTTTTTTTTTTGGTCATCAGAATTTTTGATGGGACGGCCCCCCCCTTCAGGTACGCTATGCCACTGCACAGTCCTCCACAATCCCTCACAATCCTCCACAATCTCTCACAATCTTCCCACAATCCCTCACAATCTTTCCACAATCCCTCACAATCTTAGCAAAAGATTGTGGATTTTCACAATCAGTGTACACATTTTGGGTTAGCTGTTCACCCCTCGGTTGCAAATTAAATTGTTTTACTTTTTTTTAAAATTATATTTTTGTTAACATTGCGGCTTATGGGAAAACACTTTGTTTGTCCTATGCCAACCATCTTGGATAGAAAAACAGCTGATCGTAACAGTTCGTTTAGACAAGCCAATTCCTACATACATATTTCTTGAATTCAAAGAACCTAGAACATTTTGTTTGCTAGTGTAGAAAGAAGATTGGACTTACAGCAGCTCTAAAATTCACTTTAAATATTTTTTTTAAATAAATTTAGAAAATTATTAATAATTTTTGTTTAGGGAATTTGCATATTAGGTTAGATGATCATTTAGGTAACTACTATCCACAGAGAATAACTTTACCAACATAAGTCATTAAAATTAGAGGCATGCGAAACTTTTCACAGATTTTAGATGGATTTACATAGTAGGGAAAGTGCAGAAAAGTCCTTTGGCCTTAACAAGTAAAAAACTCACCTGACTAAAGTGGTGGCCTTCTGCAATGCAATACCCCAACTTCCCACATATTCATAGTTCCTCCGTTTTGAATATTGCACCACATCATTGGCCAAGTAAAACAATGTAAGTCTCTGCTCAACTTTAACACGTTTTAAAACATTTAGCCAGGCTGTCACAATTTTCTTGTGATACTGCCTGTTCTCAAGACACCACTGACAACAACTATTTATACTTTCCTGTGTATCACGCAACGCTAACAGAGTTTTTTCAAATTGTAAAACATTGAAGTCAGAATCTGTTTTGTTTGTAGTCCCCATGTTAAGAAATGTTTTAAAGGTGTTTATTTCTCCAGAACTTTACATAACTTTAAAAATAATCACTTGTTTAAAATATTTGTAGTTTTTGCTAAAGTAAATTTTTAATATTTGTCATTATTTTCCGGTCTTTGCAGTTTTGCACGGTCTTTGGGCTGATTTTAGTGGGGGCTTTGTTTGCAAACAAATGTTTTGGCACCTTTTCTAACCACAAACTCTTAGCAAAATTCACATAATAACCATTCAGCTCACGATAACGGTTTTATAAAGCATAAAAACTGTGTGAAATTTTCATCTTTTTTTGTAAAATTCTATTTTAGCATCCAAAAATGCTAAAAACTTTTGTAAAAATCCAAAAAACTCAACTACCATGCCTTGTCAAATGTCGAAGTCAAAAAACCACAGAACACCAAGGTCAGGGGTACGTTCAGATAGCACGTCGGATGTAGTCGGGCGCGCTCAATTCCGTTCAGATTACATACTGGGTGAAAGTTACTCTCGTTCATATTGGCCGAAAATAACGTCGGGCAAATCGCCTTTTACACCCTTCTCTATGAGGTGGGTGAGAAACGCTCGTCTTGCGCAGTAGGTATATAAATAAACCCAATTTTTTAATTTTTTGTTTTATATTTTCGAAAACATATTACATAAAAGTGGCAATTTCCATAAATAAATAATCAAATTTTATTTTTCTTCAAGACAAAAAACACTTGTTTGACTTTTGACAGGTGAGTTCTAAGTTTCTATAAGGGTTAAGTCCCATTTATAAACTCGAGACCATTCAACATGGTTAACTCTGACAAGACAATTTGTTATGGTTGGGTTTGTTTTATATCCCGTATAGAAAACATTAAATGTAGTTACCTATTAGCTCACACTACTACTATACTGTAGTAGTGTGAGCTATGGTGATCCTAATTTTTTCGAGAAAA
Source organism: Aspidapion aeneum (assembly GCA_963576565.1). Taxonomy (NCBI): domain Eukaryota; kingdom Metazoa; phylum Arthropoda; class Insecta; order Coleoptera; family Brentidae; genus Aspidapion; species Aspidapion aeneum. The sequence continues at coordinate 91,371,582 of OY755038.1, forward strand.
AAAAATTGCTCTGATTTTAAATTTTTTTATATATCTTTGCGGTTCAGATGATTTTGAAACATTTTTGTCGCGCCGTGTGTCTGTCTGTCTGTCTGTTTGTAACGACCAACGCGCTTAAGTCAAAAACTGCTTGCCCGATTTGAATGAAATTTGGTACCTAGGCTGGGTTTTCGGTCGAGATGGTCAAAATGAACAAAAATCACCAAACGCAAGTCAAATAAAAGGGTGGGAGTGATATTGTGTGATATCAAACAAAAGGTAATTAAGTCTGGAGTTAAACAACCTACGTTTTAGTTTTTTGAAAAAAACTGGTGAAGGTAGATTTCAAAAATTAGAGTTTAAGTAAAACATGGCTTGTGTGGTATCAAACGAAAGGTAATATATTTAAGTTTTTAGTTATATTAGCTCACACGCACACTATAACTATAGTACCTAGTGATAGACTGACAGAGTATTTTTCTTTGTGGGATATTAGCTAGGGTATGCTTGATGGTTTACCCATAGTAACATAGCGCAATGGATAAAGTTAATGCCTTGTTTTAAAGCTCCATTTTACCATAATCAACTGGCAGAAAAAAAAATACCAAAATTAACCCTAAAATTCAATTTTTTGTTATGTTGCTGTGTAAATCGACCCTCAAAACTGTATTGGTTACAGGTTTCACATCGCTCCATGCAATGAAGACAGTTGGCTTTGGAATAACCCTTGGCAGTGTGAGTTGTTTTTAGAGTATCAAGCAGTTTTTCAAGCAGAATCCTTTTGCAGCGGCACTCCTTTTAGGAAAACACTCTTTCAGATGCAAATGAATCCTTTACAGAATTTCATTTTGACTGCTTAGTTTCTACTTAGGAGAATGTAGAGAATGGATTTTTATTTGGACAAATGGTTATATTATACCTAGATATTACTTTGTGCTTTCAAATTAAAATAAAAGACATTTAAACTATGTATATATGTATTCTTTATTTAATAGTAAATAATGTAACCATATAAAGACGTTTGATATAATATAATTGAAGATCTCTCAACGCCCCAGCAAACACTTTGAGAATTAGTCTTCTTTCGCATTCTCACACATACTATTAATTTTCAAATTTATTTATTTCCTTTGAAAGTGTTGAGCAGAGGAACTTAAAACCTGTATTGCTTGTACAACAAAGAAAATAAATTTGCAGAAAACACAACTTTTAAATCTAAAACAAAACTTTATTTTTCTAACAAAACTCTGTCAGCCACCAAAAGTCGGGTACTCCAAAAGACTCTCTATTTCCATTTTTCAAAACAAAAAAAAACACTTATTTGTGTATGTTAACTCTACTAAATAAACTGTAACAAATTTTTAAATCTGATCAAATTTATCAATAATTTAAAAAATATATATATTTTAAGGTTATGTTTATTACACCCATACCGTTCACAAAGGCAAGACGTCCGGCGATTTACCCATGACGTCATTCGCTCGGCAAGACGTCTCGCCCGACGTTTCAATCTGAACGTACCCCAAAAAACCAGGGTGAATAGCTCAGAGTAATAATTATTACTCTAAGGTGAATAGAGATTCGAAGCATTATCTCGCGCCCAACAAGAGACAAAATGCGCCCAACTGTTTTGAAACACTAGCTTCGTTCGGTATTTGCATCTCAGACGTGACCAACGATATCTCGTTGGACGTGACGGATTTTTGGTCACGTGATTACAGATTAGTCTGAGCAAATTTGAATTAACGAACGATCCAGATCAAATCGATCAAATTTTTAAAAATGGTTATAACCTCAAATATAACAAAAAATATTATGTACATATTGCAACTAACGCCCAGCTATAATTTTGACAAAATTTTCCTGTGATATCAGAAATTTATATAATTTGTTGTCTTCAACATCAAATAATTCGATTTCAATCTTTTTACATAAAAAAATTATTTATGTAAACAAAACAAATACACAACATACGTCACAATCTCAGATTAATCTGCTTCGTCGATCAAAATGTACGGAGCGACTAGATTTACGTCCGACTAGTCTGAGCAGAATTACCGAACGATTCAGATCTACCTCCTCTAGATCTAGATGGTATTAACGAACGATTTCGATCAATCAGATTAGTCCGACGTAAATACCGAACGCAGCTACTGTTTCAATAAAATACGTCATTGATTGGTGACGTCAAAACTCAGAAATGTCGTTTTATTAATGCTCAAAAACAATTGTAAACCCAATACCATCTGTATTTCCTCCCAACAATTTGGTATCTTCCACAAAAAGTTAAAAAGGGTTTGTTTTTTTAATTATTTATTATTTCAGTTTAAATGATGATATTTCCCGCTCGTTAGCAATGACGTCACTTTTGAACCAATTTCAATGGTTTTGAAACTAGTTTGTCTCATATGCCGTATTCCATTGGGGAAATGAGTGCAGCACTAGTGCACAACTGGCTCGGTGTTTGCATTCCATTGACATGCACTTTTTCAGTTTTCGTATTCCATTGAGGAACTTATGAATTCAGTTTTCCACTGAGTGCGGCTTTTTTTACACCGGCTCTGAGGGCTCGTGCCGCATCGGAATCTTTTTCCCGCCATTAATTTTAAACGCTTATTATTGTCGTGGGACGTAAAAATGAGTGAAAATAAAGTTGTGAGCGATTTTTTATTATTTTCTTCGCTACTAAGTAGTAGCAGCGATAAAGATGAAGAAGAACAGTTCTGTGCAATAAAAACAATGAGAACGGAAACCCCAAAAATAAAAAACTTTATTGGAAATGTGGTTTACCGATTTAACAACAAACAGGTAAGTAGATTATGGATTATGCGTTTTTTGCCTACAGATTTGTTTCCACCCATAGAGAAACGACGAAATGTCAAGTGCTTGTCAACCGCTTGTCAACCGCTGTTTTTGTTTATTTTTTTTTTAAGTTTTTTTTTACAGTTTTTGGAAGTTTTCTTAATCGAATTTGGAGAAATATCAGTTCAGTATTGTACCAATCGAGTTATATTATAAGCCTGTAAGTATTGTTTTAAAGATGGACGGTGTTTATCCTGGAAGTTGGTTTAATGTTGGAAGAGCCTTTTATTAGTTTATGCTCCCAACAAGTATTACTTTTTTGTAGATGAGTGCAGATAGGTTGATGATGTTGCAGAATGATCGGTTTGGTCCCAAACTTAAGGCTTTTCGTAGATGAGTGCAGATAGGTTGATGATGTTGTAGAATGATCGGTTTGGTCCCAAACTTAAGGCATTAGACTATAATATCTACCATTTACAATCATATCTGCAAGCTGGAGTGGCCCTGCCAATGAGAGGTTGGTGTATGTTTATGCTGCCATTCTGGTAAGTTTTTTACAACTTTAAAATCTTTTACTCATTGTATCATAACCGGGTACTATGTATAAATAAATCTTTATTAGCTATTAGGGCATATTCTTAAATTATGTAACACAAAAATGTAAGATTTTGAACCCCCTCCTTATGCATTAACACAAGGCTAAACCCTCTCACCCCTAAGGTCACTCATCGTCGAGCAAGCTTTACAGGTAGCGAAGACTAACTCTGATTTTCTATTTTTTGGTTATAATTTTTGACATGTTTTCCTCATTTTCGCATTGGCGGCTCATTATTATGTTAAAAATGTGGTTTTAACACAGTCTAAAGATCTATTTAATAATGATACAGTTTTAAGATAGTTTGCAGCATAACTTTTTAATTCTAATTACATAAATATATATAGTTTAGGTACCTTCATACTATCTAAAACAACATCTTCTAAATAAAACAGAACCGCCAATGCAAAACCGAGGAAAACATGTCAAAAATAATAACCAAAAAATAGAAAGCCTGATGTTAGCTTCGCTACCTATAAAGCTTGCTTGACGATGAGTGACCTTACTCACCCCTTCTTGCATTAAATAATTTCAGAATGGCCCCTTAGTCAAAGCTCTCTCTATTATTTATATAACCACCCAAACATCCCTACAGTCAATGTGTATGCAAATGAATGTCACATTTTTGAATGTGCAAGCAGTCAAATAATGTGCTGATCCATTTTGAAATAACATTTTGGTTCTGTGTTTATGTATGTACCTTAATGTCCTAATTTATTCAAGTCCATCTAGGGGCCTTTACAATCCTAGTGTAGAAAAACAAATATTCAATTCCAATCTGTAGCTATTGAAATATTTACAGATTTGTTTTTTTTTAGTATAATTTGAAGGTTTGCTAAATACCAAAAACAATGCAGGCTTGCAAATACTTTGGAAATTATATTACACAGAAAATGATAACTGGACACAATAGGTGACTATTGAAAATATTGGTAGGTTAAAATGAGGTAACTGCATACAAATTATTTTGGAAAACTTTATAAAGTGAGTATTGAAGTCAGATAATGACTTTGTGTCTTTATGTAAAAGGTTCTTCTTATGAAAATTATTTTGGTAAAAAAGAGGTTGTCCATAAATTATATAAAGATAAATTGAGAGAGGAAGTTTATCATGGGTGTGTTAGATTTGATTGAACTATTTCTTTCCAGTTTCTGCTGTGAATAATATCCTAGCAATGTAGGATTTGTGCAGTTATGTCATTTTTAGATATCCAGTTATAAATTTTAAACCTTTCGATTGTTAAAACAATGCATTAGTGAAAATTTTTCAAAACCTAATTGTTTTTTTACCATGATTTTAAGCTTTGCCAAATAGCATCAAAAGTAACAGGCCAGAAAATACTTTTGAAGCTTATGATATTACACAGAAAATGGACAAAAGGTGACAATCGAAATTTTTAGTTTAAAAATAGGTAACTGACCAAATTATTTTGCAAAACCTTAAAAAATAAATCATAGACAAATATTGACTTTTTGTTTGTATGTAAATGGTTTAATGATACCTACTGACTCAAGTTATTTTGTTTAAAAAGGGAGTATCATATCATACACTATTAAATTAATACCTTTTGATTGTTAAAACAATGCACTAGTGAAACATTTACAATTAATTTGTTTTTTTAGCATCATTTTTAGGCTTTGCAAAATACCTATCAAAAGCAATGCAGGCCTGCAGAAAATACTTACAGACTTTATGATAGTACACAGAAAATGATGACTGGGCACAATAGGTGACAATTGAAGATAAAGGTATGTTAGCTCCCGCTAAATTTGATTTGATTTGATCTGACCAGCATTGCATCACGCTTCCACGTCTGGAACTGAATCGATGGAATGCACCTACAAACCCTTCAGTGGACAGTTCCATGGTTAATTCCAAATGCACGCAATGTGTGGCCGTGCAGACAAACACACATACATACGATTTGAAAGCTTTACAACCACGGTAACGATGAAGAATCACAAAGAAAGGTCCACAAAAGTCGATAGCTACACTCGAAAAAGGTTTAAGTTGATTGATTCGATAAGCGGGAAGTGAACTCATTATGGGCGGTCTATAGGGTTTAGAGTTGATTCTAAAACATTGCAAACACTTGGATATGGTTCTTTGAATTGCCTGTCTGGCAGATAATATCCAAAATTGCTGTAAAAGCAGATTATGTAATGTTTTAAACCCAGGATGAAGGTATTGTCGATGAGTGGACTCGTTAAGAAGAGTAGTTAAACGATGGTTACTCGAAAGTAAGACGGGGTGTTTTGCAGAATAAGACAAAAGGTCAGATTTATGTAATCTGCCACCGACTCTAATGATATTATTTTCATCAAGAAAAGGTGAAAGTTTTCGAAAAGGTTTCGGTATTGGTTTATCCTTAGATAACGCGGAAAAAAGCTCAGAAAAACAAGAACCTTGAACGCGTTTGATAAGAAGGTATAACGCACTTTGCATCTCACCGGTGGTAGGAAAAACAATATTTTCAAAAATAATTTTTTGGTCCGGTGGATTAGTGGGTTTTTGATAGGAATGGTTTTGAAAAAGGTTAACTATTCGAAGGACATAACAAATGATACGTTAAATTTTTGATATACCTAGATGAATATTTGATAAGAAGCTGATCTAAGAAGTTAACGTCAATTATCGCATTGCAACAGACCTTTGGCTTTTCCTCCAGATTAATATCTCCGAAATCAATCGGCATTTTTGATTTATGAAAATCGGGCCATTCGTTTTCGGGAGACCACAAAAACGACGGTGCGTTCCACCACATGTCATGTGAAATGAGCTGTGACGCAATATCGGCTGCATTTAAAGCAGAAGGAATGTAGCGCCATGAGTTTGAGGGAATGATTTCTTGGATTCTACTGACTCGATTTCCAATAAAGGTTTGCCAGCGATGAGGAGGGGATGAAAGCCAGTGCAATACGACTTGCGAATCGCAGAAAGTAACGATATTTGTAAAAGTTAATTTTCCTTCATAGCTAGATAAAACGAAGTCAATTAATTCGCTTAAAAGAAATGCGCCTAGGAGTTCTAGCCTAGCCAAAGTTTGTGACTTTATAGGCGCGACCCTAGATTTTGCAGATATGAGAGAAACAGATATATTGTTTTCCTCTTCTACACGAAAATATACGACGCCTGCGTAGCCTCGAATTGAAGCGTCACAGAAGCCGATGATTTGACAGGTATTGGTTTTTGACAGTTTGATTTGTCGGGGTAATTGAAAATCGGAAAGAAGCGGGAATTCAGAACGAAGTTTGTTCCAAGAGTCGATGATAGAAGAATCTGGTTTTTCGTCCCAGCCTATTTTCGATATCCACAACTGTTGCAAAATAAATTTTGCTTGTAGCAACAAGGGACAAAGAAAACCTAAGGGATCGAAGATTGTTCCTATGATAGATAAAATAGAACGTTTAGTTGGGGGTTTGTCCTTCATTCGGCATTGATAAGAAAAAATGTCGTTTTTTGGATGCCACTGAAGGCCTAAAACTTTGATAAAGTGTGGTTCATCCTTGTCAAAAGAGAGAGGCATTTGACGATCGGATTCTGGCAATGTTGCCAATACCTCAGGACAATTGCTTGCCCATTTTTTAAGTTCGAATCCTCCCGACTTCAACAAATCATTGAGTTCCATCTGTAGGGAAAGGGCTTCAGAAAGCGAAGGGCTAGTTCCCAAGATATCGTCGATGTAAATTGACGTTTTTAGAACACTACTAGCCATAGGAAAACGTTCCTTTTCTCTCTCTGCCAGCTCATTTAATGTACGCATGGCTAGAAAGGGTGAGCATGTCATGCCAAAAGTGACAGTAGAAAGTTCCCACACTGAAAGTGGGTCCTGTGAAGAAAACCTCCACAATATCCTTTGATAAGGACGGTGATAAGGATTGATAAGGACTTGACGGAACATCTGTTTGATATCAGCAATGTAGGCAATAGGATTAAGACGAAACGTAAGGAGTAAAGAAGCAATATCCCTTTGAAGTTTCGGTCCAGATAACAACGTGTCATTGAGACTAATATTCTTTGGGGTGACTGCCGAACAATCCCAGACTACCCTTAATTTTGTACTTAAGCTTTCCGGCTTTAGTACGCAATGATGTGCCAAAAAACATGATACGTCGACTTTTGGTTGACTAGATAAAACTAGACTCATGTGATTAGAATCGATATAGTCTTGCATGAAACTTGAATAGGCAGTGTACAGATCAGGATTTTTAAGTAATCTGTTTTTTAGAAGTAAAAATCTACGATAAGCTTGCGGATAAGTATTCCCAAGGTCAGGGTTTATTTTATCTTTAAACGGAAGATCTACCATGAATCTACCGCTCGGTTGCCGTACGACACTCGCAGTAAAAATTGATTCCGCTTGTTTTTCTTCCTTTGATAAGATTTGTTTTTTAGGCAAATGTTCGATTTCCCAAAACCTAGGGATAATGACCTCCAAAGGAGGTGAATGACTCGTTAAAAAACAACTGGTTCGTTCCGTAAGACTACCTACTTCGTCCACTTTTCCCATGACGACCCAGCCAAAGATGGTTTCAAGGGCTGAAGGTTGCCCTATTTGTCCAAGAACCCTGCCCTCCTTGAATATCTGTGTGAGTAGCTCGCAACCAATAACTAGGTCCACAGGTCTAGATTTGAAATAAGATGGGTCGGCAAGTTTAAGGTTTTCCAAGTGTTTCCACTGATTATCGTTCAAAGTGAATGTAGGCATATTGGAACATAGTTGTGGAACAACAATTGCTTCGAAATTAAGTAAAGGATTGACCTGTCCTTGTGGCTTAATGTGACATTGAACGAGCCCTTTGGAAGTAAGAGAAGACATTTGATTTAATCCGAATATTTCAGTGGTGTAACTTCGCCTAGGAAGATTAAGACGCTGAATACACTTTTCACTGATGAATCCTGTCTGTGATCCAGAATCAAGCAGTGCCCTTACAGGTTGAAAATTTCCGCGACCGTCCATAACATCTATTATGGCGGTGCATAAAAGAAAGGTACCTGAAGGTCCTGAGGTATTTAATGACACATGAAGATTATTGACAGGTGGTGTGTGAATGACAGGATTAGTATCTTGGCTTCCAGACTCTATTAGTTTCTAAGATATGAGTTAAAGTGTGGTGCCTGTTACTATTGCAAGTCCTGCATGAATATTTTGATTTGCACGTGTCTACCCCATGCGAGGGATGAAAACACGCTAGACATAATTTTTTCTGCTTGACGAAAGATAGGCGATCGATAGGTGAGAGGTCAAGAAATGTTTGACATTTCGAAAGCACGTGACCTTGATTACACCGGAAACATTTTATTCCCGTACTTGAATTAGCTGAGGTGCCATCCAGTGCTATAAAAGGCGAATTGGATAATTTATAGGTAGGCTTTTGCCCAAACTGATTTTGCATAGAATTTGATTTTTGATAGGTAGGCACCTTTTTGGGTGCTGTTGATTGAGGAAATGATTCCAAAACTTTACATCTTTTTTCTAGAAATTGAAAAAGTGACTGAAAAGTGGGAATTTCGGTATTAGTATTGGCGTGACTCATTTCGAAATTTGAACGCGTCGGAATATCCAATTTTTCTAACAAAATGAAAAAAATAATAAAGTCCCAACTGTCAACGTCAAAGCTAAGTGATTTTAAAATTTCTAGGGATTCTGAAAAGGTGTCAATTAAATTACGTAATTCTTTAGCTGACTCGTTTTTTAATGTAGAGTTCATAATTGTGCTTAAAGCATTATTTCCGAGGTCTCGCTTGTTTTGATATCTATTGACTAATTTGTCGTAAGCAATTTTATAATTTTGATCAGATAAGCTAATCCCTGATATCAATTTTAAAGGCTTATCCTCGAGATATGAAAATAAATATTGAAGTTTTCGAACGTTACTTAGACTTACACCTCGAAATATGGGAATACCTAACTCTTTGAGTTTTGGAGTTTCAGATTCGTTTTGACGAACATATGATCCCGAAAAGGATGGGGCCTCAACCGGAAATATTTCAGAGTAAACCCCCTTACACGCATAAAAATATTCGCATCCTGCGTTTTAAACTCCTCGTCGTCCGAGTCGTCTATCAACATAATGACATCATTATGTGCCAGCATGCATTTATCGAAGGTTTCATCCAAATCGGAATACCTCACTTGAAACTCGTTTCTCCCTTTTGCGTCCGTTGCCGCGGTTTGTGAAAACACATAACACTCGGTGATCGCAGATAAAAAACCCTTGCGTTTTTGCACGGCTTTTTTGATAGACATGATTTTACCTTTGAAATGACGAAATTGTCGGTAAATATACAATTAACGCTAAATTAATGCTTCTGAAATAGAAAAATTACGAATTGTCAAAAATATGCACTAATTTATCGCAATTGATGAAAAATGTTTTAATATCGAAATGGTATGGAACAAATCTAATCACAGAAATGTTGTTTGTTTGTTTTGATTGATTCTCGATTTTTGTTTACTGAAGTGACCACGCGGTAGACCCTGCGTTACCATAGCAGCGGACCGAAAACAGGTGAATTGCGCCGAAAAACCGAAGGTCGAACGAAAATCTACGGTTCAATACGATTGGCAAAATTCAAGGCCGTGTGATCACGGCGAAAATGTGAAAATGGCTGCCCTAAAATACCGTCGAATGGATTTAATTTACTTATTCGGGTCGGAGGAACACTTAATGTATGCCCGCAATTAGAAAAACGATAACTGCAATGGACTGTATATATTTTATTAAATGAAAGCGCGAACAAACATAAATTAATTGATATGTAATCACGAAATAATTAAGGTCCATAGGTTAATTGCTGTTACCCACACAACGGAAATCAGAGACAAAGTACTCACCGGTTTGCAGCCAATTTCTCCACGTTCCAGGGGCCCCTGATTGGATCTAATGATGGCACCACGTAGCTGAAGGACTGAAGTTTCCAGTTCTATGCTTCAGTACACCAAAATCGAGCACTTTCAAGTGTAGAAATTTGTAATAGTTGGAGAAAGTAATTAACACGCCATTTTTCTCGAGGCGGTAGAAAGGATCTCTCTGACTCTTGGTGCGCATGTCAATGCGCGAAAAATGCACTCTGTCCTTCATCGTTATGTATAAAAAAAATTCGTCGAAAATAATATCTTCTCTAGCCATTGCTGCACAGGCTATAAAGCTAAAATCTATTTCTAGTATTATACCTTTTGACAAGATCCTTCCTAGCTATCATGGCTAGAAAATTTATTGTTTTAGCTAGATGATACCTTCCTAGCCCATTAGCATACCACATCAGCTATGACAGTTGTTTGTAAATATCTCAGAAACGAAAGCTCTTATGAAGTTTTTGTTTATAGCACAATTTATTGAAAAATATATGTTCTGCTACATTCCGAAAACCGCATATTGATGCGATGCTCCGTTGAAAAGTTAGCATATTTTCAATTTTTTAACTGTCAAAAGCATTCATGGATTTGACTCAAATCTAATCAGCTCGTTACAGTGTCAAACACTATTTTACCTGAAACTATATTTCATGAAAATCGGTTCAACGATTTACTAGCTATCATCTTACAGACCGACATACAAACACAGATAGACGTCACGCCGGTATTATTTGAAAAAAAATCGCGGGCCAGGAAGATAAAAATTGAAATAACGCCGAAAATGTCTTATTTGGGTGTATTATATACAGTGTGTCCACGTAAGTTGGCGGCATATGGGAAACTTTTTTATTATCAGCTTTACGAAAAAAAGTTATTCTTCATAAAAAGTTCTGCATGGTTCAAAACCTAAAATGCAACCATCAGATGTTAAATTTTTTCAGTCATATTACGAGGTTTGTCAAAAAATGTGATTTATGCTCTAGAGCAAAGTACCTTTCTTTTTGACAATATCGAAAATTGTTATAAAGAAAAGATATTTAGAATTAAAAATAGCTTTCAAATATTCAACATTGTTTATTTACATTATTATTATTTGCATCCTAGATTAATTATGCATTAATGTGCAAACTTAAATTTCCAACGTAATCGCAGAGAAAATGTAGAAAAAAATATTTTTTTAATGTAAATAAACAATGTTGAATATTTGAAAGCTATTTTTAATTCTAAACATCTTTTCTTTATAACAATTTTCGATATTGTCAAAAAGAAAGGTACTTTACTCTAGAGCAAAAATCATATTTTTTGACAAACCTCGTAATATAACTAAAAAAATTTAACATCTGATGGTTGCATTTTAGGTTTTGGACCATGCAGAACTTTTTATGAAGAATAACTTTTTTTCGTAAAGCTAATAATAAAAAAGTTTCCTATATGCCGCCAACTTACGTGGACACACTGTATATACAAATCTTAGCAATCTCGTCGTGATGTCTGTCCGTGTATGTATGACTGTTTGGACCACACGATAGCTCCTAAAACGCTGAACTGATTTTCATAAAACTTTCAGTGTAAGTAGTGCACCATACTAAGAGCTAGATGGATTTTTTCAAAATGCACTACCTAATGCTAATGACAGTTAAAAAATTGAAAGAATGCTAATATTTTAACTAAGCATCGCATCAATATGCGGTTTTTCTTAATAATTTGTGTTGGCAAAAACTTCGAAGAGGCTTAAAAGAAGAAACTGTTTCCAAGGCTGATATAGCATGGAGTTTACTTGGAGTGTGCTATTGGGTTATGAAAACAATTTCCAAAAACTCAACGGGATTTCATTGCATGACAATATAAACTTATTTCTTTTTAGGAAAAAGTTCAAATTCTCTTCAGTCAGTTGCTGGGATGTAAGATTCGCCTAATCAGTTCCACTTCTTAATGTTTTGGTAGTGATGAATGTGAAAAAAAGGCAAGAATTAGAAAAATTAATAGTTTATATTAAAAAAATAATAAATGTATTATATATGTACAAAACTTTTTTTTATAATTAAGTACTAAGGGTTTTTTATTTTTTAAAAGTAATTTTTCTCTCTTGAAATCAAATTTAAAACAGTTGATTTTTTAAGGTCTTAAGCAACCAATTTTTAAATTTTAACTATCAAAAAAAAATGCTTACACTATAAAAGGCAATTAACCCATGTTTCTTGGGTACACTGAAAAAAAACTGGATAGAATCAACCAGAATACTTACCAGTACATGTTGGCGTAAATTAAAAACGTGGTTAAATCAACCATGTTACTTCCGTATTAACGATAAACAGATAGAAAATTAACAATTTTTTGTTAATCAAGAATAGGAACTGTAGTTTTACTGAATAAAATGCATATCAACTACACTAAAATAGTGCGCTTCCTAGAATTTTTTTTAAAACTGGTTGTTTGTTTTTTAATTATTTAATTGTATAATGTAAGCTTTTTTTCGTTGTTTCGCTAGTTAGTAAAAATTTAAGTCCGAGCAAATTTCAAAATATTACTGGAGTTCATTTCTCCAGCAAATATCTTTGCATCTATCAGCTATTCTTTGCCCATGTTTTTTTTGTAAAAGTTAAAGCTATACTGCACCTATTCGGATCACGTAATTTTTTACTTTTTGGAGTGTGAAAGTTGTAGAAAAAAACTAGAATAAAGGTCTTAAATTCCCTATACTCGTATGTCCCCACCTGGTGGGTAAATAATTTATTTTGCTATATTTCGTTTCAAAGATATTTATCACAAAAAAGTAAAAAGACGTTTTGAAAACCTCAAACTTTTCTTGTTTGGTCTCAAAAATGTATTTAAAAGTTGTCTCCTCCCTTGTGCTTAGTTCCTTCTACTGGCATAATTTTACAATTGCTTACTATTCGATGCCTTTGGAACTTTTACTTCGCTCTCGAATGATTTTTTTTTGTTTTTCTCCAATTTTGAATATTTTTAAGGTGAGTTTTTTTAAAAAAGTAGTACGTACCATTATTATGTTTCCCTTTATTGACAGGAAAAATAAGTAACTTCATCTTTTTTAGGATTTTTTTAAGTTCCATTTTAATAGAAGTATATGTTATGTATTCATTAGAGGAAAAAGGTACCGAAAGCTTGTACCGTTTTGTTAAAATAACAGATTAATATAAGAATATCCCCTCTACTGGGCTTTTTTAACAGTTAATAATGTATAAATTATATATAAACAAAAAAATTGCAAAAAGTTTATGACCACTATTATAAGGCCGTTAGAGTATAGCTTCCGGTGCAGCTCTGTACCAAAATGTATTAATTTGCTGCGAGTTTTGTTCCCTAATTTTTTTATTCCCAAGATAAGGTAATATTTTGAAATTTGCTCACCCATAAATTGAAAAACCAGAAATGTTTCGTGGCTTATCGGGTAAACAAAGGTTTTGTTTTTCTTGTATTTTTCCATGGGCAACTTAAAATTTGCGTACCCACGCGGGTCCAAAAGACCCATCAGAACACTGCATGCAGTTAAGGCACCCTTGGAAAGCTAAGGAGACGGTTATATAACTCTCATTTGATGATAAAAATAGGTAATCTATTTTTGACCAAAACCGTAAGCGCCTTCCACCAAAATGCAATAAAAACAAGCAAAATAAAAGGCAGGGAATTAATTAAGCAGTAGTTTAAAAGAACAATAATTTGTTGATCCACAACTTTAGGAGTTTTCTTAAAATTACCTGCTTTGTTTTGAATTATTAATCTTTTTCTGCTGATTGTCTGCCAACAATTTGCATGTAGAGCCTAAAGTTGGTGTATTAGATAAACAAGCTATTGGTGGCTTCACAAAATCTTGCTTAAACTTATCTTACTAGCTACAGAGGTAAAAGAAACCATGATTTGAATTTTTCTTGTTCAGCCTAATAATATATAAAGCTATTTCCGTGGATTTATTTAACCAACTATTTGGCAATACAACAAATTTACTTTTAAAATTATTAACAAGTATTAAAAAAAGATACTTGCATCGTCACACACAATGTACCTACAATTTGAGGAACAAGGTACAAAATAGTAGTGAGATTTAATAAATAAACTATAGATTTTCATGTTCAAACAATGAGCTTGTAGCCAGATCAACTATTTTGAGTAAACTCAATCCAGCATTTTTTTCCAGTATAGTGTACTAAAAATTATTCATAATAGCATAAAGTGGTTCACTCAAAACAAAACAAAAAAATATATATGTTTTATATTTTGTATAAAAATGAATTTTTGGGTGTTTAGTAAGTATACCTTTGTCCAACTTAACCAACTGAAAAAATATGGTCATCGCAAAGGGAAAGGCATGTTGCAATCCATTCTTGGACTTAAAACATTTTATTTTTAATTTTTATCATGAAAGTCAGTTCTCGCCCGAGACACCATCTTCGAATGTTATTAACACAACATCCCAAAAAAAAGAGCTCTTTAGTTTACAATTGAATCTCCAATGAAATACGCAAACCGAACGGAACCACATGACTCAAGACCCCCTGACAAGAACAAAAAGGTATATCCTTTTACGCATGTTCAGAGTAGAAGCGAACTAGTTTTGTTACTGACTCCATTACCTGTTATATACATTATACATTAGGCAAAAATGGCAGTGCCATGCGTAAGTGACGTCAAAATTATGTAAATCCTAAAAATTTTACAGCAATTGGACGAAGGATAGTCATATACAGGGTGTCCCATAACTTAGGGGCCATAAGCCAACAGGGGATAGAGGAGGTTATTCCTGATAAAAAAGTATATTAATGCATGGGTCAAAACTCTTTGTCGAGATACAGAGCATCAAAGTTAACGATTTTTTAAACATTTTTGATAATTTGTTTTAAAAACCGCAGTAAAAATATTTTGGTAAAGTTATATATTAAAATTATTTGGGCAAATTTTTATATATTATTAAACGCAATGTTTGTCTTAATATTTTTTGTTAATAAAAATGGGGAGTAAGAGACATAAAAATAAAATCATCATTATTTTTAAAAATAAATGGGCAAAAATATATATTTGTTTTTAAATTAATATATTTATACATTTTGGAGGTTATTTTGACAGCCTGTATCTCCTCAACTTCTAATTTTATCAAAAAAAGGAATTCCACATTTTTGGGTCCCAATTAGCTGAGTATTCATTTAGCTGTGAAAGATTTTCTTTTTTTGTAAAACCCCTTTTCCTCCCACTCCTCTACCTTTAAACAGCCCATATCTTAAAAACAGATGTGTGTTAACCCCCACGTTATATAAACATTTTTGTCGGCAATAACCTCCACTATCACTTGCTGCACTATGGCCCCTAAGTTATGGGACACCCTGTATATATTCCTCTACTTGTTCTTTTTTATTTTGGTTTTATTTTTTTTATTTATTCTTCCTTAAAATTTGAAACCAAAAATCAAAGTTAAATTAGTCGGCGACGATAATTGAACTACTTGAAACCAAATAACCAATAAAATAAAATAAATCGGCGACGATCATTGAACTAAAATGGTTTATTTTAGGTCGATGATTGTCTACGACTGATTTTATTTTATTTTAAACCATTTTCTTTGCCACAAATTGTGGCATAAAACCTAGGTACTACTTTATTTTAAACCATATAGAAAACAAACCTTTATTACCTTGGTCTTATAAACAGGATACATAATCAATTGGCAAAGTACAATGCCCAGAGATTCGTCAAAATTTTATTATACGCTAAAAATTGTTAAATTAAACATTTAAATTAATCTTGGCCAAATACGTACACGGCTATTATTTTACAAACAAAACTTTATATGGGTCATAAGCATTGTTAAGTGTGGCATCCCTGCATGCTACGCAGAATGCTACGGGGCTACGACGAGCCCACCTAATATACGGAGACGTCACAAGACGCACTCTCTTCCAGTACTCCGTCAAGTCAAACACGTTCACGTCTTATCATGTCCGCGTCTCATAATTGTTAACTGTATATTTTATAAGTGATATTAAAAAGCTGTGATAATAATTAATAAATGACAAACATTTAACGAATCGACTTCTTTATTTAATCAATACAATTCATTATAAAAGATAATAAATCTAAATATAACAAATGGCGACGAAGATATTTTCGGATATAAAATAATTTAAAATCTTGTGCGGCACATGGCTACCAGTCTGATCTCAAGATACCAAAAATAAAAAGAATCTCACGTGCGGAAATAAATAAAAAATGTTCGACGCAAAATTGCGAGCATTAAGGCACAGAAGACGACATCGGTAAGATAAGACTATAGACATTTTTTTTTAATAATTTGATCAAACATAAAATTTTAAAGCAACATGGCGGCGGAAAATAAATTTGAAGAATTTTCAGTAACGCAAGATATTACAATCTATTTAGAGAGACTTGAACAATACTTCACCGCGAATAAAATCGAAGACGAAAAAATCAAAATTGCAAATTTATTAAATTGTATTGGCTTAACGACTTATAAACTTTTAAGAAATTTGTGTCTACCGGACCTTCCTAAGAACAAATCATTTGATAATTTAATTAATTTGTTAAAAGGACATTGCTGCCCAAGAGTAAATCCGTGGCGCGAACGTCGAAAATTTTACAACGCAAAACAAAATGAATCGGAATCAATCAGTGATTGGTGTGTAAAACTATCAAAGCTAAGTGAAAATTGCTGTTTTGAAAAAAAATCTTTGAAAAACTATGCGAAGAAAAAATTGACATTAACTTAAATTACGAAAAACTAAAAGAAATAGCAATCCACAAAGAAGATCTGATTATGAAGCAAGAATAAGTACAATTCCAACGACAGCAGCCATTTTCTCGGTCCCGCCCAGAAAATCGACGCCACTGGAACAATTTTCAACGCAACGAGGACACGAAAAATCACCAAGCACAAGAAAATCGACGCACGTAACATAGAAGAAGACAGCATTCGAAGTCCCGCCTACTAAGCCGTAGCCGTTCATCTACAAGTACACAGGCGACTCGTAGCGGCGTTGGCAGCCATTTTTCTAGACCGATGACGCAGCATTCAAACGTGCCGTCACATCAATCGACGACAAATGGCGCATCGACATCGACAAATGGAAGCAGATGCCTGGTGTGTGGTAATTTCCATGCTGGAAAATGTCGTTTTAGGCATCAAACATGCACGGTTTGTAACAGAAAAGGTCACTTAGCAAAGGTATGTTACAAACGCAGAGTAAATTTGGATTGGATCAATGTAAACAAACCAACAAAAATTTTTCTGATAGTTCACAATTTGAAAATTCGTTTAGTTCCAATTCGGACGATTCTTTTTATGTAAATGATAATCAAAATTATTTATTTCAAATTTCAAATGGTAATTTAGACTTTAATAATCAATTTAATATTTCAATTAAGATCAATAATATCAAATTTTCAATGCTTTTTGATTCAGGCAGTAGCGTTTCGTGTATTAATTTTGAAATTTTTTCAAAACATTTTTCAAATTTAAAATTACAACAAGATTGTACGATTCTAAAAAGTTATAATGGTAGCATATTTGCACCAAAAGGATATTTTATAGCAAATGTTTTATATAAAAATTTAGAAAAACAGCTTAAATTTCATGTAATAGTCAATGGAGGACCCTGTATTCTTGGTAGAGATTTTGTTAAGATTTTTAAATTAAAATTTCAAATGATAAATAAATTTAGATGTTAGCATCAAGAAAGAGATCGAGGGGTTGTTAAAAAAGTACCCAGAGGTTTTTAGCGATAAAATAGGTCACTATAAATATGCAAAACTTTCAATTACATTAAAGGATAATGCAAAGCCTGTTTTCTTTAAACCTAGGACAATTCCCCTTGCCTATAAGAAACCACTTGAGCAACAACTTGAAGCAATGGTAAAGGATGGTATCCTAACTCCAATTGAGACGTCAGAATGGGCTACTCCGTTAGTACCTATCATCAAAGCAGATGGTACCCTCAGAATTTGCGCCGACTACAAGTCCACAGTGAATAAATATGTCATGGAGGAGACATATGCACTTCCCAGGGTAGAAGAGATATTTGCTAAGCTTCACCAAGGTCAGCACTTCACGAAATTGGATATCCGTCAGGCGTACAATCAATTTGAGTTGGACGACGAAGCAAAGAAGTTATTGGTATGGTCAACACATAGAGGTTTGATGCAGATAAACAGATTACCCTTTGGTATAGCTCCAGCTAGTTCTAAATTTCAAAAATACATAGAACAAACATTACAAGGTATAGATAATTGCGCTTCTTTTCAGGACGATATTGTATTAACGGGAACATCTAAAAAAGCTCACTTAGACACTTTAGAACAAGTTCTTCAAAGATTTAAAAACGCAGGTCTTACTTTACGGTTTTCTAATATAATATTTGGGTCATAAAATCAATAGACATGGTTTAATGAAAACTGAGAGTAAAATTAAAGCTATTTTAGATGCCCCCAGACCAGCAAATCTAACGGAAGTACGATCTTTACTTGGTTGCATCACTTTCTATGCCAAATTCATACCTAATATGTCAACAACTCTAAACCCAATCTATAATTTACTAAAAAATAAAATAATATTTAATTGGGATGATAAATGCGAAAATTCATTAAAAAAAATCAAAGAAATAATAGCCTCTGATATAGTTTTGATACATTTTAACCCTGACTTACCAGTAATTCTCACTACAGATAGCTCAGATTTCGGCATTGCAGCAGTCCTCAGCCATAAACTACCAAACAACACAGAAAGACCAATCAGCTTCATCTCCAGAACACTCTTGCCTGCAGAAAAGAAGTACTCCACCATCCACAAAGAGGCACTTGGAATTTATTGGGCTGTGTTGAGACTTCACAATTATCTAGCAGGATGTAAGTTTATTCTTAGGACTGACCACAAGCCTTTGTTGAGTATTTTCAACCCTCACAAGGGCATACCAAAAATGCAGGAAAATCGACTGCAGAGATGGGCAGCCTTTCTTTCTGGTTACAACTACAAGATCGAGCATGCCAAAGGCAAAGACAATGTAGTAGCAGATTATCTATCTAGAGCACCCATAAAAGCCACAAAAGAAGACGAAACCATCGATAAAAAGGTCAGTTATCTCTAATTCACTAGTTAATCTAAAGATTGGCCAATTGATAACAAAACAATAAAATTGGAAACGGCAAAAGACAAAATTTTAAATCTGGTGAGGTCAGGCCTTCTGTAGAAAATAAAATATACCGAAGGACCACTCGAGATAGCTCGAGAAAAACGTGGGGGAGTTAAGAGGGACTGTATCTTTCCACAGGGCTCCAACAGGGAAAAAAGAGCCTAAAACCTTAAATACTAAAAAATAGCGTAGCAATGAAAAATTATCAAGAAACGACTTACCCTTAGATGTCTTTCGTAGCTACTTGGCTGGCCAGCCCGATTATACGCGAAGTACCAGACTCTCCATTGTTCTATAGTTCAAAATGTTCCAAACACTAATATCTAATAAACTAAAGCGTAAAATTAATAGTTTCCACAATTTTAATATAAAATAATAGCGGTGCGGTGACTTTAGTTGCACGTGGCGCGTGGTTGAGTTGTTCTCTCAGACAATCGGCGTTTTCGTCTGCTAGGCCGAATTTAGCCGCTTATCTCAAATCCTTCATTGCTGGAAGAAGCGCGCGAAGTTTTAATTTAAAATATGGAAAGATATAGCGTAAAGTAAATCAAAATAATATTCTAAAAACGCTTGTAAGCGTAGAAAATGTAACCCAAAAATATTTAAAAACTAAGAGAGATAGCTTCTCTAATTTTAAGTGAAAATTAGAGAATATAATTATTTACAAAAATAAAAACAAGTTGGGAAACTTGTTCATTCGGCCCACCAAAATGAGCATCATTTTTCGGTAGGTGAATCTGAATCAATTGGAAGGGGGCAAAGCTTGACTAAAGGTCGTTTAAAGATACCGGACGCGGTACGAACATTTGCCACCCTAGCGTGCCCATCAGGCCCTTTAAAAATTTCAATAATGCGACCTACCCGCCATTGAAGGGGCGGTGATAACTCGTCTTTGATAAGAACGAGGGTACCTATTTTTGGCTCTGCGCATGGTTCCAACCATTTATTTCGTACTTGAAGGGTATGTAAAAATTCTTGGCTCCAACGACGCCAAAAATCGGCTTGTATTCGTTGGACCAAGTTCCATCGCGATAACCGATTCTCAGGTTTACTTGAAAAATCTTCGTCAGGAACAGAAACTAAAGGTCCATGTGTTAAAAAATGTCCCGGTGTTAAAACCTGTAGATCGTTACAGTCGGTAGATTGCGGGGTCAAGGGGCGAGAATTTAAAATCGCCTCAATTTGACAAAGAACCGTGTACAACTCCTCATAACTCAGAATCTGCGAGCCAATGGTACGAATTAAGTGAGTTTTTACTGATTTTATCCCTGACTCCCAAAGACCGCCGAAGTGGGGAGCTGATGGAGGGATAAAATTCCAGGCGATAGCTTGTTGCGTGCAAGCATTTCTTGCAAGATCAAGCAATTCTTTGCTGGATTTAACGAAATTTGTGCCATTGTCTGAAAAAAGAGTTTTTATGTAACCTCTTCGGGCAACAAAGCGACGTAGCGCAGCTAAAAAAGCGTCCGAAGTTAGATCTGACACTAACTCGAGATGTAAAGCTTTAGTATTTAGACAAATAAAAAGGCAGATATATGCTTTTTGTGTTTTTACACCTCTGTGTTTACTGAGAGTGATAGGTATAGCACCACTAAAATCTACTCCACTAAAAGTAAAAGGCTTTTGTGGAATCAAGCGGTAGGACGGAATTTGTCCCATGATTTGCTCATAAGAATGCGGTTTGACGCGAAAGCACCGAACACATTTGGATAAAACCGTTTTAATTAAGCGTTTGGCAGATAAAATCCAAAAAATTTGACTAATGAGATATTGGACTGTTTGCACTCCGACATGCAAATATTTTTTGTGCATATATTCAATAAAAATATAAGAAAGTCTACTTTCCTTGGGTAAAAGAAGAGGATGTTTTTGTCCGTAAGAAATAGTCATGGCTTGTTGATTGCGTCCTCCAACTCTTATAAGACCATCCTGGTCTAAAAAGGGATTCAATTTTTGTATGGGTTTTATGCATTTTTTCTGGTTTTGAAGGTTAAGAATTACTTCAGAAAAGTATTTTTGTTGTTCGTGCTTAGCCAAACATTTTAAAGCGTTAAAGAGATCGATATAATCTATATTTGTCTTTTTTCTGACGTCTGCGGATAGTCTACAATTATTTATGAATCGTAAACTGCGGGCTAAAAGTAGTTGAATAGCGTAAAAATCGGATTTATTATTTAAAAGCGAATCTAAAAAATTTTCCGTTGTTCGGTCACAAGAAATCAGAGCAACATTTTTTCGTTCCTCAGTCTCTAAACTGTCATTTATTTTGACTTGCGGGGTTTTTGTTGGCCATTTATCGAAAGATTCTTGTAAAAAACTAGGGGCGGCCCACCATAGGGGATGATTTAAAAGCTCACTCGGCGAGCAGCCGCGGCTGGCTACATCGGCACTATTGAGAAATGTGGGGGTATATAACCAACATTCTGGATTAATATTATCTTGGATAAGACTAACACGATTTGCGACAAAAGTTTTCCATTTACTTGGATGGGATTTTATCCAGTGTAAAACAACCATTGCGTCCGAAAAAGCGTAAATATTATTTATTGTGAACCTTTTTATGAATATATCATATGTGTATTTTAAGACCTCAGATAAAAGAGTAGCGGCTAGAAGTTCTATTCTCGGAATACTAACAAATTTTTTAAGTGGAGCGATGCGACTTTTCGCAAGAACAAAATATATGTGATATTTAGCGTTTCGTAAGACACGTAAGTATATTACGCATGCGTACCCTCGTTTACTCGCATCACAAAAACCACAGAGATCGATGGATTCGGCGTTGGTGATGTCAATGTGGCGGGGTAAACTAAATTTTTCTAAAACTTGAAATTCAGATTGATAGAGTGTCCACTGACGAACTATTTCTAAAGTAGGCGTGGCGTCCCAGGAAATACCAAGTAACCAAATTTGTTGAATCAAATATTTTAAAGTGAATGTTACTGGGGTAAGATAACCATGGGGGTCATAGCAGCGTGCTAAAAAAGAGAGAAGCGTCCTTTTTGTACAGCTTTGCTGATTAGGTAATATGTTAAATCGAAACTCGTCGTATGAAGGATGCCAGCACAGGCCTAAGACCTTAGTGACGTCATCCGAATCGAGAGATAAAACTGCGGGGTTGACTAAGGAGGGATCTAAATGAGAGATCACTTCTGAGCGATTGCTAGACCATTTGTGTAATTTCAAGCCAGCGTTTCCTAACAATTCCGTAAGCTCATGCTGCAAATTTAACGCCTCTTGAACCGTTTTACATGAAGTAGTGACGTCATCAATATAGGTATCGTTAAGTATAACTTTAGCAGCGTGAGGGTAGTTATCATATTCAGACTCAGCTAAGTGCTGAAGGGTGCGTAAAGCGAGATATGGTGAACAGTTCACTCCGTAAGTGACAGTTCGTAGTTTAAAAACGGAAACTTTTTCATTAGGGTTAAACCGCCAAAATATTTTTTGGTATTTTTGATGATCAGGGTTGATATTTATACCACGATACATTTTTTGAATATCGCAGGTGAGCGTCACAGGGTTAAGGCGAAAATGTAATAATATTTGAATAATATCTTTTTGTAGTTTTGGACCCGATAATAATACTTGATTAAGCGAAATATGCGTAAAAGGGTCAGTAATACTCGCATTAAAAACTACCCTTGTCTTAGTAGTGATAGCTTCATTTTTAACAACAGCGAAATGTGGAATAAAATAGCTGTCTGAATCGTCTTCTTTTTCTGAGTCATAGTCCATATGACCCAATTCCAAATATTCATTCATAAATTTAGAATATTCACAATACAAGTTTTTATCGCGAAGTAGTTTTTTTTCTAAAGATAAGAAACGATTTAGCGCGACTTGTTTTATTCCGGGAAACTGTGGTGGATTGTCAAATGTGCGAAAGGGAAGGGATACTGTGTACCGGCCGTCTTGATTACGCGACACGCTCTGTTTAAAATAATTTTCACAAATTTCATCCTCTGGTTTCAAATGAGTTTTTTGGGGGACGCAGTCGGTTTCCCAAAATTTTGAAATTAATTGCGAAAGCGAGTCATTTTCATTTTGACAAAAAAGAGCATTAATTGGCGGGGTAGAAATTAAGGGTTGATTTATTTGTCCCATCAAAATATAGCCGAAAATAGTTCCCATAGCAAAGGGATGATTTGGATCATCGCTAGCGATTTTTTCACCCTGTATAATTAGTGGAAATAGATCCATACCAATTAGTAAATTTACAGGCGAAGGGTTGTAAAAAGTGGGATCTGCTAAGGGTAAATTTTTTACAAAATGCCAATTTTCTGTATTTATTTTTACTGACGGTAAATCAGTACAAACTTTTTGCAAAATAATTGCTTGCGTAGACACAAAAATATCTGGTTTTTGAAAATTACAAATTTTAATAAAAATCGATCCTAGATCAGAAGTAAGAGAGTTGCCTCCAACCCCCTGTATATTTGAACATAAGGGTTGTCTTGGAAGGCCCAATTGTTGCGCTAATTTTTGAGAACAGAAAGTGTTTTGCGAACCGCTGTCTAACACCGCTCTAACTGTTTGAAAGTTACCGCGGACATCTTGAATTTTTACTAGGATAGTTGACAATAAAACTTGCGATTGCGCAGAAATAAAACCACAATGCGTGGGGTTAGAACCCGAAGGAGTTGCGATTGGTACTTGTGAATTAGAAGACGTCGAAGTAAAATTTTGATTATTTTGAGAAGAGGCACTTTGAGGGAACTTATTTGGAGTAGAGTAATTTGGAAGCGGACAACCAGTAGCCGGGGATCTAAAACTTTGCTGACTGGCCAAGTAACCACGTGGTGCACTACTTGGAGATGCGTTGGAAGACATATTAGAGAGATTTTGTGAGAAATTCACGTTAGCATCAAAATGTGATTGATTTTGAGAATTAGCGCAATTATAATTTCGCTCAAAATGAATTAATGAGTGATGTCTTTGATTACCAGGGCAATAGCGACATGAGCGCAGACTTTGACAAGAATTTGTTGAATGTATTGAGCTTAAACAATTTAAACATAGTTTCTTATTTTTAGCGTAAGTATAGCGTTCGTAGGGAGATTTACCTTTAAATGCGTGACATAAATATATTGAATGTGTGTTAGAATCACAAAAAGCGCATCTATCTTTAGAATGAGTATTTTCCGTACCAAGTAGCGTTTTTGTATAATAAGGCGAAGCGTTATTTTTATAAAACTGTTTATTATTTTTAAATCTATTTTTAGATTGTAGCGAATAAAGCGAATTACATTGAGTTTCAAGGAAATTATAAATTTCTTGATATTTGGGCATTTCATTAGACCTAGAATTAGCTAGTTCAAAGCGCGAAAGTAGTACCTCAGGCAATTTATCTAGTAAAATGTTGGCGAGCGGAAAACACCATTGATCAGTGTCGTAATTTAGAGTTTTTAAAGCCTCAATGTTTTCTGAAAAAACATCAAGCAGCGTGCGCAGCGTTTCTGGATTGTCGTCTTTGAGAGCGGGAAAATTATACACGGAGCGCCAATAAGTTTGAGCCGATAAGCGGGGGTTATGATAGCGTTTTAGAAGCGTATTGTAAGCGATTATATAATTAGCGTCGGTTATTTGTAAATGTTTAACTACGTTTAAAGGCGGTCCTTTTAGGTAGGACAGTAACAAATTAAATTTAGCGTTTGTAGGAATACTAGGATTATTGTGTACAGAACTATTGTACATATCTAGAAAGGTTGGAAACTTAGTGATGTCGCCATGAAATTCGACAATGCGCAGTCTGGGCATTAAAGACGCCATAAAGCGGTCTGGATCAGAAGAGTTTGAAATTTGCGTTAAGTTTTGAGGTTGAGGAGCTTCAATTTTCACCTCAAATAGTTGTTTTTGAATTCTTTTAATATCATAGAAGCTGTCGTCAAACTCAGTGAGGCGTTCATTTTCTTCTTCCAGTCTCTCCGGACTTGCCGAATAAGCCTCTATTATTTGATTTTGATAAATAAAAATGTTTCTTTCATCTCATCAAGGTCGATAAGTCGAACCTGTAAACACGGTTTTTTTGTATCATCCGTTAGGCATGCATTAGCTAAGTTATGAAGAGTATTAATGCGATTATGTTGCACATTACGGAGTGCTTCTAACTTCTTAAGTTGCGTACTCATTGTAATGTTTTTAAAAAACTCAGTTAACACAGGTGAACGATTATTTTCCGAAATTTTTAATATTTAAAAATTAAAAGCGTTTAAAAAGAAAAGAGAATAGGCGATAAAAAATGTAAACAAGTCTCATTTACCTCTCTAATATCTTTGTGTTGGAAACTTTTCCTACGTGCAGTCGACGCCAAGCCAAAAAGAGGTAGGAAATGCGCGAAAACAATGCGCGTTCGGTACTTTTTTACTTGTTATTTTTACGGCGAGCACAGCAAAAAGAGCAAGGTCATGCGTATTTATTAAAAATTTTATATTTAACAAAATGCGATTTAGACTTTAATTTTTCCCGGGGTCCTGTTATCAGGCTCGAACCTGGACCAAATGGTGAGGTCAGGCCTTCTGTAGAAAATAAAATATACCGAAGGACCACTCGAGATAGCTCGAGAAAAACGTGGGGGAGTTAAGAGGGACTGTATCTTTCCACAGGGCTCCAACAGGGAAAAAAGAGCCTAAAACCTTAAATACTAAAAAATAGCGTAGCAATGAAAAATTATCAAGAAACGACTTACCCTTAGATGTCTTTCGTAGCTACTTGGCTGGCCAGCCCGATTATACGCGAAGTACCAGACTCTCCATTGTTCTATAGTTCAAAATGTTCCAAACACTAATATCTAATAAACTAAAGCGTAAAATTAATAGTTTCCACAATTTTAATATAAAATAATAGCGGTGCGGTGACTTTAGTTGCACGTGGCGCGTGGTTGAGTTGTTCTCTCAGACAATCGGCGTTTTCGTCTGCTAGGCCGAATTTAGCCGCTTATCTCAAATCCTTCATTGCTGGAAGAAGCGCGCGAAGTTTTAATTTAAAATATGGAAAGATATAGCGTAAAGTAAATCAAAATAATATTCTAAAAACGCTTGTAAGCGTAGAAAATGTAACCCAAAAATATTTAAAAACTAAGAGAGATAGCTTCTCTAATTTTAAGTGAAAATTAGAGAATATAATTATTTACAAAAATAAAAACAAGTTGGGAAACTTGTTCAAAATCAAGTTATTATTTATGTTAAATCTGAAAAATGGCCAGTAAAAATTGATAATGACTTAAAACCTTACTTTAATAGGCGTCATGAAATTTTTGTAGATAATGGAACACTTATGTGGGGTCTACGTGTATGCATACCAACATCACTGCATAGACAGCTCCTAGAAGAACTTCACGACAATGGAGGACATTTTGGCATATGTCAAATGAAGGCAAGGGCAAGGACAATCTTCTATTGGCCGTCTCTGGATGCAGACATTGAGAAAATAGCCAAATCCTGTGAACCTTGTTCCATAAACAAGCCAGATCCTCCTAAAGCTAAACTGACACCATGGGAGCCAGAGAAAAAGGTATTTAATCGCATTCATATTGATTATTTGACAATAAAAAATTGGGAAGTTTTAATAATAATAGACTCTTTTTCAAAATGGGCAGAAGCTTTTCCCACAAAAACAGCAAATTCAAATTTTGCTATTCAAAAATTAAGAGAGACTTTTGCAAGATTGGGATTATGTAAAACTCTAATATCAGATAACGGAACTCCTTTTTCTTCAGAAATATTCCATGATTTTTTAAGGAAAAATGGTATAAAACATAAAACTTCAAGTCCATATAAACAACAAAGTAATGGACAAGCTGAAAACTCTGTAAAAATCTTTAAAAACAAACTTTATACCTATTTATCTTCAAACCATGACAAAAATGAGCATATTTAGACATTAACATCAAGATATCTTTTTAACTATAGGAACACACCTCATAGCTCTACGCAGAAAGCACCAGCTTTGCTAATGTTTGGCAGAGATATCAGAACAAAATTTTCACTGCTAAGACCTGAAAACGATGAAAAGTTTGTAGACAACAATCAACACAGAGTAGAGGCATACAGCAACCTAAAGAAATCTCAAGAAAGGCAAAAAAGGCAGTATAAGGGAGTCCAAAGATCATTTGAAATAGGACAGAAAATTTATGCTAGAGACCATAGAGGTATAAATAAAAGGACATGGGCAAAAGCAGTAATTTCAGAGAAAATGGGAGAATCTACCTACCTCTGCAAACTCGAAGGGGGAAAGGAATGGAAAAGACACACAGATCAGATAAGACCTAGGTTAGAAAGGGATGAATTAATCTTGGGTGGAGAGAAAACAGGACAGGCAAGCATTCCCAGGGCACAAAAAACTGTAAACTCACAAATATCTTCTCCAGAAAGGCATTTAACTTCTATATTAAAAAAACCCTGCTTAAACTCTCCTAAAATTGGGTATATTCCATCATACTTATTTGAGCAGCCCCAGGTTTCCCTTGATACTAACAAAAATAATCAAAATTTTTCTTTTCAGCAAAACGAGAGCAATAAAAAAGTATATAAAAGTCATAGTAATGATATTTTTCCACAGGAAAACCTTGATATTGCACAAAATATTGACATTACACAACCCTCATGTAGTTATTCTTTACCTGATGAGGATTTGCCCTTTACTAATAAAAAATTTGAGTTTCAGCGGACCAAGGTGGGTATACCTCCATTGTCTAATATTTGTTTAGATGGTAAGAGTGTATGTAAAAAAAAATGTTTCCCTTGACGTTACGTCAACTTCAGATCTATCGGATTTTTCTTTGAATGACCTTTTTGATGAAGAAAATCTATCTTTTGAAAATAACGTCTTAAAAAAACATGATATCCATAATTCCAACATGGAAATTCGAAAAACTGTAAATTTTTCTCCAATTCATGATTCAATCATTCAAGGAAAGGAAGTTTACGTAAAACCAAAAGTTTTTACTAACCAAAAAAAAAGGGGTAGGAAGTAGAGATAAGATAATTTTAAGATATGACAATAATTCCAAGAATTCAGCTATAAATCCATTAACAAATAGAACCTCATTAAGGACAAAAAAACCACCAATTAATTTCAAAGATTATGTAATGGAAATTGACTAAATTTTTATTAAATGTTTTTATTTCTTTTCAGGAAACATTGACGCAAAATTAATATATGTAGACAACAAAAAAGTTAAAAAAAAAATATATATATATATATAGATCTCAAAGATCAACTAACTTTATATTTATCACAGCAGATGCTGTGTTACATAATGCAGCATCACAAATTAATTAATAATTAAATTTTAATCTTTATTAAACTTTTTAAATCTAAAAGCTAAATTCTTGGGATTCAATACACATTGTAAAATGAATTAAATTTTAAAGTTTTTCTTTTATCATTTCTCTTAAAGATAAGAATTTCAAAATACTTTGATTAACTTTTGACCATTACTTACACAAGTTATTTGTAACGAAAAAAAAATAAAATAATAAAAACATTTTTCTTAAATTAAATTTACCTACAATTAAAACTGTCAGATAAAAATGCAGTACAAACGTAATTTAAAGAAAAGCTTTAAAAATAGTGTAAAACAATTTTTTATTGTCAGAACACTTGTACATACAAAGTGCTCGCAGCAGCGATTATATTAATGTATATTACAGGTTCACAAGCAGCTACAACAGCGTGACTACTCAATCAGCTACAGCAGCCTGCCACAAACCGTAAACAGCTACAGCAGCCTGATACAAACCGCAAACAGCTACAGCATATGTACCTACAGCTACAAAGCCAAAAAAGGGAGATCTGTGGCATCCCTGCATGCTACGCAGAATGCTACGGGGCTACGACGAGCCCACCTAATATACGGAGACGTCACAAGACGCACTCTCTTCCAGTACTCCGTCAAGTCAAACACGTTCACGTCTTATCATGTCCGCGTCTCATAATTGTTAACTGTATATTTTATAAGTGATATTAAAAAGCTGTGATAATAATTAATAAATGACAAACATTTAACGAATCGACTTCTTTATTTAATCAATACAATTCATTATAAAAGATAATAAATCTAAATATAACATTAATTTTAAAAAAAACTAAGAAACCACTGCGTTTTTCCTAAAAAAAGAAAATTACTAACTTCCAAGAGGTTTCTTATATAAAAAAAATTATTTGCCTAACAAAATTTGAAAACTTCTCTTTATGACAAAAAACACACATTACAACAACAACAATCGTTCTTAAGCTCTTTAAATATTTGATTTTTTAAATGATTCTTTTTCCAATATTATTTGCTCCATTTTATAACAATATTGGAAAAAGAATCATTTAAAAAACAAATATTTCAAGACCTTGAGAACGATTGTCGTAACGTTACACTACTGTTTTCGGTCACAAAGATAAGTTTCTACAGCATTACGCCAATTACAGATACAAGTACTAAAATACAAAAAAGAAGTAGGTACATATAGAACACATTAATCACACTCATTGTTTGGTTCGGAGTCTGCTGCACTGAACCATACCGAAGTAACCTTCCCGTTCTATTGGGGCAGTAGACATCTGGCAACCGCACACGAGATCCAACACTTATCACTAATCCTCACGAAGTTTCTTATCTAATATCTTCTTAAATGCCTTTAATGTGATATTATCAATGTCAATATTTGAGGCATACTGATTAAACAGGTTGCATAAACTATATATAGGAGAACTCTTAAAAAGGTTAGTCCTTGGATAAGCTAAGTAAAAAACACTTTTACTTCTAGAATTCAATATGTTAACGAAAAAAGGAAGCTGATATTTTCGGACAATCAATATCATTTTTCAGAATTTTAAACATTGTACAGAGGCATATTTTAACACGACGCTTATCCAAGGACAGTCTATTAAACACATGAAGCAAAGAAGCATTTTCACAGCCAAGTTGGGGGTAAAAACCAAACTTTCTATAAAACATACATTTTAAAAATCTTCGTTGTACTCCTTCAATAGCACTTATCCAAATTTGATACTGTGTAGACCATATTACACTACCATATTCTATTATGGGCAACACTAAACTATCGAAATGTTTGAGACTAACATCAGTACTAAATGACTTTGTATTCCGAACTATAAGTCCAGAAACTTTTTGAGCGCTCTTTATTTTTAATAATATGTGTTCTGAGAATGACATGTTTGCCCGTAGTTAGAAAAACGATAACTGCAGTGGACTGTATATATTTTATTAAATGAAAGCGCGAACAAACATAAATATATTGATACGAAATCACGAAATAATCAAAGGTCCATAGGTTAATTGCGGTTACCACACAACGGAAATCAGAAACAAAGTACTCACCAGTTTGCAGCCAATTTCTCCACGTTCCAGGGGCCCCTTTCCGGATCTAATGATGGCACCACGTAGCTGAAGGGCTGAAGTTTCCAGTTCTATGCTTCAGTACACCAAAATCGAGCACTTTCAAGTGTAGAAAATTGTAATAGTTGGAGAAAGTAATTAACATGCCATTTTTCTCGAGGCGGTAGAAAGGATCTCCCTGATTCTTGATGCGCATGTCAAAATGCGCGAAAAATGTACTCTGTCCGTCATCCAATTGTGTGGTTTTAAAATTAAAAACAACCGCGAAATTTAGCGGGAGCTAACATGA
The DNA here is from genome assembly GCA_963576565.1 of Aspidapion aeneum. Classification (NCBI taxonomy): domain Eukaryota; kingdom Metazoa; phylum Arthropoda; class Insecta; order Coleoptera; family Brentidae; genus Aspidapion; species Aspidapion aeneum. The sequence goes on from OY755038.1 coordinate 91,402,608, forward strand.
CATATTGTCATCAAATATGACCCCCAAATCCTTCTGACAGTTCACACGCTTAATATCTATACTATCTAGTGAATATTTAAAATCAATAGTACTTTTATTACGGGTAAAAGATATACAAGAACATTTATCCAAATTTAAGTTAAAGCTATTATCACTTGACCAATCTGCAACCCTATGAAACTCATTTTGAAGTATTTTACAATCATCCAAACAGACAATTCTAAAAAATAATTTATAATCATCAGCAAATGCCAATGATTGCACATTTTTTGTTCTTGTTAGAATTTTGTTAAATGCAACTATAAAAAGCAATGGCCCAAGGTTTGAACCTTGAGGAACTCCTGATGAACTTGCATAAATCTCAGATTTGCAGCCTTTAATTTCGACATATTGATCATGCTAGGTGGTAGACGCTTTTTACTCATTGGGCGTCGACCGGTGAGATACCACCATGCCAGAACTGAGTAGCGCTAAGTGGTATCACCACGTTCCGCTACTGCGCTGGCAGTCCGGTTCCAACAATGAGTAACAGATAGCATGATGGCGCCTCCAGGATCAAAATATTCCGGAGGTAAAATACCCGACCACTCGGATCTCCGGGCGTCGGGTGATCCTGGGGGTCATTCATGCAAAGATATTAACAGAAGACCAAAAACTCAACTCCGAATTGATTTTAGCAATATAAGAGGATTAAGTACCAACATGAATTCAGTTCACCAACATCTTGAAGAACAAAGACCTGACATCCTTGTTCTCACTGAAACTAAAATCAGTTCTGCAACACCTATTGTGAACTATCTTTATCCCGGCTATGACCTACACCACCGATTTCGACATAATTTTGGGATCTGTGTGTACATTAAAAATGACCTTTCATGTCATCGAGAGGAGAAGCTAGAACCAGCGAACCTCGATATCATATGGCTGAAATTCACCTCAAAGTCATCGACCAAGTTCATTTGCTGCCTCTACCGACCGCCAAGTAACACCGAGTATCAAAACTTTTTTGCGACATTATCCGAAAACTGTGATAGTATACAGTCTAGCTATCCACATGCGGAAATTGTTTTTTTAGGCGATTTCAACGTCCACAACATACCCTGGCTAAAACACCACAACAAAACAGATAATGAAGGCAGGGAAGCAGAAGCTTTTGCCATAAGTTGTGGTCTAACGCAGCTTGTCGATGAACTACCCGTATCTCAGAAAGGGGTGAATTTGCAGCGCTTTTAGACTTGTTCCTAACTACAAATCCTGACTTGTACACAATTCAAGTAGATCCCCCACTTGGTTCATCCGATCATAAACTTATAAGAACAAAATGCGAAATGTTCATACCGCCAAGCCAACAATCACTTCCTCGTAAAATGTGGCACTATAAATCGGCAAAATGGAATGACCTTAAACAGTTTTACCTGGATTTTCCATGGCAAGAGGTTTGCTTTAAAACAGCTAATCCCACTATTTGCTGTAATGAAATAACAAAAGTAATCTTATCTGGAATGGATGCATATATCCCACATACAATAAAACGCAGAGCTAATGCAAAACCTTGGTTCAACAGCCAGTGTCAAACGGCTGTACAGAAAAAACACAGAGCATATAACCTTTGGAAACGACAACAAACCGCTCAAAACCACACAGAATTTATAGAAGCCAGAAATAGTTGTAAAATTACTATTGACGCCGCCAAAGAAACATACAATCAAAGAATAAAAAACAGGTTGCTGAATTGTCCAAGTAGTTCTAGGTCCTTTTGGTCTCGTGCAAAAGCCGTTGGATCAAACTTCACCAAGTCATCCATACCACCACTTACAGATAAAAATACTCACTTAGCCACAACATCAGAGGAAAAAGCCAATATGCTGGCCAAAATCTTTTCCTCCAACTCAAACCTAACAGTGCCAAATGGAAAAACTCCACCGTTCATTGAAAGGGTGTCCCACAGTATGCCAGAGGTACCCTTTTGTCACAGAGAAATACGAAAATCCCTTAAAAAGTTGGATACAAACAAAGCAATGGGTCCAGATGGCATTCTCGCGATAGTACTCAAAAATTGTGCTAGCGAACTCACCCCAACTTTCGCAAAATTATTCAATTTATCTTATAGGCAAGGAGTATATCCATCATCATGGAAGTCTGCCGCAGTACAACCCATTCCAAAGAAAGGAAAAAAGACAGATCCGTTAAACTATAGACCAATTGCTCTACTTCCGGTGATATCAAAAGTAATGGAAAGAGTTGTGAACAATCACCTAACCAAGTACTTGGAAAGTACAAAATTATCAACGACAAGCAATACGGATTTGGAAAATATAGGTCAACTGGCGATTTACTTACATACTCACTCACTTATGGCAAAAAGCGATTGAGTTGCGAGGTGAAACAAGAACAATTGCCTTAGATATATCTAAAGCATTCGATAAAGTCTGGCATGAAAATCTGCTCAACAAGCTCAAAGCAACGGGATTGTCGCCGAGACTTTGCACTTGGTTTGAAAGTTACCTTAAGGATAGATCCATTTATGTTGCACTGGATGGCCGGAACTCCAACTCTTACCAAATAAATGCTGGTGTGCCACAGGGAGCAATCCTTTCGCCAACACTTTTTCTGATTTACATAAATGACCTCATAGATAAAACAGTAAATCCACTTTATTGCTTTGCAGATGATGGCAATGTAGTCTCCTCAGTCATACCACCCACTCAGTGTCTATCCGCACGTGAATTCCATCATCTTAGACTAACTCAAATATCACAGATAAATAACGACTTGGAGATAATAGAGGACTGGGGCAACAAAAACCTTGTACAGTTCAACGCGCAGAAAACCCAAGCAGCCCTGTTTTCAAAAAAGACCAGCACCGGTGAGCCAAACATCATGCTATCTGGAAGTGCTGTCGCATTGCAGAGCCAGTTGAACATCTTAGGAGTCACTGCAGAGAAAAACATGTCTTGGCACAGTCACGTGGCAGATATAGCTAAAAGGGCGTCCCAGAAGCTTGGGGTGCTATTTCGTACAAGACATCTGTATACACCAAGCCAACTGCTGACACTCTACAAAGCCCAGATTCGACCAACTATGGAGTACTGCTCACATATATGGAGTGCGGCACCCAAACATACCTTAATGCTTTTGAACACCGTGCAAAAACGAGCTATCAAGCTGATCAATGACCCCGCACTTACCCGCAGCTTGGATAGTCTCGAACATCGAAGAACTGTGGGCGATCTATCTCTCTTCTACAGGTATTATCACGGAAAATGCTCTGAAGAGTTGGCACGTATGATCCCCCCGGGAGTAGCACCTACTAGGCGAACACGTCAAACAGACGGTAACCATCAATTTATTGTCAAAATAGAGGCACCAAGAACCTCATTATATCAGAATTCATATCTCTGGAGAACAGCATCGCTGTGGAATAAACTCCCTACGACAGTTTTCCCAGCAGGTTACAACCTGAACCGTTTCAAAACCAACACACACCAACATTTCCGCGCACTTGCCGCTTCTCGAGCGTGATAGGGATCTCCTTGCGAGTGCGCATACCCGTAAAAAAAAAAAAATTAAAAATGGCGAGACATCCATATTTCTAAGACCATCTATTATGATACTGTGCCCAATTTTGTCAAAAGCTTTTTCTAGGTCAGTAAAAATAAAATTGTGCCTTTTCATTTATCGCTTTATGAATATATTGCTCAACGTTAGCCAGATTAATCAAAGTAGATTTTTTTGGTAGAAACCCATGTTGATATGGAGACATTTTTGCCGATACTTCATCGTATAGCATTTTATATACAACAATTTCAAAAATTTTTGAGACAGCACTTACAATAGTTATTGGCCGATAATTTTTAATATTTTCTCTTGCTCCGCTCTTATGTATGGGAATCACTTTACTAAGTTTCCATTTGTTTGGGAAAACAGTAGTCCTAATAATTAAATTAAAAAGAAATTTAAGTGGTAAAATTAGATACTCACCACAGCCCTTTAAAACATAGGAGGGGATCCATCAGGTCCAATTGCTTTGTTGGGTTTAATTGTACGGATAGCTTTGTTAATATCTTCCTCTGTTATTAATTTATTACAGAAGTTGTTTTTTAAATATGTATTTTCACAAATACTTAAGTAATCATTAATACAAAACGGATTTAAAATAAGTTGCAAAGCCACTGACAATGGATTTCGTACCATTATATTATATTACGTTGTTTAGAGACATATCCTCTAAAAAATCTGAATATAACAATAAAAGGAATGAGACTTACGATAGCTGTGAAAGACAATTTTTGTGAAGAAATACACAATGAAATATCAGCAGTAAGTACATCTAGAGAAATTGTCATATTGGGAGATTTAAATAGTAGGACAGGTAACAGAGTTAATGATCTGACAGTTGGCCAATATGGAGAAAATATTGTTAATGACAATGGAAGCTGGCTAATTACAGTATGTGAGCAATTAGACCTAAAAATCCAAAACGGTTTTTGTCAACATAAGGAAATACACAAATATACCTGGACCAAACCCTCACAAAACCTGAAATCTGTCATTGATTATCTTATCACTAAACAAAAGACAAAACTAAAAATTCAAGATGTCAGAACAAAGCGTCGATCAACATGCGGAAGTGATCATTATTTTCTAGAGTCCAAAATTTTCTTTCCTTATCAAGGCCGAAGCCTGCATCAACAACATCTTGATGATACAGTGATTGAAGAAATTGATCACTGTAAATATAATCTACTAAGCCTAGAACATGACAGCGTAAAAAACAATACAAGTTCAGGTGAAACCCCAGATGAGGAATACGAATGTATTACATTAAGCATCCATCAAGCTGCAAAAGAAGCACTAGGATTAGTGGAAGAAACTTCTAAAAGAAGAAAACCATACTGGTGGGATGCTGAGATGGAAAGAGAAATAGAGGAAAAAAGGAAATTATATCACACCTTCTTATCCCAAAAGACAAATAGAAGCAGAAAAGAATACAAAATCGCGCAATAAAAGGTGAGAAGAATGATCAGTGATAAGAAAAATCTTTCGTGGACGCAAAAGTGCCAGAAAATAGATTCTTACTTAGGAGGCAGGAGAAGTACCGAAAGCTGGAAAACTATAAGATCGATTACAAAAGAAACATGCAGAGATATCATTTCACCAATACCAGACAAAGAATGGGATGAACATTTTAAAAAACTTTTAACTGAAGATAGAGCAGAATTCAAGGAAGAAGAAAGAGACAATATAATTAGAACGATGGGATCTCCAGTACCCCCCTCATAATCTCTGAGGTCAAAAACGTGTGCACAACCTTAAAAAGCGGTATATCTGCCGGACCCGAAAATATCCCAGCTGAACTTATTAAATATGGCACTGAAGAACTGTTTTGGAGATTACGGAATTTTTTCCAAAAATATTTAAATGGAACTGTAGTACCAACTGAGTGGAAAACGTCATATATATCCACAATACACAAAAAAGACGGAAAGATATATGGATGATTCTACAAAAATGGTGCTGTGGAGTGGGAATGCATATTTTTCAAACACAGACTGCAAATGAAGCATAGTTTTAGTTATAAGATTTAAAACGTAATGTTTTCTTTATGGAGCATTTGAGTTTAATGTATAAAAAAAATTGCAAGTTTATAATTTTTTTTATTACAAAGCAAATACCTCATTCCTCTGGTGTAGTCCCAAACCAAATATTAAAAACTCAGATTGAAAAAAATATCCTAATAAATAATATTTAACCAAGTCTTAACTATTTATCAAAAAATTGATAAAACTTAAGTTTGCAGTCATATTTATGAAAATTTTACAATTTTAAACGTGCTCCATTTTTAATAACACAATATTTGTGAATACCACCGGTTAATTTCTAGAAAAAGAGACGGCCCTGGATATCTTATTTACTTGTGAGGGTGACAAGTTGTGACAGATAATGTCAACTTTAGTTTGGTTTAAGTTATAGATCTTTTTATTTTCGGCAGAAAATTAGTTTTTTTCGGAGAAATCAAAAAGGAACGCTTCAATTATCATTCCTCTGATATCAATAGTATAATTTTTTTGTTGATTGTTTTAAAATTATAAGTATAGGAATTTTGTTTATATAGAACTTAAGTTAAGTAGTCTAAATAGATTTTGATTTAAATTGGAAAACCATTAAAAAACTCATTCCTCTGGTACTCATCCCTCTGGAATTTTTATGCAATAATTCCTAAAATTCGGGAAAATAAATGTTTCTTAGCTTACACCTAATTAGTTACATAAATTTAACAAAACAAAATTATTTACTGTGCTGTACTGTTATTTAAAGGCAATGACCAAAAAAGATATCCATAGAGCCCACTTTTGGTAGAATCATCCATATGTGACAATTATAGAGGTATATCTGTGACTAGTACGCTAAGCAGAATATACGGTAAAATAATAAGAAATAAAGTGGAAAGCTAATATAAAGACATGGAGGCAGAAGAACAAGCCGGTTTCAGGGCGGGTAGATCGACTTCTGATCATCTCTTTTGTATAACCCAAGTTATTGAAAAGAAAATGGCATACGGTCAAGAGCTGCATCTGCTTTACGTCGATTTGCAGAAGGCATATGATAGTATACCACTAAATCTACTTTCGAAAGCGTTGGAAAACACAAACATAAGCGTACAACTAATTAATGCCATCAAAGAGTTATACCGCAATAGTAAGGCAAAAGTTAAAATAAAAGCAAAATTAACCAAAGGCTTTCAAGTAAATAAAGGTCTTAAACAAGGTTGCTGTATCTCGCCTACGCTCTTCAAGATATACTCCTTAAAGTATGGAAGAGAAAATGCCAAAACATGGGAATTCCGTTGGACCAAACCACCTTGTTTCGCCGATGATCAGATAGTAGTTGCTCAGGATTATGACGACCTCGAATATATGACACGAAAACTAATAGAAGAGTACAATAAGTGGGGACTAGAGGTTAATCTCAATAAGACAGAGTATATGTGTATCGGTGGAATGAAACAGGATCTAATCTTAAATACCGGGCAGCGAATTCAGTCCTGTGATGAGTATAAATACTTGGTCTAAAAATTACCGCTGACGGAACACTAGACAAAGCTATGGGATCGAAACGTTCAAGGAAGAAAAGCAATAACTTTATTAAATGGAATAATTTGGGACCAAAGTATATCAAAGCATAATAAAAAGCTTATATATAACACCATTGTAAAAAGTATTATTACATACGGCTCAGAAGTATGGCCAATCAAGAATAGAACAGAAAAAATGCTTTCCGCTACGGAGATGGACTATTGGAGAAGAGCAGCAGGGAAATCAAAAAGAGAAAGAGTTACAAATCAAATAGGAGAAATTATGACAGTGGGTGCACGTACCTTAGTGGATGATATAAGAACAAAACAACTGGTGTGGTACGGATATGTACAAAGAATGAATTATGAAAGACTACCTAAACAAATACTACAATGGCCGAAGAAAACAAGGACGGCCAAGGAGAAGCTGGAGAGAAGGAATAGACAGTGAAATAAGAATAAGAGGCCTAGATGATGAATTATGGGCAAACAGAAACGAGTGGAGATTGGGTATCGGAAGACGTAGAACGTTGTGATACCGATAAATATATAGTAGATAAGTAGATATCACGGAATCAAATACACATGTTTTGTAATCAGATTCGAACGTCTGGTTCTAGGCAAAAAATTCGCAAACGATCCAAATATTAGTAATTTTCTTTAACATTATTTGTCTTATACTTAATTTTTTTTTTAAATCACCGCTTTCAATTTTTATTAAAATGATAAAGAAGAATAAAACTTTAATTTAAACGCTTGCCAAGGACTAAATTCTTATTCATTATTTTTTATACAGGAGAAAATAGAGGCGTGTCGGACGGTTACAAAAAAATACATATTCTTCAAAAACTGCTTCTACACCAAAATCAACAAATAGCTATTAGGGGCTTTTGAGTAATTAGTAAAGTTAAAGCTTTAAAAACACCGATTACATATTTAATTTTGCTTGATTTCAATTTTTATTTTTTGAAGACAAATTTTGGAATTTGGCCTTTTAAAAAAAACTACTATATGCCATGTTCGTCCGTTTCAGTATACACAGTGTGCCTGAATGAAGTATTAGGTTACATAAAAATGGTTCCCAAAACTAATTGCACATTTTGAATATGGACCCTTTCCTGACTTCAGAGCCATATTCATATAAATCCTAGCTGATCCTTTTCTCGAATTTTTATCACTTTTTTGCAATTTTTCTAGTTAGTCTAGGCGCTGGCTCCTGTCACGTGTGACCTAATATGTGCGCTCAGTTTGACTGCGGGGCATTTTTAAGCATCCATAGGAGTATAAAAAAAGTTTGGTCACGTGGTTGAACTCATGGTCGTTTGGCCGCCATCTTTGAAAATGGCTGCCAAATTGATAGATTTTATTTGTCTAAGCGTAACTCCCTACCCAGTGGTCCGATTTACTCCTTTTTCGAAGAAAATAAATTTTATAATTACACATTTTTTGAAAAATTAAATAGTTTTTGAGATATACCAAGATTATTAGTGTTTCCGCTCGCAAAAGAATTGAAATAATACCCGTGCTCAATTTATTGTAGCTACAATATTATTGACATTTGTTTCTTCTTTTGTTACATAGAAGACTTTAAACCTTTTACACAAGAGGATATTGACTTTATGTTTTAAAGTTCGATGGATGGTATGTACACCTAAAGACTGCCTTAATGACGGTGGTTTCTAAAACTGTTCACAAGATTATAGAAAAAATTAATTTGCAGCGAAACGATGCATCCTAGCGAAATCAATATGAATATGGCTCTGAAGTCAGGAAAGAGTCCATATTCAAAATGTGCAATTAGCTTTTGGAACCATTTTTATGTAACTTATACTTCATTCAGGCACACTGTGTACATTTTTAAGTATTTTTTTTGTTTTCACTCGTTCAGAGCTTAACGAAACATATGAATTGTTGTCTTTCTAATTTTTTTTCTTGGCAATTTTGATAAAGATTTAATGGTGATTAAACTGGACTAATTTTGTTAATCTTTGCCTGGTTGAAACACCTACTGCCGATAGTGCAAATTTTTTCGCCAAACTATAGAATCTAATTTTTAAATAAAATTTTGCAATCGTCTTTATTAGCAAAAAACCATGTCCATCATCTATAGGGAAAAATTCTATAAAGTGAATAGTCAAATTCGGAATTACTGCCACTGTTAAGGTTGTAAAAAAATTGTCCTCTCTTGGAATTTTGTTATTTGTAACAAACATTAGCTTACGTATAACCGATTCAGCTTCTAAACATATTTTTACAACCGCTGTCGACGCACGTTTAAGCCCTCCGCGATTTTTGCGATTTAACAGCAAAGAAAGCCGTGAATTTTGTTGGTCGTCTTCACTACTAACTATAGCTGCTTCACATTCTGGGCAAAATTTTCGTTTTTCGAACATGCGGACGACAAAGCCTGAAATATAAGTGACCACATTTGCTGATATTTCAGACAGACCGAGACCAACAAATTCTGGCAAGCAGTCAAAATCCTTTTCGTCCAAAGTTTCAGGGGCAAGGTCATATCTTCGTGCTAGGTCTAATGAATATTGTGTATCTTCTCGTGTTCCGAAAAGTGAGCTACTAGATACATGCAACATTGTTGTTGCATCTAGGACCTTACAGTTTCCATTATTACTTGATACTTTGGTATGTAGGAGCAATCTTCTCATAGTGTAGTAGAGTTGTATGGCGTTGGGGCACGAGTTGTTTCCGTTCTTGCTCCTAAAGAAAAGACTTAAAAACTGCATTATACAGAGTGATTCAAGTAAAAGGTAACAGGGATGTTTTTGGGTATTATGCGTCCAAAGTTGTAAAAATGCTCGAACACGTTGATCTTGTTTATGAGGGGGCACACTTTTTGGCTATCTTGAAATTTTTGTAGCATGCACTCCCTTTGAGTGGTAAACTTTACCCCCATATTCTGAATAAAGAAAGTGTGCTGAGTGATACCGTGTTTTGAAGGTCTCTTGAATGTCAAAAGTGTAAACATTTAGAAACTCTATCGATTTGTTTTTGAGATATTTGCCTCGGAAGTTACCATGGTGCGATAAAAAATCGTTTTTTACATACACTTGTAAGATAAAATTTAAAAAATCCCGAAACACGTCGACTTATTTTTTATCAAAGGAACATTTTGCAGTGACTCTTATTTCTTATTTTATTTTTGTTATCGCTTTATGGTTAATTTGGAAGTGAAATATCTCAAATACAATTAGTTGTTAAATGAATGGATTTCCGAAATTTTTACACGGTTGTAAAAAACAACCAACTTTCACTCTTCAAAATATATATTATAAAGCGCTTCAAAATGTCCCTAATATCAACCAACTTACCTTAACATACCAAATAATAACTCTAAATGGTCTTGGCTAAGTTTGTAGGTCAGTAGGTAGTAAAGGTGGCCGGGCCTTACTAAATCGTCGAACATGCATCAAACTGACTTGATGCAAATCAAAAACCCCCTAAAACCGGTTTTCCTTGTGCTCTCAACCATGGGTCCTCTTACATCCGTTAAATTCATAATATACTCAAAGATCTTCATGAGTGCTGGTCTCCATGATTCTTCGTTAAAGGTCCTCAACGCAGCTTTAGGACCCTTTGCATAAGGACTTCGAGAATTTAAGATGTCGAAAAGTTTGTCAAAGTTCCTTATGAATTCGACAGTGCCTTCCGAATTTTTGAAATCGGGATGGTTAAAGTCCTTATCTAAACATTCAATTGCATCGGCCACGCTTCTACTTAGGTTTGAGCAGCAAGGTTCACCTAAAATTATTTAATCTCATAAACTTTATAAGTTTTAAACAATTTACTACTAGGAGATCTTGAAAAACGTTTCACCCTATTTGGCCTGGTAGTTTTTAATCTGGTTCGGATGAAATCATATTAGTTCATTTTCACTGTAGCCTGATGTAATGTACTTAGAGAAAAATTTTGGAAATTAATTGTGGAGTTTAATCGCTTATTAAGGGTTTCGGTTTGTATTACTAGCAATAAGCTATTTGGAAATATTGATTTTATGAAAGGGAAAACATAGATGCAAAGACTATATACTAAAATTTACAAATTTTTTTACAGAAAACAAAACGAAACCCTAGAAGCGTAAATGGGAACAATATTGATAAAGGACCATTATTTATATTCCACTTTCTCAATTAGAACCATCTTAGCTATTTTCTACTTTCTAAAGGCGATTTTCAATGGGAGCGCTCGAGTGTTGAGGTAAAAATTAACGACAATTTGCTATGCACTAGGGATATTACCTCGATGACTATTAACTACTTTCCTTAGCAATATTAAAATACTGTAGATTATAACATACGTAAAAATATGCAAATTACCGATAATTGCACTAGTGTATCAAAATTATCCAATATATCCCTCATATGTTAAAGTTCCCATAAGAAGACTGCAATTTTTGCAAAATTATAGCGCTAATTGCACAGTAGCAAAATTACAACGATAATTGCACTGTATCTATATGTCAGCTATTTGACAACTAAATAAACAAAAACTTTTGTCATAATTTTAACAACCATAAGTTTCTCTTATTATTTAAGAAATATTCAAATAAAATACACTCGTGCATCAAAATCAACAAGATAATTTTTGCACTCAACGCCTTTTTCTACAAATTGCAATCGTTTGTTTTTACATTTAAGGAAAAAATATTACCCCGATAATTTTTGCATAAAACGGGTTTTTTATAATTGCAATAGTTATTTTTGCAAAAAAGCCCGCCTCCTAAAGAAAAGCAGCCAAATAATTTTGTAGTACTTAAACATATTTTATTTTAAGAAAAAAATACCTCAGTTTAAAACCCTAAAATGCAATTATCGCTGTAATTTTAAAAGATCCCTTCTTATTTTATTAGCTATATCAATTTTTGTCAGTCAATATTTTTTGAAGGAAATAGTCAAATCTGTTAAATTCAAATTAAACAATCTATATACTATATACGCTGTTTCGGAAAAAAGGCCCAAAAAATTTTTTTTTCATTGTTTGTTAATAACTAATAACATATGAATCCTATTAAACTTTAGATCAAAATGTGTGGTTACGCTATGATGTTGCCGCGTGGCTCGCGGAAAGAACTTCGACTTCACTAAAAATCGCCTTAAAGTTGAACATTCCAATTTAGAAAGGGTGGGGGAGCATGGGAAGGGAATCCAACGAATGGTACTTCCTGCTGGTTTTGAGGCACTAAAAAATACAGATATTTAAATAGATAATAGTAGTAGTAGCTAATTTCTCTTAAAACTAATAGGTAGACCAACTGTAGGTGGTTTTTGTTATTAGCTATGATAATCTTTTTGTTAAACAGGTTTTGTTTGAAGTTTAAAATAACTGAAAATAAAACAAATCAAAAATAGCCAATATAAAATCTTGTAACACTTTCATTTGATCGAGTTAGATTCTAGCTCACAAAAAATCTTTTAAATACTATTATGTATACGATTTACTTTGTTAAAAATCAAAAAAAAGTTATAGATTGTATTTTTGTCTTGTCTCATTTTCAGTACACAACAAAATGTAAAAAGCGGTTTTTTTCCCTATGTAGTAGTAGTAGTAGTAGTGTGTGGGGTAGGCTCTAGGCCTGGCGACTAGGCGCCCTTTTCGCCAACCCCCGGGCATCCCCTCTACTGCGTCCTTCTTTTGCTAAGGAATCTGCCCGTCTTCTGTACAAAGGCCAGAATATCGGGCCACCTCAGATTCAGAAGGTCCTCCGCCTCAAAGGCTTCCTCTTCGAATACCTCTCTTCTTGCCTCCTTGTATGCTTCACATGATGAGAGAAAATGCGCCGAGGTCTCGTCCTCGGCCCAACATCGCGCGCACGTCGCGTCCTCCTTCACTCTCATCTTTGAAGGTGTCCTTGTAGGACGCAGTGTCCGGTCAGGACTCCCACCTCTCTTCGTGTTCTACGAAGCAGCCAGTCCCTACGGGATTTGCTGTAGCCTGTCACATACTCCTTCGCCTGTCTGTCCACTCTGTTAGGGCCGACTTCCCTATGCTTTCTATACTTTTTAATCCTATGAAAAAATTAATGGATCCATGACGGATCTGATACCTTACTAGCTAGACTAGACTTTAGGTGAACTCCATGATATAATCAGCCTTGAAAACAGTTTTTTGTAAATATCTCAGAAACGAAAACTCCGACAAAGTTTTTGGTTATAATACAAATTATTCAAAAAAATGTGATCTACTATATTCCGAAAGCCGCATACCATTAGTGAATTTTAACCAAAATCTAATTAGCTCGTTAGTGTCGAACACTATTTTACCTGAAAATTTTATGAAAACCGGTTCGGCGGTTTAGGAGCTATTGTGTTACGGACAGACATACACACAGACATCACGACGATATTGTTAAGATACACCCAAATAACAAATTATCGGCGTTATCTAAAAAAAAAAAATTCGTCGAAAATAGTACATTGCTGCACGAGCTAGGAAGGTCAAAATTCAGTGAGAGGACTCCCACTATGGCTCCCACCTCTCTTCGTGTTCTACGAAGCTGCCAGTCCCTACGGGATTTGCTGTAACCAAAAAGATTCAACTAAAGGTAGACCCCGTATAGAAATCCTAAACTTCATCAGACACAAAAAGTATTATACTGTGGATTTCTTTCAAATTCGCAACAATGTTGCCAGTACTTTTATAACTTGTAATTTTGATGTAGGTACATAAGTAAAATGGTAGCTAATAAAAATCAAAAGAATATTTTGTTTTTGAATTCGGCTTACGTTTTGGATTGCTATACATGTACCTGTAATAGAATATGTTTACCATCCTATGTGAGAAAAGGATTGTTTTCATTGATTTTTTTTGAGATCTTATCATTAATAATGTTTTTCTATACAATTTAATTCTAGGTTGTAAGTATAACCTCTAGATATGTATGTATGCATGTCTGTCTGTGTGCCTATATGCACATATATATATATATATATATATAAATGTTTGAAAAAAAGTTTTTTTTTTAAGTTAGAATATGTTATCCAATAATCAATCGGTAAATTTTTGTTTACATAGGTACCTAAACTTAACAAAAATCATAAAACATTTGCTTTTAAGTCCCTGTTTTTATAGATCTATGTGGCCGTTTAAATCCTTATCTATTTTGAATTAAAAGGAAAGTATAAATTAGAAATAATCAGCTAAAGTTGGTTTTTTTCGAAGATTGTTGATTGTCGATTTTTATAGAACATACAACGATTAGCACCAAATTGCAATTTTTGTGCAGTCAACCAACTTGAGCTTGTTTTTTGCAGGAACACAAAATAACTAGCGGCGATATCCTGTAATGCAAACCATTTTTTTTTAACTGCACATGCGCACCTCTCTCTTTCTGATCACATAAAATTATCTTCCTCTTACTAACTTCACATATGCTCGACCACAGCTGAGAGGGAGATATTTTATGTGAGAAGAAAAAGTACGGTAGCGAATGCGCAGTTTAAAATATTGATTTGGTTTTCGGTTTTCTGAAAAAAACGGGACTCCATTTAAGTGTGAAAACGTTCAACTGAAAGTAAGTTTAATTAAATTTCTTTGGTGTGAGGTTAGAGTTCATAAATAGTTTATTAGTTTTGTATTCCTAGGTGGTATTTCAAAAGTTATTAAAACGAGATGACTAAACTGCACTTTTAACTATTAATTATTGTTCTCACTACAAATGTTTTCGGTATAAAAATGACTCTTGCTTTTAGTCCAAATAAATTTAAGTTAAATGTTTTGATCACGAAAGTTAAAAAAACCTTTTCTTTATATAATATATGTATATATATATATATATAGCTTAAAAAAAATAGTCTACAAAACTCCCCTGGGCAACTCTGGAAAACTCAAAAAGCTTTTTGATTTGATTTAACGCGAAAATGGAACGTCGCAGAGAAAACCTTTGTTGACAAAAAAAATTGTGTGAAGTGTAAACTTTAACAAGGCGAAATTAATAATACTGGCCTTCATCTGCATCATCATATTGCTCGCTGAATGTTCCTCTCACAGTTAGTCGACTCGAGCCGACTTCACGCGAATGAGCGTTACATAGCCGAGTCTGACGGCTCAGTTCAATTCAGTACCCACAAAAACTACTAAACGCGCCTAAAGAAGTTTACACTTCAAAAATTCCTTTACAATTTTTCTTAAAGGTTATAGCTCTAGACTTACATGTATAGAAGATAGAGGGCACCAAAATTGACAAAAATCAGTTTTTTGCATTTTACGCAAAAACGGTAAGTCGTAGAGAAGAATTTTATTTTAGAGAAATATTACCCATACGAGTCTTTACAATCAATCTCCATAGTCTATAGGTCTACAACAACATGTTTAGAAGGTAGATGGCAGCTAAGTTGTCAAAAAATGTGTTTTTTTTAGTCGTAGAAAGAAACTTTATAAACATAAAATGTTAAAGGACACAATTTTCTACATTCTTTCCTTTTGGGCCACAGGTTTACAACTACGTGTAGAACATATAGGGCGCCAAATTTGCAAAAATTATTATTTTATTTTATGCAAAAACGGTAGGTCCTAGAAAAACACACTATAGACAAGAAATCTCCAGGACGCCATTCTCTACAATTCACCTATGTGAGTCACAGCTCTATGACTTATGGTTTTGCGCAAAACGCAAAAAAGTATATAATGGGCATTTTCGGCACCCTCTGTCTTCAACACATGTGGTTGTAGAGCTGTAATTGTGTCTTGATCATTTTATGTCAATAAAGTTTTTTTTATGACTTACCGTTTTTGCATAAATTGCAAAAAACATAATTTTTTGAAATTTTCTCCTAACCGTGTGCTTGTAGACTTATAGACTATGGAGACCGATTGTAGGGAATCCTATGGGTAATATTTCTCATACATTAAATTTTGCCCTACGACTTATCGCTCCCGCGTAAAATGCAAAAAACTGATTTTTGTTCGCTATTTTTCAGAAAAAAAAATAATAGCGGCAACCATGTAGACCTAACGTCACCCTTGCATCATTTATCGTTACAAGACGCTAGCGCTACCAAGTCCACTTTCAATCCCTGGCTTCGCAAGCGCAGATCTACCAATATT
Source organism: Aspidapion aeneum (assembly GCA_963576565.1). Classification (NCBI taxonomy): domain Eukaryota; kingdom Metazoa; phylum Arthropoda; class Insecta; order Coleoptera; family Brentidae; genus Aspidapion; species Aspidapion aeneum. The sequence continues at coordinate 91,418,740 of OY755038.1, forward strand.
ATTTACCTCATGTCTTAGAATAGATGCATACAGGGTGATTTTCACTTGAATGATTCTAACCACATGAAATAGAAAGTTTCAAAAACCTAACCTAACAAAACCTAATCAAATCTAACCGAACCGAAGGAAACTGAACCAATAATTTTTTTCAAAAAAAAAACTTTCCTGACTTCCTGCCCGGGATCCTAGAGGATGTGAATCCGAACCGAACCAAACCGAACCTAACTAAACTGAACCAAACCTAACCTAACCAAACTAAACTAGAACACGTACTGCTAATTAGGTTTAGTTGGGTAGGGTTAGGTTTGGATAGGTTCGGTTCGGTACGGTCCGGTTCGGATTCACATCCTCTAGCATCCCAGGAAGGAAGTCAGGATAGTTCTTTTTTTGAAAAAAAATATTGGTTTAGTTTGCTTTGGTTCGGTTCGGTTAGATCTGATTAGGTTTCGTTAGGTTAGGTTTTTGAAACTTTCTATTTTCATGTGGTTAGAATCATTCAAGTGAAAATCACCCTGTACATCGATTCTAATACATGAGGTAAATAATATTGGTAGATCTACGCATGCGAAGCCAGGGATTGCAAGTGGACTTGGTAGCGCTAGCGTCTTGTTGTTTTATCGTTGCCTTTGAGAGGTTATCCGAATAAACGTGCGTTTTCGTTGTTTTTTTGCAATATTTATCACAAAATAAAGATTTTTTTTTATTAAATAACTTTAAAAATGCCTAAGAAGTGCATTCTGTGTGACAAAAGTGACGAGAAGTGGCTGGATTTATCATTTCACCGGTAAGTTTGAATCTCTTCCAGAAACCGTCAAATTGTTTACGATTTGGTAAGACAGTGGTGTGGTTTATAACTTTTTTTACAAAATATGAGTGATTTACTTTACAAAGAAGTTTTAAGAAACATTATTTATTGTTGCAAATTCCCTTATTTTCCCACCTCTAGTGTTTGGGTTTTTTTGGAGAAGTTTCTTAATTTATTCTGGCAATAATATATAACTCTAAAAAATATATTTCTTATGTAAACAACCATTTTCACTATGTGATGTTATGTTATGTCATGCTACTGTACAGTTATTAAACATTTTAAAAATATTCAAATTTATGAGTTTACTAGGTTCCCCACTGATCCAAACAAGAGAGAGCTTTGGAGGGAGATTATTGGCCTTAATAAGGAAAAAATTCTGTCAAAATGGGCATGTCTTTGTTCTGACCACTTTGATCATCAGTATGTTCGTTTAGCACCTAGTAGGCACTATCTTGTACCAAATGCCTTGCCCAAGATCTTATCATTAATAATGTTTTTCTATACAATTTAATTCTAGGTTGTAAGTATAACCTCTAGATATGTATGTATGCATGTCTGTCTGTGTGCCTATATGCACATATATATATATATATATATATATAAATGTTTGAAAAAAAGTTTTTTTTTAAAGTTAGAATATGTTATCCAATAATCAATCGGTAAATTTTTGTTTACATAGGTACCTAAACTTAACAAAAATCATAAAACATTTGCTTTTAAGTCCCTGTTTTTATAGATCTATGTGGCCGTTTAAATCCTTATCTATTTTGAATTAAAAGGAAAGTATAAATTAGAAATAATCAGCTAAAGTTGGTTTTTTTCGAAGATTGTTGATTGTCGATTTTTATAGAACATACAACGATTAGCACCAAATTGCAATTTTTGTGCAGTCAACCAACTTGAGCTTGTTTTTTGCAGGAACACAAAATAACTAGCGGCGATATCCTGTAATGCAAACCATTTTTTTTTAACTGCACATGCGCACCTCTCTCTTTCTGATCACATAAAATTATCTTCCTCTTACTAACTTCACATATGCTCGACCACAGCTGAGAGGGAGATATTTTATGTGAGAAGAAAAAGTACGGTAGCGAATGCGCAGTTTAAAATATTGATTTGGTTTTCGGTTTTCTGAAAAAAACGGGACTCCATTTAAGTGTGAAAACGTTCAACTGAAAGTAAGTTTAATTAAATTTCTTTGGTGTGAGGTTAGAGTTCATAAATAGTTTATTAGTTTTGTATTCCTAGGTGGTATTTCAAAAGTTATTAAAACGAGATGACTAAACTGCACTTTTAACTATTAATTATTGTTCTCACTACAAATGTTTTCGGTATAAAAATGACTCTTGCTTTTAGTCCAAATAAATTTAAGTTAAATGTTTTGATCACGAAAGTTAAAAAACCCTTTTCTTTATATAATATATGTATATATATATATATAGCTTAAAAAAAATAGTCTACAAAACTCCCCTGGGCAACTCTGGAAAACTCAAAAAGCTTTTTGATTTGATTTAACGCGAAAATGGAACGTCGCAGAGAAAACCTTTGTTGACAAAAAAAATTGTGTGAAGTGTAAACTTTAACAAGGCGAAATTAATAATACTGGCCTTCATCTGCATCATCATATTGCTCGCTGAATGTTCCTCTCACAGTTAGTCGACTCGAGCCGACTTCACGCGAATGAGCGTTACATAGCCGAGTCTGACGGCTCAGTTCAATTCAGTACCCACAAAAACTACTAAACGCGCCTAAAGAAGTTTACACTTCAAAAATTCCTTTACAATTTTTCTTAAAGGTTATAGCTCTAGACTTACATGTATAGAAGATAGAGGGCACCAAAATTGACAAAAATCAGTTTTTTGCATTTTACGCAAAAACGGTAAGTCGTAGAGAAGAATTTTATTTTAGAGAAATATTACCCATACGAGTCTTTACAATCAATCTCCATAGTCTATAGGTCTACAACAACATGTTTAGAAGGTAGATGGCAGCTAAGTTGTCAAAAAATGTGTTTTTTTTAGTCGTAGAAAGAAACTTTATAAACATAAAATGTTAAAGGACACAATTTTCTACATTCTTTCCTTTTGGGCCACAACTACGTGTACAACATATAGGGCGCCAAATTTGCAAAAATTATTATTTTATTTTATGCAAAAACGGTAGGTCCTAGAAAAACACACTATAGACAAGAAATCTCCAGGACGCCATTCTCTACAATTCACCTATGTGAGTCACAGCTCTATGACTTATGGTTTTGCGCAAAACGCAAAAAAGTATATAATGGGCATTTTCGGCACCCTCTGTCTTCAACACATGTGGTTGTAGAGCTGTAATTGTGTCTTGATCATTTTATGTCAATAAAGTTTTTTTTATGACTTACCGTTTTTGCATAAATTGCAAAAAACATAATTTTTTGAAATTTTCTCCTAACCGTGTGCTTGTAGACTTATAGACTATGGAGACCGATTGTAGGGAATCCTATGGGTAATATTTCTCATACATTAAATTTTGCCCTACGACTTATCGCTCCCGCGTAAAATGCAAAAAACTGATTTTTGTTCGCTATTTTTCAGAAAAAAAAAATAATAGCGGCAACCATGTAGACCTAACGTCACCCTTGCATCATTTATCGTTACAAGACGCTAGCGCTACCAAGTCCACTTTCAATCCCTGGCTTCGCAAGCGCAGATCTACCAATATTATTTACCTCATGTCTTAGAATAGATGCATACAGGGTGATTTTCACTTGAATGATTCTAACCACATGAAAATAGAAAGTTTCAAAAACCTAACCTAACAAAACCTAATCAAATCTAACCGAACCAAAGGAAACTGAACCAATAATTTTTTTCAAAAAAAAAACTTTCCTGACTTCTTGCCCGGGATCCTAGAGGATGTGAATCCGAACCGAACCAAACCGAACCTAACTAAACTGAACCAAACCTAACCTAACCAAACTAAACTAGAACACGTACTGCTAATTAGGTTTAGTTGGGTAGGGTTAGGTTTGGATAGGTTCGGTTCGGTACGGTCCGGTTCGGATTCACATCCTCTAGCATCCCAGGAAGGAAGTCAGGTTAGTTCTTTTTTTGAAAAAAAATATTGGTTTAGTTTGCTTTGGTTCGGTTCGGTTAGATCTGATTAGGTTTCGTTGGGTTAGGTTTTTGAAACTTTCTATTTTCATGTGGTTAGAATCATTCAAGTGAAAATCACCCTGTACATCGATTCTAATACATGAGGTAAATAATATTGGTAGATCTACGCATGCGAAGCCAGGGATTGCAAGTGGACTTGGTAGCGCTAGCGTCTTGTTGTTTTATCGTTGCCTTTGAGAGGTTATCCGAATAAACGTGCGTTTTCGTTGTTTTTTTGCAATATTTATCACAAAATAAAGATTTTTTTTTATTAAATAACTTTAAAAATGCCTAAGAAGTGCATTCTGTGTGACAAAAGTGACGAGAAGTGGCTGGATTTATCATTTCACCGGTAAGTTTGAATCTCTTCCAGAAACCGTCAAATTGTTTACGATTTGGTAAGACAGTGGTGTGGTTTATAACTTTTTTTACAAAATATGAGTGATTTACTTTACAAAGAAGTTTTAAGAAACATTATTTATTGTTGCAAATTCCCTTATTTTCCCACCTCTAGTGTTTGGGTTTTTTTGGAGAAGTTTCTTAATTTATTCTGGCAATAATATATAACTCTAAAAAATATATTTCTTATGTAAACAACCATTTTCACTCTGTGATGTTATGTTATGTCATGCTACTGTACAGTTATTAAACATTTTAAAAATATTCAAATTTATGAGTTTACTAGGTTCCCCACTGATCCAAACAAGAGAGAGCTTTGGAGGGAGATTATTGGCCTTAATAAGGAAAAAATTCTGTCAAAATGGGCATGTCTTTGTTCTGACCACTTTGATCATCAGTATGTTCGTTTAGCACCTAGTAGGCACTATCTTGTACCAAATGCCTTGCCCAAGATCTTATCATTAATAATGTTTTTCTATACAATTTAATTCTAGGTTGTAAGTATAACCTCTAGATATGTATGTATGCATGTCTGTCTGTGTGCCTATATGCACATATATATATATATATATATATATATATATATAAATGTTTGAAAAAAAGTTTTTTTTTTAAGTTAGAATATGTTATCCAATAATCAATCGGTAAATTTTTGTTTACATAGGTACCTAAACTTAACAAAAATCATAAAACATTTGCTTTTAAGTCCCTGTTTTTATAGATCTATGTGGCCGTTTAAATCCTTATCTATTTTGAATTAAAAGGAAAGTATAAATTAGAAATAATCAGCTAAAGTTGGTTTTTTTCGAAGATTGTTGATTGTCGATTTTTATAGAACATACAACGATTAGCACCAAATTGCAATTTTTGTGCAGTCAACCAACTTGAGCTTGTTTTTTGCAGGAACACAAAATAACTAGCGGCGATATCCTGTAATGCAAACCATTTTTTTTTAACTGCACATGCGCACCTCTCTCTTTCTGATCACATAAAATTATCTTCCTCTTACTAACTTCACATATGCTCGACCACAGCTGAGAGGGAGATATTTTATGTGAGAAGAAAAAGTACGGTAGCGAATGCGCAGTTTAAAATATTGATTTGGTTTTCGGTTTTCTGAAAAAAACGGGACTCCATTTAAGTGTGAAAACGTTCAACTGAAAGTAAGTTTAATTAAATTTCTTTGGTGTGAGGTTAGAGTTCATAAATAGTTTATTAGTTTTGTATTCCTAGGTGGTATTTCAAAAGTTATTAAAACGAGATGACTAAACTGCACTTTTAACTATTAATTATTGTTCTCACTACAAATGTTTTCGGTATAAAAATGACTCTTGCTTTTAGTCCAAATAAATTTAAGTTAAATGTTTTGATCACGAAAGTTAAAAAAACCTTTTCTTTATATAATATATGTATATATATATATATATATATATATAGCTTAAAAAAAATAGTCTACAAAACTCCCCTGGGCAACTCTGGAAAACTCAAAAAGCTTTTTGATTTGATTTAACGCGAAAATGGAACGTCGCAGAGAAAACCTTTGTTGACAAAAAAAATTGTGTGAAGTGTAAACTTTAACAAGGCGAAATTAATAATACTGGCCTTCATCTGCATCATCATATTGCTCGCTGAATGTTCCTCTCACAGTTAGTCGACTCGAGCCGACTTCACGCGAATGAGCGTTACATAGCCGAGTCTGACGGCTCAGTTCAATTCAGTACCCACAAAAACTACTAAACGCGTCTAAAGAAGTTTACACTTCAAAAATTCCTTTACAATTTTTCTTAAAGGTTATAGCTCTAGACTTACATGTATAGAAGATAGAGGGCACCAAAATTGACAAAAATCAGTTTTTTGCATTTTACGCAAAAACGGTAAGTCGTAGAGAAGAATTTTATTTTAGAGAAATATTACCCATACGAGTCTTTACAATCAATCTCCATAGTCTATAGGTCTACAACAACATGTTTAGAAGGTAGATGGCAGCTAAGTTGTCAAAAAATGTGTTTTTTTTTGTCGTAGAAAGAAACTTTATAAACATAAAATGTTAAAGGACACAATTTTCTACATTCTTTCCTTTTGGGCCACAGGTTTACAACTACGTGTAGAACATATAGGGCGCCAAATTTGCAAAAATTATTATTTTATTTTATGCAAAAACGGTAGGTCCTAGAAAAACACACTATAGACAAGAAATCTCCAGGACGCCATTCTCTACAATTCACCTATGTGAGTCACAGCTCTATGACTTATGGTTTTGCGCAAAACGCAAAAAAGTATATAATGGGCATTTTCGGCACCCTCTGTCTTCAACACATGTGGTTGTAGAGCTGTAATTGTGTCTTGATCATTTTATGTCAATAAAGTTTTTTTTATGACTTACCGTTTTTGCATAAATTGCAAAAAACATAATTTTTTGAAATTTTCTCCTAACCGTGTGCTTGTAGACTTATAGACTATGGAGACCGATTGTAGGGAATCCTATGGGTAATATTTCTCATACATTAAATTTTGCCCTACGACTTATCGCTCCCGCGTAAAATGCAAAAAACTGATTTTTGTTCGCTATTTTTCAGAAAAAAAAAATAATAGCGGCAACCATGTAGACCTAACGTCACCCTTGCATCATTTATCGTTACAAGACGCTAGCGCTACCAAGTCCACTTTCAATCCCTGGCTTCGCAAGCGCAGATCTACCAATATTATTTACCTCATGTCTTAGAATAGATGCATACAGGGTGATTTTCACTTGAATGATTCTAACCACATGAAAATAGAAAGTTTCAAAAACCTAACCTAACAAAACCTAATCAAATCTAACCGAACCGAAGGAAACTGAACCAATAATTTTTTTCAAAAAAAAAAAACTTTCCTGACTTCCTGCCCGGGATCCTAGAGGATGTGAATCCGAACCGAACCAAACCGAACCTAACTAAACTGAACCAAACCTAACCTAACCAAACTAAACTAGAACACGTACTGCTAATTAGGTTTAGTTGGGTAGGGTTAGGTTTGGATAGGTTCGGTTCGGTACGGTCCGGTTCGGATTCACATCCTCTAGCATCCCAGGAAGGAAGTCAGGATAGTTCTTTTTTTGAAAAAAAATATTGGTTTAGTTTGCTTTGGTTCGGTTCGGTTAGATCTGATTAGGTTTCGTTAGGTTAGGTTTTTGAAACTTTCTATTTTCATGTGGTTAGAATCATTCAAGTGAAAATCACCCTGTACATCGATTCTAATACATGAGGTAAATAATATTGGTAGATCTACGCATGCGAAGCCAGGGATTGCAAGTGGACTTGGTAACGCTAGCGTCTTGTTGTTTTATCGTTGCCTTTGAGAGGTTATCGGAATAAACGTGCGTTTTCGATGTTTTTTTGCAATATTTATCACAAAATAAAGATTTTTTTTTATTAAATAACTTTAAAAATGCCTAAGAAGTGCATTCTGTGTGACAAAAGTGACGAGAAGTGGCTGGATTTATCATTTCACCGGTAAGTTTGAATCTCTTCCAGAAACCGTCAAATTGTTTACGATTTGGTAAGACAGTGGTGTGGTTTATAACTTTTTTTACAAAATATGAGTGATTTACTTTACAAAGAAGTTTTAAGAAACATTATTTATTGTTGCAAATTCCCTTATTTTCCCACCTCTAGTGTTTGGGTTTTTTTGGAGAAGTTTCTTAATTTATTCTGGCAATAATATATAACTCTAAAAAATATATTTCTTATGTAAACAACCATTTTCACTCTGTGATGTTATGTTATGTCATGCTACTGTACAGTTATTAAACATTTTAAAAATATTCAAATTTATGAGTTTACTAGGTTCCCCACTGATCCAAACAAGAGAGAGCTTTGGAGGGAGATTATTGGCCTTAATAAGGAAAAAATTCTGTCAAAATGGGCATGTCTTTGTTCTGACCACTTTGATCCTCAGTATGTTCGTTTAGCACCTAGTAGGCACTATCTTGTACCAAATGCCTTGCCCAAGATCTTATCATTAATAATGTTTTTCTATACAATTTAATTCTAGGTTGTAAGTATAACCTCTAGATATGTATGTATGCATGTCTGTCTGTGTGCCTATATGTTATCCAATAATCAATCGGTAAATTTTTGTTTACATAGGTACCTAAACTTAACAAAAATCATAAAACATTTGCTTTTAAGTCCCTGTTTTTATAGATCTATGTGGCCGTTTAAATCCTTATCTATTTTGAATTAAAAGGAAAGTATAAATTAGAAATAATCAGCTAAAGTTGGTTTTTTTCGAAGATTGTTGATTGTCGATTTTTATAGAACATACAACGATTAGCACCAAATTGCAATTTTTGTGCAGTCAACCAACTTGAGCTTGTTTTTTGCAGGAACACAAAATAACTAGCGGCGATATCCTGTAATGCAAACCATTTTTTTTTAACTGCACATGCGCACCTCTCTCTTTCTGATCACATAAAATTATCTTCCTCTTACTAACTTCACATATGCTCGACCACAGCTGAGAGGGAGATATTTTATGTGAGAAGAAAAAGTACGGTAGCGAATGCGCAGTTTAAAATATTGATTTGGTTTTCGGTTTTCTGAAAAAAACGGGACTCCATTTAAGTGTGAAAACGTTCAACTGAAAGTAAGTTTAATTAAATTTCTTTGGTGTGAGGTTAGAGTTCATAAATAGTTTATTAGTTTTGTATTCCTAGGTGGTATTTCAAAAGTTATTAAAACGAGATGACTAAACTGCACTTTTAACTATTAATTATTGTTCTCACTACAAATGTTTTCGGTATAAAAATGACTCTTGCTTTTAGTCCAAATAAATTTAAGTTAAATGTCTTGATCACGAAAGTTAAAAAAACCTTTTCTTTATATAATATATGTATATATATATATATATATATATATATATATATATATAGCTTAAAAAAAATAGTCTACAAAACTCCCCTGGGCAACTCTGGAAAACTCAAAAAGCTTTTTGATTTGATTTAACGCGAAAATGGAACGTCGCAGAGAAAACCTTTGTTGACAAAAAAAATTGTGTGAAGTGTAAACTTTAACAAGGCGAAATTAATAATACTGGCCTTCATCTGCATCATCATATTGCTCGCTGAATGTTCCTCTCACAGTTAGTCGACTCGAGCCGACTTCACGCGAATGAGCGTTACATAGCCGAGTCTGACGGCTCAGTTCAATTCAGTACCCACAAAAACTACTAAACGCGCCTAAAGAAGTTTACACTTCAAAAATTCCTTTACAATTTTTCTTAAAGGTTATAGCTCTAGACTTACATGTATAGAAGATAGAGGGCACCAAAATTGACAAAAATCAGTTTTTTGCATTTTACGCAAAAACGGTAAGTCGTAGAGAAGAATTTTATTTTAGAGAAATATTACCCATACGAGTCTTTACAATCAATCTCCATAGTCTATAGGTCTACAACAACATGTTTAGAAGGTAGATGGCAGCTAAGTTGTCAAAAAATGTGTTTTTTTTAGTCGTAGAAAGAAACTTTATAAACATAAAATGTTAAAGGACACAATTTTCTACATTCTTTCCTTTTGGGCCACAACTACGTGTACAACATATAGGGCGCCAAATTTGCAAAAATTATTATTTTATTTTATGCAAAAACGGTAGGTCCTAGAAAAACACACTATAGACAAGAAATCTCCAGGACGCCATTCTCTACAATTCACCTATGTGAGTCACAGCTCTATGACTTATGGTTTTGCGCAAAACGCAAAAAAGTATATAATGGGCATTTTCGGCACCCTCTGTCTTCAACACATGTGGTTGTAGAGCTGTAATTGTGTCTTGATCATTTTATGTCAATAAAGTTTTTTTATGACTTACCGTTTTTGCATAAATTGCAAAAAACATAATTTTTTGAAATTTTCTCCTAACCGTGTGCTTGTAGACTTATAGACTATGGAGACCGATTGTAGGGAATCCTATGGGTAATATTTCTCATACATTAAATTTTGCCCTACGACTTATCGCTCCCGCGTAAAATGCAAAAAACTGATTTTTGTTCGCTATTTTTCAGAAAAAAAAATAATAGCGGCAACCATGTAGACCTAACGTCACCCTTGCATCATTTATCGTTACAAGACGCTAGCGCTACCAAGTCCACTTTCAATCCCTGGCTTCGCAAGCGCAGATCTACCAATATTATTTACCTCATGTCTTAGAATAGATGCATACAGGGTGATTTTCACTTGAATGATTCTAACCACATGAAAATAGAAAGTTTCAAAAACCTAACCTAACAAAACCTAATCAAATCTAACCGAACCGAAGGAAACTGAACCAATAATTTTTTTCAAAAAAAAAACTTTCCTGACTTCCTGCCCGGGATCCTAGAGGATGTGAATCCGAACCGAACCAAACCGAACCTAACTAAACTGAACCAAACCTAACCTAACTAAACTAGAACACATACTGCTAATTAGGTTTAGTTGGGTAGGGTTAGGTTTGGATAGGTTCGGTTCGGTACGGTCCGGTTCGGATTCACATCCTCTAGCATCCCAGGAAGGAAGTCAGGATAGTTCTTTTTTTGAAAAAAAATATTGGTTTAGTTTGCTTTGGTTCGGTTCGGTTAGATCTGATTAGGTTTCGTTAGGTTAGGTTTTTGAAACTTTCTATTTTCATGTGGTTAGAATCATTCAAGTGAAAATCACCCTGTACATCGATTCTAATACATGAGGTAAATAATATTGGTAGATCTACGCATGCGAAGCCAGGGATTGCAAGTGGACTTGGTAGCGCTAGCGTCTTGTTGTTTTATCGTTGCCTTTGAGAGGTTATCCGAATAAACGTGCGTTTTCGTTGTTTTTTTGCAATATTTATCACAAAATAAAGATTTTTTTTTATTAAATAACTTTAAAAATGCCTAAGAAGTGCATTCTGTGTGACAAAAGTGACGAGAAGTGGCTGGATTTATCATTTCACCGGTAAGTTTGAATCTCTTCCAGAAACCGTCAAATTGTTTACGATTTGGTAAGACAGTGGTGTGGTTTATAACTTTTTTTACAAAATATGAGTGATTTACTTTACAAAGAAGTTTTAAGAAACATTATTTATTGTTGCAAATTCCCTTATTTTCCCACCTCTAGTGTTTGGGTTTTTTTGGAGAAGTTTCTTAATTTATTCTGGCAATAATATATAACTCTAAAAAATATATTTCTTATGTAAACAACCATTTTCACTCTGTGATGTTATGTTATGTCATGCTACTGTACAGTTATTAAACATTTTAAAAATATTCAAATTTATGAGTTTACTAGGTTCCCCACTGATCCAAACAAGAGAGAGCTTTGGAGGGAGATTAGTGGCCTTAATAAGGAAAAAATTCTGTCAAAATGGGCATGTCTTTGTTCTGACCACTTTGATCCTCAGTATGTTCGTTTAGCACCTAGTAGGCACTATCTTGTACCAAATGCCTTGCCCAAGGTCAAGTGTTAAAGACTAGTTCAAATTAAGAATACTACTTACTACTAGTGGTTAGTAGTTAAATATTCAACTATCTCTTTTTATTATAAAGTATACATAATATATTATCACTGGTTGTTTTTGATGTTCGATCATCATGCAATGATGTAAAAAATTAGTTAGAATTAACAAATATAACTATAAGAAGAAAAAAGGTAGTACCTACTTTTACACAGAAAAAAAAAGAGTTTTAACTTCCTTTTCACTTACTTACTGCATAGTCCCTGGTGATTAATTAAAAGAGAGCCTTGAGTCAAATGGATTAAAATATTGTTCTTAATTCTTATATTTGCCAAATTTAATAATGTTTGTATATACAGGGTGTCCCATAACTTAGGGGCCATAGGCCAACAAGTGATAGAGGAGGTCATGTCTGATCAAAAACTTGTTGTTTTTTAAACTTTTGTAATAATACCTTTTTAAAAAAACGCAGTAAAAATATGAAATTGCGTAGTCTTGTATTAGAACAAAAGCAGTAAATTGAAATTAATTTAAAAAAAGTTAGTCAGTCAATTTTTTTAGAAAATACTATTTTTCTGGTATGAACTTTTATGAATGCCATATTAAATGCAATGTTTTTTAAATATTTTTTGTTAATAAAAACATGTCTCTAGCGAGACATAATAATGAAATATTATTGATATTTTTTAAAAGAGAAAGCAAAAATTAATTTTAAAAAAATTATTATTTTTTATACATTTTCGAGGTTATTTTGACAGCCCGTACCTCCTCCACTTGTAATATTATCAAAAAAGGAGTACCACATTTTTTACAGTGACAGATTTTTTTTGTATAACCCGTTTTCACCCACTCCTCTTTAAAAATCCTATATCTTAAAAACAGATGAATGTTGACCCCATGTTATATAAACTTTTTTCTTGGAAATAACCTCCTCTATCACCTGCTGCACTATGGCGCCTAAGTTATGGGACACCCTGTATTATAATTACTTAATTATAAATAATATTTTTTCATTTTTATTTTATTTGGTAAATAAAAATTAAATAGATTTTTTTATGGAAATCAAAAGTATTTTGTTGATAAAACTGAATAAGTCATATTTTTTAACATTTGCAAATGTAAAAAAACACAGACTCATACCAAATATTTTCTAAAAAAACTAATTTCTAGAGTTTAATAAACTAATGAATGGATTTTGGTAAAATAAACCAATGAGTGCTTTTTATTTCGAGGCAAGAGTTTTGGTGATAAAATATAACAAAAAATCTATATTATAAGTATAGGCTGTCCCATTTTTATCATTTGGGTGGTTTCGGGAACTTCTAGAGAAGATTGAAGAAAAAACGACTACACCTTAGTGTGCTTTAATTTGAAGAGAATAATGATGGTAAACATCGCATATCAATATTATAAACATAGAAACCGAAAACACCCAAAAGTGTCGAAAATGCACCCTGTACACTAGGGGATCAAATATCCTGATGCAAAAATTTTGATAAATATCTCAAGGTCTGAGTATATAATTCGAAGTTTTTGACTTTTTTTAACAGAACAAATTTACTACACCAAGGTGAAAGAGTAAAAAGCTGAAAAAACATCTTTGACAATTTGAAATAAAAAGCAACACTTTTACCTGTGTTTTAAATTTTAGGGATTAAAGTAACACTTTTCTATATCCAGAAAAAATAATATAAAGTAGATTTCCTATCTTTAGGGATAAATAATAAAAATCAAAACTACGGATATTACCAGCTGTAAATAAATTATTGGTTTCTAATATTATAAATCGATAAAAAAATTAATTCTGTAAAAAGAGTCATTTAAATAGAATGGCTGTCAAAGCTGTACCGGTAATATTTTACACTTATTTAAATTTTATAATTTTGGGTGCAAAAATTTTATAGGAAAATGTCTATAATATATTTATTTTATATTCAACAAAATCTGCACGCCTATGGTTTTTCATTGATTTCTCTTTTATACCTCTTACAGTGTTGCCTGCGAGGATTCGGCGAAATTTTCTGAGATTTCATGCATGATGAATGAATTTGCGTATTAAATAATGGGGATGCGTCTTCTAGGGTTCCTTGAATTTCTTTGGCTGTAGCCTGTCACATACTCCTTCGCCTGTCTGGCGTTTCCTGCGTTGGTCCATTCCCTTTGTATCTCTTTGTGGGTCCACTCTGTTAGGGCTGACTTCTATATAAAACCGGTTCGGCGGTTTAGGAGCTATCGTGTTACGGACAGACATACACACAGACATCACGACGATATTGTTAAGATACACCCAAATAACAAATTATCGGCGTTATCTCAAAAAAAAAATCGTCGAAAATAGTACATTCCCTATAAAAAAAAATGGATAAAAAGGGATAAAAAAAATGAATCCATTTTCTATCCGCTTTTTGAAATCCTTTTTCTGACCTTTGGGGGATAGAAAGTGTTAAGTATTATAATGGATAACAAATTTTTAATTCATTTCAATACAGATCCTGGCATACAAAATAAATCCATTTTGAAACATTCTATCCTTTTGTATACACTTTTTGGCATTCAAAGTAAATCCATTTCAATACACTTTTTGGCATGCAAAAGGAATCCATTTCTATGTCATTAAGGGGATTTATTTTTAATCCCCTTTAATCCATAAAATCTTTAACCTTTTGAATCCCCTTTTAAGAATAGAGAATGAATACATTTTAATACCTTCGAGATCTACATTTTCAATCCTTTCTTATCCAAAAAAAGGATTTCAAAAAGCGTATGCAATTAGCATTAAAAAGTATATAAACATTCAATCCATTTCAATACACTTTTTGGCAGTCAAAAGGAATCCATTTCTATGTCATTAAGGGGATTTATTTTTAATCCCCTTTAATCCATAAAATCTTTAACCTTTTGAATCCCCTTTTAAGAATAGAGAATTAATACATTTTAATACCTTCGAGATCTACATTTTCAATCCTTTCTTATCCAAAAAAAGGATTTCAAAAAGTGTATGCAATTAGCATTAAAAAGTATATAAACATTCCATCCATTTCAATACACTTTGTGGCATTCAAAAGGAATCCATTTCTATGTCATTAAGGGGATATATTTTTAATCCCCTTTAATCCATAAAATCTTTAACCTTTTGAATCCCCTTTTAAGAATAGAGAATGAATACATTTTAATACCTTCGAGATCTACATTTTCAATCCTTTCTTATCCAAAAAAAGGATTTCAAAAAGCGTATGCAATTAGCATTAAAAAGTATATAAACATTCCATCCATTTCAATACACTTTTTGGCATTCAAAAGGAATCCATTTCTATGTCATTAAGGGGATTTATTTTTAATCCCCTTTAATCCATAAAATCTTTAACCTTTTGAATCCCCTTTTAAGAATAGAAAATGAATACATTTTAATACCTCCTAGATCTACATTTTCAATCCTTTCGTATCCAAAAAAAGGATTTGAAAAGGCATATTAAATTGGCATTAAAAAGTATACAAACATTTCATCCATTTCAATACACTTTGTGACATTCAAAAGGAATCCATTTCTATCCCATTAAGGGTTGTTATTTTGAATTCTCTTCATTCCATAAACTATTTATCCTTTTAAGTCCCCTTTTAAGTATACATAATTAATACATTTTAATACCTCCAAAAGTCACATTTTCAATACTTTCTTATCCGAAAAAAGGATTTGAAAAGGCGAATTAAATTGTCATTAAAAAGTATGTAAACATGCCATCCATTTCAATACACTTTTTGGCATTCAAAAGGAATCCATTTCTATGTCATTAAGGGGATTTATTTTTAGTCCCCTTTAATCCAAAAAATCTTTAACCTTTTAAATCCCCTTTCAAGAATACAGAATGAATACATTTTAATACCTTCGAGATCTACATTTTCAATTCTTTCTTATCCAAAAAAAGGTTTTGAAAAAGCATATTAAATTGTCATTAAAAGTATAAAAATATTCCATCCATTTTAATACACTTTTTGGCATTCAAAAGGAATCCATTTCTATGTCATTAAGGGGTTTTATGTTTAATCCCCTTTAATCCATAAACTCTTTATCCTTTTGAATCCCCTTTCATGTATACAGAATGTATACATTTGATCCATTTCAATACACTTTGTGGCATTCAAAAGGAATCCCTTTCTATCTCATTAAGGGTTTTTATTTTTAATCCCCTCCAATCCATAAATGTTTTTACTTATCCTTTTAGATCCCCTTTTAAGTAAGCAGAATTAATACATTTTAATACCTCCTAGATCTACATTTTCAAGCCATTCTTATCTAAAAAAAGGATTTAAAAAGGCGTATTAAATTGGCATTAAAAAGTATACAAACATTTCATCCATTTCAATACACTTTGTGACATTCAAAAGGAATCCATTTCTATTTCATTATTATTGGGTTGTTATTTTAAATTCTCTTTAATCCATAAACTATTTATCGTTTTAAGTCCCCTTTTAAGTATACAGAATTAATACATTTTAATACCTCCAAAATTCACATTTTCAATTCTTTCTTATCCGAAAAAAGGATTTGAAAAGGCGTATATATATATTTCAATACACTTTTTGGCATTCAAAAGGAATCCATTTCTATGTCATTAAGGGGATTTATTTTTAATCCCCTTTAATCCATAAAATCTTTATCCTTTTGAATCCCCTTTCATGTATACAGAATGAATACATTTCATCCATTTCAATACACTTTGTGGCATTCAAAAGGAATCCCTTTCTATCCCATTACGGGTTGTTATTTTGAATTATCTTCAATCCATAAACTATTTATCCTTTTAAGTCCCCTTTTAAGTATACAGAATTATAACATTTTAATACCTCCGAAGTTCACATTTTCAATTCTTTCTTATCCGAAAAAAGGATTTGAAAAGGCGTATTAAGTTGTCATTAAAAAGTATATAAACATTCCATCCATTTCAATACACTTTGTGTCATTCAAAAAGAATCCATTTCTATAGCATTAAGGGTTTTTTAATCCCCTTCAATCCATAAAATAATTATCCTTTTGAATCCTCTTCCAAGTATACAGAATAAATACATTTTAATACCTCCGAAATTTACATTTTCAATCCTGTCTTATCCAAAAAAAGGAATCCATTTCTATGTCATTAGGGGGTTTTATTTTTAATCCCCTTTAATCCATAAAATCTTTAACCTTTTGAATCCCCTTTCAAGAATACCGAATGAATACATTTTAATACCTTCGAGATCTACATTTTTAATCCTATCTTATCCAAAAAAAGGATTTCAAAAAGCGTATGCAATTAGCATTAAAAAGTATATAAACATTCCATCCATTTCAATACAGTTTGTGGCAATCAAAAAAAAAAATTAAATAAAATTACTTATCCTTTTAAATCCCCTTTTAAGTATGCAGAATGAATACATTTTAATACCTCCTAGATCTATATTTTGAATCTTTTCTTATCCAAAAAAGGATTTGAAAAGGCATAATAAATTGGCATTAAAAAGTATACAAACATTTCATCCATTTCAATACACTTTGTGACATTCAAAAGGAATCAATTTCTATCCCATTAAGGGTTTTTATTTTGAATTCTCTCCAATCCATAAACTATTTATCATTTTAAGTCCCTTTTTAAGTATACAGAATTAATGGGCAGTTCTTCAGAAAACCTGTGAAATGAGCTTCCCTTTTTTTGAAAAATATAATATTAAAAAATAAGCTTTTTATTGTCTGTTAAAAAGAAAATGCTTTATTATTTTGCATAGAGTATGTTTCCCAGAAAAAAAATGTATATTTTTGGAGAAAAAGTAAAAATAAGAAAAAGTGATTCATCAAAGCTGAGGTTATGTTAACAAAGCTGATAAATTACTTAGAAAATATATGTAGTGAACAAATTTTACATAAAAAAGTCATAACAAAACAAAAAAAACTACTTTTTATCAAAAAACACAGCAAAAATAGAAGAATTTTAAAAAAAAGTATATTAACGAAACTGAGGTCAAGTTAACAAAGCTGATAAATTACTTAGAAAATATATATTGCAAAGCTTATTGTATTTAAATTTCTCATAACTAAATTAAAAAAACTACTACTACCAAATAAACAAAAATAATTATAATGAACAAAAAACCTAAAACCTATTATTTTCAAATTTTTAATCTCTTTTTAAACCACTTAAATCTTAAATGAGCAACAATATAAAAAGTTAATCTACAGATAATGGTTTGATGCTTTCGTTGGGAACTTGTTAAAACTATTTGGTTTTCACTCTCTCCAACGTCGATCACAAGGATACGAATGATCCCCGTCTGGAACACGTTCTGATAAGGAACAAGTGTTCCATGAGCACCATCATACATTCTCTAGATTTTGCTTTTTTTTCATCTGCACCTTTTTTTGTGTCTTTCTTTTTTTTGCCATTTTTCTAGAAATCAAAAAATTAATGTTTATAAAAAAGTTTATATGTCAAAAAAATGTACCTATTTTTTAAGCTTTTATAAAATTCACTAAAAAGTTAAAAATTAATTTGTTGGTGTTCCGATATCATAATAATAAAAGCGATGACCGCCTTGTAATACAGTCGAACCTCTCTAACTCGAACCTCTATAACTCGAACCTTTTAAGTAGTTCTGCACCTCAGACTAACAAATTTATTAATCTAAGTTCTGCACTTTTTATATGAATTTTAACCTCTAACTCGAATTTCTATAAGTCAAACTCTCCATAACTCGAACTGATTTGGTTGTCCCTTGAAGTTCGAGTTATAGAGGTTCGACTGTAATTTTGACCATGATTTTTTGATAAGATATGTTATTACATTTATTATTGTTTGAAAAAATGTTAATTCACTATAACTAGCAAAGAAATGCAATGTTAAGTAAACCCAACCCAACCTGACCCAAGCTACAGTTAATTGACTTTTTGTGTTAACGAAAAGGGCCGAAACGTTTCAACTGTCGTTTCTGCCTAATAATTGACCCCAATAATTCGAAAATACTTTTTATTTTTTTTGCTACCTAAGCTTTTTCAGTAAATTATACTATAATATTCAACTTTGTTAACACATCCTCAGCTTTGTTACCACCAGTATTAACAAAGCTGATATTAACGGAGCTGAGGAATCTATTCATATTTCCCGCCTAACTCCTTGAAAACAAAATGTTGGGATCTGTTTTTTTGCCCTGTTTTTTATTACGTTTTGCGCATTATTAAGTCACATTTAGATTATTTAAGACATTTTTTGTATTGTCAGGAACTTGACAACAAAGTTGAGAAAGTATGCTTGTCACTTACCTGTTTTGTCACTTCAAAATTTAAAAAAAAAACACCAACACTTCACAGCGTCCACCTGCTTCTTGACAGCGAAGAATGTGAGTAA
Organism: Aspidapion aeneum; assembly: GCA_963576565.1. Classification (NCBI taxonomy): domain Eukaryota; kingdom Metazoa; phylum Arthropoda; class Insecta; order Coleoptera; family Brentidae; genus Aspidapion; species Aspidapion aeneum. The sequence continues at coordinate 91,437,899 of OY755038.1, forward strand.
AGTAAACGTAACAATGCAATGGCGGCTGCTTGTTTTGCCATATATGGATTTTAGTGCGTTTTAAAAATTGGTAACAAAGCTGATGCAAAGAGGGTGTGACAACAATATTATTTTAAAAAAATCAGAGTGTCTTTTGTTGAATATTATTATTTTGGCTCAAAATAGTTTTTTTTTGAGTTGATCTTGTTAGAACTTAACTATATTAATGTAAAGCATTAACCATAACTTTAAAAAATAAGTCGGAATGTGCTCACCTTGGGGTTGTGACATTAACAAAGCCTGAGACCTCAGCTACTGTTAATACAGCAAAAATCCTTAATAATTAAAATATTTTTTTCTTTTTTTGGTGAGGTAGCAAATTAGATTGCATTTTATCCTATTTTAAATTAAAAAGTAGGTTTCTGCTTCAAAAAATAAGATACCCCTGTGACACTGTTTCACAGGTTTTCTGAAGAACTGCCCTAATACATTTTAATACCTCCCAAATTCACATTTTCAATTCTTTCTTATCCAAAAAAAGGATTTGAAAAGGTGTATTAAATTGTCATTAAAAAGTATATGAACATTTGATCAATTTCAATACACTTTGTGTCATTCAAAAAGAATCCATTTCTATACCATTAAGGGTTTTTTTAATACCCTCCAATCCATTAAATAATTATCCTTTTGAATTCCCTTTCAAGTATACAGAATAAATACATTTTAATACCTCCAAAATTTACATTTTTCCCATTCTTAAAACTGAATAATTTTTGAGACTCAATCTCTTGTTGTTTTTGTACAATTTACGTTTTTGTTAACATTACGGCTTATGAGAAATCAGTTTGTTTGTCCTACGGAAGATATCTTAGATTGGATCATATGTTTTGCTAGACAGCCCTATAAGTACCTAGTTAAACAAAAAAAATAATAATAACACCAACCAAATACCTAACCTAGAAAAATGTTTCTATTTATAGATTGGCAATAACTCCAAAAAACTTTTGTTCTTATTTCTTCTATCCTACCCATGTATACAATTTATACAGGGGGTACCATAATTAGCAGAACACCTCAATATATTAGAAACTAGCAGTTTTCAAAAAACTGTTAAACAGGAGATTTTTACGTTTAATTCTTAACTGAAAAATTTCTCTGGATTAAGTTCAAAGCTTCTCTCAAAACTCTCCTTTTAAACATTTTTCTAACTGCTAGTTTCCTATTTATATATAAGTATACATATTATATAGTTTCTTATTTATGTTCTGCTATTTATGGTGCAAAAAAATAATAAAGAAGAGGACAGATTCAAATTAACCAACCTTTAATTCATAATTTCTATTCACTTAGCTGAAAAACATCCTTAGCAAAATGGCACCATAAATGCTATCCTTGATTTAAAATCCATATAAACACTATCCTTGAAGCTGAGCCACAATAGACCCGATATTAGTCACAGTAGAAGGGCTCCAAGGCCCACTCACATATGAATCATGAATCATCCTTGAACCTCTACCAAATGGAAAAAATGGTCTCATATAACGCGTACTGTGAGAGGAAGTTCACTGGAATGTCCCTATTAAAACAAAACTTATGACTTGACTTGTTCTAAGCTAATGTTTTAAGCAATAATGAACCTACCAAAAGTCTCTAGCTCACTGAGAAGTATAAAAAATATCTGTTGCAAGATTTAAAAAGTTAGGTAAAGATTCAAGTTAAAAGAAAACTTTTTGATATAATTTTTCTCAAAATTTATTAAATAAAAAAAAATGCTTTTATCTAAAACACTCCAGAACTAAAATAATATTTGTATTTTTCAACTAATTTATGGTAAAATTGACTGCTAAGAACCTTTCTGATTTCTCTTATACATCTAGTTTATAAATAGGCACTTAACTACCCTCCTTTCTAAGTAGGGGCCTTACAGAACACACGGATTCGAAATGAAATTTAAAACAACGTACCTGGCCAAACCGATCTGGCAATCCAAAAAACACAAGCAAAGACCAAATTGAAAACTCAAGAAGAGGAAAAACCTTAGAGTAATAATGGAAAAACTGAAAAACATTCAATTTCATTGATTTTAGCACGCAAATATTGACATAACCACAGATTAGGTAAATAAGGACGTAGTCACCCAACCAATATGAATAACACCACCATGTCTATGGTGTATTCGAAGAGGAGCCGCTCAAAAATTAATAAAATAAAATTTGAAAAAGTGACACTATTTTTAAAGGATTCCGAATGGCTCCCCCCGATGCGAAGATTTTTTTTGGTATTTTCCACATATTTCATTAATAAAAACATAAAATACGGCAGTGGCGTATATAGAAAAACAACACAGTTTTGGGGGCTCTGGTACAAAATAGCGCAGGACAAAATAGCATGGACAAAATGGCGCAGGACAAAATAGCGCAGGACAAAATAGCGCAGGACAAAATGGCGCAGGACAAAATAGCGCATGTCAAAATAGCGCACGTCATAAATCCCAAGTCGATTTGCCCTCTCCAGCCGAAGTGGACCAGGGGCCGAGGGTAGGTTAGGTTAGTATCCCAACCTGACCCGGTTAGGTTTTTTACAAAAAAAAAACTTGCCTGAACAGATCAGGTAAGTTTTTTTTTGTAAATAAACCTAACCGGGTCAGGTTGGGATACCAACCTAACCTATCCTGGTCCACTTCGGCTGGGGCAGTTTGAGTGATAAGGTTAGGCCTTCACTGTTTATTAAACTAACCAAGTAAGGTTAGGTTATTTTTTTAGTATCTCCGAGGATAGGTTAGGTTAGTATCCCAACCTAACCGGGTCAGGTTGGGATACTAACCTAACCTATCCTCGGCCCCTGATCCACTTCGGCTGGTGCAGTTTGAGTGATAAGGTTAGGCCTTCACTGTATATTAAACTAACCAAGTAAGGTTAGGTTATTTTTTTAGTGTCTTTTTGAGATCTGCGCTATTTTGTCCTGCGCTATTTTGTCCCGGGCTATTTTGTCCTGCGCTATTTTGTCCTGCGCTATTTTGTCCCGCGCTATTTTGTCCTCGCTATTTTGTACCAGAGCCATTTTGGGGGGGGGGGGGGCGAGTCCCCATGAGGCCGTAGTTTATGCTATTTTATGTTTGTATTCATGAAATATGTGGAAAATATCTAAAAAATCTTAACTACGGGGGGGCCCGGGCCCCCCGTCTCATATACGCCCAAAACTGTCTCGGACCCACCCCGAAGCTTTTTTCTATATACGCCACTGATTATGACCAAATTAGGAACCCTGGAACGCCACAGTCAGAAAGATCGGTTATAAATTTCTTAAACAGTTTGACACGCAATCACATCGTTGATTGAAAAAGTTATTCAATCAAAATTTGTAAAAATGATCTCGGCTGTGACGTCATAATTTTTTAGAAAAAATCGCCCAGCTATAAGAATTTAAGCAATTTTCAACAGGTATTTAATTATCATTTAAATTTAGAATTTTTAGAATATTCTTTACACAAGGTACCTATACTTAAAATTACCAATTCTCTAAAAAGCAATATTTTTGTACAGTTTTATTATTCAAAAATATTTAAAGAATATTGTAGTGTTTTTTGTAGAATGTATTCATGCCATGAATATTATTAAAATATATGTGTATTTTCTAGTGCATTCCGGAATATTCTTAGCATGTTAATCTCAGAATATTCTTGGCACGTTCATAACTGGTATATACTATGGATGAACTAAAGTGAAACATTCTCACATAATATATGCCAAGAATATGGTATGCTGATTCCTAAAAGAAGATCCTTTACAGTATATTCATCGCATATACTTGGGATGTGAATCTTCTTTTCAAAATATGCTAAGCATATCACTAAAAGAATATTCTTTAAAGTACCTAAAAAGCATATACAAAGCATTTGAATGTTCTTTCAATGCTATGTGGGAAATAATGAATTCATAAAAAGTCATTTAAATGGATTGTTTTATAGCGTATTAGTATGTATTCAGATGTATTAAAAATGAATCATTTTATGTTTATTCGGTTGTATTGAGATGAAGGAAGGAATTAAAAAGTATTCATTGGTATAAATAATGATTACATAAAAAGGTATTTAATTGTTTTGCTTTAAAGGGTATAAATATGTATTCAAATACATAGAAAATGAATACTTGAAAAGTGCATTTAATTGCATTGATAAAGGAAGGTATTGAAAAGTATTCAACGGGATAAATAATGAATTCATAAAGAGTGATTTAAATGGATTGTTCTATAGCGTATTAGTATGTATTCAAATGTATTAGAAATGAATCCTTCTATGTTTATTCGGTTGCATTGAGAAAGGAAGGAATTAAAAAGTATTCATTGGTATAAATAATGATTACATAAAAAGGTATTTAATTGGATTGCTTTAAAGAGTATAAATATGTATTCAAATATATAGAAAATGAATACTTGAAAAGTTCATTCAATTGTATTAATAAGGGAAGGTATTAAAGAGTATTCAACGGTATAAATAATTAATTCATAAAAAGTCATTTAAATGGATTGTTTTATAGCGTATTAGTATGTATTCAGATGTATTAAAAATGAATCTTTTTATGTTTATTCGGTTGTATTGAGAAAGGAAGGAATTAAAATGTATTCATTGGTATAAATAATGATTACATAAAAAGGTATTTAATTGGATTGCTTTAAAGAGTATAAATATGTATTCAAATATATAGAAAATGAATACTTGAAAAGTTCATTCAATTGTATTGATAAAGGAAGGTATTGAAAAGTATTCAACGGGATAAATAATGAATTCATAAAAAGTCATTTAAATGGATTGTTTTATAGCGTATTAGTATGTATTCAGATGTATTAAAAATGAATCCTTTTATGTTTATTCGGTTGTATTGAGAAAGGAAGGAATTAAAATGTATTCATTGGTATAAATAATGATTACATAAAAAGGTATTTAATTGGATTGCTTTAAAGGGTATACATATGTATTCAAATATATAGAAAATGAATACTTGAAAAGTTCATTCAATTGTATTGAGAAAGGAAGGTATTAAAAAGTATTCAACAGGATAAATAATGAATTCATAAAAAGTCATTTAAATGGATTGTTCTATAACGTATTAGTATGTATTCAAATGTATTAAAAATGAATTCTTCTATGTTTATTCGGTTGTATTGAGAAGGGAAGGAATTAAAAAGTATTCATTGGTATAAATAATGATTACATAAAAAGGTATTAATTGGATTGTTTTAAAGAGTATAAATATGTATTCAAATATATAGAAAATGAATACCTGAAAAGTTCATTAAATTGTATTGGTAAAGGAAGGTATTGAAAAGTATTCAACGGTATAAATAATGAATTCATAAAAAGTCATTTAAATGGATTGTTTTATAGCGTATTAGTATGTATTCAGATGTATTAAAAATGAATCCGTTTATGTTTATTCGGTTGTATTGAGAAAGGAAGGAATTAAAACGTATTCATTGGTATAAATAATGATTACATATAAAGGTATGTAATTGGATTGCTTTAAATAGTATAAATATGTATTCAAATATATAGAAAATGAATACTTGAAAAGTTCATTCAATTGTATTGATAAAGGAACGTATTGAAAAGTATTCAACGGGATAAATAATGAATTCATAAAAAGTCATATAAATGGAATATTCCATGGCGTATTAGTATGTATTCAAATGTATTAAAAATGAATCCTTCTATGTTTATTCGGTTGCCTTGAGAAAGGAAGGAATTAAAAAGTATTCATTGGTATAAATAATGATTACATAAAAAGGTATTTAATTGGATTGTTTTAAAGAGTATAAATATGTATTCAAATATATAGAAAATGAATACCTGAAAAGTTCATTCAATTGTATTGGTAAAGGAAGGTATTGAAAAGTATTCAACGGGATAAATAATGAATTCATAAAAAGTCATTTAAATGGATTATTCCATAGCGTATTAGTATGTATTCAAATGTATGAAAAATGAATCCTTGTATGTTTATTCGGTTGTATTGAGAAAGGATGAAATTAAAAAGTATTCGTTGGTATAAATAATGATTACATAAAAAGGTATTTAATTGGATTGCTTTAAAGAGTATAAATATGTATTCAAATATATAGAAAATGAATACTTGAAAAGTTCATTCTATTGTATTGATAAAGGAAGGTATTGAAAAGTATTCAACGGTATAAATAATGAATTCATAAAACGTCATTTAAATGGATTGTTTTATAGCGTATTAGTATGTATTCAGATGTATTAAAAATGAATCCTTTTATGTTTATTCGGTTGTATTGAGGAAGGAAGGAATTAAAACGTATTCATTGGTATAAATAATGATTACATAAAAAGGTATTTAATTGGATTGCTTTAAAGAGTATAAATATGTATTCAAATATATAGAAAATGAATACTTGAAAAGTTCATTCCATTGTATTGATAAAGGAAGGTATTGAAAAGTATTCAACGGGATAAATAATGAATTCATAAAAAGTCATTTAAATGGATTATTCCATAGCGTATTAGTATGTATTCAAATGTATGAAAAATGAATCCTTGTATGTTTATTCGGTTGTATTGAGAAAGGATGAAATTAAAAAGTATTCGTTGGTATAAATAATGATTACATAAAAAGGTATTTAATTGGATTGCTTTAAAGAGTATAAATATGTATTCAAATATATAGAAAATGAATACTTGAAAAGTTCATTCTATTGTATTGATAAAGGAAGGTATTAAAAAGTATTCAACAGGATAAATAATGAATTCATAAAAAGTCATTTAAATGGATTGTTCTATAGCGTATTAGTATGTATTCAAATGTATTAAAAATGAATCCTTCTATGTTTATTCGGTTGCATTGAGAAAGGAAGGAATTAAAAAGTATTCATTGGTATAAATAATGATTACATAAAAAGGTATTTAATTGGATTGCTTTAAAGGGTATAAATATGTATTCAAATATATAGAAAATGAATACTTGAAAAGTTCATTCAATTGTATTGATAAAGGAAGGTATTGAAAAGTATTCAACGGGATAAATAATAAATTCATAAGAAGTCATTTAAATGGATTGTTCTATAGCGTATTAGTATGTATTCAGATGTATTAAAAATGAATCCTTTTATGTTTATTCGGCTGTATTGAGAAAGGAAGGAATTAAAAAGTATTCATTGGTATAAATAATGATTACATAAAAAGGTATATAATTGGATTCCTTTAAAGAGTATAAATATGTATTCAAATATATAGAAAATGAATACTTGAAAAGTTCATTCAATTGTATTGATAAAGGAAGGTATTGAAAAGTATTCAACAGGATAAATAATGAATTCATAAAAAGTCATTTAAATGGATTGTTCTATAGCGTATTAGTATGTATTCAAATGTATTAAAAATGAATCCTTCTGTGTTTATTCGGTTGCATTGAGAAAGGAAGGAATTAAAAAGTATTTGGTGAGGTTAGGCCTTCTGTAGAAAATAAAATATACCGAAGGACCACTCGAGATAGCTCGACAAAAACGTGGGGGAGTTAAGAGGGACTGTATCTTTCCACAGGGCTCCAACAGGGAAAAAAGAGCCTAAAAACTTAAATACTAAAAATAGCGCAGCAATGAAAAATTATCAAGAAACGACTTACCATTAGATGTCTTTTGTAGCTGCTTGGCTGGCCAGCCCGATTATACGCGAAGTACCAGACTCTCCATTGTTCTATAGTTCAAAATGTTCCAAACACTAATATCTAATAAACTAAAGCGTAAAATTAATAGTTTCCACAATTTTAATATAAAATAATAGCGGTGCGGTGACTTTCCTTGCACGTGGCGCGTGGTTGAGTTGTTCTCGCAGACAATCGGCGTTTTCGTCTGCTAGGCCGAATTTAGCCGCTTATCTCAAATCCTTCATTGCTGGAAGAAGCGCGCGAAGTTTAAATTTAACATATGGAAAGATATAGCGTAAAGTAAATCAAAATAATATTCTAAAAACGCTTGTAAGCGTAGAAAATGTAACCCAAAAATATTTAAAAACTAAGAGAGATAGCTTCTCTAATTTTAAGTGAAAATTAGTGAATATAATTATTTACAAAAATAAAAACAAGTTGGGAAACTTGTTCATTCGGCCCACCAAAATGAGCATCATTTTTCGGTAGGTGAATCTGAATCAATTAGAAGGGGGCAAAGCTTGACTAAAGGTCGTTTAAAGATACCGGACGCGGTACGAACATTTGCCACCCTAGCGTGCCCATCAGGCCCTTTAAAAATTTCAATAATGCGACCTACCCGCCATTGAAGGGGCGGTGATAACTCGTCTTTGATAAGAACGAGGGTACCTATTTTTGGCTCTGCGCATGGTTCCAACCATTTATTTCGTACTTGAAGGGTATGTAAAAATTCTTGGCTCCAACGACGCCAAAAATCGGCTTGTATTCGTTGGACCAAGTGCCATCGCGATAACCGATTCTCAGGTTTACTTGAAAAATCTTCATCAGGAACAGAAACTAAAGGTCCATGTGTTAAAAAATGTCCCGGTGTTAAAACCTGTAGATCGTTACAGTCGGTAGATTGCGGGGTCAAGGGGCGAGAATTTAAAATCGCCTCAATTTGACAAAGAACCGTGTACAACTCCTCATAACTTAGAATTTGCGAGCCAATGGTACGAATTAAGTGAGTTTTTACTGATTTTATCCCTGACTCCCAAATACCGCCGAAGTGGGGAGCTGATGGAGGGATAAAATTCCAGGCGATAGCTTGTTGCGTGCAAGTATTTCTTGCAAGATCAAGCAATTCTTTGCTTGATTTAACGAAATTTGTGCCATTATCTGAAAAAAGAGTTTTTATGTAACCTCTTCGGGCAACAAAGCGACGTAGCGCAGCTAAAAAAGCGTCCGAAGTTAGATCTGACACTAACTCGAGATGTAAAGCTTTAGTATTTAGACAAATAAAAAGGCAGATATATGCTTTTTGTGTTTTTACACCTCTGTGTTTACTGAGAGTGATAGGTATAGCACCACTAAAATCTACTCCACTAAAAGTAAAAGGCTTTTGTGGAATCAAGCGGTAGGACGGAATTTGTCCCATGATTTGCTCATAAGAATGCGGTTTGACGCGAAAGCAACGAACACATTTGGATAAAACCGTTTTAATTAAGCGTTTGGCAGATAAAATCCAAAAAATTTGACTAATGAGATATTGGACTGTTTGCACTTCAACATGCAAATATTTTTTGTGCATATATTCAATAAAAATATAAGAAAGTCTACTTTCCTTGGGTAAAAGAAGAGGATGTTTTTGTCCGTAAGAAATAGTCATGGCTTGTTGAATGCGTCCTCCAACTCTTATAAGACCATCCTGGTCTAAAAAGGGATTCAATTTTTGTATGGGTTTTATGCATTTTTTCTGGTTTTGAAGGTTAAGAATTACTTCAGAAAAGTATTTTTGTTGTTCGTGCTTAGCCAAACATTTTAAAGCGTTAAAGAGATCGATATAATCTATATTTGTCTTTTTTCTGACGTCTGCGGATAGTCTACAATTATTTATGAATCGCAAACTGCGGGCTAAAAGTAGTTGAATAGCGTAAAAATCGGATTTATTATTTAAAAGCGAATCTAAAAAATTTTCCGTTATTCGGTAACAAGAAATCAGAGCAACATTTTTTCGTTCCTCAGTCTCTAAACTGTCATTTATTTTGACTGCGGGGCTTTTGTTGGCCATTTATCGAAAGATTCTTGTAAAAAACTAGGGGCGGCCCACCATAGGGGATGATTTAAAAGCTCACTCGGCGAGCAGCCGCGGCTGGCTACATCGGCACTATTGAGAAAGGTGGGGGTATATAACCAACATTCTGGATTAATATTATCTTGGATAAGACTAACACGATTTGCGACAAAAGTTTTCCATTTACTTGGATGGGATTTTATCCAGTGTAAAACAACCATTGCGTCCGAAAAAGCGTAAATATTATTTATTGTGAACCTTTTTATGAAGATATCATATGTGTATTTTAAGACCTCAGATAAAAGAGTAGCGGCTAGAAGTTCTATTCTCGGAATACTAACAAATTTTTTAAGTGGAGCGATGCGACTTTTCGCAAGAACAAAATATATGTGATATTTAGCGTTTCGTAAGACACGTAAGTATATTACGCATGCGTACCCTCGTTCACTCGCATCACAAAACCCACAGAGATCGATGGATTCGGCGTTGGTGATGTCAATGTGGCGGGGTAAACTAAATTTTTCTAAAACTTGAAATTCAGATTGATAGAGTGTCCACTGACGAACTATTTCTAAAGTAGGCGTGGCGTCCCAGGAAATACCAAGTAACCAAATTTGTTGAATCAAATATTTTAAAGTGAATGTTACTGGGGTAAGATACCCATGGGGGTCATAGCAGCGTGCTAAAAAAGAGAGAAGCGTCCTTTTAGTACAGCTTTGCTGATTAGGTAATATGTTAAATCGAAACTCGTCGTAGGAAGGATGCCAGCACAGGCCTAAGACCTTAGTGACGTCATCCGAATCGAGAGATAAAACTGCGGGGTTGACTAAGGAGGGATCTATATGAGAGATCACTTCTGAGCGATTGCTAGACCATTTGTGTAATTTCAAGCCAGCGTTTCCTAATAACTCCGTAAGCTCATGCTGCAAATTTAACGCCTCTTGAACCGTTTTAAATGAAGTAGTGACGTCATCAATATAGGTATCGTTAAGTATAACTTCAGCAGCGTGAGGGTAGTTATCATATTCGGACTCAGCTAAGTGCTGAAGGGTGCGTAAAGCGAGATATGGTGAACAGTTCACTCCGTAAGTGACAGTTCGTAGTTTAAAAACGGAAACTTTTTCATTAGGGTTAAACCGCCAAAATATTTTTTGGTATTTTTGATGATCAGGGTTGATATTTATACCCCGATACATTTTTTGAATATCGCAGGTGAGCGTCACAGGGTTAAGGCGAAAATGTAATAATATTTGAATAATATCTTTTTGTAGTTTTGGACCCGATAATAATACTTGATTAAGCGAAATATGCGTAAAAGGGTCAGTAATACTCGCATTAAAAACTACCCTTGTCTTAGTAGTGATAGCTTCATTTTTAACAACAGCGAAATGTGGAATAAAATAGCTGTCTGAATCGTCTTCTTTTTCTGAGTCATAGTCCATATGACCCAATTCCAAATATTCATTCATAAATTTAGAATATTCACAATACAAGTTTTTATCGCGAAGCAGTTTTTTTTCTAAAGATAAGAAACGATTTAGCGCGACTTGTTTTATTGCGGGAAACTGCGGTGGATTTTCAAATGTGCGAAAGGGAAGGGAGACAGTATACCGGCCGTCTTGATTACGCGACACGCTCTGTTTAAAATAATTTTCACAAATGTCATCCTCTGGTTTCAAATGAGTTTTTTGGGGGACGCAGTCGGTTTCCCAAAATTTTGAAATTAATTGCGAAAGCGAGTCATTTTCATTTTGACAAAAAAGAGCATTAATTGGCGGGGTAGAAATTAAGGGTTGATTTATTTGTCCCATCAAAATATAGCCGAAAATAGTTCCCATAGCAAAGGGATGATTTGGATCATCGCTAGCGATTTTTTCACCCTGTATAATTAGGGGAAATAGATCCATACCAATTAGTAAATTTACAGGTGAAGGGTTGTAAAAAGTGGGATCTGCTAATGGTAAATTTTTTATAAAATGCCAATTTTCTGAATTTATTTTTACTGACGGTAAATCAGTACAAACTTTTTGCAAAATAATCGCTTGCGTAGACACAAAAATATCTGGTTTTTGAAAATTACAAATTTTAATAAAAATCGATCCTAGATCAGAAGTAAGAGAGTTGCCTCCAACCCCCTGTATAATTGAACATAAGGGTTGTCTGGGAAGGCCCAATTGTTGCGCTAATTTTTGAGAACAAAAAGTGTTTTGCGAACCGCTGTCTAAAACGGCTCTAACTGTTTGAAAGTTACCGCGGACATCTTGAATTTACTAGGATAGTTGACAATAAAACTTGCGATTGCGCAGAAATAAAACCACAATGCGTGGGGTTAGAACCCGAAGGAGTTGCGATTGGTACTTGTGAATTAGAAGACGTCGAAATAAAATTTTGATTATTTTGAGAAGAGGCACTTTGAGGGAAATTATTTTGAGTAGAGTAATTTTGAAGCGGACAACCAGTAGCCGGGGATCGAAAACTTTGCTGGCTGGCCAAGTAACCACGTGGTGCGCTACTTGGAGACGCGTTGGGAGAAATATTAGAGGGATTTTGTGAGAAATTCACGTTAGCATCAAAATGTGATCTATTTTGATTTTGAGAATTAGCGTAATTAGAATTTCGCTCAAAATGAATTAATGAGTGATGTCTTTGATTACCAGGGCAATAGCGACATGAGCGTAGACTTTGACAAGAATTTGTTAAATGTATTGAGCTTAAACAATTTAAACATAGTTTTTTATTTTTAGCGTAAGCATAGCGTTCGTAGGGAGATTTACCTTTAAATGAGTGACATAAATATATTGAATGTGAATCACAAAAAGCGCATCTATCTTTAGAATGAGTATTTTCCGTACCAAGTAGCGTTTTTGTATAATAAGGCGAGGCGTTATTTTTATAAAACTGTTATTATGTTTAAATCTATTTTTAGATTGTAGCGAATAAAGCGAACATTGAGTTTCAAGGAAATTATAAATTTCTTGATATTTGGGCATTTCATTAGACCTAGAATTAGCTAGTTCAAAGCGCGAAAGTAGTACCTCAGGCAATTTATCTAGTAAAATGTTAGCGAGCGGAAAACACCATTGATCAGTGTCGTAATTTAGAGTTTTTAAAGCCTCAATGTTTTCTGAAAAAACATCAAGCAGCGTGCGCAGCGTTTCTGGATTGTCGTCTTTGAGAGCGGGAAAATTATACACGGAGCGCCAATAAGTTTGAGCCGATAAGCGGGGGTTATGATAGCGTTTTAGAAGCGTATTGTAAGCGATTATATAATTAGCGTCGGTTATTTGTAAATGTTTAACTACGTTTAAAGGCGGTCCTTTGAGGTAGGACAGTAACAAATTAAATTTAGCGTTTGTAGGAATACTAGGATTATTGTGTACAGAACTATTGTACATATCTAGAAAGGTTGGAAACTTAGTGATGTCGCCATGAAATTCGACAATGCGCAGTCTTGGCATTAAAGACGCCATAAAGCGGTCTGGATCAGAAGAAGTTGAAATTTGCGTTAAGTTTTGAGGTTGAGGAGCTTCAATTTTCACCTCAAATAGTTGTTTTTGAATTCTTTTAATATCATAGAAGCTGTCGTAAAACTCAGTAAGGCGTTCATTTTCTTCTTCCAGTCTCTCCGGACTTGCCGAATAAGCCTCTATTATTTGATTTTGGTAAATAAAAAATGATTCTTTCATTTCATCAAGGTCGATAAGTCGAACCTGTAAGCACGGTTGTTTTGTATCATCCGTTAGGCATGCATTAGCTAAGTTATGAAGAGTATTAAGGCGATTATGTTGCACATTACGGAGTGCTTCTAACTTCTTAAGTTGCGTGCTCATTGTAATGTTTTTAAAAAACTCCGTTAAAACAGGTGAACGATTAGTTTCCGAAATTTTTAATATTTAAAAATTAAAAGCGTTTAAAAAGAAAAGAAAATAGGCGATAAAAAATGTAAACAAGTCTCATTTACCTCTCTAATATCTTTGTGTTGGAAACTTTTCCTACGTGCAGTCGACGCCAAGCCAAAAAGAGGTAGGAAATGCGCGTTCGGTACTTTTTTACTTGTTATTTTTACTGCTAGCACAGCAAAAAGATCAAGGTCATGCGTATTTATTAAAAATTTTATTTTTAACAAAATGCGATTTAGACTTTAATTTTTCCCGGGGTCCTGTTATCAGGCTCGAACCTGGACCAAATGGTGAGGTTAGGCCTTCTGTAGAAAATAAAATATACCGAAGGACCACTCGAGATAGCTCGAGAAAAACGTGGGGGAGTTAAGAGGGACTGTATCTTTCCACAGGGCTCCAACAGGGAAAAAAGAGCCTAAAAACTTAAATACTAAAAATAGCGCAGCAATGAAAAATTATCAAGAAACGACTTACCATTAGATGTCTTTTGTAGCTGCTTGGCTGGCCAGCCCGATTATACGCGAAGTACCAGACTCTCCATTGTTCTATAGTTCAAAATGTTCCAAACACTAATATCTAATAAACTAAAGCGTAAAATTAATAGTTTCCACAATTTTAATATAAAATAATAGCGGTGCGGTGACTTTCCTTGCACGTGGCGCGTGGTTGAGTTGTTCTCGCAGACAATCGGCGTTTTCGTCTGCTAGGCCGAATTTAGCCGCTTATCTCAAATTCTTCATTGCTGGAAGAAGCGCGCGAAGTTTAAATTTAACATATGGAAAGATATAGCGTAAAGTAAATCAAAATAAAATTCTAAAAACGCTTGTAAGCGTAGAAAATGTAACCCAAAAATATTTAAAAACTAAGAGAGATAGCTTCTCTAATTTTAAGTGAAAATTAGTGAATATAATTATTTACAAAAATAAAAACAAGTTGGGAAACTTGTTCAGTATTCATTGGTATAAATAATGATTACATAAAAAGGTATTTAATTGGATTGCTTTAAACAGTATAACTATGTATTCAAATATATAGAAAATGAATACTTGAAAAGTTCATTCAATTGTATTGATAAAGGAAGGTATTGAAAAGTATTCAACGGTATAAATAATGAATTCATAAAAAGTCATTTAAATGGATTGTTTTATAGAGTATTAGTATGTATTCAGATGTATTAAAAATGAATCCTTTTATGTTTATTCGGTTGTATTGAGAATGGAAGGAATTAAAAAGTATTCATTGGTATAAATAATGATTACATAAAAAGGTATTTAATTGGATTGCTTTAAAGTGTATAAATATGTATTCAAATATATAGAAAATGAATACTTGAAAAGTCATTCAATTGTATTGATAAAGGAAGGTATTGAAAAGTATTCAACGGTATAAATAATGAATTCATAAAAAGTCATTTAAATGGATAGGTTTCAAAAGATATTGAGAAGTATTTAAATGTATAAAAAATGAATTCAGAATTTGGTATATCCATGTAACCAAAACAGTTTTGGATAAAAAAGTATTGGTTGGAATAAATTCTGAATACCTATCCTCTGCTCAGGGAATTGAGCAGGATACATAGTTATTAAAAGGTATAAAAACTGAATACTTTTTAATGCCATTGAATCCATTATTTTTTATAGGGTTGCTGCACAGGCTAGGAAGGTCAAAATTCAGTGAGATGAGGATGACAAAAGGTTAAATTTTACTGTTGGTGAAAGTGGATACAGGAAACACCAATCATCCAGGTGGACTCAGATGGGATTCGAACCCATGACCATCGACATTAATAATGCCGAAGCTCTTACCAGCTACCGAGTCTTAAAATATGTAGTGCGGGACGTAGGGTAAGGAGAGGGCAATGAACCATAGTCTTTGGAATTAGGGTAGCAGCTCACGTTTAAAAAACCATTATACGAATGATTAATAATATGAATGATTAACAAACGACCAAATCTGTGATTCTAAAAACCGCTGATTTTTTTGATGTTTATGTTTGAAGCTTTCGGTGTTGGGCTTGACAAAAAATCTACCTGAAATGTTACCTCTGTTTCGTGCGTAAATTCAAAATAAAGAATTAAGCAATCGACGCATTAATATTTTGTATAACCTCTTTGATTACCAAATAGGTACATAATAATTTAAGCAAGCTGTAATGATTTTGAAATATGCACGAAACCAAATAGAAAGCAAGAAACAGGACAATACTAGACTTACCTTCATGATGGAGTTTTTAAATTGAATATGGGTTTTGGTTAGTTTATTCCCCAAATTTAAACCTTCTGTTTCTTGCAAGGTTTGGAGTTTGCCAATAGGGCTGTCTAACAAAACATATGATCAAATCCAAGATGTCTTCCATAGGACAAACAAACCGATTTCCCATAAGCCGTAATGTTAACAAAAACGTAAATTTTACAAAAACGTTTCACTGTTTCTTATTGGAGTGTTCATACAATGCTTTTGCTTTTGTTTTTGATTAGTCTTTGTCTTAAGAGTTGCAAACTTTCAATCCTTAGGACAACGACTAAGACGAGTGACAGAGATCAGCTGATATTTGTTGTTTTTTTTTACAGGGCGTCCGAAGAGCGCAAGCGCGCGGCCGAAATTTTGAATTTACCGCCATTAATCATGTTTTTAACAGAAAATCTCAACATAACCTCAAAATTTTATTTGTCTTTATTTTCTTTTTCGCTTTTGTTCTTTCGTGTCTGTGTTTCGTGCACAAATTAGGTTAAATAAGATTGTTTTGTGTAGAAAATGACTTTTGAAAAGGGGCCTTTTATTGAAATTGAATTTTTTTTCAGTGGGTTATGACTAAGACTAATCAAAAACAAAAGACGAGTATGAACAGCTGATTTTGTTTAACACAGCTAAGACTAATCAAAGGACAAAGACTAATCAAAAACAAAAGACTAAGACGAGTATGAACAATACTTTAACCACAAAAAAAATCCAATAAAGTATTGTTCATACTCGTCTTAGTCTTTTGTTTTTGATTAGTCTTTGTCCTTTGATTAGTCTTAGCTGTCTTAAACAAAATTGGCTGTTCATACTCGTCTTTTGTTTTTGATTAGTCTTAGTCATAACCCACTGAAAAAAAATCAATTTCAATAAAAAGGCCCATTTTCAAAAGTTATTTTCTACACAAAACAATCTTATTTAACCTAATCTGTGCACGAAACACAGACACGAAAGAACAAAAGCGAAAAAGAAAAAAAAACAAATAAAATTTTGAGGTTATGTTGAGATTTTCTGTTAAAAACATGATTAATGGTGGTAAATTCAAAATTTCGTCCGCGCGCTTGCGCTCTTCGGACGCCCTGTAAAAAAAAACAACAAATATCAGCTGATGTCTGTCACTCGTCTAAAGTATTGTTCATACTCGTCTTAGTCTTTTGTTTTTGATTAGTCTTTGTCCTTTGATTAGTCTTAGCTGTCTTAAACAAAATTGGGTGTTCATACTCGTCTTTTGTTTTTGATTAGTCTTAAGTATTGTTCATACTCGTCTTAGTCTTTTGTTTTTGATTAGTCTTTGTCCTTTGATTAGTCTTAGCTGTCTTAAACAAAATCGGCTGTTCATACTCGTCTTTTGTTTTTGATTAGTCTTAGTCATAACCCACTGAAAAAAAAATCAATTTCAATAAAAAGGCCCTCTTCAAACGTCATTTTCTACACAAAACAATCTTATTTAACCTAATCTGTGCACGAAACACAGACACGAAAGAACATTGAGAACAAAAAGAAAAAAAGCAAATAAAATTTTGAGGTTAAATAGAGATTTTCTGTTAAAAACATGATTAATGGCGGTAAATTCAAAATTTCGGCCGCGCGCTTGCGCTCTTCGGACGCCTTGTAAAAAAAAACAACAAATATCAGCTGATGTCTGTCACTCGTCTTAGTCATTGTCCTAAGGATTGAAAGTTGGCAACTCTTAAGACAAAGACTAATCAAAAACAAAAGCAAAAGCATTGTATGAACACTCCCATAAGAAACAGTGGTTTTAACTTTCTTATGACAAGACATATGACTAAACCAAGACAAAAGACTAGACAAAAGACGAGTATGAACGATCCATTAGTCATAACCCACTGAAAAAAAAATCAATTTCAATAAAAAGGGCCCTTTTTAAAAGTCATTTTCTACACAAAACAATCTTATTTAACCTAATCTGTGCACGAAAGACAGACACGAAAGAACAAAAGCGAAAAAGAAAATAAAAACAAATAAAATTTTGAGGTTAGGTTGAGATTTTCTGTTAAAAACATGATTAATGGCGGTAAATTCAAAATTTCGGCCGCGCGCTTGCGCTTTTTGGACGCCCTGTAAAAAAAACAACAAATATCAGCTGATGTCTGTCACTCGTCTTAGTCCTTGTCCTAAGGATTGAAAGTTGGCAACTCTTAAGACAAAGACTAATCAAAAACAAAAGCAAAAACATTGTATGAACACTCCCATAAGAAACAGTGGTCTTAACTTTCTTATGACAAGACATATGACTAAACCAAGACAAAAGACGAGTATGAACGATCCATAAGTCATAACCCACTGAAAAAAAAAATCAATTTCAATAAAAAGGGCCCTTTTCAAAAGTCATTTTCTACACAAAACAATCTTATTTAACCTAATCTGTGCACGAAACACAGACACGAAAGAACAAAAGCGAAAAAGGAAATAAAAACAAATAAAATTTTGAGGTTAGGTTAAGATTTTCTGTTAAAAACATGATTAATGGCGGTAAATTCAAAATTTCGGCCGCGCGCTTTCGCTCTTCGGACGCCCTGTAAAAAAAACAACAAATATCTGCTGATGTCTGTCACTCGTCTTAGTCGTTGTCCTAAGGATTGAAAGTTGGCAACTCTTAAGACAAAGACTAATCAAAAACAAAAGCAAAAGCATTGTATGAACACTCCCATAAGAAACAATGGTTTTAACTTTCTTATGACAAGACATATGACTAAACCAAGACAAAAGACTAGACAAAAGACGAGTATGAACGATCCATAAAACTAGAAATATATTTTACCTTTACTAATCCCAATGTCAGATTGTCTTAATTTGGTGTTCTGTGCACTGTGGAGTCTGCTATAAAAGTCCTTAACAAAAACATAAATTATAGCTATTGAATTCACAAAATAGAAGTTGTGGAATATATACAAATTACAAACGGTTTTCTTTTCCACAAAAACTCAAGACACAGCAAAGACTTCTTCCGCCATTGTGGACGGGTCCGCCCACACACAGATTAGGTAAATAAGTATAAAAACGCCCACAGAACACCAAAGGGAAGAAATGCAAACTACGTGTTAAACCGTTGGTAACACGAGAATAACCTTAACACGGTCCAGAAAGAGAGAAGACTATAGCTCTCTGTCTAGATCAAACATGTCGGGACACAGCTGATTTTTGTCAAAATAAATCAGCTAATATCACAGAACACCAGGGACCCAATTCTTGAACCACTCGAATTTTTTGTCGTATATGAGTAAAATTCGAATGGTAGTTTCGAGTGCTTGGAAAAATAGCTATTCTTGAATGCCACTCGAACGCCAATTCCGTGTACGACTTTTTTTTCGACTACACTACTTGGCAACGCTGCTTTCGTATAATTTTGACCAAACTAACGCCGGTATGTGCGCCTAAACTTGCCGCGATGAAGTAAGGTTGACAGTAGATTGACATTACATCTTTTGTTTTAGTAATTTTTTTTTAAAGAGTGATTTATTTTCACGATATGTTTTTTTTAATAGAACAAGAAGCTGTGTTTTATTTTGGTAACAGCAATGATTGTGTAATCATTGGTAACGGTAAGTACCAAATTATAGTAATGGAAATTTGGGGCCTAGGGGCATCTAACCTCTTTGAAGTGTGGAAATTTGGGGGTAAAATTCGCAGTTGAATTTTGAGACTGCTTAAAAGAAAACAAATAAACTTAATAAGTATTCTAAAGGGGTCTTGAACTTGAGGCTTTGTTTGTAATGAGTGGCCAGTGTTTGACGAACTTGCATACTTCATGCTTTGACAAAAATTGTACAAGTGTTAAGTAACATAGTGGTTTTTACTGAAACATTTGGAGTTTGCATTTTGTCTGTAGTATAGAAACAATTTAATTTTTTGCTCCCAGTGTTTTTTCTCAGTTTCTTTTTGAGTAGAACAGTTTTGCCTTTTAGGCTGATAAGCATAATAAACATTTCAAGTAAAAGTTGACAAAATCAGTAACCTTTGTTCAAAAAACCCATTTTTTTGTTTAAATTTGAATATCTTTACATGTCAATTAACTGCAAAAAAATTTAAAACTGTTGTAGACTAAAGCAGCCCTCATATGATCAGTATGATTTGATTTGAATATGTACATTATTTTTGTTTTTCAAAAGTTATAAACAAGGACATATATAAAAATCTTGCCAGTAATACAGATCCAGTGAGGTCTGCTGTGGTACACTCAATGAAAAAACTTTTTATTACAGGTTTCTCGGAGAAGACATGAAGATCATTTTTGAGGTGTGAAGCAGTTTTTGCCCAGCGGTCCTGTTGCAATGATGATCCTACTAGAAATACTCAGATGCATTTGGTGATCTATTAACTTTTAAATAACTTTTTTAAATAAATTATAAGTAAAATAAAGTTTATTGTAGTTTTATTGTAAAAAAGATTATACAACTTCTTACGTAAAAGCTTATACAGTAAGAACGAGCAAGTTGGAATACATTTTCTAGCAGGTTAAATTAAAAAATTTTTGAATAAACCAACATCATGCCTACTAAGATTTTTAATGAGCAATATTTTTGATGAATTTTTTTGGACATTATTTGATATTTCTAACAAGGTGCCTTAAGTGGGGTCATTCCATCTTAAAAAATAAGTTGTATGCTAGTGGACCCCTTTCTGGGGGTCTGTCCAAAAAATATTCTGTAAAAATATTGCCGGTAAAAAATCTCAGTTAACATGTGTTTGGATTTTTTCAAAAAACTTAAATTTAACCGACTAGCAAGTTTATTCCAACTGGCTTGTTCTCACACTGTAGTCATATTGCATAGCGTTTTTTAATGCACTTGACAGTAAGTACTTATTATGTACTTTGAAATGTAAATAAAGAAAAATAATGTTTTTATATTTATTTTTGGCCAACATAGAAAAAGCCAGAAAAAATAGTGAATCTGGTAAAAGTATAAGATTAGGTTTATTATTTACATGCAGGGGATTTTCCTACTTGAAGCAGTTGGGCCCTTATATTATCCAAAAATTAAGCAAAATAGGATAAGGCGTTGTACCCAGGGGGGAATCAAGAGGTATCAATGCCCCACAAAATAGTTGATAAAGTGTGTTAAAAGAGACACAAATAAGACAAAAAAATTGCACAATACTCAAATTTTTATTGAAACTTTTTAATCCCCCCGTCTCTCCCGAAAACGCTCTTTTATATATTTTTTCTTGAAAATGTGTTACAAAGTTGTAATTGTTTAAATTATTTTTCTTTTTTAGAGCGTTCATTCATAAATTATTAACGCAAAACTTCAGGATTTTTCACTCCCCCCCCCACCAGTCGTAAGGCATTTCCAAGAAAAAAAGAAATGAAAAAAAACTGAGTGTCACAAGAGGCTATCCCCCTTCCACCTCTTTGCGTCCTTAAGCCCTTTTATTGCCAAATCGCGTCTTTTTTCACAAGACCTCCCAGTTTTTTTTAAATAAAGAAAAATTAAGCAAACACCAAAAAATATAAGTAAACAAAAATGTTAGGTTAGATCACTCAGATTCGTATACGGAAATTGAGATTCGAGTGGACTTTACCACTCGACTCTATTTCCGAACGAAAAACTAGTATACGAGCTTTCAAGAATTCGAATGGTGATTATCCGTATACGTTTCGCCGAATCCGTATACGGATTTATTTCAAGAATTGGGTCCCAGCTGATATTTGTTAAAATAAATCTGCTGGTCAGTGAAAATCAGTTGTTGATGGGAAAAACGTTTGTATTTGTTAAAATGTATTTTTTCAGAACCATCCCATTTAAATCATGCCATACTTTTTTCATTAAATTTGCACAAAAATATCGTCAAATAGTAAAACTTTGTGGACAATAATTTTTTTACAAAATTTATGGAAAAAACCAAAACTTTATATGAAATGGTTCTGAAAAAATACATTTTAAACAAAAACAAACTTTTTGTACCATCATCAGCTGATATTCAATGAACAGTATTATATTAATATTCAAAAATTCATTAATAAACAAATTATAGTACTTACCAGCTTTTTTACTGCTAAAGATACATTTATATGAACTGTGATATTGTTATTTCAGTGTTGAGCAGATAGTCAACTAAAACACTTTCCGTGATAGACACAGTTTATTGAACTTAAACACTTTTCCGGATAGACAGTTCGCTCAACTAAAACCCTTCCCAGGACAGATCCTGCGCCGAGGGGCTGATCAATGCGCTTCGGACTAATAAAAATCAGTAAAAATTAGGTCCTGGCAGGACCTTTGGTTTGGTATTATTCGTTAGTCATTTTTGTCTTTTTTTTATCACTTTATACCTAAATAAGACCAAGAAGGACTTACAGGACCAACAAAAATATGGATTATGTAAAGAACTGTACACAATTTTTGCTATTGATCAGTCTTTCTCCCTGCAATGAATTGCAAGACAAGCAGTAATAGAACCACCATACAGCAAGACCTTCTGCAGGGCAGAGGTGCTCCCACCAACTAAACCTTTTTAATTTCGCTGAAATCATTTTTTACTTATCACTGTGTGTGTGTGATCACTCCAGCCCTTCGGGCTCTCTATGGAGCATACGCCTCTCAGCAACCCTGTGCCTTGCTGCATTGTAGTTCTGCCACTGTTTATTTACATATTGAAATAAGTTTTTATAAAATACACATTATACAGGGTGTTTCATAATTCAATAACATAATTTTAGTGTTGAATTCCTTAAGTGGTTTCAAGGCAAAATTTTTATATAACCTTAAACGCCTTGTTTTAAAGTTTCTTTTATTTAGTTTTTTGTAGCTCTTGTACTTTTCGAGATATTTAGTTCAAATTTGGCATATTAAGCAATAGACACTACACTTTTAGACATGCCAAATAATAGTAAACCTGTACATGTTTACTATTATAGTGACCCTTTTTCAGGGGTCATGTTGCCTTTTCCCCCAGAATTTTTTTGTTTTAAGCCACTAGTAGGGAGAAGTAGGGATTTTAAAACAAGAAATAAAATCTTTGTTTCATTTGCAAACTTTTTTATTTTTCTGAAATTTTTTTGCATCTTTAACCATTTTAGAGAAAATCGCTGTTGCACCAAAGGCTGCTATCATAAAATAAAAAATGCTCCAGTATGGTATGGCGAGAATATCAAAATAAACAAATTAATTAAAACCTATTTGACATGCCTTAACTTGTAGTGCCTATAAGTAAATTTGAGCTAAATATCACAAAAACTGTAAAAGCTATATAAAAAAAGTAAATTTAAACACCCTGTATCTCTACTACTAAGTGTTTGTAGACCTTTGTTTATATAAACTTTTTGTCTTGAAATCACTCTAGGAAATTATCTTTAAAAATATTTTATTGAATTTTACAACACCCTATATAACCCATTTTGGCTTACATGCATTACGAATAATGTTTCAATATTGCACTAGTGCTATAATACAAATCCTATTTATTTTTTTGTTGTAGTCTGCAGTTTTTTGTAGCGGTTGACAAAAATATGCCTGCTTCCCCCATTAAAAAACAAGCACATTGAATATAATGCAAGGCTAAATCCTCCCCCCTTGAGCATTACATATTTCAAGAATGTAGTCAAACTCATTAGGTAATATAGGCACACTATATCCCCAAATGTTAAATACAATACAATTGGGAGCTTTCATTGGAGCAATATGAACTCACTATTATATGTAATAAAAATAAGACAAAATGGGCCACTTGTATATACAGTTTGACTTATTGTATCTGATCCTCAGCACAGAAATCAAAAAATATGTTTTTACACAATACACAAGTCAAATTTTATGAATTTATATGATTTTGTGGATGTCCTGATATTGTATAGTTTTGAATTTTACACAATTGGGCTTTATGTTTTGTGTAAAAATATATTTTTTGATTTCGGTTCCGAGGGTCGGATACCATTAGTCAAACTGTAGATAAAATTACTTAACAAAGTAATGTGAACTTTCTATTTTATGCCTAATTTACCCATAACATAATGCACAATGGAAAGATTTAGTGTTTATACTTTATGTCTACAATACTAAGGAAATGGAAACAGAGATATTAAAATTAAGCAATGAGTTTGTTCATTGTGCATTAAGTTTTTGGGTAAACCAGGCCTTACTTAGAAAAATGCCATGATAATATAAGTTATGTGAATAATGACCTGTTCTAGTTTAAAGATTTCTGAAGTTTTGACATGTAATAGAATTTGCAGACAAAATAACAACTACCATTTTCAGATAGAACAGTCACACACCCCACCATATTCAAAAGTTTAAAAAATATATATTTTTTTTACATGTGTCAACAAGTGAAAAAAAACATTTTTTTACATTACAATTGACAATTCAAGTAGATCCCCCACTATATAGATAGAACACACAATTCAAGTAGATCCCCCACTTGGTTCATCCGATCATAAACTTATAAGAACAAAGTGCGAAATGTTCATACCACCAAGCCAACAATCACTTCCTCGTAAAATGTGGCACTATAAATCGGCAAAATGGAATGA
Organism: Aspidapion aeneum; assembly: GCA_963576565.1. Lineage (NCBI taxonomy): Eukaryota > Metazoa > Arthropoda > Insecta > Coleoptera > Brentidae > Aspidapion > Aspidapion aeneum. The sequence goes on from OY755038.1 coordinate 91,462,220, forward strand.
CCTTAAACAGTTTTACCTGGATTTTATATGGCAAGAAGTTTGCTTTAAAACAGCTGATCCCACTATTTGCTGTAATGAAATAACAAAAGTAATCTTATCTGGAATGGATGCATATATCCCACATACAATAAAACGCAGAGCTAATGCAAAACCTTGGTTCAACAGCCAGTGTCAAACGGCTGTACAGAAAAAACACAGAGCATATAACCTTTGGAAACGACAACAAACCGCTCAAAACCACACAGCATTTATAGAAGCCAGAAATAGTTGCAAAATTATTATTGACACCGCCAAAGAAACATACAATCAAAGAATAAAAAACAGGTTGCTAAATTGTCCAAGTAGTTCTAGGTCCTTTTGGTCTCTTGCAAAAGCCGTTGGATCAAACTTCACCAAGTCATCCATACCACCACTTACAGATAAAAATACTCACTCAGCCACAACATCAGAGGAAAAAGCCAATATGCTGGCCAAAATCTTTTCCTCCAACTCAAACCTAACAGTGCCAAATGGAAAAACTCCACCGTTCATTGAAAGGGTTTCCACAGTATGCCAGAGGTACCCTTTTGTCACAGAGAAATACGAAAATCCCTTAAAAAGTTGGATACAAACAAAGCAATGGGTCCAGATGGCATTCCCGCGATAGTACTCAAAAATTGTGCTAACGAACTCACCCCAACTTTCGCTAAATTATTCAATTTATCTTACAGGCAAGGAGTATATCCATCATCATGGAAGTCTGCCGCAGTACAACCCATTCCAAAGAAAGGAAAAAAGACAGATCCGTTAAACTATAGACCAATTGCTCTACTTCCGGTGATATCAAAAGTAATGGAAAGAGTTGTGAACAATCACCTAACCAAGTACTTGGAAAAGTACAAACTTATCAACGACAAGCAATACGGATTTCGAAAAAAATTTACTTACATACGTCACTCATTTATGGCAAAAAGCGATTGAGTTACGGGGCGAAACAAGAACAATTGCCTTAGATATATCAAAAGCATTCGATAAAGTCTGGCATGAAAATCTGCTCAACAAGCTTAAAGCAATGGGATTGTCGCCGAAACTTTGCACTTGGTTTGAAAGTTACCTTAAGGATAGATCCATTTATGTTGCACTGGATGGCCGGAACTCCAACTCTTACCAAATAAATGCTGGTGTGCCACAGGGAGCAATCCTTTCGCCAACACTTTTTCTGATTTACATAAATGACCTCATAGATAAAACAGTAAATCCACTTTATTGCTTTGCAGATGATGGCAATGTAGTCTCCTCAGTCATACCACCCACTCAGTGTCTATCCGCACGTGAATTCCATCATCTTAGACAAACTCAAATATCGCAGATAAATAACGACCTGGAGATAATAGAGGACTGGGGCAACAAAAACCTTGTACAGTTCAACGCGCAGAAAACCCAAGCAGCCCTGTTTTCAAAAAAGACCAGCACCGGTGAGCCAAACATCATGCTATCTGGAAGTGCTGTCACATTGCAGAGCCAGTTGAACATCTTAGGAGTCACTGCAGAGACCAACATGTCTTGGCACAGTCACGTGGCAGATATAGCTAAAAGGGCGTCCCAAAAGCTTGGGGTGCTATTTCGTACAAGACATCTGTATACACCAAGCCAACTGCTGACACTCTACAAAGCCCAGATTCGACCAACTATGGAGTATTGCTCACATATATGGAGTGCGGCACCCAAACATACCTTAATCACGGATCACCTAACAAACAGATAGGGAACTCAGGTGGTGGGGGGTGCTACGCGCATCTTTCACGCAGCCTGCCATGTTGGGGTCAACCACTCCAGAGGCGCATTCTGTATTTCAATATTTTTTAAACTTTAAGTACTTTTAGTAGTAGTGTTGAGCATTAGTGGCGGGTAGATGTAATTTTTGTGTTTGATATATGTAATTTTTGATTTTAAACAATGGGAATGGTTTGTGCCGTAAGAGACTGTAAATCCACGCGACGGTATACCCTTAATCGAGGTTATTTTCGATTTCCGCAGGAACCTATAAGGTAAGCTTACACATTATTTTATCTCTCGATTTTTTAAAAACTTTTGTCATATCCTATACAGGGTGTTCAATAATTAATTGTCCTATGAGATGAATCTGTAAATGATTTAACTACAAAGAGGGACATATGGATCTGCAACCCCTTTGATTTTGTTTTTTTATTTTTTTTATGCTTTTGCAGGATTTGTTTTATTTATCTCAAATTTGAAAATGAGCCGCTATTAGATCCTAAAAAAGAACATATAAACTATGCTTTGTTTAGAAAGTTTTTGGTGTTTTGTATAAAACAGCGTAAGCTCAGTTGTAGAAAAGGGAAGTTTGTAGATTGGTATTTTGATCCTTAAATTAAGCACAGGTTCACAAATTAAAAGGTTAGGGGACAATTCGCCGCAGCCGATTCAACGCGGCCGATTCGCCGCGGCTGATTGTCCGCAGCCCGTTTCGCCGCGAGGACAATTCGCTGCCAATCGAATTGCCACGGGGACAATTTGCCGCGGGAACAATTCGCTGCGAGATTTTTGTTTCATGATATTACCATTGTTTTATTTACCTTAACTTTATATAATATTTTTTTATAAAAATAATGTTTTAAAACTTTCCAACTAGGTATTTGGTGGTATACAATTCAGCATTTTTTTAATTGGAAAAAATAAATAAAATGGCGAATGTAGAATGGCAGTTTTTGCCATTTATGAACCGATATGCATCAAACTAGAAACTTTAAGATCTTTCCGGGCGCTGATTATTATTTTTAACTTAAACTAAAAAAAATCAAAATAGCAACCGACCTGAAACACCTTCAAGTTTCAAATTTGATGCATATCGGTTCATAAATGGAAAAATCCGCCATTTTGTATCGCCATTTTGATTTTTTTAAATTTAAAATCTTATCAGTCCGAGTTAGATACAAATCCGTTCATAAACGGGAAAATCCGCCATTTTATTTATTTTCCATAAAAAAAATATTGAATGTATACTAACCACCAAATATGTAGTTGGAAAGGTTTGAAAAAAGTTATAGTCAACCAAATATATATGAAGTCAAACTAAATACAACTGTTTAAACAATTCCCAATGGTAATATCATAAAACAAAAAATCTTACGGTGAATTGTCTCCGCGGCGAATTGGACCGCAGCGAATTGGCCGCGGCGAGTTGTGCCCTACCCATAACCCCCATTAATAAAAACAGAAAATAGTAATTTTAGCACTAAATTTATTAAAATTTTTAAAACAGATTTTTGGGTAAACGCTTTCAATATTTTTAGGTATTTTTAAATAATTTTAAAACTTAATTATTACCGTTTTGGTAATGCACAATTCCACAAATCTTTAATGGTCTGTTATAATTTTTAAAAAATAAAAAAACATCGAAAAAAAATGCTAAGTTTAACACCCTGTAAAAACAAAGAGGTCTAATAAAGTTTAATGTGAAAAAAATCTTTGTTTTGACCATTTCCACAACCCCTTAAAGTTTCATGCATCATTTAAATTACAGCCTGTATATTAAACTATTATATAACATTTGGTCAAGAGTTTTTGACACAAATTTGTTATAATTTTTTATTATATTACTATTTACACTTTTAAGAATACATATAAAACAACTATTTTTGTTAAAAATTAGATTCTACTAAATTTTAAAATAATAGTTTACCGTGAAGCAATTTTCTGCGAATTGTTAAGATTATTTGGTCACCCTGTATCTCCTTAAACTTTAAATTTTTCGAAAAAACTAATAAATAATATCTGATTCCAGTAAATTAAGAAATTACTCTACAATGTCAAACTTCTTGTATTTAAAATTCGCAAATTTACTCCTCTTGAAACTTAATAAATGTTATCCCAATAAAACAAAAAAAGCAATCAATTTTTTTATTTTTGTCTTTGGCTGTACGCTGTAAACGACAACATGCTAACGTATTGTATCTCATTCAATAGAACACATTATTTCCAAAGTCCCCTGCAGAGGACAACATATAATTTTTTTACGCGGCCCAGACTCTAAAATTCATTTTATCTCCCATTTTTAGCAGTACAAAACTATTTCAATGTTTTTATTGTTTCTGACAGTAAAAATATTTTTTCGCATCAACAATCTGAAACATTCATATTTTATGATAAATTTATTTTAGTCCGGCTCTGAGTTTGATTCCCAATGCTCAGCCATCGTTGAATTCTCCGAGATCAAAGACCGCCAGCCGGCTTATTTATCTGTTTGTTAAGGTGATCCGTGCCTTAATGCTTTTGAACACCGTGCCAAAACGAGCTATCAAGCTGATCAATGACCCCGCACTTACCCGTAGTTTGGATAGTCTCGAACATCTACTATCTCTCTTCTACAGGTATTATCACGGAAAATGCTCTGAAGAGTTGGCAGGTATGATCCCCCCGGGAGTAGCACCTACTAGGCGAACACGTCAAACAGACGGTAACCATCAATTTACTGTCAAAATAGAGGCACCAAGAACCTCATTATATCAGAATTCATATCTCTGGAGAACAGCATCGCTGTGGAATAAACTCCCTACGACAGTTTTCCCTGCAGGTTACAACCTGAACCGTTTCAAAACCAACACACACCAACATTTCCGCGCACTGGCCGCTTCTCGAGCGTGATAGGGATCTCCTTGCGGGTGCGCTTAACCGTAAAAAAAAAAAAAAACATGTAAAAAAAGTTATTTAGTTGTTTTGTTTTTTCACAAGCTATAAAATATTGTTTGTGAATAGAATCCTCTTTTGGGGGACCAACAAAAATTTTTATGTTAGAAAGCAAACCTGTCTAAAATAATTAAATAAAAATAAATAAAACAAAAAAAACTTTGTAAAATTTTTATTTTAAAAGATTTTACAGTAACAATTGCGAATAATAAATAATTACTACTATCACTACCATAAGAAATTATTATTATTTTTTGACTTCATCAAACCAAACTTTCCACTAAGATTGTTAAAAAATTTAGATTTATTAAAATAAAACTAAGTGAAACTTTATAAAACACCTTAAAAAACATGACTGCTGAAGCTCCAATTGACACCTGTTCAAAAAACATAGCATTAGTACCCTGAATACAAATTTAGCTTTGAGATTACATTGTCCGGTAATTATGCAGAATAAAATATTATTTTACAGCTTATGCAGTGGCGCACTCAGGAATATGTCTGGGGGGGGGGGGGGGGGCGAGGCTTCATGATGTCGTATTTCATGCTATTTTTTGTATTTATTCATGAAATATGTGGAAAATATATAAAAAAAAATCTTAGGTTTGGGGCCCCCCCCTGGCTGCGCCCATGGCTTATTGCATTACAGATTTCTTGACATTAGCCCAAGATTTACATGGCATTATTGGCAAAACAGTACAAATTACAGGTTAGCTGTTACCACTTGGTTTGTACTATCTGAGGGGAACACAAAGCTGCCTTTGCAAAATTAAAAAACAGTGTTTGTTTTACTTAAAAATAAAACAAATTTTCATTCATTTCCAAACAAAGCATGCAACTTGCTTGTTCTGTCTCTCTTTAAGTAACATCATCTGAGTGAGAGAGAGGTCACAAAAGTTGCATGCATGGAAAAGTTGCACAGTCCGAACAGGGTATTAGGCAATAAAAAATGCTATTTATAAAACTCAAGGATACTGTTTCAGTTCCATATTGACACATCTCTTTCTCCCCAGAAAAGAACAGGTATGTGCTATGATCAAATTGATACAGTAAAGTTGAGTTTATAGTTGGGGCTGTAAAGCTGGTTTGTCATCTCATTCCAAGTGCCATCATCGGATATAGTGACATGGGTTTGATGCAGTCAACAGGGCTTAAGTCAAACTTATTAAGTAGGGAGGATGGAATTTTAAAGCTATATAGCAATACCAATAACAAACAAAGCCATATTGCCATAAAGTAAACAAAGCCATATTGCCATAAACTAAGCAGTAAGATGCAACAAAAAATGTATTATCCTACAAACATGGGTCTACACAGTGGCATATATGTCAGGGGCAGCCCCCCCAAAAGCTAAGTTTTTTCTAATATTTTCCACATATTTCATGAATACAAACATAAAATATGGCCTCATGGGGTACCACCCCCCCCCTACCTATATTTTACAGATCAAAATTTTAATGACCTTTTTATACATTTCGATATTGCAGCGTATTGTTTGAGGTTAAAACAAACCCTAACTAATAAATCACAGCTGCTACCACTCCCAAACAGTTACCTATCTATCTATCACTTAGGTACAGATCAGGTTTACACTAAAAACCAACTACTATCCCCTTGGATTACCTTCTACCACCAAAAAACAAACTACTACCAACTTTTGCTACCTTCTACCAGCAATAAAGTAACTACTTCCACCTTCCCCTAGCTTCTACCAGCAAAAAACCAACTACTACCAAGTTCCCCTAGCTTCTACCACCAAAAAACCAAATACTACAATCATAATCAAAGGAGGTAGTAGTTGGTTTTTTAGTGGTAGAAGATAAGCATTGGTAGAAGTTGGTTTTTTGGTGGCAGAGACTAGGAGAAGATGGCAGTAGTTGGTTTTTTAGGGGTAGAAGATCAGCGAAGGTAGTAGTAGTTTGTTTTTTGGGGTTAGAAGTAGGGGAAGGTGGTAGTAGTTGGTTTTTTGGGGTTAGAAGCCACAGAAGGTGGTAGTAGTTGGTTTTTTGGTGGTAAAAACTAAGCGAAGGTGGTTTTTGACATAAAACTGTGTCGCAGCTGAGTGATAGATCACTGTAACTCTTCAGAAGTAGTAACAGCTTAGACTTATAAGTTAGAACCTATTTGTTTTTATCATAAACAAGGCGGCCTTACTTAAAATAGAAATTTCCATTGTTCATAGTGGAAAGTATGAAGTAAGCCTAAATAAATGAACTTACCCCTTACCTTACCTTAACGAACAATAAATCCACCTTAAAACTCACTGGTATGGGGTCGTTGAATTGACTGCTTTTTATATGCTGCTCCATGTTTTTTATACTGCTGCTGATTCTTTTTTACACTGCTACTGCTTGTTAGACTCCCAAAATATGCCGATCTAGTACACAATGATTTGATTTTAGTTTTTTTATCAAAAATCAGATTGAGGGGAACACCCGACAAAAATGACATTCACCACAGAATAAATTCTGGTGTGTCGCGTGTCTCTCTTTCTGTCTGTTCTGGTGGGCTCTCTCTCTTTCCCACAACAGCAGTCAAACCACAGAACAGGATGACACTGTCAAACGTCATTATGTTTAGTTCGAATATAGTCCCTTGTCCAGATCGCAGGCGCTGTTCGCGCTGTTATATTCCGTATGTCATTTTCACGGGGGTGGGTCCGCCACAATAAAATCAAAGTATAAAAGAGTTTGGTTTGGGCTGCCGGCAACGAGCGGCTAGTTCACAACTTGCATTCCATTTGCTAATTAAAATTAAAACTCTCCTGCCCTCGTTTTGGGAGGTTGAAATCGGTGTTAAATCAAACTGAAACAAAACCTAACCGTAGTCAATTGATGGGAAACGTATCCTAACCGGGGCGTGTCTGGACAGGTTAGGATACGTTGTCGAATAATTTATCAGGGTTAGGTTAACACCGATTTCGACAGGCAAAAAGGATAGGGAAGCTAATTTAAACTATATATCATAATTTTTGAGATAACTTTTTCACAGTTATCAGTTGTTTACCATAACAAAAAGCATAGGCCAACAAAAAATAGTTGTAAAAAGTTGTCCCAAAAATAATGACATGAACTGTAAAAGAATATAATATGTTTTTAAAAAACAATTAAAAAAAAACTTATCGGCATATGCATGGATTTAGTTAAATTCAATAGGTATGTACTGCACAAACCACTACACTTTTTAATTACTTACAACTAGTATATATTCGTATTTTACGCCGAAAGCTGTAAACATAATGTTTGTTAAATGCTTGACTGGTGGCACCATCTCTTAATATAATGTAATAATAATCTTAAACGGCAACGTTCAACATCAAAAAGGCAGCTGACTATTTCGACCAATAGCAAGTTGTGAACTAGCCGCTCATTGCCGGCAGGCCATGACCCACAGAACACAGTGCCCAACTTTTAGTAGCCACTTGCTTTCGATATGTCAAACGCATGGCGTCCCCACTTTTTCTATTTTGGTTGGTTGTGAAATCCAATCCGTTATTTTTCTAATATCCGTGCTCACGGCCCGCTGTCATTATAAAACATGTGTGTTTTCAGTTTTGGTATGTTTGTTTACGTCGATTTTTTTTTAATTCGGGCACGAATTTTATGTGAATTTTATCAAAGTTATTAAAATAACGCAGCCCACGAAAAAGACTGTAGTGGGCTGCGTTAAAATAATTAATGGATAATGAGTAAATTATAAAGAAAATACCTAGAAGATAAACAATGCCGCGAACGTGTGTTGTTCCTTGTCGGTCCAACTATAAAACAGAAACCTAATATGTTGCAAACGGGAAAGAAGTGGTAAAAGATAAGATCTTGGATAAGATTGATCAAGTAATAGAGATCCTTAGTGACATTTTCGATAGTGAGAGTGAAAAATGTGTTCAGTTCTCATTTCTTATTGAACAATTAGGTCTCTTAAAAAGGTAACCTGAGAATCGAAGATATGGTGGATACACTTTAATGTTGGCTTCATCTTTGTTTATCCAGTCATCCAGTGCATACACGTCAATTTACAATTCTAAGGTAATATGTCTTCCGCACCCTCGCAATATCAAAAAACTGATTTGTAAAATATTGTTAACAGATAGTAATCTCTCTGGTAGTGTGAAATATTAAAAAAGTAAGATACAGCTTTTAAAAGAACATGTGTTGGTAGTTAACTTACACTTTAATGAAATATATATTAAACTTTGTGCCGGGTAATTTTTCTAAAAATTATTGACGACCACTACATTCAATTCATTGAATGTGAAAACCATCTTACTTATTCACAAAATCACTTGTTTCTTTTTAATAAATTATTGTGAAATGTTTTATATTGAAAATTTTTCTTCAGATAACTCTAGCGAGTTTAAAGTTTTTTAAAATAAATTTTTATAAAAAGCACAATGATTTAGTGTCTGCTAATAAATCTGAATAAGAACAATAAGACAAAGATGATGACACTTAAAGAAAAATTAAAAAACTAAAAGCTTAGGTTTGATATGTCCGATTTTGAAAGACTTGTATAGATTTGAAGTTACTAACGATATTATGTACCTTATATATGTAGGTACCTGAAGATATTAGAGTGCAAATTTTGTATAATTTTTTATTTTATAGATTCAGTTCTTTTATCCATAATAAACACATATATTAGCAAAATATTTTGCTGATGTATGTGTTTATTATAGATAAAAGAACTGAATCTATCAAATAAAAAATTATATAAAATTTGCACTCTAATCTCTTCAGGTATATTAGGTATGTTAGGTTTTAATTTTTCTTTAAGTGTCATCATCTTTGTCTGTGTTCTTATTCAAAGAATTATTAGCAGACACTAAATCACTATGCTTTTTAATAAAATTATTTAAAAAAACTTTACATGCCCTTAAACTAATTTTTTCAAGATTTGACAATAGATTCTCTCCACAAAAACACTCGCTAGAGTTATCTAAAAAAAATTTTTAATATTAAACATTTCACAATAATTTATTAAAAAGAAACAAGTGATTTTGTGAATAAGTGAGATGGTTTTCACGTTCAATAAACTGAATGTATTGGTCGTCAATAATTTTTTGAAAAATTACCCAGCACAAAGTTTAATATATATTTCATCAATGTGTAAGTTAACTACTAACTCATGTTCTTTTAAAAGCTGTATCTTACTTTTTAGATATTGCACACTACCGGAGAGATTACTATCTGTTAGCGATATTTTACAAATCAGTTTTTTAATATTGCGAGGGTGCAAAAGACATATTACCTTAGTTTTGTAAATTGACATGTATGCACTGGATGACTGGATAAACAAAGATAAAGCCAACATTAAAGTGCATCCACAATATCTTCGATTCTTAGGTGACCTTTTCAAGAGACCTAATTGTTCAATAAGAAATGACAATTGAACACATTCTTCACTCTCACTATCGAAAATGTCACTACGGATGTATATTACTTGATCAATCTTATCTTTTACCACTTCTTTCCCGTTTGCAACTTTCATTTCAATAAACTGCAATAGCTCTTCAAGTGTATCGGTGCTGTCCAAAAATAAAACTCCAACTTTTTTTGGCAGTTTGTTTTTTTTGCATAGACACTTTGAAACATTTACAAAAAATGACAGATTTCCCTCAACAACTATAGATGCTAACAGTGATGGATTGTTGTTTAAAAAGGTCATCAGGCACAGGCAGACTGTGTCGCGTTCTTGGGTAAAAATCCAATTTTTGTTTATTTTAGTATTAGAACAATAAAATTTTGAAATGTCGTCAATATTTGATAAAACTTTTGATTTCTTATGAGCTCAAAGTGTTTCAAGACTTTCTTGTATTGCAGTTTCCAGTTCTTGCCTCTCGACATCAGCTAATTGAACAGTGATACAGGTTGTTTACTTAGGTATTTCGGAACATTTTCAACACTCTCCATTTACAACCCACTTATTAAACCAAATAACCTGCCCGTTAGGAAAATGTTTGAGGCAAACTTGTGGACGTTTTAAGATACTTAAATCATTTGTTTATCCACTGGCAAATTAAATGTTGACACATATTCGGTTTCAGTTTTATAGTTGGACCGACAACCAACGTTCGCGGCATTGTTGTCTTTTTCGTGGGCTGCGTTATTTTAATAACTTTGATAAAATTCACATAAAATTCATGCCCGAATTAAAAAAAAAATCGACGTAAACAAACATACCAAAACTGAAAACACACATGTTTTATAATGACAGCTGGCCGGGAGGCGTTCTTTTGTGACCCTCCTACGGTCACGTGATATTTCCGCGCCCGGACCGGTCTTTCTCGTGGGCTGCGTATTAACACCAAGAAAACAGCAAAACTTTATTGTAAACGTGTTCTTCACGGTGGTCACGAACTAGGAGCTAAAAATTGTGTAAATTTTCATAACTCCACCTGTGTTTGCTAATTTGTCCTTTCGTTTAGTTATGGAAAAACGACTTTTTTCTGTTTCGTAACAATATGTCTTGCCAAAAAATGTACTTGCAAAAAATACCAATGTTACCTAGTTTTTTAAAGTTTTTAAATTCTCGTTTTTTGTTTGCATTAATTTACAGGGTATAAATGGTATGACTCACAATATTTTAATGCGTGATCGAGGTCAAAATAAGAAAAAAAACCATAAGACATTGAAAAAAACACACACATATTTTCGAGATACAGAGCATCAATCGATTAACGATTTTTTGAAATTTTTTGGGTACAACTTCTTTAAGAAACACAGCAAATATATCAAATTTGGTGGGGTGTATTAAAATAGAAAAAATAATTAAAAAATATAAAAATGGTTTTTAAAAAATTATTGGGGTAATTTTATCAAAAAAAACACTTTTTTTTTGCTTACAAACTTTTATAAATGCCATAGTAAACGCAATATTTTTGTTGCTGTTTTATGTTATTAGCAACAGGTCTCTAGGCACATCATAACATTAATATTTTTAAGTCTATATTAGCACAAACGAAATATTTAAATTTTTTAAAATAATTTTATCATTTTAGGAGGTAACTTTGACTATCTCCTTAACTTGCCATTTTATTAAAAAAAACACATTTTCTAATCATAATGAGTCAGATAATCATTTAGCGTTGCCGGATTTTATTTTTTAATGAAACTCTTTTTTCCCTTACTCCTCAAACATTAATAAGCCTACATTTTAAAAACAGGACTTCCATGTTATATGAGGTATTTTCTTATTTTCGCATCCTGTATCATACCGTTTACACCCTGCATATTTTTATAATCAAGAAGGAAAAAAATGTCGTGTTTAAAGATAATATGTCAAAACTTAATTTTTGCAAGTATCTTCTTTTGCCTCTGCACGGTAGAAATCAATAGAAATAAGAAAATTTCGCCGGTCCAATATCGCCGCCGAACCAACTTGCCGTTGACCCAACTCGCCACCGGGAAAACTAGCCAACTCCGTGGTTTTAGTTTGAAATTTTATTCTGAATAGAAAATATTTATCAGTAAAACAATTTTTTTAAAAATAATATTTAATTTTTTTTTCTTCTTTCACAAAGCAGTTTTTTAAAGTCTTTAAAACTTTTTTTTAAACGATTTTTCTTATTTTTTGAGGAAGATAGTGGTATCGGGACATAATTTATGTTAGGACGCCAAACAAATAAAATTGAAAAAAAGTAAATGTGAGTCGGCCCCGGCGAATTGTCCTGACCCCTAAGAAAACTGCACAGAAAAAAATTTTATCAGTAAAATATTACCTTCATCCAGCTAATAGTACACATGCATTGGAGCTGAGATTACTTTATTTTTATGTAGGCTAACAAATGTTACGTAACAATGTTTAACACCTTATCAAGCTCCGTAGAACCCCACCCCTATACCCGTTATGTAATTTATGGACTGCCCCAAATCACAAGGGAAAAAACAACAAATTTCAATCAACCAGCTTCTTTCTTTAGCTCACAGAATAGGAAATAGTCATGAAAACACTCCAAATAATCCAGCTGACCAAGGAGCGTATTTATTATCTTAGGCTTTGATTTGCTGAAATTTTTAAATCAATCAATCAGAGCCCAATAAAAAATAAATCCGAGCGGATAAAACTCTCCATGGACACCCAGCCATACCCTTTATAAATCTGGCAACGTAAAGCTGCCTGTCCATGAAGCGTATTATCCGCGCGGAATTAATTTTTTGGAGAAGGTGCCGGTTTTCCCGCCTTTCTTGTGTTATGGTATTATGAATTCCTTTAACACATTTTCGCGAACAATTCTGGTGAAATTCGAGCTTATTATCTTGAATATAAGAAATGTATCACAAAAGGTCAACATACGACTTACATTTCTTGATAAAAATAAAATTTATTGAAAACATGACATAGACCAAATGGCCGATTTACCAATTTTGATCACAGCTGATTATTATTTTCGCCTCCAGTGACGTCATCGCGTTTTCCGCTATAGTTCGAACAAGATGAACTTTTTTGAAAAAACGCTGTGTTTGTGAGGTTATGTAGGTGACATAACCTCACTTCGATGTTTATAATTTTTTTGGAAAAAATCTAAATACCTAAAACTTTTTGGAAAATAAGAGTCGTTGGGGGAAGATAGGCTTAATTCCTTTTTAGTTTATAAATGTTTGTTTAGCTTCTTTTTGAGACTACACACTTATTTTTACATATGTCTTATTTTCAGTTTTTTTTGTTGATAATAAAAATATAAGGACTAGCCAGGTCCTTTGAGCGGGGCGGGTTTAAGCCCAAGCCTAATAGTATTAATGGTGGGGGGTAACTATAGATCTGGCAAGTAGGCCCTTTTTGCCATCTAGGCCCAATATCTATATTAGGTATATAATTATGTTGCTAAAAATAAAACTACAGGGGAGGGGTGACATTGCAATATTAAAAAACAACTACTAGAAAATTTAAAAACATTGTGCTAATTGCAAAAAGTTTAGGAAAAAATCGTACATATAGGTAACAAAAAAAAATTGTGTCGAAAATTTTTTCAAAATTTAGTAGGAACTTCTTGGAAAAAAACGTACTGCAGAAGAAAATTTTTGCAAAACTTAAAAAGCTACTAAAAAATTTTAAAGAAATTGTGTTACAGACAAAAAGTTTAGATAAATTAAGTCCTCTTCGGAAAAATCATGATGCAGGTATAACAAAAAAAATAAAGTCGGAACTTTTACAGAAATTAGTATATCTGAAAAAATTATACACCAAAGTAAATGTTTAGAAAAAAAATCATTTAAAGAAAAAAGGGACGCCAAAGCCAAAAATTTGGTACAAAATGCAAAAGTTTTGGTTATTTTCAAGAGTATTTGTATAGCATTCAGAAATGTTTATGGTCAGTTTGTCCCTGAAATGTATACTCATTTCATGTAGGGCGCTAAGCCCCCAGCCTTTCTAATGGTGCCCATTAATTTTCAAGACCTTTTGATTTAAAAATATAGACTTTGGTATTACACATTTATTTAAAAATGTATTTATTTGACAAAAGTATACAATTAAACTTTACAATAAAATTGCCACTAGAATAAATAGAGTCATAAACTAAGAAAAACACAATATTTAGAGAATTAAAAAAAATAGGCTCTTTTTATTTTATATTAAAAAACAGTAATCCTAACTTTTCTTAGTACTTAAAACATACACAAAATTACTTAATGAACAAGTTTCCCAACTTGTTTTTATTTTTGTAAATAATTATATTCTCTAATTTTCACTTAAAATTAGAGAAGCTATCTCTCTTAGTTTTTAAATATTTTTGGGTTACATTTTCTACGCTTACAAGCGTTTTTAGAATATTATTTTGATTTACTTTACGCTATATCTTTCCATATTTTAAATTTAAACTTCGCGCGCCTCTTCCAGCAATGAAGGATTTGAGATAAGCGGCTAAATTCGGCCTAGCAGACGAAAACGCCGATTGTCTGACAGAACAACTCAACCACGCGCCACGTGCAAGGAAAGTCACCGCACCGCTATCATTTTATATTAAAATTGTGGAAACTATTAATTTTACGCTTTAGTTTATTAGATATTAGTGTTTGGAACATTTTGAACTATAGAACAATGGAGAGTCTGGTACTTCGCGTATAATCGGGCTGGCCAGCCAAGTAGCTACAAAAGACATCTAATGGTGAGTCGTTTCTTGATAATTTTTCATTGCTGCGCTATTTTTAGTATTTAAGTTTTTAGGCTCTTTTTTCCCTGTTGGAGCCCTGTGGAAAGATACAGTCCCTCTTAACTCCCCCACGTTTTTCTCCAGCTATCTCGAGTGGTCCTTCGGTATATTTTATTTTCTACAGAAGGCCTAACCTCACCATTTGGTCCAGGTTCGAGCCTGATAACAGGACCCCGGGAAAAATTAAAGTCTAAATCGCATATCGCATTTTGTTAAAAATAAAATTTTTAATAAATACGCATGACCTTGATCTTTTTGCTGTGCTAGCAGTAAAAATAACAAGTAAAAAAGTACCGAACGCGCATTGTTTTCGCGCATTTCCTACCTCTTTTTGGCTTGGCGTCGACTGCACGTAGGAAAAGTTTCCAACACACGATCTTAGAGAGGTAAATGAGACTTGTTTACATTGTTTATCGCCTATTTTCTTTTCTTTTTAAACGCTTTTAATTTTTAAATATTAAAAATTTTGGAAACTAATCGTTCACCTGTTTTAACGGAGTTTTTTAAAAAAACATCACAATGAGTACGCAACTTAAGAAGTTAGAAGCACTCCGTAATGTGCAACATAATCGCATTAATACTCTTCATAACTTAGCTAATGCTTGCCTAACGGATGATACAAAAAAACCGTGTTTACAGGTTCGACTTATCGACCTTGATGAAATGAAAGAAACATTTTTTATTTATCAAAATCAAATAATAGAGGCTTATTCGGCAAGTCCGGAGAGACTGGAAGAAGAAAATGAACGCCTTACTGAGTTTGACGACAGCTTCTATGATATTAAAAGAATTCAAAAACAACTATTTGAGGTGAAAATTGAAGCTCCTCAACCTCAAAACTTAACGCAAATTTCAAATTCTTCTGATCCAGACCGCTTTATGGCGTCTTTAATGCCAAGACTGCGCATTGTCGAATTTCATGGCGACATCACTAAGTTTCCAACCTTTCTAGATATGTACAATAGTTCTGTACACAATAATCCTAGTATTCCTACAAACGCTAAATTTAATTTGTTACTGTCCTTCCTAAAAGGACCGCCTTTAAACGTAGTTAAACATTTACAAATAACCGACGCTAATTATATAATCGCTTACAATACGCTTCTAAAACGCTATCATAACCCCCGCTTATCGGCTCAAACTTATTGGCGCTCCGTGTATAATTTTCCCGCTCTCAAAGACGACAATCCAGAAACGCTGCGCACGCTGCTTGATGTTTTTTCAGAAAACATTGAGGCTTTAAAAACTCTAAATTACGACACTGATCAATGGTGTTTTCCGCTCGCCAACATTTTACTAGATAAATTGCCTGAGGTACTACTTTCGCGCTTTGAACTAGCTAATTCTAGGTCTAATGAAATGCCCAAATATCAAGAAATTTATAATTTCCTTGAAACTCAATGTAATTCGCTTTATTCGCTACAATCTAAAAATAGATTTAAAAATAATAAACAGTTTTATAAAAATAACGCCTCGCCTTATTATACAAAAACGCTACTTGGTACGGAAAATACTCATTCTAAAGATAGATACGCTTTTTGTGATTCTAACACACATTCAATATATTTATGTCACGCATTTAAAGGTAAATCTGCCTACGAACGCTATGCTTACGCTAAAAATAAAAAACTATGTTTAAATTGTTTAAGCTCAATACATTCAACAAATTCTTGTCAAAGTCTACGCTCATGTCGCTATTGCCCTGGTAATCAAAGACATCACTCATTAATTCATTTTGAGCGAAATTCTAATTACGCTAATTCTCAAAATCAAAATAGATCACATTTTGATGCTAACGTGAATTTCTCACAAAATCTCTCTAATATTTCTCCCAACGCGTCTCCAAGTAGTGCACCACGTGGTTACTTCGCCAGTCAGCAAAGTTTTAGATCCCCGGCTACTGGTTGTCCGCTTCAAAATTACTCTACTCAAACTAATTTCCCTCAAAGTGCCTCTTCTCAAAATAATCAAAATTTTACTTCGACGTCTTCTAATTCACAAGAACCAATCGCAACTCCTTCGGGTTCTAACCCCACGCATTGTGGTTTTATTTCTGCGCAATCGCAAGTTTTATTGTCAACTATCCTAGTAAAAATTCAAGACGTCCGCGGTAACTTTCAAACAGCTAGAGCCGTGTTAGACAGCGGTTCGCAAAACACTTTTTGTTCTCAAAAATTAGCGCAACAATTGGGCCTTCCAAGACAACCCTTATGTTCAAATATACAGGGGGTTGGAGGCAACTCTCTTACTTCTGATCTAGGATCGATTTTTATTAAAATTTGTAATTTTCAAAAACCAGATATTTTTGTGTCTACGCAAGCGATTATTTTGCAAAAAGTTTGTACTGATTTACCGTCAGTAAAAATAAATACAGAAAATTGGCATTTTATAAAAAATTTACCCTTAGCAGATCCCACTTTTACAACCCTTCGCCTGTAAATTTACTAATTGGTATGGATCTATTTCCACTAATTATACAGGGTGAAAAAATCGCTAGCGATGATCCAAATCATCCCTTTGCTATGGGAACTATTTTCGGCTATATTTTGATGGGACAAATAAATCAACCCTTAATTTCTACCCCGCCAATTAATGCTCTTTTTTGTCAAAATGAAAATGACTCGCTTTCGCAATTAATTTCAAAATTTTGGGAAACCGACTGCGTCCCCCAAAAAACTCATTTGAAACCAGAGGATGAAATTTGTGAAAATTATTTTAAACAGAGCGTGTCGCGTAATCAAGACGGCTGGTATACTGTCTCCCTTCCCTTTCGCACATTTGAAAATCCACCGCAGTTTCCCGCAATAAAACAAGTCGCGCTAAATCGTTTCTTATCTTTAAAAAAAAACTGCTTCGCGATAAAAACTTGTATTGTGAATATTCTAAATTTATGAATGAATATTTGGAATTGGGTCATATGGACTATGACTCAGAAAAAGAAGACGATTCAGACAGCTATTTTATTCCACATTTCGCTGTTGTTAAAAATGAAGCTATCACTACTAAGACAAGGGTAGTTTTTAATGCGAGTATTACTGACCCTTTTACGCATATTTCGCTTAATCAAGTATTATTATCGGGTCCAAAACTACAAAAAGATATTATTCAAATATTATTACATTTTCGCCTTAACCCTGTGACGCTCACCTGCGATATTCAAAAAATGTATCGTGGTATAAATATCAACCCTGATCATCAAAAATACCAAAAAATATTTTGGCGGTTTAACCCTAATGAAAAAGTTTCCGTTTTTAAACTACGAACTGTCACTTACGGAGTGAACTGTTCACCATATCTCGCTTTACGCACCCTTCAGCACTTAGCTGAGTCCGAATATGATAACTACCCTCACGCTGCTGAAGTTATACTTAACGATACCTATATTGATGACGTCACTACTTCATGTGAAACGGTTCAAGAGGCGTTAAATTTGCAGCATGAGCTTACGGAGTTATTAGGAAACGCTGGCTTGAAATTACACAAATGGTCTAGCAATCGCTCAGAAGTGATCTCTCATTTAGATCCCTCCTTAGTCAACCCCGCAGTTTTATCTCTCGATTCGGATGACGTCACTAAGGTCTTAGGCCTGTGCTGGCATCCTTCCTACGACGAGTTTCGATTTAACATATTACCTAATCAGCAAAGCTGTACTAAAAGGACGCTTCTCTCTTTTTTAGCACGCTGCTATGACCCCCATGGGTATCTTACCCCAGTAACATTCACTTTAAAATATTTGATTCAACAAATTTGGTTACTTGGTATTTCCTGGGACGCCACGCCTACTTTAGAAATAGTTCGTCAGGGGACACTCTATCAATCTGAATTTCAAGTTTTAGAAAAATTTAGTTTACCCCGCCACATTGACATCACCAACGCCGAATCCATCGATCTCTGTGGTTTTTGTGATGCGAGTGAACGAGGGTACGCATGCGTAATATACTTACGTGTCTTACGAAACGCTAAATATCACATCTATTTTGTTCTTGCGAAAAGTCGCATCGCTCCACTTAAAAAATTTGTTAGTATTCCGAGAATAGAACTTCTAGCCGCTACTCTTTTATCTGAGGTCTTAAAATACACATATGATATATTCATAAAAAGGTTCACAATAAATAATATTTACGCTTTTTCGGACGCAATGGTTGTTTTACACTGGATAAAATCCCATCCAAGTAAATGGAAAACTTTTGTCGCAAATCGTGTTAGTCTTATCCAAGATAATATTAATCCAGAATGTTGGTTATATACCCCCACCTTTCTCAATAGTGCCGATGTAGCCAGCCGCGGCTGCTCGCCGAGTGAGCTTTTAAATCATCCCCTATGGTGGGCCGCCCCTAGTTTTTTACAAGAATCTTTCGATAAATGGCCAACAAAAATCCCGCAAGTCAAAATAAATGACAGTTTAGAGACTGAGGAACGAAAAAATGTTGCTCTGATTTCTTGTGACCGAATAACTGAAAATTTTTTAGATTCGCTTTTAAATAATAAATCCGATTTTTACGCTATTCAACTACTTTTAGCCCGCAGTTTGCGATTCATAAATAATTGTAGACTATCCGCAGACGTCAGAAAAAAGACAAATATAGATTATATCGAT
The DNA here is from genome assembly GCA_963576565.1 of Aspidapion aeneum. Classification (NCBI taxonomy): domain Eukaryota; kingdom Metazoa; phylum Arthropoda; class Insecta; order Coleoptera; family Brentidae; genus Aspidapion; species Aspidapion aeneum. The sequence goes on from OY755038.1 coordinate 91,481,650, forward strand.
CTCTTTAACGCTTTAAAATGTTTGGCTAAGCACGAACAACAAAAATACTTTTCTGAAGTAATTCTTAACCTTCAAAACCAGAAAAAATGCATAAAACCCATACAAAAATTGAATCCCTTTTTAGACCAGGATGGTCTTATAAGAGTTGGAGGACGCATTCAACAAGCCATGACTATTTCTTACGGACAAAAACATCCTCTTCTTTTACCCAAGGAAAGTAGACTTTCTTATATTTTTATTGAATATATGCACAAAAAATATTTGCATGTTGAAGTGCAAACAGTCCAATATCTCATTAGTCAAATTTTTTGGATTTTATCTGCCAAACGCTTAATTAAAACGGTTTTATCCAAATGTGTTCGTTGCTTTCGCGTCAAACCGCATTCTTATGAGCAAATCATGGGACAAATTCCGTCCTACCGCTTGATTCCACAAAAGCCTTTTACTTTTAGTGGAGTAGATTTTAGTGGTGCTATACCTATCACTCTCAGTAAACACAGAGGTGTAAAAACACAAAAAGCATATATCTGCCTTTTTATTTGTCTAAATACTAAAGCTTTACATCTCGAGTTAGTGTCAGATCTAACTTCGGACGCTTTTTTAGCTGCGCTACGTCGCTTTGTTGCCCGAAGAGGTTACATATAAAACTCTTTTTTCAGACAATGGCACAAATTTCGTTAAATCAAGCAAGGAATTGCTTGATCTTGCAAGAAATGCTTGCACGCAACAAGCTATCGCCTGGAATTTTATCCCTTCATCAGCTCCCCACTTCGGCGGTCTTTGGGAGTCAGGGATAAAATCAGTAAAAACTCACTTAATTCGTACCATTGGCTCGCAAATTCTAAGTTATGAGGAGTTGTACACGGTTCTTTGTCAAATTGAGGCGATTTTAAATTCTCGCCCCTTGACCCCGCAATCTACCGACTGTAACGATCTACAGGTTTTAACACCGGGACATTTTTTAACACATGGACCTTTAGTTTCTGTTCCTGATGAAGATTTTTCAAGTAAACCTGAGAATCGGTTATCGCGATGGAACTTGGTCCAACGAATACAAGCCGATTTTTGGCGTCGTTGGAGCCAAGAATTTTTACATACCCTTCAAGTATGAAATAAATGGTTGGAACCATGCGCAGAGCCAAAAATAGGTACCGTCGTTCTTATCAAAGACGAGTTATCACCGCCTCTTCAATGGCGGGTAGGTCGCATTATTGAAATTTTTAAAGGGCCTGATGGGCACGCTAGGGTGGCAAATGTTCGTACCGCGTCCGGTATCTTTAAACGACCTTTAGTCAAGCTTTGCCCCCTTCCAATTGATTCAGATTCACCTACCGAAAAATGATGCTCATTTTGGTGGGCCGAATGAACAAGTTTCCCAACTTGTTTTTATTTTTGTAAATAATTATATTCTCTAATTTTCACTTAAAATTAGAGAAGCTATCTCTCTTAGTTTTTAAATATTTTTGGGTTACATTTTCTACGCTTACAAGCGTTTTTAGAATATTATTTTGATTTACTTTACGCTATATCTTTCCATATTTTAAATTTAAACTTCGCGCGCCTCTTCCAGCAATGAAGGATTTGAGATAAGCGGCTAAATTCGGCCTAGCAGACGAAAACGCCGATTGTCTGACAGAACAACTCAACCACGCGCCACGTGCAAGGAAAGTCACCGCACCGCTATCATTTTATATTAAAATTGTGGAAACTATTAATTTTACGCTTTAGTTTATTAGATATTAGTGTTTGGAACATTTTGAACTATAGAACAATGGAGAGTCTGGTACTTCGCGTATAATCGGGCTGGCCAGCCAAGTAGCTACAAAAGACATCTAATGGTGAGTCGTTTCTTGATAATTTTTCATTGCTGCGCTATTTTTAGTATTTAAGTTTTTAGGCTCTTTTTTCCCTGTTGGAGCCCTGTGGAAAGATACAGTCCCTCTTAACTCCCCCACGTTTTTCTCGAGCTATCTCGAGTGGTCCTTCGGTATATTTTATTTTCTACAGAAGGCCTAACCTCACCACTTAACAAATTTTACAGTTTTCCAACACTCATATTCACATTTACAACAGCACAGGTACACACAATTTGATTATTTTATTTTATTGAAACCTGTAACGACACAAGATAAAAGATTGTATATGATGATTCCTTGGTGCATAGAGAGGGAAAATTTGTTTTTTGTTGTTTATTTCTGTTTCTAAATTCTTTGGCAGATTGTTGAAAAACTTTATAAATGGCTAAACGTGCTGGACTTGTCTCTGTTGGTAAGAATCTATGCTTCAGATAGTTGAGGTTACTCCACATTGTATTATGATATCATGTTGAGGCAGATAACTAATGCATAAACTGGACTTGTATAATAATCTATGCTTCACTATGCTGCAGATAATTTTGATTACTGGAACTCATATTATGATCATGTTGAGGCAGATAACTATAGAAATTTCGAAAAGTTCTTGTGTAAAACCACCAGACCCTCGAATAGGTATACAGCCTATTGATGCACGATTTAGTTCAAAATATATACTTATAAATGTTTTTACCTTTAACAAAAATACCAAAAATATCCGAAAAAACAACTTCAAAAATAAATTTTTTGTTTTATTTCTCATTCATTCTTTTTTTCTCTTTTTCAAAGGCAATTAGGTAGTGGCAAACTGGGCTCCCTGGGATTTAATGCACAGTATACATACTGGTTCGTTGAAAATAAATGCGCGCGGAAGGATACGCTTAATAGACTTGGACAGCGGATTTTCCGCGCTTTAAAAAAAAATCCGCGGGGAAAATACGGTTCATAGACAGGTACCTTAATAGAAGAAAAGTTCATTTTTTAAAAATTCAGTACGTCGCAACCTTGATATTTGTTAGGTGATCCGTGTTAATAGGGACTTATTGCAATAAGGCCAGGTAGTAATAGTGCCGGGCACTATTCTGATCCATTGAAAACTCACAGTTGATCTTTCAAAATTGACCAACTAAAGTCGAATTTATAAATCCAGTCGTTTATTTTCCATTAATAATAGCGGCACTATTAATTCCGGCTCTTATAATACACATAATAAAGGCCTAATTTGGAAAGAAGACAGCTTATAATGCGAAACAGTCAGAATAGTGCCCGGCACAATTGCTGCCTGGCTTTATTGCAAAAGTCCTTAATAAGTCCCTAATAACGAGGTATAGGATAAAGCCGGCTGTCCATTGAGCGTATTCTTCGCGCGGTTTTTTTTTCTCAGGCTCTGATTGGTTCAAATTTTTAAATCAACCAATCAAGGCCCAAGAAAAGAAAAATCCGCTCGGATAATACCCTTAATGGACACCCTACATAAGATTGTTCTGCTTAAATGCTAGAAGTTCGCGTTGCTATCATGGAACAGCCACATCGTGTATGGTCGGGAATAGAACCGGCAGCCCACGAGCAATGAATACACGACTCTATAAGAAATGCAGCTATATTAAGGCCACCAAAGCCGTCCTATAATGGTCCCTATATTGATTATTTTAGTTATAGCGGTCTCCACAGATGTCGCTCAAATTACGAAACAAAATAATTTTAATTTTGGGTTGATTAAATCGACCATAACAGAAGAAATCTACTACTAGGCTACTGCGGGTACAGAACTAGTGGCATCGTTTGGCGAAGGCGCTTTAGATTTAGCCGCTGGGCGTAACTTGAGTTTTTGGGAATTCATTTCACCGGCGCGAGCCCTGTTATAAAGTGAATATCGTGTACATATCTTATTCGAATTTAATTTACTAAGAAATAGGTACGCCGCGTTGCTTGAGTCTTCCACAAAGGACCATAGGCGCGCGTCCAAATCAGAAATTGAATCGGATATCATCGGGTCTTAACATAGGCTGTCGTCAACTCGAAATCTCTTGGTCGAAGGTCAAGCGAACGCGTAATTTAAAGTAGGTAGACTGATTAATAAATACCACCCAATTTTCTGTTTTAGATATAAACCCAGAGCGGAGGCAGTTGCAAATTAACAGAAAAACAACTGAAAAATTAACATTTTTTACAAGGTCATAGTTTAATAACAATTTTTTGGATTTTTATGAAAATTTGAGAAATGTCGCATATTTCACATGGTTATGTTAATATTTGCTGGGAGACAAAAATTTACTAAATTTACTAAAAAAATTATGACAGAAAGGCGTTAAGGCATGGAATAAATAACATATTTCTTCGATGGTTAAGGCTATTTCCTAAATTTTAAAGGAGCTAAAAACGTTTTACGCCATTATGAGACAGACGATAGGAGCGATATTTGCAACAAACATTGTTTTTTTAAACCACTGGGTGGGCCAAAAAAAAACCGGACAGTATTTTTTTTATTATAACATTTGAATTATACCATCGATTTTAATGGGACAAACTGCACTTGCCAGATAATTAATCAGCGATTTAAATAAATACATTTTTTTGTCCGCCATCTCAAAATGCAAGATGGCGGATGAAATTAAATTGTACCCTTCAAATATGCTCGTTTATTCTTGTGTTGCAAACACGTTTTAATTATATTTTAAATCTATAAAAAAACTGCGTTCTTGCCACGCACAACAAGGTACGAATTAAAAAAATCGGTTTGGTGGTTCTAAAAAAATATATTTTTGTTTCAACCATTGTTTTAAATATTATACAATTGCCAATCATGTCTGCATATATTTCCTTATAAATTCATTAATACTGAACCGATTTTGATGAAATAAATAACATCCTGATCAGAATTGATTGCCTTTTAAAGACTATGACCAAAATTTACAGCCCACTTGCCCACCCCGATTCAAAAAACGCATCACGTGATGGCTCATGGATTTGCACCGGTTTTAAATGCAGCGTCACCTGATGCATTTTTTGAATCGGGGTGGGCATGCATTGGTGGAAACAGGGTATTAGAAACAAAAATTGGCTTAAAAAGTACAAAATGAGCACATGTTTCATATACCCCAAGGCCTGGGACTTTATTTGTTGTTTAAGATATGGTTCCGAACCATTAACGGCTTATCCTTAAATTACGTAACGCCTAAGGGGAGGGGGTTTGGCTTTGCATTAAGACTTTTATTTATAATTAATACAACTAATAATAGCATCAGTGGCGTATATAGAAAAAAGTTTCGGGGTAGGCCCGAGACTGTATGGGAGGGGGGGGGGCAGACACCATGAGGCCGTATTTTATGCTATTTTATGTTTGTTTTCATAAAATATGGGGAAAACCCAAAAACCAACCGCGGAAAATGCAGTGTTTTAATTATATGTTATATGTGTAGAATAAAAAAAATTGTGTGTGCTTAAGACCACACGGCAGAAGTGTAAACTTCAACAAGGCGAAATTAATAATACTGGCCCATAACATATTCTGCAAAGCGGACCGAACCGAACTCTTCTGTGTACTGGCCTTCATCTGGATCATTCATCATATCGCTCGCTAAATGTTTGTTACAGTTAGTCGACTCGAGCCGATTTCACCCGAATGAGCGTTACATAGCCGAGCCTGACGGCTTAGTTGAATTCACCACCCACAAAAACTGCTAAACGCGCCTTAAGAAGTTTACACTTCAAAAACGTCATGTCATTGTGTTTTTGGATATTTTATCATTTTTACCTTCCTAGCCCGCGCAGCAATGTCTTGAAAAGGTAATGCTTTTGAGAAAAATTTTTTTTTTGAGATATCGCCGAGAATGTGTTCTTTGGGTGTATTTTGACCTATCCTAGCAATATCGTCATGATGTCTGTGTGTGTGTGTGTGTATTTGTGTATGTATTTTTTTTTTCGTCCGTAACACGATAGCTCCTAAACCGCTAAACCGATTTTTATAAAATTTTCAGATAAAATAGTATTCGACACTCTAACGAGCTAGTTAGATTTTGCCAAAAATCCAATAATGCTAATGACAATTAAATAATTTAAAGAATGGTAGGAGCTTTAGTTTTCGAGATATTTTCAAAAAACTGTTTTTAAGGGTGATTATGATAGCTTCAATTGAAGTGTGCTAATAGGCTAGCTAGGAAGGTATCAGATCCGTCATGGATCCATTTATTTATAATATCCATCTTAATAAACGAATTAGAATACCTTTTTTATTTTGACAAGATTTAGTGGTAAAAAAAATTATTCTTCTTCCACATACCCGGTTGGCCAATTTTGAACGGGCATTGCGAGGCATTTTCGACAAGTATCGCGATTTTTTTTGCGAGGAATGCCAAAGTTGTTAATTGGCGGGGCCGTCATTGTTTGCATCATGCAACAGCAATCGACTTTCTGGGTGATGTCAAAGCGGATCACCGATTTCTGTTGAACTCCGCGGGACCTGAATATTCGGGAAGCAAGAGGCAAAATAGTTTCCATGCATGAGCATGAATAAATGGACAATGTGTCCCATTTTCAATAAGAGTAAATGCGAAACATACTTATAAAGATAACGATCTGTGGATTTCCCTTACTCTGTTCTTTTTGAGCTCTTTTTTAAGAGTCTACTAGATTTTTGCCATTTTTGTAAATATCTCCGAAACGAAAGCTCCTACGAACTTTTTAGTGGGAACACATTTTTTTTAAAAATAGGCGCGCTACTATATTCCGAAAACCGCATATTGATGCGACGCTCCGTTAAAACGTTAGCATTTTTAAAACTTTTTGACTGTCAAAAAACTGTCATTAGTATTAATGTATTTTGACTAAAATCTAATCAGCTCGTTGCAGTATCGAGTACTATTTTACTTGAAAATTTTATGCAAAGGGGTTTAGGAGTTATCGCGACCCAAACATGTTCATATTGGAACTGTTTAAACCATGTGGTTAAAAACAGAGAACTTTCATTTTTTAAATTCCCTATAAAAGACAAAAGTAGGTGTGATCAGTGGAAGCAAAACTGTGGAAATTCAGGCATTGTAATTAAAGAAAATGATAAATTGAAACAATTAGTGATTTGCGAAGAACATTTTTCAAAAAAAGTTATTTTAGTGAGTGAACGACGAAAGCAGCTAAGTCAGACAGCAATACCGCTTTGTTGGAATGGTAAGAATAGTGCAAAATTATTTTGTTTTATTTCTTTTGAAGAATAATATCAGTATTCAATTTTTAATAGTATATGGCATCAGTCTTAAATAACTTAACGCTAAAGAGGGGGTTTGCCTACCGTTCTACGAGTGAAATACGGTCCACCTATTTTTCCATTCTTTTTGATTTACCTTGTATCTTGTAGACAGTTTGTTCTACTTTGTGTCAGGCAAGCCACGCTGAGGATGGAAATGCCTTTTTCCGAAACACCGGTGTCCGTGGTTCGGTTCGGTTCGGTTCGCTATACCCCTAAGTTGCCTTTTATACTTGCTTAACTATTGAGCTATTTAAGATATATAATAAAATTTAAGATGGTGGACAGATTCATACTTGATTTTTCAAAATGGCGTGTTTATTCTTAGTTTCCGAAAATGCTTTTTTTAAAATTTATAGAAAAGTGCTACTTTTCCTCCACACAACAAGGTACAAATTAGCCAAATCAGTGTGGCGGTTCTCAAAAAATCAATTTTTTTTCAACCATTGTTTTACAGATTAAACGTTGCATTGCCAACCCTGTGCATTAATTTCCTTATAAATTCCTTATTACTAAACCGATTTTAGTGAAATAAAAAAAATCAAGGTGAGAATTGATTGTTCTTTAACGATAACGTATTAAAATCGGATCAGTAATAATGAATTTAAAAATAAATAATTGCAGACAGGATTAACAATCGTTAAAACAAAATTAGATTTTGTGAGAACCATTACACCGATTTTATTAATTTGTACCTCGTTATGCGGGAGAAAAGTAGTGCTTTTCTATAAACTAAAAAAAAACTAAAACATTTTCGGAAAATATAAATAAACTTGTCTCGTTGAAGGATCAGGTATGATTCTGTCCGATATCTTACCTTTTAAGATGACTGCAAATTTCGATTATAATATTTACAGAACAATCAATTCTCAATATGATTTTTTTATTTCACTAACATCGGTTCAGTAATAATGAGGGTATAAGGAAATGAATGCAGGCAGGATTACCAATGCAATCGTATAATCTGTTAAACAATGGCTGAAATAAAAATAGATTTTTCGAGAACAATCATACCGATTTTACCAGTTTGTTTTACTTTGTGCGGGCCAAAAGTTGTGCTTTTCCATAAATTAAAAAAAAACTAAAACATTGTCAGAAAACAAGAATAAACACGCCATCTTAAAGAATCAAGTATGATTCTGTCCGCCATCTTAAATTTTAGGATGGCTGTAAATTTTGATCATAGTCTTTAAAAGGCAATCAATTCTGATCAGGATGTTATTTATTTCATCAAAATCGGTTCAGTATTAATGAATTTATAAGGATATATATGCAGACATGATTGGCAATTGTATAATATTTAGAACAATGGTTAAAACAAAAATATATTTTTTTAGAACCACCGAACCGATTTTGTTAATTCGTACCTTGTTGTGCGTGGCAAGAACGCAGTTTTTTTATGGATTTAAAAAATAATTAAAACGTGTTTGCAACACTAGAATAAACGAGCATATTTGAAGGGTACAATTTAATTTCATCCGTCATCTTGCTTTTTGAGATGGCGGACAAAAAAATCTATTTATTTAAATCTCTGATTAATTATCTGGCAAGTGCAGTTTGTCCCATTAAAATCGATGGTATAATGCAAATGTTATAATAAAAAAAATACCGTCCGGTTTTCTTTGGCCCACCCAGTGGTTTAAAAAAACAAGAATGTTTGTTGCAAATATCGCTCCTATCGTCTGCTTCATAAGGGTGTAAAACGTTTTTAGCTCCTTTAAAATTTAGGAAATAGCCTTAATCATCGAAGAAATATGTTATTTACTCCATGCCTTAACGCCTTTCTGTCATAATTTTTTTAGTAAATTTTTGTCTCCCAGCAAATATTAACATAACCATGTGAAATATGCGACATTTCTCAAATTTTCATAAAAATCCAAAAAATTGTTATAAAACTATGACTTTGTAAAAATGTTAATTTTTCAGTTGTTTTTCTGTTAATTTGCAACTGCCTCCGCTCTGGGTTTATATCACGGATCACCCAAATATATTTTAAAACAGAAAATTAAATCGGCCTGGGTAGGTATTTATTAATCAGTCTACCTACTTTAAATTACGCGTTCGCTTGACCTTCGACCGAGAGATTTCGAGTTGAGGACAGCCTATGTTAAGACCCGATGATATCCGATTCAATTTCTGATTTGGACGCGCGCCTATGTTCCTTTGTGGAAGACTCAAGCAACGCGGCGTACCTATCTCTTAGTAAATTAAATTCGAATAAGATATGTACACGATATTCACTTTATAACAGGGCTCGCGCCGGTGAAATTAATTCCCAAAAACTCCAGTTACGCCCGGCGGCTAAATCTAAAGCGCCTTCGCCAAACGATGCCACTAGTTCTGTACCCGCAGTAGCCTAGTAGTAGATTTCTTCTGTTATGGTCGATTTAATCAACCCAAAATTAAAATTATTTCGTTTTGTAATTTGAGCGACATCTCTGGAGACCGCTATAACTAAAATAATCAATATAGGGACAATTATAGTAGGGCTCGGGTGGCCTTAATATAGCTGCATTTCTTATAGAGTCGTGTATTCATTGGTTTTACTGATTTTGCTCTCTTATGTCTCTATTTCGAGAGGTAGAGCAAAGACTGAAAATGTAATACAGTAAAACCTCCTATAAGCGGACACTCACGGTCTCGTCGATTTTGTCCGCTTATTGGAGGTGTCCGCTTATGAAAGGAACTGCGAAATTTTAATATATATGTATTAACAATTTCTGCTGCTTGAGTTTTTCTGATATTAAATTTTTCAGCGATCTTTTGTGCTGATAGATGTTCCTTCTCCGAAACGTTAACAACTTCCATTTTTTCTCGTAAACTAAGAAGTTTTTTACTAGGCGCCACTTCACAGAGATCTATTGCTACCCAACTGAACAATAAAAATTAAACATACAGTTCCGCCGAATAAAATATGTTGTATATACGAGAGAAGTATTTAGTATCCGCATTAAAACGAAAATAGGTAATTCCCTGGCTGCAGAATGCGTTGTTGCCAACATACTACATAATATTTATGGCCATGAGGTGCAACGCTCCGTCCCGTTGTCAGAGATTCGTGTCCGGTTAAGGGAAGTTTCAGAATTTTTGAACCAAAAAAAATTGTCCGCGTCCGGTTATTAGTGTCCGGTTATAGGAGTGAATTTTACAGGTAATGAAATAGGGAAAAGCTTGGTTCCAACAAATTTGTCCGCTTAAAGGGAGTGTCCGCTTATAAGAGGTGTCTGCAAGGAGAGGTTTCACTGTAAATGCTGATTTTTAAAAACTTTGTGGCCTTAAAAAAAGTTAAAAAAAATGTGGGCGCCAATTTGTGGCCTTAAAAAAAAATTGTGTGACATTTGTGGCAGCTTAAAGACGTCGCCGCCATTTTGTGACACTGAAACCCACTGAATAATTAAACAAATATCTGGAAGCAGAACTGTATTTTCCAGCTAGGTAAAACATTGATATGCCCGGTAACTTTTATACAGTGGAGAAGGGGGGGTTCAGAAATAAGAAAATTTTAAGTGCGCCACATTATTTAATATCAATGTTTTACAAAGAAGATCTTAAATAAAATACAGTTCAACCCAAACGTTGCAGCCAAACAATGAAATTCTACTTACTTCCGAGGCTTCCAGAATATTTATGTAATTAAGAATAACCAAAAAAAAAGTAAACAGAATAAAATTCTAAAAGATTGAATTAAGATGACAAAACTAGAAGTACTTTACAGGTAGATGGACTCCTTTAACAGGTCATAGTGTACCTACATCTGAGTCAGTAGTGTGAGACTCGGTTACATAAATGATTGTAAAAAAAAATACACTTCCACAATCGTTCCATCATAGGGGAGATCCGGACCAAATATCTGCTGTCATCATTCTACGCTGGGTAGAATGAGACAGACAGCAACCCAGTCAGAGATCCACCCCATGAGGCAAAAATGTGTAACGAAACCGCTAAAAAAAAATATAATCTCATCTCTCTTTTGTCTCCGCAAAGTTGGTCACTGGGTTGTACAAATAACGCAAAGATTTAGTTCATCTTGTATATTTTAAGGGTAAAATCAGATAAAATTACCGGAAACATAAAAAAAAATAAATGAAATGGATGAAAACAAGGGCCAAAATAGCAAGGCACTTTAAATTTGACAGTAAAATTATCTTAAATAAATGAAAGGAAGGAAAACAAGTCAATGTAGTAAATATGCCGCAAAACCAGGGTTATGACGTCATACCTTATCTTGCGTTTACAAGAAATGTTGAAACTATACTGTGAAAACTTATATATGAAATATATGAAAAGATCACGTCTAAATTATATTAAAAATTTATATATGAGTGAAAAAATTATAGTTAAGGCTTGCTCCTACCTTGGTCCTTGATTATTCTGTGTATGTTTTATTTTGTAAACCTGGAATTCTGTTGTCCTGTTGTCTCACCACTGCTTCCGGGTCTCCTGCTCTGCTCGCGCCTCCCCTCGTGCCCGCTTAGCACATGATGTTAGGCCAGCACTTTGGTCTTAAAAGGGTTGTGGGATTCTTGCCCGAGCGTAAAACCCTGTGGAAAATGAAATGTTTCAGTTTCCTGGAATTCGTCAATTTTGCACGAAGTTCCCCTACACAGTAACTTAAATCGAGAACCCCATGTCGACTCAATAAAATAAAGCAAATTTAAACAGATGAACTAAAATAACTCTAACGTACCTTTCCCAGGGTACAACTGGCTACACCTGGCTTCACACCAGCGTCCAGCCCCAAATGTCGGTGGAATGGACGGGCTGTAGACAAAGGAGAAAAACAATATATAGTTTCTATCCAACACGTGGTTAAATGAAAAATATAAAAAAAACGCCAACAATTCCCCACGTCCTTTGTCAAAAAAAGTACATTTCCCACGAAAAAATAATTACAATTTGGGAGGCAAATATTATCTTGAAGAGTACTCAAATAATAAAAAAAATGAAAAAAAATAAAATCGAACTTACCGCTGCTCTTTCCCCGTACAAAATGGCGTGGCCGACTTAAATTCCCCTCAAAACAGGGTGCGAGCGTCACTCCAGATTGCCTAGACACGACGGACTCACTTCCACAGTTTCTGGGATATCTCCTACAATCGCTGTAGTGCCAATCACCAAAAACAAAGGCGATCCCAGAAACTGTTGTCGACCCAACCAAATTTGTTAGCAAAGAGAGACAAAGCACTTAGTCGAGAATACCAGAATAATGCAGTGGCCGGAAACCGTTTTGTAAATTTGGTGGGGAGTGGGGACGGTAAAACGCAATAGTACCAACCTAATCTTCCCGGTGAAATTCAAATAACCTATTTAAAAAAACTTTTCCGCCAAAAATAAATCTCTACATTCAGTGGCAAGCCTGGAAGAAAAACCCGGGGTTTTCAAAGCAACCAATGAGGAGATACCGCATAGTTCCATACAGGTATATAGGGGGCAGCACCGACCAAGGGGATAGGAAGTACGTAAAACAAACCTTGAGGTGTTGTCGGATCTATTTCCACGGTTGAAATTTTTATAACAAGGACGTCGAGACACCCTCCATACATTTGACCGAACATTTGCCTACCGGACCCCCACCAACATATCCAATAGAAGAAGAATAACCCGACGGACTAGAAGAAGCTCAGCATTGAAACCATCAACTGTAAAATCAATTACTGGAGATCAGGGCATGCAGCAAACCCAGGAATATTCGAACACTCAACCAATTCCCACATGAGCAAAGCTATACTAAGTGCAGAATTTAGTTGTATTTTAGCTACAGTTTCAGTCACAAGTTTCCTTTGCTCTTTATATATGTTTTCTCTAAGATTCATATGGTTTAACGCCATTTTTGTAAAACATTTCTACAGTAATAAAGTTGTTTCTGAAACTGAACCCAAAAATACACACTGAACTATTGCTTAAAGGCACAAGAGTGTTCAGATGTTAACTCACACGATTTCGTTTATTCTTTTAGTCTTGGTTTTTATCCCTCGTTTATCTCCCATTTACAACAGTGCATAACTCGTATTTATTTTATCCTTTCCCTATCAAATTAATAAAGATATCAAAGTGGCGGAGCCTCGGTTGTTACTGGTCAAACCGTGAACCTAAATATGTTTTCGTGCTATCAAAACTAGCTAATCCGTGAAGAATATGGGGTTCGGATTGTCCCAATATCCTCGAGAATAAACGTAAGGGAATGAAATGTTCATCTAAATGTTTCCTTCCTGTTACTGAAACCATTTGTGATGCGGCAACGCCGCCATTCCCCAGCATAACAGCTGTTTAACTTTATGAACGTCAAGTGGATCACAAAATTCCACAGATAAAAACAAAACAATCAAAATTTTTATGTGATTTTTCCCGAAGCCTGTGATCTTAAATTCCAATTACGATGTCCAGATAATGCGATGTGCGTAGTGTCCACAGTAATTCGATGGAATGCCTCCTTTTAAGGTAACTTCCTAGACCCTATATAACCTCCAAACCTAGCTCTATAAAATACCCTTACTTGTGTACAGAAAGACGAATCAAAGAGCCCTGATTATTTACCTAAATAAACAAATATGTAACGTTGTCTTAAACGTAAAAATGACACGTTACATAATCCCCCCCCAACTTCAAGACGATTAACCTAAAAGGTTAATCGGAGAGGTCCGCTGCCGACTTAAGGTCTTTGGCATGCCAACTCCCTGGCAGTACTTTACCCGATGGTTCCTGAAGCTCAAATATCCATGGAGAAATTTTATTCCTAATCACATAAGGACCAACGAATTTCGGTGCTAACTTCTTCGAGAAAAACTTCGCAGCATCTGACAAAACATAATTTTTCTTCCAAACACGCTGACCCACAGCAAAGTTGGGTACCCTTGTACGCAAATTATACTGAACTACGTTTTTCTCTCCAGCCACCTCTAACCCTCTCTTAACATCAGCATAGAGCTTCCGGAAACCTTCGTTCTTACTTTCAGCTGCGGATTGTACACCATTCTCTTCAGATAACAAAACTGGGTTGGAGTAATCTTTTCCTGACAGACACATATTTCTACCAAAATTAACAAAGAAAGGAGACATCCTGGTTGTCTCATGGGTTGCAGTACGAATCGCGCAGGCAAGTTTATGTATCTGTTCGTCCCACTTCCTGTGGTTGTCTTTCACATAACAACATAACATGGTTTTTAACGTACGATTCGTCCTCTCTGTTGGATTTGCTCTGGGGTGATAATACGGATTATACTGTATTTTAACCTGATAACTCTCAGCAAAACGCTTAAACTCATTACTTTTGTACTGAGGGCCATTATCACAAAGTATCAAACGGGGTACTCCGAAGACCATAAATACTTGCTCCTCAAGATGCTTAACAACAGCTTGAGTAGGGGCTGTTCGCATTGGAAAAACTAAGGAAAACTTACTCAAATAGTCCGTCACGACGAGAATCCAGCAATTACCCTTTGTCGAACGAGGTAGAGGTCCACATAAATCAGTCGAAATAATTTCCCAAGGACGAGTTGGTTTTGGGTGAGATATCATCTGATCAGATACACCTTGTGTATCACCTTTATGAGCTGCACAGACAAAGCATTTCTTTACAAAAGTTGCCACGTCCTGGCGCATTTTTGGCCAATAATATTTTTCTGCCAGTCTGTGGAAGGTTTTATACACACCCATATGTCCTGCGGTAGGAGGATCGTGAGCTTCTCCAATAATTCTACGCCTATGATCTTTGGGGACTACCTCTTTCCAATATTCGTTAGATGGTGAAAGTTGAGGATATTCTTGTTTGACATATTTATACAACTTATTAGCAGTGTATCTCCAGTTCATAAATTTTAACGGTGATTCTACGACCCTCTTTACCATCTTTTGGTACCATCGATCTTTTATTGTTGTTGAAACATCTCTGGGCTGCGAAATTGTATCAATCATAGGTACTGCACGAGACAACATGTCCGGGACAACTAAATCTTTCCCTTTCCGATGGATTACTTCAAAATCATATTGCTGCAGTTTTACAGACCAACGAGCAAGTCTTCCACTGGGCTCTTTTAAGCTATGAAGCCATTTTAAACTAAAATGATCTGTTATGACCTTAAATGAGATCCCCTCAATATAAGGCCGGAGCTTCTCTATCGCCCAAACCAATGCCAAACATTCTCGCTCGGTGGTCGTGTAAACACGTTCTTGCTTAGTCAAAGATCGACTCAAATAGCATATGACTTTGTCTCCTTCAGGATAAGGCTGCGTTAAACATGCTCCTATTCCATATCCTGAGGCGTCTGTTTGAATGACAAATTCTTTGGTATAATCTGGACATGTAAGAATCGGTGCAGTCACTAAAAGTTCCTTAATCTTAATAAATGCTCTTTCGCAGTCTGGAGTCCAATCGAACTTTTGATTCTTCTTAGTTAGAGCTGTAATTGGAGCTATTATCGCTGAAAAATTCTCTATGAAACGTCTATACCAGGATATTGTACCTACAACTCTACGAACTTCTCTGACAGTTCTTGGCCTCTGGAGCTCTAACATGGCTCTAATTTTATTAGGGTCAACTCGGATGCCTCGACGGTCCACTACGAAACCTAAATAAGTCATTTCTGGCCTACACAGTTGGCATTTTTCCCAACTTACCGTTATCTTTGCATTCTGCAATCTTCGTAGGACTTCCTCAAGAATTCTAAGATGTTCAGAAAAGCTCTGTGTGACAATTACGAGGTCATCGAGATATACGTACACGTAGGGGTCTAAATCGTTTCCTATGATGCTATCTATGAGTCTCTGCCAAGTTGCAGGTGCATTATGAAGACCAAATGGTAACCGCTTAAATTGGAAGAGACCTCGTCTACAGATGAATGCTGTTAGTGGCTTCGATGATTCTTCCATTGGTACTTGCCAATAAGCACTCTTAATATCTAAAGTTGACAAGTACTTAGCATCTTTCAATTTGTCAAGAGTCTCGGATACGAGTGGTAAAGGATAACTATCACGCGCCGTCACTGAGTTCAATTTGCGGTAGTCTACACAGAAACGATATTTCTTTGTGTTTTTCTTTTGTACCATTACCACTGGTGAAGCCCATGAACTACTACTACGTTCTATCACATCCATTTTCAGCATTTCGTCGATTTCGTCATCAATAAGTTTCTGAATGACCGGTGAGACCTTATATGAACGTTGTCTTATCGGTGCTGCATCTGTTGTAATCTTATGCTCTACCCTATCTGTACATCCCAGTGAGTCACCCATCATATTCTTATATTTAACGACCAATTCCTCTAGTCGTTCTGATTCATAAGGTGTAAGAGTTGTTTGTTGGTCTGATGTTTCTAAAGAACAAATCACATCTTTATTATCGGCAAAATGCCACTCATTAGTACTTAAGTTCGGTACTATACCCATCGAAATCCAAAAATCTAATCCTAAAATCAAAGTGTGCGGCAACTCAGGAACGACGACGACCTCTATTAACCTAAATTTGTCCTGAACTCGCATAGGAAGCTGCACTGTTCCAATACTACTCGTGCTTTGACCATTTGCCACAATACAACTCGTCTTCTTCGTCGTATCAAGTGAAAAACCAAACTTCTCGATGATTGACCAACCATGATTCCCTAAAAAGGTACGTGAAGCCCCGGAATCCAACAAACCTAATAACTTATTTCCGAGTACATCCACTTCTAAATAAGGTCTCTCATCTTTACGAGCATGACTTATCACATAATCTAAAACGTACGTTAGCCTATCGGTCGATGCTTGTTCAGGCTGACTCGAAGGTCGACCACCTACGAGCGCCTGGGTCCGTTTCCCTGACGATTACAATTTCGACATTCTCTTACTGTTACCCCTGCTTGTCCACACGAATAGCACTGTTTGCCTCTAGGTAATGCGCACCCGATTGCCATATGCCCTGTTTGGTTGCATCTATAACATACAACGTCCCTGTTCGCCCTACCAGATCCAACACCCTGTGGTTGTACATCCCTGTCATTTACACTAGACTGACCACTAGCTGGTTGCTGTCTATCTCTATCAGCCCTGGCAGCAAAATTGCTTGCTGGCTGCTGCCTATTTCTGTCGAATCTATTAGCAGGATGATTTAAATTCTGTTGGTTCGATGTCCCAGCACCTGATATTTGAATTGCATCAACCCCTGTTGAAAAATCGTCACTGTCGCTCCCTACGTCAACGTAGGCCAAGTCAGGTTCAATAGATTGGTTTTTCCTAGGTGTAAAATTTTCCTCCTCTAAACCATATCTCTGGTCTATTCTACGACACAGCTCCTTTAAATGTGATAGGCTATTGACCTCAGTAGCAATTAACCCATTTTTATAGATGTCCGCGATATTTCTGAAGACGATAGCTAATTTCGCCTCTTCGGAAACAGGACAGCCAAGTCTTTGGAAATATGTGTTCATGACAGCAATATAGGTCCCTATAGACTCTCCAGGGCCTTGTTTACGTTTTTGAATCTCCTTCAATAGCTTCTCGCCATATGAAGAAGGAAGATATTCTGCCATGAACCTCTGTTCCAGCTGTTCCCATGTATGGACTTCTCTTCGAACATCTTTATAAAAAGTATAGGCTGACTTTTCAAAAAGATCAATGCCTGAGTTCAGTAACACCTTTTTGCTAACTCCTCTAGCCTGACTTAACTCGTCCACTCTCTCAAAAAATGCGGTGACGGAGATCGTACCCCTCTCGCCTGTAAACTTTATGTTCCACTTATGCGGAGGTACAGGTGCAACGTGATATGAAGTACCAGGATCACTTGACATTGGTACTGGCGACGAACATGAAAATGGTCGTGACTGAGCAATTGGTGCTATGCTACTTTGGAGGGCAGCTAGACTCAAAGGAACGGTAGACGGTTGTTGATAATGAAAAGCTGATGTACCGTAATTCTCAATCGGCATAGGGACTGGTGCCTGTATTGGTGCTTGAGTTGGGTTCGTTAGCACTTGCATTTGCACTGGAGCAATGACCGACGGTTGGTTTGTGGGCTGTTGAGCTGTTCTTTGTGTGCTCGAGAGCTGTGGTTGCGGGAAATGAGACTGGTTAGGTGTGTTGCCAGCATTTGTTGAGTGGTCTGAGCTTCGACTCGTTGATTGAGTTTCAGATGCTTCATCATCATCTGAGGTCACGCCAACTCTTAATAAATCTGTTGCTTGGCTCTGCAACCTCCCAATCAAACTCAAGGTTTCCGCAACCAGTATGCCTTTTGTTTGACTTTCTTCAAAGTTTGACGGATTCATGTTATTTATCCTGGCTAACACATGTTCCAACCTTACAGCGATTTTCCTAAACTCTCCCCCTTTGCTCGTACCAGAGAACTTCTCTACCAGCGGTACTAGACTATCTAGCTTCTTCATGCAGCTAAAAGCATCTTGGCCAAATTTAAAGGGATACGGAGGGTATCTCATACTTGTATCAGTCTTTTCTCTCTGCTTAATCAGCACAAGCTGTTGTTTCATTTCTTCCACCGATCCAATGGCTATGCCTCTCCATGTTAACTCATAGATTAATTCGTCCTTGACTAAGTACCTTATGTCAGACAACCGACTCACAGAAACAGCCATAGTGCCTTTTATATTCAAACTTTAAACTTCAAAACTCTTAATTATACCTCCCAATTGTAAAAACTAAACCACGCAATAACAAACACAAAGTTCACTTTCAATTCACTAGTGAAAATCACTATAAATTTTCTCACAACTGTAGAAACTATAAAACTTAAATACGGGCAGACGCGAACAAAACCGAAAAACACCGGAGCAGTAAGAAAATAAAATTTATTTGCATTTAAAAATGTAATCATAATTTATGTTAAGTATTTGTACAACCAACTATGACGTCCAACCCTGCAGAGAGAAATAACCACTTAAATCCTAAATTAGAATTAACAAGTAGCCATAAAAAAAAAGTTTAAAAAAAAAATAAAAGAGAGACAAGAGTTTTGGCAGTGTTTAGGTCTTATGTTTCACTCCTGCGTGAGTAAAACCAAAAAAAAATAATTGCGCTTATCCTAGCTGAACTGGATTAAAATTAAAGTTAAGTGATGTTTGTTTACCTCAGCAACCGAGTAGGTAAATTTATCCCTAAATGGAACGTACAACAGACTACCTATAACAAAAATCCCAAAGCTGTTGTACACAGTTAACGCTAGGGTATACTCCTGCTATTGCAGAACGGCTCCACTAATAAACTCCTCAAAAAAACCCAAATCGCCGTATACAATGATTTTTCTAAAAAGAATAAATCAAAACCCACTTTAACCTGCTTACCTATTCTGAGTCTACACGAAACTTGAATTGCTTAAGGCAAAATCATCCCTTAATATATAAGTGAACGCAATAAACATCGGAACAGATGTTCATGTTATAGAAATCGTAAAATATGCTCAATTAAAAAAAAATCCGCTCGCTGAAATTGCGTTGAATTAGACTAGTGAGGATGTTGTGTGTAATTTAAAAAAAAAATTGAAAAAAATTACCGATGGTATTAAAAAAATTTTATACAAATAACGTCTTGGTAGGACTGCAACTCTCTAATCTTCATTAAAATGAAATTCCCAAAACTTAAACTAAATTGATGCAAACTATGGTCATGGTCAAAAAGACCCTAGGATCGTACCGAAAGGTGTCCAAAAAAAAAAATTTAAAAAATTTTTTTTGGTGAAGCCCACAGTAGCCCAATAATAAGAAAAAAATTAAATAGTGGCTCACTACAATGTTCAAAATATTACACTACCCTAATAGGTGGTTTGGAGTAGGGAGAAAAAAAAATTAAAACAAATGATGATAGGTTGTTAAAACGCGAGGTTTCGAAATGAAATTATATTTTAATTCACAAAAAAAAATATTTAAATAAACTGGTAAAATCATTGTAGGGCCAGGTACTACTATGCACAAAAAAAAAATTTCAACAAGAAAATCAAGTTTCCTTCCTTAAAAAAAATATTAAAAAGAAAAAATATTTAAAAAATATTTTCAAAAAAAAATGCAAAATGTTTAAGTGGGGTTGCAGCTCCTATTAGTGAACCTTAAAAAAAAATTAATAAAACCAGCACCAGAAAAATCTTATTCGAGTTGTCATGCAACAGTTTTTGTTCTTTTCCTTTAAAAAACAGTTGTCAATTCCCTTTCCTCTCCCAAAACTGTGGCAATGTGAAAAGTCAATGAGCTAGAAAAATTTATTTACTATAAAAAAAATGTTGAAAATTAAATTTACTTAAGAATCATAAGGTATAAAAATCGTGATTGAAAAAAAACCAATCAGTTTAGGAAAAGTTAAAAAAAAATGTTTATGTTACAAAAAAAACAAATGATGTTAGTATATTTGTTCAAAATCATTACTAAAGGAAATAAACAACGTTAGTACTTATTTACTGTACCACTATAATGTGAAGAACCTTAGCACTCAACCCCGTAAAGAATTATCCTGTGTGCATTTTCAAAAACCAAATATGAAAACAATTTCAAGGTTCACCTGTAAGAACGTTGCAAAACTAAATCTGCCTACTCAAGTGTCTTTACACACAACATCTAATCAAAAAAAAAAATTTACTGCTTAATGCATTCTCAGATCCTTATTCCTGGTGTTCACGAGATATAAAATTAAGTTGGGCCCTCTTCACAACCATTATTCAAAGCAAAATTACCAAATGTACAAGGGCCAATGAGATCCTATCACTTACAAATGACATTTTGAAATGAAACAGTTGGGAATAATCCTGCGTAAAACCCTAGAAAACAAAAATCAAGAAGCCAAAACTATTACATTAATTTTAAAAGAGCATAATAAAACACCCGGCCCCAATTAAACTTTTGTTATCTCAACAAAACTCGGCCTAAAACCAAAAACTTTTTATTAGACATTTCCCCTATTCCCTAAGTATAATGTCAATAAAACCCAAAACTTGTGATTTCCATTCCAATCCCATCTGGACACTATATATTTTTCAAACGGTTAAACACCCACAGGCGAAACAATATCTTATTTCAAAGAAAAGGTGAAGATATTTTGAAGCACCCTGTGAAAATAGGACACTATTATGGAAAATTGTTCAGATCAGTGTTCTTACTAATTTTTAACCTAAATATACCTAGTTCCCTCATATGCATGTTACTATTATATTATATTAATTCCTATCATAACTAAACAGATCACAAAAATTGTCTTTCTCCGCGAATCTGCAAGGTCCTGGAAGATGTGAGATTCAGCCTGTAGGCCAAATTTGGATGTATTTTAATTTAGCGAAAACCGAAGTTGCGAAATCCTAAAAAGATTAGCAGGAAGTCCTCGTTCCTCGATTTCTACACTCCGAACCAAACATTTCTTCCATTTCCACCCAGCTCGCGGGAGGAAAACCCCTAATTATGGCAATACAAAAGGTACTACTATCATATTATGCATAACAAAAAAAGTATATGCCCTCATCGTTGTTTAGTCTCATCAAAGAAAACCTATTGTCTTTAAATTTATTCTTAGATTGAAATCTTTTTTTTTTTAAATCAATCATCTTAAATTTATTGTTTAACCTGAACACTTTCCCATTTATTCCACAACAGTGTATTGTAATTTAAAAATTTGCTTCATTATTTGAGGTCACCAGTATGAAACTATTTTAAAATTAAAAAAAAAATTAAATAAAAAAAAATTATTTCCCGATTGTCCACAACTTCCAAGTTTTCATCCCTAAATACCTAGGTACTTTCTTAGTCTAACACCATCCATCGTTATCCAACATAACGCTTTAATTTTAGAAGCAACAAAACGAAGATTAAGTGAAAATTAAGCAAGTATGTTGGAAGTTGCTTTACAATGGGCGCAGATGTAAGGCCCCCTCAAGTACACGCCACTGTCCTGAACTGCAAACCAACAAAAAAACTGAAGACTAGCATATCTGCCGTCAAACAACATTTGGCACGAAATTAAAATAATTTCATATCACACCAGTATCCTCAAAACAAAACGTTTTTTTTTTCTATAAGACCCAAACACTTAACCAATAAATCTTGTTATTTAAAATTATGATTCGGGAGTAAAAAGATTTATTTATTCCTGCCTGATCAACTAAGACAAAAAAAAAGTTCACCTTTTTGTAACTCAAGAAGTTCCCGTTTGGTCCCCTAAAAAATATAACCTGTCTGGTCACCCTTTAAAACTACGACCCCTATACAAACCGTGTTGACCAAAACAAGAATTCGAGAAGTTATGCTTACAGAAAAAAAAATAATCTTTTTAAGAAAGATTAAATTATTTAAAAAAAATTTGAAATATTTTTACCAATTACCACCGCCTAGTATTTATATTTAGCTGAAAGTCTCTCTTAAATTCACTGACTCAAAATGACATTACTTAAAAAAATTACTGAACTTTACAAGTGAACTCTACAAATGAACTAAAAAAAATCAAAAAACTTATTATCTATATCTGTCTCAGTTAAACATTTCTTTTGTGGTATTATATCTAGTTGGGCTTCAAATTCATCTTCTCTGTATTCAATCTGGAGCAGGCAAAACTTCTCAAGGCTCAAACATAAATGTTTGCTCTCCAATGGCCATGACCAAGCTATGACCTGAACGCAGAAAAAAATACAGAAAAAAAATAAATGTGTACCAGAAAACTTTAATTGATAGAAATACCCGTAGGTCATTTTTTTTAAAAATGCACTCCAAAGCCCAACGCTGTATTTTCTACCAAAAAAAAATTGACCAGTCACAAAAACACAACTAGACAACTAAACTGGCAACCAAAGACCTAAAAAAACTGCTCCAAAAAAAAAATACCTCAAAAAAAAAAATGTTAACTGGACCTCTGGCGTTGATCTTCAGCCAATATGTCGCTCTAGGGTTTTAGCCTTGTGTTTCCTAACCTCCCGAGCCGACACTAGTAGTGTAGTACCCTCCTCTGACCCGATGTAACTGAGTGACGTAAGATCTTAATTGTCATCCAACAGTTACCACCAAAAACAAGAAAAGAAAATGACAAAGCAAAATAAACTCATTTTCCTTTTCTTTCATTACTAATTAATACTTTCAACTAAACAAAGCTACCAGCTGTTAAGCTATTTTTACTTTAAAACAACTCAGCCAAGAAAAATTTGTGTGAAACCCTGTAAAAATATTCTAAATACCAAGTGGTGATATCCCACAAAAAATTAAAATCGCCAAAAAAAAATAACTTTTTGGACACTATATAAATTGACTGCACTAAAAAATAATCGGTGAAACAATTTCTATCTTATCACAAGCAGGAAATAATAACCTATAAATAAATGAACCGGCAAAAAAAAATTGTTAGAAAAAACACACTACCTATGTCATATATTGAAACATAAAAAGACCATGTCTGGAAATCCATCCACCTATAAATTAAATAAAATTGAAGTAAATTTACATTGTTGTATTTATTTTTCTTAAAAAAGAATTTAAAAAACTAAAACATGTTTTTCCTACAAAAACTTTAAAGAATTAAGAACATGAGTTGGACTCTGTTCAATAAAAACTCCTATGTTTTTTTATCCACTTATTCTTCCTTAATAAATAAAAATGAATCTTTTATTTTCCAAGAAAAAAAACTTGTGAAGATAAGCTAATAAAAAACTAAGAGGATCAACAGAGCAACAACGAATTTCAAATCAACGCTTAAATATTAAAATATTATAAAAAAAAATATTTAAAAAGTGTTTTTTTCAAAAAAAAACCAATGATGGAAAATCCTGTTTTATAGTAAAAAAATGATTGGGTGTCAAAAAAAACACCGACAGCAACTGAAAGCTTTCTGGCTTTGGCTGTAACACAAAAAATTTTTTTCAAAAAAAAATTTAAAAATAATTTTGTCTTTTTTTTTCCCAAATTCAAAAAAAAACCAAAAAAATTACATCTGATGTTAAAAAACTAGCCAAAACACACGTAGGGCGCCAATTTGTGGCCTTAAAAAAAGTTAAAAAAAATGTGGGCGCCAATTTGTGGCCTTAAAAAAAAATTGTGTGACATTTGTGGCAGCTTAAAGACGTCGCCGCCATTTTGTGACACTGAAACCCACTGAATAATTAAACAAATATCTGGAAGCAGAACTGTATTTTCCAGCTAGGTAAAACATTGATATGCCCGGTAACTTTTATACAGTGGAGAAGGGGGGGTTCAGAAATAAGAAAATTTTAAGTGCGCCACATTATTTAATATCAATGTTTTACAAAGAAGATCTTAAATAAAATACAGTTCAACCCAAACGTTGCAGCCAAACAATGAAATTCTACTTACTTCCGAGGCTTCCAGAATATTTATGTAATTAAGAATAACCAAAAAAAAAGTAAACAGAATAAAATTCTAAAAGATTGAATTAAGATGACAAAACTAGAAGTACTTTACAGGTAGATGGACTCCTTTAACAGGTCATAGTGTACCTACATCTGAGTCAGTAGTGTGAGACTCGGTTACATAAATGATTGTAAAAAAAAATACACTTCCACAATCGTTCCATCATAGGGGAGATCCGGACCAAATATCTGCTGTCATCATTCTACGCTGGGTAGAATGAGACAGACAGCAACCCAGTCAGAGATCCACCCCATGAGGCAAAAATGTGTAACGAAACCGCTAAAAAAAAATATAATCTCATCTCTCTTTTGTCTCCGCAAAGTTGGTCACTGGGTTGTACAAATAACGCAAAGATTTAGTTCATCTTGTATATTTTAAGGGTAAAATCAGATAAAATTACCGGAAACATAAAAAAAAATAAATGAAATGGATGAAAACAAGGGCCAAAATAGCAAGGCACTTTAAATTTGACAGTAAAATTATCTTAAATAAATGAAAGGAAGGAAAACAAGTCAATGTAGTAAATATGCCGCAAAACCAGGGTTATGACGTCATACCTTATCTTGCGTTTACAAGAAATGTTGAAACTATACTGTGAAAACTTATATATGAAATATATGAAAAGATCACGTCTAAATTATATTAAAAATTTATATATGAGTGAAAAAATTATAGTTAAGGCTTGCTCCTACCTTGGTCCTTGATTATTCTGTGTATGTTTTATTTTGTAAACCTGGAATTCTGTTGTCCTGTTGTCTCACCACTGCTTCCGGGTCTCCTGCTCTGCTCGCGCCTCCCCTCGTGCCCGCTTAGCACATGATGTTAGGCCAGCACTTTGGTCTTAAAAGGGTTGTGGGATTCTTGCCCGAGCGTAAAACCCTGTGGAAAATGAAATGTTTCAGTTTCCTGGAATTCGTCAATTTTGCACGAAGTTCCCCTACACAGTAACTTAAATCGAGAACCCCATGTCGACTCAATAAAATAAAGCAAATTTAAACAGATGAACTAAAATAACTCTAACGTACCTTTCCCAGGGTACAACTGGCTACACCTGGCTTCACACCAGCGTCCAGCCCCAAATGTCGGTGGAATGGACGGGCTGTAGACAAAGGAGAAAAACAATATATAGTTTCTATCCAACACGTGGTTAAATGAAAAATATAAAAAAAACGCCAACAATTCCCCACGTCCTTTGTCAAAAAAAGTACATTTCCCACGAAAAAATAATTACAATTTGGGAGGCAAATATTATCTTGAAGAGTACTCAAATAATAAAAAAAATGAAAAAAAATAAAATCGAACTTACCGCTGCTCTTTCCCCGTACAAAATGGCGTGGCCGACTTAAATTCCCCTCAAAACAGGGTGCGAGCGTCACTCCAGATTGCCTAGACACGACGGACTCACTTCCACAGTTTCTGGGATATCTCCTACAATCGCTGTAGTGCCAATCACCAAAAACAAAGGCGATCCCAGAAACTGTTGTCGACCCAACCAAATTTGTTAGCAAAGAGAGACAAAGCACTTAGTCGAGAATACCAGAATAATGCAGTGGCCGGAAACCGTTTTGTAAATTTGGTGGGGAGTGGGGACGGTAAAACGCAATAGTACCAACCTAATCTTCCCGGTGAAATTCAAATAACCTATTTAAAAAAACTTTTCCGCCAAAAATAAATCTCTACATTCAGTGGCAAGCCTGGAAGAAAAACCCGGGGTTTTCAAAGCAACCAATGAGGAGATACCGCATAGTTCCATACAGGTATATAGGGGGCAGCACCGACCAAGGGGATAGGAAGTACGTAAAACAAACCTTGAGGTGTTGTCGGATCTATTTCCACGGTTGAAATTTTTATAACAAGGACGTCGAGACACCCTCCATACATTTGACCGAACATTTGCCTACCGGACCCCCACCAACATATCCAATAGAAGAAGAATAACCCGACGGACTAGAAGAAGCTCAGCATTGAAACCATCAACTGTAAAATCAATTACTGGAGATCAGGGCATGCAGCAAACCCAGGAATATTCGAACACTCAACCAATTCCCACATGAGCAAAGCTATACTAAGTGCAGAATTTAGTTGTATTTTAGCTACAGTTTCAGTCACAAGTTTCCTTTGCTCTTTATATATGTTTTCTCTAAGATTCATATGGTTTAACGCCATTTTTGTAAAACATTTCTACAGTAATAAAGTTGTTTCTGAAACTGAACCCAAAAATACACACTGAACTATTGCTTAAAGGCACAAGAGTGTTCAGATGTTAACTCACACGATTTCGTTTATTCTTTTAGTCTTGGTTTTTATCCCTCGTTTATCTCCCATTTACAACAGTGCATAACTCGTATTTATTTTATCCTTTCCCTATCAAATTAATAAAGATATCAAAGTGGCGGAGCCTCGGTTGTTACTGGTCAAACCGTGAACCTAAATATGTTTTCGTGCTATCAAAACTAGCTAATCCGTGAAGAATATGGGGTTCGGATTGTCCCAATATCCTCGAGAATAAACGTAAGGGAATGAAATGTTCATCTAAATGTTTCCTTCCTGTTACTGAAACCATTTGTGATGCGGCAACGCCGCCATTCCCCAGCATAACAGCTGTTTAACTTTATGAACGTCAAGTGGATCACAAAATTCCACAGATAAAAACAAAACAATCAAAATTTTTATGTGATTTTTCCCGAAGCCTGTGATCTTAAATTCCAATTACGATGTCCAGATAATGCGATGTGCGTAGTGTCCACAGTAATTCGATGGAATGCCTCCTTTTAAGGTAACTTCCTAGACCCTATATAACCTCCAAACCTAGCTCTATAAAATACCCTTACTTGTGTACAGAAAGACGAATCAAAGAGCCCTGATTATTTACCTAAATAAACAAATATGTAACGTTGTCTTAAACGTAAAAATGACACGTTACAACTTAAGGTCGGTTTGCTTGACCCTGGAGTATCTGTGTGGCCAATTAAAATGCGTAGGGAGACACTTGTGGCAGCTTAAAGACGTTGCCGCCATTTTGTGACACTGTAACTAAAATAATAACAATTTGCCAATTTGTGACACTAAAAAAACCGAGAAAAAAAACCCACTGAATAATTAAACAAATATCTGGAAGCAGAACTGTATTTTCCAGCTAGGTAAAACATTGATATGCCCGGTAACTTTTATACAGTGGAGAAGGGGGGGTTCAGAAGTAAGAAAATTTTACGTGCGCCACAGTGTTTTAATATCAATGCTTTACAAAGAAGATCTTAATTAAAATACAGTTCAACCCAAACGTTGTAGCCAAACAATGAAACTCTACTTACTTCCGAGGCTTCCAGAGTATTTGTGTAATTAAAAAACCAAAAAAATTGACTAATAAACAAGATAAAATTCTAAAAGATTTTTAAATGAATCAAAATGACACAAATAGAAAGTTCTTTATAGGTAGATGCACATTTCCAGCAGGTCACAGTGTGCCTACCTTTGAGTCAGTAGCGTAGGACTCAATTATATGAATGATTGTAAAAAAAAAATATATATACTTCCAAAATTATTCCGTCATAGGGGAGATCTGGACCAAATATCTGCTGTCATCATTCTACGTTAGGTAGAATGAGACAGACAGCAACCCAGTCCGAGATCTACCCCATGAGGCAAAACAATGTAAGGAAACACTAAAAAAATATATAATCTCATCTCTCTTTTGTCTCTGCAAAGTTGGTTCATTGGATTGTACAAATAACACAAAAATTTAGTTCATCTTGTATATTTTAATTCGAGACCTAGAGGTAAAAATAGCAAATTATTATGAAGGGGAAAAAAAATAAAGGTGAAGCCAAGTTGAAACAAACTCTTTCAATGGTACAGTACAATTCAGATAAATAGTTATGCCGCAAAATTTTTGTCATGACGTTATACCTTATCTTGCGTTTACAAGAAAAGCAAAAGTTGTACTTAACGATATATGGAAAATTATATGAAAAGAAAAATTATATCTAAAGCTTGCTCCTACCTTGGTCCTTGATTATTGTATGAATAAATGTGTGTTTTAGTTTATGAACCTGGAGTTGTTTCCAGACATTCCCCTACTACTGCTGCTCTGGTTTGTTCTCCTCCTGCTACTCCGGGTCTCGACCTTGCCGCGCCTCCCCTCGTGCTTGCTTAGCACATGGTGCTAGGGCAGCACATGGTGGTCAAAATGTTCTGGACTTTGCCCGAGCGTAAAACCCTGTGAAAAATGAAATGTTTCAGCTTCCTGGAATTCGTCTATTTTGCACGAAGTTCCCCTACACCGAGTAATTTAAATCAAGAACCCCATGTCGACTCAATAAAATAAAGTAGTTTTAAACAGATGAACTAAAGTAACGTACCTTTCCCAGGGTTACAACTGGCTCGTCGATGGAACAGAACCTCGTTCCCCCAGCACAACTGTCCCTTCGATGGAATGGACGGTGCTGTAACCAAAGGAGAAAAACAATATATAGTTTTTATCCAAAACGTGGTTTTAAGAAAATTTAAAAAAAATCTCCAAAAATTCCCCACGTCTTTTGTCCAAAAAGTACATTTTACACGAAAAATAATTACAATCTGGGAGGCAAATACCGTCTTGAAGAACTCAAAAAAATAATAAAAAAAAATCGAACTTACCACGCTTATTTCCCGTAGAAACGGCGTAGGCCGCCTTAAATCCCTCTATGCAGAGGATATGAGCCGTCAACGAGATACGCCTCACGACGGACTCACTCTTCACAGTATCTGGGACAGAACCTGCAGCCACTGCAGTGCCACCAACCAAAAAACAATGGCGATCCCAGAGACCTGTTGCCGACCCAGCCAAAATTCGTTAGGAAAGAGACAAGGCACTCCGTCGAGAACACAAAAAAAAATAAAGCCGCCGGAAACCGCTTCGTAAATGTGGTGGGGACAGTAAAACGCACAGTACCAACCTAATTTTCCCGGTTAAATTCAAATAAGGATGCAAACCTATTTATAAAAAAAAACGCTCTCACCGAAAAATCACTAACTTCGGTTGCGAGACTGGAGGAAAAAACCCGCGGTTTTCAAACTATCCAATGAGGAAACACACCAATACTTTCGTAGCGGTATATAGGGGGCAGCATCGACCAAGGGGATATTGAAAATACGTAAAACGCACCTTGAGGTGTTGTCGGATCTATTTCCACGGTTGAAATTTTTATAACAAGGACATCGAGACACCCTCCATACATAGACCGAACATTTGCCTACCGGACCCCTGCCAACATAGCAAGTAGGAGGAAAATAACCAGACGGACTATAAGAAGCTCAGCATTGAAACCATCAACTGTAAAATCAATTACTGGAGATCAGAGCTTGCATCAAACCCAGGAATATTCGAACACTCAACCAATTCCCATATGAGTAAAGCTATACTAAGTGTAGAATTTAGTTGTATTTTAGTTAGTTTAGTTTGCTCTTTATATATGTTTTCTCTAAGATTCATATGGTTTGACGCCATTTTTGTAAAACATTTCTACAATAATAAAGTTGTTTCTGAACTTGAACCTAAAATACACATTGAACTACTGCTCAAACCCGGCCTAAGAGTGTTCAGATGCTAAGTTTGCTCCCCACTAGCTAGCCCTACAAAGCCCTTCAATCCGACTAACTGAGCTAGTTATTAACTTTATATAACTATGATTATATATAAATTTATATAATATAAAAATACGATTTTGTTTATTCTTTTAGTCCTGGTTTTATCCCTCGTTTATCTCCAATTTACAAAAGTGCATAACTCGTATTAATTTTATCTTCACCTTATCAAATTAATCAAGATATCAAAGGGGCGGAGCCTCGGTTGTTCCTGGTCGACCCGTGGACCCAAATATGTTTTCGTGCTATCAAAACTAGCTAATCCGTGAAGGATATGAGGTTCGGATTGTCCCAATATCCTCGAAAATAAACATAAGCGAATGAAATGTTCATCTAAATGTTTCCTTCCTGTTACTGAAACCATTTGTGATGCGGCAACGCCGCCATTCCCCAGCAGAACAGCTGTTTATTTTCATGAACGTCAAAGAAAATTGCGAAATTGTACAGATAAACAAATTCCAATTACGATGTAATTCGATGGAGTGTCTCCTTTATAAGGTAACTTTTTGGACACTATATAACCTCCAAACCTAGCTCTATAAAATACCCTTGATTTGTGTACAGAAAGACGAGTCGAAGAGCCTTGATTATTTACCTAAATAAACAAATATGTAACGTTGCCTTAAACGTAAAAATGACACGTTACGTAATCCCCCCCCCAACTTCAAGACGATTAACCTAAAAAGGTTAATCGGAGGGTCCGCTGCCGACTTAAGGTCTTTGGCATGCCAGCTCCCTGGTAGTACTTTACCCGATGGTTCCTGAAGCTCAAATATCCATGGAAAATTTTATTCCTAATCACATAAGGACCAACGAATTTCGGTGCTAACTTCTTCGAGAAAAACTTCGCAGCATCTGACAACACATAATTCTTCTTCCAAACACGCTGACCCACAACAAAGTTGGGTACCCTTGTACGCAAATTATACTGAACTACGTTTTTCTCTCCCGCCACCTCTAGCCTTCTCTTAACATCCGCATAGAACTTCCGGAAACCTTCGTTCTTACTTTCAGCTGCAGATTGTACACCATTCTCTTCAGATAACAAAACTGGGTTGGAGTAATCTTTTCCTGATAAACACATATTCCTACGAAAATTAACAAAGAAAGGAGACATCCTGGTTGTCTCATGGGTTGCAGTACGAATCGCGCAGGCAAGTTTATGTATTTGTTCGTCCCACTTCCTGTGGTTGTCTTTCACATAACAACATAACATGGTTTTTAACGTACGATTCGTCCTTTCTGTTGGATTCGCTCTGGGGTGATAATACGGATTATACTGAATTTTAACCTGATAACTCTCAGCAAAACGCTTAAACTCGTTACTTTTGTACTGAGGGCCATTATCACAAAGTATCAAACGGGGTACTCCGAAGACCATAAATACTTGCTCCTCAAGATGCTTGACAACAGCTTGAGTAGGGGCTGTTCGCATTGGAAAAACTAAGGAAAACTTACTCAAATAGTCCGTAACGACGAGAATCCAGCAATTACCCTTTGTCGAACGAGGTAGAGGTCCACATAAATCCGTCGAAATAATTTCCCAAGGACGAGTTGGTTTTGGGTGAGATATCATCTGATCAGATACACCTTGTGTATCACCTTTATGAGCTGCACAGACAAAGCATTTCTTTACAAAAGTTGCCACGTCCTGGCGCATTTTTGGCCAGTAATATTTTTCTGCCAGTCTGTGGAAGGTTTTATATACACCCATATGTCCTGCGGTAGGAGGATCGTGAGCTTCTCCAATAATTCTACGCCTATGATCTTTGGGGACTACCTCTTTCCAATATTCGTTAGATGGTGAAAGTTGAGGGTATTCTTGTTTGACATATTTATACAACTTATTATCAGTGTATCTCCAATTCATAAATTTTAACGGTGATTCTACGACCCTCTTTACCATCTTTTGGTACCATCGATCTTTAATTGCTGTTGAAACGTCTCTGGGCTGCGAAATTGTATCAATCATGGGTACTGCGCGAGACAACATGTCCGGGACAACCAAATCTTTCCCTTTCCGATGGATTACTTCAAAGTCATATTGCTGCAGTTTTACAGACCAACGAGCAAGTCTTCCACTGGGCTCTTTCAAGCTATGAAGCCATTTTAAACTAAAATGATCTGTTATGACCTTAAATGAGATCCCCTCAAAATATGTCCGGAGCTTCTCTATCGCCCAAACCAATGCCAAACATTCTCGCTCGGTGGTCGTGTAAACACGTTCTTGTCTAGTCAAAGATCGACTCAAATAGCATATGACTTTGTCTCCTTCAGGATAAGGTTGCGTTAAACATGCTCCTATTCCATATCCTGATGCGTCTGTTTGAATGACAAATTCTTTGGTATAATCTGGACATGTAAGAATCACACATACAGTCACTAAAAGTTCCTTAATCTTAATAAATGCCTTTACGCAGTCTGGAGTCCAATCGAACTTTTGATTAGTCTTAGCTGTAATTGGAGCTAATATCGCTGAAAAATTCTCTATGAAACGTCTATACCAGGAAATTGTACCTACAACTCTACGAACTTCTCTGACAGTTCTTGGCCTCTGGAGCTCTAACATGGCTTTAATTTTATTAGGGTCAACTCGGATGCCTCGACGGTCCACTACGAAACCTAAATAAGTCATTTCTGGCCTACACAGTTGGCATTTTTCCCAACTTACCGTTATCTTTGCATTCTGCAATCTTCGTAGGACTTCCTCAAGAATTCTAAGATGTTCAGAAAAGCTCTGTGTGACAATTACGAGGTCATCGAGATATACGTACACGTAGGGGTCTAAGTCGTTTCCTATGATGCTATCTATGAGTCTCTGCCAAGTTGCAGGTGCATTATGAAGACCAAACGGTAAACGCTTAAATTGGAAGAGACCTCGTCGACAGATGATTGCTGTTAGTGGCTTCGATGATTCTTCCATTGGTACTTGCCAATAAGCGCTTTTGATATCTAAAGTTGACAAGTACTTAGCATCTTTCAACTTGTCAAGAGTCTCGGATACGAGTGGTAAAGGATAACTATCACGCGCCGTCACTGAGTTCAATTTGCGATAGTCTACGCAGAAACGATATTTCTTTGTGTTTTTCTTTTGTACCATTACCACTGGTGAAGCCCATGAACTACTACTCCATTCTATAACATCAAGTTTCAACATTTCGTCGATCTCGTCATCAATAAGTTTTTGAATGACCGGTGAGACCTTATAAGAACGTTGTCTTATCGGTGCTGCATCTGTTGTAATCTTATGCTCTACCCTGTCTGTACATCCCAGAGAGTCACCCATAATAGTCTTATATTTAACGACCAATTCCTCTAGTCGTTCTGATTCATAAGGTGTAAGAGTTGTTTGTTGGTCTGATGTTTCTAAAGAACAAATCACATCTTTATTATCGGCAAAGTGCTACTCATTAGTACTTAAGTTCGGTACTATACCCATCGAAATCCAAAAATCTAATCCCAAAATCAAATTGTGTGGCAACTCAGGAACGACGACGACCTCTATTAACCTAAATTTATCCTGAACTCGCATAGGAAGCTGCACTGTCCCAATACTACTCGTGCTTTGACCATTTGCCACAATACAACTCGTCTTTTTCGTCGTATCAAGTGAAAAACCAAACTTCTCGATGATTGACCAACCATGATTCCCTAAAAAGGTACGTGAAGCCCCGGAATCCAACAAACCTAATAACTTATTTCCGAGCACATCCACTTCTAAATAAGGCCTTTCATCTTTACGAGCATGACTTATCACATAATCTAAAACGTACGTTAGCCTATCGGTCGATGCTTGTTCAGGCTGACTCGAAGGTCGACCGCCTACGAGCGCCTGGGTCCGTTTCCCTGACGATTACAATTACGACATTCTCTGACTGTTACCCCTGCCTGACCACACGAATAACACTGCTTACCTCTAGGTAATGCGCACCCGATTGCCATGTGCCCTGTTTGGTTGCATCTATAACAAACAACGTCCCTGTTCGCCCTACCAGATCCAACACCTTGTGGTGGTTGTACATCCCTGTCACTTACGCTAGAATGACCACTAGCTGTTTGTTGTCTCTCTCTATCAGCTCTAGCAGCGAAACTGCTTGCTGGCTGCTGCCTATCTCTGTTAAATCTATTATCAGGAATATTCAAATTCTGTTGATTTGATGTCCCGGCACCTGATATTTGAATTGCATCAACCCCTGTTGGAAAATCGTCAAAATCGCTCTCTACGTCAATAGATTGGTTGGTAAAATTCTCCTCCTCTAACCCATATCTCTGGTCTATTCTACGACACAAATCTTTTAAATGTGATAGGCTATTGACCTCAGTAGCAATCAACCCTTTCTTATAAATGTCCGCGATATTTCTGAAGACGATAGCTAATTTCGCCTCTTCAGAAACAGGACAGCCAAGTCTTTGGAAATATGTGTTTATGACAGCAATATAGGTCCCTATAGATTCTCCAGGGCCTGGTTTACGTTTTTGGATCTCCTTCAATAGCTTCTCGCCATATGAAGAAGGAAGATATTCTGCCATGAACCTCTGTTCCAGCTGTTCCCATGTATGGACTTCTCTTCGAACATCTTTATAAAAAGTATATAGGCTGACTTTTCAAAAAGATCAATGCCTGAGTTCAGTAACACCTTTTTGCTAACTCCTCTAGCCTGAATCAACTCGTCCACTCTCTCGAAAAATGCGGTGACGGAGATTGTACCCCTCTCGCCTGTAAACTTTAAGTTCCACTTATGCGGAGGTACAGGTGCAACGTGAGATGAGGTACCAGGATCACTTGACATTGGTACTGGCGACGAACATGAAAATGGTCGTTACTGAGCAATTGGTGCTATTCTACTTTGGAGGGCAGCTAAACTCAAAGGAACGGTAGACGGTTGTTGATACTGAAAAGCTGTTGTACCGTAATTCTCAATCGGCATAGGGAGTGGTGCTTGTACTGATGTTTGAGTTGGGTTCGTTAGCATTTGCATTTGCACTGGAGCAATGACCGACGGTTGGTTTGTAGGCTGTTGAGCTGTTCTCTGTGTGCTCGAGTGCTGTGGTTGCGGGAAATGAGACTGGTTGGGTGTGTTGCCAGCATTTGTTGAGTGGTCTGAGCCTCGACTCGTTGATTGGCTTTCAGATGCTTCATCATCATCTGAGGCAACGCCGACTCTTAGTAAATCTGTTGCTTGGCTCTGCAATCTCCCAATCAAACTCAAGGTTTCCGCAACCAGTATGCCTTTGGTTTGACTTTCGGACGGATTCATGTTATTTATCCTGGCTAACACATGTTCCAACCTTACAGTGATTTTCGTAAACTCTCCCCCTTTGCTCGTACCAGAGAACTTCTCTACCAGCGGTACTAGACTATCAAGCTTCTTCATGCAGCTAAAAGCATCCTGGCCAAATTTAAAGGGATGCGGAGGGTATCTCATACTTCCATCAGTCCTTTCTCTCTATCTAATCAGTATGAGCTGTTGCTTCATCTCTTCCACCGATCCAATGGCTATGCCTCTCCATGTTAATTCGTAGATTAACTCGTCCTTGACTAAGTACCTTATGTCAGACAACCGACTCAAAGAAATAGCCATAGTGCCTTTTATATTCAAACTTTAAACTTTAATTAAAACTGTTAATTATACCTCCCAATTATAAAAACTAAACCACGCAATAACAAACACAAAGTTCACTTTCAATTCACTAGTGAAAATCACTATAAATTGTAATAATATAAAACAAAATCGAAGAACACCGGAGCAGTAAGAAAATAAAATTTATTTGCATTTAAAAATGTAATCATAGTTAATATTAAGTATTTGTACAACCAACCATGACGTCCAACCTTGCAGAGAGAAATAACCACTTAAATCCTAAATTAGAATTAACAAGTAGCCATAAAAAAATTTAAAAAAAAATAAAAGAGAGACAAGAGCTTTGGCAGGTATTCAGGTCTTATGTCCCACTCCTGCGTGAGTAAAACCAAAAAAAAAATAATTGCGCTTATCCTAGCTGGACTGGATTAAAATTAAAGTCAAGTTATGTTTGTTTACCTCAGCAACCGAATAGGTAAATTTATCCCTAAATGGAACGTACAACAGACTACCTATAACAAAAAATCCCAAAGCTGTTGTACACAGTTAACGCTAGGGTATACCCCTGCTATTGCAGAACGGCTCCACTAATAAACTCCTTCTGAATAAAAAGAATAAATCAAAACCCACTTTAACCTGCTTACCTATTCTGAGTCTACACGAAACTTGCATTGGTTAAGGCAAAATCATCCCTTAATATATAAGTGAACGCAATAAACGTCGGAACAGATGTTCATGTTATAGAAATCGTAAAATATGCTCAATTAAAAAAAAATCCGCTCGCTGAAATTGCGTCGAATTAGACTAGTAAGGATGTTGTGTGTGATTAAAAAAAATTAAAAGAAAATTTAAAAAATGTACCGATGGTAATAAAAAATTTACACAAATAACGTCTTGGTAGGACTGCAACTCTCTAATAATCGTTAAAATGAAATTCCCAAAATTTTAACTAAATTGATGCAAACCATGGTCAAGAAGACCCTAGGATCGTACCGGAAGGTGTCCAAAAAAAATTGAAAAATTTTTTGGTGTCGACCACAGTAGCCCAATAATAAAAAAAAATTAATTAGTGGCTAGTTAAAATTTTCAAAATATTACTCTACCCTAATAGGTGGTTTGGAGTAGGGAGAAAAAAATTAAAACAAATGATGATAGGTTGTTAAAACGCGAGGGTTCGAAATGAAATTGTATTTTAATTCAGAAAAAAAAGTATTTAAATAAACTGGTAAAATCATTGCGGGGCAAGGTACAACTACGCACCGAAAAAAAATTTTGCAACAAGAAAATCAAGTTTCCCTTTTTTAAAAAAAAAATATTTAATTTTTTTTTTTTTAAATTTGAAAATCATTAAGTAGGGTTGCAGCTCCCATTAGTGAACCTTAAAAAAAATTCAAATAAAATTAGCACTAGAAAAATCTTAATAGAGTTAGTTATCCTTTAAATAAACAGTTGTAGATTTCCTTTCCTCTCCCAAAACTGTGTGAATGTGAAAAGTGAATGAGCTAGAAAAATGAATTTACTATACAAAAAAAAACGAATCAGTTCAGGAAAAGTTAAAAAAATATTCATGTTCCAAAAAAAACCAAACGATGTTAGTGTATTTGTATAAAATTATTACCTAAGGAAACAAGCAACGTTAGTACTTATTTACTGTACCACCATAATGTGAAGAACCTAAGTTCCAAACTTTGCACTCAACCCCGCAAAGAATTATCCTGTGTGCACTCTCAGAAAAACAACTATGAAAACAATTCCAAGGTTCACCTATAAGAACGTTGTAAAACTAAATCTACCTACTCAAGTGTCTTTACACACAACATCTAATTTTAAAAAATTTTACTGTTTAATGCATTCTCAGATCCTTATTCGTGGTGTTCACGAGATATAAAATTAAGTTGGGCCCTTCCCACAACTATTAGTCAAAGCAAAAATTATCAAATGTCCAAGGGCTAATGAGACCCTATAACCTACAAATGATATTTTGAAATGAAACAGTTGGGGATAATCCTGCGTAAAAACCAGACAACAAAAATCAAGAAGCCAAAACTATTACATTAATTTTAAAAGAGCATAATAACCTCCCGGCCCCAAATAAACTTTTGTTATACTCAACAAAACTCGGCCTAAAACCAAAAAAACTTTTTATTAGACATTTCCCCTATTTCCTAAGTATAATGTCAATAAACCCAAAAACTTGTGATTTCCATTCCAATCCCGTCTGGACCCTATATATTTTTCAAACGGTTAAACGCCCACAGGCGAAACAATATCTTATTTCAAAGAAAGGTGAAGATATTTTGAAGCATCCTGTGAAGATAGGACACTATTATGGAAAATTGTTCAGATCAGTGTTCTTACTAATTTTTAACCTAAATATATCTAGTTCCCTCATGTGCATGTTACTATTTTAATTGCTATCATAAATAGATCACAAAATTTGTCTTTCTCCGCGAATCTGCAAGGTCCTGGAAAATGCGAGATTCAGCATGTAGGCCAAATTTGGATGTATTTTAATTTAGCGAAAACCGAAGTTGCGAAATCCTAAAAAGATTAGCAGGAAGTCCTCGTTCCTCGATTTCCACACTCCGAACCAAACATTTATTCCATTTCCACCCAGCTCGCGGGAGGAAAACCCCTAATTATTGCAATACAAAAGGTACTACTATCATATTATGCATAACAAAAAAAAATATATGCCCTCATCATTGTTTAGTCGCATCAAAGAAAACCTATTGTTTTTAAATTTATTTTTAGGTTGAAATCTTTTTTAAAAATCAATCATCTTAAATTTATTGTTTAACCTGAACACTTTCCCATTTATTCCACAACAGTGTATTGTAATTTAAAAATTTGCTTCATTATTTGAGGTCATCAGTATGAAATTATTTTAAAATTAAAAAAAATTAACTAAAAAAAATTATTTCCTAATTGTCCACAACTTCCAAGTCTTCATCCCTAAATAGGTACTTTCTTAGTCTAACACCATCCATCGTTATCCAACATAACGCTTTAATTTCAGAAGCAACAAAACGAAGATGAAGTGAAAAAGCTAAGCAATTAAGTTGGAAGTTGCTTTACAATGGGCGCAGATGTAAGGCCCCTTTAAGTACACGCCACTGTCCTGAAATGTAGACTATCAAAAAACTGAAGACTAGCATATCTGCCGTCAAACAACATTTGGCATGAAATAAAAATAATTCCATATCATTCCAGTATGCTCAAAAACAAAACGTTTTTTTTTATAAGACCCAAACACCTAACCAATAAATCTTGTTATTTAAAACTATGATTTGGAAGTAAAAGATTTATTTATTCCTGCCTGATCAACTAAGACAAAAAAAGTTCACCTTTTGTTGTGACTCAAGAAATTCCTGTTTGGTCCCCCAAAAAAAAATATATAACCTATCTGGTCACCCTTTAAAACTACGACCACTATACCAACCGTTTTGACCAAAAGAAGAATTCGAGAAGTTATTTTTACAGAAAAAAATAATCTTTTCAAAAAAATTAAATCATTTAAAAAGAAATAAAATTTTGAAATATTTTTACCAATCATCACCGCATAGCATTTATATTTAGTTAAAAGTCTCTCTTAAATTCACTGACCGATTTTACGGCCTCACAATGACATTACTTTAAAAAAAATACTGAACTTTACAAATGAACTAAAAAAAATCTAAAAAAAACTTATATCTATATCTGTCTCAGTTAAACATTTCTTTTGTGGTATTATATCTAGTTGGGCTTCAAATTCATTTTCTCTGTATTCAATCCGGAGCAGGCAAAACTTCTCAAGGCTCAAACATAAATGTTTGCCCTCCATTGGCCATGACCAAGCTATGACCTGAACGCAGAAAAAAATACAGGAAGAAATAATTGTGAACCAGAAAAACTTTAATTGATAGAAATACCCGTAGGTCATTTAAAAAAAAAATGCACTCCAAAGCTCAACGCTGTATTTTCTACCAAGAAAAAAATTTGACCAGTCACGAAAACACAACTAGACAACTAGACTTGGACCAAAGACCTAAAAAACTGTCCTACAAAAAAAATACTCCAAAACAAATGTTAACTGGACCTCTGGCGTTGATCTTCAGCCAATGTGCTGCTCTAGGGATTTTAGTCTTGTGTTTCCTAACGTCCCAAGCTGACACTAAATAGTAGTAGTACCCTGCTCTGACCCGATGTAACTGAGTGACGTAGGATCTTAATTGTCATCAACAGTTACCACCAAAAACAAGAAAAGAAAATGACAAAGCAAAATAAACTCATTTTACTTTTCTTTCATTTTCATTAATTTATGCTTTCAACTAAATAAAATTACCAGCTGTTAAGCTATATTTACTTTAAAACAACCCAGCCAAGAAAAATTTGTGTGAAACCCTGTAAAAATATTCCAATTTCCAAGTGGTGATATCCCACAAAAAATTAAAATCACCAAAAAAAATAACTTGTTGACCTAAATAAATTGACTGCACTAAAAAATAATCTGTCAAACAATTTCTATCTTATCACAAGCAGGAAATAATAACATATAAATAAATGAACCTGCAAAAAAAATTGTCAGAAAAACACACTACCTATGTCATATATTTAAAACATAAAAAGACCATGTCTGGAGGTCCATCCACCTATAAATCAACAAAAAAAATTGAAGTAAATTTACATTACTGTGTTTATTTTTCTTAAAAAAAAATTAAAACGTGTTTTTCCTACAAAAAACTTTAAAGAATTAAGAACATGATTTGGACGCTGTTGAATAAAAACTCCCATGCTTTTTATCCACTTATTCTTCCTTGATAAATCAAAATGAATATTTTATTTTCCAAGAAAAAACTTGTGAAGATAAGCTAACAAAAAAACAATAAGAATTACTAAAACAACAAAACGAAGTCCAAATCAACACTCAAATATTAAAAAAAAATATTTAAAAAGTGTTTTTTCAAAAGAAACCAATGATGATGGAAAATCCTGTTTTATAGTAAAAAAATGATTGGGTGTCAAAGCCACCGACAGCTATGGCTATGGCTGTAGCACAATTTTTTTTTTTTAATTTTCAAAAAATTCAAAAAAAGTTTTTTCTTTTTTTTTCCAAATTAAAAAAACAAAAAAAAATTACATCAGATGTTAAAAAAACTAGCCAAAAACTCACGTAGGGCGCCATTTTGTGGCCAATTAAAATGCGTAGGGAGACATTTGTGGCAGCTTAAAGTCGTTGCCGCCATTTTGTGACACTGTAACTAGAATAATAACAATTTGCCACTAAAAAAACCGAGAAAAAAAACCCACTGAATAATTAAACAAATATCTGGAAGCAGAACTGTATTTTCCAGCTAGGTAAAACATTGATATGCCCGGTAACTTTTATACAGTGGAGAAGGGGGGGTTCAGAAGTAAGAAAATTTTACGTGCGCCACAGTGTTTTAATATCAATGCTTTACAAAGAAGATCTTAATTAAAATACAGTTCAACCCAAACGT
Organism: Aspidapion aeneum; assembly: GCA_963576565.1. NCBI lineage: Eukaryota > Metazoa > Arthropoda > Insecta > Coleoptera > Brentidae > Aspidapion > Aspidapion aeneum. The sequence goes on from OY755038.1 coordinate 91,522,729, forward strand.
TGTAGCCAAACAATGAAACTCTACTTACTTCCGAGGCTTCCAGAGTATTTGTGTAATTAAAAAACCAAAAAAATTGACTAATAAACAAGATAAAATTCTAAAAGATTTTTAAATGAATCAAAATGACACAAATAGAAAGTTCTTTATAGGTAGATGCACATTTCCAGCAGGTCACAGTGTACCTACCTTTGAGTCAGTAGCGTAGGACTCAATTATATGAATGATTGTAAAAAAATATATATATATACTTCCAAAATTATTCCGTCATAGGGGAGATCTGGACCAAATATCTGCTGTCATCATTCTACGTTAGGTAGAATGAGACAGACAGCAACCCAGTCCGAGATCTACCCCATGAGGCAAAACAATGTAAGGTGTCCAAAATTCACTCGCCTTTGTAAATATACTTTTGGGTATAAGAATTTTGTTTTATTTTAATATTTTTCTCGCGTTTATACGTTCGTATTTGTCTTTAAGAATTTTGGCGAATGCGATTGAAAACTTTATTTTATTTTACTTTCTGAGCATGTTCAATTGCATCTTCGCGCACTCAACCAGTTGAATTTGTACATTGGGGGTGTGCGCGCTTCGATATATGACAATTGCTGTCGAAAAATCACTTCTGTGTGAAAGACGTCACGAACAACACGCTGCAAAAACAGGGGTAAGTGCATCTTCAACTGTTCGTAATTATTTTCAGTTCAGATTTCATAATTAATTAAATTATTCGCAGGTGATTGGTAAACTAATTTTATGAACCAGCAATCTAATTAATTTTTCGCTTTATACCAATCATTTTTGGCCCTACGAGCCGAACGCGTTTGAAAGTTTTTATTCGCTTCGCTAATAATAAAAAGTATAATAGGTTTTTTTCATTTTTCAACGTGTTTTGGTTTTCCGTCTTTGACGATTTATAAATAGGTAATTTGTTTCGGAGAAATAAATTCAAGGTCATTGAATATGAGCTTATCATTCCAGTTTTTTTCTTTAACATTCTTTCCTAAAATGAGTAGTAGGTTTTAGGCAGGTTACATATACATAAACAATTGCACGTAATTTATCGGCATATGATATAGGCTTACCAGTAGGTCCTATCTGCATTTTATTTTATTACTGCTGCTTTAGTTTAGAACTTTTATTGCAGCTTTATGGGTGCCATAGTATTATTTATTGTGTAAAGAGGTTTATAATTTAAGCTTCTTACTTGCCTATATTTACAAATTAATGGGATCGCTAGTAGATAACTCGCTATTGCATGTCGCTAAGTTAATTAATTATCGCTAATTCGCACCGCGCAATTCCCCTTAACTATTAAAAATATTTCGCTTTTATTTATTAGTAAATATAAATAAATAGTTCGTTTTCGCTCTTATTAACTAACAAAGGTAAATAAATAATTCGCTATTTTCACCGTTACTTAATTTATAAAAATTTATTAATTCGCTAAAATAATATGGTTAAATTCAATTAAAAATTATATTATTAATAATTCGCTTTCCCTTTTATTTATTAGTATCACTAAATAAATTGATAATTTTACCAATAATTGATTTTAATAAATTGATTTTATTTGGCTAAATTGTTAAAAATACCGCGTAATATCCCTAAATTGCTAAAAATAATTAAAAACTTAGTTTTGCTTTTCTTTATTATACCCATCTGCATTAAATAAAGGATCATCATGTCCGCGGCTAAGATTAAATCGTATAAGACCCTTCGCACAATGTGTCATAATCAAATGAGAGAATTAAAAACTTTTGCTGACTCGGCTTCTGATGCTGACGAGACGGCTAAACTTCAGTTTAAAATTATGTACGCTCAAATTGATCAAGTGGTTAACGATTTTGCTAAATATCATCAAAATCTTATATCTTTAATGTCAGCGACCGACGATTTTGAAATTGATACCGAAGAAGGAGTGAGAAAAGACTTTGAATACTTACGATCTTACAATTACGCTAAGTATACCGCGCTGTTTGAAAAGCCAACACTGAAGGTTGAAACCGACGCATCCTCTGCTTCGGGACTATCTAGTGGTAATCGACCGCCAAACTTGACTAATTTGAAAGTTCCAAAATTTTCCGGCGATATTAGACAATTTAGAAATTTTATGGACATGTTTAATGCGCTAGTTGACAACACAAATATTTCGAATATAGAGAAATTTAACCATCTTTTAAACTCCCTAGAGGGACCCCCGCTAGCACTGGTGCAATGCACACCTTTAGCCGCCGCTAATTATTCAATTGCTCTCGAATCGCTAAAAAACCGCTACGATAACAAACGGCTTATTGCTTTTTCACATTTAAAAACAATGGATAATGTTCCTTACGTAACAAATTCTAAAAATTCAAAACAATTGCGCACACTAGTTGACGTATATAGTGAAAATCTCTCCGCCCTTAAGGTACTTGGTTTTCCCACAGATGATTGGTCTTTTTTGCTATACTATAATTTCAGTAAACATTTAGATCAGGAGACCATGACGCGATTTGAACTTGAACTTAATGATCCATCTCAAGTTCCTACTTTTGACGATTTAAAGAATTTTGTACTAAAACGATGTAACGCTATAGAAGCGGTAGAATTTTCAACTAAAACTGATTTTTCTTCACCTTTAAAAACAGACACAAAAAATAGATTTTCTTCTAATCAGTCAAAACCTAGACAAACTTCTGCATTTTTTGGTAATGCAAGTCGAAATAATAATACAAAGTTAAATAATTCAAATCAATCTTGTCTTTTATGTCAATCACGTGACCATAATATTTACAGATGCTTAGAATTTAAAAATAAAAATTCCTCTGAACGTTTTCAGTTAGCTAAAGACAACAACTGGTGTCCTAATTGTTTAAGTGGGCAACATAACCTAGCTTTATGTCAATCGCAGTCTGTTTGTCGTTACTGTCAATCTAATAGACATCACTCTCTTTTACATATTTTTAAAAATAACAACAATTACAGTCCACATACTTCTAACCGCACGAATCTTGAAAATAATTACAATTCTAATGTACGACCCCCCTTTTATAATTCGCAATACAATAACCCGCAAAGTTCTTCACAAAATAATTCGCCTGCTTTTAATGGTAATATCTCGCCTCAGCAAAATAATTCGCCAACCTCTCGCGCTTTTCAGCAACCGCCACAAACAGGTATGGAAAATTTACCTCAAAATTCGCAAAATACCTTAAATTACTTCTCCAATTCGCACGCTCAGAATACAGTTTTATCTACCGCTATTATCGAGGTTATGGATTCTCGTGGCATTTTTCAAAAAGCTAGGGTTATTCTTGATTCTGGCTCAGAATGCAGTTACGTCTCTTTGAAGTTTTTCAAAAAACTTTCACTTCCACGCTATAGTTTATCCCTTTCTATTCAAGGATTAGGATCTATGAATGAAGTTACCTCTCAGGGAGGAGTAACTTGTATTATCAAACCGTATAATCAAACGGAACCACGCATGTCAGTCGACGCTGTGATCTTACCCAAGTTGTGTTCGGAAATTCCTAGCACTTATTTAGGTAATATAGATACTTCTGATTTTCAAAATGTACCCCTCGCGGACCCTACGTTCCAAGAACCCGCTAATATTGATTTTCTTTTGGGCGCTGATATTTTTCCCTATATTTTACGCGAAGGGCGCATTGATAATGGCCCCAACAAACCAATTCTTCTTAATAGTATTTTTGGCTATATTATTATGGGAAAAAATAAAAATAATAAAATTAAATCGCAATCACATTCAACCGCTTTATTTTGCTCTGTAAATGAAACCGATTCACTATCGCTAGACCACGCTTTAAAACGCTTTTGGGAATTAGAGCTACCTAAATCAAATTTTTGCTCGCCCTCCGATATTCTTGCCGAGAAAAGCTTTGTTGAGACTCACTGTAGAGACGAAACAGGGCGATACATGGTAGAACTACCTTTCCAAGATAATACGCCTCCGCAATTTGATTTTCATGCAACGCGCTCATTGGCTTTAAGAAGATTTTTTTCGCTTGAAAAACGCTTAATTTTAAATCCTAATATTTATAAAAAATATTCAGATACTATTCAAGAATATATTAACAATGATTATCTTGAAATTATTCCTGACGAAGAAATAAATAAAAACTCTTTTTACTTACCCCATCATTGCGTAGCCAAGGGTGACAATATTCGAATTGTTTTCGACGGATCGTCTCGTCCAAATCAAAATTCACCCTCGCTAAATGACACCCTTCTTACGGGGCCAAAACTTCAAAAAGAAGTTTTTGCTCTACTTCTCAGTTTTCGTATTTCTTCTGTGGTCTTTACTTGTGATCTTAAAAGCATGTTTACACAAGTTTTAATTGCCCCTATTCATAGGGATTTTCAAAGAATAATATGGAGATTCACTCCCAACGAGCCCATAAAAGACATGCGTTTTAAACGGGTCACTTTTGGTCTGAGCTCTTCTCCATATCTCGCTAACCGCGTCATTGCTCAATTAGCACAGGATGAAGGAAACAAGTTTCCTCAAGCTCGTGAGGTACTCAAAACCTCAATTTACGTTGATGATTTAATTTGTAATGCAAATAACCTCTCAGAAGCTAGAAATTTACGCGATCAACTTATAGAACTATTGGGAAACGGTGGGTTCGAACTTAGAAAATTTGCAAGCAACAATAAGTCATTTTTACAAGACCTTCCGGAGTCTTACTTGCACTCAAACTCGTTTAATTTCGATTCAGAATCTGAAACAATAAAAATTTTAGGCTTACAATGGATTCCTTGTAAAGATATTTTTACCTATCGCGTAGATCCATTGGAACGAGAATGTACAAAACGCACGATTCTGTCAGAAATTGCAAGATGCTTTGATCCACTAGGATGGCTCTCACCTCTGAGCCTGTTCTCCAAAGATCTATTGCAACTTCTGTGGAAACAAAAATATGACTGGGACCAGGAAGTTTCCCCCTTTATACGCCAACGTTGGTTAAAATATAAATCTGAGTTAGGCCTTATTCAAAACTTTTCTTTACCGCGACGTTTTATTATTGATAATTTTACAGAATGTCAACTTCACGCTTTCTGTGATTCGTCAGAAAAAGCTTACGCTAGTATAGCGTATTTTCGCGTTTTACAAAATAATAAAATCTGCACTTTTCTCATTGCTGCTAAAGCAAAAATCGCTCCGGTAAAAACAATTTCAATCCCGAGATTAGAGCTAGTAGCCGCTGTTTTACTGGTTGATCTTGTTTCCGCAATTTTAAAAATTCTAGGAGATAAAATTAAAATTTCTAAAATTTTCGCGTGGTCAGATTCCACAATCGCTCTTAGCTGGATTAAAAATCCCCCTTATAGATACAAAACATTTGTCGCCAACCGGGTTGCGAAAATTCAAAATAAACTACCAGCTGCAATATGGCAGCATGTACGCACAAATGATAATCCCGCAGACTGTGCAACAAGAACTTTGTTGCCGTCAGAATTGTTAAATACGCCCCTTTGGTGGTGCGGTCCAGATTGGCTTTCAATGCCTGATGAGCATTGGCCACCAAGCATTTATTCTGAACCATTGGATTCGGACGAAGTTCTTGGTGAAGAAAGGAAAATAACTTTGGTCGCATTTACAGAAAACAAGTTTTTTGATATTCTTTTAAACAAATATTCTTCGCTTTCTAAAATTCAAAGGATAATCGCTATCTGGTATCGTTTTATCTGCTTTAAAAGAAATCTTGCTTATCGTACTGGACCCATAGTCCTGTCAGAACTTAATCTCGCTCTTATTTTTCTGATCAGGCATGTTCAAACAGTCACATTTTCTCAAGAAATCTCAAATATTAATGCGAAAAAACGCATTTCAAAGCCTTTTAGAAAGTTAGACGCTTTTCTTGATAATAAAAATATATTGCGGGTTGGAGGTCGCCTCCGATATTCTGATCTTTCATATGACCAGAAACACCCGATTCTTTTACCACGACAACATAGATTAACTACGCTCCTCATTGAACACTATCATAAATCTTATTTGCACCCAGGTTTGCAAACTTTACAGTTCTTAATTTTTCAAAATTTCTAGATATTATCTCCTAAGCGGGCGATAAGAACCGTTATCGCTAACTGTAAAAATTGTTGGCGACTTAATCCGAAACCTTTTGAACCAAAAATGGGAAACTTACCCAAATTACGCATATCTGCTGTCAAAAGTTTTACCGTAGTCGGTTGTGACTATGCGGGTCCAATATCCATATCATTAAGCAGAAAAGTTCGCGGAAATAAAACGCTTAAGGCTTGGATCTGCATATTCGTTTGCTTCTCTACCAAGGCTCTTCATATCGAATTAGTTTCGGATTATTCTAGCGAAGCTTTTCTGTGTGCTTTAAGGCGTTTTATGGCACGTCGAGGAAGGGTCTCAAAAATAATATCAGACCAAGGAACTACGTTTAAGGGTGCAAATAAGGAATTACAGATAATATTTAAACAAGCGGCAGCCGCGGAATCCATTGAGTGGTTTTTTCACCCCCCAGGGGCGCCACACTTTTCTGGATTAGCAGAAAGTGGAGTAAAGGCGGTAAAAACGCATTTGTATCGCGTTATCGGAAGCCAGATTTTAACGTACGAAGAGCTTTATACGGTCTTAGTACAAGTGGAAGCGCTATTAAATTCTAGACCATTGTCTCCTTTATCTAGCGACCCCAATGATTTGTCTGCGTTGACACCAAATCATTTTTTGACTCTAGAACCTGTTTGTAGTTTACCCGATCCTGATGTAACCAGTATCAAACTAAACCGCCTCTCTAGATGGCAGATGATCCAAAGATTACATCAGGATTTTTGGGCGCGTTATTCTAAGGAATATTTACATACACTGCAGCAGCGGTCCAAGTGGCTGGAACCCACTTGTCCCGCCCCTGCTATAGGTACTATGGTACACATAAAGTCGGATAATTTACCACCGACAAAATGGTCGCTTGGTAGAATTATTGCCCTTCACCCAGGTGAAGATCAAATCTCACGTGTTGCCACTGTGCGCACTGTCTCAGGAATATTTCAAAGACCTCTGGTAAAGCTATGTCCTTTACCGATGGACTTTGAACCTGAAAACATTTAAAAATTACATCAATGTAATTTTTAGGCGGGCAGAATGTCCAAAATTCACTCGCCTTTGTAAATATACTTTTGGGTATAAGAATTTTGTTTTATTTTAATATTTTTCTCGCGTTTATACGTTCGTATTTGTCTTTAAGAATTTTGGCGAATGCGATTGAAAACTTTATTTTATTTTACTTTCTGAGCATGTTCAATTGCATCTTCGCGCACTCAACCAGTTGAATTTGTACATTGGGGGTGTGCGCGCTTCGATATATGACAATTGCTGTCGAAAAATCACTTCTGTGTGAAAGACGTCACGAACAACACGCTGCAAAAACAGGGGTAAGTGCATCTTCAACTGTTCGTAATTATTTTCAGTTCAGATTTCATAATTAATTAAATTATTCGCAGGTGATTGGTAAACTAATTTTATGAACCAGCAATCTAATTAATTTTTCGCTTTATACCAATCATAAGGAAACACTAAAAAAAAATATAATCTCATCTCTCTTTTGTCTCTGCAAAGTTGGTTCATTGGATTGTACAAATACCACAAAAATTTAGTTCATCTTGTATATTTTAATTCGAGACCTAGGGGTAAAAATAGCAAATTATTATGAAGGGAAAAAAAAAATAAAGGTGAAGCCAAGTTGAAACAAACTATTTCAATGGTACAGTACAATTCAGATAAATAGTTATGCCGCAAAATTTTGATCATGACGTCATACCTTATCTTGCGTTTACAAGAAAAGCAAAAGTTGTACTTAACGATATATGGAAAATTATATGAAAAGAAAAATTATATCTAAAGCTTGCTCCTACCTTGGTCCTTGATTATTGTACGAATAAATGTGTGTTTTAGTTTATAAACCTGGAGTTGTTTCCAGACATTCCCCTACTACTGCTGCTCTGGTTTGTTCTCCTCCTGCTACTCCGGGTCTCGATCTTGCCGCGCCTCCCCTCGTGCTTGCTTAGCACATGGTGCTAGGGCAGCACATGGTGGTCAAAATGTTCTGGACTTTGCCCGAGCGTAAAACCCTGTGGAAAATGAAATGTTTTAGCTTCCTGGAATTCGTCTATTTTGCACGAAGTTCCCCTACACCGAGTAATTTAAATCAAGAACCCCATGTCGACTCAATAAAATAAAGTAGTTTTAAACAGATGAACTAAAGTAACGTACCTTTCCCAGGGTTACAACTGGCTCGTCGATGGAACAGAACCTCGTTCCACCAGCACAACTGTCCCGTCGATGGAATGGACGGTGCTGTAACCAAAGGAGAAAAACAATATATAGTTTTTATCCAAAACGTGGTGTTAAGAAAATATTAAAAAAAACTCCAAAAATTCCCCACGTCTTTTGTCGAAAAAGTACATTTTACACGAAAAATAATTACAATCTGGGAGGCAAATACCGTCTTGAAGAACTCAAAAAAATAATAAAAAAAATCGAACTTACCACGCTTATTTCCCGTAGAAACGGCGTAGGCCGCCTTAAATCCCTCTATGCAGAGGATATGAGCCGTCAACGAGATACGCCTCACGACGGACTCACTCTTCACAGTCTCTGGGACAGAACCTGCAGCAACTGCAGTGCCACCAACCAAAAAAACAATGGCGATCCCAGAGACCTGTTGCCGACCCAGCCAAAATTCGTTAGGAAAGAGACAAGGCACTCCGCCGAGAACACAAAAAAAAATAAAGCCGCCGGAAACCGCTCTGTAAATGTGGTGGGGACAGTAAAACGCACAGTACCAACCTAATATTCCCGGTTAAATTCAAATAAGGATGCAAACCTATTTATAAAAAAAAAACGCTCTCACCGAAAAATCACTAACTTCGGTTGCGAGACTGGAGGAAAAATCCCGCGGTTTTCAAACTATCCAATGAGGAAACACACCAATACTTTCGTAGCGGTATATAGGGGGCAGCATCGACCAAGGGGATATTGAAAATACGTAAAACGCACCTTGAGGTGTTGTCGGATCTATTTCCACGGTTGAAATTTTTATAACAAGGACATCGAGACACCCTCCATACATAGACCGAACATTTGCCTACCGGACCCCTGCCAACATAGCAAGTAGGAGGAAAATAACCAGACGGACTATAAGAAGCTCAGCATTGAAACCATCAACTGTAAAATCAATTACTGGAGATCAGAGCTTGCATCAAACCCAGGAATATTCGAACACTCAACCAATTCCCATATGAGTAAAGCTATACTAAGTGTAGAATTTAGTTGTATTTTAGTTACAGTTTTAGTCAAAAGTTTCCTTTGCTCTTTATATATGTTTTCTCTAAGATTCATATGGTTTGACGCCATTTTTGTAAAACATTTCTACATTAATAGAGTTGTTTCTGAACTTGAACCTAAAATACACATTGAACTACTGCTCAAACCCGGCCTAAGAGTGTTCAGATGCTAAGTTTGCTCCCCACTAGCTAGCCCTACAAAGCCCTTCAATCCGACTAACTGAGCTAGTTATTAACTTTATATAACTATGATTATATATAAATTTATATAATATAAAAATACGATTTTGTTTATTCTTTTAGTCCTGGTTTTATCCCTCGTTTATCTCCAATTTACATAAGTGCATAACTCGTATTAATTTTATCTTCACCTTATCAAATTAATCAAGATATCAAAGGGGCGGAGCCTCGGTTGTTCCTGGTCGACCCGTGGACCCAAATATGTTTTCGTGCTATCAAAACTAGCTAATCCGTGAAGGATATGAGGTTCGGATTGTCCCAATATCCTCGAAAATAAACATAAGCGAATGAAATGTTCATCTAAATGTTTCCTTCCTGTTACTGAAACCATTTGTGATGCGGCAACGCCGCCATTCCCCAGCAGAACAGCTGTTTATTTTCATGAACGTCAAAGAAAATTGCGAAATTGTACAGATAAACAAAACAATCAAAAGTTTTAATGTGATTTTTCCGAAACCTGTGATCCTAAATTCCAATTACGATGTCCAGATAATACGGTGTGCGCAATGTCCACAGTAATTCGATGGAATGTCTCCTTTATAAGGTAACTTTTTGGACACTTTATAACCTCCAAACCTAGCTCTATAAAATACCCTTGATTTGTGTACAGAAAGACGAGTCAAAGAGCCTTGATTCTTTACCTAAATAAACAAATATGTAACGTTGCCTTAAACGTAAAAATGACACGTTACATCTGGGTAAGATTAAGGTCACTAGATCACGAAGTTCCTTCTAAACTTCATGACCTAGTGACCTTAGGTAAGATGAGGGATGGCAATTTTATGTTTTTACCTACTCACCTACCACCTATAAAACACAATATGAAGAACCCCCTACTAAGGTTAAAAAAGCTCCATTACCTCCACCGATTATGGTAAATGGCGTAAACAATTTTAATGATATTTGTGAAAAGTTAAATATCATACAAGGAGTTAAAATAAAAGTTTTAAATAACGAAAATATTAAAATAAATGTACAAGACGTAGACAGCTATCGGCTGGTTACTAAAATGCTTAATGAAATAAATTATCAATGGCACTCATACGAAAACAAACAAATAAGGCCAATTAGAGTAATAGCGAATAGGCTACACTTCTCATGTGACCCACAAAAAATTGTAGCTGATCTACAAAAAAAAGGTTTTAAGGCACTGGAAGCCAGCAACAAACTGAAATGGAGAACAAGACAACCTCTTAACATGTTTATGCTCACATTTAGCCACGATGAAGTATCAACAACATTTTTGAAATTTCCAGTATCCTTGGGATTGAAGTGGAAATAAAAGCACTAAAAACCTCAAAATTAGTCCCTCAATGCAAAAGATGTCAATCTTATGGACACACGCAAAAATATTGTGCTAAAGAACCACGTTGCGTAAAATGCACGGGGAAACATCTTATTGTAGAATGACCCAAACCAAAAGAATCTGAGCTAAAATGTATCCACTGTGGAGGCAAGCACCCTGCTAACTACAGAGGATGCCTTGTTGCTAAAGAAATACAAAAATTGAAAAATAAACCTAAGAAACCGAATCTCACACCAAACGGGATTACAAATAGACAAATCCAACAGACAAGAAACACAGTCACACAAAAATCTGTGACAAGGACATACAGCCAAGTAGCAGCAACAGCTACTATACCTGATATTAATATCAGTAGTCAAAATACTATGGAACAAACACTTCAATTAATTTTGGAGAAATTGAACAAACTTGATGAGCGATTAACTAAACTAGAAAGTAGCAATAACGGAGCTACCAATATGCCTCAAAATGGTCAGTAATCTTAGAATTCTAGCTTGGAATGCCAATGGTCTCTTGCAACATCAGCAAGACTGGCAAGATATTCTATAGAAAAAATTGACGTATGTCTTGTGTCAGAAACCCATTTCACTAACCAGTCTCACATTAAATTTAAGGGTTATAAAGTATATCATACAACTCACCCTAAAAGAAAATATATCACACCATGAGGAGATGGGATATAAACCCATAGAGATTCAAGCTACATTAGTAAGTGTAAAAACCAAAACATATACACTAGTCATAAGTGCTGTCTATATACCACCAAGGCACTTACTAAAGAAAAATCAATATCTTAATTTTCTCAAAAAATTAGGAAACCGTTTTATAATTGGAGGTGACTTTAATGCAAAAAATATCTAGACTGACGAATTCTAAAGGAAAAGAACTTTTGCAAGCTATTAGTGAATATCAATGTGAGCCAATATCAACTGGTAAGCCCACATACTATCCAACAGATCCAGGAAAAATTCCAGATCTAATTGATTTTTTTATAGTAAAAAATATATCTTTAAGTTTTGTAGATATAGAAGAAAGTTTTGATTTACACTCAGATCATTCACCTATTATTCTAACTCTTAGTAAAAACATAATAAAGAAAGAAGTAAATATCTCACTAGTTAATAAACTGACTGACTGGATTAGTTTGAAACAAAGTCTGTCAGAAAAAATAAACCTATCAGTACCATTGCAAACGCCAGAACAAATCGATAAAGAAGTTGAATATTTTGTTACAAATATTCAACAAGCAGCTTGGGAAAACAGTCCAAAACCAAAGAGAATTTTTAAGGGAAAAAACTATCCAAAGGAAATTAGAGACCTTATATTGGAAAAAAGGAAACTCATAAGAAAGTGGCAGCAAAGCCGTGATCCTCGGGACAAAACAAATCTCAACAACATGATGCAGCGCATTAGGCGAAAAATTCTAGTAATAAAAAATGAATCTAATAACCATTTTCTTAATGAACTAACAGATGATAAAAATACCGACTATTCCCTTTGGAAAGCAACCACAGATTTTAAAAGACCAATTATCCAAATTCCACCCATACGAAAATCTAACAACCAGTGGGCAAGGAGTAACAAAGAAAAAGCAGATATTTTTGCAAGTCATTTAGAAAAAACATTTCAGCCCCACGAAACACCGGATAAAAACTTTCATTTAAATGAACCCCATCAAATCGAAGACCATATTAAGCTTACATCATCAAAAGAAATATTAACAGAAATCAAAAATATTAATTCGAAGAAAGCCCCAGGGTATGAACTCCCCAGAAAAGCTATCGTAAAACTATGCAACCTAATTAATGTGTCCTTTAGGCTTAGGTATGTACCTAAACTGTGGAAAGTTGCAGAAGTTATCATGATTCCAAAACCGGGAAAACCACTCCATGACGTGTCATCTTACAGGCTAATATCTTTGCTGCCAATTATATCCAAGCTCTATGAGAAATTATTGCTTAAAAGAATAAAACCCATCATAGAAAGCCAATAAATTATTCCATCTCATCAATTTGGTTTTCGAGACAAGCATTCCACGATAGATCAAGTACATAGAATTACTAATATAATAGAAAAAGCACTAGAAGAGGGAAAAGTTTGTTCTGCAGTTTTTCTAGATGTAGCACAAGCATTTGACTAAGTGTGGCATAAAGGCCTTACTTTTAAACTAAAACGGTTTCTGCCAAAACAATATTCGGATATTTTGGAATCATACATATCTGATAGACATTTTAGAGTAAAACAGGAAGACTCATACTCAAATTTAAGAGAAATTCAAGCAGGCGTGCCCCAGGGTAGCGTACTAGGCCCTTATCTATACTTATTATTCACTTGCGATATTCCAAAGCCAGAAAATTGTCACTTAGCAACATTTGTAGATGATACTGGTTTATTGACGGTAGAAAAATCTATTGAAAAATGCATAGAAAAACCTCAGGATGCAGTCACCGAAGTTCACAGTTGGACCACAAAGTGGCGAATAAAATTAAATGAAACCAAATCAATTCATGTTGATTTTACAAACAAAAATATGAATCACATACAAATAACAATTAACAACATTCCCGTACCATATTCAAATCAGGCAAAATATCTCGGTATAACACTTGATGCCAAATTGCGCTGGAAAGCACATGTTAAGAAAAAAAAAGAAGAACTTGAGATAAGGTATGGAAAAATGAACTGGCTAATTGGAAGGAAGTCCAATTTTACAATTCATAATACTGAAACCAGTATGGACATATGGTATTCAACTATGGGGTTGTGCTAAAGAGAGTAACATTCTAGTTTTTCAGAGATTTCAAACTAAAGTATTAAGAAACATAGTGAAAGCACCTTGGTACGTTCGAAATAGTGACCTTCATCGAGATCTAAAAATCGAAACTGTAGCAGAGACTATAAAAAAGTACGCAAAAAGCCATGAAGATAGACTCCATCGGCATGTGAATGTGGAAGCAATTCAGCTTCTAGACAATACTATGCTAGTTCGAAGACTAAAAAGAGTGAAGCCGTTTGAGCTAGTAAACTAAGTGAATTATATAAAACAAAATAATGCTATAAACACAACACAATTGTGAGTTACAGACTAAACAAAGCGGGGAGAACTGTTGAGTAAACCCTAAGTTTAAATCTGACTTTTCTAGTAAATTAAGTTAAAACAAAATCGGTAATTAGTCTTACTGACTAGATTGTAATACAATAAACACAGTGTGTTTGACAAATAAAAAAATAAAAAAATTCGCTGGCACCATTAAGGGATATACAGGGTGTCCCAACTAAAAGGTAACAGACGTGTTTTTGGGTATTTTTCGTGCGAATTTGGAAAAACGCTCGTACACGTCGATTTTGTTTGCGAGGGGGACACTTTTTGGCTTGAAATTTTCGTAGCACGCACCATCTTCGAGTGGTATACTTTACCCCTGTATTTTGAATAGGAAAAGTGGGTCTAGTGATACCTTGTTTTGAAGTGCTTTTGAATATCTATACAACCGTGTAAAAATTTCAAAAATCCATAGATTAGTTTTTGAGATATTTGCTCTCAAATTTTCAAATATTACATGGAATGATAAAAATTTTGAAAATCCATAGATTAGTTTTTGAGATATTTGCTTTCAAATTTTCAAATTTTACATGGAATGATAAAGTAAAAATGAAATCCGAAAAATAAAAAATTCTGATTAAATTTTTATTTTATCAGTCCATGTTAAATTTGAAAGTTTAAAGGCAATTATCTCAAAAACTAATAGATAGATTTTTGTAATTTCTAAACGGTTGTAAAGACATTCAAGAGGCCTTCAAGATAAGGTATCACTAGACCCACCTTCCCTATTCAAAATATAAAGGTAAAGTATACCCCTCGAAGATGGCGCGTGCTTCACACCCTGTATAAGGAAATAACACAAATATTTGCAGTCGTAAGGAAAAATGCTGAGGGAGGGTGGCATATTCTCTCTCTCTCTCTCTCTCTCTCTCTCTCTCTTGCTCCAGGTGGCCAGTAGACTTGCGACTGCGCTGAACCCGCTCAAAAATGACTTTTTTATTAATGGTCGTAATGAAATTAATTAAAAACTGAAATGAATATTGAAAATGTCCATCCCTTTCATTGAAGCCTTTTTTTAATCGATATTTGCGTCAAATATGATAAAAATTTAGAGAATAAAAAAATATATTGTTTTTTCTAAAAAGTTTTAAATTAAAAAAATAGCCTATAATTAAAGAATTCTAACCAAACCAATCAAAAAATAAATTACGACGCGTTTCCAGATAGCCTAAATGTATAGACCGGAAAAGTAAAACTGGCATTTTTCTAGATATCTTGGAAACTAGATCTCTGGAAGGATTTTTGGTATGTATTGATATAATAGGCCAGTCATTAAACTGAAAAGAAGACTTGCAAAAGGTGGTGTAGTCGCAATGTTGACATGTTGTTCACATTGGAGGTCTAAAAAAAATGTCAGTTTTCGACCTTGGTGGTGGGGGCGCCCCCCCCCCTAGCGGCATCTTGGATTTAGTGTTTACAAAAAGGTTTTTTTTTTAATTACTTGGTCCCTGTACATTTTAAAAAAAAGTTTTAGACAAAAATTGAGGACAATGAAATTTCCTACCAAAATACTGTTGGACGTTTTTTTTAGATGAATGGTTTTCGAGTTTTGATGCTAAACATTTCGCCGATATTTTGGATTTTGACCAATTTTTATATTTAGTGGCCTTTAACTCCGAAACTGCTTATTTTTGAGAAAATCTGTAACATCATAAAATAAGAACTAACTAATAGCCTATAAAATGAGATATCACTGAGTTCTGTGGGTAGTATCCTTGTTGATATACGAATCCTGAAATGTTAGCAGTACACCCGTTTGCTATGTATTTCCATAGTACTATATGAAAATAAACCGAAATTATTCAGTTTTATGTAATTTTCTTAAAAGGTAAGCATTTTACAGAAAGTGTGTAATCAACTTCATTATAGAAAACTAAATTATCTTTTAAACGATGTTTCACCGAAGTGGGCCAAGTTCACGGTTACTACTTAATTGGCATCCATAAATTGGGGTTATTTTTTAAGATCAGAAAAAAAATAATGTTCGTTTAGGTTTTATTCAGTTTTCAAAAAACTAAGCATTTTTTTGAGAAATGTTAAAACACCATTTTTAGAGAAAATTAAATATTTTTTCAAACAGCGTATCATAAAGTTCTGCTGAAGCTATAATTGATACTCCAGGGAAGCCTGCATATTGAGGTTATTTTTTTTATTATTTTATTTGTTTTATTCAATTTTCTTAAAAATTAAGTTTTCTAAAAAATCTTGTTTAACCCTATATTCTCGAAAATAAAATTATCTTTAAAACGATATGTATCTAGTAAGTTTTTGTTAACGGGGAACACTCAAAGATAATATACGCATGTTTAGTGATATTTTTTTACAAAAAATATTTATTGTTATCTTGTATTTTTAAATTTTTTTTAAAAACCAAGCCTTACCGAAAAATACGTTTAACTCTGTCTTATAGACAATCAAATTTTCTTTCAAACGATGTCTATAGTTATAACATTTTGGGAACCGTTAACACATCAGGGAGGCCCAAAAATAAAGACTACTTAAATGTGGGACAGCTGTAAAATGAATTTCACTTAAGCAGAGATATACACGGTGTGTCACGAACATCGAAACAGAGACTTTTTGGGTATTTAGAGTGCGAATTTAAAGAAACGCTCGGACACGTCGAATTTATTTGCGAGGGGGACACTTTTTGGCTGAAGAAGGCTACATAGATAGATAGAAATAGATACTGACATTAGTACAAAGAAGAGAAAATGCAGCAATGAAAAAAAGAATGTGATAGCTCCTCTGCAAGAATTCGATAAATCTGTGGTAATACATCTATAAGGATATATCATTGAAATTTTTGTAGCACGAACCCCCTTTGAGGGGTATACTTTACCACTATATTTTGAATAGGGAAAGTGGGTCTAGTGATACGTTGTTTTAAAGGCCTTTTGAATGTCCTTACATCCGTGTAAAAATTTCAAAATTTTGTGGAGAATAATAGTTATGGATTCTTTCCAGTTGTTTGGGATTATTTTTTCTTTTAGTATTTTATCCAGGAGAATATGGGGGGTATTAACTATAGCTTTACCACCGTACTTAAGCATTTCTCCCGTTACTCCGTCTTTTTCAGGTGATTTGTTATTTTTTATTTTCTTTAATGCTCTCTTTATTTCCGCTTTGCTTATTTCAGGTTGTAGCTCTGAGTTTGTTCTTTATTTTCCTTTATGGTTTCTTCATGGTCTCTCGTGATGGTTCTCTTTTTGTTTGGTATAATTCTGTATAGAATAGTTGTGTGATATTTATGATATCCTCTTTAACGTTAGTTTCTATGCCATTAATATCCTTTATTTTAATTATTCCATATCTACCTAGAGTCTGCCTTAGACATTTCATATTTCTGTTATTTTCTATAAATCTCTCAACTTTAATTCCTTGACTCTTTCTTTTATTTTCTTCTATCAGTTTTCTTATAGTTTTTTATTTCTGTGTATTCTATAGATGTTCTTTTTCCTTCTCTCTCGATGGTCCGCCTTTTTTCCAACAGTCTCTTTATTTCTTCTTATATACAATTTTACCTCTTTTTATCTTTTTGTGCGATATCTTTTTCTACTTTGGTCATAGCTCTTGTCAGCATATAATTTATTTCATCTATATTTTCATTTTCGTATTGTAAGATTTGGGTTAGTTGATCCTTTAGCCTTTCATTGTATATAGCTTTATTTTGTGTAAGTTTATTCATGTCAAGTTGTTCATTGTTATTATTAATTTATCCTTTAATATCGAAATTGCTATCAATGCAGATTTTTGTTCTGGTCACTGCCTGTTGTAAAGCTGTTTAGGACTGTTACATCTCTAACGATATTTTTATCAGTAGTCAGTATGTAATCAATTTCTTTTTTCGTTATTCCATTAGGGCTGAGCCATGTCCACTTTCGTTGCGGTTTCTTTCTATAGATCGCTGTCAGTATAATATGTCAAAATTAACTATTGGTAGAGATATAAATATTTTCGTATGACTACTTTTTTCTTCCTAAATAGCGTTTAACACATTTAAAAATTCTTGAAATTTGATGCCCTAGAACTTTATGCAGAAATCCAAAATAGAAATTAGAGTTTCAATTCTAGAAGTTGGGACTCATGAACAGTTCGAATACTTCATTTTCACAAAAATATTAATCACTGATTGATCTCTGAATATTGACCGCGTCTGAGCTCATATAAACCACTGTGCGTCGGCGTCGCCGCTAAGTCAAGTCAACTTGATTTGAGAGAAGATAATATTATCGAGAAAATATGTTTTCTAGATTTGATATCAAAGAATCTTTTTTCTATCACATATGAAAATTATGGATTTCACTTTCACACGATTTGCATCCTTAGAAAACGTTAAACTTCACCCGTGTGCAGTACTTTTCCGCACATGTATGGAAAAGTGTACGTTGACGTTAACTGTCACCATCCTTTTCCGCATATGTGTTGCAAAGTACTTTTCCAGACATGTGCAGAAAAGCAGTTTCGTTTGATTTGTGCAAAATTAAAGACCAATTTTTACAAAAATTAGTGTTCAAGAGTGTTCGTAGAAAAAATAGATATGTAGATAGATAGAAAGTAACTTTCTTACACTCGTGTGTGGTTTCAGTCGGCTAGCGCCTTGTTCACAACATTCACGTTTGTTTGAAATTTGTCACTTTCTTCTCTTGTTATGTAGGGGATGGACAATTCGCTGCGACCAATTCGCCGCTGCCGATTCACCGCGGGCCGATTTGCCGCTGGAACAATTCACCGCCGGCCAATTCACCGCGAGATTTTTTGTTTTATGGTATTACTATTGGCAATTGTTTAAACAGTTTTATTTAGCTTGACTTCATATAATATATTTGTTTATTTGTTTTGTTATACCTGTTTTCAAAATTTTCCAATTAGGTATTTAGTACACAATTCAATATCGTTTTTTATTAGAAAAATAAATAAAATGACAGATCTAAAAAGGCGGATTTTCCCAGTTATGAAGCGATATGCATCAAACTCGGAACTTTCAGATCGCTGATTATTATTTTTAACTTTAACTAAAAAAAAAATCAAAATGGCGGATGTAAAATAGTGGACCTTTCCATTTAGGAACCAATATGGATCAAATTCGGAACTCTGAAGTCGTTCCTTTTTATTTATAGACCGATTTACTTTAAACTTGATACATCGCGGCGCTTAAGGTCAACTTAATACAATCTTTAACTCATATTTATAAAACAAAAAGGTGGCGGATTCAAAATGGCGAATTATTCCATTTATGAACCGATATGCATCAAATTCGGAACTTTGGGATGTTCAAGGTCAATGATTATGATTTCTAACTTAAACTTAAAAAAAATTACCTTCGCGCACCTTGTTATTTATAAACCGATTTGCCTCATGATTTTTATGTACTAGCAAATTTCAAACTTTCCTGATATTTTTTTAAATTAATTAAAAAAATCTGCAAATTTGGTTGAAACATGTACTAAAATAAATTCAGATTTACATAAGACAATGCGGTTCATGCACTTGCTTTCTGCCACTTTTTGCATGATTACCTATGCAGAAATGCATAGATAAAACTTTAGCCCCATAATTTAGATTTCGAAAAAAAAACAAAATTAAAAAAAACCTTTTTTTTTCCATTTTATTCTTGCATTTTTTCCATCACAATAATTTTAAAGTTAAATTGAGTTATTGGACCAGGGCCCTGCGGGTCCACTAGGGGCTGCCGGCCCTAGGCAAGTGCGTAGAGTGCGTATAGGATAAACCGGCACTGAAAGTAAGCTATATTTAAATAAATCCTTTCTGCATCTCTGATCTTAATTCCACCCAAACATTAGCCTTTGGGTGTAGTTGTATATATACATGTATGTTAATCAGCGAGGCAAAGGCAAGGCTATAACCGATCAAGTCTAGTGAGCGTAAGATCTTCTTGCTGTGCACAAGCAAAGAAGTAAATTAAGTACACATTTGTACGTACAGACGAAGAATATTATAGCAAGAAGCTGTGTAGGTTTTTGGTGCATTGAGCCGGTTCGTTATAACGGTAAGTGCGGTTTCATTTCTTTTTTTGAAGTTCCTGCTATTTTTGGATGCATTCTATAAGTATTAGGTGTACAGGGTGATCCGAATTGGGCATTTTTTGGGGTTTAAGATACTTGCAGGGGAAATAGAGAAAAACTGAGCGTATTTTGCAACGCGCAACTTTCCAAAGGAGTAAAAGGTGAAAACCGTATCTCGATACATCAAGCCGTTTTCAAAATTTTAAGAGTTTGCGTTTTTGGTGTTTTTTTAAAATTTTATTTTATAAAAATCATGTCAAACATTTAACTGAATTTTATTTGCTTTTGGTTTTTAAGGTACCGAGGTACCTATTACATAAAGTTGTTATTTTTGTGTTATACCTATCCTTCTTTTTAGTCGATTTTCGTAATCTGCGTAAACTTTTTTTTCAAAGGATCATTCAGAGCAATTATTGCTCTTCTTCATTTGAAAAAAAAATTCACGGTGATTTCAAAAATCGAATGAAAAGTAATTTTAAAAAATATTAACTTTCTCTACGGTCTCTAAAACTCAAATTGAAAAATTTAATTAAATTTGACAGAAAATCCAGGGGGAGTATTTTGCCCCAAATACAATATTTTGAAATGCCCCCGTAGCTCAAAATCGACTTGATGTATCAGGTTCGGCTATTTGCGCCTTGCGAACGGGATCAGTTTTTGTCTATCCCCCCCCCCCAAATTGTCCAATTATTATCACTCTGTACTTAATAATTCACTAGGGATTTTGAGTAATTTGTGTGCAGAAGTGATATAGAAAAACTAAATTGACTTTACGATTTGATTTAAGAAGAAAAATTTGTTTGATTCGATTTGGTTTAGTTTGGTATAGGGCAGATCCTTTCCGACTAATATTTTATATCGGTATTCTGCGTTTTTCAACATATCGCTTAGCTGCCGCTTTAGCAACATTTTGAGCTATTATAGAATTTGATATAAAATAAATACCTAATAATATGTGACTTTTAGGAACATTATTTATTTGTAGGCTTTTGAGGTTGAAGCTCTAATGTTTTAGAATTTTTTGCCCTTAACGATATATTAAATATTTGGGCCCCCATAGTTTATCAGGAAGGACAAATAAAAAATCGTCTAAGATTATAAAGAAAAATGGCATACTAGTGCAAGACAAGAGCAAAATCGAAGTTCTGTTAACGTCTTTTATCAAAACCGGACAAAATCAAAAAGGACAAAATCATAAAAAGGGGTCGGGCCTAGCTTGTGACGTTCACCTAAAGAAGAGCGGTTCTGATATTACTATGCCATTGAAAACGCCGTAACTACATCGGGATTGCTATAGCACATACGGCATTTTCATTAAGTATGGTCCATCCCTAAAAAAGGTCAAATGTTGCACCTTAGGTTAGGATTCATCTGCAATTAATTGACCAAAAGGTTCGGTTCGGTTTTTTTATTACAGAAATTGTTTTCTGCTTCACCACTTCTTACGAAAAGTTTAAGCACTTTTTATTTTCACCTCTTTTTGATTATTTTTTTAAAAATACCTTATTTTTCGAAATTTTTTGCCTACGGGGCCATCGGCCTAACTAGATTTCTGATCTGGGGGGTGCCTAGGGGCGCCCTGGATTGTGTGAGCATAATTTTAGTTTTCTATACCAAAAACTAAACATTACTAAGTCGTTTGGTTGATAAGTATGTACCAAAAAATGAAGGGGTCTTAATGCTGCGCAGGCGAAAATTTTAAGAAAAGTGGAGTATTAAAAAGGACGATTTTTTTTTTAAAGGATGAAGTTCTTAGTGGGCATAGCTTCAAAGGGTGTTATAGGTATAGCAAACCTTAAAAACATTAAAAATTCGTGATTAGTGGCGCCAGAGTTTTTCAGCTTCAGTGGCTACAAATTGAGCGAGGGACAGCCAGCCCGATAGCGTCTGGAATCGTGCTTTCAAAAACTAATTGGATTAGTAAACTCGCGCTAGTATGAACACAAAAAAAATATTTGCGATACCCTCGAGACTGTGCAAACTACGTACGTCTACTTTAAAAACGTTAAACACTAAGTTGGATATTATACATTTTTAACACCCACTTTTAAATTGAACTGTACACATAATTTAGAGGAAATCTATAAGTTACTGCTGAAAAAGTGTGTTCACACCAGCGCGAGTCTACTATTGACCAAAGTGGACTTGGTTGCTGAGAAATTTAGAATTGGTTTTAGATTTGCGCCGAAGATGTCTTATAAATTTATATATTTACACGTTTGGAATGCTTTAAAAAGGTTTTTCGAATACTATATTTGGTTGCTACATTTTTCTAAAGGGGGGGGGGCTGATAAGCTCTGGGGGGAAGGCGGCCCTCCCAGACCCCCCTGTAGTTATGCCAGTGTACGGCGCAATTTTTTCAATTTTCTAGTAGTTTTTTAGGTTGTAATATTTTTTCCTACAAATTGTTTTTTTGGTGCGATTTTTCAGCATGTTTTAAATATTGCAGAAACTGTCTTCTACTGTGCCACTTTTTGTTCTAGAAATATATGTGGCGTAATTCTTTCCAAAAAACCTATTTTTTTTCCAGTAAAGTTGTTTCTGTTCAGCCATCTTATTCCTCCCTAACATTTTTTCTTTGCTTAGTTTTATTATCTTTTTTGTCAAAAATGCGGCTTTTCTATCGCTGCGTCCTCCTTTTATGCTAAACACATATGGTCACCCTACTTTATTGTTTTTTTCTCTAGTAGCCAGATTTTGAACTTCGAAAAATACAACTTGGCAACAGTGATTTTTTTATAAAATATTGGGAAGTTCGTATTCTTTTTAAAAGTCCATATTTGGACCGTTCATATTTTCCATAAAAGTCGAGCCATTGACTGGCTTAAATGCATAAGTACTCAGTGCATTAGTCACCAAGGCAGTTTAATTTTTTTTCAAGAGCACAACACTCACACACACACTGCCATAAAAGATAAAGTTACTCGCCTTCTATTAATTATAATCACCCATACATTTTCTCAAAGTAGGTACCTATAGTTATTTAGGACAATGCGGGTATAGAAGAATGTACGATGGCGGGCTTAGCGCCGGCGGCGCCGGCATTGATTTGAAAAATAATTTTTGACTTTAAAGTTGAGAAACATAACGCAAGGAGGGACAGTTCGACAACAAGGGACAGCCATTCTTTTGAAATAATCTGTTGTTTACGCGATCTTTGAGCTTCAATTTATTGATAATGAATGTCCAGGAATCTATTTCCATTTTTGACTAAGGCTAATAAAAAAAAACTAAAGGATCAGGCACATCTCTTATGGGATTTCTGTAATCCATCACACTTCATGAAATGTTTCTTATCAAAAGTTTTGATGGGCCCAACTAGGGTTACCAGATGAAAACGTCTCTAACCAGGACCAGCCGTCAAGAAAATTCGGACAAAATCCGGACGTCAAAATTTTTTCGATGCCACACACAAAAAATCAACTTTTTTTTAAATTAAAACAATAACTAATAAATAACATAATATACCTACTATTTTATAGGTACTTTTCACAGCTTTGTATTTTATTCAACAGCGTTGAATTTTTAGGCAGAAGTACAAAATTGTAAAATTCTGACCAGCTCATATTTCTTAAATTGTATGGAATCATGAGTATTCCTTTTACAGAAGATAAAAGCAGCCTATTTCTTTCTTTGGTGCACTGGGTAGAAATACTTGCAATAAAATATTTTGCCCATTTTTCGTGGGTAGGCAGATTGTGGTCATCAGAAGTAGAATTGACTGCTAAATTTATCGACGATTATTGTTTAATTAAATTTTTTGAAACTAGTTTATTTTGCAATATTTGATGTCCACCCGGACCCACCCGGACGTAGTAAAAATCCGGACATGTCCGGTTTAATCCGGACGTCTGGTAACCCTAGGCCCAACTGAAATTAATGACGAGTTTTTGAAATACAGGGTGTTGAAAGTGATAATGTCCAAGAAGCATAATAGCTGTTTAGACGGGTTTTCCACACATATACGCATATTTAATTTATTATTATTTTTAATCTGTACCTTTAAAGCCTATAGGGTGTTTAGGTAAATATTAGTCCAAAGTTTTAATGAGAAACAAGCTTTAGTGTGTTTTAGATTAAAACTTGCTCATCAGAAGTTCTCATGGGCCAACTTAAATTAATGACCAGTTTTTGAAATAAAGTGTTGAAAGTGATAATGTTCAAGAAGCATAATAGCTCTTTAGACGTGTTTTCCAAACATATACGCATTGTTGTATTGCTATAGAATATTTAACAGTTTTTTAGTGATTCTTGGTTTACTAAGTATATATTAGACCGTCAGCTCTGGTATAATGTGGTTTTAATTAGTTAATTTAAGCGTTTTGTACATCTGTGTTGTGTGTGTGTGTGTGTGTGTGTGCTTGTTTCTTATTAAAACTTTTGACTAATATTTACTTTAACACCCTGTAAATATTGTTTTAATGGTGTAGATTAAAAGTAATAAACAAATCATAAATATATATAATAGTAACATAGTAATTGTTTGAAAAAACCTGTCCAAAGAGCTATAATGCTTCTTGAATATTATCACTTTCAACACCCTGTATTTTAAAACCTGTTCATTCATTTAAATTAGGCGCATAAGAACTTTTAATAAGAAAGGTTCAATCTAAAATACACTAACGCCTGTTTCTGATTAACACTTTCGACTAATATTTACTTAAAAACCCTGTAGATAATGTTTTAAAGGTACAAATTAAAAATAATAAATACATGGCAACGTGGCCTGCTTTGCTGTACAAGCCTTGAAAAAGTACTCCGAAGAATTTTCTTATTTTTATTGTGTAAAGTGAAATTAAATAGTTTAAAATACGTTGGTATCAATTGTACAAGAGACTAGTATCGGGGTAAGTGAAAAAATCCCCAAAATGTACACGATTTAAGTGAAAAATAAAGTTTTATGAAAAAGGCGCCAAGTAACGATCAACCGGTCAAAAAACTTTTGGTACCACAGACAGTTCTATCACAGCACGACTTTAGATTACAGTGTTGCCGAGTACATAATTTTGTAGCAAAAATAAGAGAGCATGGATGAAAGTGGCGAAGTTTCGATGAAAAATCTTCGCGATTTAATATTGACTGTACAAAGTACCCTTTTGGGAGAGATACAAGGGGTGAAGAGTGATATTGAAAAACACAACAGCAACCTCTCAGAGGTAAAAGAAGAAATTAAAGTACTTAGACAAGAAAACGAGGAGCTGAAAGGGAAACTTGAAGTGGTGGAAAGACAAAATAAAAAGAAAAATTTGATTTTTCAGGGGGTAGAGGAAAATTCTACACCCCCTGAAAGGGCAGTTCTGGATATAGTTAATAAACTACTAGGAATTTCACTTTCGTTAGGAGAAATAAGCAACTGTTTCAGATTGGGAAGACCGTCGGAAAAAACTAGACCGATACTACTGGAACTTCTTTCTGGGTTCAAAAGGAAAGATATTCTCGGCGCTAGATCCAAACTAAAAAACACAAACATATACATAAATGAGGATCTCACTAAAGAAGAGCTCTACCAGCGAAAAACCCTTTTGGAGGTTCTGAAAGACGAGAGACTTAAAGAGTGCAGTAAGAAGCTGAAAAGTTATAATCGGATTGAGGTTGAGGGAACTATCTACACTTTCGAGGAGATCATAGAAAACAAAAAGTTACCAAACCAATTACTAAGTGTATCTTCAACAATTGTATCAAAAACTTCCAGTGCCCCCTCAACCCCATCCCCCAAGGAAGTGATTCTGGATTACGAGGAAGTCCCAGAGATATCTCAAAAAAAGCAGGACAAAGAAAAACAGGAGGAAACTAAAAAGGATAAAAAGGGTTTAAAAAAAGACAAAGAAAGTCGAGTTACTGAAAAATCTCAATTTAACCTACAACAACCCACCAAAAAAACAAAACTGAGCTCTACATCTAGTCCTGTGACTCCTATTTCTGCAAACAGCAGTTCTGGACAGAGATTTAAATACTTAACACGCCAGGGTCAAAAGTCAGAGCAATAAGTTATTTAGTTTTTTTTACCATCACTTTAACAAAGTTCTTTTTTATTTATAATTTATTTTTGTGAACCTTATTTGATAAGACTTGTTTATTATTTGT
The DNA here is from genome assembly GCA_963576565.1 of Aspidapion aeneum. NCBI lineage: Eukaryota > Metazoa > Arthropoda > Insecta > Coleoptera > Brentidae > Aspidapion > Aspidapion aeneum. Next base: position 91,548,800 of record OY755038.1, read on the forward strand.
TTTTATTTTATACCTACCTACACGGCAATATTTATATTTTTACTATTTAAAGTGGATAAATAAACACACTTTTTAGTAGGATTGATATTTGCATGTATTTTTTTTTTGTAAGTTTAAAGTTTGCATACAAATTTTTTTAACGATATAATTTTTGAAATCTGAGTACTTTTAATAAAGTTTTTTTTTGGTGTTCGTATTTAATATTATAATAGTAAAATTTTTACGAAATAAAAAAAAAAAGACATGAAAAAATTTACAGTGGCATTTTTTAATGTTAGCTCACTTACAGCACATTTTGCTGATATAAAGAGTATTTTAGACCGAGAGAAGTATGATATATTTTGCATGTCAGAGACATTATTAACAGATAAAATTGATAATGAGAGGCTGGTAATTAATGGATACAGATTAATTAGAAAGGACAGGGTTTCCACAGAAAACAAAAAGTTCTTGGGGCGGGGAATGGGGGTATACGTCAGAAATTGGATGACTTGGAGATTTTGGACTGTCCGTCAAATCAAAGTATTGAACAAATATGGATAAAATTTAAACTCAACAAGTGTGCCTACTGTATTGGTTCTTTATATAGGCTTCATGGGGGGGAATTTGCAACATTTCTAGACACACTTGAAGACTCCCTCTCTCAGTTTTCGATTGTTTGTGATAGGTTGATCTGTGGTGGCGATGTCAATGTAGATTTTTTGGATTCTGATAAGAGTAGCACTCAAAAACTGTTATCATATTTAGAAACATATAACCTTAAGCAAATTATTGAATCTCCAACTAGAGTTACAAAAACATCAAACATTAGTCCCTAAAGAGGATAACGGCTTAAAACCAGAAGTAAAAAAAATTGAAAACGTATCGGAATATTGCCTTTTCTGACTAATATAGTAAACACCTGTATTCTTGAGAAAGAATTTCCTTCGGTTTGGAAGGTAGCAAAAGTACAACCGCTGCCAAAAAAGAACAATCCTGAAGAGTACAATGATCTTCGACCGGTAAGTATCCTCCCTTGCTTGTCGAAGATTATTGAGAAGATCTTCGATTTACAGATTAGAGAACATTTGGATAAATATAAAGTACTTCCCGAACATCAGTCTGGATTTAGACCGGGTTTTAGTTGCACAACAACTCTGGAAAACATTACAGATGACATCCTTACGGAAAATGATGCAGGTAAAACTACGGTGCTGGTTCTTCTTGATTACTCGAAAGCATTCGATACCATCAGTCACGAATTGCTGTTTTCTATACTTCACTTTGTTGGATTCTCCAGAGAGGCGATTACTACTATTCAAAGCTATCTTAGTGAAAGAACTCAATATGTAGAAACATCATCAGGATATTCAAATCGAAATCAAATTAATAGGGGCGTTCCTCAGGGTGGAGTTTTATCACCAATTCTTTTCTCAATCTACACTTGCAATTTAACAAAGTGCGTGAAAAACTGCAATGCAGAACAATATGCCGACGACACACAACTAAAATTTTCTTTTTATCCCAAGGATCAATTTTTAGCTAAAAACTTAATTGAACAATATCTTAAAAATTTGGTAGAATATTCTGAAAAACACAACTTAAAAATAAATCCTAAAAAGTCGGTAGTATTGTTTTTCGGTAGAAGTAAAAATGAAATAAAGAGCCACATGAACTTGTCTATTCAGGATAACCTCCTGCCCATTTCAGATTGTGCAAGAGATCTAGGTCTACTGTTGGATACAGATCTTAGATTTAGAGAACATATAAGCCTTAACATAAAAAAAGCATACTTATCACTTAAGCTTTTGTATCCTCATCGGCACTCTCTTACTATAAAACAGAAAACCCAACTGACAAATATTTTGGTTTTAAGTCACTTTAATTTCTGTGATGTGGTATATGGGCCATGTCTCGACCAGAATGATCAAAATAGAGTGCAAAAGGTCCAAAAATCGTGTCTTAGGTATATTTATGGCATAAGGAAATTTCAACCAGTATCACACAAACTGAAAGAAACAAGATGGCTGGATATGAGAACGCGAAGGCAACTGCACTCCTTATGCTTTTTTCACAAAATAATTAAGCTACAAACCCCACCTTACTTAGCGAAAAAAATTAAGTATAGAACAGATGTCCACAACTTGAATTTAAGGTTTAGGGGGTTGATAACGCCACCACAGCACACAACTAGCATGTTTGAAAGGAGCTTTACTTATAACGTCTATAGCCTGTACAATGTTATTCCCGATTATCTTAAAAACCTAAACATTCGAAATTTTAAAAGAAAAATTAAGTTGTATCTCTACGAAAAACAAAATATATCATGAAAAAAAAACAAATAAAGATTGCTGGATATTAAATATTATATTATAGGGTTAGGTATTATTATATATGCATGTAGATACTTTGTCTTGTTCTAAACTATTTTGTGATAGGTACTGTATTTTATTTAGTTATTTAGTTTTTTTAAGAAAAATTACCGGGGGTTGGACTCGAACAATACTAAATTGCCTTCCAGCTCCCTTTTGCATTTTTTATAGTTAACAAAAACTTCTTTTGTAAAAAAAATGTAATTAATTATCCGTATGAATGCAAATAAATTTTACTACTACTACTACTACTACTACATCGTAAATATATTTTATACTAACATTGCGTATATGTTTCGAAAACTCGTCTAAAGAGCTAATATGCGTCTTGGACATCATTTAAGTTGGGCCCATGAGAACTTTTGATGAGCAAGGTTTAATCTACAATATACTTCAGCTTATTTCTCATTAAAAAATTCGACGAATATTTACTTAAACACCCTGTAGATAATGTCTTATGTTTTAAAGGTAAAGATTGAAAATATATATGTAATACTAACATTGCGTATATGTTTGGAAAACCCGTCTAAAAACCTATTAGGCTTCTTGGACATTATCACTTTCCACATCCTGTATTTCAAAAACTCGTCATTAATTTGAGTTGGGCCCATGAGAACTTTTGATAAGAAAGGTTCAGTTTACAACATACAACCAAAATTTTATGAAGTTTGACGGATTAAAAAAATTCATAAGAGGTGTGCCATAATATGGGCAATTAATTATATAGTTACATATATAGACATCATTGAATATGGGTAGATTTTATGTTTTAAAAATTATGTTGTAGGTGCCTTTCATTTCGGTTAAAGCACACAAAACACACAAAACACACAACGTTAAAAAGTGCTACACATCGGTGACCCAACCAACGCAGCGCTCCATTTTCACTAAATATACATTACATTATTTCCTAGTCATTCGAGTTTAAAAAGAGAAATCCATTCTTGGAAACCTTGTAGAAGCTTACACAGCTTCACAAAAAAAAGCTTTTTTTGACCAGACCCAAATAGCTAATTTCTAAATAAAAAACATTGTCCGCGAAGCCCTAACCCACGAATCGATATTACCTCACCTAACCTAACGTCACCCAACCTAACCTATTAATACCTAACTTCGTACATTTTAATGTTGAGTAGAGCACAGCACAGCAACACAATTTTTAGCTAAAACTACTGTCTGTAAAGCCTTTACCCAAAAAGCCTAACCCTGACCTAATTTTACCTATCCTTATTAAACCTAACCTAATACCTTGATATAAGATAATAAGGCAAAATTTTTAGCCTAAAACCACAGTCCATGAATCCCTTTAATCTACAAAGCGAATTAAAGTTTTTTATTTCAATTTTTCTTATTGCGAAGCTCAACCCTAGAGCGTAACATCATCTAACCCCACTAATTCATACCTTACTTTAGTTAAGATTAAGCTTAAGGGTTTCTATATGGTGATGTTATGTAAAAACTTGTCGTGCCTTATTTCACCATAAAATGTGTTAGGTTAGGAAAGGTTAGACCGAATTAGGTAAGGCTAAAAATTGTTGTTCTATTCGACATTAAAAATGTGCAGGTTAGGTCAGATTAGGTTGCGTGCCGTAAAGTTAGCTGAGGTTAGGTGTCTATGTAGGTTAAGGCGTCGAATTATTGGTTTGTTGGGCTTATTGTTTACGCGAACGTTGGATTTGGATTCGGCTTACATTAAAGACATAAAATAAACTTGATCTGGTATTTGAGTAAATTTGTAGCGTATTTAAAAAAAAAAGCTTATTAATATGGAGGGTTTGACTTTAAGTGGGACCTATATTCAATTTAAAACTGTAAAAAAAATTGACACCTGTTCACACTACAAAACAAAATAGCGACTATATTTCGAAAAAAAAATATTTTAAATTGTAATTGTAATGCAAAATGTCACAAAAATATCAACATGATTTTGATATCGCGACACCAGGGCTATCAAAATGGACGGGCCACGATCCTCCACTTTGTTGACGTCACATCCGGGGCTGATTTTTTTTTGATGGACACGTTACGACACAGCTGATTGTCTTTAAAATTTTGAAATTGGAATGACGATTCATGGATGTTTGATTTTTTGTTAAAAAAAGCCGTTTTTGAGATTGTTTTTACTTTATTCTGGCAGAACAATTTTTTTTAAATGTATAGTAAGCCCTAATTTTTCATAGCCGCTTCATTAGCTCACACAAAAATTAAGTTTAAAGCAGAAGCGAATGTGACAATCACATATGACAAAGTCAAATACATGTCAAATATAACAGTTGGCATGTGGTACATGGCGGGTAATTTGAATTCAAAATAAGGAATGCTAAATCTTGAAGATTTTAACCTTTTAATCATGTTGCTTCCTTGGAAACCTTTGGTGGAATATCGGGATGGTGTCTGAGAATATTTCACTGAAATTTTGCGGAAATTTGTAGTGCCATTTTGAAAATATCATAAAAAGACGTCTGACCTCCCATAAGACCCAATGTAAAATTCAGCCCCGGGAGAACAGCTGATTTTTTCAGGGTCGTGGCCTCTATTTTTGTGTTGGCCTTGGCGACACTAATGCCACGGCTTCAAATTGTTGCCGCGACAACGTAACTTTGAAGTTTGCATGTTTTAACATGTCGCGACTTTAGTGTCATGACACTCAAAGTTGTCATATGAAAACGAGCCTTTGGCACCTCCTGTTAAAGCTTCTGACTAGTTCATTAAATTTACTGAAAAAATAAATGGATCCATGACGGATCTGATACCTTCCTAGCTAGCCTATTAGCACACTTCAAGTGAAGCCATGATATATCAGCCTTGAAAACAGTTTTTTGTAAATATTTCAGAAACTCAAGCTCTTACGTGGTTTTTGGTTATGACACAAATTATTGAGCAAAATGTAGTCTAATATATTCCAAAAACCGCATATTGATAAGATGCTCTGTTAAAAAGTAAGCATTTTAAAAAAAAATTAATTGTCAAAGCATTAATGGATTTTCGCCAAAATCTACTCAGCTTGTTACAGTGTCGAACACTATATATTACCTAAAAATTTTATGAAAATCGGTTAGGAGCTATCATGCTACGGACAGACACACACACACACAGACATGACGACGATATTGCTAAGATAGGTCAAAATTTTTTTCGTCGAATATCTTCTCTATCCATTGCTGCGCGGGCTAGAAAGGTAAAAATTGTACCCACTTTGCAGCTTTTTTCTACAAATTTACTCTACTATACTATGGTCAAAGGAAGCTTTGTTTTTTGTGGGAGACCAAAATGAAAGTGATTGAGCCCAAAAGCGGCCCCTTCTAGCCCGTCCGTGTAAGACTAATGTAATGAGCTTTAATATGTCGTTAATCCATTTATTTTTAATCTCTTCTCATCTATTTTTTATTAGTTCACAACTTTTACAACTCAATGGTTTAAAACCTCTTACTGATATACTACGCTTAAAAAGCCATGAAACCTTTTAACATCTATAAGTAACGATGATCTAAAATTGGTTTTGAATCTGGCACTTAACCTATTCTTAATTTAGCAGGAAATTCAAAAGAATAAAAATAACAGAAAACAGAGGAAACACTTGCGAGGGAAGTTAAATTTAGAAATCGCTAAGACACTTAGGTACATGAACTGAAGTCATTTGATTCTTAAGCTGCAAGTTAGTATTGTCTACCCACATAGCACAAAAATCACATCAACGTTTAATTAACGTGAACAAAAATAATAAACACAAAGGTTAGTTTTAGCGCCCTAGATATAAATTAGACAACGAGGAGAATTTAGTGGCATAAGGGCAAGGAAAAATAAGAAAAATAAGATAACAAAAAGAATTACCTCAGGCCGGACTCGAACCAGCGATCTTTCTCTATCTAGGCAAACGCTATTATATTATATAAATCTATTGAACCACCGAGGCACTGATTCAAAATCCGCCTATTCGGAAACCGTCTCGTCATCTCTAATTTTTCTTTGTTAGTATAGGTGTGTGCTCTCAAGCTTCCGATAGCTACAAGAACACGGTAGGTATTATATGGGGATGGGAGAGAATACACATTCACGATTGTTAGTTGTATGAAACCCTATTTATCCATCTACCAGTGGTGCACGACATATAGCGCGTCACTAAAGGTGTTTTGTGTTTAAATGACATACGTCACTTATCAAACTTTTGACATATGGTTTAGTTCTTTAAATAAAACCATGTATACATTTTTTTAATTGATAGGGCTCGTCTTTCTGATTGTAATAATATAAATAATATGTTGACATATAGTCCAGCCGTTGTTGAAATATTTGCATTTTAATAACCTAAATAAACAATACAGTCCAGTCAATGAGAGGGTTGTAGAGTGCATGGAGGGAGGGGAGAATTTTTCTCTCCGGGAATAGTTTTAGGGTAGTTGGAACATATCAAAAGTTCCCACTCCTAGCCCTCCCGCTTCAGTGGTGGAGGGGGGTCAAACGGTGCAATTTTTCAGTTTCTTGTTTATAACTCGATTACGGCGCGTTGTACAAAAAAATGTTATATTAAAAATTAAAGAGCATTAAAATCCCTACAAAATGGGTATGCTAAGACCTTTAAGTCTAACAGATTTTGAGATAGTGGCAACCAAAAACAGTTAATTTTTTCCTAATATTTTTTATCAGGCTTGTTCATCTAACACTTTTGTTTTTAATTAAAAAAAACATCGTGAAAAGCAGCAATGTAGTGCATTTAATTTAAAAAAAATTTTTTATTTATCTTTAAATATGTGATATAAATAAAAAGTTATAGGCGTTGTAGTTTTAGTCTGATATTCCTGATTTCCTACAAAAAAACTGGATAATTGCTTTTACTATCACTTTCTTCATCATCATGGTCATCATTATGAGTCTTCGGTCAAGCTATCGACTTTACGGGCACTATGACGGGGTAAAATAAAAGCATTATTATTTAAAAATAAACTTAAGGAAAAACGTTTTTACTTACAATGGAAGTATTATTAATATTATTATTTTTATTATTATTATTTAGAGTTATAACTTTATTGAGCCAGCTAAAAAATTAAATACCTAGTCATTGATAGTCAAGTTTTTATAAGCTACGTATAATCAGAACAATTTTTAGATTTATTTATATCAATTAGCCTTCTAAAAGCATTCTTAACATATTGTATTTACTATGCCTACAAAAAAGAAAATCATATTGCATATGAAATAAAAAGAAAACTTATACATCTGTAGATACAAAAACTGATGCAATTCTGTACGTAGTAATATTTGGATAGAGGTGATGTAAAAATGTTTATAATTAATATTATTATAATTATTTTGTTTTTCATGTTAATTTCTGGCTCGTCTTCTTTATGTTCTTTATAATTGATTAAAAAGGGAAAAACCCTTTAAAAAATTTTGATGGCAATTGTGGCATAAAACTTCTACTTCTACAAAAAGTCATTTCTAATTTATTTTTATGCCACTGAATATTTGGTGAAGGCTGGAAATATACAGTTTTCTTTAAATTCCCAACCCCAAAGTCCTGGAGCTAGCTAATTTGCTAATCAAAGCTGTAGCTACTTGATAATATGTTTAAAGTTAATGTTGTTTTGTTGTTACCACACTTGCGAGATGCTACAATCGATCTTGGATAGAGGTGATGTAAAAATGTTTATAATTAATATAATTATAATGAGTTTGTTTGTCTTGCTTTCTTGGGTTTTGGCTGCAGATTTTAGGGTAGTTTTGATAAAGCTTTATAAATCCTAGCTGACCCCTCCAAAATGCCTCTTGTGTTCAATAACAATAAGTAAAAGCATGCAGAAACAATATTTATTTTAGTCCTAGCTGCTTCATTTCATAGATGGAATATACATGAGCTTCTACTTCTTCCCTGACAAGATTTATGAATAAAATATTATGGTCGGGTGGAGTATTTGCGACCACGATTACGGCAAAACCTATCTTCTACAATGATGGCTGCACGGAGTTTGGATTTGCAATGCTCACAATATACTGTGATGTTTGCAGCGTTGTGATTCTACTTTATTAAAATCTTTCTTTAGTAACTTTATAAGACAATCTTTGTTTTTGGGATTGGAAAGAAATTCCTGACTTACACTAACTTGGACTATTTTAGATTATCAAAAGTAAAATAAACTAACTTTTTCATACAATAGCGTCTTTTTTGTTTTGCAGCCATAGTACAGTCTTGATGAACTTAATTTATCCATTACAAAGGTTTGTTGATTTAAGGTCACTATATCACGAATCTTTGTGATATAGTGACCTTAGGTCAGTTTATTCGGTTGGTTGGTAAGGTTGGTTTAGTAATTGAGGATCTTCTCTGCCACAAAACTTTCTGCAGTAAAATTACCTTATTCATAAATTACGCAACGTAAAAACACAGGATTTTTAAACCACCCCTCCCCTCCTCGTAACGCATTATCAAGAAAACACATCATTGACTGTAACACAATGCCAAACCTCCCCCTCGCCCCTTTGTGCGTTACGTAATTTATGGATGGTCACTCAAAAACCACATCATAGTTTGATGATCTTTTCCAAACAAAACATTGACAAATAGTCCACTAATTTTGGATCCGGCACTGACTTTAGTTATAGTTTTTGTATAATAAAATATATTTAGTCAGTTAATTTTATCAAATATATCACTCTTGAACAGTACAAAAAAGAATAAGATTTTGTTTTGTTTTGTCTTTGTAAAATTTGCGAAATCTGGTTAAATTGATTGGTCTTTAGCGTTCTTCTAAAATTAAGAACAAAAGTATTAGATGAATAAATTTAATAAAAAATAGGGGGTAAAAATGTATTTTTCAAAAATTAACGGTTTTTGGTGGCCACTATCTTATAAACTGTTACACTTAGGGTAAGGTAGGCATAACTATTTTGTAGGGAATTTAATGCTATTTATATTTTAAAAAATGTGTACAACGCGGCGTAATCGAGTTATAGGCAAAAATCCGAAAAGTTGCACTTTTTTACCCCCCTCCGCCACTGAAGCGGGTGGGCTAGGGGTGGGGATATGTTAACGTCCTAACTACCCTTAATATATTCCCGAAGAGAAAAATCCCCCCCCCCCCCGTGCACTCTGCAATCCCTCAATGGCCATTCATTGACTGGACTAATAAGGATGTTGCCGTTTTGTTAATAAATATCATTAGGTTTTTAAAATGCAAATATTTCAACAACGGCTGGATTAAATGTCAACATATTATATATTTTTGAAATTAGAAAAAATTGCCCCATCAATTAAAAAAATTATATACAGGGTGTTTTATTTAAAAACATAAACCATATGTCAAAAGTTTGACAAGTGTATGACATATGTGATTTTTGACATCAGATTTTGATGATTTTGAAAAAATTATTGAACTGTGCTTATTTAAACGTTATTGTTGGGTCAATAATAACGGAGATAGCTATTAAGGAAAATCATATACGAATATTACGTATGAGTAAAATATGGTCAATTCAATCAAATCACCCACTACGTGACATATGTCAACTTTTTAAACAATTTTAAAATATCTGTTTTTTGGTTAACAAGATGTCTTGTTTTTCCAGTTTTTTTTTTAAATTTCGGTTGCAATCTTTAAATAAATTATATTTTTCTGTACATTATAATTAAAAACTAATTAAGAATAATATAAAACTACATATCTTCGTAAAAAAATTTACCAAACCAAAAAGATATTGTTGTTTTTATATTTTGAATGCCGCCATCTTGGATAATAATAGACATATGTCATTTATTATGAAATATTTAAAATCGGCGACCCCTACTTAGTATAAATCGATATATTACACAGCTATTTGTACTGGTTGTGTCAAATAAGAACAAAACAATAACTTTAGATGTTTGTAATGTATGTGTTATATTATTTTTTTAGCTCACACCTACTATACTATAGTAGTGTGAGCTATGGTGATCCTAATTTTTTCGAGAAAAAAAAAGTTGCGCCGAATTCAAAATTTTTTATATATCTTTGCGTTTCAGATGATTTTGAAACTTTTTTGTTGCGCCGTCTGTCTGTCTGTCTGCCTGTCTCTCTGTCTGTATGTCTGTCTGTAACGACCAACGCGCATAACTCAAAAATCGCTTGGACGATTTTAATGAAATTTGGTACCTAGGCTGGGTCTTGCGTCGAGATGGTCCCCAAATAAATGGGTGGGGGTAGTTTTCAAAAATTATTTAGAGTTTATGTGAAAATATGGCGTGTGTGATATCAAACGAAAGGTAATTGAGTCTGGAGTTGAACAAAATACATTTTAATTTATTTAAAAAAAAGGGTGGGGGTATATTTCAAAAATTAGAGTTTAAGTGAAAATATGGGGTGTGTGATATCTAACGAAAGGTAATTGAGTCCGGAGTTTAACAAAATACATTTTAGTTTTTGTTTTTTTTAAAGGTGGGGGTAGATTTCAAAAATTTGAGTTTAAGTCAAAACATGGCTTGTGTGGTATCAAACAAAAGGTAATTTAGTCTGGAGTTAAATAAAATATATTTCGGTTTTTAGTTATATTAGCACACTATAACTATAGTACACGTACACTATAACTATAGTACCTAGTGTGAACTTAGGGGCCCATATATTGGCAGAGTATTTCATATAATATAACTTTTTGAATATTATTGGTGTTGTTTAATATACCTCAAATTTACCTCGGCTAGGTAGAGCTATTTAGGGTCGTGAGGTTCTTTTAAGAAAAATATTGTCAATTTTAATAGACCTCTATTTACTTTGACACAATTAACAACAATGGTGACAGATTTTTCTTACTATCACCATGTTACCAATGTTTCAATGCAGGAACGAAATAAAAGATCAGGATTACTTTTTGTTTACAACCCTCAGCATTTATTTTGTTTCAGAAGGAAAAAACAGATAAAAACAAATGATTAAATATAAACAAGAAAAAAAAATGTAAATTTTTTGTCGAAACTCAGTTTCTTAAAAAGGTAGTAAAAAAAATGATATTAATAAAATTATAGATTTTACTGTTCAAATATTACTTAAAAGAGACATACTTCCTTTTTAGAACCTTGTTTCTTTTGATGTACAATAGTAAAAAATATTTACATATGTTATAATAGTTTTGTCGAGAATTGAGGTTAGAAAAAAAAATAACATAAAAACAAAACAATCTTAACCCAGGAAATGTTAGATTCAGTATAATTGAAGTAATCTTTAAAATACAACTATGGTTTTAATCATTTTCCATGGATAAAAACAAAAAAAAAATCTTTATTTTCTGGTCAGGTCCATCAAAACACCCTATATAAATATTCCAAAGTTTCATAAAAATTTGTACATCCTGTACAGTAATTCTGTAGAATTACCAAATAAAACTTTAGTCTATTCACACCAAATTATTTGTCTTTTCTGGACGCAAGTCATAACCTATGTTTATAAAAAAACAAAAATGTGTATTTTGGTTATAAAAAAAACTATATAAAAAAAACAAACCACCTATCGGCAATAGCTATATAAAATTTTAGCTGTACACTGAGAGAAGAATTTTAACAAACATTTTGTAACTGTTACCAAATGCGTTGCCCATATTTGGCTTATTAGATATTTGTTTGCAGGTAACAATTCAGAAATTTCAACAATTGAAACAAATATTTGTTAATAAAAACAAAATCGTCTGGTAATATTTAAAAAAAGCTACATCAAGCACTAATATATTGTTGGTATTTAAAAATATATGTGAGTTTAATTATTAATATACTGTATATTTATTATAAGGATCATTCTTATTTAATATTAAATTAATTAATTATGGGTTATTATATAATTAGTAGCTGTAATTATATTTAGTTATTTTGCATTAATAAGGTATTTGTAGGTTTCACGTTCTGTTTAAAATACAGGGTGTTCATTTTAAAACTTCCCACCCCAGATTTCTCGAAAATGATTTTTTTTAAAAATGCCAAAACACGTCAATTAATTTATTAAGGAGGACACATTCTGGCTATCTTAAAATTTTTGTAGTACACACCCCCTTTGAGGGGTACATTTTACCCCTATATTTTGAATATGGCAAGTGGGTCAATTGACACTTTTTTTTGAAGGTTTCTTAAATATCTTTACAAAGGTGTACAAATTTTGAAAATCTATCAATTTGTTTTTGACATATTCACTTATTTTTTCAAAGGGGGTGTGTACTACAAAAACTATAAAATAGCCAAAATGTGTCCTCCTTAATAAATTAATTGACATCTTTTTACTTTTTCTCAAAAAAAAAAATCATTTTCGAGAAATCTTGGTTGGGAAGTTTTAAAATGAACACCCTGTATATTTCTATAGGGTTAATGGAAATAAGGTCACCACTTTTGATCACACACCTGTATTTCTTCGTCTTCCTCAGGCTACACCTTAGCCTTAGGAAGACGAAAATGGATTGTCAAAAAGAAATAAAGTTGTGTGATCAAAATTGGTGTCTTTTTTTCCATTAACCCTATAGAAATGAATAAGGTATAGAATATTTAGAGAATTTTAATAATAATAAAAAGCAAGTTGTTTTGATGAAAAATATTTATTTGTATTTTATTATAAAAGTGGAGTCAAATTTTTTTATGGTGGCTGGTAATCTTTGTTTTTTTTGGAAAAGTTGGTTAATCAAATATGCACACGTTTGTTCCATGTGAGATGCACACAAAATTTTGTCAAATCTGACATAAACTGATTTTACCTCACTATAAGTTCAGGGACTCCACCATTATGAAAGGCCGCATGGGTAGCCCGTGTTTTTTTGAAATGTTTCTCCTTTGTTCAATTACTTCCTCCACCTTCAAGTCAGTGCTGACCTGAAAAAGAAAATAAATTTTATATATTTGTAAATTTAATACAGAACCAGTGGCGTATATAAGGGGGGGCCTGGGCCCCCCTTTAAAGTTAAGTTTTTTTAGATATTTTCCACATATTTTATGAATATAAACATAAAATAGCCTAAAATACTGCCTCATGAGGTCTCGTCGCCTCCCCCGATTTTTTTCTATATACGCCACTGTGCAGAGAATTAAATGTTTGCTTTAAGTTAAAAGGTTTAAACTTCACATTTTCATACTAAAGGCTCTTTGCTTAAAAATCTGTAATAATTAATTCAAAGAATTGAAGCCATGATTCAAATGACATCAAATTTAAAATTATTCAAATCACAAAATACAAATATAAAGCATTCTAAAAAAAATAATAAATAACACTTACTATGTTATTGTGGACGACCAAAGCCAGATTGTTTCCATCTTTAAGCGGATATCTGAAACAAAAAAAAAAAGAGTATGAAATTTATATTAAAAACAAATAAAGCCTACGCCTGTGGATACTTGTTGACAATTAGCACATAAATCAGTTAATTAAAAATCAATCCTATTTACTGTTTGTTTAAAAGCAATCAGTTTCCACAGAACAAGAAGTTTATACAATGAATACGTTTTTATTCTTGAAGCTATATTTCTACCTTTAAAGCGTTATTCCTGATGTCTTTTTGTTCATTTCGACCCTTGCAACCAAAACACCATTATGATCCCATAAAAATACCCGCGTATTTAGGTCTGTATTAGCACAAAAACTATACTTTGTTTGGTCAATGTTCTTCCTAAAACATGGCGTCCCCTTGATTTTTCGGCACAGTGTCTGCAGAGACATTTCTCTATGAGTGTCTTCGACGGTCTGTAATACAATGCTACGTAGGGCGTCGAGTCGGTTCGGTCTAGACCGCGGCTCATACGTAGGGGAGAGCGGGGCTCGTTGGGCATAGGGGCACGTTGAGAAACCCCTATTAACTCGACAATTAGACGTCAGCTGCAAGCGCCACCCACGTGGCAAAGTCGCCTTTGCTCATGCATTAGTCCGCAGTGAGAATCTGTGATGTGTGTATCTCCAAGAAACAGATTTTGACCTATTTTTTTTGCTCTGTAACGAAATAGCGCGTATCAAAATAGCGCGTATCAAAACAGCGCTTTTCAAAACAGCGCGTTTTCAGAATAGCGCGTGTTCAAAATAGCGCGTATCAAAATAGCGCGTGTTCAAAATAGCGCGTATCAAAATAGCGCGTGATCAGAATAGCGCGTATCAAAATAGCGCGTATTAAAAATACCGCGTTTCAGGTCTGCTTAGGTATATTCACGTAAACAGTTTGAGCAAGGTCAGATAAGTTATACTTACTTAACCGTTAAATAAACTGATGGCTTGCTATACTAAAAATGTTTCGGTTTGGTTCGGTTCATTTCAGTTCGGTGCGGTTTGAATCGGTTCGGTTCGGTTCGGTTTGGTTACACCCTATAGTATCCCGGAAAAAAAGTTTTTTTTTTAAATATGTTAGAAAGAGACCCCTTACTCGAACTATTTTGTAACAGCGACGTTTGTAATGGCGATCTTTCAAAACGCGGTATTTTTAGACGCGCTATTTTAAGGCGCGCTATTTTGAACACACGGTATTTTAAACACGCGCTATTTTGATACGCGCTATTTTGAATACGCGCTATTTTGATACTCTCTATTTAGAACACGCGCCATTTTGATACGCGCTCTTTTGATACGCGCTATTTTGATACGCGTTATTTTGAACACGCGCCATTATGATACGCGCTATTTTGATAACGCGCCGTTGTGATACGCGCTATTTTGATCACGCGCTATTTTGAACACGCGCTCAAATGAGCGCGCTATTTTGATACGCGCGATTTTGATACGCGCTATTTCACTACAGAGGCATTATTTTTTTGGACCTCGTAAGTAACTTTTTGTTATTTCGGAAAACATTTTCCAGATTGTTTTATAACACCTGCATGCCCCCATTCGGTTTTTTATAGTTAACTTTACATATTTAGACAGAGTTTAATGAAATTATAACGATGCTAATATTTACGCAAACATGATTGCCGACTCTCTCAATTTTGTATGTAGGTGTGCCGACCCAGCTAACCCCATACATTTTCTAAAAACATTTTTTTTTTATTTTAAGGTTAAAATCAGCATGCGTACGTATGATGAACTAAAAATCACGTCATGTAATAATTCTCGCCCTAAACAAATGTTTTAGATTATCCGCCTCCTGAAGACTGCGACGACTTGCGCCTGTAGTTATTTATCAACGTTACCTTTGGCAACACTGAAACGCTTTCGACTGGAATCGGGCATATTGCGGTCTCTTATTAATATATGCTATATTCTATCTGTTTTTTACCCTCTTATGAAAATTAGGCCCCCTAGATGTGGACTTGTTCACGCGGTATCTTGATTGGTGTTCTCTTGCAAACAAAAAACGATTAGTTTTTCTGTAAAACTAAGTTATTGGCAGAAGTTATAAGCCAAAAATTGTGAAAAAACAGTAAAAAAGCCGCTATTTATTTATTTATGACATCACACAGACCCTTCAACTCAAATTTGAGGCAAATACCCGGTGACTTAAAATTGTGTGATCTATTATTACCAATCGATCTAGGGAAATTTTAAAAATTCGTGCTTTTCCGAAAGCTGGCGAAAGAAAGACCAAGAATATCAACCGAAGAAAATGGTCAACAGCTATACTAACTGAAACTCCGGTTAAAGAAGAGTTGGAACGTGAAAAAAGTAAAAAAAAAAAGAAAAATCTGTAACCAAAAATGTCTTCAAGGAAAAGAAGCATAGAAAAACTACTCAGAAAAGGACACTGAAAGATGATGAAGAGGAAACATTTTGTCTAGTCTGCATGGAACCATTCTCAAACAGCAAACCAAAAGAAAAATGGGTACAATGTTTAACTTACAAGTTTTGGGCCCATGAAACACGTGCTGATGCAGGGTTTACTTATGTTTGCTAAAACCGTAATTCCGAATCAGACTAGAGCAAGAATTATGTTACTTTATATTGTTTGTTTTTTAAGAAATTTAAAGTTTAGTATTTTATTATTATTAATAAAAATAATATAAGAATTTCCTGTTATTTTATGTTGCATATATATATACAGTTCCTAATTATTCAACCATGCCCAACTTGGCCCATCGTATGGCCCAACTTACTCCGTGGGTGGGGTTAGTTGGGCAGCTTGCAAGGGTGCTAGAAAAAAGTGTTTTTTAAGTTTGAATGCATAGTTTTAAAAACCAATATTTGCCTTAAACATATTATAATTGTAAAACTGTAAGTAATATAGCAATGCTTTTATTTACAACAAAAATCAGGTTTACCAAATATTTGTTAATAATAAAATCGTTTTTTTTTCTTTGTAATATAGCAATGCTTTTATTTGCATTTATGTAAAAAGTGGCTTAACTAGCCCCGCTCTCCCCTACAAAATATCAACCGAAACGTAACGATCTCGCGCGACAAGGCGGTGGTGTGGTGTTCTGTGGACGAGACGGTACTAAGTTATATTGCTCGATAATATCGCTTGTTAATAATAACCAAATTTGTTTGAACTTTACGAAGTAATTAATAGAAACCAATTCAGACCGTTATAATAACAAAATCACGCCATAACATTATACAAAAAAATGTTTGTTGTAATAAACACAAAGAAATATTTGCCAATATTAAGAGTATATTTATATTTAGGAAATTTTAAGTATTAATAACAAAGACGTTCTGTTACCTTAAAAGAAAGAGTGTTTTGGTTATGGTTAATATAAGGCAATTAATATTTACAAAAACATCAAATTATTAAAGAAACAAATGATATATTATTTATAACTAAACACTTTAAAAAGGGTTTGTTACCAATAATTAATGATATTTGCTTTTAATATTTTTTAATGAGCACAACAAAAATCAGGTTTACCAAATATTTGTTAATAATAAAATCGTTTTTTTTTTCAGTGTATTAACCTGTCTAACTCTATTTCAACCAAAGGTGCTTATGATACCTATAACCTCAAATTTAACCATATGGTCATGTCGTAGTGACTATTGTTAATTGGCACCAAGCTATCCAAAAAAAAAGAGAGCGAGATCCAGGATTAATTACTAGCTTAAAATCATAATCTGGATTCTAGAAATCCCATGTAGGCACAACATTGTGAACCCATTATAAATAAACTATAACCAAAATACCCTATAGCCAATATATAAATATTTTGTCGAACATAGTTCGAACCATAAAACAAAAAAATATGAAACTAATCAAAATTTTTATAAAAAAATTAAGTAGTCTAAATAGAGAGATAATTGTCTGTTAAAGACATAAAGAAAAATTGTAATATTTCCTCGGCAAAGAAAATTTTTTATAAAAATATATATATATATATATATATATATATATATATATATATATATATATATATATATATATATTTATGTTATAACATATTAACCTAATTAAAAATAAAAATCTGGTATATGCAATTGAATTTCATATTACCATTAATTAAAATTCGAGCAAAGTTCTAATTTATCCTATAAAGAAAATTTCAAGCCATGCTTGATGAACAAAAAGAAATTTTAAGGTTATGTTATAACATAATTAAAATACCTTGTTTCTCGACAAAATCTCGAACAGAAAGGGAACGATTTTTGTAAAATTCCTCTCAATTTCCCAAACTACATAGCAATCACTGACCAATCAGATTCCTTAAAACCCCAAAATTTTCATTCTCCAGAAAATCAATAACACAAATCCGTATTCATTAATAAGACTAAAACTGACTGAATAATTTTGAGTCACTTTATTTAAATTACAAAAAACCTATGTTTATTGTTTAATAGGTAAATAAATTTGGAAACAATCGTAAAGTCTTTGTAAAACAAAGCTTTTTAGGTTAAAATACAAGACGGCCAATTATGCAACGTCTGTCGTACGTAAGTTGAACAACCAGAAAATTCTTTCTATCCCTGTTTCACCCGAATGACAAAAAAGAGACAGACAACTCACTCGATCCTATTCCGAAACTGAACAAATTCAAAATGAACTTCTTCCAGCGGTTAGATCGCTGCATAAAATCAATAAGCTTAACCTGACTACAGATAGGTAGCGTGCAAATCACCGGATAAATTTTCAAAATATTCTAATTAAACTCTCTCACGTAAGGTGTCGCTAGAGGTTATTTTTTTAAAGCAAATATTAATTCACTTAGCAAAAACGCGTTACGGAAAAAATGTAATTTTATTCGTAACATATGACAAGTGTAAAGGTTTTGTATATTTTGAAAGAATAAAACATTCAATCTAAAAAAAATCTGTCTTTGTTTCTCGATTTTGATAGGGTACGACACTAATTTGTCTGGTAAGATTGAATGAGAAATGCTTGGACTAAATAAGAAAACAACTATTCGACTCAGGTCAAATATTTATAATGCTAATGCTAAATTCCATGAATATCAATTAAAATATATCTTCTTAAATAGTCATTATGGTAAGAAAGATATAAATATTAATAAGATAAAATGTCGTTGATGTTAGCTGTTTTTCAACAGCAGATATAATTACTAATAGTATAGGCGTTTACAATCACAGCGCCTACAAGTTGTCTCGCTATATTTTGACCTCTAGTTATATCAGTTATTACAGGGCAGGGTCTAGGAATTTCATTTAGGGGGGGGGGGGATTTTTCGTGTTTCGCATAGTGACCAGGGGGACTGGAACAATTCGCCGCTGCCTACTCACCGCGGTTCATTGTGCCGCCGGCTTAACTCGCCGCCCGCCGTGACAATTTGCCGCCGGCATGGCACCGCCGTAGTTTCAGTTTGCAATTTTGACAAACGTTTTGAGTTTCGGTAACAATGGAATTTACTATTTTTTTATCCCAAAAAAAAAACAAAAAAAATGGCGGGTCCAAAATAAAGGATTTTAAGTTTGAGGTGTTTAAGGTCGCTGATTTTTTTTTCAATTAAACAGTAATTAAAATGAAGACTTCAAAATGGCGGATTTTTCAATTTATACCGTGGCACTTGGGGTTGTGTAAGGCTGTTGAAGATAATAAGTAAATTAAATTTAAAAAAATATTTTAAATGGTGGAAATTTTCATTTGTAAGCCGACATGTATTAATTTTGAAATTTTAAGATTGCTATTACGATTTTATTATTTAATAAGTATTGGTTTATAAATGGATAAATCAACCATTTTGGATCCGCCAATTTGATTTTCCTAAAGTTTAATCCAAAAGCAATAATTTATAGACCTGTAACTCTAAAAGTGCCAAATTTAATACATATTGGTAAATAAAAGAAAAAGTCGGTCATATTGGATCTCCATTTTGATTCTTTTACAAATTTAATTCAAAACTTATAATCAGTAAGCTTAGATATCCTAAAGTTCCCAATTTAATACATATCGATTTATAAAGGAAATATTCGCCATTTTGGATTAGCCATTTTGATTTTTATTTATGTTTAATTTAAAAATCATAATTAGTGACCTTAAACACCGAAGACTTTAAAAATAACGCATATTGGTCCATAAATAGAAAAGTCCGCCATTGTAGATCCGCCATTTTGATTTTTCGAAAGTTTAGGTAATAAATCATAATCATGCAGCGACATTAAATACAATAAAATTCCAAATGTAGTACGTATTCGTTAATAAATGGAAAAGGCCGCCATTTTTGATCCGCTATTTTATATTTTTAGGTTTTATTCAAATATCACAATCCGCAACCGTTAGTCCAAAATTTAGTAAATATCGATTTTTAAATGAAAATGTCCGCCATTTTGGATCCGCTATTTTCACTTTTATTTTAAAAGTCACAATTAACGACCTTAGACTGCAATTGCATTGTATTTTTAAATGTGTGATATAAATAAATATACACCCTGATCTAAATTTGATACATACCGGTTTATAAATGAAAACAAAAATTGTCTTACGTATTGTTTCAAATTTGAGACACATCGGTTTATAAATAAAAAACGTCGCCAATTTGAATTTTCTTCGTTAAAAAATATTAAATTGTATTATCATGGGAACTCTAGACACCTGCCAAATATAAAATCTGTAGCTCATCGGAAATTAGTTAAAATAGCTATGTGGCAAGATTTTAAGCTAAAGCATAAATAAACCGTTTTTACTAACCAAAATTGCAAAAAAAAACTACAGGGGTCGGCCGGCGGCTAGTTCGCTGGTGGTGAATCCGCGAGTCGGTGGCGTCAGGAATATTACGTATATGGAGCTTGTACAGAAGGTGTATTCTGGATGTCAAAACTCAATATATTTTGGGATTGGGGGGGGGATTCCCGTTCCCCCCCCGTAGATCCGCGCCTGGTTATTCTTATCAATAAAAGAATATGACGCCAGCGGGTACGTAGTCGTTCTGGGCGTTGAGGAATTTTTATTTTTGTTGAAAATGAAATTTTCAATCAATATGTAAAAACTAAAGTCCATATCATTATTTTTGAGACCACTTTTTACAACTTTTTTTCGTTGGCCTGTGCTATTTGTTATGGTAAACAGCTGATAACTGTCAAAAAGTTATCTAAAAAATTATGATATGGAGTATAGGCTGCTGTCGTTTTTGCAATACTTACAATATTTTTTCAAAAATTGTGAAAAACTTTGACAAAATTACAAACTTTGTTGTAAATGTAATTCTCAATCTAAATTTAAAAAACCGCGTTTCGCTAACTACTGTGGCTCGTAAGATATGATGAACAAAATATATTGCATCTTAAAAAATGCGACTCTGACAAACTTTAACGTTATAACAAATTTTGTTAATAATATTATTCTTAATCTACCTAGGACATGGGCGCACCCAGGGAGGAGCCCTCGGGGCCTTGGCCCTAAACGCCTAAATTTTTAAAAATATTTTTGACATATTTCATGAACAAAAATAAAATAGCATAAAATACGACAGTATGGGACCTCGGGTCCCCCCAAGCCTCTTTATAAATGACACATGTCTATTAATAATCAAGATGGCCGCGTTCAAAATATAAAAACAACAGTATCTTCGTGGTTGGGTAATTTTTTTTACCAAGTTATGTAGTTTTATATTACTCTTAATTAGTTTTAAATTTTAAAAAAATAAACAAAAATGTTTCTTTTCGGCCGCCATCTTTAAAAAATAAATAAATTATAATAACACCACATATCTTGGTAAAAAAATTTACCAAACCAAAAAGATATTGTTGTATTTATATTTTAAACGCCGCCATCAAGAACAAAAAAAAAATTTTTTATCTGAACTTCAGCCGCCATCTTAAAATGTTAAATGTCAAATTGTAACTTTTTATAAATTTTTACAAAATCTGGCTTACTACTAATAAAACCCAAAAAAATTTTTTTTCAAAATTTTATTTGGTCTACAGGGTGTAAAGGTCTCTTTTATTTTTGACAAATTAAGCGCCATCTTTGTGTCGGCAGTGACAGGTGTTTTTTTTACATTTTTAAATTGAGTAGGTCCCATATAAAGTAAATTTATCAAAATTAATTTAATTTCTCTTAAAACAAGAAAATCATTTTTTTTTTAATTTGGCAGCCGCCATTTTGGATTCTGAGGCTGGAAAATCGGGGATCCTCGAATGAAAATTTAGCTTTTGGTGTTAGGTACTACTATACCAAATATAAAAAAATATACCCTTTTTGCAGCTTTATTTTAAAAATTTACTCTACTAATAGTTAAAAGATTTTGTCTACGAATGTGCGGAAAATCACCATCGCACAGTGCACAGTGTGTCCTTTTTATGATCTATAGCAGTGGTTCATAAACTGGGGGGCACGCCCCCCTGGGAGGCGCAGATAAACAATAAGGGGGGCGCAGGAGCCCTGCCGAAAAGGTCCTATTAAATCTCGTAACTTATTTTAAGTTTTTAGAAGATCGAGGAGATTTGAGGACCTCATAAAATGTTCTAAAATCTCTCGTAAAATTTGAAATTTATTTTATTGAATATAGAAGATTTTATGAGACTTTATAAAATGTTCGGAAATCATAAATCAAAACTTTCCAAATACTCAAATCTTCTAAACCACTGTATGAGATTTGAGAAGAAACACTATGAGAATTTTTTTGGCATGGAGTCTTAAACTTTTTTCTTTAATTTAAAATTACAACAAATCATTTTAAGTTAATAAAATAATTTGGTGCTCAACTTGTTAAAATCTTACAGTATATACGTAGTTTTTTGTAATGCAAGAATTTTCTTCTGCGGCGCCATTTTTTTCAAAAATCGCGTGCGCCATTTTTTTCTTTAAATTTTTTACAAATTTTCTGTAGTTTTTTACATTGCAACTTTACTTTCTGCTGCGCCATTTTTTTTTTAAGTACATAATTTTAAAAAAAACTTGCCCTACAACGTAATTTGTAGTAAAAAAATTCAGCAGCTTTTTTATATTGCAATCTTAATATAGTCAATTGCAATCTTAATATAGTCATCTTACACCCTCTTTCCCGCAGTTCCTGTACTCGTATTTTCCGCATTATATAGATATTAACCCTGGAGCTGGCTTGATTAGTTGCGCCCCTGATTACAGTGGCTCTCTAGAACTGCAGCTTGGGCCACAGACGAGGTAAAGGAGTAGGAACATTATAAACACCACTATACAAATTATTCTCTTTTAAAACTTGTTGCGTCCTAGAACACCTAGAGCATGGTACACCAGTTGAAAGAGATCAGCAAAAAATTTATAGGCAAAAAGTTTTATTTATAATGTCGTTTTTCTGTTTCAACTAACGTATCATACTCATATCATACAAATTTCAAAAGAGAATAATGTTTGAACCGGTGTTTATAATTTGGCCCTTCACCTCGCCTGTGGCACGTGCCGCCGCTGGCTCTCTCTCTGCTCCACGACTTATGCTATAGTACTGTCGCAAATCGCAATCCAATGGAAGTTCGAGAGTTGCTCTTCGTCATGAAATTCAATTTATCTACTAGTAAGCGGCACACCACTCGCGCGCTGTCTGATAGGCGATCAAAGCTGTCTGACAGTTACTGTCTAAAATATGTCTATTTCCGAGAAACACCCGGTAGCAGTTTTCAAATATATGTCCTTCAAGTGGAAAAAAGTAATAATTCAGTTTTTTTTGGGGCGGCAAAATTAGCAGGGCGTAGATCCGCACTGATCCTGAGCTATCTCTATAATCGATTTTTTAATGTTTTGACGGCTGACGAGCTTATAAACCTTTTAAGTTATCTTTAAGCATGTAGATTTAACAAAACAAATATCACATGGTATGAGGTTGTTTTCTTGTAAAAACTAACTTTATTATTTTTGTTCACGTTAGTTTAACGTTGATGTGATTTTTGTGCCATGTGGGCCTGTACATATGACATATATTAAGGAAATTAAAATATGTCGTACATACAAGCTGCGTTCGGTATTTACGTCGGATTAATATTTTTGATCGAAATCGTTTGTTAATTTCATCTAGATCTAGGTGAGGTAGATCTGAATCGTTCGGTAATTGTGCTCAGACTACTAGTCAGATGTAAATCTGGTTGCTCCGTACATTTTGATCGACGAAACAGATTAATCTGAGATTGTGACGTTATGTTGTGTATTTGTTTTGTTTACAAAAATAATTTTTTTATGTAAAAATATTGAAATCGAATTATTTGATGTTGACGACAACAAAATATATAAATTTCCGACATCACAGGAAAATTTTGTTAAAATTATAGCTGGGCGTGAGTTGCAATATGTACACTCTATATCATAATTTTTGAGATAACTTTTTGACAGTTATCAGCTGTTTACCATAACAAATAGCATAAGCCAACAAAAAAAAGTTGTCAAAAGTTGTCTCAAAAATAATGATATGAACTGTACATAATATTTTTGGTTATATTTAAGGTTCATTAATTCATTCATTTTACGGTTTAACCCAATTAAGGGTCATGGATGCAGCAACTATAGGCTATTTACCCAGCTTACTCAAATAGTTTGACATTATCAATAAAACCCGATGAATGCCTCAACTAAGAGGGTCCGGCCCGTACACCGTCACTCAACGAGTTCACAAAAACGTTTACAGTACATTTGCCATGTGGCGACCTTCACAAACAGTTTCTACCGAAACAAATAAAAGTTCTACTGTGGGAGAATCCGTCCCCATCCGGCCTTTAACCGGCGTAGCACAATAGAACAGTTTTAAACCGATTATATTTTACCCTATTCGGGGGCCCCGAAAGCACGAAAGAGCACGTGTACTATCTTCCGTGTCTAACAACGAAGTCCATATTTAAGGTTATAACTGATGTTAAAAACTTTATGCCAATAAGTCTCTTAAGTAGTTTTTCCAAAATTTATGAAAGATATAAAAAACTTTCTAGTTATTTAAAAAAATTTAGCATAATTCATCCGTCTCAAAATGGTTTTATTAAGGGGAAAAGTCTTGAGAGCGCTCTGTTTTCGTTTCTTTATGAGCTTAATAAAATAATCGACAAAAGAGAAATTGGTGTGGCGCTCTATGTTGACTTGAGTAAAGCATTTGATTCTCTTAGTCACGAAATATTAATTCAAAAACTTAAACGATATGGAATCAGGGGCATTCCACTGGATTGGTTTAAATCCTACTTACAAAATCGTACACAGAGGGTTAAAATATCATCAGAGGATGGCAAGGGTCTATACTCTGATACTGCAGAAATTAATGTAGGGGTACCTCAGGGATCAATATTAGGGCCTTTACTTTTTATTATTTATGTAAATAATTTACCTGTTTTCGAGGATCTTCCTATTATGATAGTATCCTATGCGGACGATACAAACTTTATAATTAGAATACTTAATCGCGATGATATTGAGATGACTGCAAATAAATAGAGAACTTGCCCATATTTTTTTTATTTTACTAAAATGTGTGTTTCTGTATAAAAACGCATTATACCAAATATCAGCCTTTAAATCGCAATACTTATTTTACAATAAATAATTAAAGTTGGAATTGCTGACTGGTATATTTAAACACAGCAAAATGCGCGGCAGCCACTGTGACGTCACTCCTTAGAAAAATCCCGGGCCCCTTATGAGTATAACGGCCATTCGGTTCATAACTTTTTTATTTATGAATATTTTTTATTTCTGTAAAAACATTCTTTGGGCACTTTTTTAAGAGCAATTTAACTGTCAAATTAAAGTTTATTTGTCACTTTTAGTTTTTGAGATATTACATAAGTTTATATTTTACTTATGGATTGATCCTTATTTATTCGATTTTTAAAATTAGCGTAAACTTTCCTTTCATATTTTTATTTTTTTATTACTTCTTATTTTTTTAAAATAATTTAAAAATAATTTAAACCAATTCTTATTCAGCAAGCTAAAAAAAAAAGTTAAGAGGTAACTAAAAATATAAAAAACAATATAAAAAATAAAAAATAAAATATTAAGTGTGACACGTCATAAAAAAAAAATTACGCTGATTTCAAAAATCGAATAAAAAAAAGGTCATTCCATAAGAAAAATACAAATCTTATGTAATATCTCAAAAACTGAAAGTGACAGATAAAATTTAATTTGACAGTTGAATTGCCCTTAAAAAAGTGCCTCAGGAATCTTTTTAAAGTAATAAAAAATATTCATAAATTAAAAAGTTACGGGGGTGGGTCGAAAATGCACCAAATTGAAAATATATATCTTGAAAGTAGTTTAAAATATCGATGTGCGGTTTTCGGCATTATTGTTTAAACAAAAATCGAGCTCGTAACAAAGCTAGGTTAGTTTTTTTCTATCTCCTCTAGAAATGGGCGTTTCCTATCAAAAGTGTCCAATTTGGACCACGCTGTACCTATGTGGGTAGGTATAAATGAAAATAAATCAGCACTAGTGTTTATAGAGCTCATTCTAAACAGTGTTTTAAGTTTTTTTGTACTATAGGAGTGTAAGTACTATAGTATAATAATAATTATATATATATATATATATATATATATAATTAATATACTATAGTACTTACAGTACTTAGGTATTTATACTTGCGAGCTTTTACACCACGAACTTCAGCTTGAGAAAAATCCTCCGAATTTTTAATGTATAATGCAGTCATAAACATATCAACTCTAGGTAAATTGTCTGATTGTCCTTTTATAAACCCCGCATCAACCATTTTCAGTCTTTAACAGAATCACAAAACACTAAATTAAGAAAATTTAGACAAAACTACGTCCGGAAATAACTGAACACCACGTTCAAAGCTCCAATAAGTACAATATCAATTATTTGCGTGTTGTTTCAATGTCGGTTAACGGTCGCATGGATCGAGATCCAAAGACGTGACGTCACAACCAATGGCAGCGCGTTTTAAAAACAGGTCAAATTATTCAAATTTCAAACCTTTATTTCTCAGGTAATTTAATTGTTATTGGAATTTTTCTTTTCTAGGAAGTTTCTTATGATAATACCTTACGATTTTAATTGTTTTTAAAGGATTCGATTTTTTGGGCAAATTCCCTATTGGTTGTTAACAACGACAAAACTGCGTGCATGTTGTTTAAATCAAACAGGTCAAATTTGGAGCTTGATGCTATAAATTTAGATAATAAAATTTTAAACTTGGTATCAGATATTAAACTGCTAGGCTTTTTTGTTGACACTAACTTGAATTACAATTGCCAGATAGACAATCTATGTAAAAAACTAGCGTCTACATGTTTTTGTTTAAGGTCCATGTCAAATGAATGTAGTGAAAAAATTCTTAAAACCATATTTCTCAAATTTTTATTCACATTTAAAATTTGGTATTATTCACTGGGGAAGAGCAACAAATATCAATAGAGTTTTTATATTACAGAAATATGCAGTTCGCATTATAAAGGGCTTTAACAGGGGTGAATCTTGTCGCAGGGTATTTAAAAAGTTAGGTCTTCTGACGCTAACAGGACTGTATATTTATGAATTGGGTATGTTTTGTTAAAAACCATATGTCTTTTTTTCAAAGAAACTCTTTAAATGGTCCTTACGATACTAGGAATAAGAAGATTCTATGCAGCGATCAACACTCAACTGCCCTATATCAAAGGGGTGCTTATTATAATGGCTGTCAGTTTTTTAATGCTCTTCCAAATGACTTGAAAATAACAGCAAATTTAAATAGTTTTAAAACGAAAACTAAAAAACTTTTAATTGAAATAGGTCCTTATGACATATCAGAGTTTTTTAGTTTTTTTTAATTAACAGTGTCTTTTTTCAGCGTTTTTTATTTTTATAATTATTGTATAATCTTATTAAAATATTATTTTATTTGATTGTTTTACGTTTTTTTAGTTATTTTTATAATAGTTATGTTTATATTTATTTTATTATGCAACAACTAGACGTTTTATATTTGTTATTTAGATTTTTTTACGAAGTTTTTTTATGCTAGTTGTAATTTTGACTCAATTTCTATGTATTTGAATGCATATGAAAATAAAGGCAATTTCTATTCTATTCTATTCTATTCTATTCTATTCTATAACAATTTATAAAAATTTGATCGATTTGATCCGGATCGTCCGTTAATTCCAATTTGCTCAGACTAATCTATAATCACGTGACCAAAAATCCGTTGCGTCTGAGATGCAAATACCGAACGCAGCTACACAGTATCTACCCTGTTTACTCAAAATTATGACGTCTAGGTGAATCAAAATTCAAAGTGGCATAAAAATAAAGTTTTTTCGTTTTTTTTAGAACAATAAAAAACAGTCAATATGGCTAACGTATATGTAGGATTCCATGACCAAAGAAGCTGCAACAGGATACTTAAACCTCCTGGTGGCGGTTCATCAAACATTTTTGGAACGGATAGGTAAAATACATTTTATAAAAATAGTTCGTCAAAATTAGTTAAGAGCGGCAACTGTAAGCTGTAATCAACCATTCGATGGTGTGTAATTGAAAGAGCAAGTTAACCAACATATTTTAATAAATGCAACTTCAATTCTTTTCGCGAAAAAAGAAATGCCCGCAATTCCCATGCATTATCTCTAGCGAGTACACCAAAATTACCACATTTTTGCCTATATATTTACTTATAGGTAATGACTATGTAGCTTGTAGGATTTATTGTTTTTTTTTGTATCTTTTTTGAATTGTAATTAATTGTTTATTATATAAAAAAATTATTTGTGTTTTAGGGTATCTGAAGTGGAACCCCATCAAAAATTTGAAAAAGCGCAGAACGTCCAACAAACGCTACAAAACGAGACTATTCTTACGCAAAAGTCCGTAACAGATCAAAACGGAACCACTCATACTGAGTCAACAAAGGAAACTAAAGTCGAACAACATGGAACAAAGACTGATGAAAACGGCGTCTTACAAACTAACGGACATGCTGACCATTTAATCTCTAAGGAAGTTTTTGTTACTAATAATGTCGATACCGATTTAAAAGAAATTAGTAAAAATGAACTTGCTGATAAAATTAATAATTTATCCCTTCAAGAACATCAACAGAAAGACTCGAATTCAAGTATTA
Organism: Aspidapion aeneum; assembly: GCA_963576565.1. Lineage (NCBI taxonomy): Eukaryota > Metazoa > Arthropoda > Insecta > Coleoptera > Brentidae > Aspidapion > Aspidapion aeneum. The sequence goes on from OY755038.1 coordinate 91,577,462, forward strand.
CAGAAGTCGTAGGTTCATCTAACATGCAGGCAGACACCAAGACCATTTTAACTTCTTCTAAAGTACGTAACGTTTATTGATTGCGTAATCAATTACCAATTTAAAACTGCTTTTAAAAATTTTAGTTTACTATTTGATAATTAGGTACCTTCACCTGGATGCGAATGGTTACATGGTGCATCGTATTATCCTTGTTTATTAGTTAGTTCAGATCGGTTCATTCATTTATAGATTTGAAAAAAAAATAGCTAATTTGAACGAAATTGAACTTATCTGAACTAATCTGAAGTAACATAGACTAATCTGAATTAACATAAACTAACCAACGTGTCATAAACTTAAACAAATATAAGCTAGTATAATAAACAAGGATTATAAATTTATAAAACGATGCAATTTATGTAGTAATGCATTCGCATCCACTAACTAGCGTTTTTTAAAAACTTTTAGTCAAATAGTGGGATCCATATTTATTCAGGTAGTATTCATATACGCCTAGTCACATTATAAAAGTCTAGGCGTATTAAAGTGCGTATACAACAAACTTCTCCGCGAATTCCGAATTTGTTTCAACGAACTTTCTACGATCCACGAAAAAACGCCGCGCCAAGAATGAGCAGCACGCGAGAGGCTCACATAGGGCGCGTTTGCGGAGCAGTTTGGTGCATACGAACTCTTACGATACGATGTCTATTGCTATTAGCCATTGTATTGAAATTTATACAACACCCATAAACCTAACACCCGATAAGTTTTCTTATCTGGTTGGAAATAAATGTTTATAATGTTACCACATCTCAAATTACATGTACTCTAAGTAAAAAATAGCAACCGACAAACCAATATCACAGTGTAGATAACTTATACACTGTGCCAATAACTAGCTCTCAATTTAAAAAACAACAAATTAGTCAAGTTGTTCGAGTGCAACATTCGTTCGAGCAGCTAACAACACACGTATGTACAGGGTGTCTCATTTTTGATGGTATTAAATGGGAAACTTATTTATTATAAAAGAGAGAGACCTGGGAATTTCGCATTACTGTCCTCGAATATTAAGACAAGAAAAAAAATGTTAAAAGTTTTTTTCTAGCCCTTGTAGTTTTAAAGCTACGAGGGAAAATTTTAAATTGGGAATATTAGAAATCCGTTATTACGGCAGATATTTCAATTCAATATAATACTTCTCTACAGACAGTTGATCCTGATCTTTTTTTCTCTGAAATCTCGAGTCGACTCGTCGGACCAAAAATTTGACAACATCATTTTATTGACAGGATCAACTGTCTATAGAAAAGTTGTAACAAAATTGAAATATCTGCACTATTACCAAACACATGAAATATTTTTAAAATTACGGGTTTTTGAATTTTCCCTCGTAGCTCCAATACTACAAGGGCCGAAAAAAAACTCTAGACTAATTTTTTAGGTCTTGAAATTTAAGGACAGTAATGTGGAATCCCCAGGTCTCTATCTTTTAAAATAACTGAGTTTCCCATTCAATACCATCAAAAATGCGACATCATGTACAGGATTTTCCCGTATATTTTTGCACCATATCTAAAACGTTTATTTGAATAAATATCAAAATATGATAAATACAAAAGTTTCATAATTTGTACGAATTTTAAGAATCTTTGTGTCAGAATGTCAAAAAATTGTAAATGTCAAAATTTGACATGTCGATGGTTTTTTTAAAGGAAACACCCTATATATTATTTCAGATTTTTATAGATCATTTCTTCCTGATTTCAAAAATATATATGTTGGGATTATTGCGTTTAATAGTTTTGGAGATATATGCGTTTAAAAGTATAAAAAACTTAAATTGGTACTTTTTAAAACATCAAGGAAGCCATGAAAAAAACAATCGCATTGACGCAAAAGTGATGCTATTGTTTGGTCACCTTGTCAAATTCAGTTTTAAGAGCGGTTGAGGATGATTTTTACCGAGGAAGAAAAACTGGATATTATTAAATTATTTTACTCAAATAATGAAAATGCATCTGTAGCTCGCAACCAGTATTATATTCAGTTTCCCGACAGAAGACAACCAACCCGCCAAACCATAGTAAATATATTAAACTCATTTAATCAAAGAAAAACACTTAAAAGAAACACTAGAACAGTCGAAGAGGACTTAAATATTTTGTTATATTTTCAAGGTTAGTTTTTTCTTTTTAAGTTTATCATATTTATAAAAATGTTTTCCCTTGTTATTTTAGAGAATCCTGAACGGTCTATTCCGGATGTAGGACTTTGTTTTAAAATATCACAAATACAAGGCTTATAAATTTTTACCCGTGCAAAATTTAAGCAATAAAAATAAAATAAACAGATTACATTTTTGTCAGGAAATACAACGAGGAATAGCGGCAAATCAAATAAATTTCTCAAATATAATTTTTACTGACGCGGCAGCATTCACCACGGCGGGAATGTTCAATAGAAAAAATAAGCATATTTGGTCAAGAGAAAACCCGCATCCCTACATGTTTGGTGCGTTCTCCTGAATAACCGAGTTATTGGAACTATATTTTTAAATGGTAACTTAACCGGAGAAAAATACCATGATTTGTTGCGAAATTAAATAGAAAAGCTTTTAGAAGAACTCCCTGTTAATAACTATAGAAATTTAATAATGCAACAGGACAGAGAACCCCCACATAACATCCATCCAGTAACGAATTTTAGCTCACACTACTACTATACTATAGTAGTGTGAGCTATGGTGATCCTATTTTTTTCGAGAAAAAAAAAAGTTGCTCCGATTTCAAATTTTTTTATATATCTTTGCGTTTCAGATGATTTCTGTCTGTCTGTCTGTCTGTCTGTCTGTCTGTCTGTCTGTCTGTCTGTCTGTCTGTCTGTCTGTCTGTCTGTCTGTCTGTCTGTCTGTCTGTCTGTCTGTCTGTCTGTCTGTCTGTCTGTCTGTCTGTCTGTCTGTCTGTCTGTCTGTCTGTCTGTCTGTCTGTCTGTCTGTCTGTCTGTCTGTCTGTCTGTCTGTCTGTCTGTCTGTCTGTCTGTCTGTCTGTCTGTCTGTCTGTCTGTCTGTCTGTCTGTCTGTCTGTCTGTCTGTCTGTCTGTCTGTCTGTCTGTCTGTCTGTCTGTCTGTCTGTCTGTCTGTCTGTCTGTCTGTCTGTCTGTCTGTCTGTCTGTCTGTCTGTCTGTCTGTCTGTCTGTCTGTCTGTCTGTCTGTCTGTCTGTCTGTCTGTCTGTCTGTCTGTCTGTCTGTCTGTCTGTCTGTCTGTCTGTCTGTCTGTCTGTCTGTCTGTCTGTCTGTCTGTCTGTCTGTCTGTCTGTCTGTCTGTCTGTCTGTCTGTCTGTCTGTCTGTCTGTCTGTCTGTCTGTCTGTCTGTCTGTCTGTCTGTCTGTCTGTCTGTCTGTCTGTCTGTCTGTCTGTCTGTCTGTCTGTCTGTCTGTCTGTCTGTCTGTCTGTCTGTCTGTCTGTCTGTCTGTCTGTCTGTCTGTCTGTCTGTCTGTCTGTCTGTCTGTCTGTCTGTCTGTCTGTCTGTCTGTCTGTCTGTCTGTCTGTCTGTCTGTCTGTCTGTCTGTCTGTCTGTCTGTCTGTCTGTCTGTCTGTCTGTCTGTCTGTCTGTCTGTCTGTCTGTCTGTCTGTCTGTCTGTCTGTCTGTCTGTCTGTCTGTCTGTCTGTCTGTCTGTCTGTCTGTCTGTCTGTCTGTCTGTCTGTCTGTCTGTCTGTCTGTCTGTCTGTCTGTCTGTCTGTCTGTCTGTCTGTCTGTCTGTCTGTCTGTCTGTCTGTCTGTCTGTCTGTCTGTCTGTCTGTCTGTCTGTCTGTCTGTCTGTCTGTCTGTCTGTCTGTCTGTCTGTCTGTCTGTCTGTCTGTCTGTCTGTCTGTCTGTCTGTCTGTCTGTCTGTCTGTCTGTCTGTCTGTCTGTCTGTCTGTCTGTCTGTCTGTCTGTCTGTCTGTCTGTCTGTCTGTCTGTCTGTCTGTCTGTCTGTCTGTCTGTCTGTCTGTCTGTCTGTCTGTCTGTCTGTCTGTCTGTCTGTCTGTCTGTCTGTCTGTCTGTCTGTCTGTCTGTCTGTCTGTCTGTCTGTCTGTCTGTCTGTCTGTCTGTCTGTCTGTCTGTCTGTCTGTCTGTCTGTCTGTCTGTCTGTCTGTCTGTCTGTCTGTCTGTCTGTCTGTCTGTCTGTCTGTCTGTCTGTCTGTCTGTCTGTCTGTCTGTCTGTCTGTCTGTCTGTCTGTCTGTCTGTCTGTCTGTCTGTCTGTCTGTCTGTCTGTCTGTCTGTCTGTCTGTCTGTCTGTCTGTCTGTCTGTCTGTCTGTCTGTCTGTCTGTCTGGGCGTAGCGCTTGAAGTGAGCAGACGTGTTTATCAAGCGCTGTGCTGAAAATTAGTACAAGTGTATTAATTCGGTCGATTAATAGTTAAAAATAGTGCAAAATAGTTGTTTAATAAAGGCCCATAGTGAACCTAATAGTTTATAAGGGATAAGTATAGTGTGCATAGTGCAATCTTAATTATTTATTTGCAAACAATATAAATTATTCATATTATAATAGTGTATCGAAATTCATTGAACGCATTGCTTTGTGCTGTATCAGCGAAGGTGGGGTACCCACACGGTGCCGCGGTCGCTGTTATCAACAGGTCGCGGTACCTACTTGCGTAGGCACAGTAGAGTTAAAATAACAGTTACAACTCTTAAGAAGTAGTACCATGGAGAAAGAAGGAAATGAACTGGTTGATAAAACTGGTAAATTTTTGAGAAGGGCATCGATTGCTAGAACACCGCCTGGAAATAAAAATGAACTGAGCAGCAAGGACCAACATTTCTTTAATTCGAATCCAAACAGTGACGCGTTTGATTCGGATCAAGGTAAAAAAAGGGGCCTCGAAAGTCCATTGGACATTGAAATCAGAAAAAAAGGGAAAAAAGGAACTAATGGACATATTGGACAAAATGGAGGAGACGCGAATGACGAATTGGGAGAAGATGAAATGGAGGACATGGCAAATAAAATCAACATAGAGGACAACCTAATCGGAGAATTGCAAAATAAAGAACGCCAAGCAAGAGACAACCTCAAAAAAGCTCATATAAGGCAGACGGTCGATATAATTGAAAATTCAAAAAGCAAAATTTTAAATGTGACAAACAAAAGGGGTGCTTCGGGAAAATTATCATTTAATTTGGAAGACAGTTTAATAGTTAGGGACAATATCGAAGTGATGACAAAAACTCTAATTCAATTGTTAAACAGGGAAATAGACGAAAGTTTATCATTAAAAGTAGAAGAATGTAAAAATGAAATAAAAAATTTAAAAACTGAAACAAATAGATTAGAGGGGATTATAATTAAGTTGTTAGATACTGTTAAAGAAGAAAATCAAAGAAAACTCATGTTAGCTAGTGCGACCTCCGATCATAATTCCATGAGAAATAGTTCCTTAACTTCACAACATGTTCTAGAGCAGGTTGCACGGGCTCATACTCACATCGCTAACACAGTTACAAATACAGACAATGACAGCCAAAACGAAGACAATTTTATTCATCAGAGACGTAGACGAAGAAGAAATGAAAAAACATTCGCAGAAGCACTGATGGATAAAACGGGAGAAGAAACTGAAAACGGCAAAAATCTAGTATGGAAAACGCCAGAAAAATACCCTGAAAAATTACAGACAATACTTACTCTGCCAAATGAGGGCAACAATACCATAGAACCAAAAAAGGTAATGGAAACCATAAAAACAGTTGCACAAAACGAGATACAAGAACAAGGTGGCTTAAAAAATATAATTCCTTTAAGAGGCGGGAAAGTTATTATACAATATAAGGACGAAAAACAAAAAGAGACGGTAACAAAAGCATTAAAAACAGCACAGGATAACAACATAATTAAATTAGTTGGTGAAAAAAAAGCACCAAAATTTAGAATAAGCGGAGTAACAAAAGGTTACACTGACAAAGAAATACTAGACACCATATCAGAAGAAAACGAGGATATTAAAATCACATATGGAGAAAATTTAGAAAATAAAATTAGAATAATTGCAAGGAGAACTTGCAGAAATCCATACAAAGAAAATATTATCTTGGAAGCAAATGACACGGACACTTTTAAATATTTTGTAAAAAAACAAAAAATTTACATAGACATGACAACTGCATATATTGAAGAGGAAATTAATGTGACACTATGCTTTAAATGTCACAGATTTGGACACGTTTCAAAATACTGCACAGACAAAGCAAGGTGTTATGTATGTGGAGGGCCGCATGAGGGTAGAGATTGTTTAAAAGACGTTGCCGACTGTCCCAATTGCGCAAGTATTGGCGTAAAAATGGAGGAAAGGCGACACACTGCACGAGACTGGAACTGTCCTGTCTACAAGAAAAAGCAAAGACAAGCACAACAGACCATAGACTACGGAAAATCAGACTAAAACACAAAAAAGAAAGCAAAAAGACTACAAAAACTACATAATATGTTAAAGGTTCTACAAATAAACGTAGATAGGGGAAAACAAGCGGCGGAACTATTTATAAAAAAACTTATAGATGAAGAGATAGATATCGGTATTGTCAACGAACCCTACCATAGACATATAGATATCCCACAGTACGAGATACATACAGGCGGTACGAACTCAAAAACGCAGCTCTGGGTAAAAAAGAATATACCTAACGTAACAACTAGACAGGACCTAACAGACAACAACAGCACCACAATACAGATAGAATTAAAAACAACCATTATTCTTATAACCACAATATATGACGAACCTGGAGGATTACACAACAGACGCTTACAAGAGTTTTCACAAAAGTTTCAAAAACAGAACGTTAAGCACTTACTAGCAGGGGACATAAATGCACACAACACGGCCTGGGGAGGAAGTACAACAGATAACAGAGGAAGAGAGCTTGTGGATTGGGCCATGGCTAATGAATATGATATTATCAATGATCGCCTTCAACCACCAACTTATGTAGGACCAATGGGCAATAGTTACATAGATATGACCCTTAGCAAAACACTAATTATAGAGAAGTGGACAGTTTCTGAGGAAGAAAGCTTGAGTCAACACAAATACATACAATACACAATTAAGACGCAAGACCACAAGCGCAAGACAAGAAGGAAAATATATGACTTTGAGACTACGAACTGGACCGCATTTAGAAATTACCTGAAACGTAACGTGGCCTCTAACTGGTTAATTGAAGACATCTACCAGCTGGAATTGGCAGCAGAAAAATTTAACACAATTTGCAGCAAAACATGTAAAAAGAAAATAAATATTAAATTCGAAAACGAAACTGAAAATAATGCAACACAGTGGTGGAATGAACAACTTAATGAGCAAAAACGAATCTGCAATAGACTAAGAAGGGAGGCACAACGAGAACAAAATAGAAATGAAAGAAGAAGAAAATTTGGAATCTATGGGCTGGAAAAAGAGCGCTATAAAAAAGACATAAAATCTGCAAAAGAAAAGTATATTCAAGAAAAACTAGTTTCATTAAGCGAGGACCAACCATGGGACCAGGTGTGGAGAGTTCTTAATTTACCAAAACAACTAAAACCAGCACAAAACATACAGAAAGAAAACGGAACATTTACAAAAAATGAGAAAGAAAGAGACGAATACTTACTTAACAAATATTTTCCAGATGACAAACAAGAAGAAGACACACCAGAAATGAACTACATCAGACAACGGCAAAAAACTTTTCAACAAACTAATGAGCCAGAAATAAATATGCTTGAGCTACAAGACATAGTGACCTCTCTAAAAAAGAAAAAAGCAACGGGACAGGACAAAATACCAAATGAGGCACTGATTCATATATTGGAAGAAACACATAACATTATATTGTATATATTTAGTAAATGCCTGACATTTGGAGTGTTCCCAAAAGTATGGAAAACAGCAAAAGTCATTTTCATACCCAAAAAAGACGAAACAGTAAGACCAATAAGTCTCCTTCCCGCAATTGGAAAGGTTTTGGACAAACTTATTAACAACAGGTTACAATTAGTCCTCGAAAGAACTGAAAAAATAGATAACCGACAATTTGGATTCAGGGCAGGTATGGGAACCATAAATGCACTAAGTCGACTGACGGAACAAATACAACAACACAAGTACCAGGGTAAACATCAAATAGTGGCAGCTTTAGATTTAAAGAATGCCTTCAATAGCGCATGGCCTCCTTCCTTCAATAGCGCATGGCCTCCTTACGTCGACTTGCAGCTTGAAAAAGCAGGAGTGGGACGAGTTCTACGACAAATTTGCTACAGTTTCCTCACAGATAGAAAAGTAGCAACAAATAAATCGTGCAAAGATATTCACAGAGGATGTCCTCAAGGCTCCAGTCTTGGCCCAACACTATGGCTCCTAGTAATGCAGGGGTGGTTTCAAACAATGGACGAGGCGAATGAAATTTACGCAGAAACCCATACAGATACATTGACAAAAATACAAGCTTCAGCAGATGATCAAATATGCACTGTAACAGGAAAATCACGAACAGAGATAGAAAGAAAATGGACAGTAGTATGGAGCGCGTGCCAAAAATGGGAGAAGCAAAGCGCAGTAAAGTATAACCAGCAGAAAACTGAAATACTATTTATACCCAAAGGGACATTAACAAGAGCACCAACTATACGTACCGACGCACAAACAATTATAAAAGTTTCTGACAAAATTAAGTATCTGGGAGTCATCATTGATAAAAATTTAACATACCTGCCACACGTACACTACGTAAGAGACAAAATAGGACAAAACGCGACAAAACTAATAGGACAAATATCAAGAAAATATGGCCACAATAAAGCTACCTTCAAGAAAATTGTCGAGAACGTGTTTAGACCTGCAGCTCTCTATGGCAGTGAGATTTGGGGCGTAAAAGCAAGCAATGTACATATGAAACGACAAATGGATGCAGCTTTAAGACCACTTTTGTTACTGATTAATAGAGCCTACAATACTACTCCAAACGCAGCGTTGCAAGTTATGGCGGGAATTGCCCCTTGGTGGCTTGAAGCCCAAAGAAGACACTATGAATGGACCAGACAACTAACAGACATAGAAAATGCAAGACTTAAGACAATCGACAAACCACATCCAACTATACGACAAATATTGGACCAGAATAATCCAGATGAAAATGTGGATATCATCCATACAAATGCTGCAGTTGGGCAGGACAAGAAAACTGGGATTGGAATACATTTATGGAATCAAGACAATATCCATACTAGAGTTAAAGACACAGACACTCAAACTGCACAAATGATTGCTATTTTAGTGGGAATTAGAGTAGCAACAGAACAAGGAAGAACAAACATAGATATAAGAACAAATTGTTTAGAAGCGCTCAAAACCATTAAAGAGTATAAAATAAAATACAAAATAACAGGGCATATATTAAAATTAGTAGAGGATAGGAACTTAAGAAGCTGGAAAACAAATATAAATTTCACCAACGAATACGACCAAGGACAGTTAAGGGCACAACAAGCCGCTAACCAAGCAAGGACAGCAAATAACATAGACGAAAATTTCGACAATTACATATTTAAATCAAAAAGTCAAAGACAAAAAGAAAGAATCGAATGGCTTAAAAATATGTGGCAAGATTATTGGGACCATGTAGATAAGGGCAGGACATTCTATCAGCACTGCATGGAGGTGGGCTTTGACAGAATACCTCTCTCATTTAAAGCGACCCAACTAACTACGGGACATGGCAATTTACGAACATATACTAACAGATTTAGACTCAACATGTAAAAGAGACATGTATCCTAGAATATCGAATAAGGATACGACAAGAAATTGAAAACAATTATGGAAATCTAGAGATCAGACTGCGGAACGAAGGCAAAATTTTAACTAGCCATTGTTCAAAAATTAACAGTTGGGCGGAGGAAGCAATAGCTAACACAGATGTTCATCTGTAAATATAATATAATAAAATTCATATAACACTGAATCGTTTAGGATAGCCATAAGTGATTAATTTTAGAGATTTATTGATATTTACATTTAATGATTAAAGTATTTTTTGGAACTTAGAAATAGCAAAAAAAAAAGAATACAAAAAAAACCAAAAAGAAAGAAAAAAGAACAAAAAAATTATATTGGCAAAAAAAAAAGTAGCTAAAAAAAAATATTACTACAGGTTAATAAAACGTGAGAGCTAACAAGGTCTTAAGCAAAAAGAGCCATAGTAGATTTTAGGAAAATACGATGCTAATTAGATTTAAGGTAATAAGTAGGTTAATTTTGTAAATTTAAAATTGTAACAAAATAATTCTTGGGCAATACCACAAAGGAGATTCTTTAACACAAAAACAAAAAGAGACAAACAACAAGAAAACTTCACAATAAGAAATGGGCAGAGGGTCATGGGATAGAAAAGAAATGCTAACTAAAGATATAGAAATAGTACACAAATAAGGAAACTAATAATAAAGGGGCAGGATTTTGGGATCGTCTGAAATGGAAGTAAACGTGACGTGTGAATGAAGGCAGAAAAAAAAATTAACATCGGCTAAAGGGCGTAGACCGTAAGGTAGGAAGCCAGCTATTTCGACAGGTCCTCTCGCTCTGGTTAGCTTCGGCGCCGGCGACGTCTGTCACTCTCGTCTGTCTGTCTGTCTGTCTGTCTGTCTGTCTGTCTGTCTGTCTGTCTGAATCGTTTAGGATAGCCATAAGTGATTAATTTTAGAGATTTATTGATATTTACATTTAATGATTAAAGTATTTTTTGGAACTTAGAAATAGCAAAAAAAAAAGAATACAAAAAAAACCAAAAAGAAAGAAAAAAGAACAAAAAAATTATATTGGCAAAAAAAAAAGTAGCTAAAAAAAAATATTACTACAGGTTAATAAAACGTGAGAGCTAACAAGGTCTTAAGCAAAAAGAGCCATAGTAGATTTTAGGAAAATACGATGCTAATTAGATTTAAGGTAATAAGTAGGTTAATTTTGTAAATTTAAAATTGTAACAAAATAATTCTTGGGCAATACCACAAAGGAGATTCTTTAACACAAAAACAAAAAGAGACAAACAACAAGAAAACTTCACAATAAGAAATGGGCAGAGGGTCATGGGATAGAAAAGAAATGCTAACTAAAGATATAGAAATAGTACACAAATAAGGAAACTAATAATAAAGGGGCAGGATTTTGGGATCGTCTGAAATGGAAGTAAACGTGACGTGTGAATGAAGGCAGAAAAAAAAATTAACATCGGCTAAAGGGCGTAGACCGTAAGGTAGGAAGCCAGCTATTTCGACAGGTCCTCTCGCTCTGGTTAGCTTCGGCGCCGGCGACGTCTGTCACTCTCGTCTGTCTGTCTGTCTGTCTGTCTGTCTGTCTGTCTGTCTGTCTGTCTGTCTGTCTGTCTGTCTGTCTGTCTGTCTGTCTGTCTGTCTGTCTGTCTGTCTGTCTGTCTGTCTGTCTGTCTGTCTGTCTGTCTGTCTGTCTGTCTGTCTGTCTGTCTGTCTGTCTGTCTGTCTGTCTGTCTGTCTGTCTGTCTGTCTGTCTGTCTGTCTGTCTGTCTGTCTGTCTGTCTGTCTGTCTGTCTGTCTGTCTGTCTGTCTGTCTGTCTGTCTGTCTGTCTGTCTGTCTGTCTGTCTGTCTGTCTGTCTGTCTGTCTGTCTGTCTGTCTGTCTGTCTGTCTGTCTGTCTGTCTGTCTGTCTGTCTGTCTGTCTGTCTGTCTGTCTGTCTGTCTGTCTGTCTGTCTGTCTGTCTGTCTGTCTGTCTGTCTGTCTGTCTGTCTGTCTGTCTGTCTGTCTGTCTGTCTGTCTGTCTGTCTGTCTGTCTGTCTGTCTGTCTGTCTGTCTGTCTGTCTGTCTGTCTGTCTGTCTGTCTGTCTGTCTGTCTGTCTGTCTGTCTGTCTGTCTGTCTGTCTGTCTGTCTGTCTGTCTGTCTGTCTGTCTGTCTGTCTGTCTGTCTGTCTGTCTGTCTGTCTGTCTGTCTGTCTGTCTGTCTGTCTGTCTGTCTGTCTGTCTGTCTGTCTGTCTGTCTGTCTGTCTGTCTGTCTGTCTGTCTGTCTGTCTGTCTGTCTGTCTGTCTGTCTGTCTGTCTGTCTGTCTGTCTGTCTGTCTGTCTGTCTGTCTGTCTGTCTGTCTGTCTGTCTGTCTGTCTGTCTGTCTGTCTGTCTGTCTGTCTGTCTGTCTGTCTGTCTGTCTGTCTGTCTGTCTGTCTGTCTGTCTGTCTGTCTGTCTGTCTGTCTGTCTGTCTGTCTGTCTGTCTGTCTGTCTGTCTGTCTGTCTGTCTGTCTGTCTGTCTGTCTGTCTGTCTGTCTGTCTGTCTGTCTGTCTGTCTGTCTGTCTGTCTGTCTGTCTGTCTGTCTGTCTGTCTGTCTGTCTGTCTGTCTGTCTGTCTGTCTGTCTGTCTGTCTGTCTGTCTGTCTGTCTGTCTGTCTGTCTGTCTGTCTGTCTGTCTGTCTGTCTGTCTGTCTGTCTGTCTGTCTGTCTGTCTGTCTGTCTGTCTGTCTGTCTGTCTGTCTGTCTGTCTGTCTGTCTGTCTGTCTGTCTGTCTGTCTGTCTGTCTGTCTGTCTGTCTGTCTGTCTGTCTGTCTGTCTGTCTGTCTGTCTGTCTGTCTGTCTGTCTGTCTGTCTGTCTGTCTGTCTGTCTGTCTGTCTGTCTGTCTGTCTGTCTGTCTGTCTGTCTGTCTGTCTGTCTGTCTGTCTGTCTGTCTGTCTGTCTGTCTGTCTGTCTGTCTGTCTGTCTGTCTGTCTGTCTGTCTGTCTGTCTGTCTGTCTGTCTGTCTGTCTGTCTGTCTGTCTGTCTGTCTGTCTGTCTGTCTGTCTGTCTGTCTGTCTGTCTGTCTGTCTGTCTGTCTGTCTGTCTGTCTGTCTGTCTGTCTGTCTGTCTGTCTGTCTGTCTGTCTGTCTGTCTGTCTGTCTGTCTGTCTGTCTGTCTGTCTGTCTGTCTGTCTGTCTGTCTGTCTGTCTGTCTGTCTGTCTGTCTGTCTGTCTGTCTGTCTGTCTGTCTGTCTGTCTGTCTGTCTGTCTGTCTGTCTGTCTGTCTGTCTGTCTGTCTGTCTGTCTGTCTGTCTGTCTGTCTGTCTGTCTGTCTGTCTGTCTGTCTGTCTGTCTGTCTGTCTGTCTGTCTGTCTGTCTGTCTGTCTGTCTGTCTGTCTGTCTGTCTGTCTGTCTGTCTGTCTGTCTGTCTGTCTGTCTGTCTGTCTGTCTGTCTGTCTGTCTGTCTGTCTGTCTGTCTGTCTGTCTGTCTGTCTGTCTGTCTGTCTGTCTGTCTGTCTGTCTGTCTGTCTGTCTGTCTGTCTGTCTGTCTGTCTGTCTGTCTGTCTGTCTGTCTGTCTGTCTGTCTGTCTGTCTGTCTGTCTGTCTGTCTGTCTGTCTGTCTGTCTGTCTGTCTGTCTGTCTGTCTGTCTGTCTGTCTGTCTGTCTGTCTGTCTGTCTGTCTGTCTGTCTGTCTGTCTGTCTGTCTGTCTGTCTGTCTGTCTGTCTGTCTGTCTGTCTGTCTGTCTGTCTGTCTGTCTGTCTGTCTGTCTGTCTGTCTGTCTGTCTGTCTGTCTGTCTGTCTGTCTGTCTGTCTGTCTGTCTGTCTGTCTGTCTGTCTGTCTGTCTGTCTGTCTGTCTGTCTGTCTGTCTGTCTGTCTGTCTGTCTGTCTGTCTGTCTGTCTGTCTGTCTGTCTGTCTGTCTGTCTGTCTGTCTGTCTGTCTGTCTGTCTGTCTGTCTGTCTGTCTGTCTGTCTGTCTGTCTGTCTGTCTGTCTGTCTGTCTGTCTGTCTGTCTGTCTGTCTGTCTGTCTGTCTGTCTGTCTGTCTGTCTGTCTGTCTGTCTGTCTGTCTGTCTGTCTGTCTGTCTGTCTGTCTGTCTGTCTGTCTGTCTGTCTGTCTGTCTGTCTGTCTGTCTGTCTGTCTGTCTGTCTGTCTGTCTGTCTGTCTGTCTGTCTGTCTGTCTGTCTGTCTGTCTGTCTGTCTGTCTGTCTGTCTGTCTGTCTGTCTGTCTGTCTGTCTGTCTGTCTGTCTGTCTGTCTGTCTGTCTGTCTGTCTGTCTGTCTGTCTGTCTGTCTGTCTGTCTGTCTGTCTGTCTGTCTGTCTGTCTGTCTGTCTGTCTGTCTGTCTGTCTGTCTGTCTGTCTGTCTGTCTGTCTGTCTGTCTGTCTGTCTGTCTGTCTGTCTGTCTGTCTGTCTGTCTGTCTGTCTGTCTGTCTGTCTGTCTGTCTGTCTGTCTGTCTGTCTGTCTGTCTGTCTGTCTGTCTGTCTGTCTGTCTGTCTGTCTGTCTGTCTGTCTGTCTGTCTGTCTGTCTGTCTGTCTGTCTGTCTGTCTGTCTGTCTGTCTGTCTGTCTGTCTGTCTGTCTGTCTGTCTGTCTGTCTGTCTGTCTGTCTGTCTGTCTGTCTGTCTGTCTGTCTGTCTGTCTGTCTGTCTGTCTGTCTGTCTGTCTGTCTGTCTGTCTGTCTGTCTGTCTGTCTGTCTGTCTGTCTGTCTGTCTGTCTGTCTGTCTGTCTGTCTGTCTGTCTGTCTGTCTGTCTGTCTGTCTGTCTGTCTGTCTGTCTGTCTGTCTGTCTGTCTGTCTGTCTGTCTGTCTGTCTGTCTGTCTGTCTGTCTGTCTGTCTGTCTGTCTGTCTGTCTGTCTGTCTGTCTGTCTGTCTGTCTGTCTGTCTGTCTGTCTGTCTGTCTGTCTGTCTGTCTGTCTGTCTGTCTGTCTGTCTGTCTGTCTGTCTGTCTGTCTGTCTGTCTGTCTGTCTGTCTGTCTGTCTGTCTGTCTGTCTGTCTGTCTGTCTGTCTGTCTGTCTGTCTGTCTGTCTGTCTGTCTGTCTGTCTGTCTGTCTGTCTGTCTGTCTGTCTGTCTGTCTGTCTGTCTGTCTGTCTGTCTGTCTGTCTGTCTGTCTGTCTGTCTGTCTGTCTGTCTGTCTGTCTGTCTGTCTGTCTGTCTGTCTGTCTGTCTGTCTGTCTGTCTGTCTGTCTGTCTGTCTGTCTGTCTGTCTGTCTGTCTGTCTGTCTGTCTGTCTGTCTGTCTGTCTGTCTGTCTGTCTGTCTGTCTGTCTGTCTGTCTGTCTGTCTGTCTGTCTGTCTGTCTGTCTGTAACGACCAACCCGCATAACTCAAAAACCGCTTGTCCGATTTAAATGAAATTTGGTACCTAGGCTGAGTCTTGGGCCGTGGTGGTCCCATTAAAAAGTGAACGAAATCCACCGAACGCAAGTCACATAAAAGGGTGGGTGTCAGTGGCGTATATAGAAAAAAGTTTCGGGGTGGGCCCGAGGCAGTTTTGGGGGGGGCCCGAGACCCCATGAGGGCGTAATTTATGCTATTTTATGTTTTTATTCATGAAATATGTCGAAAATATCTAAAAAAATCTTAGCTTCGGGGGGGGCCCGGGCCATATATACGCCAGTGGTGGGGGTAGATTTCAAAAATTGGAGTTTATGTGAAAATATGGCGTGTGTGATATCAAACGAAAGGTAACTAAGTCTGGAGTTAAACAAAATGAATTTTAAGTTATTTAAAAAAAAAAGGGTGGGGGTAGATGTCAAAAATTAGAGTTTAAGTGAAAATATGGCGTGTATGATATCAAACAAAAGGTAAATGAGTCTGGAGTTAAACAAAATACATTTTAGTTTTTAAAAAAAGTGTGGGGGTAGATTTTAAAAATTAGTGTTTAAGGCAAAACATGACTTGTGTGGTATCAAACGAAAGGTAATTGAGTCTGGAGTTGAATAAAATATATTTCAGTTTCTAGTTATATTAGCTCACACGTACACTATAACTACACTACTTAGTGTGAGCTTAGCTTATTATGGCCAGCAAATAGCCCCGATTTGTCTCCCCTTGATTTTTTTTGTGGGGCTACCTAAAAAATAAGGTATATCATAACAGGAAGCAAACACTCCAAATTTTACAACAGAAAATAGAGCAAACAATTGTTGATCTTAACGAAAATTTTGCGAAGTCTATCTTTCAAGCTATCCACAGAAAATTTGTAAGAATTATTCAAAATTGTATTAATAATCAAGGAGGTTATGTAAAAAATTATAAATGAAGCATAATTATTTGTTTTTACTGGCTTGTGGCGCCACACATTACTGCGCAGAATCACCCCGGATAGTAAATATTAATTAATTCATCACTTTTTGTGTAAATGCGATTGTCTTTTTCATGGCTTCCTTGATGTTTTAAGGAGATCAATAAGTATTTTAAACATTTAAGCGCATATATTTCCAAAACTAATGAATAAAATAATACAATGATATATATTTTAAAAGGGATAAAAGATCTATAAATATCTAAACTAATATACAGGGTGTTCCCTTTTAAAAAAACATCGACCTGTCAAATTTTGACATTTAGAATTTTTTTTTGACATTCCGACTTAAAAATTCTTAAACTTCGTCAAAAAATATGAAACTTTTGTATTTATTATATTTTGATATCTATTCAAATAAACATTTTAGATATGGTGTAAAAATATACGGGAACACCCTGTACATAGAAACAAAGGGTTCAAACTAATAACACTATATAAAATTTTTGCTGCTTATGTTTTTACAAAAATATCTTTTACCTAATAAATCTGTTTTTGGTAGGTCGAAATCAAAACGAGTAGAACTGCTACTAGCTCCTCGATTGCCGATGTCCTGAATCAAGATTGCGTTGCGGTCAAGGATGTAGATCTTCCCAGAAAAGAGAAACCAAAAACACCTAACAGAGTCCCTCCCGGTGGATTCTCTTCTGGACTGTGGTAAATCGTAGTTTGGGTTTTATTTATTTCATATATATTTTATTAATAATTTATGTTGGTTTTTGTTGCGGCACCGAATCTAATTTGCTTTATTTTGTATTGTTCTAACTAGAGATCTTAGATCTATAAAAATCTCCTCTATGCATTTATTATTACATATATTTTATTTTAAAATTATTTCTATACGTAATTCAATGTCCTGTGGTATTATATTTGCTTTATCCTAAATATTCCTAATATAACAGTGAACAAATTTAAAATTGAAATTTTTGTTTCCCAAATAACCGTGCAAGTGAAAATGGAAGAAAGCAAGAATCCCCAATAGGCATCGTATGATTTTTTACCCACCATCAGACGTGAGCGTAAATCAGCGGAAGAAACCCCTCGTAAGAAGCGCCATCTATCGAGATACCAGAGAAACTAGAACAAGAGCAGGCCAGTATAAACTGCTATATATATCTTTCAGTCTTTTTTTTATTTCGTCCTTATGGGACTCCTCAGAATACATCTTAGTCAATGTGACCAGTCAGTGTGAGGAGCCCCATAAGGACGAAACAGTTAACTGTCAACACTTATTAGGTGTCCAGTAGATCTTGGACCCCCGTGAGGTTAAGCTTTCAAGCTACCACGGAAAAACATGAGAGAAACAAAAACTTCTTTTTACCCAATTAGACAAGAAAACTTGTTTGATTTTTAAATTCACTGGAACTAAAATTTACGTTTTTGTTAATATTTATTAATTTTGAGTTTAATATATTTAATATTTTTATAACTTTCCGATATTTATTTGTTGTTAGGTAACATTTTCTGACGGTTTAGAATAATCCCTACAATTTTTGTATTCACACTTTTCTGCTATCTCTTATAACAACAGCAATTGACCTTGGTTAAAACATATGGAAACCCTGTACGGTAGTTATCGTTATATCGACGTGTTTTTATATGTTTTATAAAATTTTCTAAAAGCAAACATTGGTTAAAAACTAAAATTATTATCAAAATGTTCAGCATTTTGGAAAATTATATTTGAATAAACGTTGAAGAAGAATAATGGACATTACTAATTGGGTAAAATATAATGGACAATCAGCTTTTTAGTGAGAAATCACTTAAAAGTGTGCCAGAGATCGACCCACTGGTGGTCGCAGTGGAAGAGCTTTAAGGCCCAGTCCCTTCGAATCAAAATGAACCAACGGTCCGTAAAGGACCGTGCTCGTAAATGACCCGTAAGAAGCCAATTTTTGGAATAGTCTATTCGAATAGGTAGATACTAAAAACAAAATAAATGTTTTGGCAAGCGAAAGTTTCTATATAAGGAAAAGAGCCTTGTTTTGATCCCTTCCTACGCATCAAAACATTTTATATGTGGTTTGACCATAACCTTGTCATATGTGTAAAAAGCGAACATTGTTACAGTTTTGATAATAAATCGGTACCTTACCTACCTATAATAAATTAAAAAATGCGGGGGACATCTCTATGGATGGTAAAGACAACTTTATTAGCAGACAATTTTTGTAGCCGTAACAAAAGAATTAATGTTTTATTCGGGTCAAATATCAAAGCCTTGATCCATTTTTATATTTCTGTATTAGGCTTTGATAGATTTAATGGCAAAAATATTAAATAAGAGGTCAATTATTGTTTAACGACGCGGATCTAGACCCTAAAAATTATGGGGGGGGGGACTGGGCAAAAATAAAACTTTTTTTTCAACAGAACGAGGTAAATAAAGCTATAGTAAATTCGGGGATGAATTATTTTTAACTCAAAAAAGTTGAAGAAGCCTGGGCCTCCCCACCCAATAAGAAAAAATCGTAAAAAACTTAAACTAAATGTTGAATGAAAAACCATTGCCAAAAATATATTTGTTAATAACTAAGAAACTAACATTTAAAAAACGAAATTTTATTAACATTATAATCAAAATAACATCATTGTATGGTTATTTTTATAATGTTTTTTGTAGATCACATTTCTAACGTTGAATATAAAATATATAAAGCCAATAAATGTTTTGTTTTTAAGCATTAAAATATTTGATAGAAATAATACAACTATAGCCTTAGTCCCACTTGTAGAACCGGCCATTTTTAGTTTTACTTCTATACGTGTTGATACGAGTCGGTGTAATAGACGCTCTGTGTTATTTTGGTTAAAATGTTTACTACTACTATGTCGGCTAGAACGTTTTTCTACGTTGTCCGACGCCTATTATTCTCCACCTCCTTCGATCCTGACAATCACCTTCTGTCAGGTTTTTTTGACTCATTGATCTTTGGGTTGACTTTTGTCATTTCAGTTTAGGAGTCCCTCTTTTTCTGCGCCCTATTGGTTGCCACCTGCTTGTCCGTTATGCTTCCCTCGATTCCCATCCCTTCTTTTATAGTCTCATTTCTTATATGATCTCTTCTAGATATTCTCAATGGGACCTAATTGTTGAACCATTCGGATTTTTTGTCGTATACGAGTAAAATTCGAATGGTAGTTTCTAGTGCTTGGAAAAATTGCTATTCTTGAATGCCACTCGAACGACATTTTCGTGTACGACTTTTTTTTCGACTACACTACTTGGCAACGCTGCTTTCGTATAATTTTGGCCAATCTAACGCCGGTATGTGCGCCTCAACTTTCCGCGATGAAGTAAGGTTGACAATAGATTGACTTACATCTTTTGTTATTGTAATTTTTTTTTAAATTAAATTATTTTTTCAATATGTTTTTTTTAATAGAACAAGAAGCTGTGTTTTATTTTGGTAACAGCAATGATTGTGTAATCATTGGTAACGGTAAGTACCAAATTATAGTAATGAAAATTTGGGGCCTAGGGGCATCTAACCTCTTTGAAGTGTGGAAATTTGGGGGTAAAATTCGCAGTTGAATTTTGAGATGTCTTAAGAAAACAAATAAACTTCATAAGTATTCTGAAGGGGTCTTGAACTTGAGGCTTTGTTTGTAATGAGTGGCCTGTGTTTGACGAACTTTCATACATCATGCTTTGACAAAAATTGTACGAGCGTTAAGTAACATAGGGGATTTTACTGAAAAATTTGGAGTTTGCATTTTGTCTGTAGGATAGAAACAATTTAATTTTTTGCTCCCAGTGTTTTTTTCTCAGTTTTTTTTTTTAGTAGAACAGTTTTGCCTTTTAGGCCGATAAGCATAATAAACAAATTGACAAAATCAGTAAACTTTGTTAAAAAAACCCATTTTTTTGTTTAAATTTGAATAATTTTTTTACTTGTCAATTAACTCCAAAAACTTAAAAACTGTTGTAGACTAAAGCAGCCCATATGATCAGTATGTACAATATTTTTTTAGATCTCTTTGTTTTTCAAAAGGTATATAAAAATCCTGCCAGTAATACGGATCCAGTGAGGTCTGTTGTGGTACACTCAATGAAAAAACTTTTTGTTTCAGGTTTCTCAGAAAAGACATGAAGATCATTTTTGAGGTGTTAAGCAGTTTTTGCCTAGCAGTCCTGTTGCAATGATGATCCTACTAGAAATACTCAGATGAAATTTTTTAAATAAATTATAAGTAAAATAAAAATAAGTTTATTGTAGTTCTTATTGTAAAAAAGATTATAGAACTTCTTACGTAAAAGCTTATACAGTAAGAACGAGCAAGTTGGAATACATTTTCTACCAGGTTAAATTAAAAATTTTTAGAATAAACCAAAAACATGCCTACTGAGATTTTTAATGAGCAATATTTTTAATGAATTTTTTTTGGACAGAACCCCAGAAAGGTGTCCAACAAGATAAAACTTGTGGCACCTTGTTGGAAAGCCTATTGAAAAAGAAGAATTATGGTTCACTTTTTTTTGGAAATCTGTCAAATATTAAAAAAAACATTTTTTATTAGTTTTTGAACAAAGTGCTACAAGTTGAGTCTACCAGTTGCAAAAAAAATGTTGGTATTACTGGACCTCTTGTCAGGAGTCCACCACCTATTTTTTAATAAAACTATAGGTTTTAGTTTAAATGACACTTATATTCTCTAAAAATTATAAAAAAATAGAAATAATTTTCTTTTTGTTAATTTATAAAAATTATTTGATACCCTTTCTAACAAGGTGCCTTAAGTGGGGTCATTCCATCTTAAAAAATAAGTTGTATGCTAGTGGACCCCTTTCTGGGGGTCTGTCCAAAAAATATTCTGTAAAAATATTGTCGGTTAAAAATCTCAGTAAACATGTGTTTGGATTTTTTAAAAAAACTTAAATTTAACCGACTAGCAAGTTTATTCCAACTGGCTTGTTCTCACGCTGTAGTCATATTGCATAGCGTTTTTTAATGCACTTGACAGTAAGTACTTATTATGTACTTACTGGTTAAAGTATAAGATTAGGTTTGTTATTTACATGCAGGGGATTTATTATTTTCCTATATGAAGCAGTTTGGCCCTTATATTATCAAAAATTAAGCAAAATAAGACAAGGTTGTACCCAGGGGAATCAAGAGGTATCAATGCCCCACAAAATAGTTGATAAAGTGTGTTAAAAGAGACACAAACAAGACAAAAAAATTGCACAATACTCAAATTTTTATTGAAACTTTTTAATCTCCCCCCCCCCCTAAAAACGCTTTTTATATATTTTTTCTTGAAAATGTGTTACAAAGTTGTAACTTTTTAAAACTATTTTTCTCTTTTAGAGCTGGTAAAAAAACAGTAAAATCTCCAAAAAATTCATAAATTATTAACACAGAAATTCAGGATTTTTCATTCTCCCCCCAGTTGTAAGGCATTTCCAAGCAAAAAACAAATTAAAAAAATTGGGAGGTCTTCTAAAAAAGACGCGATTTGGCAAGCATCATGACTATGTGTCTCTTTTAACACACTTTATCAACTATTTTGTGGGGCATTGATACCTCTTGATTCCCCCCTGGGTACAACACCTTATTTTATTTTGCTTAACTTTTGGATAATATAAGGGCCCAACTGCTTCAAGTAGGCAAATCCCCTGCATGCTAATTTTATACTTTAACCAGTTTCACTATTTTTTTCTGACTTTTTCTATGTTGGCCAAAAATAAATATAAAATACATATACATACATTATTTTTCTTTATTTACATTTCAAAGTACATAATAAGTACTGTCAAGTGCATTAAAAAACGCTATGCAATATGAATACAGTGTGAGAACAAGCCACTTGGAATAAACTTGCTAGTCGGTTAAATTTAAGTTTTTTGAAAAAATCCAAACACATGTTAACTGAGATTTTTAACCGGCAATATTTTTACAGAATATTTTTTGGACAAACCCCCAGAAAGGGGTCCACTAGCATACAACTTATTTTTTAAGATAAAATGACCCCACTTAAGGCACCTTATCTTGTTGGACCCCTTTCTGGGGTTCTGTCCAAAAAAAATTCATCAAAAATATTGCTCATTAATCTCAGTAGGCCTGTTTTTAGTTTATTCTAAAAAAATTTAATTCAACCTGCTAGAAAATGTATTCCAACTTGCTCGTTCTCACTGTATAAGCTTTTATGTAAGAAGTTGTATAATCTTTTTTACAATAAAAACTACAATAAACTTATTTTTATTTTACTTATAATTTATTTAAAAAAGTTCTTTAAAAGTTAATAGATCACCAATTGCATCTGAGTATTTCACGTAGGATCATCATTGCAACAGGACTGCTAGGCAAAAACTGCTTCACACCTCAAAAATGATCTTTATGATTTCTCTGAGAAACCTGTAACAAAAAGTTTTTTCATTGAGTGTACCACAGCAGACGTACCTCACTGGATCCGTATTACTGGCAGGATTTTTATATATGTCCTTGTTTATAACTTTTGCAAAAAAAAACAAAGACATCTACAAAAATAATGTACATATTCAAATCAAATCATACTGATCATATTAGGGCTGCTTCAGTCTACAACAGTTTTTAATTTTTTTTGGAGTTAATTGACAGGTAAAGATATTCAAATTTAAACAAAAAATGGGTTTTTGAACGAAGGTTACTGATTTTGTCAATTTTTACTTGAAATGTTTATTATGCTTATCGGCCTAAAAGGCAAAACTGTTCTACTCAAAAAGAAACTGAGAAAAAAACACTGGGAGCAAAAAATTAAATTGTTTCTATACTATAGACAAAATGTAAACTCCAAATGTTTCAGTAAAAACCCCTATGTTACTTAACATTTGTACAGTTTTTGTCAAAGCATGATGTATGAAAGTTTGTCAAACACAGGTCACTCATTACAAACAAAGCCTCAAGATCAAGACCCCTTTAAAATACTTATGAAGTTTATTTGTTTTTTTTTAAGTATTCTCAAAATTCAACTGCGAATATTACCCCCAAATTTCCACACTTCAAAGAGGTTAGATGCCCCTAGGCCCCAAATTTCCATTACTATAATTTGGTACTTACCGTTACCAATGAAAACACAATCATTGCTGTTACCAAAATAAAACACAGCTTCTTGTTCTATTAAAAAAAACATCGTGGAAATAAATCACTCTTTCAAAAAAAATTTACAAAAACAAAAGATGTAATGTCAATCTACTGTCAACCTTACTTCATCGCGGCAAGTTTAGGCGCACATACCGGCGTTAGTTTGGCCAAAATTATACGAAAGCAGCGTTGCCAAGTAGTGTAGTCGAAAAAAAAAGTCGAACACGGAATTGGCGTTCGAGTGGCGTTCAAGAATAACAATTTTTCCAAGCACTCGAAACTACCATTCGAATTTTACTCGTATACGACAAAAAATCCGAGTGGTTCAAGAATTGGGCCCCTGATCTTCTTATTAAATTCATTTCGATATTTTAAAATATTTGCTTTTTGCAACAAACGTGTGGAATTAAAACCACAATATTAAGAATGAATGTGAATACGTATTTGAGTCGAAATATACTCCAGTTGTGTGGAAAAGTTTTATAGTTAAAGAACAATAAATAGTGATTTAAATAAAGCACCACAAAATCAGGTAAGGAAAGTAAACTTAAACTAAGGTAAAAAAAATTCTTCTACATGCACCTCTATTTAGAGATATGAATTTCAATAAAAAAATGGTTTTGTATGATATATTGCATACCTATACGTTATAGGTAATCAGACAGGGAATGCGACAATTCGCCGCGGCTAATGAGCCGGCAGACTTTAACTCGCCGCCGATTCAACCCGCCGCCGATTCAATCCGCCGCCGGAATTTTGTCAATAGTAAAAAAAAATCGTAATAGTTTACCAGCCAACCTATAATATAAAGTCCATATCATTATTTTTGAGACAACTTTTTACAGCTTTTTTTCGTTGGCCTATGCTATTTGTTATGATAAACAGCTGATAGCTGTCAAAAAGTTATCTCAAAAATTATGATATGGAGTTTATAACAATATTGATCTTAAGAATACAGATGAGGCGTGTGAGGCCTTAATTTTCTTCAGTACTTGAATTAGATTCAACACCGTGCCTAATTCATATCTGAAGGCACGGCACACAAAGGAACGGCTTAGTATAATATCAGAGACATAGACCACAAAATTTTCTTTATATTTTTTAAATTAAATTCACACAATTATTTAGAAAGAAGTCCATTTATTATCATTTTATTGTAATTTTGGGTGATAGATATCTTTATGCGTTAAATTTTGGCTACAAGTGTGTCTAATTATAAATTTTACTACTATTTAAATGAAATGCCAATGAAAAGTAAATATAAAAAAAAATCTAGTATAAAACGTTGACTTTAGTAAATATTTTTGTTATACGATTGTCTAATACTGATTAATGGTTTTCTGAAGTTTTTACACAAATAAGTCGTCTTTTTTATCAGAAATATAATAATAAAATGAACAAATTAGGTAAAAATATATCAACATCTAAGTTTTTGTATTTACAAAATTTGAGATTCGACAGGATTCGATGTACCAGTAATCTCAATATAATTGCTGGAGTATTACGATCACGAAAATGTAACATTTATCTGCTACGATCTGCTACCAAGATGGCTATGGAATTACAAAAGTTGAGCGTATGGGCAAAGCGTCATGTTTTGGCAGTTCATTATAAAAAGCGCATTCGAGTTGTCAAAAAGTTTTACTAGTGCTTTTTAGTTTCTAAATTATTTAAAATTCTTATTGTGTGGACTCATTTTAAGATTTTTGTGGTAAGAAAATATTGAATACCTTATTTTATTGTTATCATAACAACAACAATTTTTATTTAGAAAACTGGATCCAATATGAATTTGATTAAAACAAATCGGGACTTATTTCTGATATTAAAGGATGCCAATATAGGATTCAAAATGGCACAAAAGCCATTAAAAAAGTAAAAGAGCTTGCTATTATTGAACATTTGCATTTGTGGATAGAAAAGAAGATCAAAAATTTTTGCGCAAAATTATATTGGAAGTGGAACAAATCCTATAGAGTCAAGTCACGGTTTGAGGAGGAAAATAAGAAATGGTTAGACCACCCCTTTAAGTTTTTAAAAAATCATCCTAAAGGTATTTATAAAATATGTATTACAGACGGTACGGTACGGTAAATGTTTGTACTATATGGAAGAAAAAATCATTTTAAAATGTGTGTATGTGTGTGTGTGTGTGTGTAATTTTTTTCCCTTTTTAACTAGGTATATATTTTTTTTCAACTTCAAAGCAATTTTTTTATTTTAGAAATTTGACCAAAATTTGCTCAAAACTATTTGATCACATATCTCAAAAAGTGTAATTTTTACTAAAAATTCATAAGGAACATTTTTTTTGTTGTTTTGACGTTCTTCAATTTGGTATTTTTTAATTTTTTTATTTGACCAACTTTGTAGTTCTTATAGTTACCGACATAGCCATAGTGGCATACTTGATTTTTTATATTTATTTGCCTCTGAAATTTATTTTGAAAATGGTTAGCAAATCAGATGTTTTTAGCTGTCTAAATACAAAAAAATATTTTTTTAATAGCTTATAGCTAAATTTGTCAGCCATCTTAATTGTTTATGAAATGTCGGAAGTGACAATTTTTTGATGTTGAAATACCTAGTGGCTTTTTCAAAAATGACTAAAATTATGAAAATTCCACAAAAATATTTGAGTAAAGAGCAATTGTCAAAGACTCATTTTTGTTGAACACCCTGTCTAGTTTTTTAATGTTTTATAAAAAAATATGTTTTAATAATAAAATTAGAAGCTCCATCTCCAAAATTCAAGACGAAATATTTAGATGACATTTAAGCAAAGTTATATGCATATAAAAAAAAAATAGGTTTTTGTAAAACGCACTATATTTTTGGGTCGCCCTGTATATGGTTTAAATCATGTAAAGTAACTACTTTTTTTTATTCAAGACGTTGCTCTTTGTACAATATAACTGTGTAAAAGACTCATTTCTAGCTTTTCTAGATTCAAAGTTTCAGGTAAAAAACCTCATGTCCCTCTGTTCCCATAAGGTCGTTCCACTGTGCGGCAGTGGCTCGCCAAGTTCGCGCGCCGTAACCATCTTTTCTTGAAACATTTCAACCGATATTTGACCTACCCAAAACTCTACTATGGAATGAGCTACGAATCTCAAACTTTGCACAGTCGTAGATCTCCATGGAGGTAACCACTCCTCCAAGTTTCATGGAATTCCATAAAGTAGTAAAGTAGTTACGAAACTTCAAAAAACGTCGAAATTGCCACTCACTGACTCACTCACTCATGTATCATCAATATTTTACTGTACTTCCAGACATGCTACAAAGCTGAAATTTGGCAGACTGATAGAAATTATGACCAAATCCCTGGAAAAAATTAAAAAACCCCAAAATTGTAATTTGCTCCCCTCCCCTATACATTTAAAGGTATGTAAAAGTAGCATCGCCCACTTCCAGAAATGCTAGAGAGTTGAGCTTTGGCAGACTGATAGGAACTATGATGAAACTATAGGAAAAAATCAAAAAACCCCAAAATTTGAATTTCCTCCCCTCCTCTATACATTTAAAGTTATGCAAAAGTAGCATTGCCCACTTCCAGAAATGCTAGAGAGTTGAGCTCTGGCAGACTGATGAGAACTATGATAAAACTATAGGAAAAAATTAAAACACCCCAAAATTCTAATTTACTTCCCTCCCCTATAAATGTAAAGTTAAGTAGAAGTAACATTGCCTAATTCCAGACATGCTAGAGAGCTGAGCTTTGGAAGACCGATAGTAACTATGATAAAGTTATAGAAACAAATTAAAACATTCTAATTTACTTCCTTCCCCTATAAATGTAAAGTTATGTAAAAGTAACACTGCCCACTTCCAGAAACGCTAGAGAGCTGAACTTTTTAAGACTGAAAGACAACATGATAAAACTATATGAAAAAATTTTAAAACACCAACATTTTAATTTACTTCCCTCTCCTATATATGTAAATTTATATAAAACTAACATTGCCCACTTCCAGAAACGCTAGAGAGCTGAGCTTTGGAAGGCTGATAGGAACTACGATAAAACCATGGAAAAAAATTAAAAACCTCAAAAATTTAAGTAAGGCATTGCAAAAGTTTTGAACAATATTCCGCATATTTTACTTCTTTAAAAATTAAGTATTATCCAATTCCTTTAAAAAAGAAGTGAAATCATATCAAAAACATTTCATGTAAAAAAAGCCAAGTACGCAAAAGTGGCATTCCGTAAAAAGAATTGAGATAAAAGTAAAGCCAAGTTCTCCAATACAAATTTCAAAATGAAAGGTTCTTACTAGTTTGGAAATATTTTTCTAAACTTGGCAATTACGGCTGTAAATGACTCTTAGGCACAGTGCTAAATTGAACATAAAGAAGTTTGGATGTAATAGCAAAGTTTAAAATAATATTTCCAAACTAGTAAGAACCTTTCATTTTGAAATTTGTATTGGGGAACTTGGCTTTACTTTTATCTCAATTCTTTTTACGGAATGCCATTTTCGCGTACTTTGCTTTTTTACATGAAATGTTTTTGTTATGATTGCCATTTCTGATAACTCTATCTCTCTTGAAAGATTCTCACGTGAACAATTTTTAGAGTGAATTAGTGAGCTTGATATTATTAAACCAGGAGGAATTCTCTAGTTACTATATTGCATATTATTTTACGAGTATAATAAGTACATTGGGAACGGCGTTCGTTCCGACGGTGGAATCAGGGCCAAGTCACTCCCATTTATAAAAACAGTGTCAAAAAAACGTTAAAATTATCGGCCTGTAACCGTTATTTTTGTTTTTGAAAAGCTTATAGAGGCAGTTATTATAGCCCAGTCATATTAGGTGAAAAAACCCTGAAATTTGGAAAAAATAGGTGCAAGCTGAATTTTTGTATAATTATTCCTTAGCGTCTGGGACACATCCCCACATATTCTCCGCCAAAATTACTTAAATATAAGGCCCCAAAGATCCTATAAATCAGTATTTTGCAATTTTCTCGAAAATTAAAAACTTTTAAAAAAAGTCAGAGAAGAGAGAAAAAATACACATAGTCATTTGGCCTATAACGTAAAAATAAGAAAAAACCTAACCTAACATTTGAAAAATATTTTTAAAAAATGTATTTTTTTAAATTTTATTTTTTTTGTATCCTGTAGTTAATTTTTTTTAAATGTTGATACTATTAAGCTTGATCCCACTTGTACAAAACACCATGTACTTAAATTTAGTTTTTGTTTCTTTAAATAAGGCTTAGGCCAATGGTCAATAATATCCTGACCGCCAATGGGACATGGAAAAAATAGTTTAACTTCTGAGTAGAAACAGCTTTAAAATATGCGCACATGTGCACACTTTTATTATATTTGCAATTCCAGCCAAACTACTATTGATAGCAAAAATAGTTTCACTAAACTTTAATGGAACAAAGGGGTTTAAAACAAATAAATCTTACCTAAGGGTGGTTATTTAAGGGTTTAAAATTATAAACAATTTTCTCCAAATATATATGTATACTAAAATCTTTAGTTTCTAAGATATCTACAAAAGATTATTTATCCATGTACATAGCCATAGCCCGGTTTTTGACAGCCTTGGCGAAAAATCTTGACGTAAAAAACTGAAAATTTCATATTAATACGAGTATTTGTTAAAACGTTATGTAAGTAGAGTACACGCGGCGAGAGTTGATGCCACGCACGTCATCAATTTTATCTTGGTATGGGCGTATTACAGCGGTAAAATAAAAATAATTGAATCCATAAAACACTACGCCTATGGATCTCCGAAACAGCCAATCACAAACTAGAGGCGAGGCCAGTAGATCCCCCTCAGCCGTGACGTGGGTGGCTTCAACCCTCGCTGCGCGAACTCCACCTCTGTTAATAATTTTCAACCCTTAATAAACCACCCTTAAATTTAGTCAAACATTTTATAAAAATTAATTTAAAATCTGTTAAGCTAGAATTTCAAATAAAATAAAAGTGTGCGCATTTGCGCGTGTTTTAACACTATTTCTAGCCAGAAGTTAAATAATTTTAATATTACGCTTTTTTGTGTAGTAAACTTTCAAAATCCCAATGGTGATCCGGCTAGTATTAACTACTTTCCGAACCTTTACTTAAAGTTGATTAACTTTAAAAAACCAAAAACTACATTTTAGTAAATGGCGTTTGATACAAGTGGGGATTAAGCTTAATATTAATATATATATATATATATATATATATATATATATATATATATATATATATATAAAGATACATATATATATATATATTTATATATAAAGATACATATATATATATATATATATATATATATATATATATCCGAATTTGGATGTCACGGCGTCGAATGATGTCACAAGATATCTAAAATTTTTACGCCTGGATGTCACAACGATCAGCGGATATATATATATATATATATATATATATATATATGTATCTTTATATATAAATATATATATATATATATGTATCTTTATATATATATATATATATATATATATATCTATATATATATATATATATATATATATATATATATATATATAAATATATACATATATATATATATATATATATATATATATATATATATATATATATATATATATATATATATATATATATATTAATATTAAGCTTAATCCCCACTTGTATCAAACGCCATTTACTAAAATGTAGTTTTTGGTTTTTTAAAGTTAATCAACTTTAAGTAAAGGTTCGGAAAGTAGTTAATACTAGCCGGATCACCATTGGGATTATATATATATATATATATATTGATGCAATCGGCGTTGTCACCTCGGCGTTAAGGATACGACGACCTGACCTCACCTATTTCTAGTGGTGTTAGCCCATATATAGGTACATAGTTCCTTTACCAGAATTTCAAAAGAGGGGTAAATAATTTTTTTTCAAATATTTGATAAATACGTGGAATACGTTCGGACCTCAGACCGATATACAACCTTTGGATATGTGCTATTTCCTGCCACCTCTGGCACTGTTGCCGGTTTTATTAAGGTGATAACGTATGGCGTAAGTCTATAAGCAACAATAGCTTTATCTAACTAAATTTAAATATTAAATATAAGGTAACAACGTTTTACTTTTATTTAGGGACACTTTAGGAAATATAACAACTTTAAAAGGTTGCAATGGTTTGTAAGAAAAGATTAATGGTGACAACGTACTGTCTTTAAATAAAAAACCGAACATTGTAACGAAGCTACTATATTTTTGCATAATTTTGTTCGTTACAATTAGTTCAGGCAGGGGAATTTTACTCTCATCTAAAAATGTAAAAAAAATATTGCTTCTTTTTCTTAATTATTCATTATTATTCAACAGCAATGTGATTTGGAGTGTATGTACTTTGGAATGTGTAAATGGGGGGCATTAAAGAATGTCATGTGGTCCTGGTGGGAATGGAATGTGCCTCGACATTCGTTAAATATTTTAAACTCCCTCTACAAGATCAATTGTGGAATGTGATCGGAATTTCTTGTACTTTGGAATGTGTAAATGGGGGGTATTAAAGAATGTCATGTGGTCCTGGTGGGAATGGAATGAGCCTCGACATTCGTTAAATATTTTAAACTCCCTCTACAAGATCAATTGTGGAATGTGATCGGAATTTCTTGTACTTTGGAATGTGTAAATGGGGGGTATTAAAGAATGTCATGTGGTCCTGGTGGGAATGGGATGTGCCTCGGCATTCGTTAAATATTTTAAACTCCCTCCACAAGATCAATTGAGGAATGTGATCGGAATTTCCGGAATTTTATGATGAGGATCAAAATGCAAACTCAACCGGTGCGAAAACGAACATGCCTGTTTTCCATTCCTGCATTCCACAGTTGTGTTTTTATACACAGCATTCTTTCGAAATACCTTCGCATACTAAAAATCGATTTTGATTGGGAGCAAGTATACATTCCAAGCATTTTTTGGATGTTTAATATAAAAACAAAATTCATGCCTTAAAAGGCTCTCTTCTTTTTCTTTTTTCGCCGATCTCGTGAGCCAATAGATTATTTGTTTTTTTTTTTATATTTTTAACCGGATTTTCTCAGTGTGTGAATTTATCACTCCAGGTAAGTCAAAGTAAACAAAACAAAAAACGAGGTTTTCTTATCTTTATTTTATTATAATTTTTAAAACTTATTGCTCTAACACCTTTATTAAATCTGTGTAAAAGATATGCAAATACCCAGTTTGATTTGTTTGTTGTCAGTTTTGGACTTATAAAAAAAGCCATCTTGACGGGTAACAAACAAGATCAGACATAACCGTGAAATATGTCTCGTGGGTATTGTTGGAATCGGTTGATTTATAACAGTAAAATATTTAGACCGTAGGTTGGGTTAGTTGTCTCCCTTTTTGGATTTCACAAGATCATCTTAATAGTTGACAACTAAAACAACTGATCCGCCGTTTCTTCTTCTATGTTTTGCTGTGTAAATCAGGTGATTTATGACAATATTTAAAGTGACAGTAGTTTGATTTGTTTGTTGTCAGTTTTGGACTTATAAAAAAGCCATCTTGACGGGTAACAAACAAGATCAGACGTAACCGTGAAATATGTCTTATTGGGTATTGTTGGAATCGGGTGATTTATAACAGTAAAATATTTAGACCGTAGGTTGGGTTAGTTGTCTCCCTTTTTGGATTTCACAAGATCATCTTAATGGTTGGCAACTAAAACAACTGATCCGCCGTTTCTTCTTCTATGTTTTGCTGTGTAAATCAGGTGATTTATGACAATATTTAAAGTGACAGTAGTTTGATTTGTTTGTTGTCAGTTTTGGACTTATAAAAAAGCCATCTTGACGGGTAACAAACAAGATCAGACGTAACCGTGAAATATGTCTTATTGGGTATTGTTGGAATCGGGTGATTTATAACAGTAAAATATTTAGACCGTAGGTTGGGTTAGTTGTCTTCCCTTTTTGGATTTCACAAGATCATCTTAATAGCTGACAACTAAAACAACTGATCCTCCGTTTCTTCTTCTAAGTTTTGCTGTGTAAATCGAATGATTTATAACAATATTTAATATGGTCGTGGTTTAATCCGTTTGTTTTTAAATTTTGTAACCTGAATATAACTTAACGGCTAACAAACAAAATCACTCGATCCTTGTGTGTCTTATTGGGTATTATTGGAATCGGGTGATGTGTGCTTTGACCTAGCCATCTTGAATTATATTCCTGTTGAGCAATAAAGTGACTCTTTTAAAGGGTAAAGGGCTGGAGCAATAAGTTAATCTTAAAACACTGAGTCGTTTTCTTTTAAACAATTGAATGTTAGCTGGCTTAAGGTTATTTTGGAGCTATCCGTAAATCTAGTTGCTTGACTTAACTTTCGCTTATCTGGTTTTGAAAATGTCTAATTTTCTTAAATAAATTATTTTTCGCTTGTTATCCTGCCTGTGCTAAACTAAATTAATTGTTTATTATTTTTAATAAATTGTTTATTTTTATTTTCTAGTTACTATTTTGGTACAAAATGTTTGCTAGTTTTTGGCCTAAATACGAATTCCGTATTGAAATAAAGTTTAACATTGTCGAGACATTTGCTGACATTTTGTACTAAAGCCCTTATAAACAATTCCATATATTTCAATCCTTATGTTATTATTTTATTTGTTCTTTATGTTAAGGATACTTGTCGATTTTTTTTACTTATGTAATAACTGGCTAAAAATGTTAAAAATTTAATCTTGGGATTGTGCTAGAATAATTCTTATTACCTTTATTTTTGTTCCATTGACAAATGTGATTTCGAACTTGATTTTATTTTATAATTATATATTTTTATTACCAAATCTACGTTGTTCTTTGTTGACTGTTAAATTTTTCCCTAAATAAACCTGGATTTCTCCACTGTTTAAAAGCTACCTCTGCTGGCACAGGAGAATCTAAGCTCCTTTATTTCTTAGAGTGGCGCCCGAGGCAACTTCTGTCAAATTCTTTGCAGCATTCCAGCTTCTAAAATTTGACAGGAACCCTGTGACGTCAAATAAAAAGGGCGAAAATCAACGTCTCTTTACAAATTTGGCGCCCGAGCAGGGACCTTTTTTTTAATTAATTTGTTTTTTTTTTGTAACACATAGAATGTATGCTAGCACAATCACAGGTTAATATTTTTATTTATAAAATGGTATTTTTTTTAGTTTAGCACATGGTAGTCAGCTTTCTGTCACTAATTTGCGTAGTGTGGATGGTCAAATCATTATTTTTTTTCTCTCTTTTGTTGTATATATAATACAGGCTTTTCTAAAGTCTTTTATCGCTTGTAAAGCTTCACCGTAATGTAGCCAAAATCGTAAATCTTTCTGCTTTTCATACATTTATTTATTTGTAAATTACCCGGTTTTTCGTTTTTTTCGTTGCTGTATAAATACCGACCAGTTTCTAATTAAAACAAAAAAAAAAGAATTAATTGTCAAAATTGTGACGATATTTTTTTCTTCTCTTTCAGTTTTTTTTAATTTCTTGAGTTTTTTTTACCGCTTGTAGAGTTTTACCGTAATGTAGCAAAGACCGTAAATTTTTGAATCTTTCGTACACTAACTTGGTTATGCATAGTTAACCTGTTTGCTATTTTTTATTTAATTTTTTTTTTGTAAAAATACCGACCGGTTTCTTATTAAATAAAAAACGACTAATTTTCAAAATTATAGCGATAATTTTTTTTGTACAGTTTTTTTTTAATTTCTTGAGTTTTTTTTTACCGCTTGTAGAGTTTCACTTTAATGTAGCAAGGACCGTAAATTTTTGAACTTTTCGTGTATTTATTTGTTTATAAATAGTTAACCTGTTTGTTCGTTTTTTTTTTAATTTTATTTTATTTTATTTATTGTCAAATATATGGCGATGGTTTCTTTTATCTTTTTTTTAAAGAAAGAGATAATTATTTTGCAAAGTAAAATTTAAAAAAAAAACAACGCCACCGGCGACGCTTTGTTTTCTGGGTAATTAAAGGAAAATTAAAAAAAAAAAAACTAAACCCACTGCGGTGGGAGATAAATAAAAAAAATTGTCTCTGTTAAGAATGTCTTGAATGGCAATCCAGTAATTTTTCTAAATTGTTTAAGAATACCTGCATGTATTATTAAAGAGATTTAGCCTCCACCCTGCCCGCGTTTTTTTTAAACTTATTGGGTAAGGGACGATTTCTTCTTATAGTAACAGTAAATTAATAACGCGTGCAACGAGAATCGATTTTACTTAAGTCGATAGTATTCGTGTCATAACCGGTTATCTTGTCGAACCCATTACTTACCTGGGACGATTCACACACTGAAAAATCCGTACCGATCCAGATACAACCGTAATCCCATATAATATAATAATAAAAAAAACCGTTCCGCCGCGTCGCTCAGCAGGAATACCGTTTTAACTAATTCCAAATTTAAATAAAATGGACTCCGAACAGGCAGCATTGAATATCGGCTTGGAAGATACGATGCCAGTCGGGGATGATCTGCATAGGCAGAAGAGTACCCAGACTGTACATCCATTGGACTCACCAATTACCGAGTCGAGTCAAACCCTACCTAACCTACAGATTTTGGTTTCAACCGATTCTGCCGAGGTCAGTAATTTTCCACCAGTCAGGAAGTTGCCAGAAGATGTTATTGAACCGGTGCCGCTTGATCATCCTTCAAGTTGGGTTTACTCTCTAAAGAAATCAGACATGGACCGGTATTTGGAAATATTTGGAATTTCGACCGATGGCAATATGGGTAAGAAACGCCCGCGTTTGCTTAATCATCTGAAGGGAGGGCAAGTTTCTCCGAATCCTACTGCCAGTACCAGTCAGTTAACAGAACCTAGGATATTTCCTAATCAAACTCTACAATCTAGTAAGTCAGAATTACCGACAGCTGAAGGTTGTCAAAAGTTGCCTAAGTCCGTTGCGTCCCAAGAGCAGGCCTGTCAAATAGAACCAGTTAGTACCAGTCCATCAGCTTCCGCTATATTACCTCCTTCACCAGAACCCGTCACCGCCCGTAACAGTATTGACCAGATTCATAAGCTCTCTATTCCTAGCGCCTTACCGAAATACGATCCGTTACCTACGTCCACCAGCCTGCACTTAGTAGTACCTGGACCTTTGCAAACAAGTACGAACAGCTTTGGTCAACCTCCACTAGAAACTCGAAGAACATTTAACCCACCTGTAGCTTGCGAAAATCAGGATAACTATCTGACCGCCGCTGAAGACATCTGCAAGATTAACGTTGGTAGTAACCAACAACACCCTGGCCCACGAATAGCCACCACAGGTCTTTCTTATCCTGTAACCACTTTGCCTGCCACTATGGCAAATCCGCTTTCTTATTTGACACAAGCGTCATCATTATATTTGCCCGTATCCGCTCCACCTTCCAGCTACCGTTCCCCAGTACCGCCGATACCTGCCTCGGTCCCGTCAACTAGCTGCATGTCTTACGCACCAATATCCGTGGCGTCAGTAAATTATCTACCACCGTACCCAGCATTGCCAGTTCTAGCTCCGGCATCCAACTACCTGCCTTATATGCCACAACTGTCAGTTTCAGCTCCGTTGGTTAATAATATGCCATTACCCGTTCCGTTCACTGGATGTCAGCTTCAACTTCCGCATTTGTCATTCTCTAATGCAACATCTAATTTTCCGCCGCTACATGCGCCGTCAGTTCCTTTTAACAGCTTTTCAAACCCGCCGTCATATATTCCAAATTCAGTTCAAATCAGCCTTTGTCAACCCGTCTTTTCGGCTCAACCGCCCGTTCCTGTGTCCCGTTATGCATATCAGACTCAACCACCATCGGCCCCGAATACGGCATTACCCGCTACTGATCCCGTCTTGACAACTTCCCCGCTTATCCACTCTGGATTTCCTGGAAGTGGTTCCACTTTAGCCAATTGGAAGATAACTTTCGATGGAAACAGTGACCCTGTTTCTTTTATCGAGAAGGTCGAGGAAACTTGTAGTACATTTGGATTGAGCTTAGACTCGATCGTTAATCAGATGCCGCAGTTATTACGAGGTGAAGCCGAACATTGGTGTCGTAATAACCGATATTCCTGGTATACTTGGAGCGATTTCTTAGAAGATAGTCGGGCACTACAGAGAGTATTGCACCAACCAACCGATTATCTTTTGTTCACGTTGCGGATTGGTAGGTATTCAATTGAAGGATTGTCACTGTAACAATCGACGTCAGAAAGAGTCCAGTCGTAAACAACACCACGCGAAAACTTTAAAGGGGAAAGCACCTCACGCCGGTTCTGAAGCTCCCCTACGAGCTACTCCAGATGCATCGATCTCGTATGGGTTAAGTCGTCCTTCTGCCCAGCGGTCTGCTCCTTATTATCCAAGATTCGCATCGTCGACGCAAGATAGATCTTTTCTTTCGACCGCGAACCGTTCCGTAGTATCGGTGGGCGTACAATGTGACATTCGTCAACCAGCTACACCTTCCGCCGAAATAGGGGTGCAGTGTTGCTTGCACCAATACACCGCTTGTACCGCATGTGGATGTCCTGAAGCGTTATGGGTTCCGAACCGGTCGACTGTACGTACCTCCAATGCATCGTCTGTCAACTCCGTTCGCACTGTAAACCCCGTGGCAACTTTCTCCGACCAAAATTTCAGTCAGTCAACTCAAGTGTCCGATCGTTTCACCCGTCCGTATTGAATTCATATTTAAGAGATGAGATGTTCCAGCTTAAAAGCAAATATTAAGGTCCGTTCCGCGCGTCCATTTGGTGAGCGTTATGTGGATGTCCTGAAGCGTTATGGGTTCCGAACCGGTCGGCTGTACGTACCTCCAATGCATCGTCTGTCAACTCCGTTCGCACTGTAAACCCCGTGGCAACTTTCTCCGACCAAAGTTTCAGTCAGTCCACTCAAGTGTCCGATCGTTTCACCCGTCCGTATTGAATTCATATTTAAGAGATGAGATGTTCCAGCTTAAAAGCAAATATTAAGGTCCGTTCCGCGCGTCCGTTTTGAACCGAGAATTGAGTTTTTTTTTTAGTTCCAGTTTCAGTATTCTTAAGTTAGGGATTTAGGTTGAAAAAGTAAAACTTGTTTTTAGTATAAATTTTAAGTTTTTTTTCTAAAAATGAAAATTGAGCAAGCATAGTTGCGTTTTTTTACCGAAGTAAGGAGAAAATGTATTAAGTTGTTTTAAAGTTTTAAAAGAAAAATGACAATTATGCAAGCATAATTGCATTTTTACCGAAGTAAGGGGAGAATGTAACGAAGCTACTATATTTTTGCATAATTTTGTTCGTTACATTAGTTCAGGCAGGGGAATTTTACTCTCATCTAAAAATGTAAAAAAATATTGCTTCTTTTTCTTAATTATCTAGGTTCATTATTATTCAACAGCAATGTGATTTGGAGTGTACATACACTCCAAATCACATTGGAATGTGTAAATGGGGGGTATTAAAAAATGTCATGTGGTCCTGGTGGGAATGGAATGTGCCTCGACATTCGTTAAATATTTTAAACTCCCTCTACAAGATCAATTGTGGAATGTGATCGGAATTTCTTGTACTTTGGAATGTGTAAATGGGGGGTATTAAAGAATGTCATGTGGTCCTGGTGGGAATGGAATGTGCCTCGACATTCGTTAAATATTTTAAACTTCCTCTACAAGATCAATTGTGGAATGTGATCGGAATTTCTTGTACTTTGGAATGTGTAAATGGGGGGTATTAAAGAATGTCATGTGGTCCTGGTGGGAATGGAATGTGCCTCGGCATTCGTTAAATATTTTAAACTCCCTCCACAAGATCAATTGAGGAATGTGATCGGAATTTCCGGAATTTTATGATGAGGATCAAAATGCAAACTCAACCGGTGCGAAAACGAACATGCCTGTTTTCCATTCCTGCATTCCACAGTTGTGTTTTTATACACAGCATTCTTTCGAAATACCTTCGCATACTAAAAATCGATTTTGATTGGGAGTAAGTATACATTCCAAGCATTTTTCGGATCTTTAATATAAAAACAAAATTCATGCCTTAAAAGGCTCTCTTCTTTTTCTTTTTTCGCCGATCTCGTGAGCCAATAGATTATTTGTTTTTTTTTTTTAATATTTTTAACCGGATTTTCTCAGTGTGTGAATTTATCACTCCAGGTAAGTCAAAGTAAACAAAACAAAAAACGAGGTTTTCTTATCTTTATTTTATTATAATTTTTAAAACTTATTGCTCTAACGCCTTTATTAAATCTGTGTAAAAGATATGCAAATACCCAGTTTGATTTGTTTGTTGTCAGTTTTGGACTTATAAAAAAAGCCATCTTGACGGGTAACAAACAAGATCAGACGTACCCGTGAAATATGTCTCGTGGGTATTGTTGGAATCGGTTGATTTATAACAGTAAAATATTTAGACCGTAGGTTGGGTTAGTTGTCTCCCTTTTTGGATTTCACAAGATCATCTTAATGGTTGACAACTGAAACAACTGATCCGCCATTTCTTCTTCTATGTTTTGCTGTGTAAATCAGGTGATTTATGACAATATTTAAAGTGACAGTAGTTTGATTTGTTTGTTGTCAGTTTTGGACTTATAAAAAAGCCATCTTGACGGGTAACAAACAAGATCAGACGTAACCGTGAAATATGTCTTATTGGGTATTGTTGGAATCGGGTGATTTATAACAGTAAAATATTTAGACCGTAGGTTGGGTTAGTTGTCTTCCCTTTTTGGATTTCACAAGATCATCTTAATGGTTGACAACTAAAACAACTGATCCGCCGTTTCTTCTTCATGTTTTGCTGTGTAAATCAGGTGGTTTATAACAATATTTAAAGTGACAGTAGTTTGATTTGTTTGTTGTCAGTTTTGGACTTATAAAAAGCCACCTTGACGGGTAACAAACAAGATCAGACGTAACCGTGAAATATGTCTCGTGGGTACTGTTGGAATCGGGTGATTTATAACAGTAAAATATTTAGACCGTAGGTTGGGTTAGTTGTCTCCCCTTTTTGGATTTCACAAGATCATCTTAATAGTTGACAACTAAAACAACTGATCCTCCGTTTCTTCTTCTAAGTTTTGCTGTGTAAATCGAATGATTTATAACAATATTTAATATGGTCGTGGTTTAATCCGTTTGTTTTTAAATTTTGTAACCTGAATATAACTTAACGGCTAACAAACAAAATCACTTGACCCTTGTGTGTCTTATTGGAATCGGGTGATGTGTGCTTTGACCTAGCCATCTTGAATTATATTCCTGTTGAGCAATAAAGTGACTCTGTTAAAGAGTAAAGGGCTGGAGCAATAAGTTAATCTTAAAACACTGAGTCGTTTTCTTTTAACCAATTGAATGTTAGCTGGCTTAAGGTTATTTTGGAGCTATCTGTAAATCTAGTTGCTTGACTTAACTTTCGCTTATCTGGTTTTGAAAATGTCTAATTTTCTTAAATAAATTATTTTCCGCTTGTTATCCTGCCTGTGCTAAACTAAATTAATTGTTTATTATTTTTAAGAAATTGTTTATTTTTATTTTCTAGTTACTATTTTGGTACAAAATGTTTGCTAGTTTTTGGCCTAAATACGAATTCCGTATTGAAATAAAGTTTAACATTGTCGAGAGATTTGCTGACATTTTATACCCAACTAACATTTATAGTAGCGGCTACATGTTCTAAAGGCTTTGCTACTTTCTTATAGTAGAAATGTGGTGATCCCAACCAAAATTTGTTACTTTTTAGTTCTAACTACTATTTAGTATCAGGAAATAGTAGATGTTTCGTAAAAACGACCCTCTAAACTACTTCTTAGGATTGTTTCTTGATAGTCGATTCTGATTTTTACTACTTTACTTTCTTTTTAGTCGTTATTTCGTAGTCGCCCTGACTTTTATATCCTACTTAATTACGCCTAGAAAGTTAAGCTTCATTGGAGTCCCAAACAAGTGTATCCGACAACTACATTATAACTTTAATTTTTACCACAAAAGTTTGTGTCATCATAGTAACATCTGATGTAACAATGTAGACAAAATAACTTTTTGGATCAACTTTAAAGTCGCAACTACTTTGACTTTTTTTTAATGTCGATCTTTTAAAGTAATCTCTCCTTCCTGTTTCTACTTTGAAAACGTAGACTTTTTGAAGTCGCATCTTGGTCGCACACATTCTTAACCCTACTTTTTGTGGCTCCTTTTATAATATGGGAATATTAGGATTAGTTTTGCAAATATTTTTTTAACTACCTTAAGCAGTCCATTTTTTCGAGCTCATTGCTTGACCATTTTGCAAAACAATCAAAATGCAAAATATTGATCCAAAGTATCGAGTACCGCACACGGATTTTAAGAATTCCCTGGTCCATGCTTAATATCCATCCTTAATCTTTTACGCTACTTGTTCCTGTTCTATTCTTGTACTGTCTTTACGGTCGTTCGTGGTTTGTGCTGTGGCACCACCCTATCGCCATCGCCATCGTAACCCTCTTGTGCGGACTAAACCGAATTCGTTTATCTATGCCTCTTGTGCTGACGTGTCGTGTCTCACTGTGATTCATTTTATGTGTTGAGCTTGGGTATTTGTCTTTTTGGTTTTCTTCAAATTTGTGCTGTTGTTAAAGCTTGGTTTGAAGTGAATAAACTTAAATTTGTGCTGTGTTTTGTGCCAGGCTTTATTGCAATAGGTCCCTAATATCTAATTTATGCACGGCCCCTAAAATAACCTCTGGGATATGCTAGACTTCATCTAGGAACTTTTGTGCTGTTTGCGGCGATTAAAAAAACAAGTTAAATATATCGTGGTTACTAGAGGCCCTCGATACATTTGACAATTGTGGTGTAAAACAATTGTCAAATGTATCGAGGGCCTCTAGTGGTTACATGCGGATTTCTAAGCGATCTAACAAGTCTCAGAGATTGTTTTTTTACTTATATGGCTTATAATAATAAAAATTACTGAATATTGACAATGCCAAAATATCTAAAAACAATAAAAACATACTACATACGAATTGTGAGAGCAATGTGTAAATAAAAAAAGTAACAATAAGTTGATTTCATTGATGTGACTACGTTCTTTTAGTTCCTTGACCAACACTTCCTAGAAATTCTAGAATAGGGATCATGCTCTCGACTGCAACATACATTTTTAAAAACACTTTTTATTGGCACTTCATTTATTGTTCTAATGGATTTTAATTTATCTTGTTTTTGTTTTAAAACCTACCACAAATTCACGCTGATACAAAACCTATAAGCAGTGGTGCTGTTGTTGACAGAAACGGCAAATGACAATTGGCGACACCCCAATAACTTGAGGGTAGTAGTTATACTTATCGCGTGGTTCCTATCACTCTGTAGACGTTTTCTAGTGGCGAAAGCTAGTTAATAATACGTTTCTGCAACGAAGGAGTAGAAATTCGAGTGTGTTATCTAGAACTAAAAAGGAATGCCGACATAAAAGTCGTAAGTGACACGTTGCCGTAACTTAGGCTCACTTTCAAGTAACCCTTTCGACTATCAGGGAATATAGTTTGGGACGCCATGTTTTTATGTAAGAAAGAAAATTTAATATTTTTGTTGTCGTTTTATGAGCTCATATTAAAGAGCTATAATATTTTATAAACAAATTAGTTGAAGCTTACCAAAAATGCTCTTCTTAAGCACCATTTGTTGGAGTTAACTGTCGGTTATGAAAACATAACCTCCAAAATCACAACACAAAAATTCCATCAACTACCAGAAAACGGCTCAATTTTACGGGCGCACCGGTTTTTTGCAATATATATAATGCATGTTATACAAAAAACTTTGCGTCGCACTCGAATTTTGATCCTCTGCTCGTAAATTCTCACACTTTTGGATAACATAGTACATATTATAACCATAACCAAACAAAAAACTAAGCGAGTCTGTTTACTGTTGTGTCCACCATATTGTGTAACAATTCTACCAAAAAGAAACGATTATATTATTTGCAACTACATCGCAACTTTTATGCCATTACGGAAAAAAAACAGCCTCTACGACGTAGTAGATACCTGGCTACGACGTAGTAGTGTAGTTGTTACTACTGTGACTTTAAACACTTGGCCAAGTAGTTATAACCAGAAATTGATTCCCCACTTAGGGAATTATAACGTCGCTGTATGGTATACTGAGACGTAGCGGGAGTACGTTGCGGTTACTTTTAAGAAATTCTTTCTAGTTGGGGTTTCGTCGTTACAACTTTAAATGTTTGTTGGGTACTAAAGCCCTTATAAACAATTCCGTATATTTCAATCCTTATGTTATTATTTTAATTGTTCTTTATGTTAAGGATACTTGTCGATTTTTTTTTTAGGTAATAACTGGCTAAAAATGTTAAAAATTTAATCTTGGGATTGTGCTAGAATAATTCTTATTACCTTTATTTTTGTTCCATTGACAAATGTGATTTCGAATTTGATTTTATTTTATAATTATATATTTTTATTACCAAATCTACGTTGTTCTTTGTTATGACTGTTAAAATTTTCCCTAAATAAACCTTGATTTCTCCACTGTTTAAAAGCTACCTCTGCTGGCACAGGAGACTCTAAGCTCCTTTATTTCTTAGAGTGGCGCCCGAGGCAACTTCTGTCAAATTCTCTGCAGCATTCTAGCTTCTAAAATTTGACAGGAACCCTGTGACGTCAAATAAAAAGGGCGAAAATCAACGTCTCTTTACAACATTTATACTTTCATTATAGAAAAACTTGCTGTTATTTTTTTTGGAAAACACATTTTGAGGTTTTGTGATCTCAGAAAAGTTGCATAGCTTGAAAGTCCTAAATACAATTTTTGTTGTAAAAAAAATTTATTTAGCCGTAACAAAAAAATTATTAAAAAAGAAATTGTGATAATTAGTTAAGCCGTTTAAAACAGGAAAACCATATTATACAGGAATGATGTGTTTGCCCACGCCACAGCCCAACGCGAATATTATTAATCTAATAATAACCACCAGCAATCACAAGGCTCAAATGTTGACGTGATGTCAGAATTTGTAAA
Organism: Aspidapion aeneum; assembly: GCA_963576565.1. NCBI lineage: Eukaryota > Metazoa > Arthropoda > Insecta > Coleoptera > Brentidae > Aspidapion > Aspidapion aeneum. The sequence goes on from OY755038.1 coordinate 91,620,583, forward strand.
TGACATTCTTTATCAAAAAAGTTTCACGGGCGAATCCTCAGAGGTAAAGTAGCTTGGGGACGCGTTTCGGCTCCCAGAAGACTAAGCCCTGGATTTTTTTTAAATTTGATGGAATTTCACGAGGTAAAAAGTCTTAACAAAAAAGTTTTACGGGCAAGTCCTCAGAGGTAAAGGTAGCTCGGGGAAGCGTTTCGGCCTCATTCAGCCCTAGCATAAACATGAAATGAAATGATCATGTAGGTATCTGAAAAAGAAAGATCAACTGTCAATTTGCAGCTTTGACATTCTTTACTATTTAATTTCCAAGTCATATCAAAATTATAATATCTTTATGTTGAATTTAGCACTGTGCATAAGAGTCATTTGCAGCCGTAATAGCCAAGTTTACAAAAACATTTCCAAACTAGTGAGAATCTTTCATTTTAAAATTTGTATTGGAGAACTTGGCTTTACTTTTATCTCAATTCTTTTAACGGAACACCACTCTCGCGTACTTGGCTTTTTTACATAAAATGTTTTTGTTATGATTTCACTTCTTTTTTAAAGGATTTGGATAATATTTAAGTTTTAAAGTAGTAAAATGTGAGGAATATTATTCAAAAGTTTTGCAATGCCTTATTAAAAATTTTGAGGTTTTTTTTATATTTTCCTATGGTTTTATCATAGTTCCTATCAGCCTTCCAAAACTTTATTAAACTCTAGTGTTCCTCGAAATAGGCAATGCTAATTTTACATAACTTTACATTTATAGGGGAGGAAAGTAAATTTTTGGTGCTTTTAAATTTTTTACTATACTTAGTTTTATCGTAGTTCCTATCAGTCTTCCAAAGCTCAGCTCTCTAGCGTTTCTGGAAGAGGAGAATGTTACTTTGACATAACTTTCAATTTAAAGGGGAGGGAAGTTAATTATAATTTTGGGGTTTTTAAGTTTTTTCCTATAGTTTTGTCATATTTCCTATCAGTCTGACAAAGCTCAGCTTTCTAGCGCCTTTGGAAGTGGGCAGTGTTACTTTTACATAACTTTACATGTATGGGGGAGAGGAGTGAATTAGAATTTTGGGGTTTTTTGATTTTTTCCCAATGGTTTGGTCACAATTTTTATCAGTATGCCAAATTTCAGCTTTATAGCGTGTTAAATTTAAATTTTCGTAAATTAAAAACCCCTCGTAGTTCAAACGCGGCCACATGTATTAAAAATCGGCTTTGATATTTGAAAACGTCTCGAAAATCAATTTCAGTCCACTTGCTTTTATCTATCTCTGCTAGAAATACTTAAAATCCCCAAAAAACATCGAAATTGGCCCAACCTGTACAAGTCATGTTTAAATTTGTCACAAAATACATTAGGGACTTATTGGAGTAAAGCAAGGCAGAAAGCGCGAATTTGAGGAGGGTAACGGGGTAATTCCCCCCTCTAAAAAAATAAATGCACAAATATTTTTTCCGTCGACCATTACCCCCCCTAAATTTAGGTCAAAATTCGCGCTTGCCAGGCAGTAATAGTACCAAGCGATATTTTGACAATTTTACATTAAACGATGACAGCTGATCGACGACTTATTTTTAAATTCAACTTTGGTATGTCAAGTTTGTAGTACCTACCTACTCCCGTGGCGCATCCAGGGATAGTTCTTGGGGGGGGGGGTGCGAGGCCTCTTGGGTGGGCCCGAAGCCTCATGATGGCGAATTTTATACTCTTTAATCTTTTTATTCAGGATATATATAAATATGTGGAAAATCTCTAAAAAAATCTTAGGCATGGAGGCGGCGGGCCCCCGAGACCCTCCCCCCCTCTGGGTACGCCCATTCATACTTCTAAGTAAAACGGTAAAACCGGATTCATTTCTTTGAAATATTCAATTTTTTTTAAATGGGTGCTATTATGATGTAAAGCAAAACATACGTAATTTGACACATGAAAATAATTTTTATCCATATTTAAGTATTTTTACCTTCCTAGCCCGCAAAGCAATGGCTAGAAAAAGTATTATTTTTGACAAAAAAAAAATTGAGATAACGCCGAAAATATATTTGGGTGTATTTTGACCTATCTTAGCAATATCGTCGTGATGTCTGTCTGTGTGTGTGTGTGTGTGTGTGTGTAGGTGTGTGTGTGTGTGTGTGTGTGTGTGTGTGTGTGTGTGTATATTATTTCTGTCCGTAACGCGATAGCTCCCAAACCGCTGCCGCTGAACTGATTTTCATATAATTTTCAGGTAAAATAGTGTTTTTTTGAATTAAAAAATTTTAAAAATTCTAACTTTCTAATGGAGCGTTGTATCAATATGCGGTTTATAGTAGGCTACATTTTGCTTAATAATTTGTCTAATAACCAAAAACTTCATAGGAGCTTTAGTTTCTGAGGTATTTACAAAAAACTGTTTTCAGGGCTGATATATCATGGCTTCACTTAAAGTGTGCTAATAGGCTAGCTAGGAAGGTATCAGATCCGTCATGGATCCATTTATTTTACTTGCATACACTGAAATGTAAAAGACTCCTTCGATCAATATTTGAAATATGTTTTTCTTGTAAATTCTTTTGAAAAAGTAATTTTTTCAATTTTAGCGCTTTTGTACTTTATGCAAGAAATTGGTTGCAAATATGCGGAGGAGAGCCATAAGGACGAAACGGTTAACTGTCAACACTTATTAGGTGTCCATTAGATCTTGGACCCCCGTGAGGTTAAGCTTTCAAGCTACCCACGGAAAAATATAAGGGAAACAAAAAACTCCTTTTTGCCCGATTAGCCATGAAACTTGTTTGATTTTTAAATTCACGGGTATGAAATTTCACGTTTGCAGAATTATTGTTAAAAGATCCTTCTGGTTTTTAAAAATTTTATAGGACGTTATATTAAACATTCATATTAAAATGTGTGTTCTGGACCAAAAAAGAGAAATATTCCCCTGCTATCTCATATTTTCAACATACCTTTTTTTAAATGATTACTGCTTGTTTAAAGGATTTGGAGAATATTTAAGTTTTAAAGTAGTAAAATATGCGGGATATTGTTCAAAACTATTGAAATGCATATTAAAAATGTTGAGGTTTTTTATATTTTCCTATGGTTTTATCATAGTTCCTATCAGCCTTCTAAAGCTCAGCTCTCTAGTGTCCCTGAAAGTAGGCAAAGTTAATTTTACATAACTTTACATTTATAGGGGAGGAAAGTAAATTAAAATTTTGGTGTTTTTAAATTTTTTCCTATAGTCTTCCAAAGCTCAGCTCTCTAGCGTTTCTAGAAGTGGACAATGCTAATTTACATAACTTTATATTTATAGGGGAGGGAAGTTAATTAAACTTTGGGGTTTTTTAATTTTCTTTTATAGTTTTATCATAGTTCCTATCAGCCTTCCAATGCTCAGCTCTCGAGCTGTCTGGAAGTGGGCAATGTTACTTTTACACACTTTTACATTTATAGGGGAGGGAAGTAAATTAGAATTTTGGGGTGTTTTAATTTTTTTCTATAGTCTTATCATAGTTACTATCGGCCTTTCAAAGCTCAGCTCTCTAGCGTGTCCGGAAGTGGGCAATGTTACTTTTACATTACTTTACATTTATAGGGGAGGAAAGTAAATTATAATTTTGAGGTTTTTAATGTTTTTTCTATAGTTTTATCATAGTTCCTATCAGTCTGCCATTTCTGGAAGTGAGCAATGTTACTTTTACATAACTTTACATGTGTGGGGGAGGGGAGTAAATTAGAATTTTGGGGTTTTTTGATTTTTTCCAGGGGTTTGGTAATAATTTCTATGTCTGCCAAATTTCAGCTTTGTAGCATGTCTAGAAGTACAGTAGAATATTGATGATCTAAACATGAGTGAGTGAGTGGCAATTTCGACGTTTTTTGAAATTTCGTAACTACTTTACTACTTTATGGAATTCCATGAAACTTAGATGGGTTGTTAACTCCATGAAGATCTACGACTGTGCAAAGTTTGAGATTCGTAGCTCATTCCGAAGTAGAGTTTTAGATAGGTCAAATATCGGCTGAAATGTTTCAAGAAAAGATGGTATACAACGCACGAACCTAATAAATGAAACCTATAAAAACAATACAGGTTTTTTTTCAAAATAGCCCATAAAGTCTTAGGTACTTAGTTTTTAGAAAATTAGATAAAACCTAATTATTTCAGTTTATTTTGCATATAATATAGAAATACATATATGTGGGTAGACCTTAGAGTAATAATAATATAAAGAGAAGAAGTAAACCGCGGCCCCGTGTAAATTTTCCCTATTTGTGGCGGTCATTCCTGAAAACTTAGAATTTGCAGAATCCCCGGCGATGGCAACATAGCTGCGTCACTGGAATCATCTCGAAAAAACCACACTGGGCTGAATTTTCACAGTATTTTCAGAAACATAGCACTTCTTGTTTATTTTTACATCCAACTAAGTTCTTTTTTACAAAAATAAAACTCAGCACACAGAAAAAAAACACAAAAAATTCAATATACCGAGTCCGACGGCCAAGACAACACTGCTTTAATACAAACACATGTTACTGTCAGTGTCGACCTTAGAGCTTAGGAATATCTGGGCTAACCGTTCACGACTTGAGGACCCACCTAATTAAACTTGTTGCCATTATATAAGTGAAAAAATAATCTTTTGTTTAAAACTCGTAGACAATGATTGAGTAGAAATAATAATAGTCCATTGTCTTTATCTGAGGGCGCGGCAGTGCCTCGCAAAGTTCGCGCTGCCGTACCATCTTTTCTTGAAACATTTCAGCCCATATTTGACCTATCTAAAGCTCTACTTCGGAAAGAGCTACGAATCTCATACTTTGCACAGTCGTAGAACTTCATAGAGTTAACAACCCCTCCAAGTTTCATGGGCTTCTATAGAGTAGTAAAGTAGTTACGAAATTTCAAAAAACGTCGAAATTGCCACTCACTCACTGACTCACTCACTCATGTATAGATCACCAAAATTCTACTGTTCTTCCAGACCTACTATAAAGCTGAAATTTGGCGGACTGATAGAAATTATGACCAAACCCCTGGAAAAAATCAAAAAGCCCCAAAATTCTAATTTACTCCCCTCCCCTATATATGTAAAATTATTTAAAAGTAACATTACCCACTTCTAGCAATGCTAGAGAGCTGAGCTTTGGCAGCCTGATAGGAACTATAATAAAACTATAGGAAAAAATTATAACACCCCAAAATGCTAATTTACTTCCCTCCCATATAAATGTAAAGTTATGTAAAAGTAACACTGCCCACTTCCAGAAACGCTAGAGAGCTAAAGCTTTTTAAGACTGAAAGACACTATGATAAAACTATAGGAAAAATTTTAAAACACCAATATTTTAATTTACTTCCCTCTCCTATAAATTTAAATTTATATAAAAGTAACACTGCCCACTTCCAGAAACGCTAGAGAGCTGAGCTTTGGAAGGCTGATAGAAACTATGATAAAACCATGGGAAAAAATTTAAAAACCCCAAAAATTTTCATTTACTCTCCTCCCTTATAAATGTCGAGTTATGTAAAAGTAACATTACCTCCTTCCAAAAACGCTAGAGAGCTGAGCATTGGAAGACTGATAGGAACTATTATAAAACTATAGGAAAAAATTTAAAAACACGAAAATTTTAATTTACTTCCCTCCCCTATACATGTAAAGTTATGCAAAAGTAACATTGTCCACTTTCAGAAACGCTAGAGAGCTGAGCTTTGAAAGGCTGATGGCAGCTATGATAAAACCATTGGAAAAAATTAAAAGACCTCAAAATTTTAAGTGAGGCATTGCAAAAGTTTTGAACAATATTCCGCATATTTTACTATTTTAAAAATTAAATATTATCCAATTCCTTTAAAAAAGAAGTGAAATCATAACAAAAACATTTCATGTAAAAATAACCAAGTTCGCGGCATTCCGTAAAAAGAATTGAGATAAAAGTAAAGTCAAGTTCTCCAATACAAATTTCAAAATGAAAGTAAGAAACTAGTTTGGAAATGTTTTTCTAAACTTGGCTATTACGGCTGTAAATGACTCAGGCACAGTGCTTAATTGAACATAAAGAAGATTGGCTGTAATAGCAAAGTTTAGAAAAACATTTCCAACTAGTAAAAATCTTTCATTATGAAATTTGTATTGGAGGACTTGGCCTTACTTTTATCTCAATTCTTTTCACGGAATGCCATTTTCGCGTACTTGGCTCTTTTTTACATGAAATGTTCTTGTGTTGGTTTAATTTAAACAGGACGTTTCAGTAAGTAAGTATATCTAACCGTTTTCAAGTGTAAACTAAACAATCCAGTCTAAAGGCTACTACTTGTTGTGCAGTCGACCCGTCCCTTTTTCACCTTCCTAGCCCGCATAGCAACGACTAGAGAAGGTATTGTTTTCGACAAAAAAATTTTTTTGAGATAACACCGAAAATGTGTTATTTGGGTGTATTTTGACCTACCCTAGCAATATCGTCGTGATATCTGTCTTTGTTGTGTGTGTATGTATATCTGTCCGTAACGCGATAGCTCCTAAACCGCTTAACCGATTGACATGAAATTTTCAGGTAAAATAGTACTCGATACTGCAAGGAGCTGATTAGATTTTAGTAAAAATTCGTGAATGCTAATGACAGTTTTTTGACAGTTAAAAAGTTTAAAAAATGCTAACTTTTTAATGGAACGTCGCATCAATATGCGGTTTACGGAAAATAGTAGCGCGGGGATATAGTCCAAGTAGCTCAAAACGAAACCCGGCCCTGCTAACACGAAATCCGTAATATGATTTCATACACCTGTTGCCACGTCCTGAAAAAAATATGGGAAAAGGGGCCGTTCATAAATTATGTTGTCTAAATGAGTTTTTATCGCAGATTGTAATAATCAATACACAGCATAAAACGACGCGACGCAGGCTAATAAGCGCATGACAAATTATCGCACGGTTTAAATAGCCTAACCAACTCAAAGCACTAAATATTTGGTAAGGTAAGAAGTTGAATCTTACTTATTATTTATAATATTTTACAGAGGCAGAGGAGCCGGCAACAGCAGAAAAGCTACATTGTTTACCAACAAATGAATGAATGACCGCCGAAACAGGGGTTACTACTTCTCTTTATATGTTATTACTCTGAGGGGTAGACCTAAAACTTTATGGTTTGTATCTTACCAAGAATATTACCCATGCAACTGATTAATAATTTTTGTAGAATATTTATCTATCTTTATTTTATGTCATTTCAATCATTCTCAAAAATGAGTAACTTTTAATTTAAAGGCCACCAAAAAAACAAATTGGACAAATTCCAAAATGAAAAAATGGTTAATATTATACCTCTGAACTTTGTTTTTAGTCTAACAAAAAACACAGTTTAGCATTTTCGTATAAAATTTTGTTGGCTATAATTTTTGTTTCAAACTTTGTACAAAAACCAAGTTAATTAAAAAAAGAGAATTTGTGCGTCATTTTTTTAAAAAAGCGGCGAGGGCAGGCATCGCTCTATAATTGTGCCAAGCTTTGGACCTTTTGCATAAAACGTCATATTATATGGTTAAACTACTTAACTAATTTCAAGTCTTGCCCATAGGAAAGTGTCTGAATAGCTGTCGCAAAAATTTATTATATTACAAAATCAATCAAGTCAAGTTAAATAAAACCGTTAAAAACTACCAGCCAGAAGAAGCAAAAAAATGTAAGAAGACTAGCAAAATTAGTCAAGTTATTTCAATAAGATAAAAAATACAATAATAATCCTTTACAAAGCCCCTCTTAAAATATCAGAACCAGGCACTCGTTTCTGAGAATTCTATTAGATCTTCTATGGGTAAAAAAAGCAGGTACAAATTACATATAACAAAGAAACCCGTAGCGTCTAAAATCTAATCTGCAATGTTGCCAAATTTCTGAGGCCGCTGCGACGCGGTTTTAATACGCAGAATACGTTTTATACCACCGAGGTGACTCAGTGGACCGTTTAGTTACAGTAAAAGCGACGCTAGCGCCACCGGTAGATACGTGAACTACACGGCCAAAAAGTAGCTATATATACCATTTTGTGACCTCAGAACAAAATTTTGCACACAGCTTGCTGAGTGTGTTAGGAATCGTCCCTGAAATTTTTATTGAAAAACGTTGTCACCTCAAAAAAGTGAGGTACTAAAGTTATATATGAGGTGACACCGCAGTTTATATACTTTGTTTTGAGGTGGCTAAGTACCCTTTATCAATATATATATATATATATATATATATATATATATATATATATAAGTATGACAAGTTACCTACAGAGTGGAAAAAATTAAAAATCTTTTTTTTTAATACATTTTTTTAAATGTTAGGTTAGGTTTCTTTCCTAATTTTATAGTATAGACCGAGTGATTTTCCGTATTTTCTCATTCTTGACTTTTTTTTTGAAAAAGTTATTAGTTTTCGAGAAAATCACAAAAAACTGATTTTAAGAACATTTGGGGCCTTATATCTAGCGAAGTTCAAGGAGGATTTTGGCGGAGAATATGTGGGGATCTGTCCCAGATGTTAAGGAATAATAATACAAAAATTCAGCTTGCAGGTTAATTTCCTAATATGACTGGGCTATTACTAAAGAATTGAAAGTACAGCACCTATTTTGTTATTTTACATTTCGTACCAAAAATTTATGAAACAATCAACAACCAGTGTACACAGACTTTTCGAAAGCTCTCGATAAAGTACATCATCCAACATGAATAGGTATACTTGATGATGTCGGTGTGCATGGTAGTTTGCTGCGTCTTATTGCCGGTTATATTGAGAAATGTGTTTTAATAGAATCCACGTTAAAAAAAGTTACATCTAGGGTACCACAGGGGTTCCAATTGGGACCTCTTTTATTTTCTTTATTTATTAATAAATTGCCCAATTGTTTTAAAAACTTTATTTATTTATTTCCTGATGATTTAAAAATCATTATACTTTGACTATTCGAAATACCCAAGACTGTTTAGATTTTCAAAGTGATATAAGTTTATTTGTGGACTACTGTGCGGAAAATAGAGGGACTTATTGAGCCTGCATTTTAGCCTGATTTTATTAAGGTAAATCCTAATTTGTCGTATAATCCACACGGATTCTCCTCGGTTTTGAATAAGGGAGCCTAAATAAAATACGGTCGTGTGTTTTTATTAATGAAAAATCCTTATTTGGCCTTTTGGCATGTGTGTTTTGGCAGTTTTTATTAAGGGAACTATAATAAAATACGGTCGTCTTTTATTTAGGTCAGATTTTTTTTTTTTTACGGTTAAGCGCACTCGCAAGGGTATCCCTATCACGCTCGAGAAGCGGCCAGTGCGCGGAAATGTTGGTGTGTGTTGGTTTTGAAACGGTTCAGGTTGTAACCTGCAGGGAAAACTGTCGCAGGGAGTTTATTCCACAGCGATGCTGTTCTCCAGAGATATGAATTCTGATATAACGAGGTTCTTGGTGCCTCTATTTTGACAGTAAATTGATGGTTACCGTCTGTTTGACGTGTTCGCCTAGTAGGTGCTACTCCCGAGGGGATCATACGTGCCAACTCTTCAGAGCATTTTCCGTGATAATACCTATAGAAGAGAGATAGATCGCCCACAGTTCTTCGATGTTCGAGACTATCCAAGCTACGGGTAAGTGCGGGGTCATTGATCAGCTTGATAGCTCGTTTTTGCACGGTGTTCAAAAGCATTAAGGTATGTTTGGGTGCCGCACTCCATATATGTGAGCAGTACTCCATAGTTGGTCGAATCTGGGCTTTGTAGAGTGTCAGCAGTTGGCTTGGTGTATACAGATGTCTTGTACGAAACAGCACCCCAAGCTTTTGGGACGCCCTTTTAGCTATATCTGCCACGTGACTGTGCCAAGACATGTTGGTCTCTGCAGTGACTCCTAAGATGTTCAACTGGCTCTGCAATGTGACAGCACTTCCAGATAACATGATGTTTGGCTCACCGGTGCTGGTCTTTTTTGAAAACAGGGCTGCTTGGGTTTTCTGCGCGTTAAACTGTACAAGGTTTTTGTTGCCCCAGTCCTCTATTATCTCCAGGTCGTTATTTATCTGCGATATTTGAGTTAGTCTAAGATGATGGAATTCACGTGCGGATAGACACTGAGTGGGTGGTATGACTGAGGAGACTACATTGCCATCATCTGCAAAACAATAAAGTGGATTTACTGTTTTATCTATGAGGTCATTTATGTAAATCAGAAAAAGTGTTGGCGAAAGGATTGCTCCCTGTGGCACACCAGCATTTATTTGGTAAGAGTTGGAGTTCCGGCCATCCAGTGCAACATAAATGGATCTATCCTTAAGGTAACTTTCAAACCAAGTGCAAAGTTTCGGCGACAATCCCATTGCTTTGAGCTTGTTGAGCAGATTTTCATGCCTGACTTTATCGAATGCTTTTGATATATCTAAGGCAATTGTTCTTGTTTCGCCCCGTAACTCAATCGCTTTTTGCCATAAGTGAGTGACGTATGTAAGTAAATCGCCAGTTGACCTATATTTTCGAAATCCGTATTGCTTGTCGTTGATAATTTTGTACTTTTCCAAGTACTTGGTTAGGTGATTGTTCACAACTCTTTCCATTACTTTTGATATCACCGGAAGTAGAGCAATTGGTCTATAGTTTAACGGATCTGTCTTTTTTCCTTTCTTTGGAATAGGTTGTACTGCGGCAGACTTCCATGATGATGGATATACTCCTTGTCTGTAAGATAAATTGAATAATTTAGCGAAAGTTGGGGTGAGTTCGTTAGCACAATTTTTGAGTACTATCGCGGGAATGCCATCTGGACCCATTGCTTTGTTTGTATCCAACTTTTTAAGGGAATTTCGTATTTCTCTGTGACAAAAGGGTACCTCTGGCATACTGTGGGAAACCCTTCCAATGAACGGTGGAGTTTTTCCATTTGGCACTGTTAGGTTTGAGTTGTAGGAAAAGATTTTGGCCAGCATATTGGCTTTTTTCTCTGATGTTGTGGCTAAGTGAGTATTTTTATCTGTAAGTGGTGGTATGGATGACTTGGTGAAGTTTGATCCAACAGCTTTTGCAAGTGACCAAAAGGACCTAGAACTACTTGGACAATTCAGCAACCTGTTTTTTATTCTTTGATTGTATGTTTCTTTGGCGGCGTCAATAGTAATTTTGCAACTATTTCTGGCTTCTATAAATTCTGTGTGGTTTTGAGCGGTTTGTTGTCGTTTCCAAAGGTTATATGCTCTGTGTTTTTTCTGTACAGCCGTTTGACACTGGCCGTTGAACCAAGGTTTTGCATTTGCTCTGCGTTTTATTGTATGTGGGATATATGCATCCATTCCAGATAAGATTACTTTTGTTATTTCATTACAGCAGATAGTGGGATCAGCTGTTTTAAAGCAAACCTCTTGCCATGGAAAATCCAGGTAAAACTGTTTAAGGTCATTCCATTTTGCCGATTTATAGTGCCACATTTTACGAGGAAGTGATTGTTGGCTTGGTGGTATGAGCATTTCGCACTTTGTTATTATAAGTTTATGATCGGATGAACCAAGTGGGGGATCTACTTGAATTGTGTACGAGTCAGGATTTGTAGTTAGGAACAAGTCTAAAAGCGCTGCAAATTCACCCCTTTCTGAGATACGGGTAGGTTCATCGACAAGCTGCGTTAGACCACAACTTATGGCAAAAGCTTCTGCTTCCCTGCCTTCATTATCTGTTTTGTTGTGGTGTTTTAACCAGGGTATATTGTGGACGTTGAAATCGCCTAAAAAAACAATTTCCGCATGTGGATAGTTAGACTGTGTACTATCACAGTTTTCGGATAATGTCGCAAAAAAGTTTTGATACTCGGTGTTACTTGGCGGTCGGTAGAGGCAGCAAATGAACTTGGTCGATGACTTTGAGGTGAATTTCAGCCATATGATATCGAGGTTCGCTGGTTCTAGCTTCTCCTCTCGATGACATGAAAGGTCATTTTTAATGTACACACAGATCCCAAAATTATGTCGAAATCGGTGGTGTAGGTCATAGCCGGGATAAAGATAGCTCACAATAGGTGTTGCAGAACTGATTTTAGTTTCAGTGAGAACAAGGATGTCAGGTCTTTGTTCTTCAAGATGTTGGTGAACTGAATTCATGTTGGTACTTAATCCTCTTATATTGCTAAAATCAATTCTGAGTTGAGTTTTTGGTCTTCTTTTAATATCATTGCATGAAGGACCCCCACAGTTTACTGTATTTACCTTATTTCCCTTATCCGCCCTATTTTGACTTGTCAAGTTAAGTCAAAGTTACGCGCGATACACATAACAACCAAGTGTTTTTTGTCATTTTTCTAATTTTTCTTTGAACAAAATGGATAAACCGGATAAAATCTCAAGAATACGCTTTATTTATTACGATGAATTAATTTTACTGTGATAGTTTGTGAGGAAGAGTTCCTACCAAAATTCGGATGGTTGGGAGACGTCGTAAAAAATACGCAAATGAGTACGGGAAAATTTTCATCCCTCAGATGTATAAGGCAACATTTGGTATTGCTAATTGAGGCTTTTAAAAGAAAGAAGATGTAGAAAAAGTAAGGTAGGTAACAATGCCTTTTTTAATATATGCATAATTTTTTTATTCGATTTCTAAATGATTTTGGGCTTAGATTAAATATAACACGGTCTGATTTTAGCCTATACTTATAGTTTCTACAAGCTCTGGTTAGGTACAGAAAAACTCTGAATGAAGGTTAAAGGTTAATGACATAGGACTATATGAAAATTAGGAAACCTCCAGGAGGGTCTTTTTAAGTCAACGACACCCAAGAGTGTCATCTAAATTATATTTCTACTTAATTTACAGATCTGGAATAGAAACAACTTGTGGAAAAGATGTGCTTCTTAAGATGTGAATTTTTACATCACAAAAATAGTGGTAACACTAGAAAAATTACACAGTTAGGCAAAATTGCCCGCGACAAATACCTACAAAACATGGATAAGGTCAAACCGGTGGAACATGAAGAGTTTTATGACCTTGAAAGTTTTGGTAAGTTTTGTTCGGTTGGGTTTGCTTTGGTTTAAATTTTTTTTGCATCACAGGGACTAAAAACGTTTTTTTATAACATAAAATTTAGTAGAAATAACATGTCGGAGTTCCATTGTCTTTATTTATTTTAAACACGACGTTTTCGGCTCTAACCGTTTTCAAGTGCAATATTTAATATTTTTAGGCCGGTTTTTTTAAAACAATTTTAATAGAAACGGGACCCAAAGTGCAAACACAGAATATCTATATACAACGTGAATAAAGCGTCTTTTTATACCTCGACAAATTGTACCCGATAGTCTTGAGCTACAAATTGTTCACGGCGCCATATTATAGAAATGTCGAATAAAAAAAGGCCGCACCGTAATTTGATCGAAAGTAAAAGAATCCAAAATGGAATAGACAAACATAATTTAAACGAAACATAGTTTTTTCGATCCGTAAATTTGTCGAAAATAATATAGTCCAAAATAATTTAGAAAAAGCGTAATTTCGTCGATCCGTAAAATTGTCGAACCGTAAAAGCATGCGAAAAACTTTTTACGTGTTGTTTGGCGTGCGAAATACTTTTTCGCACCATGTTTTGAAGTCACAATGATTTTATAACGTGTGTAAAACATAATTTTCAGAGGTAGTTGTAAAAAATAAGTTTTTGTACCAATAAGAAGTCTAAAAAAGTTAATTACCAAACTGATAACATTTTAGTTGAAAGTAGGGCGATCTTAAGATATTAACAAGTTATAGAAAATATTGGTTTTTGATCAAACAGATAGACATACACATAGACGCAGACAGACACAGCGTTTGCAGGTTTGCCCCGTGAGATATAAAAAAAATTTACAACTGTTTGAGAATGAAGTTTTTCACACGCGACAACTTCTGGAAATAGTGTTTTTCACATAGCGTGTGAAAAAGTTTTTCGCACTTGCAGTTTGAAAAATTTTATTTTTAATAAAAAAGTTTCTATATTGATGTTTTGAGTTCCCTCAAGGACTCGACTCAAGTGAAGAGAGCCTACAAAAAAGGTTGTTTGAGGTATCTGAGCGAGAAACAAGAAAGATATCAAACAATACAATCCTGAGAATTGGATTTAGAAGAAAGGCGATTGCGTTTAGAAGAAAGAAAGGAGGTAGAAGAGCAAAAGCTAAAAAAAGAGTGGGAAGAAAGAACCCAAAAGTTTGAACTGGAAAAGGAGAAGTTAAGGCAGGAAAAAAAAAGAAAACATAAACAGTAATATAATTTCTCAGCAAAAAATTATTGTTCGTTTACTAGAAATTATATAATTATATATTATTAATATTTTTTAATTTCTTTTTTTGTCCTATGTAAGTTTTTGTGAATACTTTTTATGGTTTTTTATTATTAAGTTTTATACTCGGTTTTATTTATAAATATTTTTCGTACTTTAGGGATTAAAAGTGCACTTTTTATCCCTCATTTCGCCTAGAGATAAAAAGAGCTACTTTTGTCTCTTGGTATATAATTTACTATTTAGTTAGTAGTCTAAGATAACCACAAAACTGCCTACACAAAAATTAAAAACTGTTATTTTACCATATTTAAACAAATCAATTTTTGTTTGTTTTTTCCCAAGAGAAATATAAATATAGATATATACCAGGACATGTCTCATCAATTAAGATTTCGTGTTTGCAGAGCTGTTTTCCATGTTTTTCAAAAATCTTAGTTAATTTTAGAGTGATCAGGTAAGGTCATTAAAGTTCAGGTTAGATTAGATCAGGTTTAGTGCTGGTTAAATAAGGTTAGAACTAGTTTGGGTCAGGTATGCCAGATCAATTTTCAGGTATTAATTGTTTTTTAAAATCTAAAAATTGACATGATGATGTGGCCTAAACTTAAACCAGATCCAGTTTTAGCTAGCTTTCTGTAAATTGACCTAACCTGAACTAAAATAACCTAACCTTATACTCAGATACTTTCTAACATACCTTTTAAAAAACCTATCCATAAATGTGGTAACAGGGTGTTATAACAATACATTTTAAATAAACGCACCATGCATTTTCTCGGGTATATATCTGTCATGATTTTTCTGGGAAATAATAAGATGTTACCACGGATCACCATCAAAAGTTTTTGTTTTTGAGAGGCCGTTTTGTGTTCCTCCCAGACAATACAAATAAGAGGCCCTCGATACATTCCATGTGGTGTAAAACGACTGTCAAAATGTCTCGAGGGCCTCTAACTATCTATAAAAAAATCATAAAACTTAATCATATAAGAAAACAATAAATACTGCATATGTCTCGATTTTTCGCATTGACGTAAAACAAAATAACTTGTACTTTTATTAAAAATAATTTTTTATCAAAAATACTTGACACTATAAAAAAAACTGATAAAGATCTATACTCTTACTATAAATTTATAGCCTAAAATATACTTCCAAATCAGAGGCAAGCAAAGAGTTGTAAATTTCTAAATTCTAGGATCTTGGAGCGAAAGTTTTTGGTTTTTCTTAAAATCAACAAAAGTAAAACTTGCTATAGTTAAAATGCTGCTTTTGTTGCTTTATAATTTGTGGTGCTCCTGAAAAAAGAGTTATAAGAAGCTCCATCAGCCTGTATCCCTGATCATCGTAAAGAACAAAGTTGTCTTCAGCAAGTAAAATTTTTTTCATTTAACACCCTTTAAACTTCCGTTTAAATATAGTGCAACAAAAATTAACGACGTTTAACGTTAAACGACCGTTAAAATCGAAAATGCAAGTCCCTGTTAAAGAAACAAAAAATGACAATGACACACAATGACATTTTTTTGACTTTTTGTCAGTGACATAAGCTGTGACAAAATCTTAAGGTTAAGCACGAACTACACGATATCGTTGGCGAATCGATCGCGATTTCGTTGTGATTAAAACTGATTCAGTGCTTTACTTTGGAGACAAAACAATTTGTAAAAAGTGCGTAAAGCAGACACAAGCAAAATCATTCCTTTAAGGGGAAAACTTCGACCGAAAACTTACCATTTGACAACACTGATATCGCATTTTTTGGCCAAATCTTTGTTCTAGTAGAAATAGAAAACGAGAAAGCGGAACGCGTCGAAATTTTGAGGGGTAGTCTTTTAAAGCATTTTTAACAACCGTATCTTAGCAGTTTTTTTGCAAAATCATTTTATTTAAAAAAAAAAAAAAAGTTATGGCTAAAACACAACAAATATTTCAAAACAATGTTTGGCATTTCAGTAGCCTAGTTGTGTTATAGAAAGCTGTAGTGAAATTGTTTCGATTCTTGTATTTTTTGGAAATGTACAAAAGAAAATCAAAAATCTAACAAGATACGTTTGAAGATTTTGAAAAAATCTTGCACATGAACAGAAATAATGTTTCAACTAGTTTTTTATAATAGAGATCTATTAGGATTTACAAAGGCGTGCTCAATTTTATATTTGCTGCAGGACACCAAATCAGACAAGAGCCATCAACCTTCTGACTGAAGCGCCACCCCCATATACCGGGGGCAAGTCAATTCGATTGAGAAAATTTAACTAAGATCACGTGACCCGGATTTTCACATTATTTTCAGATATTTTGAATAAATAAAATGTCGTTTAATATACTTAAATGATTATAAGAAGGTATTTAAAGACATACAATTTTTTCTATTTACAAAACGTTTTTTAAGGGCTGGCCATAGCGTAACAAACAAAATCACGGGATTACGAACCAATTTATAAGATAGTTTTTGATAATTACTATATTGCTCAGTTAACAGAAGCTTGTGCTTAACTTCGCTAAAAATAAAGCCCTTTTCATTTATTTATTACATAGCAAGGGAAGAAAGTGACAAATTTCGCACGAGCGTGAGAAAGTTACTTTCTGTCGAGTTATGGAGCTATTTTTCACACGGACACTGTTAAACTATACTAATTTTTGTAAAAATTGGTGTTTAATTTTGCGTAAATCAAATGAAACTGCTTTTCCACACATGTATGGGAAAGTAGTTTGTAACACATTTCAAAAAAGTATTGTGACAGTTAAACACTTTCCATACATGTGCAGAAGTTCTGAAAGTACTTGTCACACATGTGCGAAAAAATTTCTGCACACGGATGAAATTGAATGTTTTCTGAGGATGCAAATCGTGTAAAATCCAACATTTTTATATGTGGTCGCAGGAAATAGTAATTTACCTAACCAGTGCGGAAGACGCACTAAACACATTCGTTAGGTATGTAGGTACAATATTTTTTCTACGAGGTTGTGGAAACAAGTAAAGTACTACAATAAAAACAACTCATTTATTATATTTAATTTACAATGATTGCCGAAAACTTTACTTCTTATCCTGTGCAGCATCTGTGGATCAGGAGATTTTCGATTTCATCTTCTGGATCAATAATATCGGAAGGTCTTTAAATATATTTTGCTAGATGTATTTGGCGGCAGGCTCATAGGAACATTATGTGTTCCATCCTATTGTGGCTAAGTCTTCTTCGGGATTATCAGTATTTTCTATCACAGTAAATAAACACTTTTTTTCTATTTTTATTTATAAGATGAAATGTCATTGGAAAACTAGCCGCCCACTTGTGTTTTTGGGCAAAAATTAACGTCAGTGTCAAACTCAAAATGTCTTGTTTTTTGTCATCCCTAAAATTTTAGTAAGGCCCACAATTTAGAAACCGAATAGGTGTCCCTAGGACTCTAATATGTAGTGCCACCTATTGACTGATATTTAAATATTTTGCATTGTTGTCATTTGCGTAAAAAATTAGCTGAATAGAATTTGTCGCCTTAAATTGCTAAATAAGCGGCGTTTTTGAAAAGAATCGCAAGCAAATGGTATAATGTATTCCGGGCTTTAGAAATAAGGGAAAACAAAAGGCCAGAAAGCGACGTCCAATAACTCTTTTTGCACACAGTCGTTAAAGGCTTGAAATAAGGTTTTCCCTTATTATAGTAACACATTGAACTGGCACGCTCAATAAGTCCCTTAATAATAAATATCGACAAATGCGTTAAAATTACCTTAACTCGAAAAAATCAGAAAAAAAACTTTGTTTACTGTATTTCTAATTTTCTGTTAAATAATGTTGAAGTTGTGAAACATTTAGGTGTTTATTTAGGCAAAAAGCTTATGTTTAAGTTTTACGTGGTAAGCATTGTAAAAAAAGCATGTTGTAATTTAGGATTTATTTTAAGAATTACTTAAGCTTTTAAATCATGCAAACCAGTACTTTTACTTTGTAAAATTTATTTGTAAGATCCCATGTAAAATAAGCTGGCAATATTGCTTTAATTTTATTGTACAAATTAGCGAATAGGATATAGGATATGATGGAGTGAACATGCACTTATCTGATAGACGCCATTTAAAACACACGATATTTTGATAAGCGATATTTGAAAAAATGCTGTTTTGCTATGCGCTATGCCTTGTAACATCTGTCGTCCCAGGGACGTAATTTTTAGGTCTCTTTTTTAAAACGTTTAAAATTGAACGTTTTACAAACGTCCAATTTGGTCCATTTTCAAAATTTACCAAAAAACCGTTTTAAAAACATGTAAATCAAAACGTTTTAAAAATTTACATTTTTGCCCCCTTTCAGCCGTTAGTTTACCCGTACTTACAAAAGCCCTAAATTTTGCATACTTAAAACTAAGTTTTTGTAACGTTCTACAAAGAACGTTTTAAAAACTTACAACATAAGGACGTTTGTAAAACGTACTTTTAAGGTACCTTACGGTCCTAACATTTGCGTACCTGAAACGTCCCAAAAAGAACGTTCTAAAAAAAATTAATAAAAAAAACACCTAATTGCTAAATTTACTTGTAACGACTAGTCGCAGTTGAGTACATAATTGATAGGTATACCTATATTGTTCATGCTTCAATCTTAAGATTTGATGTCCAAAGCGCACTTACGAAATTATACAGTTTTGTATTTTCATGAATCAGGTTATTGGGTAGTTTTGTACCCAACTGCGACTAGTAGTTAGAAGTAAATTTAGCAGTTGGGTTTTTTTTTATTTAAAATTTGTTTTATTTCCAACTTTTCTTTCTAGCTTTACCCAAAAAGTACGCGTAGATTTTCTACGGGTACGAACAGTGTTACCTTTCATGGAGTGAAGGTGTGGGAGGAGAGAGGGAGGAGGGAACTAGTAAAATGGTGTCGACAAAAATCTTGAAGCGTGTGCCAAAATAATTTTTGAAATCGCTCTATATTTGTGAAAGGTATGGCTGCAACTATTACTATTAAGGAGGGTGGGGCGAAGAGAGGGAGAGGGAAGGGAAAACTAGTAAAATGATTTTGGAAAAAAAGTCTTAAGGCGTGTGCAGAAAGAATTATTGAAATAGCTCCATATTTGTGAAAGATATAGATACAACTATTACTAATAAGGAGGGAGGGGAGAAGAAAGGGAGAAGGAAACTAGTAAATAGTATAATATTATATATATATATATATATATATATATAATCGGGGTTTGTGAGGACATTTTCTAGTACAGAACGATGCTTATGGGGACACATGGGGCTTACGAGGACTGTCCTAAGGTTTTTATTCCTAACGTAGTTTATCAGGACTGTCCTTATAAAACCCAATTTGGCGATTTGGTGTTTGTGGGGACTTTTTAATGTAGACGAGACCGGGGCTAGTTGGCGCAGTTTTTGGTTTTTTAATTTGTATGTCTTTGTGGTTTATTATGCAAAATAAAAAGGTAGTGCAGCATCTAGATGTTTATCTCAGCTATTTATGCGTCATGTATAATTTTTCTTTAGCTCTTATAGTTTAAAAGAAAATCAAGAAAAATCATGTTCATGCAAAATGCGCCAACTTGCCCCGCTCAGGGGCAAGTTGGCGTATGGCCGGGGTAAGTTGACGCTTTGGTTCTGGGTTGCGGACTAAATTTATTAAATAACAAAAAAGGTCACTTAAATTATGTTAATAAACATAAGCTAAGCTTTAATTTAAATGTAGTACTTTCTTTTTAAACAAACTAATTAAAAAAATAATATAATCTGTTTACTCGCTTAAGCAATTAATGCACAAAAAAATTGCTGAAGATTCACCAGCACATTCCTCATAAGCCCCGCCATGGCACGAGTTGCATTTAATCCATTTTTCCCTTAGGGCACGATTCTTATATGTATCAGTGCAATACAGACAAAAGCAGTCATCATCGTCATCGCTGCTTAAGGGGTCATTATTTTTATTTTTTTTATTTGCCGGTACCTAATTTTTCTATTTTCCTCCTTTTCGCTTATTTCAGAAGCTTTTTTAAGTTCTACCTTCTTTTTTTTTGGAGCTTGCTCTTCGCGAAGAGATTCTTTAATGGGCGTATCGGTTAATATAGCCGTAGTTCGTCTTTTTCGCCCTTTTTTGGTAATATTTTTTCTTGCTTCCGCTTTAGGTAAGGGCCGTATTTGGAATTGAACAATATCGTTTTTTTCTGAGGTTATTTCTCCCAAAATTTTACGAGACGGCCCTGGACGATTATCCTCGATTTGATTTTCGTCAACTTCTAAAGCTTGTTGTAAAAGATCAGGTTCTTGATACTCCTGTAATGCAGCTTCTGCAGCTTGGGGAACATTTTTCTCACCATTTTCTTTAACTTGATCCAAGGGCGGATCCAGAGGTGCTTCTCGGGGGGGGGTGCACTTTAGGTGACATTCTCTGTTGGTAAAAAGCAGCATTTTATTGAATTAGTCAGTGGTTGTTATTTCGATGATAATAACAATAGAAACTTTTATGTGCCACAAGCAAAAATGTTGAATTTTTATTAGCAAAAACATTACTTTTTACTAATTTTTTGTATATTCGAAAAATTCTCGGGGGGGGGGGGCAAGTGCCCCTAGTGCCCTTCCCCTGAATCCGTCAATAATATTAGGGTTAGGTCGATCCGTAGATTATGAAGGTAAAAACTCCTCTTCGGAAAAGATATCCCGATTAAAAGGATAAATTCCTGAAACTTCAAAACCGGCAGTAATATTTATGTTATTTCTGTACCAAAAATACGGCTTGGGGTAAGTTGGCGCACGCGCCAAGTTGCCCCTGAAAAAATGAGCTAACTAACCCCAATCGTATTTTTTTGTTTCTTGAATGTTTTTCTCGTACAACACTAAGATATAAACAAACATTTTAGCTTGTTTTTGAAACTAGAAATTCCAATCTTCAAACTACTCTATCTAGTAAGTACCTATTAATTATTGTATGAAAAGTTATCGCAAATATATTAAATGAATAAAAATTTACTTCCCACGTGTATAAACACATTAGAGAGCGCTCACACTGAGCGACTGCACTCTGAATACTGGAACTCTTTACAATCAGACACTAGGTCACATACATCAAAATTGTCTATTAGCACAACGTTGCCAGACTGGTGGTTTAGTAGAAAATAGTCGTGCACCAACTTGCCCCTGCGCCAACTAGCCCCGGTCTCCCCTACTACTTTTTTGTGTTTATGAGGACTTTTGATTTTCATACACATGCTTTGCATGGGTTTTTTATGCAAATATAATAGCAAATTCTTTTAATACGATAAAGTTTACATAAAAAGCAACGTCGCTTATGTCACTTAAATATTATAAAAATATATTGTGAAAATCTACGTAAAGTCTAAATTATACGCATTTGTAATGACGTCACCAGATGAGAAGAAAACGTATGGCGTAGATATTTTTGCCAATCAATGTTTTTTGATTGACAGTGACGGATACTTCACATAACCAATTACCTACCTATAGGGCTGTCTAACAAAACATATGATCAAATCCAAGATGTCTTCCATAGGACAAACAAACCGATTTCCCATAAGCCGTAATGTTAACAAAAACGTAAATTTTACAAAAACGACAAGAGCTTTAGTCTCAAAAATTAATCAGTTTTAAGAACGGATCTTTTGTGCATATGAGAAAAATGCGTTTTTCTTAAAAATATTAAACTAAAGCGAGAAAATCTGAAATAAAAGGGACCATGTTTTCTTCAAAAAAGTAGGTTATGTTTTTGTTTATTTTGTTTTTTTTTTAACTTTTTTTATAGTTTTTTCACTTATTTTGAATTATTACATGGGCGCACCAAGGGGGCGGGGGGCTAGGGGCCCGGACCCCCCCAAACCACATATATTTTTAGATATTTTCCATATATTTCATGAATAACCAGAAAAAATAGCATAAAGTACATCATAAGACCTCTGGGGCCCCCAAAGTCAACAAAGATTACTTTTTTTCCATCTATTATTAATGATGCCATAAAAAATTTTTTTGGTAATAAGCTCAGAACAGTACCGTAGAAATTTCACAACAGGACTTGTAGTAGGTCCAGTCAGATACTATACAAATTTTACGGTCTACAAGTTTTAGGTGTCAGAAAGCATGGAAATAAAGGAAAATTTGCACCAAAATAGTTTAAGATAAAAAAAGGTTTGAGTTAGGGAGATTGTCAAATTCACCAGTTTATTCTAAACTGTTTTGAGGTCTGTAAAATAAATATTTATTAAAGAAAAAGAAACTTTGATGATACAGGACTTCACTCGACACTATACAGGATGCTACACTACCAAAAGTTTATTTAAGAGTTCTGTAGGATGGTGCACAAATTTGGTTCAGCTCATTATTCACACTTTAACCTCATATTGTTTTCCTTTTCTTTCTTCTCTGGACCCTTTTTTCAACCATCATTTTTAAAATTTTTCAACCATTTTGAAACACTAATCCATTCAGGAGAGACCCAGTCATGATCATTGCTGTATTCTTGTTTTGAAAGTTGCTTGCCTAGAATAGTAAAAAAATCATAGTGAAATATTTCTTACAGTTTAACACAATTCTATGTTACACTTCTGCAAAAGGTCCACTCAAGCACAAAAAAAGATCCCAATAGAAAATGTTGCCAAAATGGCAGTTACACATTTATCCAAAACAAACCTGACAAAAAACTTTCGAATATTTCAATTTATCCTCTGTTAAGTCAGGTAATAGAGCACTTATCCACTCTTTTCCCTTCTTTGAGCTGATACCTAGTTCATTTAAATCAAGATGATTTTTTAAGGTCAAAATACTTGGCATTCCATCAAAACTAACATTATCAAGCTCTCCCCAGCTGCCACAATTCATAACAGCACAGAAACTAATAATAATGATTCAAACTGAGTAAAAAACTGGAAAAAAAGTTAAAAAAAACAAAAGTAAATAAAAACATAACCTGACTTTGAACAAAACATGGTCCCTTTTATTTGAGATTTACTGGCTTCAATTGATTTTTTTTAAGAAAAACGCATTTTTCCCATGTGTACAAAGGTTCAATACTTAAAACAGCATCTTTGTTGTAAGTTAAATCGTTTCTTTTTTTAAAAATTACGTTTTTGTTAACATTGCGGCTTATGGGAAAACGCTTTGTTTGTCCTATGGCGACCATCTTGGATCGAAAAACAGCTGATCTTGACAGTTCGTTAGACAAGCTAATTCATAACATTTGGTTAGGATATTGCCTCGGTACCTCAGCACTACTCATTTGGGTTGGGTTTGTACAGTATTAAAAAGCCCTGTTTTTCTACTTTCAAATAAATATCAGTGTGACTTCCTAGAACAATAATTCTGCATTGAAACTAAATAACTACATTTACATTATAAACTAGGTAAACTTTTTCCCAATAAATATATTCCCTCTCAGCTGATGTACAGGGGTATCCATTTTAAATGTAACCCCCACTATCCTGTTTATTAAAAAACTGGTAGCTAAGTAAAGTCATTAATAAACAATATAGTGGGATTACATTTATAATGGATACCCGTGTACCATGCCTGACAACAGCTTAATGTGTGAGGAAATACCGTATGTATGTTTGCCAATAATCCTCACTGATAAAAATTTCAAAGTAATATGAAGTAACTATGTTCTTTATTTAATTTCAGAATACAAAGGTAGGTAGGCACCTAATAATAACATTTTGTCAAATGAAAATAAAACACTTTTTTGTTCTCCAATCCAAACCACGAACTAGGCCACAGCTTTCTGCAAAAGTTCTTGGATTACCCTGTATCTCTTGCCAAAATCTGCTGCATTCACATACATTTTTGTATTGGTTTCCTCTTCTAATTGAAAATGTGAATCCTGTAATAAAAAAAAGGACATTTTCAGTGTGTCAGATGTAGTTGAAGATATATGATATACAGTCGAACCTCTCTAACTCGAACCTCTATAACTCGAACCTCTCTATAACTCGAACCTTTTAAGTGGTCCCTGCACTTTTTACATGTATTTTAACCTATGTAACTCAAGTTTCTATAACTCGAACTCTCCATAACTCGAACTGTTTTGGTTGTCCCTTCAGGTTCGAGTTATAGAGGTTCGACTGTACTTAGTATTTTAAGACTATAATATATTTGCCTACAGAATATCACTATTGTGAATAATGATAACCCAACCAGGTTGAATTCAACCTCCTTGTGATAACCCATAAAAAGGGCCTATGTTCCCTCTCTTACCTATATTTTTCTATTTGGTTTTCTGTGCCTTGCAGTGTAGTTTGCAATCCCTTGATTATTTCTCTATGTAGATCACAGAACACCAAAGGGAAGAAATGCAAACTACGTGTTAAACCGTTGGTAACACGAGAATAACCTTAACACGGTCCAGAAAGAGAAAAGACTATAGCTCTCTGTCTAGATCAAACATGTCGGGACACAGCTGATTTTTGTCAAAATAAATCAGCTGATATCACAGAACACCAGCTGAGCTGATATTTGTTAAAATAAATCTGCTGGTCAGTGAAAATCAGCTGTTGATGGGAAAAACGTTTGTTTTTGTTAAAATGTATTTTTTCAGAACCATCCCATTTAAATCATGGCATACTTTTTCCATTAAATTTGCACAAAAATATCGTCAAATAGTAAAACTTTGTGGACAATAATTTTTTTACAAAATTTATGGAAAATACCAAAACTTTATAGGAAATGGTTCTGAAAAAATACATTTTAAACAAAAACAAACTTTTTGTACCATCATCAGCTGATATTCAATGAACAGTATTATATTAATATTTAAAAATTAATTAATAAACATATTATAGTACTTACCAGCTTTTTTACTGCTAAAGATACATTTATATGAACTGTGATATTGTTATTTCAGTGTTGAGCAGATAGTAAACTAAAACACTTTCCGTGATAGACACAGTTTATTGAACTTAAACACTTTTCCGGATAGACAGTTCGCTCAATTAAAACCCTTCCCAGGACAGATCCTGCGCCGAGGGGCTGATCAATGCGCTTCGGACTAATAAAAATCAGTAAAAATTAGGTCCTGGCAGGACCTTTGGTTTGGTATTATTCGTTAGTCATTTTTGTCTTTTTTTATCGCTTTATACCTAAATAAGACCAAGAAGGACTTACAGGACCAACAAAAATATGCATTATGTAAAGAACTGTACTCAATTTTTGCTATTGATCAGCCTTTCTCCCTGCAATGAATTGCAAGACAAGCAGTGATAGAACCACCATACAGCAAGACCTTCTGCAGCGCAGAGGTGCTCCCACCAACTAAACCTTTTTAATTTCGCTGAAATCATTTTTTACTTATCACTGTGTGTGTGTGTGTGATCACTCCAGCCCTTTCGGGCTCTCTATGGAGCATACGCCTCTCAGCAACCCTGTGCCTTGCTGCATTGTAGTTCTGCCACTGTTTATTTACATATTGAAATAAGTTTTTATAAAATACACATTATACAGGGTGTTTCATAATTCAATAACATAATTTTAGTGTTGAATTCCTTAAGTGGTTTCAAGGCAAAATTTTTATATAACCTTGTTTTAAAGTTTCTTTTATTTAGTTTTTTATAGCTCTTGTACTTTTCGAGATATTTAGTTCAAATTTGGCATATTAAGCAATAGGCACTACACTTTTAGACATGCCAAATAATAGTAAACATGTAGAGAGTGACCCTTTTTCAGGGGTCATGTCGCCTTTTCCCCCAGAATTTTTTTGTTTTAAGCCACTGGTAGGGAGAAGTAGGGATTTTAAAACAAGAAATAAAATCTTTGTTTCATTTGCAAACTTTTTTGTTTTTCTGAAATTTTTTTGCATCTTTAACCATTTTAGAGAAAATCGCTGTTGCACCAAAGGCTGCTATCATAAAATAAAAAATGCTCCAGTATGGTATGGCGAGTATATCAAAATAAACAAATTAATTAAAACCTATTTGACATGCCTTAACTTGTAGTGCCTATAAGTAAATATACGAGCCAAATTTGAGCTAAATATCACAAAAACTGTAAAAGCTATATAAAAAAAGTAAATTTAAACACCCTGTATCTCTACTACTAAGTGTTTGTAGACCTTTGTTTATATAAACTTTTTGTCTTGAAATCACTCTAGGAAATTATCTTTAAAAATATTTTATTGAATTTCACAACACCCTATATAATCCATTTTGGCTTACATGCATTACGAATAATGTTTCAATATTGCACTAGTGCTATAATACAAATCCTATTTATTTTTTTGTTGTAGTCTGCAGTTTTTTGTAGCGGTTGACAAGAATATGCCTGCTTCCCCCATTAAAAAACAAGCACATTGAATATAATGCAAGGCTAAATCCTCTCCCCCTTGAGTATTACATATTTCAAGAATGTAGTCAAACTCATTAGGTAATATAGGCACACTATATCCCCAAATGTTAAATACAATACAATTGGGAACTTTCATTGGAGCAATATGAACTCACTATTATATGTAATAAAAATAAGACAAAATGGGCCACTTGTATATACAGTTTGACTTATTGTATCTGATCCTCAGCACATAAATCAAAAAATATGTTTTTACACAATACACAAGTCAAATTTTATGAATTTATATGATTTTGTGGATGTCCTGATATTGTATAGTTTTGAATTTTACACAATTGGGCTTTATGTTTTGTGTAAAAATATATTTTTTGATTTCGGTTCCGAGGGTCGGATACCATTAGTCAAACTGTAGATAAGATTACTTAACAAAGTAATGTGAACTTTCTATTTTATGCCTAATTTACCCATAACATAATGCACAATGGAAAGATTTAGTGTTTATACTTTATGTCTACAATACTAAGGAAATGGAAACAGAGATATTAAAATTAAGCAATGAGTTTGTTCATTGTACATTAAGTTTTTGGGTAAACCAGGCCTTACTTAGAAAAATGCCATGATAATATAAGTTATGTGAATAATGACCTGTTCTAGTTTAAAGATTTCTGAAGTTTTGACATGTAATAGAATTTGCAGACAAAATAACAACTACTTTTTTCAGATAGAACAGTCACACCCCCCACCATATTCAAAAGTTTAAAAAATATATATTTTTTTTACATGTGTCAACAAGTGAAAAAAAAACATTTTTTGACATTACAATTGACATGTAAAAAAAATTATTTAGTTGTTTTCTTTTTTCACAAGCTATAAAATATTGTTTGTAAATAGAATCCTCTTTTGAGGGACCAACAAAAATTTTTATGTTAGAAAGAAAACCTGTCTAAAATAATTAAATAAAAATAAATAAAACAAAAAAAAACTTTGTAAAATTTTTATTTTAAAAGATTTTACAGTAAAAATTGCGAATAATAAATAATTACTATCACTACCATAAGAAATTATTATAATTTTTTTACTTCACCAAACCAAACTTTCCACTAAGATTGTTAAAAAATTTAGATTTATTAAAATAAAACTAAGTGAAACTTTATAAAACACCTTAAAAAACATGACTGCTGAAGCTCCAACTGACACCTGTTCAAAAAACATAGCATTACTACCCTGATTACAAATTTAGCTTTGAGATTACATTGTCCGGTAATTATGCAGAATAAAATATTATTTTACAGCTTATGCAGTGTCGCACCCAGGAATATGTCTTGGGGGGGGGGGGGTGCGAGGCTTCATGATGTCGTATTTCATGTTATTTTTTGTGTTTATTCATGAAATATGTGGAAAATATATAAAAAAAAATCTTAGGTTTGGGGCCCCCCGCCTGGCTGCGCCCATGGCTTATTGCATTACAGATTTCTTGACATTAGCCCAAGATTTACATGGCATTATTGGCAAAACAGTACAAATTACAGGTTAGCTGTTACCACTTGGTTAGTACTATCTGAGGGGAACACAAAGCTGCCTTTGCAAAATTAAAAAACAGTGTGTTTTACTTAAAAATAAAACAAATTTTCATTCATTTCCAAACAAAGCATGCAACTTGTTTGTTCTGTCTCTCTTTAAGTAACATCATCTGAGTGAGAGAGAGGACACAAAAGTTGCATGCATGGAAAAGTTGCACAGTCCGAACAGGGTATTAGGCAATAAAAAATGCTATTTATAAAACTCAAGGATACTGTTTCAGTTCCATATTGACACATCTCTTTCTCCCCAGAAAAGAACAGGTATGTGCCATGATCAAATTGATACAGTAAAGTTGAGTTTATAGTTGGGGCTGTAAAGCTGGTTTGTCACTATGAAAGTTTCTCTAAAATGCATGCAACCATCTCATTCCAAGTGCCATCATCGGATATAGTGACATGGGTTTGATGCAGTCAGAACAGGGCTTAAGTCAAACTTATTAAGCAGGGAGGCAGGAATTTTAAAGCTATATAGCAATACCAATAACAAACAAAGCCATATTGCCATAAAGTAAGCAGTAAGATGCAACAAAAAATGTATTATCCTACAAACATGGGTCTACACAGTGGCATATATGTCAGGGGCAGCCCCCCCCCCAAAAGCTAAGTTTTTTCTAATATTTTCCACATATTTCATGAATACAAACATAAAATATGGCCTCATGGGGTACCACCCCCCCCCCCTACCTATATTTTACAGATCAAAATTTTAATGACCTTTTTATACATTTCGATATTGCAGCGTATTGTTTGAGGTTAAAACAAACCCTAACTAATAAATCACAGCTGCTACCACTCCCAAACAGTTACCTATCTATCTATCACTTAGGTACAGATCAGGTTTACACTAAAAACCAACTACTATCCCCTTGGATTACCTTCTACCACCAAAAAACAAACTACTACCAACTTTTGCTACCTTCTACCAGCAATAAAGTAACTACTTCCACCTTCCCCTAGCTTCTACCAGCAAAAAACCAACTACTACCAAGTTCCCCTAGCTTCTACCACCAAAAAACCAAATACTACAATCATAATCAAAGGAGGTAGTAGTTGGTTTTTTAGTGGTAGAAGATAAGCATTGGTAGAAGTTGGTTTTTTGGTGGCAGAGACTAGGAGAAGATGGCAGTAGTTGGTTTTTTAGGGGTAGAAGCTCAGCGAAGGTAGTAGTAGTTTTTTTTTTGGGGTTAGAAGTAGGGCAAGGTGGTAGTAGTTGGTTTTTTGGTGGTAGAAACTAAGCGAAGGTGGTTTTTGGCATAAAACTGTGTCGCAGCTGAGTGATAGATCACTGTAACTCTTCAGAAGTAGTAACAACTTAGACTTATTAAGTTAGAACCTATTTGTTTTTATCATAAACAAGGCGGCCTTACTTAAAATAGAAATTTCCATTGTTCATAGTGGAAAGTATGAAGTAAGCCTAAATAAATGAACTTACCCCTTACCTTACTTTAACGAACAATAAATCCACCTTAAAACTCACTGGGGTCGTTGAATTGACTGCTTTTTATATGCTGCTCCTTGTTTTTTATACTGCTGCTGCTTCTTTTTTACACTGCTACTGCTTGTTAGACTCACAAAATATGCCGATCTAGTACACAATGATTTGATTTTAGTTTTTTTATCAAAAATCAGATTGAGGGGAACAGGCCCTGCCGAAAAGATAGGGCCGCGCAGCCAACAAGTTCCAGTAGCGCACAGCGCTGCCATCGCGTACTAGGTTTCTATTTATATTTAAAACTGATTTATCCGTATCTTGGGGCCGTTCATAAATTACGTAACAAAATAAGAAAATTGATTCGTACCATGTCTTTTTCTAATGCAATTTTTTAGTAAAAATGGTTCACTATGGTGATAGAAGTTTCAATCAAAAAAATTTATAAATAATACAGGTATTCCACCCATATTAAGCGGCCCTCATAGTCCTCACACGATCAATAATATTGTCAATATTTCTGTTCTTGTCATTTTCTTTCTTATGACATAAACAAAGAAGCATATAAAGATATTGACAATATTATTGACCGTGTGACGGCCGCTTTACAAATTGCAAGTTATTTTTAAAAACAAGTTACAAGTATAAAGCAAACAAAGTCTGATCGGACCTAACCTCAAATTCTTGGCGTGCTTGGATTGTTTTTTTGGCGTTGCAAAAATTTTGCAATATTATAATTTTTTCACAAAAAACAACATTGTTTTGTGATTAAGACAAGGTAAGATAAGATAATTTAGCTTCTCGAAGTAAGGGTTGATTTATATACTTGTTTTTCTAAATGTTTATTCATATAATAGGTGTTAAGTTGGATCATAATTGTAATAGAGTGTTTTACTCATTCACTAGAAGATTTTTGGGTGTTCTCTTCAATATTTCTGTTTCTCATTTCTCAGAATGATTTATTTGTCATTGATAGTCATGAGTCCCAAATTTTAGCACATTATTGTAGTAATCAGCTGCTTTAATACTTCATAATAAAAAACAGATGTTTTTAAAACTTTTATAATTGTTTGATCCTTTGAACAAAGTTGGTCACATTATAGACACTTACCAAAGAGGCGGTATAAGGCAAGGCAAATATTAAGAATGACAATGAATTTAGACACTTGACTTTAGATAAAATGCATACTAACTTTATTATTATTGCATTGAGTGTTATCGGTGAGGACTGATCAGCCGCTCACAGTAAATGTAGGTACAAAATTTTTCAATAAGACTCCACAGGTCACTATACAGGACCCTAAAATACACTACAGGGCCAAGAATTTATTTCAGTCCTGTAGGATGGTGTACAAATTTGGTTCAGCTGTTTACCCGCAGGTTATGGGTAATTGTCCATATAGGTACTCTTTTTATTTGAAATCAAGAGTGTAATTATTATTGCAATGTTTTATTTGAAATCAAGAGAATAATTATCATTGTGATGTTTTGCCTTTTTGACATTTGCTATTTTTAGTTTTAGTACATATTTTAGTCAGTAGCTCACCCAGGAATGGAGGGGACCCAAGACCCCATTAAGCCATATCTTCCTATTTTATTTTTTTATTCATGAAATATGTGGTAAATGTCTAAAAATTCTTAGGCTTGCAATGCAACCCTTCCTGGGTGCACCTGTATTTTAGTTTAGTGTTTAAACTTTCTTATTTTTAGCTATTGCTTTAATGTTTTAGGTACATAGATAATATGGATTATTAAACTCAACCATAATTTTTCAATAATTAAATCCATACTTAGAACTCCAGTTTAGAACTCTACTTGGATGCAAATGTTTCTTCGTTTAGGTAAGTAATAGAGAAATATTGGTTAATAAGTTCTGTTTAAAACATGTAATGCTCAAGGGGTGAGGGAGTTTAACCTTGCATTACACTTAACCTTTTTTTAATGTATTTTTTCTTAAAAATGCATTACAGAGGGGGGAGGGAGGGTCAAAAACCCTGAATTTTTGTATTAAATAATTTAGGAATGAGCATACTTAGGGGAAAGTTTTAGGGGCTACCCCCGTTAAAAATTGAGCCCCTGAAATTATATTATGTATACACACATATTTTAGACAGAGCTGACATGAAGGCTTATTGGGTAGGGGAAGGGGAGGAGGCATTGGACACTTTTCCCAAATAATTTTAAAAAATTTTGAAAATTTATCTAGAGAATTTTAAATTGACCAACAAGAAAGGTGGTCACCCAAACTTTTTTTTAATTTTTGGCCAAAAACTTTCTACACAAATTTTTTTTTGTGGTTTTACTGAAAAAATTTAATAAACAAAAAAAAGGTCCTCACTCAATTTTTTTAGGTTGCCTTTCCCATCCTTTGCCAAATTTCAAAACTTTCTAGCAACATTGGGGGATGACTCCCACCTGTCCCCTCTTCGCGACGCCCCTGAAAATGAAATTAATAACAAAAATACAAATGTTTTTGTGGCAAACATTGTGTAAATAATTAATATGTAATATTGCAATAAAATACATCTTTTTAGTTTTATAATTTTTTTCAATGTTGGTACTTTTGAATTTAAAAAATATGTTTTTTTACCATAACACAAACAAAGAATAAAAAACATTAAATTTATTAGGAGGCTGGGGCTATAGTCATTAATATAAACACCCATGCTCACAGCCCTTCCGTCCCTCTTTTTAAAATGAGTTAAAAAATAACAGTTTCTAAATTAGCCTGTGTAGGTATCTAAATTAGTGTCAGTGGCCTACTCAGGGGGGGGGGAGTTTCAGGCTGAATACTGTCCCCTAAAACATGATTTTTTCCCCTAAAGTCAAGATTAAAATGTATCTATTTGCACTCAAGCCTGCCGAGGGTTCATTTGTGCGTAAGCCATTGTTAGTATGTTTGTATGTCTGTGATTTTTTCTGCCCTTTGGACTGATTTAGTATAGTGTGAATCATTTACTGAGCCCTCCATACTCACCATGAAAAAAAAATTAAGTATCAATATAGTAGGACTAATTTGCAAAATATATTAAATTAATTTCAAAATACCTACTTTTTATAAATCCCTCTGGCAACTTTTTTTTGCTTTTTAGCCAATCCAATCCAATGCATCAACAACAAATGGGATAGAAAAAGAACAAGAAAAAAAAAATAATATAAATAAATATTTGTTAATGTTAATATTTACATTGGTATACCCATAGAATAATTTCTATGGGCATACCTAGCTTAGGTTTTACATTTAGGTTAATTAGTGTTAGGTTTTGTATAAAAAACCCAATAATCTTTTCTGGAATTTGGTGCAGTAATGTCTGTTATATCCAATTACATGCAATGTTACCATTTTCTAAGAACAGCCCACCTACTTTATACATATTTAAAAAAATATATTATGTTTGATCAATATTTAAAAAATAAATAAATGTATGTATGTATTTTTTGTTAAATATTTTAAAAAAATAAATGTATGTATGTATGTATTTTTAAAAAACATTGGTTTTTATTTGAGTATTTTTACATATTCCATTATTATACCTACCTGGTATTTTCGAGGTCATGCAAATTTTTATGTATGCGGAAAAAGTTTGGATATCTTACAGGTTTACATGACTAAAATTAATATATTTTTGATATCCAATATTCCGCATACGTGAAATTAGCCTGACCTCAAAAATAGCACCTTTTTCAAAAAAAAAATCATTTAAAAAGCCCGCCAAGCCCGCCCGCGCATTCTTAATTCTTCCAGTAGCCAAGGGTGGCGCTAGCGTAAACTTGTTGCCACTTTTGAACCATAGAATTAAGCACTCTTTTATTATTTTCTCTATGGAGGGGAACCACCCGACAAAAATGACATTCACCACAGAATAAATTCAGGTGTGTCGCGTGTCTCTCTTTCTGTCTGTTCTGGTGGGCTCTCTCTCTTTCCCACAACAGCAGTCAAACCACAGAACAGGATGACACTGTCAAACGTCATTATGTTTAGTTCCAATCACAGAGCAACGAATAGAAAGGAGGCGTCATGCCTGTTTCAAAACGGTTTCACTTTTCACTTGTATGTGCTAGATTTACGTCAAGTCAGCTGTTCGAGTTTCGTGTGCGGTTTTTGTTGGGTTTTAGTAATTTAGTTGAACTATTTTGGATATTTTTGACGAAAATTGTGAAGTTTAAGAATGGCTTGATATGCAGTGCTTGGCTGTAGAAGTTGACAAGGCGTCGATAAATAAATAATTAGTGGAATACCATTTCATATGAAATTGTAAACATAATACTGGCCCGTACTATATAATTTCATATATTTTTATAATGGTACAATTAGTATTGCAGGTAGGTATAAATTATAAAAAATAAGAATATCATATATACAAGGTGTCCCGGAACTAATGGTATATAATAAAACTGTAGATTCCTTGGATCAAAATATTACTAATTAATTGGGTTCACTTGCCTTAGTACAAGTGAGTTGATATTAATCAAGATACACGGCGTTAAACTTTATTTTTCATTTAATTTTTCTTTAATATATTTTTTACAAATCAATATATTTGCAAAAAAATTGGAATTTTTTTGGGATGAGCAATTCGTTTTCGGCAAAAAAATTCTGGTACATAATACAGGGTGTTCTCTGGGTCACATTAAAATCGGTGTAATTTTTTTTGTGTCTAGGTGTATACCAGTTTTTATTTATAATATGATTTTTGCCTTCATTTTTATATCAAAAAGTTATACTTGATGTCGCTTCGAGCAACAGCTGTCGAGATTTTTGCATTTCAAAGTATTTATTGCATGGGTAAAAATTTTGTGACATGTTTAATTCACGTCTTCCTTCCTTAATAACTTTTTTACAATTAACATTGAAAATTGGGTAGTAATTTTTTTGTAACAAGCGATTCGATTTCGGTAGAAATGTTGGTGTAACTTGTACAAGGTGTTCTCTGGGTTTCTAGCCTTACATTTAAAATAAGTGTAACTTCTTTGTGCCTCGGCGTATACTAGTTTTTTTTTAAATATTATTTTCCCTATTATTTGTATGTAAAAAAGGTAAATAAATTCGTCGCCCCGAGCAACGGTTCTCAAGATATTTGCATTTAAAGTTTTTATTGCATTTTTGCAAATTTTGTTGTTTCACCTATTATTTTCTTTAATAACTTTTGACCCATGCAATAAAAACTTAATATGCAAAAATCTCAAAAACTGTTGCCCTGAGCCGCATAAAAATAGTATAACTTTTTTACATAATACCAAGGCACAAAAAGTTACACCGATTTTAATATAATGGTAGTAATCCAGAGAACACACTGTACAATATACACCAAATTTTTTATCAAAATCGAATCGTTCTATTCAAAAAAACCTTAAATTTTTTTGTAAAATTATTGATTAGTACAAAATTTACTGAAAAAATTGAAATGAAAAAAATAAAGTTTAACACTGTGTATCTCAGCTAATAGCAAGTTTGGGGCTAAGGTAAGTGTAGCTAAATCTTAAAATTTTTAACCAAGTAATCTACAGCTTTACCTTGTAGAGCTACCCCCAGATTTTGCATTTGTGCTACCTAGAATCAGTGGCGGAATCAGAAGTGCTTTTTTTGTGTTTGTTATGGCTATATTATATACTAAGGGATAAGCTGGGGACTTTTTATTTCAAGGCGAAAGGTTTGTACTACGAGTGTTGCGAGGGCAACAATTGTCAAGGGTTAAAAAGGCAATTAACACATTTTTTTGAAGTTTTTAGGTGTTCGTAGTTTTCTCAGGGCTTTATACTTTTTATCTTTGATCTGTCACTTTTCATCTTTAATTTTTACTTTTTATTTCCAAAACGGTCCCTTTTAATTCCTGTTTTTTTTTCTTTCTATCTCTGATCTGTCACTGTTCATTCCTGATTTTTAATTTTTTTCATACTTTTATCATATTTCAAGGTAAGTAGGTACTTATGGCACCATTGGCACCGCAGGCAAAAAATTCTGCAGGTTCGTTGTTCAGGGTAAATATATTCCAGTATGACTAAGTGGTACAATTTTAATAATAATAATAATACTAAAAAAGACGCTTTCATGTTTTACCTATTTAGCGTATATAGAAAAAATTCTTGGCGGGAGGCATTTGCTCCTAGTCCCCCACCTTGGACTCACCGCTGCAAGTGATTCTTTTTTTGGTAGCTTTTTAATATTTGTTATTCACAATTAAGCTTATTATTCTTGTTATATTGCAAAGGAACGGAGAAAGTTTAATATTTAGTAATTTTTATCTAGATATTTTGGCACTCTTGTCCATCCCTCCATTTAATAAAGCTTATTTTATATGTAGGAATCTCTTTCATACACATTTCAATGCCCAATTTCTTAATAGCGATGTCCTATTAAACAGGAAATTACTGTAGTCCGGCCCTGGGCTCAGCGCGATGTAGGTGCTAGAATAGGCTCCGCCTAGTGCAACCACTTTTGCTAGGCAGATCGAATTGATGCAGCGCATCCTTCTAATTCAACATCGTTGGTTCCAATTTAGTCCCTTGTCCAGATCGCAAGCGCTGTTCGCGCTGTTATATTCCGTATGTCATTTTCACGGGGGTGATGTAGATTTTACTTCACTGCAGATAATTTGTACTGTAATATCGATAGAGAAAACTATTACAGAACACCAAGATTTATTCAGTTTCTCTATGGATTTATTTGAATAAAAATCAAAACAGAGAAACAAAATTTTAAAGGCTAATTATTTTACTGACACGAATTTTAGTGACCCGAATTTTACTGACAAAGATTTTTATATTTTTCCATGTTAGACCGAATTTTGTGTGGTCGAGACAAATCCTAACTATTAAAACTGCTACCACTGCCAAACAGTTACATATCTATCAATCACTTAGGTACAGGGTGGGCCAAATTCGAGGTTTTTTGAGGATTTTAGATATTTCTAGTCGAGATAGATAAAAACTAATAACGTCTTCAAATATCAAAACCGCTTCTTAATAGACCTAAAAGCTACGAGTGGATTTTGAAAAGTTGGCATATATGGACGTGGCCTATAGCTTCTTTTTTATTTATGAAAATTTTATTTTGGTGTCGTGTGAAATGCTTTTTTATAGTTTTTAAGAGAAACTATCAAACTGAATTTTATCTGTCTATAAAATCGTTATTTTTTTATGGAATGATTTCTTTTTTCTGTGTGTTTTTTTATTTTTATTTTATATTGTAATTTAATGCTTGGGTTTAAAATATCCATAAATAATTAATATAAAAAGATATTTTTAAATATTTAAAATAAAAACTAATAAAAAAATAAATATATATAAAACAATAATTTTTTTTTTCAATAATCAAATATTGAGTGTGATACGTAATTTTAAAGGAAATTTTACGCTGATTTTGAAATTTTTATCAAATGAGGGTCATTTCATAAGAAAAATACCCACTTATGTAATATCTCAAAAACTAAAAGTCACAGATGAAATTTACTTTTACAGATGAATTCTTATGAAAAAATCTATAACAAAAAGCAATTAACACCAACATGAATTTTTCAATAATACAAGAGACTTCTCAAAATCCCCTCGGAGCTGAAAAACTCGGAGGCTTATCACAAAGCGGTTTTGATATTTAAAAAGGTCTCGAAAATCGAGACCAGGACTTGCCTACTCGATTTTATGTATCTCGGCTCGAAATACCTAAAACTCCAAAAAAACATCGAATTTGGCTCACTCGATACAGCCAGCTCAGTTTTATCTCCAAAATATCTTTTTTCACTACTGCCTCCTTCCCCTAGCTTCTGCCACTTAAAAACCAACTACTACCACCTTCCTTTCTACCACCAAAAAACTAACAACTACCACCTTCACTTAGGTTCTACCACAAGAAAACCAACTATCACCTTTCCGTAGCTTTCTACCGCCACCAAAAAAACAAATACTATTGTCTTCGCTTAGCTTCTTTCACTAAAAAACCTATTACCGCTCACCTAGCTTCTGTCACCAAAAAACCAACTCCAAC
This sequence comes from Aspidapion aeneum, assembly GCA_963576565.1. NCBI lineage: Eukaryota > Metazoa > Arthropoda > Insecta > Coleoptera > Brentidae > Aspidapion > Aspidapion aeneum. The sequence goes on from OY755038.1 coordinate 91,658,100, forward strand.
AAGCTAAGGAAAAGTGGTAGAAATTGTTTTTTTGATGATATATAGAATCTGAGGCACGGTGGTAGCTGTTGGTTTTTTGTTGGTAGGAGCTAAGTGAAGGTAGTAGTTGATTTTTTGGTGTAAGAAGGTAAGCAAAGGTTCAAGTAGTTGGTTTTTCACCAATGCATGCCCACCCCGATTCAAAAAATGTATCAGGAGACGCTGCATTTAAAACTGGTGCAAATCCATGGGCCATCACGTGATGCGTTTTTTGATTCGGGGTGGGCATGCATGGGTGGAAACAGGGTATAACGGAAGGAAGTATAGTAAAGTTAAAGTTAAGTAAGTTGGTTTTTTGGTGATTGAACCAAGGCGAAGGTGATTTTTGGGATAAAACTGAATTGTAGCTAAGTGATAGCTCACTATAGCTGTTTCGAAGTGGACTTGGACTTTATGTCCTATAAATTAGTATTTGTTTTTACCACAAACAAGGCGGCCTTTGATCGAAAATACGAAAATTCGTTGGTCATTAAAATGACGGTCAGTAAAAGTCTTGTGTACTCTCCTTAATTTACACTGTATATCGAACTCTCTCTCACACACATGAATCCGTACTGTCGAGTTGCCGTCAGTTGCTTCGTTTCCATGGCGATTCAACTCAATTTCTAGCCCGCGCAGCAATAGCTAGAGAAGTATTGTTTTCGAGAATTTTTTTTTTATATAACGCTGAAAACTTGTTCTTTTGCTATCGGCGTGACGTTTGTTTGTGTGTGTGTTCGTATGCGTCATGTCCGTAACATGATAGCTCCAAAACCGCTACGATTTTCATGAAATTTTCAGATAAAATAGTCTTAGACACTGTTAAAAGCTAATTACTTTTAGATTTGGGTCAAAATCCATTAACGCTAATGACAGCTTTTTGACAGTTGAAAAATTGACAGTATGCTAACTTTTAACGGAGCATTGCATCAATATGCGGATATAGTAGAACATATTTTGTGGTATAACCAAAAACTTCATAGGACCTTTTGTTTCTCAGATATTTACAAAAAACTGTTTTCAAGGCTGACATAGCATGGAGTTTACTTGTATTCTGCTAATGGGCTGAGAAGGTATCAGATCCGTCATGGATACATTTAGTTATTTTATTATTTATGATTTTATAATTTAGCAACGATTCATTACGCATTGTGTTATTATTTTTTTTCTCTTTTGTAGGTAGGCTGTAGGCTGTTTTATATATCTACTTTTTTCATTAAATTCTCTACTCTATGTAATTACCATAATTGGTGTTTGTAAAGTACCCAATAAATAAATAAATAACTTAAAAAAAGGTTTAATAATATACCCGAGCAAAGATCATTTGGTATTCTTACTTGAATATCTTTGTTTGCTGTGTTACCGCAAATAAACCTTTCCTTTTCAAATTGTTGTACTTGCCTTTAAAAGGGTTGTTAGATATCTCGTTTTTTCCGGGATTTTTCACACAACACAAAAATTTTTAAACTACTTTTTAACATACATTTGCGTAAAAGTGCATATCACGGGACGGGCATCATTCTTAAAGTTGCGCGGTCGCCTAGTGGTGCACCACCATTGCAATTTTTGTATTTATTTCGGGAAACTAGTGCATCTTTTTGTATTGTTTTGAACAAATGACGAATTTTAGTGTTCATTGTTTGGCACGTGTTCTCCGAGCTCGTGTTGAACTAGTGCACGTTTATATTCTTTTGAAACTGCACTGGGGCAACTTTTTGGCAGCACCAAAACGGTGTCATTGGACCATAAGTGGCAAAGTAACTTTCTTAAAAGAATTCGCTATAAGTATGTTCGATTAATTATCATTATGATACATCTTTCTATTTAATTTTAACAGTTTAAATAAATGTATTTTTAAAACATGTCCCGTTTTTTTGTGTTTTTTCAACTTGAGTCCCGATTTGTCCTTAAGCAAATCTGGCAAGCCTACCTCAAAGACTACCAATAAAACCTAAAAATTGACCTAGGACCTAACATAACTACGTTTGCTAGGTTTACGTATTTGTTTCTCGAGAAAACAGAACCAAATTTTTGGGACATCGGTTTCAAATTCCGGACTTTTTTATTAAGAAAACAAAATGGTATATTACAGGGTCTCTAGTACCACGTACCTATAAAAAAAACAAAACTTAATAATTTCTTCTTTATTTCTTTTAATAGTATAAACTGAACTCAATTCGCATCACAGTAGACCAACAGACGCGTACACTGTGATTCGCATGAAAACGTAGCAATGAGGACGAGAACATTTTCAATCTATTAATTCCACTTGCAGCAGTTGCACTTAAGTTACAACTTAAAATTGTGCTTACAAGTCGTACTTTGCTAGAAATTTATTATAAACGACACTTGTTTTAATTGATTATGAATTATAACAAATTTACAATAATTTAAGGAGCCACAAAAAGTAAGGTTAAAATTAGTCTCGACCAAAAAGCAACTTCAAGATCTTTACGTTTTTAAAGTAGAAATAGGAGGGAGTCTCGAAATCAAAGTTCTCGCGGCTTTAAAGTTGTCCTCAAAAGTGATTTTCTCTACAGTATTACATCAGATATTACTATGATAACACAAACTTATGTAGTAAAAATTAAAGTTTTAAGGTAGTTGTCGGATACACCCGTTTGCGACTTTAATGATGCTTAACTTTGTAGTGGTAATTAAGTAACATATAAATGTCGGAGCGACTACGAATTAACGACTCAAACGAAAGTAAAACTTTGGCAACGTGCCATCGTGGTAGAGCAGACTATCAGATTAGACTATCAAGAAACAATCCTATGAGGTAGTTTAAAGGGTCGTTTTTACGAAACCTCTACTTCTTCGTGATACTAATTAGTAGTCAGAACTAAAAAGTAACGAATTTTTGTTGGGATCACTACATTTCTACCATAAGAAAGTAGCAAAACCTTTGAAGCTTGTAGCCGCTACTATAATTGTTAGTTGGGTAGCGCACCCAGGAAGAGGTCTTGGGCGCGGCGGCCCGAGGCCCCATAATGTCGTATTTTATGCCATTTTCATGACATAATATGTGGAAAATATCTAAAAAATCCTCGAGGCCCCCGGTTATGTTACTATCTGGAAAATAAATGCTTTGGTATGTTAATTTTGAAAGATCAACTGTCAGTTTTCAATGGAGAACTGACAGAATACTGCCTGGCCTAATTGCAATAAGTCTAATACCTATATGTTTTAGTGTATTCCATTGGGAAAATGAGTGCAGTACTGTTAGTGCACTGACACTAGCTCGGTGCTGTCAAAAATTGGCACCGAGTGCGGTTTCAATGGAACACGCGGGAGACGCAAAATCGCACTCGTATGCAAGCCTTTAAACAAAAATACCGACATATCGAGGGTCCCAGTGCAGTTCCTCATAGATGCATTTTTAAAAAATTTACAGGAGAAGCGAAAGACTGCAGTTAACGGCAATGAGAGCTGATTTTTGAAAAACTTTTACTACGAAAAGTATTTTCTTTACTGTTTACAATTTTTTTACAACCTCAAGTGCTTCTCAATATATGCCGCCACGTGTCAGGATCATAAGGATACCGAAAAACAAAAATCGAAAAAGTTGTCACTACGAGGTACTGCACTTGGACCCTCGATATATCATTTTTTTACGCTTATAGACTGAAATAGTATATTATATTATATACCTAAAAAAGGATAAAAGTAGAAATTTATATCCCGGGCAAAAAGTTTGAACATTTTATTGAGGAATTAAAACACACGTTTGGGATCTTTTTCTAAGTCTTTATGGAATATCTCAAAAACTAAAAGTAAAATATAAAATTCAATTTAACAGCAACTCAAACCACAATTAAATTTCCATTAATAAAAAAGTTATACGCCTCCTTCCAAAATGCAGCCATCTCCTCTAGAAATACCTTAAAGCCCCAAAAACATCGAATATGGGATACCTTGCAAACTGCAAGTACTATTTATTTTAAAACTGCTAAAAAAATTATTATAAAGCAATAATAATTATTGAAATTATTTAAAACTGTATTTTGGTTTTGTTGGTTTTGTATGTAAATAGGTAAGTAGGCGAATTCGCATTGTTGTGAGCCCTCGCTTGCCTAATGCAACCCTGTACACAGTACCCTGCTTTACAAATGTCCTCACTAACATCGCTGCATGTATGTAATTATCTCTTCCTACTTAAATATGTCCTCACTAACATCGCTGCATATATGTAATAATATCATCTTTTATTTTAAATATGTACAGGAACGGAATCAAAAAATTTGTCACCTGTGGCAAACCCTTAATATTTTATACATTACATTTTATCATAATAGTAGTTACTAGTAGCCTGCGTTATTCGAACACAAGTAAGTTCAAACATTATCCTTTAGTAAGAGGTAAAGTTCGAACCAGGTAATTGCGCATGCCTCAAATAAAGGATAATTGAGGAGCAACTGACCAAAATGCATTAAATCGAAAATATGTTGTTTTAAGAAAGACTTTAAAAAAGAGCAAAGTAACTTAGAACAAAAATTAAGATGTTGCTGTTTGCCTATGGCTATTCTGAATGGATTTAATGCGCTTTAATTGAATTGGGTTGCTTTTATTATAGGTTGACACAAAAGCAAAACATTTTTATAATTACCCCGAAAATCACAAAAAGTGGATTTAATGCATTTTGGTCAGTTGCTCCTCAGTTGAAAAATGGGACATGCATAAGGTCGGAATGGGACAACTGGGTGCCGTCAACTCGGCGCCGCTAACTGGGCGCCGGGCCACCTGGGCTCCGGGCCAACTCGGCGCTGCCAACTGGGGGCCGGGCCAACTTGTCGCCGGACTAATAAAAATTTTTCGATAAAATGTGCAGATGAAAACCAAAATAGATAAGTCTATTAATTATACAAAAAGATCTTTAAAAAATCCTTTACGCAATTTTCTTTTAATTTGGTTTTGTTAAGTAGAGTTAAAGCCCGCGCTTGCCTAATCCAACCCTGTACACAGTACACTGCTTTACAAATGTCCTCACTAACATCGCTGCTTGTATGTAATTATCTCTTCCTACTTAAATATGTCCTCACTAACATCGCTACATATATGTAATAATATCATCTTTTATTTTAAAATATGTACAGGAACGGAATCAGAAAATTTGTCACCTGTGGCATACCCTCAATATTTTATACATTACATTTTGTCATAACGTTATATGCGCGGCAACACTGTCTGTAAATAGTAGTAACTAGTAGCCTGAGTTATTCGAAGACAAGTAAGGTCAAACATTATCCTTTAGTAAGAGGTAAAGTTCGAACCAAGTAATTGTGCATGCCTCAAATAAAGGATAATTGAGGAGCAACTGACCAAAATGAATGGATTTAATGCGCTTTGTTGTTTTTATTATAGATTGACAAAAAAGCAAAACATTTTTATAATCAGCCCGAAAATCACAAAATGTGGATTTACTGCATTTGGGTCAGTTGCTCCTCAATTAAAAAATGGGACACGCATAAGGTCGGAATGGGACAACTGGCCTCCGCCAATTCGGCGCCTCTAACTGGACGCCGGGCCAACTCGGCGCTGCCAACTGGGCGCCGGGCCAACTTGGCGCCGGACTAAAAATTTTTTTTTCGATAAAATGTGCAGATGAAAAACAAAATTGATAGGTCTATTAATTATACAAAAACATCATCTTTAAAAAATCCTTTACGCAATCTTCTTGAAATTTAGTTTTGTTAAATATAGTTAAATCCATTAAGTCGAGTGTTAAAATTTGGTAGGTGTAGTGTTTGGTAACCGGGTAACACTACAATTTACGTTTTTTATTACAACAATGGCGGATCCAATATGGCGGATTTCTTTCATTTTAAACCGATTTTTCTCAAACTTGAAAGTTTGCAATGCCTGAAATCACTTAATACAGATTTATCCTCAAACTAGATAATAAAAGAGAGATATTATTTATACAAAAACATCTTTAAAAATCCTTTACGCAATTTTCTTGAAATTTGGTTTTGTTAAGTAGAGTTAAATCCATTAAGTCGATTGTTGAAATTTGATAGGTGTAGTGTTTGGTAACCTGGTAACACTACAATTTACGTTTTAGCTCACACATATACTGTACTATAGTAGTGTTAGCTCACACATATACTATACTATAGTAGTGTGAGCTATGGTGATCCTAATTTTTTCAAAAAAAAAAAAGTTAAACCGATTTCAAAAATTTTTATATATCTTTGCGTTTCAGATGATTTTGAAACTTTTTTATCGCGCCGTCTGTCTGTCTGTCTGTATGTCTGTCTGTCTGTCTGTCTGTAACGACCAACGCGCATAACTCAAAAATCGCTAGGCCGATTTTAATGAAATGTGGTACCTAGGCTGGGTCTTGGGTCGAGATGGTCCCATTTAAAAATGAACAAAATCCACCAAACACAAGCCAAATTAAAGGGTGGGGGTAGATTTCAAAAATTAGAGTTTACGTGAAAATATGACGTGTGTGATATCAAACGAAAGGTAATTGAGTCCGGAGTTAAACAAAATACAGTTTAGTTTTTGTTTTTTTAAGGGTGGGGGTAGATTTCAAAAATTTGAGTTTAAGTCAAAACATGGCTTGTGTGGTATCCATCGAGGTAGAATATACCTTGATGGTGGTATCAAACAAAAGGTAATTTAGTCTGGAGTTGAATAAGATATATTTTAAGTTTTAGTTTTATTAGCTCGCACGTACACTATAACTATAGTACCTAGTGTGAGCGTAGGGGCCCATATATTGGCAGAGTATTTTATTACAACAATGGCGAATCCAAAATGGCAGATTTTCTATTTTACAAACCGATTTGTCTCAAACTTGAAATATTACATTGGTTAAGGTCATTTAATACAAATACAATTTTTTCTTCAATCTTAAAAAAATCAAAATGGCGGATCCAAAATGGCGGACTTTCTTATTTATGAACCGATGTGTATTAAATATAAAAATTGGCGGTGTTTCAAGTCGCTGATTGTGATTTTGATTTAAACTTATAAAAAATTCAAAATAGCGAATCCAAAATGGCGGATTTTCTTATTTACTACCCGATTTGTCTTAAACTTGAAATATTACATTACTTAAGGTCATTTAACAAAAATTTTTACTCAAACTTAAAAAAATCAAAATGGCCGATTCAAAATTTTGTCATAACGTTATATGCGCGGCAAGACTTTATAGACAGTCTAGTAGCCTGCGATATTCAAACAAAAGTAAGGTCAAACATTATCCTTTAGTAAGAGGTAAAGTTCGGACCAGGTAATTGCGCATGCCTCAAATACAGGATATTTATTGAAAAATGTGACATGCATAAAGTCGGAATAGGACAACTGGGCACCGCCAACTCGGCGCCGCTAACTGGGCGCCGGGCCAACTGGGCTCCAGGCCAACTCGGCGCTGCTAACTGGGCGCCGGGCTAACTTGGCGCCGGACTAAAAAAATTTTTTTTGATAATATGTGCAGATATAAAACAAAATAGATAAGTCTATTAATTATACAAAAACATCTTTAAAAAATCCTTTACGCAATTTTTTTGAAATTTGGTTTTATTAAGTAGAGTTAAAGCCCGCCCTTGCCTAATCCAACTCTGTACACAGTACACTGCTTTACAAATGTCCTCACTAACATCGCTGCATGTATGTAATTATCTCTTCCTACTTAAATATGTCCTCACTAACATCGTTGCATATATGTAATAATATCATCTTTTATTTTAAAATATCTACAGGAACGGAATCACAAAATTTGTCACCTGTGGCAAACCCTCAATATTTTATACATTACATTTTGTCATAATGTTATATGCGCGGCAATACTGTCTGTAAATAGTAGTAACTAGTAGCCTGCGTTATTCGAACACAAGTAAGATCAAACATTATCCTTTAGTAAGAGGTAAAGTTCGCACCAGGTAATTGCGCATGCCTCAAATAAAGGATAATTGAGGAGCAACTGACCAAAATGCATTAAATCCAAAATATGTTGTTTTGAGAAAACTTAAAAAAAGAGCAAAGTAAGTTGGAACCAAAATTAAGATGATGTTCATGTTTGCCTATGGCTATTCTGAATGGATTTAATTCGCTTTGATTGAATTGTGTTGTTTTTATTATAGATTGACAAAAAAGCAAAACATTTTTATAATTAGTCCGAAAATCACAAAAAGTGGATTTAATGCATTTTGGTCAGTTGCTCCTCAAGTACAACGGATGAACGACGAAAGATTACCAAAACAGGTCCTAGAGTGGCAACCAGTAGGGCGCAGAAAAAGAGGACATCCTAAACTAGAATGGCAACAGTCAATCCAAAGATCAATGAGTCAAAAGAATCTGACAGAAAATGATTGTCAGGATCGAAGGAGGTGGAGAATAGGCGTCGGACAACGTAGAAAAACGTTCTAAACCGACACAGTAGTAGCTCCTCAATTGAAAAATGGGACATGCCTAAGGTCGGATTGGGACAACTGGGCGCCGCCAATTCGGCGCCGGACTAAAAACATTTTTTTCGATAAAATGTGCAGATGAAAAACAAAATAGATAGGTCTATTAATTATACAAATACATCATCTTTAAAAAATCCTTTACGCAATCTTCTTGAAATTTGGTTTTGTTAAGTAGAGTTAAATCCATTAAGTCGAGTGTTAAAATTTGGTAGGTGTAGTGTTTGGTAACCGGGTAACACTACAATTTACGTTTTTTATTACAACAATGGCGGATCCAAAATGGCGATTTCTTTAATTTTAAACCGATTTTTCTCAAACTTGAAAGTTTGCAGTGCCTGAGATCACTTAAGACAGATTTATCCTCAAACTAGATAATAAAAGATAGATAACAAAATAGATAGGTATATTATTTATACAAAAACATCTTTAAAAAATCCTTTGCACAATTTTCTTGAAATTTGGTTTTGTTAAGTAGAGTTAAATCCATTAAGTCGAGTGTTGAAATTGGATAGGTGTAGTGTTTGATAACCTGGTAACACTACAATTTACGTTTTTTATTACAACCATGGCGTATCCAAAATGGCGGATTTTCTTATCTATCAAATATAGAAATTGGCGGGTTTCAAGTCGTTCAAGTTAAGCCAAATTCATAATCAGCGACTTGAAACACCGCCTATATATGATACATATCGGTTCATAAATAAGAAAGTCCGCCATTTTGGATCGGCCATTTTGATTTTTTTTAAGTTTGAGTAAAAATTTTTGTTAAATGACCTTAAGTAATGTAATATTTTAAGTTTGAGACAAATCGGGTAGTAAATAAGAAAATCCGCCATTTTGGACTCGCCATTTTGAATTTTTTATAAGTTTAAATCAAAATCATAATCTGCGACTTGAAACACCGCCAATTTTTATATTTGATACACATTTGATTTATTTAAGATCGAAGAAGAAATTGAATTTGTATTAAATTACCCTAACCAATGTAATATTTCAAGTTTGAGACAAATCGGTTTGTAAATTAGAAAATCCGCCATTTTGTAATTTGTAAACGTAAATTGTAGTGTTTCCAGGTTACCAAACACTACACCTATTTCAACACTCGACTTAACAAAACCAAATTTCAAGAAAATTGCGTAAAGGATTTTTTAAAGATGTTTTTGTATAAATAATATAATAATCTATTTTGTTCTTTATCTTTTATTATCTAGTTTGAGCATAAATCTGTATCAAGAGATCTCAGGCACTGCAAACTTTCAAGTTTGAGAAAAATCGGTTTAAAATTAAAGAAATCCGCCATTTTGGATCCGTCATTGTTGTAATAAAAAACGTAAATTGTAGTGTTACCCAGTAACCAAACACTACACCTACCAAATTTTAACACTCGACTTAATAGGTTTAACTCTACTTAACAAAACCAAATTTCAAGAAGATTGCGTAAAGGATTTTTTAAAGTTGATGTATTTGTATAATTAAGAGATCTATCTATTTTGTTTTTCATCTGCACATTTTATCGGAAAAATTTTTTTTAGTCCGGCGCCAAGTTGGCCCGGCGCCCAGTTGTCCCGGCGCCCACTAGAGGCGCCGAATTGGCGGCGTCCAGTTGTTTCATTTTGACCTTATGCATGTCCCATTTTTCAATTGAGGAGCAACTGACCAAAATGCATTAAATCCACTTTTTGTGATTTTCGGGCTAATTATAAAAATGTTTTGATTTTTTGTCAATCTATAATAAAAACAACCCAATTCAATCAAAGCGCATTAAATCCATTCAGAATAGCCAAAGGCAAACATGAACATCAACTTAATTTTGGTTCCAACTTACTTTGCTCATTTTTAAAGTTTTTCTCAAAACAACATATTTTGGATTTAATGCATTTTGGTCAGTTGCCCCTCAATTATCCTTTATTTGAGGCATGCACAATTACTTGGTTCGAACTTTACCTCTTACTAAAGGATAATGTTTGACCTTACTTGTGTTCGAATAACGCAGGCTACTAGTTACTACTATTTACAGACAGTATTGCCGCGCATATAACGTTATGACAAAATGTAGTGTATAAAATATTGAGGGTTTGCCACAGGTGACAAATTTTCTGATTCCGTTCCTGTACATATTTTAAAATAAAAGATGATATTATTACATATATGCAGCGATGTTAGTGAGGACATATTTAAGTAGGAAGAGATAACTACATACATGCAGCGATGTTAGTGAGGACATTTGTAAAGCAGTGTACTGTGTACAGGGTTGGATTAGTCAAGGGCGGGCTTTAACTCTACTTAACAAAAACAAATTTCAAGAAAATTGCATAAAGGATATTTTAACACTATGGTATTATTTTACGAAGTGGTGCTCATCCCGAACCCAGTGCAGAGCAAAGATACAGAGTGTTTTATTTTTAATTGCATCTATCTCATTAAAATTCTGTATAAAATTCAAATGTAAAGCTAGAGCAATGAAACTTGGCATCGATTATAAGGACATATACGTTTTTATTTTAAGAGATAAAAAAATTCTATTGATTCATTTTCTTTCAAGAAAAAAAATATTTTTTGAGAAATTTATGGTGTGGGTGTTGAGTAGAAAAAAAAATTACAAGAGATTAATTATGCGGGATACGGCAATAAAATTTAATATGGGTATAAACAATTTGTTTCCTTTTGAAACAAAAATTGCTGGACGGGTGTGACATACACACGGTCGAAGTACAGGGTGGTTTTATTTACTAATTCTAAATTTAAAAAATCTAAAAAGATGAAAAAGTATGTGGATTTGTTAGACGTAATGATATTGTAAAAAAATATATACCGAATAAAAGATACTTAGCTCTTATGTATATTTTATGGAAAGAAAAAAGAGCTAGGTTGAACTGTTAAAAATACAGAGTGATTTCTAAAAATAAGTAAAATTTTTTTAAGTAGTGTTTTTTTTTATGACGACCGACGTTACAAATCACTATAGAAAACTCAGAGTCAGCACATTACAACAACACTAATACAGCTTTTATTTTCTTAAATAAAAATTTTTGTACAGAGTGTTAGAAAGTAACTACACAATAAAGTTTTTCGTAATTTTTTATTTTAGTGCTAAAAATTAAAAAAACTCATTGAAATCACTATATTCTCCTTTATAAACCATTTATCGGACTCTATTTTTGTATTAAGCACTACAGCATTACCATTTTCTGAACGTATATACTGGGCCACAACTACTTTGCTGTCATTTTTATTGTGTTTTTACATTATCTACTGTAGCTACTGCGTAAATAGTTTTTTGCAATGAAACTTGGCACTATTTGTCGACTTGTTACAGGCCATAACACAAAAATTTAAGTTTGCGTAATTTTGTAATACGTTATAAGATACAGGGTGATATTCAAAAATGTAATGTAAACAGTCTCAAATTTTTGTTCATACCGGTAATGCAGTTTAAGATACCTTCCTAATTTTACTGCATGTTATAACTAGAGGCACGTGTTTTTAACGTGGTATGCACTGTGTTACATAATTTTGTAATGGTAAGAAAATACAGGGTGTCTCTTTTGTCAATATATAAAAAATTTTAAACACGTAAAATTAATTTTTCTTTCTTTGGCACCATTTTAATTGCACTAAGGCATAAAATTTTGGAAATAAAAGAAAAGTCGAAAAACGCGTTCATGAGTTACAGTAAAAAGTAAAATTTAAAAAAAATCGCTTTAACACCCGTTACACAGTACCTTTAAGCAATAGAAAAATTAATTTTAAACAAAAGTTGTGCTTGGACTTTTTCTCCTAAAGGCAAAAAAAAATACAAAAAATATTAACGATTTGCTAAACAGACAGTGTTCGATAGATTTAAATACCACGGCCCATATCCCCTATGATTAGGAAAGTTGTTAATAACTTCGTTATTTTTGACTTTAAGAGAAAAAATCGATAAATAACTTGTGTTTAAACCCAATTGTTCTTTCTATTGGTTTAACTGTATAGAGGGTGTTCCATTTAAAAAATGTAGTTTTTTTATCATAACTCACCTACTCGTCATCTGATTTTCTTTTCGTTCATCACCATCGTAATCAGAGGAAAAAATACCACAACTTTGTCTATGTAACCGACCCTGTAGCTCTAATATTAAAGAAGTACGTAATAGTGCCGACTTAACTCTGAACACCCTGTATATTAAAATTCAAAAATTCTAGAAACTCCACTTTTACTAAATTTATCAAATTTTATTAGGTTAGGCTTGGTTAGGTGTTTTTAATATTCTCCGGCGTAGACCTCAGAACAGGTACACTTAAGGTGTCAGTTTTCGACATATTATATGAACAGTTTGACGTATTGACTTAATTTATATCTATTTATCTATTTTCGTTTAGAATACGAAATTACCTAGAAATCGACACCCCACACGACCACTTTAGATGAAATAAGATTTTAACAATGTCTGTCCTCCTTCCTTTTGCTCCCCCCCCTCAAAAAAACCGTTTTCTCAACTTTATTTTTTGTAAATTTTTTGGATCTATAAGCTATAAGGTAAAACAAACAAAAAACTGTACGCGAAATGGGTTTCATATTTAATTTATAAAACTTTTCTGTCCCACCTCAAGTACGCCCCTGTATCTGGGCCCTGCACTGGGTTCCATCGGAGCACCACTTCTAAAATGGCATCCTTAGGTGTCTACTACTTCTGTACCAAATTTCATTACGGTACACGAAAATGCAGACAAACCCCAAAATTTCCCTCTTAGGCTCCGAACTATATTGAATGTGACAATAGCATTTTTTATTATTATTAATATTGTGTTTTACTAACGTAACACAATTTAAAACGAGCCAATGTAACAGTTTGTTAGTGTTACGTATCATGCACATTGGGCTTAATCCAGCCCTGTTTACAGTAACGTCCTTTACAAGTGTCCTCACTGACATCGTTGCATATGTGTAATAATCTCTTCTATTTAAATATGTCCTCACTAACATCGCTGCATATATGTATAATATCCTGTTTAAAGTTTTAAAATATGTTCAGGGTCGGAGTCTGAAATTTGTCACCCTTGGCAAACCCCTTAATATTTTGACGCTTATTTGACAGTTCGTTATTGTTATGGTTATTTATGAGGCTGCGCAGTCGCTACTTTATCTCAGTGGCGTAGCGACAAAACCCGGGGCCGTGTTCTAAACAATAGTTTGTTGATCTTACTTACTTACCTTACAGTAGGGTATAAATAGGGGAGATCGCTTATCTATCCCATGTATTTCTTATGGCACTTCCGGTCGTTAGTTTCGGGTGCTGCCTCCGATGATTTGAACCAATGAGAAGGTTTGTATAAAAGTAGGTGGAGCTTAGATGATGGTGAGTGAGAGAGAGAGAGAGATAGAGAGCGAGTGAGAAAGAGAGAGAGTGAGAAAGAGAGAGAGAGTGAGGAAGAGAGAAAGCGAGAGCGCGCGAGCGAGAGAGCGGGAGAGAGAGAGAGAGAGAGAGAGAGAGAGAGACAAGTTGAGCTGTGGGACTGTTCCCAAACTAGCGTGTGGTGTAAAATTCTGACCCCAGCAGACTCGACGCCCCGGCTACCAGATGGCGGGTGCGGGCGTCCAGCACGCTGGTGGGGGATCCTGGATGTAGGAGCCTGCTTGAGGGATGTATTTTCTAGATTAAATTTGTAATTTTTAGGTAAATTAGTTAAGATAGAGCACTCAAGCGAGCAGTATCAGCAATAAGAAGAAAGTAAGATGATTCTCGAGAACAAAGATTGTGTTAAGAAAATTTGGGATGAAATTTCGGAATCACCTGTAATTAGCGAGCAATTTATAAGATGGTTTTGTGAACAAATTAATTGGGAAATCGTGTGTCGAAACAATAATAATAAGGTTATCGGAAATATTCATGGCAACGTTTCTCAATAGAATGCACTGGCCTAATGTCTCAAGATATCAGAAAAACTTATCCGAAGATTTTATGCATATGTTTAAAAGTGAACTCTATTGGCCTTTCTTATGTCGTTATCAAAAAATGTCTGAAAAATTTGTGCGAGAACATGAATGGCTTATTGATTGGGAATATCTTTTAAAGTATCAGACACATCTACGAAAAGAATTTCTTGAAGAAATGCGTGAGAAACATCTTCAACCTGAAGAAGGAAGAATTTATTAAATTAAGAAATCCTCCCATCTCTTATGATAGAATAATTTTAATTTTAAGATATCTTAATAATTTAAAAAAATAAATTAAATATTTTAAAGAATAATTTTGGTTTTTTTTTATGTTGTTTGCTCGCCGTTTCTATACCTTTTTTAGGTACCTTTCAAATCAACCCAACATTTTTAAGAAGAAAATTTTATAAAACATAATGAAAATTTTTTAAGAGTATTATTAATAGCAAATGTACAATAAAACTTCCTTTTTAAAAATATTTGGTAGAAATAAAATGCTGTTTCTTGAGAAAAACAACATGTTTCTTAAGAAAAATAGATTTTTTAAATTAGGTAAGTACCTACTTATATCTAAGATCAATAAAACAAAAAGTACGCGTTGTTACTTAGGTCTACAATATTAAGAATAAACGAGCTAAAATATTAAATAATTTAATTTGTTTTATTGATGTGTAATAGGTAGGTAAAATTTATGCAATCTCAGTTGAATCACCGAGGAAAAAATGTCAAAGGCGCCGACTGCTTTGTCGGTGTCTTTGACATCCTTGCCGCGGTGATTCAACTGAGATTGCATAAACTATACCTTGAGAAATAAAAATACAAATTTAAGCAAAATATAAGTTGTTTATTTATTATTTTAAAACAAGTAAAAATATAAACATTTTACAACAAAAAAAAAAAAACTCCTGGGGAACATCAAAATATTATTAAAACCTTTTAAACTTATATTATTAAACCCTTAAAATTATGTCTTTAACAGGAAGAACACAGTTACATACTTATAAAATACGTAAAAAATAGCAAATGCAGGCAAACTAGGAAAAATTTAAGTTTCCATTATTGAATAATGTCCCCAAGGCAACGTATCAATCATATTTGGCAATATAAAACGTTTATCATCTGAAGAATTCAGAGCAATTTTGTTAATTGATAAAGAATAATTAACACACGATTTGCTTTGGATGGTATTAAATTTAACATGTTTGGCTCTGTTCTCAAACAGACACTTAGAAAAATCGTCAAAGGTCACATTTCGAGTTGAAGACTTTCCCACCCCTTTAATTTTTGATAATGATTCTTTACCATTCACCAAGTATGAATATACCTTTGCTCTTAAGGAAATAAATTCTGTTAAAATTTTTCCCTTCAGTTCATCCTTCATTTTTCCTGGAACTTTTTTATTAACATGATGTATTCCAAAATTGTTATTTATTGGGTAATCACTAGTATCAAAGTAACTATTTGCATCTCTTTTAATTATATCATAAATTGTAAGAGAATTATCCTTTTTTGATGTAAATTCTAGTACATATGCATCAGTGTCCATGTAATTTATTTTTACATCAAAATAAGGAGTAATGTTATTTTGAATATACCCATAGTAAAAATCATATAAAACAGTTTTACTTAGATCTAAAATTGAAAAACCTACATAGATTGGTTTATTAAAAATAATTTCAGTTTTATGTAATTCAACAGAAACTAGATTTTCATTGAATACAACAAGATTTTTAAATTCAGGTCTTGAAATAAGTTTACGAGCAGAATTCCAAGAGTTGGCCAAGACAATTTTTCTTTTTTTTCTATCTCGTTCAATTGTTTTCCCAAAATTTGCATTTATTATCATCTTAAAAAAATCTTTTTCAAAATCATTTTTTGCTTTCATTCGCATATCAGTGTTGAAATCAATAAAGGATTTTAACCAGGCTTTTTGACTAAACTGTAAAATTCTGTGAATTTTTTTAAGGACCAATCCTTCTTTGATACATTGATAAAGATTTTCAAAATGAATCACATATTTAACTTTATTATTTAAAGTGCAAAGCAGTTTTGGATATTTACCCGGAGGTGGTGTCCCTTTTAAAGGACAGAATGGTAAAAATTTATGTTTATCATGGAGATAGTCAGGATATTCCAAATCAACCTCTAAAATTATCCCCGTGTTACTGTCTTCACCGTAGAGAGTCAAGAGCTTATTAGAGAGGGGTTTTTTCTGAAATAAATAAAAAATATTATCAATTTTCTGTTGATTTACCCAAACAAAATCTTTATAGGGTAGAGCCTTTGCTTGACAAAATCCATAAAGATTATTAAGGTCCCAATAGGCTAAATACACCTCAGGCTTAGAATTATCATAGGTACACGGAAAAAAACGGTTGTTACATTTGCTATATCGGGTGCATGATTGTGTTATTCCTCCTCTAATACCTTTTTCCAAAAACAAAATTTGATCTATGTCTGTTAAAAGTTCTAATCGGATTTTTGAAAAAAGTAATGCTGCAGACCAAGATAAACCTGGGAGAGTCTAAAATGCAGCAGCATCTAATCCATAATACTTAAGCGTCATCTCGCGGAAAGATTGAAATGCCAACGCAAGAAAAATGACGTCACTTTTCAGGTAAATATCGCTGTATTCACCTAAAGTTTTAACATTGAAAACATCCCAGACTTTAATAGCATGAATATAGTCATCATCTGAAATAAATTCTTCTTTTAAGGTGTTAAAAAAACATAATTTTGGTGGAAGCATGGTAATATTTAGTTTTTCCCAGCTATCCACAAATTCGTAAGGAAAAACACCTTTCCTTACAATCAACTTTAGTTCTTCTTCATTTGAAAAGTGTTCCTTTAAAGAGGAAAAATTTTTTAAATCAAGATTTTTTATAAGAGTCTCTAGGGATGTGGCCAAAAATCGAAATGAATCCAAAAATACTAGTTTCAGATCTCCTAAGTATAGAGAAAATGAAATATAGTCTTCATGATTAAGAGGTAAAATATTGACAGAACCTAGCTTTGAAAGCTCAGCGATAAATAATTTTGAGTCGTATTTAAGATTATGGAAAAACACAGGAATCTTGTTGTCTGTCTGAATTTGAATATTACACTCTTTACACAAAAAATTTATAAATTTACCTGTATAGTGGTCATGATGTAAAACTTTTGGATTTTTTTCAGAGAAACATTCATTACAAATCGGACATAATGTAATTTCAGAAAAGTTAAAGGCAGAATTTTCACATATTTTGTTATCCAATAATTTTTGTTTTAATATAATTGAAATCTGAGCGCTTTCCTTTTTTAGTTGTTCTATAAACCACTTTGCAGGTTTTTCTCCTCTATACAAGTTAAATTTATTTAATTTTTCATCAAAAGAACACACTATTTTATATGCCACACTGTAGGCCTCATGTTTTTCGTAAATATTTTGAAAAGAATTTGTGGGATCAGGTATACACGTACTTATTTTCTTAGTAAAGCATTCGAAGTCACAATAGATGACGAACGGCTTCATAATAAGAGCCTTAAACGAATTAAATTTAAGAACAGCGTTGGTAATTTCAGGTACAATTATTTTTTGTGGGGAAAAAAGAGAACAATTTTCAATATGGCTCTTAAATTTTTCCTCCGAAGAAAAGTGATTTAGACATGAATCACATACATGTATTTTGTTTTTGCTTTTAGTCACTTGTGTAACAACAATTTTGGCCAAATCAGTAATTAAGCAGTAATGTCCACAAGTTCGATTCTTATTTAGGTACAACAAATTTATATGGTGCTTTTTTTTAGATTTAGTGTGATAAAGAGGCCCACTAAGAGTTTTATTTTTTGTGTCTATACCAAAGACATTAATTGAAATAGTATTGTTTAGTTGTTCAAATTTCGAAATATTTGAAAGTTTTATTGGCATTTCAATACCTTTTAAGTTAAATATTTGATAAGGATCTTGAGGATATGACTCCGGTTTAACTTTATTTTTTGAAACAGGATAAAAAAACGCAAGTAAGCAGTATAAAAAACATTTTCTATCATTATTAATTATATTAATTATACCTTTGCGCAATAACCATAAAGGAAGCGGGGTGTAAGTTCCAAAGCCAGCAGTCAATGGATGAAATTTATTGATTGAAACTATCAAATGTGATACTGATAAATATCTCCATCCAGATCCTTTGTGTGAAAACTCCTCCATCTACAACAAAAACAAAAAATAAATTTAGTTTGCTAGATATTATATAGTATTATGAACTTTAGGTCTCAAAGTACTTTTAATCCCAAATCAAAAGATTATAATTTACCTGGGATTAAAAAACACTTTAGACCCTTGGGATATATACTATTTTATTCCCTTTAGTTTTTTAAAAACCCTAGTTGAAAAATTTTGAAAAAATAGAGTTAAAAATCATATTAAAATTAAAATTGGTTTTATTTCAAAAATAATTTTCAAAAATTTCTTAATTTAACCTTAAATTGAAACTGGCTTACTTTAAATATATAAAGGACTAAAGGTGGTATTTTTGTGTCGCATAAAAGGGTCTGGGACTAAAATTTATTTTAATCCTTATTCATCGAAAAAGGAGCCAAAAAATACCTATAATTGTTTGTTTTTGTTTTCTAATACAATATAGTAAAAATAACATACCTTTTTTATGAGAATTTCCTGCATATCGTCTAGAATGGAGTTTATATCAGTAGTCAAAAGTATTTCATAATTCGATGTTCCAAAGCTTTTATAATCTTGCTCCTGTGAACTTGGTAATTCAAAAAGGCAATTTAAACGAAAATTTACTTTTATACATTGCTTTTTCTTCTTCGGAAAGTCGTACAGCTTTTGAATTAAAACTGTCTTACAATCTTCCAAAAAATTTTTTGGGTCCAAATGTCCATGATTGGTTATAAGAGCAGTCAATATGCGACAATCGAATGCTGAAGATATAATTTTCCATTGAACCATACGCTGGTGACTCGTGCTGGTTGATGGTAGCTCTCCACCAACAATTGGTAAATTAAATTGAGTTAAATTATTAAAAGTTCTAAGTTTGTAAGTCTCTAACACCGAAATAATGTGTTCAAACTGCAGTCTTTTTCCAACTGAAATATTTGATACTTTAAGCTTTTGGATATAAATATTTATATGCTCCTCAAGAGATTTTAAAAATTGTAAATATTCTTCTGGAGTATGTATAGAATTATAAGTCTGAATAGTTTTAATGATAATATCTTCCATTTTTATTTTTTTTAATTTTTAATAAACTCAAAAGTGTTTGCTGGTTGATGTGTCCCTCCTGGTACTACTTTTTTTCCTTTAAAAATAACACTGCATCCATTACCTGATAACAATTCTTCACAAGTAGAATCGGTTAGCACTGCACTTAATCGTTTTGGTAAAAACAATGTACGCTCTTCTAGCTCACACAAGATGCTCTTGCCAAACTGTGTTTTAATTTTTTTAAAAGCGCAAATTTTGTAGGGGATCCCTACTCCCATCTCATCTACGTCAATTTTTTCTTTAAAACTACATGAGGCCACTTCATTAACTTTTTCCATTTTTTTTTCTTGTTCGGTTGTATCTATTGAATGGTTTAACTTGAACTAATTTTACTTTATAGTCTTATTAAAAATTAAAAAAATCTCTCTTCCTCCCACTTATTTTTCTATTGGGTATAAGGGTGTATCTGCTTAATAAAAAGTTTTTTGATATAGAAAAAAGTTAATTATTTTGTGAAGGTTCACTAAAATATAGATTAATAATCTGTTCTATCACTTGAAGAAAATTTTCTTGGTTATTATTAAATATTGGTAAGACATCTGTTATATTTTCAACATTAACATCTAGTTCAAATAAAATGTTTTCATCATCGGGTTCCGGCTGTGGAAATTCCGGTCCCTGAAAAACTGGGTAAACTTGGTTTTCTCTGTTGCGTGGGCAACACATTTTTAAAAATTCTTCTTGGGTTTTAACTTAACTTAACAAATTGCAACTATGCCCTTGCCTGTTTTGTGCTTAAAGAAAAATATCTGTGGGATGGGGAGGACGTGATTGTGCATCTCACTATACAGTGTGCGTTATGATTTTAAAAATTTAAATTAAATGTTGGATTTTCCATAGCGATATTGTATTACATAGAAGACTTGAGAACTCAAATTCACATCTTTTATCAGATTTTGTATCTAACAAACAGTAGATGCAATGATAATGGAATGGTCGATGCAAGTGAACCTTATTACAGGACAAGAAATTATATTTCATTTTTAAGGTGTCCATATCCTTCAAATCTACCAATTCGCAATAGCATTTAGGACATAATATCCAATCTTTGTTCTCCTTGCTTAAAATGTGATAATAAATATTATAATTTGATGTACCTGTATTATGTACCCATTCGTGCCTCTGTAGTGCGTCACAATTTTCTTCCCATGGTAATCCCCGAGGATCAAAATGGGTTTCATATCTTTTATATTGAATATTAAAGGGGGACACAAGTGATTGAAACTCTCTACTTAAGCTTCTGTAATAAGGCAAATTTAAAAATTCGATACATTTTGTCGAAGAAGTTACCGAACTGGAAGGGGAGGGCTCGTCTCCCAAAAATATTTCCCGAATTCTACGGAAATTGTCACTGTTTTCGGGCGTAGCACTACCGCTTGGTTCTTGTCTTTCAGACATAACTTAAGTTTTTAAAGTTTAAAAGGTTTTAATAATATTTTGATGCTCAAATAAGTTTAAAAGGTTTTAATAATATTTTGATGTTCAAATGATGGAGGTTCGGTTTAAATTGCGTTTTGGTGCATCTTGTTTCGACACCTACACACTGCAATTGTATCATCAATACTTTTATCAACAAAAAACACTCTTGTGTGGAAGGAGTGCAAAAATTCGCGCTAATATATAGGGTGATTCAGCCTAATTAAATATAGTATTCGAAATAATAAAACTACATAAATTCTAAAATAATTAATTTATTGCATCCAAACTTTCTACATCTTGTAACAATTTATCCTTAAAAAACAGGAAGCACTCTCTCATACACATCATATTATCATTATTAAAAGGAAATTCATGACAAAGAAAATTTTCGATTACTGTCTCTATGGGTAAAAAATTATGTTTTAATAATGCTAAATTTCTTAATAACGAAAAATAAAAATTGTTCATATTTAAGTTATTTAAATAATCTAGTCTAGGTTTTAACACTAGGTTCAGTTTTATTAGGTTATCCGATTCACTTTTGTTAAAAATCAACACCTGATCATCATAGCAGAGTTTTAATTGGTTGATGGATTTTCCATAACTTATGATGTAGTCATCGAATTTAAATTCACGTTCACATACACAATCACATGTAGTAGAATCTTGATACAGTCCTTGTAAAACAAACTTGATAAAACTTGTCCAGTCTTCAGCGATAAAGGATATACAAGTCTTGTCTTGTTTAAAAATTTTGATTGCTCCCATAAAATCTCGAACAGTACTTATTCCTATGGACACACCCATATCAGATTGAGGTAACAAATAGGTTATTTGAAGCAAGTAACATTTTTCACTTTTAACTTTTTCTTTGACTTTATTTAGGCACATATCAACTTTGTTCCAGTATAAATCGAGAACCTCACATTCGAAAGACATGTTGACTAATAACCTTCTTCTCTCTTTTTACTTATACCACCTCAGATTTGTCGATCCAACTATTGTATTTTTTATCTAATCCCCACCATTTAATATATAGTTTTTTCCCCTTACGTCTGACTACTTTTTCCACCAGATAAACATCATCGTACTTGGCTTTTTGTAGTTCTTCTTCATAGAAACAACCTTTAATTGGATGACCTTGCATATCTTTTAAAAGGTATGTTCTGGGATAAGTGTTTCGTATTTCAGTAATTTGAAATAATTCCGCAGTCCACTGAGGTGTGTAACCTTTATCAAATAAATGCTTGTATTTTGAAATTCGAACTTTATCGTCTACTTGAAATTTTGCTTTTTTTGAATAAAAAGAACGCCTCGGCAACAACGTAGGTAAAATGCGAGAGAATGTAGTAGAAAGTAGAGTTTTTTCATGCTTTTTGGTTACTTCAGCAGGCTTAAGATTTATGGAGGAATGTTTGGTTTGATTGTAGTTTTCAGTTATCTTATCCAAGTGGCTTATCCAGTTATATGATCCATTTAAACTAAACAATTTGTACAGGCGATGTTTCAGAGTGCGAATAACTCTCTCGCACATACTTGCTTTAATTCCACTATACGTATGGTAGTGATTTATTGAGTAAGCTTGCATTATTTTGGAAAAGTGTGTATTATAGTATTCGCTACCTTGATCCGTTAAGAGATTTGAAGGGCGTCGTCCTGATGTTTTAAGAATTGACTCCATTGCACGGCTAACTTCGATACCATTTTTTGTTTTAAGAGGCGTGGTCCACACATATTTTGAAAAACTGTCTATGACAACCAAAACGTATTTAAAATTTCGATTAAATTTCGCTATATTACGAAACTCGCATAAATCGGCCTGCCACAGGTCATCGTAGCCCTTAACAATTGTTTTCAATCGCTGAAAATGTTTTCTTGCCCCACGATGCAACTCGTTGACTATGTGTTCCTTTATTTTGGACATGCTCAGATAATAATTTTGTTGAAATTCTTCATTTTTCCATATGACGATAATGAAAAGTAAAATTTAAATTATTTATTCGAGTGGTAAGAGCTTCCTGGTAGACCGTTTCGTTTGATAAAATATTTTGCCACTTTTTATCGATTTGAATTTTTGCTATAGAATGTGTGTTGTTCTGCATCTTACTAACAACTAAATAGATAATTTACTTAGCGATTCTCTTAACTCCTTCAGTTGTTTTTCCATAGAGGCAACATGTTCGTGAAATTCTTTATCAAAATGTAGTGTGGTATTTGTTATCGAAGCCAAAATATTATCCTTCATATCGGTAAGACATTGGTCAAGAAAAGCTTTGTTCACTGCGTCACTATCTTGATTGGGAGATGACAAGTTACAAATTTTATGATTTTGCATATCATAGTTTCCTTCCTTTGTTTTTGGTATTGGGTTTAGAGTTCGAAAAATATCCATTGACCCTATAGGGTCACGACGCGGTTTCTGGGATGATCCAAACTTGTTCATGTTTTTATTAAGACTAATTCAAATAATCTTAAAACAAATTATTTTTTAGTTAGGTGCGCTGGTGTTCTACGGACATGGGATACAGGAGGCGGTGGAGGGGTACAATTGGGATCCTGCACGGAGAATCCCACGTGTGGGATTCTGCATGCTACATCCTGCATAAAGAATCCTAGAATTAAGTTTTATTTTCAGCGACCGTCTTCGATTTCAATAATACCCACTCTTTGCAACTCCTCTAAAATGTACTTAATATCATTCAATGTGTTTGTATTGCCCGCCTCTCGAGATCCGTCTAAAGTGCGTAGGCGGTTGACAAGTTCATTCACGTCTCCGTATGGAATATACTCTTTTTTAGTGTCAGTGTATTGTAACAAAGAACCACCCTTTTTCTTATCCTTATCAATATCATCACGACTGCGTGTTCTGAAACTTTTCGGTCGTGTTGTTATGAGAGGTTTGGGTCGGGTTAGTGATGACAAGTAGACTTCACTGGGAGAGGAGGTGCTGGCAGCGGCGGTGATCGACGATGTTGAAGCAGGTCTAATAAAAACATTGTACTTTTCACTTTTGCTCCCTTTTAACTGACCTGTAGGGGTAAAATTTCTTCTGTGAACATTGGTGTAGTCCAAAATTTTTTTAAAAGTGTCTCTGTCAGCATAAGAAATTGCTTGTCTTGGGGGATTTTTTAAAAATAATAGATCGAGTACTCCCAGTGGAGCAGGGAATATTTTTTCTCCAACAATTAAATTTCCCTTATTATCAAAATCCACCGATTTGTTTCCTAGACTAAATTTATTGCTTTCCGGTAAAAACTTTAACAGGCTGTAATCGATTTCCGGGCTGCGTGAAAAGTATTTACCCAAGTAAAAGCGTGTAGTCTGAGGGAAATAATCTAAAAATTCTGACTGGGTGACTGCACTACGGTTAAATTCATCTTGAAACTGTACCAACGATTTCTCATGTTGTTCTTCAGCATCCTCTTCTGTTTGAGAATCGATTTCCGATTTTGCTTCGTCAGCCGTTTCGAATACGTCTTCATCTTCTGTTTGTAGCATTGAATGGGGGCCTGTTAAAGTTGAGTCCAAAATACGGCTAGTGGATCTGTCAAATTTTTCATTTTTCAATCTTGGTTGAATAAAAGATTCATAAGATTTAGGATATTGATTAGATGTATGTGTTTTCGGCGATGACTTGCGTTTTTTCAAAATTTTGTATTGCGGCGAAGGTGGTATCTTGGAAGAAACAGGAGGCAGTGAAGACACAAAATTAGCTGTAGTTATTTTTGATATAGGTTCAATAACAGGCTTAAAAAATTTCTTAAGAGATTCATCTTCTGCCTCAATGCCCAATTTAAGAGCTGTGTACTTTTTTTTAATGGCATTTGTGGCTTCTATTATGCGCTTTTTAATTCGCTTTTCTTTATTACTTATTTTAGTCATATTTCCCTTAATTAGCTGATTTTAACAGATTTTTCTTCCTAATCCGTTAAAAAGGGGTTTTTTGTAACCGGTGCTGTGTTGTTTTTAACAGCTATATGTGATTCTCTGAAGAAGGGTGGAACTAGACTGATTGTTAGACTTTTAAATAGACATCAAACTTAAACCTATACCTCCCGTTAGATACATCACAATCTTTTATTATTACTATAAAATCAAAAGGGTTCTTCCAACACTTTCTACATAATTCTTTAAATAGAATAAATGACATATCGGGAGAGACGTGTTCGTTAAAAACCATTTTAAGGTTATGTTCATCCATTTTGAATAAGATAAGCATATTTGCATTATCCCTTATATTTCTCTTCTCAATGGTAGTGTAAGTCTGTGCAATAAAAATTGAGTCTATATTGGAATGTCTACCCCTGCTAAAATAATCTCGAATAATGTCTTGCTTTTGCGATGAAATGTCGTCAAATATGAATATGGAATATGGTGGAGCGTTTGAAGGATCAGGGATTCCCTCATTTTCACTATACGGTACATACTGCACTTCCGGAATAGACTTTAAAATTTTTTCTAACAGCTGGTACTTTTCCTGGTACAGTGTTTTTGAATACACAAATACATTTTTAAACCGTAGTCCATTGGGATCTAGAAGCAAGCTGATGGCTACATTTGATTTCCCGCTCCCCGATGGTCCAACAACCAGACCCCGAACCGTGCTTGGTAACAGAGCTCCATGTTTTTGAAACTTATCTTTATTATGATCTTGAAATTCATCCAGGTTGATTATTTCAATACCCCCGTTCACTTGCTTCTCAGCTTGAATTTGACTCATAACAAGCTTTGTAAAAAAAGGTAGTCACACAAGTAAACGATCAATCGTAATGACACCTTCGAAGGGTAAAGGTCTATTAAATACTGCAATCAATAAACTCCCGTTTGAGTTACATCTACCATCTCACAGGTAGATATTAATAATTACATTTATTTTAGTCTATTTAATTATAATTACCTTTTTCAAAAAAATATGATTATTTTATTTTTTAAGGTTCTGTGGTCCAGGAACTCGTCTAAAAGAGCGGTTGGCTAGAGGTGACGTGGGAATTCATCCATTAGATAATTTTTGTAAAGATCACGATATTGCCTATTCTAAAAGTAAAGATATAAAAGACCGACACAAAGCAGATAAAATCCTCGAGGAGAAAGCGTGGCAACGTTTTAAATCCCGAGACGCTAGCTTTGGGGAAAAGGCATCATCCTTTGTTGTTGCATCAGCAATGAAACTAAAACAAAAATTGGGCATGGGAGTGCGAAAAGAGAAAAAGAAGTCTTTTTCTTCCAAAATTTTAGCACCTCTGAAAAGGAAAATGAAAGTTTACAAGGGCCGAGGTCTGTCGGACCGCAAACAAATTAATGCTGCTCTTAAAATTGCACGAATGACAGTTAAACAAGCAGGAGGCAAAAAGAAGATTAAACTACCAAGAGTTCTTCCCGTACCTAAGACAGGTGGATTTCTTCCCCTGATCCCAATTTTCAGGTAAATACTATTCTAATTTTATAAAATATTCCTAACCTAACCTAATTGATTTTTTTTGATTTTATGTTTTTGTTTCGACAGTGCCCTTTCTGCACTAGGAGCTCTTTCTGGGGGCGGAGCCTCCATTGCGAAGACCATTATAGACGCCAAAAATGCAAGGCAAAAACTCCAGGAGGATGAAAGACATAATAAACAAATGGAATCCATTGCAGTAGGAAAAAGGGGTAGCGGTCTATTTCTACATAAATACAAATCAGGATACGGATTATATATAAAAAAAAAAGCCAAAAAACTTCCAATAAAACTACCCAGCCGGCCTTTATCCGATTTTGACCTGAAAAAATACGCAAAGCAGCTTAAAATACGTCACTTTAGAGGCGTTTTTATGAGAGACGAGCTTCTCTCAAAAAATAAGCGTCCCTGGCCTAATGAGGCTCTTATTATTAATCTCAACACCAAAGATCAAAGTGGAAGTCACTGGGTAGCTGTTTGGAAACAAAAAAACAATACTGCTGTATATTTTGATGGATTTGCTATAGTCCCACCACTAGAAGTAATAAGATATTATAAAAACTGTAAAATAATGTATAATATCGACCAATATCAAAAGTTTAATACTGTTAATTGTGGACATCTTTGTCTATCCTTTTTGTATAATCAAAGCAATAAAAATATTAAATAAGCAACCTCAGGTTTACTTAACCAGTCATGTCTAATACGTTCACATTAAAGGGTCGTACAAGCTGCCTTTCAGCAACTTTTTTTCCTCCCATTCAACTAGATCCTCGATTCGAATATTCGCTTGCACTGATTTCTCTTAATACCTGGAATTCCATTCCCAACATAGAGCCAGGACGAAACAAGTTTTACTATAATAGTGAGGGAGAACACCTAAGTTTAGAAATACCTACAGGTAGCTACGAAATTGATGGGATTGAATCATATATTCAGCAAGCCTTATGTCAGGATATAGTTGATATCAGTCAGTGTACTCCATTTTTGTTGAAACCGAATCTTAGTACCCTAAAAGTTGAGTTAAAAAGCATATACGAAGTGGACTTTGAACCCCCAGATAGCATTGGCCAGCTTCTAGGATTTTCATCAAAAAAATATAAACCCGATATCCTACACGAATCAGATTTACCCGTTAGAATTGTTCCAGTGCTTTCTATTCGAATAGAGTGCAACATTATATCAGGATCGTACAACGGAAACGAGCAAGCACACACACTTTTTGCATTTAGCCCCTCGGTTGATCCCGGCTATAGCATAGATATTGAACCTAACAATCCTATTTTTCTACCTGTCACAAAAAAGATCATTGACACGATTAGTTTGGATCTTATCGATCAAGATTCAAATCCTGTTAATTTCCGAGGTGAGGAAATTTTGATTAGATTAGAATTACGAAGAAATGGGCTTAACATTCAATAGTAAATGTCGTAATAACTTACCATATAGAAGAGACAATTATTTTGCTCAAGTTTTATTTGATCGGCGACCGTCAAACAAGAACCAGCTCACTTTTCGAAATATTTTATTACTACAGACGCTAGCAAAAAAATATGGCTTCCGGCTTCGAAAAACTGCAAATTTTTAATCCTGTAAGATCTGACGAGAGCATTGCTCGTGAAGAGTGGCACACATATCACCCCTATACAAAATCATTCAAAAATAGCGACGAGATAGAAATTGTTTTAAACCAACTTGATCAATGGATGGATATTAGTGAAGCCGAGTTAATTCTTGAGGGTAAACTTGAAGAATCCACGGATGCTGCTTTGACAGGAAGCATTACCACGACAAATAACTTTGGCGCATTCCTTTTTGAATCCATGTCTTACGAATTGAATGGTAAAGAAATAGAACGAATTCGTGAACCAGGTCTGCTAAGTACGTTTCGGGCACTTCTCAGTCTTTCCGAACAAGAAAGCAAAGCATTAGTACCTGCAGGTTGGAATTGGCCTGACGGAATTTTAAAACCCATTGGAGCAGTAAGTCGTCAGTTTAGCTTACGTATTCCACTTAGTTTTCTTTTTGGGATATTTAATGATTATAAACATGTAATTGCAGGAAGACATAGGATTCGTTTGGTTAGAGCTAGAACTGATAATAATTGCTACAAAAGCAGTGGAACCAAAACCGCTGTAGTGACACTGTCTACTGTTGAACTCAAAGTTAAACACATATTTCCAAATGATTCTTTGAAAATGGCTATTTTAGAAAAAGTTGAAAAGGATACACCTGTTCTTATTCCCTTTAGAAAATGGGAATATTTTGATTTGCCTGCGCTGAAAAATTCAAAAAAAGATATATGGATGGTGAAGACAGCCAGTAATTTAGAGCGACCTAGATATGTCCTTGTGGGCTTTCAAAAAGACCGTATTAATAACCCCACAGCAGATTGTAGTCAGTTTGATAACATAAAAATAACCGACATAAGATTATATCTGAATTCAGAATCATATCCTTATGAGTCACTAAATCTTAGCTTTCCTGAGAAACAAATAAGCGAAGTGTATAGAATGTATTTGGACTTTCAAAGATCCTACCATGGAAAACGTTTTGTGGAACCTCTGATGGATTTTGATACATTTCTGTCTTATCCTGTTTTTGTAATTGACTGTAGTAAACAGACAGAATCGCTTAAAAGCAGCACCGTTGACGTTAAACTGGAATTTCAAAGTCAAGAAAACTTTAACGAAAACGTTGTAGCTTATTGCATTATTATACACGACTGTGTTTTTGAATATTTGCCTTTATCAGGTATTGTAAGAAGTCTGCTTTAATCAGTTGCCTTTGCACCATGCTACGGTTAAGATGAAAATAAAAATAATTGACGTTCAGGGATACCGGATTGCATTGGATTTTGTTGTAAAGGAACTGGCGATCTATGATGGAAAAGTCCTAAAAAATTATATCTTTAACCCCAAGATCCCTTATACATCTTTAAACAACGCAGAGAGACGGAGTGTCAACTACTTATTAAACAAGCATCATGGACTTCCATATGATCAAGGAAATACGGAATATACAAATTTAAATCAGATTTTTTGTGAGAATTTAATAAATGTTGACTTTATTTATGTTAAAGGTGAAGTTAAAAAGGACTTTATAGTTAAGATTTTTAAATCCATGCAACTCAATGTTCCTACTATTATAAATTTAGAGAATGTTTTCGAGTCCACAGTACCAGTACTAAAAAAAAGTAATGAACACTGTGGTGTTCATATTCTTGGGGAATGTGCATGTAGTCAAACCTATGTTAAAATTTTATATAAATAGCTTACCACAATAAATATTTTATTTTAGAGTTTACGCTAGTTTTATTTTATTACCTATTTTAACTGTAGTAGTATTGCGTCTAACCTTAAAACAGATAAGAAAATATGATAACAAATAGGTTGAGGGTACTCTTTCTTCACAATATTTAATTTCAAACATAAAGACAGCATAGTTAGTTTCAGATTATAATTCAGACAGACAAGATGTTTGGCCCATTAATTTTGTCTACTTTTTTAAATTGTACGTTAATTATTTTATTCTATCCAAACCATATTCAAGATGCATACATAACCTTTGATAACAATGCGGTTTGGCCTTCATACGAGTGGAACAGATTAAGCATTTTTAATAAAACCCGCAACATAAAATTTTATCAATACACAGCCAACGCATCCGAATGTAGATTTATTACAATTTTTAAACTAAGACTAAAATTCCTTAAAAAATCTGGATACGAAGAATTTGGATGGTTTGTTCCAGGACAAGAGTATGACTTAGTACCTGAGTTGCTACCTCCCCCAACAACAGACACATTTCCAAATAATTCTGATGAAAACAGCTTAAAAAAACACAACAATAGCAGCAGTAACAGCAGCAGCCTCAATATGACTTTTTTTTCTCAAGAAAAGAAGCCTATACTTGAAAATTCTTCCTATGAAGACGCATGTTCGCAATCCTACTACAACAATCCTACTTTTATACTCGAATTAATTTATGTAGTATTTTCAACAGTATTTTATTTTGTAACTATTTATCATTTAAGAAAACCTATTTGTCATAAATGTCTTGAAATAAATATAGATTCCTAAAATATAGAATACCATATCCTGTATTTTACTTCTACCCTATTTTGTGTACTATTTTAAATAAATTAAAAAACAAAAAAAAAACTAATTGAATTAAAAATCAGTTTCCTAAATGTTGCAATTCATTTTTGACAATTTGACAGGAGCCTAGAACACTCAATTGGTTAATTGAGCAAGAATTACATCCCACTAACAGGCGCAGGCTCCTACATCCAGGATCCCCCACCAGCGTGCTGGACGCCCGCACCCGCCATCTGGTAGCCGGGGCGTCGAGTCTGCTGGGGTCAGAATTTTACACCACACGCTAGTTTGGGAACAGTCCCACAGCTCAACTTGTCTCTCTCTCTCTCTCTCTCTCTCTCTCTCCCGCTCTCTCGCTCGCGCGCTCTCGCTTTCTCTCTTCCTCACTCTCTCTCTCTCTTTCTCACTCTCTCTCTTTCTCACTCGCTCTCTATCTCTCTCTCTCTCTCACTCACCATCATCTAAGCTCCACCTACTTTTATACAAACCTTCTCATTGGTTCAAATCATCGGAGGCAGCACCCGAAACTAACGACCGGAAGTGCCATAAGAAATACATGGGATAGATAAGCGATCTCCCCTATTTATACCCTACTCCTTACCGCTGTTACCATATTACATATTTAAATTTTTAATTTTTTTTGGGCTCCTTTAATTTTTACTGTGCTTTAGCAATAGCATAAGCCCGGTTATAGTAACTTTTTTGGCCTACTAAACAGTTATCGCGATTTTTCAATTTTTTGGTACTCTAATCTAAGGTAACTACTGTTTCTTTTTAGTTTATAACTTTACTTATTTTATTATTAGTCTTCACTAAGACGAATTGCATACACCTAGTCCAAGGAACTAATGGAAATGTGAAGTAAATCACCTTAAAAATGTGTTTTATTTTTTGAAAAGACTTGTGGCGCAAAGTGGTCACATAACCTGACCACTTTGCCCCAGCATGGCTATAAAACCTTGTCTAAAGTTTACTTAAAAATATCAAGGCAAAAATTAATCTTAAAAAGTTGAGTTAGTTATAACATAGGGGGAATTCGGAATGGCCCCTTTTTCGTACTTTAACATAAAATGGTATTTTTAAACCATTTAAGACAGATTTACGTTCTTTACTGTTATGAAAACATTTAATGGATTTGGAAAATGATTTTTAAAATAACTATTTTTTAAAATAGCGCTGCTTCAAAACGGCGCTGCCACAAAATAGCGCTGCTACAAAATAGCGTGCATCAAAATAGCGCCAACAAAATAGCGCTGCTACAAAATAGCGCGAATCAAAACAGCGCTGCTACAAAATAGCGCTGCTACAAAATCGCGTGCATCAAAATGGCGCTGTTACAAAATAGCGCTGCTACAAAATAGCGCGCATCAAAATAGCGCCTTTCAAAATAGCGCTGCTACAAAATAGCGCGCATCAAAATGGCGCTGCTTCAAAATAGCGTCTTATGACTTGCCACTCCCGAAAACTTCATTATAACATATATTTTCAAAACAAAAACTTCCCTGACTTTTTCCCGGGATCCTACAAACCAAACCGAACCGAACCGGCATCCTAGAGGTTGTGAAACCAATCCGAACTAAACCGACAATTCGATTCGGTTCAGTTCGGTTCGGTTCCGTTTTGTTTCACACCCGCTAGGATCCCGTCAAACCTTCAAAAAAGAAACTCCTTGTTTGGAAAAATTCCGGTCAGGTGATAATTTCTCTCTTTGTGGAAAGTTATTTTCTTTATAATCATCTGATCATTTTGGCAAAAATCAAGCGCGCTTTGCACACGCTGGGAGTTTGAAGCGCCCCCCCTGTATTTGACAGGAGAATGAAGAACCACTTCCGACAAGACACTGAAAGAAGAAATAAAATTTCGGACTTCCATTGTTTTTATTTATTTTAAAACACGACGTTTCGGTTAGTAAGTATCTCTAACCGTTATCAAGTGTAAACTAAACAATCTATTCTCTAGGCTACTACTTATACTACTTGGTGTGCAGTCAGGTGTGACGGCTCGCCCCTTTTTTAATCCTAAGACGCCTGTTTTCCTTAAGGAGTGGTTTCCATATGTTTGGTATGTCCGTGCTTGGTTGACTGAAAACTTCTTTATTCTGCATTATAAACGCAGCTTCAATACTTTCGTTTTCGCCAATGCGACTCCGTATGCAAAACTTTAGCTTCGGACCACTGAATCCTGTGATCATTTGACCATGCATGATCTGCTAAACCGGATTTTTCAATATCCCCTAATTGGGTACTTTTTAGATGTTCATTTACTCTAACCTGAAGAGGGCGTTTCGTTTCACCTACATATGATTTACCACACACACGGGATTTGGTAAATACATTCCTTATTATTTGAGGGATTGTCTGGTTTTGTTTTAGTTACAAAACTTCTTATCGTATTTCCCAAAGAAAATACTGTTTTTATATTATAGTGTTTAGCTATTCGTCTTATGTTTTCTGAAATCCCTTGAACATATGGAATGTTAATAACACCTAACGGATTATTATTTTGAGAATTTGGTACATTTAGTTTGTTTTTAATTTTAAATATCGTTGAGTTTATTAATTTCTCGGAATAACCATTCTGTTGTAAGTCCTTTTTAATGTTGTTAATTTCTGTGGTTAATTCTTCATTATTACTACAAATATTTACGGCTCTTAAATACAAACTTCTTATAACTCCTTGTTTTGTTGCAACAGAATGATTAGACTTAAAATTTAGGTACTGTCCCGTGTGTGTAGGTTTCCTATATACAGTGGTTTGACTGTTTCTGTCTAATCGTTTGACAAGAACATCCAAAAAAGGTAAGGCCGAATCTTTTTCAATTTCCATGGTGCACTTGTTTGTTGGTCGAATACCGTTTAAATGGTGTAGAAAATTTTGTAGTTCGTCATCATTTTCCGGCCATATAATAAATGTGTCATCCATGTATCGTAGCCATAGTTTTGGTTTGACTCTTGCTGTGTTGATCGCATGGCCCTCGAACCACTCCATGTAGATGTTTGCTACCACTGGCGAAAGAAATGAACCCATTGGGAGTCCATCATTTTGCGCGTAAAACTTATCTTTCACTTGAAAGTAAGAGTTACGGAGACAGAGCTCCAAAAGATCCATCACCCCCTCCACCGATAGCGTTGTTCTCTCGTGAAGTGTATCGTCAGTTTGTAATTTGTTTTTAATGATACTGAGTGACTCATTTATTGGCACGTTGGTGTAGAGACTTTCTACATCAAAACTTACAAATCTATCGCCGGGATCTAATTCGATACCTTTTAAAACCTCCACAAAATGTTCCGAGTTTTTGACAAAAGATTCGGACTTACCCTGTAGTGGTTGAATTATGTCCAACAAAAACCTCGACAAAGTGCTGGTCGGTGAGTCCCTGGAGCTGGTAATTGGTCGCAGTGGTATATCCTTCTTATGGATCTTTGGTAATCCATAACAATATGGTGCCTTACTGTGGTGTGGAGTCAGGCGGGATCTAGCAGCGTCCGGGATATTTTCAGCATACTTCTTCAAAGTCCTGTAGATGAGTCCTTCTATAGTGGTGGTTGGATCTTTGGGTAGTTGCTTGTAGTCTCCTTTCTCCAGAACTTCTTGGATCTTTTTGTCGTAAGTCTCGACATCCATGATCACCGTTGCGTTTCCTTTGTCGGCCGGTAGAATCTTGATTGATTTGTCAGCCAGCAGGTTCTTGATTGCCCGTTGTTCTTGACTGGTGATGTTTGTCTTTTGTTGTTTCTTTCTGTCCAACGTTGTTCTTACTTTATGGCGAAACTCATCAGCTTCGGGTTGAGGTAGACTAACGGTCTCTATTGCCGCAATAATTTCCAGTGTCGGTGTCTGTGCCGGTGCAATGGCGAACTTAAGTCCCTTACTGAGTACCAATTCTTCGTTGGTGCTCAGAGTCCTTTTGGAGATGTTTACTATAGTGCTTGGTGTTGTTGAGTCTGTTCTATCTTGAGTACGTGTCTGTAGTTTCTTAAGTTTTTCTCGGTGAGTTGATCGTATCTTCTGTCGTTTTCTGTTGCACGTACTGTCAATTTTACTCAGTATCGGTTCGTAGTCTTCCTCCCATGTGTGTCGTCTAATTTCCTCAAATCGCTCCTCCATGTCGGCGTTGAAGTTGGCTTTTCTCCATCGATGGTAACTGATTTGGGATCGGATTAGTGCTTGGCTGGTCTTCTCTAAGATCTTCTTCGTTCTCACTCCCGAAAAGTTGGCTTTTAGGCGGAAACCAACCGGAATGACACCACTGTCGCGCGCCTCGCACAAAAAGAAATGTGTTCTTCTTCCTTTATCACTTTAAGTTTGGTCTTCTCGTAGCCTCTGAATAGATTGTTGATTCCGGGTCCGTACCGTTCTTCAACTCCTTGTTTGAAACTCGTAGACAATGATTGTGTAGAAATAAAATTTCGGACTTCCATTGTCTTTATTTATTTTAAAACACGACGTTTCGGTTAGTAAGTATCTCTAACCGTTATCAAGTGTAAACTAAACAATCTAGTCTCTAGGCTACTACTTATACTACTTGGTGTGCAGTCAGGTGTGACGGCCCGCCCCCTTTTTTAATCCTAAGACGCCTGTTTTCCTTAAGGAGTGGTTTCCATATGTTTGGTATGTCCGTGCTTGGTTGACTGAAAACTTCTTTATTCTGCATTATATACGCAGCTTCAATAAACTTTCGTTTTCGCCAATGCGACTCCTTATGTAAAACTTTAGCTTCTGACCACTGAATCCTGTGATCATTTGACCATGCATGATCTGCTAAACCGGATTTTTCAATATCTCCTAATTGGGTACTTTTTAGATGTTCATTTACTCTAACCTGAAGAGGGCGTTTCGTTTCACCTACATATGATTTACCACACTCACACGGGATTTGGTAAATACATTCCTTATTATTTGAGGGATTGTCTGGTTTTGTTTTAGTTACAAAACTTCTTATCGTATTTCCCGAAGAAAATACTGTTTTTATATTATAGTGTTTAGCTATTCGTCTTAAGTTTTCTGATCCCGCCTGACTCCACACCACAGTAAGGCACCACATTTTTATGTATTACCAAAGATCCATAAGAAGGATATACCACTGCGACCAATTGCCAGCTCCAGGGACTCACCGACCAGCACTTTGTCGAGGTTTTTGTTGGACATAATTCAACCACTACAGGGTAAGTCCGAATCTTTTGTCAAAAACTCGGAACATTTTGTGGAGGTTTTAAAAGGTATCGAATTAGATCCCGGCGATAGATTTGTAAGTTTTGATGTAGAAAGTCTCTACACCAACGTGCCAATAAATGAGTCACTCAGTATCATTAAAAACAAATTACAAACTGATGATGCACTTCACGAGAGAACAACGCTATCGGTGGAGGGGGTGATGGATCTTTTGGAGCTCTGTCTCCGTAACTCTTACTTTCAAGTGAAAGATAAGTTTTACGCGCAAAATGATGGACTCCCAATGGGTTCATCTCTTTCGCCAGTGGTAGCAAACATCTACATGGAGTGGTTCGAGGGCCATGCGATCAACACAGCAAGAGTCAAACCAAAACTATGGCTACGATACATGGATGACACATTTATTACAGTCGAACCTCTCTAACTCGAACCTCTATAACTCGAACCTTTTAAGCGGTCCCTGCACTTTTTACATGTATTTTAACCTATGTAACTTGAGTTTCTATAACTCGAACTCTCCATAACTCGAACTGTTTTGGTGGTCCCTTCAGGTTCGAGTTATAGAGGTTCGACTGTATATGGCCGGAAAATGATGACGAACTACAAAATTTTCTACACCATTTAAACGGTATTCGACCAACAATCAAGTGCACCATGGAAATTGAAAAAGATTTGGCTTACCTTTTTTGGATGTTCTTGTCAAACGATTAGACAGAAACATTCAAACCACTGTATATAGGAAACCTACACACACGGGACAGTACCTAAATTTTAAGTCTAATCATTCTGTTGCAACAAAACAAGGAGTTATAAGAAGTTTGTATTTAAGAGCCGTAAATAATTGTAGTAATAATGAAGAATTAACCACAGAAATTAACAACATTAAAAAGGACTTACAACAGAATGGTTATTCCGAGAAATTAATAAACTCAACGATATTTAAAATTAAAAACAAACTAAATGTACCAAATTCTCAAAATAATAATCCGTTAGGTGTTATTAACATTCCATGTGTTCACGGGATTTCAGAAAACATAAGACGAATAGCTAAACACTATAATATAAAAACAGTATTTTCTTCGGGAAATACGATAAGAAGTTTTGTAACTAAAGCAAAACCAGACAATCCCTCAAATAATAAGGAATGTATTTACCAAATCCCGTGTGAGTGTGGTAAATCATATGTAGGTGAAACGAAACGCCCTCTTCAGGTTAGAGTAAATGAACATCTAAAAAGTACCCAATTAGGGGATATTGAAAAATCCGGTTTAGCAGATTATGCATGGTCAAATGATCACAGGATTCAGTGGTCAGAAGCTAAAGTTTTACATAAGGAGTCGCATTGGCGAAAACGAAAGTTTATTGAAGCTGCGTATATAATGCAGAATAAAGAAGTTTTCAGTCAACCAAGCACGGACATACCAAACATATGGAAACCACTCCTTAAGGAAAACAGGCATCTTAGGATTAAAAAAGGGGGCGGGCCGTCACACCTGACTGCACACCAAGTAGTATAAGTAGTAGCCTAGAGACTAGATTGTTTAGTTTACACTTGATAACGGTTAGAGATACTTACTAACCGAAACGTCGTGTTTTAAAATAAATAAAGACAATGGAAGTCCGAAATTTTATTTCTACACAATCATTGTCTACGAGTTTCAAACACACTGAAAGAAGTCACACGTGTTTTTAAGATTTGTGGCCTATTAAAATGCGTTAGGTGACATTTGTGGCAGCTTAAAGACGTTGCCGCCATTTTGTGACACTGTAATTAGAATAATAACAATTTGCCAACTTGTGACACTAAAAAACCCACTGAATAATTAAACAAATATCTGGAAGCAGAACTGTATTTTCCAGCTAGGTAAAACATTGATATGCCCGGTAACTTTTATACAGTGGAGAAGGGGGGTTCAGAAATAAGAAAATTTTAAGTGCGCCACAGTGTTTAATACCAATGTTTTACAAAGGAGATCTTAAATAAAATACAGTTCAACTGAAACGTTGTAGCCAAACAATGAAACTCTACTTACTTCCGAGGCTTCCAGAGTATTTATGTAATTAAGAATAACCAAAAAAAATTGACTAATAAACAGAATAAAATTCTAAAAGATTGAATTATGATGACAAAACTAGAAGCACTTTACAGGTAGATGGACTCCTTTAACAGATCATAGTGCACCTACATCTGAGTCACTAGTCTGAGACTCAGTTATATGAATGATTGTTAAAAAAATATATATATATACTTCCAAAATTATTCCGTCATAGGGGAGATCTGGACCAAATATCTGCTGTCATCATTCTACGTTAGGTAGAATGAGACAGACAGCAACCCAGTCCGAGATCTACCCCATGAGGCAGAACAATGTAAGGAAACCGCTAAAAAAATATGACCACATCTCTCTTTTGTCTCTGCAAAGTTGGTTCGTTGGATTGTACAAATAACACAAAGATTTAGTTCATCTTGTATAATTCAATGGTAAAATCAGATAAAATTACCGGAAACATAAAAAAAAATAATTGAAATGGATGAAACAAGGGCCAAAATAGCAAAGCACTTTAGATTTCATAGAAAAATTATCTTAAATATACCGCAAAATTGGGGCTATGACGTCATACCTTTATCTTGCGTTCACAAGAAGTGTTAAAATTAAATGGTGCAAAATTATATATGGAAAGATTATGTCTAAATTATATTGTAAAAATTATATATGAAAAAAATTATAGTTAAGGCTTGCTCCTACCTTGGTCCTTCACTTATTTAATAATTATTGGTGTTTTATTTGGTAAACCTGGAAGTGTTGTTGGTTTTCCGACATACTCCTGCTACTGCTGCTCTGGTTTGCTCGCGCCTCCCCTAAAGATCCCTTAGCACATGGTACTAGGGCAGCACATGGTTGTGGAAAGGTTGTGGGATTCTTGCCCGAGCGTAAAACCCTGTGGAAAATGAAATGTTTCAGTTTCCTGGAATTCGTCTATTTTGCACGAAGTTCCCCTACACCGAGTAATTTAATCAATCAATGTCGACTCAATAAAATAAAGTAGATTTAAACAGATGAACTAAAATAGTCCTAACGTACCTTTCCCAGGGTTACAAGGCTACACCTGGCTTCACACCAGCGTCCAGCCCAACTGTCGATGGAATGGACAGGCTGTAGACAAAGGAGAAAAACAATATATAGTTTTTATCAAAACGTGGTTTTTAAAAAAAATAAAAAACTCCAAAAATTCCCCATGTCTCTTGTCGAAAATGTACATTTTACACGAAAAATAATTACAATCTGGGAGGCAAATACCGTCTTGAAGAACTCAAAAAAATAATTAAAAAAAATCGAACTTACCGCTGCTCTTTCCGTAGAAACGGCGTAGGCTGCCTTAAATCCCTCTATGCAGAGGATATGAGCCGTCTACGAGATACGCCTCACGACGGACTCACTTCTACAGTTTCTGGGATATCTCCTGCAATCCCTGCAGTGCCAAGAACCAAAAACAATGGCGATCCCAGAAACTGTTGTCGACCCACCGCCAATTCTTTTGAAAAGAGACAAGGCACTCCGTCGAGAACACAAAAAAATGAAGCCGCAGGAAACCGCTTCGTAAACGCGGTGGGGACAGTACCAACCTAATCTTCCCGGTTAAATTCAAATAAGGATGCAAACCTATTTATAAAAAAAACGCTCTCATCAAAAAATCACTAAATGCGGTTTGCAACACTGGAGGAAAAAAACCCGCGGTTTTCAAACTAACCAATGAGGAAATACATCAATAGTTTCGTACCGGTATATAGGGGGCAGCACCGACCAAGGGGATAGAAAATACGTAAAACGCACACTGAGGTGTTGTCGGATCTATTTCCACGGTTGGAATTTTTATAACAAGGACGTCGAGACACCCTCCATACATAGACGGAACATTTGCCTACCGGACCCCTGCCAACATAGCAAGTAGGAGGAAAATAACCAGACGGACTATAAGAAGCTCAGCATTGAAACAATCAACTGTAAAATCAATTACTGGAGATCAGAGCATGCAGCAAACCCAGGAATATTCGAACATTCAACCAATTCCCATATGGGTAAAGCTATACTAAGTTAGTATTTTAGTTACAGTTTTAGTCAAAAGTTTCCTTTGCTCTTTATATATGTTTTCTCTAAGATTCATATGGTTTGACGCCATTCTTGTAAAACATTTCTACATTAATAAAGTTGTTTCTGAACTTGAACCTAAAATACACATTGAACTACTGCTTAAACTCGGCATAAGAGTGTTCAGATGTTAAGTTTGCTCATCACTAGCTAGCCCTACACAACCCTTCAATCCGACTAACTGAGCTTATTTGTTATGAGTTATTAACTTTATATAACTATGAATATATATAAATTTATATAATATAAAAATACGATTTTGTTTATTCTTTTAGTCCTGGTTTTTATCCCTCGTTTATCTCCTATTTACAAAAGTGCATAACTCGTATTTATTTTATCTTCTCCTTATCAAATTAATAAAGATATCAAAGTGGGCGGAGCCTCGGTTGTTACTGGTCAAACCGTGAACCTAAATATGTTTTCGTGCTATCAAAACTAGCTAATCCGTGAAGGATATGGGGTTCGGATTGTCCCAATATCCTCGAAAATAAACATAAGCGAATGAACTGTTCATCTAAATGTTTCCTCCCTGTTACTGAAACCATTTGTGATGCGGCAACGCCGCCATTCCCCAGCTGTTTATTTTCATGAACGTCAAAGAAAATTACGAAAGTGCAGATAAACAAAACAATCGAAAGTTTTTATATGATTTTTAAAGAACTGTGATCTTAAATTCCAATTACGATGTCCAGATAATGCGATGTACGTAGTGTCCACAGTAATTTGATGGAATGCTTCCTTTTAAGGTAACTTCCTAGACACTATATAACCTCCAAACCCAGCTCTATAAAATACCCTTAATTTGTGTACAGAAAGACGAGTCGAAGAGCCTTGATTATTTACCTAAATAAACAAATATGTAACGTTGCCTTAAACGTAAAAATGACACGTTACATAATCCCCCCCCAACTTCAAGACGATTAACCTAAAAAGGTTAATCGGAGAGGTCCGCTGGTCTCCCTGGTAGTACTTTACCCGATGGTTCCTGAAGCTCAAATATCCATGGAGAAATTTTATTCCTAATCACATAAGGACCAACGAATTTCGGTGCTGACTTCTTCGAGAAAAACTTCGCAGCATCTGATAACACATAATTCTTCTTCCAAACACGCTGACCCACAACAAAGTTGGGTATCCTTGTACGCAGAATATACTGAACTACGTTTTTCTCTCCTGCCACCTCTAACCTTCTCTTCACATCAGCATAGAGCTTCCGGAAACCTTCGTTCTTACTTTCAGCTGCAGTTTGTACACCATTCTCTTCAGATAACAAAACTGGGTTGGAGTAATCTTTTCCTGACAGACACATATTCCTACCAAAATTAACAAAGAAAGGAGACATCCTGGTTGTCTCATGGGTTGCAGTACGAATCGCGCAGGCAAGTTTATGTATTTGTTCATCCCACTTCCTGTGGTTGTCTTTCACATAACAACATAACATGGTTTTTAACGTACGATTCGTCCTTTCTGTTGGATTCGCTCTGGGGTGATAATACGGATTATACTGAATTTTAACCTGATAACTCTCAGCAAAACGCTTAAACTCGTTACTTTTGTACTGAGGGCCATTATCACAAAGTATCAAACGGGGTACTCCGAAGACCATAAATACTTGCTCCTCAAGATGCTTGACAACTGCTTGAGTAGGGGCTGTTCGCATTGGAAAAACTAAGGAAAACTGACTCAAATAGTCCGTAACGACGAGAATCCAGCAATTACCCTTTGTCGAACGAGGTAGAGGTCCACATAAATCTGTTGAAATAATTTCCCAAGGACGAGTTGGTTTTGGGTGAGATATCATCTGATCAGATACACCTTGTGTATCACATTTATGAGCTGCACAGACAAAGCATTTCTTTACAACAGTTGCCACGTCCTGGCGCATTTTTGGCCAATAATATTTTTCTGCCAGTCTGTGGAAGGTTTTATACACACCCATATGTCCTGCGGTAGGAGGATCGTGAGCTTTTCCAATAATTCTACGCCTATGATCTTTGGGGACTACCTCTTTCCAATATTCGTTAGATGGTGAAAGTTGCGGGTATTCTTGTTTGACATATTTATACAACTTATTATCAGTGTATCTCCAATTCATAAATTTTAACGGTGATTCTACGACCCTCTTTACCATCTTTTGGTACCATCGATCTTTAATTGCTGTTGAAACGTCTCTGGGCTGCGAAATTGTATCAATCATAGGTACTGCGCGAGACAACATGTCCGGGACAACTAAATCTTTCCCTTTCCGATGGATTACTTCAAAGTCATATTGCTGCAGCTTTACAGAACAACGAGCAAGTCTTCCACTGGGCTCTTTCAAGCTATGAAGCCATTTTAAGCTAAAATGATCTGTTATGACCTTAAATAAGATCCCCTCAATATAAGGCCGGAGCTTCTCTAACGCCCAAACCAATGCCAAACATTCTCGCTCTGTGGTCGTGTAAACACGTTCTTGCTTAGTCAAAGATCGACCCAAATAGCATATGACCTTGTCTCCTTCAGGATAAGTTTGCGTTAAACATGCTCCTATTCCATATCCTGATGCGTCTGTTTGAATGACAAATTCTTTGGTATAATCTGGACATGTAAGAATCGGTGCAGTCACTAAAAGTTCCTTAATCTTAATAAATGCTCTTTCGCAGTCTGGAGTCCAATCGAACTTTTGATTCTTCTTAGTTAGAGCTGTAATTGGAGCTATTATCGCTGAAAAATTCTCTATGAAACGTCTATACCAGGAAATTGTACCTACAACTCTACGAACTTCTCTGACAGTTCTTGGCCTCTGGAGCTCTAACATGGCTCTAATTTTATTAGGGTCAACTCGGATGCCTCGACGGTCCACTTCGAAACCTAAATAAGTCATTTCTGGCCTACACAGTTGGCATTTTTCCCAACTTACCGTTATCTTTGCATTCTGCAATCTTCGTAGGACCTCCTCAAGAATTCTAAGATGTTCAGAAAAGCTCTGTGTGACAATTACGAGGTCATCGAGATATACGTACACGTAGGGGTCTAAATCGTTCCCTATGATGCTATCTATGAGTCTCTGCCAAGTTGCAGGTGCATTATGAAGACCAAATGGTAAACGCTTAAATTGGAAGAGACCTCGTCGACAGATGAATGCTGTTAGTGGCTTCGATGATTCTTCCATTGGTACTTGCCAATAAGCGCTTTTGATATCTAAAGTTGACAAGTATTTAGCATCTTTCAACTTGTCAAGAGTCTCGGATACGAGTGGTAAAGGATAACTATCACGCGCCATCACTGAGTTTAATTTGCGGTAGTCTACACAGAAACGATATTTCTTTGTGTTTTTCTTTTGTACCATTACCACTGGTGAAGCCCATGAACTACTACTACGTTCTATCACATCCATTTTCAGCATTTCGTCGATTTCGTCATCAATAAAATTCTGAATGACCGGTGAGACCTTATATGAACGTTGTCTTATCGGTGCTGCATTTGTTGTAATCTTATGCTCTACCCTGTCTGTACATCCCAGTGAGTCACCCATAATAGTCTTATATTTAACGACCAATTCCTCTAGTCGTTCTGATTCATAAGGTGTAAGAGTTGTTTGTTGGTCTGATGTTTCTAAAGAACAAATCACATCGTTATTATCGGCAAAGTGCCACTCATTAGTACTATACCCATCGAAATCCAAAAATCTAATCCCAAAATCAAAGTGTGTGGCAACTCAGGAACGACGACGACCTCTAATAACCTAAATTTATCCTGAACTCGCATAGGAAGCTGCACTGTCCCAATACTACTCGTGCTTTGACCATTTGCCACAATACAACTCGTCTTCGTCGTATCAAGTGAAAAACCAAACCTCTCGATGATTGACCAACCATGATTCCCTAAAAAGGTACGTGAAGCCCCGGAATCCAACAAACCTAATAACTTATTTCCGAGCACATCCACTTCTAAATAAGGCCTTTCATCTTTCCGAGCATGACTTATCACATAATCTAAGACGTACGTTAGCCTATCGGTCGATGCTTGTTCAGGCTGACTCGAAGGTCGACCGCTTACGAGCGCCTGGGTCCGTTTCCCTGACGATTACAATTACGACATTCTCTGACTGTTACCCCTGCCTGACCACACGAAAAATATTGCTTACCTCTAGGTAATGCGCACCCGATCGCCATGTGCCCTGTTTGGTTGCATCTATAACAAACAACGTCCCTATTCGCCCTACCAGATCCAACACCCTGTTGTTGTTGTCCATCTCTGCCATTTACACTAGACTGACCACTAGCTGGTTGCTGTCTGTCTCTATC
The DNA here is from genome assembly GCA_963576565.1 of Aspidapion aeneum. NCBI lineage: Eukaryota > Metazoa > Arthropoda > Insecta > Coleoptera > Brentidae > Aspidapion > Aspidapion aeneum. Next base: position 91,702,279 of record OY755038.1, read on the forward strand.
AGCTCTAGCAGCGAAACTTCTTGCTGGCTGCTGCGTATCTCTGTTAAATCTATTATCAGGAATATTTAAATTCTGTTGATTTGATGTCCCGGCACCTGATATTTGAATTGCATCAACCTCTGTTGGAAAATCGTCAAAATCGCTCTCTACGTCAACATAGGCCAAGTCAGGTTCAATAGATTGGTTTCTTCTAGGAGTAAAATTCTCCTCCTCTAATCCATATCTCTGGTCTATTCTACGACACAAATCTTTTAAATGTGATAGGCTATTGACCTCAGTAGCAATCAACCCTTTCTTATAAATGTCCGTTATATTTCTGAAGACGATAGCTAATTTCGCCTCTTCAGAAACAGGACAGCCAAGTCTTTGGAAATACGTGTTCATGACAGCAATATAGGTCCCTATAGACTCCCCAGGGCCTTGTTTACGTTTTTGGATCTCCTTCAATAGCTTCTCGCCATATGAAGAAGGAAGATACTCTGCCATGAACCTTTGTTCCAGCTGTTCCCATGTATGAACTTCTCTACGAACATCTTTATAAAAAGTATAGGCTGACTTTTCAAAAAGATCAATGCCTGAGTTCAGTAGAACCTTTTTACTAACTCCTCTAGCCTGACTCAACTCGTCCACTCTCTCAAAAAATGCGGTGACGGAGATTGTACCCCTCTCGCCTGTAAACTTTAAGTTCCACTTATGCGGAGGTACAGGTGCAACATGATATGAAGTACCAGGATCACTTGACATTGGTACTGGCGACGAACAAGAAAATGGTCGTGACTGAGCAATTGGTGCAATGCTACTTTGGAGGGCAGCTAGACTCAAAGGAACGGTAGACGGTTGTTGATAATGAAAAGCTGATGCACCGTCATTCTGGATCGGCATAGGGAGTGGTGCTTGTACTGATGTTTGAGTTGGGTTCGTAAGCACTTGCATTTGCAATGGAGCAATGACCGACGGTTGATTTGTGGGCTGTTGAGCTGTTCTTTGTGTGCTCGAGTGCTGTGTTTGCTGGAGTTGAGACTGGCTGGGAATGTTGCCAACATTTGTCGAGTGATCTGAGCTTCGACTTGTTGATTGGGTTTCAGATGCTTCATCATCATCTGAGGTAACGCCAACTCTTAGTAAATCTGTTGCTTGGCTCTGCAATCTCCCAATCAACTCAAGGTTTCCGCAACCAGTATGCCTTTTGTTTGACTTTCTTCGAAGTTGGACGGATTCATGTTGTTAATCCTGGCTAACACGTGTTCCAACCTTACAGCGATTTTCCTAAACTCTCCCCCTTTACTCGTACCAGAGAACTTCTCTACCAGCGGTACCAGACTATCAAGCTTCTTCATGCAGCTAAAAGCATCCTGGCCAAATTTAAAGGGATACAGAGGGTATCTCATACTTCCATCAGTCCTTTCTCTCTGTCTAATCAATATGAGCTGTTGCTTCATCTCTTCCACCGATCCAATGGCTATGCCTCTCCATGTTAATTCGTAGATTAACTCGTCCTTGACTAAGTACCTTATGTCAGACAACCGACTCAAAGAAATAGCCATAGTGCCTTTTATATTCAAACTTTAAACTTTAATTAAAACTGTTAATTATACCTCCCAATTATAAAAACTAAACCACGCAATAACAAACACAAAGTTCACTTTCAATTCACTAGTGAAAATCACTATAAATTTTCTCACAACTGTAGAAAATAAAAAACTTAAATACGGGCAGACGCGAACAAAATCGAAGAACACCGGAGCAGTAAGAAAATAAAATTTATTTGCATTTAAAAATGTAATCATAGTTTATATTAAGTATTTGTACAACCAACCATGACGTCCAACCTTGCAGAGAGAAATAACCACTTAAATCCTAAATTAGAATTAACAAGTAGCCATAAAAAAGTTTTAAAAAAATAAAAGAGAGACAAGAGTTTTGGCAGTGTTTAGGTCTTATGTTCCACTCGTGCGTGAGTAAAACCAAAAAAAAAATAATTGCGCTTATCCTAGCTGAACTGGATTAAAATTAAAGTTAAGTGATGTTTGTTTACCTCAGCAACCGAATAGGTAAATTTATCCCTAAATGGAACGTACAACAGACTACCTATAACAAAAAATCCCAAAGCTGTTGTACACAGTTAACGCTAGGGTATACTCCTGCTATTGCAGAACGGCTCCACAACTGAACTCCTCAAAAAAAAACCCAAATCGCCGTATACAATGATTTTTCTAAAAAGAATAAATCAAAACCCACTTTAACCTGCTTACCTATTCTGAGTCTACACGAAACTTGCATTGCTTAAGGCAAAATCATCCCTTAATATATAAGTGAACGCAATAAACATCGGAACAGATGTTCATGTTATAGAAATCGTAAAATATGCTCAATTAAAAAAAACCGCTCGCTGAAATTGCGTCGAATTAGACTAGTAAGGATGTTGTGTGTAATTAAAAAAAATTTAAAGAAAATTTAAAAAAAAAATTACCGATGGTAATAAAAAATTTACACAAATAACGTCTTGGTAGGACTGCGACTCTCTAATAATCGTTAAAATGAAATTCCCAAAATTTTAACTAAATTGATGCATCAACCCATGGTCAAAAAAATCCTAGGATCGTACCGAAAGGTGTCCAAAAAAAAAATAAAAAAAAAATTTTTTGGTGTCGACCACAGTAGCCCAATAATAAACAATTAATTAGTGGCTCACTAAAATTTTCAAAATATTACTCTACCCTAATAGGTGGTTTGAAGTAGGGAGAAAAAAATTAAAACAAATGATGATAGGTTGTTAAAACGCGAGGGTTCGAAATGAAATTATATTTTAATTCAGAAAAAAAAATATTTAAATAAACTGGTAAAACCATTGTAGAGCAAGGTACTACTATGCACCAAAAAGAAAATTTTCCAACAAGAAAATCAAGTTTCCTTCCTTAAAAAAATATTTAAAAAAAAATATTAAAAAAAAATATTTTCAAAAAAAAATTAAAAATGTTTAAGTGGTGTTGCAGCTCCTATTAACGATTTTAAAAGAATTAAAATAAAATTAGCACTAAAAAAATCTTAATAGAGTTATGTCATGCAACAGTTTTTGTTATTTTCCTTTAAAAACAGTTGTAGATTTATTTTACTCTCCCAAAACTGTGTGAATGTAAAAAGTGAATGAGCTAGAAAAATTAATTTATTATCCGGAAGAAAAAAATTTGTTGGAAATTAAATTTACTCAAAAATCATAAGGTATAAAAAATCGTAATTGCAAAAAAAACAATCAGTTTAGGAAAAGAAAAAAAATATTTATGTTCCAAAAAAAACAACAGATGTTAGTGTATTTGTTTAAAATTATTACTTAAGGAAATAAGCAACGTTAGTACTTATTTACTGTACCACTATAATGTGAAGAACCTTTGCACTCAACTCCGTAAAGAATTATCTTGTGTGCACTTTCAAAAAAAACAAATATGGAAACAATTTCAAGGTTCACCTATAAGAACGTTGTAAAACTAAATCTGCCTACTCAAGTGTCTTTACACACAACATCTAATCAAAAAAAATTTTTTTTACTGCTTAATGCATTCTCAGATCCCTATTCCTGGAGTTCACGAGATATAAAATTAAGTTGGGCCCTTTCCACAACTATTATTCAAAGCAAAATTACCAAATGTCCAAGGGCTAATGAGACCCTATCACCTACAAATGATATTTTGAAATGAAACAGTTGGGAATAATCCTGCGTAAAAACCAGACAACAAAAATCAAGAAGCCAAAACTATTACATTAATTTTAAAAGAGCATAATAACCTCCCGGCCCCAAATAAACTTTTGTTATACTTAACAAAACTCGGCCTAAACCCCAAAAAACTTTTTATTAGACATTTCCCCTATTTCCTAAGTATAATGTCAATAAACCCAAAAACTTGTGATTTCCATTCCAATCCCATCTGGACTGTATATATTTTTTCCAACGGTTAAACGCCCACAGGCGAAAACATATCTTATTTCAAAGAAAGGTGAAGATATTTTGAAGCACCCTGTGAAAATAGGACACTATTATGGAAAATTGTTCAGATCAGTGTTCTTACTAATTTTTTACCTAAATATATCTAGTTCCCTCATGTGCATGTTACTATTTTAAATCCTATCATAATTAAATACATCACAAAATTTGTCTTTCTCCGCGAATCTGCAAGGTCCTGGAAGATGTAAGATTCAGCCTGTAGGCCAAATTTGGATGTATTTTAATTTAGCGAAAACCGAAGTTGCGAAATCCTAACAAGATTAGCAGGAAGTCCTAGTTCCTCGATTTCTACACTCCGAACCAAACATTCCTTCCATTTCCACCCAGCTCGTGGGAGGAAAACCCCTAATTATTGCAATACAAAAGGTACTACTATCATATTATGCATAACAAAAAAATATATGCCCTCTTCATTGTTTAGTCGCATCAAAGAAAACTATTGTTTTTAAATTTATTCTTAGGTTGAAATCTTTTTTAAAAATCAATCATCTTAAATTTATTGTTTAACCTGAACACTTTCCCATTTATTCCACAACAGTGTATTGTAATTTAGAAATTTGCTTCATTATTTGAGGTCACCAGTATGAAATTATTTTAAAATTAAAAAAAAAATGAAATAAAAAAAAGTTATTTCCCAATTGTCCACAACTTCCAAGTTTTCATCCCTAATTACCTAGGTACTTTCTCAGTCTAACACCATCCATCGTTATCCAACCTAACGCTTTAATTTCAGAAGCAACAAAACGAGGATAACGTGAAAAAGCTAAGCAAGTAAGTTGGAAGTTGCTTTACAATGGGCGCAGATGTAAGGCCCGCTTAAGTACACGCCACTGTCCTGAAATTCAAACTAACGAAAAAACTGAAGACTAGCATATCTGCCGTCAACCAGCATTTGGCATGAAATTAAAATAATTTCATATCATACCAGTATCCTCCAAAAACAAAACGTTTTTTTTTTATAAGACCAAAACACCTAACCAATAAATCTTGTTATTTAAAACTATGATTTGGAAGTAAAAGATTTATTTATTCCTGCCTGATCAACTAAGACAAAAAAAGTTCACCTTTTTGTAACTCAAGAAGTTCCCGTTTGGTCCCCTAAAAAAAATATAACCTGTCTGGTCACCCTTTAAAACTACGACCACTATACAAACCGTTTTGACCAAAACAAGAATTCGAGAAGTTTTTTTTACCAAAAAAAAAATTAATCTTTTTAAGAAAAATTAATTTTTTTTAAAAAAAGTAGTAAAATTTTGAAATATTTTTATCAATTACCCCCGCCTAGCATTTATATTTAGTTGAAAGTCTCTCTTAAATTCACTGACCAATTTCACGGCCTCACAATGACATTACTAAAAAAAAAATTACTGAACTTTACAAATGAACTAAAAAACCAAAAAAACTTATATCTATATCTGTCTCAGTTAAACATTTATTTTGTGATATTATATCTAGTTGGGCTTCAAATTCATTTTCTCTGTATTCAATCCGGAGCAGGCAAAACTTCTCAAGGCTCAAACATAAATGTTTGCTCTCCATTGGCCATGACCAAGCTATGACCTGAACGCAGAAAAAAAAATACAGAAAAAAAATAATTGTGAACCAGAAAAACTTCAATTGATAAAAATACCCGTAGGTCATTTTTAAAAAATGCACTCCAAAGCCCAACGCTGTATTTTCTACCAAAAAAAATTTGACCAGTCACGAAAACACAACTAGACAACTAAACTGGCAACCAAAGACCTAAAAAAAAACTGCCCCAACAAAAATACCCAAAAAAAATTGTTAACTGGACCTCTGGCGTTGATGTTCAGCCAATATGTTGCTCTAGGAATTTTAGCCTTGTGTTCCCTAAACTTCCGAGCTAACTATAAGTAGTACCCTCCTCTGACCCGATGTAACTGAGTGACGTAAGATGTTAAATGCCATCAACAGTTACCACCAAAAACAAGAAAAGAAAATGACAAAGCAAAATAAACTCATTTTTCTTTTCTTTCATTACTGATTAATACTTTCAACTAAACAAAACTACCAGCTGTTAAGCTACTTTAAAACAACCCAGCCAAGAAAAATTTGTGTGAAACCCTGCAAAAATTTTCCAATTTCCAAGTGGTGATATCCCACAAAAAAATTAAAATCACCAAAAAAAATAACTTGTTGACCTAAATAAATTGACTGCACTAAAAAACAATCGGTGAAACAATTTCTATCTTATCACGAGCAGGAAATAATAACATATTAGTAGTAGGCAACCTGCAAAAAAAATTGTTAGAATAAAAAAACACACTACCTATGTCATATATTTAAAACATAAAAAGACCATGTCTGGAGGTCCATCCACCTATAAATCAACAAAAAAAAATTGAAGTAAATTTACATTACTGTTCTTAAAAAAAATTAAAACATGTTTTTCCTACAAAAACTTTAAAGAATTAAGACATGAGTTGGACTCCGTTCAATAAAAACTCCTATGTTTTTTTTTATCCACTTGTTGTTAAGTTTGCTCACCACTAGCTAGCCCTACACAAAATCCGACTAACTGAGCTTATTTATTATGAGTTATTAACTTTATATAACTATGATTATATATAAATTTATATAATATAAAAATACGATTTTGTTTATTCTTTTAGTCCTGGTTTTTATCCCTCGTTTATCTCCTATTTACAAAAGTGCATAACTCGTATTTATTTTATCTTCTCCTTATCAAATTAATAAAGATATCAAAGTGGGCGGAGCCTCGGTTGTTACTGGTCAAACCGTGAACCTAAATATGTTTTCGTGCTATCAAAACTAGCTAATCCGTGAAGGATATGGGGTTCGGATTGTCCCAATATCCTCGAAAATAAACATAAGCGAATGAACTGTTCATCTAAATGTTTCCTCCCTGTTACTGAAACCATTTGTGAAAAAAAAGAAAATTACGAAAGTGCAGATAAACAAAACAATCGAAAGTTTTTATATGATTTTTAAAGAACTGTGATCTTAAATTCCAATTACGATGTCCAGATAATGCGATGTACGTAGTGTCCACAGTAATTTGATGGAATGCTTCCTTTTAAGGTAACTTCCTAGACACTATATAACCTCCAAACCCAGCTCTATAAAATACCCTTAATTTGTGTACAGAAAGACGAGTCGAAGAGCCTTGATTATTTACCTAAATAAACAAATATGTAACGTTGCCTTAAACGTAAAAATGACACGTTACAGATTAAGGCCGAAATTCCAACCACAAGAAAAGCCGCGGCGCCGCGAGTGAATTGTGGAACTGCTGCTGCATGAAAGAATGTAAGCTTGTAGCGTGTTGTCGATTTTTTTCCTCTGTTTTAGTTCAATAAACGTCTGATTTCCCAGACGGGGTGAGTTTAACTTTGGGGTAATTTTTTTGTGATATCTCAAGTTTTCTCCCCTTCAGGTCACAGCCGTCTACAATACATACATATCCCAATTGCAGTTGGGTAAAAACGCGCAAATCAGGAGGTTTTCAAAACGCAATTTTAAGGTACCTTAGGGCCCAACCTTTGCGTAACTAAAAAGTACGTCTTTAAAACGTCCCAAAAAGCATGTTTTAAACACGCGAAAATCTAAAACGTAATTTTTGGGCCCTTAGGGCCCTAACTTTTGGTCAATAGCGCGCGGCCAAATGCGCGCAACCATTAGCGCGCAACAAATAGCGCCCAAAAACCGCACGTATTTGTATCAGAGTACGAACTAACCTATAACCAATTCGAATTGTGGACCAGGGACCGAGGATAGTTGAAAAGTTGACCCGATTAGGTTAGTATTCTAACCTGACACGGTTCGTGCATTTCTCTGCGCGCAGTTGTTTGCGCGCATTTGTCCACGCTAATGGTTGCGCACATGGTCCGCGCGCAATTTGTTGCACTTTAAAGGTTGCGTACAATTGGTTGCATGCAATTGTACCGCGCATTGACCGAAAATTTTGCGTACTTAAATGTACGTTTTTAAAACGTCCTACAAAAGCCGTTTGAATAAGCGCCAATCAGGACGTTTCTAAAACGTACATTTGTCTCACTAGCATCATTATCATTATCTACAGGCTGATCAGAAAAAAGTAAATGTCAAACTTTTCTTCGATTGGAGTTGAATCAAGTTTTAAGAGGTCCCAATATAATAGGGCCTAATATGTTGGGGCCCACACCAGGGGACGAGGCCTAGACTTTCTGAGGGTTTCTGGTATGTTGCGTACGTATGTCTCCAGAATGTTTATAAAACCTGCTCGGTACCTTCATTGAACGTCCGCAAATTTTGCAGAAGGTATAAATTCAACTTTTTGACTGAAACTCGTAACACGACGTTTCCGTTAATAAGTATCTCTAACCGTTTTCCAGTTTTACATTTGAAAACGGTTAGAGAGACTTACTCACGGAAATGTCGTGTTTAAAATAAATAAATACAATGGAAGTTCGAAATTTTTGTCTGTATATATATAAATTTGGTAAACGTCCGAAAAACATTCTTAAAACGATCTGTGGTGATGTTTTACAACCGTAAAAAAGACCCACAAAAACGCTCCAGGGATCTTTTTCGGATATTGAAGTCCCTAAATGTACATTTTTAAAACCTCCCCTACGTACAAAATAGACGTTTTTAAAATGTCTCGAAACATTTTTAAAACGTCCTCGGAACGTTTTTAATACGTCGCTAGTACGTTTTCTAGAAGCATCTAATACATTTTGACAAATGTCCGAAAAACGTTCTTAAAACATAAAGTTCTGTGAGGAACTTTTAAAAATGTAAAAACGACCTACAAAAACATTCGAAAGACGTTCCAGGGACTTTCTCGGACATTAAGGTTCCTTTACGTATGTTTTTAAAACGTCCCCTAGGTCGGATGGAGACGTTTTAAAAACTTTTGAAACTATTGATTTTAAAACGCGCTGTTTCGTTAGATAGCATTTAAGAGTGTTTATATTTAGAAAAGCCATCTTGTATATTAAAAAATAAACTTTTTACCAAAAACATTAATTTCGGTAGTAGGAAAGGATGTTACGTAACGCGACACAGAACGCGTAGTCTATATTCTGTCAAATATGACGGCTTACATAAGACCGACCCCGATTTTGCACCAATGTTTTCTCGACTATTTTATATACTTAGGGCAACCTCTGGGAACCTGAAAGGCACATTGGTGGAATGGTAATTTAAAGCTCCACAAAAGCAACTAAACCATTTTTCTTTTAAAATTCCAGCTTTCGTCAAAAATCTAAAAAATCGGTTACAAATGACAAAGTTATGAACTTTCCAAAATTGTTCTTTTTTTCATTTTGGAGGCACCATTTTGTATTTGCCATGAGTTTAACAAATGTCCAATAAGACAAGTTGTCTTCCAAAAATAAGGGCTTTCAGCTTCTTATGTCAAATTTGCATTTAGGCCTCTTTTATGCATGCGTTTTTTGTCGCTTGTCGCAGGGCGACAAAAAAGCGACGTTTTCTAAAAGAACGTTGTTAAATGTGCGCTTTTATGCATCGACGTCAATCAGCCGCTCGCCGCTGTGTCGCGGCTTACTGAAATCCTATCGCGTGGAATTACAAAACGCGTCGCGACAGGCGTTTCAAAAGTACATTGATTTCAATTGCATAAAAGCGCAGAGCGTTTATTATCGTTTGTCGTTTTGAACAGTCAGTTTGCAGAGTTATGTTGATGTGTGAAGAAGTACCATGGAAAATCTGGTCGTTGAATTTCTTATTGACGCAGTAAAAGAAAAAACATGTTTGTCGGATTCATCATCAGAAGATTACAAAAACAGGAAATTGAAAAGAGATGCATGGAAGGAAATTAGCGAAATCATTATTCCCGAATTCAGTAAAAAAACTGAAAAAGAAAAGCAGGAAATTGGTTATTTTTATATCAAATACGTAAAAACACTGCCCTTGTGTGGTCCACCTGCAACAGTTGAAACTGATCAAATTTGAAAGCGGCACGCGACAAAAATCGCTTGGATATCGTTTCATAAAATAACGCGTTTCTTGTCGCCCCGCGACTAGCGACAAAAAACGCGTGCATAAAAGAGGCCTTACACCCAAAAATAACTGAGATCACAAAGCGACTAGATAGTAATATATGATATAATGAAGTTTTTTAGATTTTTGTCAAAATTTGTAACTTTAAGAGAAAAATGGTTTTGTACTTTTTTGTAGAGCTTTAAATGACTTTTCTAGAGGGTGCCCTAAGGTATAAAACATAGTAGGGAAAACATTGATGCAAAATCGTTGCCAGACATATTACAATAACATAAAAAAATAATTAGCTTACGGTATTTTGAATGGTATAGCTTTTAATTTTAAAAGAATTTTTTCCACTTTTGAAACATTCATAAAAAAGTAAAATATAAAATTTTGGTGTCGATGTAGGGCCAATTTCGTAGTTTTTTTTAGCATAACTCGAAAACTCTAACTTATAGTAAAAATTAAACCCACTGTGGATACAACTTGTCAATAAGAAATTTTTTTGTACCTTGTGATTTTTTTGTTAATTCAGCAGTTTCTTTATAAAACGCAAAAACACGAAAAACATGATGTTAAGGAATATAGTCTTTTTGAGACACATAAACATTAAAAATGCAAGTGATTAGAGAACTATTGAAATAAAGCCAGGCTATAATAGTACCAGGCACAATTTTGACACCTTCACATTGTAATATAAGCTGTGATCTTTCAACACGCAGCCTTTGTTTACTATATAAACCGGAATAAATAGTGCCTTCTTTTATTAACTGAAAATAAATTTGAAGGATCAACTGTCAGTTTTCAATGTGAATGTGTCAAAATAGTGCCTGGCACAATTATAGCCTGGCTGTATTTCAATAATTCTCTATTAATAGTTTTTAGAAAAGTGCACTATGATCCAAATAAATCAAAATTAATTTTAAAAAAATCGGTTAAAAAATAAAGAAGTTCTAAATATCCCAAAATTTTTCTGTTTTTAATTTTTTATCCGCCATATTGTATTTGGCATAAGTTTGACAGATGCCCAATAAGTGTATTTGTGTTCCCAAAGGTAAGGGCTTTCATCCTCTGGAGTGAACTTTGCATAAACACGAAAAGTGCATGAAGGCCGAGAAGACCGATGTGATCGCTCTTCTCGGATGAAGGCCTCTAAGCAAATAGAGGATACATCTTCTCCACTAAAGCACAGGAAATGAAAACTACTTACAAAAAATACATGAATTTGTTTCGCGCCGAATGCTAAAGAAGAAATGTTTTAAGGCTTGGCAACTAGCGCCATTTTTGAAATATCTTGCAACACGTAGTGACGCTTCACGATGTGTTGCCATATTTGGAGAAACTTAACGGTTTACTTCGCTGCGTAGGAAAACAGTTTGTGTACCTAATTAACAACTGCAGTTTGCTGAGTTCCTTAAAATGGTTTTGCACCTTTTACATTGTTCCTCTGCCGTAGATTCCAAATATTACCAAATTTGTTTGCGATTTGTGTTTATCACTGCCAATAGAAACATTTATTGTGTTTTCACCTTTTTCTTCTTTAAAGTTAAGGTTTAGAAATGGTAAAATGTCACCATTTAAAGTTATCGGCCTGTAAAAATGGCCAATTTTGTTTTCAAATAATCCCTTAACGGATATTTCCTGGAACTTGGTGGTACAAGTGTGCTGCAGGCCACAAGTGGAGCTATCGTTAGAGATGCAGGAAATTAAACTACAAAATCGCATGTTGACTGCAGTCGTTTCAAATAAAGTTGGACCATTGTAAACAGCCAGCCTAAAACCGTAAGAAAATAAAACAAAAAATTTCCGAAAAAAATCTATCACAAATTCTATTATCAAATATTCAAATAAAATAAGCTAACACAAAAATCGAAACCCTTAAAAAATCAAACAAATATATTATAGCTATTATAAAATCGAGATGACTCTGCGCAAATATGGAAAAAGGCAGTAACTAGCAAAAAAACTAAAATTAATTTTTCCAGGTAACCTTTATTTTATAATTTCTACAATTTTGTGATTTTTTTTCTATATAGCGCAGGCGCTGTAGGTAGTTGAGTATGCAAAATATGAGGATCGCAGTTTGGCAATGGATTCTAGCTGACAATAGGTCACAGATTACCGATCTGGATGTTGCCAAGCCAGATTTTGGTCCAAATTTTTTTTATCTCCCCTCCTCTTATAGTTGTGTTCGAATTTCTGAAAATTTTACTAAGTTGAAGCACTAAAACCACAATGACACAGAAATGCATCAAACATGTGCAAAATCTACCCTAAAAATAAAATTATATTAATTTTTTAAATTCTAGCTGCAAAAACCCCTAAAATAAAAAGTAAAATTTTTAGGTTTTCTTCAAATATTGTCAAAAACTAAGCTTCTTAGAAATAAATATATAATTTCCTTTATTGTAGACAATAAAATGTCCCTTTTGACGATGTATAAGCCAGAGGGGTATGCCCAATGAAACACTCTCCAGTGGCGTCCGTTTATTAAGGTTATGTAAAAAAAAATAAAAAAAGAAATTGTTTATTACATGTTTTACCCCATTTTTTTGAAACTAAGCTCTTTCTCAAAAATTGTGTCCTAGTCCCATAGTCGATTGTAGATAAGTTTTATTTATAACAATTTAGCGTCGTCCATAAATTCCATCAATTTTGAAAAATCACCAAACTTACCAATTTTTTTACAAGTTTTATCCAATTTTTCTGAAAAACTAAGCTTTTTGGGAAAAAATTATTTTCACACTTTTTTAATTGTGTATAAGTCAGTGTAATCAGACGAATACCAATCTCTCCAGCAGCGTCTGTTTTTTGAGAAAATGTAAAAAAATAAAAAACGACATGTTTGTCACATGTTTTACAAGTTTTTCTTAAAAACCAAGTCCTCTTTTAAAAATTCTGCACTGTAGTCGATTATAGACAATAACATTTCCTTTAATACACTGTACCACAAAGCATGATTTATCTTCAGATTAAAAATTCACAGGCGTCCATAAATAAAATCAATTTTTACAAATCACCAAACAAATTAAGGTTGTTATAGGTTTTATCCAATTTTCTCAGAAACTAAGCTTCACTGTAAAAAAGTGTTTAATACTTTTTTGTAAAAAAATATATAATGTATGTCACCAGCGACGTCCGTAAATGGGGACATTTAAAAAATAAATAAAGAAAAACGTTTTTTTGTCACGAAAATAAAATTTTCTTTTAAACGATGTATAACAATGAGTAACAGATAGCATGATGGCGCCTCCAGGATCAAAATATTCCGGAGGTAAAATACCCGACCACTCGGATCTCCGGGCGTCGGGTGATCCTGGGGGTCCTTCATGCAAAGATATTAAAAGAAGACCAAAAACTCAACTCAGAATTGATTTTAGCAATATAAGAGGATTAAGTACCAACATGAATTCAGTTCACCAAAATCTTGAAGAACAAAGACCTGACATCCTTGTTCTCACCGAAACTAAAATCAGTTCTGCAACACCTATTGTGAACTATCTTTATCCCGGCTATGACCTACACCACCGATTTCGACATAATTTTGGGATTTGTGTATACATTAAAAATGACCTTTCATGTCATCGAGAGGAGAAGCTAGAACCAGCGAACCTCGATATTATATGGCTGAAATTCACCTCAAAGTCATCGACCAAGTTCATTTGCTGCCTCTACCGACCGCCAAGTAACACCGAGTATCAAAACTTTTTTGCGACATTATCCGAAAACTGTGATAGTATACAGTCTAACTATCCACATGCGGAAATTGTTTTTTTTAGGCGATTTCAACGTCCACAATATACCCTGGCTAAAACACCACAACAAAACAGATAATGAAGGCAGGGAAGCAGAAGCTTTTGCCATAAGTTGTGGTCTAACGCAGCTTGTCGATGAACCTACCCGTATCTCAGAAAGGGGTGAATTTGCAGCGCTTTTAGACTTGTTCCTAACTACAAATCCTGACTTGTACACAATTCAAGTAGATCCCCCACTTGGTTCATCCGATCATAAACTTATAAGAACAAAGTGCGAAATGTTCATACCGCCAAGCCAACAATCACTTCCTCGTAAAATGTGGCACTATAAATCGGCAAAATGGAATGACCTTAAACAGTTTTACCTGGATTTTCCATGGCAAGAGGTTTGCTTTAAAACAGCTGATCCCACTATTTGCTGTAATGAAATAACAAAAGTAATCTTATCTGGAATGGATGCATATATCCCACATACAATAAAACGCAGAGCTAATGCAAAACCTTGGTTCAACAGCCAGTGTCAAACGGCTGTACAGAAAAAACACAGAGCATATAAACTTTGGAAACGACAACAAACCGCTCAAAACCTCACAGAATTTATAGAAGCCAGAAATAGTTGCAAAATTACTATTGACGCCGCCAAAGAAACATACAATCAAAGAATAAAAAACAGGTTGCTGAATTGTCCAAGTAGTTCTAGGTCCTTTTGGTCTCTTGCAAAAGCCGTTGGATCAAACTTCACCAAGTCATCCATACCACCACTTACAGATAAAAATACTCACTTAGCCACAACATCAGAGGAAAAAGCCAATATGCTGGCCAAAATCTTTTCCTCCAACTCAAACCTAACAGTGCCAAATGGAAAAACTCCACCGTTCATTGAAAGGGTTTCCCACAGTATGCCAGAGGTACCCTTTTGTCACAGAGAAATACGAAAATCCCTTAAAAAGCTGGATACAAACAAAGCAATGGGTCCAGATGGCATTCCCGCGATAGTACTCAAAAATTGTTCAATTTATCTTATAGGCAAGGAGTATATCCATCATCATGGAAGTCTGCCGCAGTACAACCCATTCCAAAGAAAGGAAAAAAGACAGATCCGTTAAACTATAGACCAATTGCTCTACTTCCGGTGATATCAAAAGTAATGGAAAGAGTTGTGAACAATCACCTAACCAAGTACTTGGAAGAATACAAAATTACAACGACAAGCAATACGGATTTCGAAAATATAGGTCAACTTACCAAATAAATGCTGGTGTGCCACAGGGAGCAATCCTTTCGCCAACACTTTTTCTGATTTACATAATTGACCTCATAGATAAAACAGTAAATCCACTTTATTGCTTTGCAGATGATGGCAATGTAGTATCCTCAGTCATACCACCCACTCAGTGTCTATCCGCACGTGAATTCCATCATCTTAGACTAACTCAAATATCGCAGATAAATAACGACCTGGAGATAATAGAGGACTGGGGCAACAAAAACCTTGTACAATTCAACGCGCAGAAAACCCAAGCGGCCCTGTTTTCAAAAAAGACCAGCACCGGTGAGCCAAACATCATGCTATCTGGAAGTGCTGTCACATTGCAGAGCCAGTTGAACATCTTAGGAGTCACTGCAGAGACCAACATGTTTTGGCAGTCACGTGGCAGATATAGCTAAAAGGGCGTCCCAAAAGCTTGGGGTGCTATTTCGTACAAGACATCTGTATACACCAAGCCAACTGCTGACACTCTACAAAGCCCAGATTCGACCAACTATGGAGTACTGCTCACATATATGGAGTGCGGCACCCAAACATACCTTAATGCTTTTGAACACCGTGCAAAAGTGAGCTATCAAGCTGATCAATGACCCCGCACTTACCCGTAGCTTGGATAGTCTCGAACATCGAAGAACTGTGGGCGATCTCTCTCTCTTCTACAGGTATTATCACGGAAAATGCTCTAAAGAGTTGGCACGTATGATCCCCCCGGGAGTAGCACCTACTAGGCGAACACGGCAAACAGACGGAAACCATCAATTTACTGTCAAAATAGAGGCACCAAGAACCTCATTATATCAGAATTCATATCTCTGGAGAACAGCATCGCTGTGGAATAAACCAACACACACCAACATTTCCGCGCACTTGCCGCTTGTCGAGCGTGATAGGGATCTCCTTGCGAGTGCGCATACCCGTAAAAAAAAAAATAAGGTAAGAAAAATTTATAGTCAGAGCATATTATTTTAAAAGGCTTTCCGTTTTCGGTCTAGAAGCAAATCATATTACTTTTTGGCAACAGAACATTTCCCCCTAATTTGACCCCGCTGAATCCGAATATCTCTGTTGCCAACTCAAAAAATCGACAGGGACGGAGAAAATCCCCCCCAAACCCCCAAAAACCTGTTTTTTTTTCAGTTTTATGCAATTTTATCAAAAATTGCAAAGAACAGTTTCTTGTGGATAATAAAATTCCCTTTCCAACGATGTATTGGTCAATAAGGTTAGGAAAAGCAAGTAGCTCTTCAGTGGCGTACGTAAATTGGGATTATTTAGAAAAAACATGTTTATTATAGGTTTTTCAAAATTTTCTCAAAAACTACACTTTTTAGGAAAAAATATGTAGTATACGTTATTGTAGAACATAACATTTTCTTTTAAAAACTTTATTAAAATGTCGGGTTGTTACCATATTTAAGGCTTCAGGGGCGTACTAATATAAACGTATTTTCAAAAATAACTGAAATAATCAGTTTCTCTTGCATATTTAAATATCTTTTCTAAGATTTTCAGAAAAAATGTGCCTTTATTCTTTATTGAGGATAAGACAATTTATTTTTAAATGATATATTACAAAGTGAGGTTAATGTTATGATACATACTTCAAAAAGGTTCGTAATTTATACCTACTAAAATAAAATGTTTCCAAATTAAAATAAACTGTTTTTTGATTAGATTAGATATTTTGATTTATCTAAACAAGTTCTTTAAAGCAAAAAAACACCGGTGGTTATAAGGGTAGGGGGCATACGGGCCATGGCCCCCCCCTAAGCAATATTTTTGTGCAGAAAGTAACAGTAGTAACTTTGACACAGGTGTTTTTGGTTATTTTTTTAAGCATATGGAACTAAAAATATGTAACGTGTCATTTTTACGTTTAAGGCAAACGTTACATATTTGTTTTATTTATGTAAATATCCAAAACTATTCGATTCATTTTTCTGTACACACATTAAGGGTAATTTATAGAGCAAGGTTTTGAGGTTATATAGTGTCCAGAAAGTTACCTTATGAAGGAGGCATTCCATCGAATTACTGTGGACACTGCGCACATCGTATTATTTGGGCATTCTAATCGGAATTTGAGATCACAGGTTTCGGGAAAAATCACATAAAAACTTTCGATTGTTTTGTTTATCTGTAAATTTATATGTATAAAACTGTAACTAAAATACAACTAAAGTCTACACTTAGTATAGCTTTGCTCATATGGGAATTGGTTGAGTGTTCGAATATTCCTGGGGTACGTTCAGATTGAAACGTCGGGCGAGACGTCTTGCCGAGCGAATGACGTCATGGGTAAATCGCCGGACGTCTTGCCTTTGTGAACGGTATGGGTGTAATAAACATAACCTTAAAATATATATATTTTTTAAATTATTGATAAATTTGATCAGATTTAAAAATTTGTTACAGTTTATTTAGTAGAGTTAACATAAACACAAATAAGTGTTTTTTTTTGTGTGTCTTTTGGAGTACCCGACTTTTGGTGGCTGACAGAGTTTTGTTAGAAAAATAAAGTTTTGTTTTAGATTTAAAAGTTGTGTTTTCTGCAAATTTATTTTCTTTGTTGTACAAGCAATACAGGTTTTAAGTTCCTCTGCTCAACACTTTCAAAGGAAATAAATAAATTTGAAAATTAATAGTTATATGTACATACATGTGCAATATATTATAATAGCGTATGACGTGAGAATGCGAAAGAAGACTAATTCTCAAAGTGTTTGCTGGGGCGTTGAGAGATCTTCAATTATATTATATCAAACCTCTTTATATGGTTACATTATTTACTATTAAATAAAGAATACAAATATACATAGTTTAAATGTCTTTTATTTTAATTTGAAAGCACAAAGTAATATCTCGGTATAATATTATTTATATTCCTATAACAATTTGTCCAAATAAAAATCCATTCTCTACATTCTCCTAAGTAGAAACTAAACAGTCAAAATGAAATTCTGTAAAGGATTCATTTGCATCTGAAAGAGTGTTTTTCTAAAAGGAGTGCCGCTGCAAAAGGATTCTGCTTGAAAAACTGCTTGATACTCTAAAAACAACTCACACTGCCAAGGGTTATTCCAAAGCCAACTGTCTTCATTGCATGGAGCGACGTGAAACCTGTTACCAATACAGTTTTGAGGGTCGATTTACACAGCAACATAACAAAAAATGGAATTTTAGGGTTAATTTTGGTATTTTTGTTTTTTTTTTCTGCCAGTTGATTATGGTAAAATGGAGCTTTAAAACAAGGCATTAACTTTATCCATTGTGCTATGTTACTATGGGTAAACCATCAAGCATACCCTAGCTAATATCCCACAAAGAAAAATACTCTGTCAGTCTATCACTAGGTACTATAGTTATAGTGTGCGTGTGAGCTAATATAACTAAAACCTGAAATATATTACCTTTCGTTTGATACCACACAAGCCATGTTTTGACTCTCTAATTTTTGAAATCTACCTTCACCATTTTTTTTAAAAACTAAAACGTAGGTTGTTTAACTCCAGACTTAATTACCTTTTGTTTGATATCACACAATATCACTCCCACCCTTTTATTTGACTTGCGTTTGGTGGTTTTTGTTCATTTTGACCATCTCGACCGAAAACCCAGCCTAGGTACCAAATTTCATTCAAATCGGGCAAGCAGTTTTTGACTTAAGCACGTTGGTCATTACAAACAGACAGACAGACAGACAGACACACGGTGCGACAAAAAAGTTTCAAAATCATCTGAACCGCAAAAATATATTAAAAAATTTCAAATCAGAGCAATTTTTTTTTCTCGAAAAAATTAGGATCACCATAGCTCACACTACTACAGTATAGTAGTAGTGTGAGCTAATAGGTAACTACATTTAATGTTTTCTATACGGGATATAAAACAAACCCAACCATAACAAATTGTCTTGTCAGAGTTAACCATGTTGAATGGTCTCGAGTTTATAAATGGGACTTAACCCTTCTAGAAACTTAGAACTCACCTGTCAAAAGTCAAACAAGTATTTTTTGTCTTCAAGAAAAAGTGAAATTTGATTATTTATTTATGGAAATTGCCACTTTTATGTAATATGTTTTCGAAAATATAAAACAAAAAATTAAAAAATTGGGTTTGTTTATATACCTATTGCGCAAGACGAGCGTTTGTCACCCACCTCATAGAGAAGGGTGTAAAAGGCGATTCGCCCGACGTTATTTTCGGCCAATATGAACGAGAGTAACTTTCACCCAGTATGTAATCTGAACGGAATTGAGCGCGCCCGACTACATCCGACGTGCTATCTGAACGTACCCCTGGGTTTGATGCAGGCTCTGATCTCCAGTAATTGATTTTACAGTGGATGGTTTCAATGCTGAGCTTCTTATAGTTCGGCTGGTTATTTTCCTCCTACTTGCTATATTGGCGGGGGTCCGGTAGGCAAATGTTCGGTCTATGTATGGAGGGTGTCTCGATGTCCTTGTTATAAAAATTTCAACCGTGGAAATAGATCCGACAACACCTCATGCGCAGGGTACGAAAGTATTAGTGTATTTCATCATTGGTTAGTTTAAAAACCGCGGTCTTTTTTCTCCAGGCTCGCAAACCGGAGTTGGGGACTTTTCGGCGAGAGCGTTTTTTTTATAAATAGGTTTGCATCCTTGTTTGATTTTAACCGGGAAAATTAGGTTGGTACTGTCCCCAATGAACCAAATTTAGAAACGATTTCCGGCAACTTCACTTTTTGTTTGTGTTCTTGAAAAAGTGTCTTTTCTTTTTTCCTAAATAGTCGGCGGTGTGTCGACAACAGTTTCTGGGATCGCCATTGTTTTTTTGGTTATTGGCACTGCAGCGATTGCAGGAGATATCTCAGAAACTGTAGAAGTGAGTCCGTCGTGAGGCGTATTCTCGTGGACGGCTCGCATCCTCTTTGAGAGGGACTAAAAGGCGACCTACGCCATTCCTACGGAAAGAGCAGTGCCCGTCCATTCCATCGACGGGACAGTTTTGCTGGTGGAACGAGGTTCGAGCCAGTTGTAACCCTGGGAAAGGGTTTTTACGCTCGGGCAAGGATCCAACATCTTAAGACCATGTGCTGACCCAGCATGATGTGCTAAGCGAGCACTGGGGGAGGCGCTGGCAGAACCGGGACCCGAAGCAGCAGTGGGAAAATGTCTGGGACAACAGAACTTCCAGGTTTACAAAATAAAATACTTTTTTTTATTTTAACCACAAAATAACCAAGGACCAAGGTAGGAGCAAGCCTTTAGATATAATCTTTTCATATCAATTTTCAACATAATTTAGACATAATCTTTCATATAAATTTTCAATATAATTTAGACATAATCTTTCCATATATAACCACAGTATAATTTCAACATTACTTGTAAACGCAAGGTAACGGTATGACGTCATGACCACCATTTACCATACATTGACTTGTTTTCATTTATTTAGGATAATTTTCCTGTCAATTTTAAAGCGCCTTGCTATTTTGGCCCTAACTTATTTGGTATTTTTCTCAGATTTTACAATCTAAATATACAAGATGAACTAAATTTTTGTGTTATTTGTACAGCCCAATTGACCAACTTTGCAGAGACAAAAGAGAGATAGAGTTATTTTTTTTTGTGGTTTTATGGCACAGATTTACCTCATGGGGTAGATCTCGGACTGGGTTGCTGTCTGTCTCATTCTACCCAACGTAGAATGATGACAGGAGATATTTGGTCCAGATCTCCCCTATGATGGAATGATTTTGGAAGTATATTTTTCTTTAACAATCATTTATATATGTGAGTCTTACACTACTGACTCAAATGTAGGTACACTGTGACCTGTTGGAAATGTGCATCTACCTATAAAGAACTTTCTATTTGTGTCATTTTGATTCATTTAGGAACCTTTTAGAATTTTATTTTGTTTATTAGTCAATTTTTTTTGGTTTTTTTACACAAATACTCTGGAAGCCTCGGAAGTAGGTAGAGTTTCATTGTTTGGCTACAACGTTTGGGTTGAACTGTATTTTAATTAAGATCTTCTTTGTAAAACATTGAGATTTAAACACTGTGGCGCTTAAAATTTTCTTATTTCTGAACCCCCCCCTTCTCCACTGTATAAAAGTTACCGGGCATATCAATGTTTTACCTAGCTGGAAAATACAGTTCTGCTTTCAGATATTTGTTTAATTACTCAGTAATTTGATTTTAGTGTCACAAATTGGCCCAGCGTTATTGTTCTATTTACAGTGTCACAAAATGGCGGCAACGTCTTTTTGTTTTCCACAAATGTCACCCAACGCATTTTAATTGGCCACAAATGGCGCCCTACGTGAGTTTTTGGCTAGGTTTTTTAACATCTGATGTAATTTTTTTTGTTTTTTTTAATTTGGAAAAAAAAAGAAAAAACTTTTTTTGAATTTTTTTTAAATTTTTTTAAAAAAATTTTGTGCTACAGCCATAGCCAGGTTAAAGGCTTTCAGTAGCTGTCGGTGTTTTTGGACACTCAATAATTTTTTAATAAAAAACAAGATTTTCCATCATCGTTGGTTTTGATAACATTATTTAAACATTTTTTTTGGTAATATTTAAGCGTTGATTTGAAATTCGTTGTTGCTCTATTGATTCTCATAGTTTTTTATTAGCTTATCTTCACAAGTTTTTTCTTGGAAAATAAAAAGATTCATTTTTATTTATTAAGGAAGAATAAGTGGGTAAAAAGCATGGGAGTTTTATTCAACTGCGTTCAATTCATTCAACAAATCATGTTCTTAATTCTTTTTAAAGTGTTTTTTGTTGGAAAGACATGTTTAAAATTTTTTTAAAAGAAAAATAGACACATTAATGTAAATTTACTTCAAATTTTTTTTTTTGATTTATAGGTATGTTTTTTTCTAACAATTTTTTCGACAGGTTGCCTACTACTAATATGTTATTATTTCCTGCTTGTAATAAGATAGAAATTGTTTCACCGATTATTTTTTAGTGCAGTCAATTTATTTAGGTCAACAAGTTATTTTTTTGTTGATTTTAATTTTTTGTGGGATATCACCACTTGGAAGTTGGAATATTTTTGCAGGGTTTCATACAAATTTTTCCTGGCTGGGTTGTTTTAAAGTAAATATAGCCTGACAGCTAGTAGTTTTAATTAGGTGAAAGTATAAATTAATGAAAATAAAAGAAAAGGAAAATGAGTTTATTTTGCTTTGGGGTATTTTTTTTGGGGCAGTTTTTTTTAGGTCTTTGGTTGCCAAGTCTAGTTGTGTTTTCGTGACTGGTCAAATTTTTTCTTGGTAGAAAATACAGCATTGGGCTTTGGAGTGCATTTTTTAAAAAAATGACCTACGGGTATTTCTATTAATTAAAGTCTTTCTGGTTCACAATTAATTTTTCTGTATTTTTTTTCTGCGTTCAGGTCATAGCTTGGTCATGGCCAATGGAGGGCAAACATTTATGTTTGAGCCTTGAGAAGTTTTGCCTGCTCCGGATTGAATACAGAGAAAATGAATTTGAAGCCCAACTAGATATAATACCACAAAAGAAATGTTTAACTGAGACAGATATAGATATAAGTTTTTTGATTTTTTTAGTTCATTTGTAAAGTTCAGTAATTTTTTAGGTAATGTAATTTTGAGGCCGTAAAATTGGTCAGTAAATTTAGGAGAAACTTTCAACTGGATATAAATGCTAGACGGGGGTAATTGGTAAAAATATTTCAAAATTTTACTTTTTTTTTTCAAATAATTTAATTTTCTTAGAAAGATTATTTCTTTCTGTAAACATAACTTCTCGAATTCTTGTTTTGGTCTAAACGGTTTCTATAGTGGTCGTAGTTTTAAAGGGTGACCAGACAGGTTATATTTTTTTAGGGGACCAAACGGGAACTTCTTGAGTTACAAAAGGGGAACTTTTTTGTCTTAGTTGATCAGGCAGGAATAAATAAATCTTTTTACTTCCGAATCATAATTTTAAATAACAAGATTTATTGGTTAGGTGTTTGGGTCTTATAATAATAAAAAAAAACGTTTTGTTTTTGAGGATACTGGTATGATATGGAATTATTTTTATTTCATGCCAAATGTTGTTTGACAGCAGATATGCTAGTCTTCAGTTTTTTTAGTTAGTTTGCATTTCAGGACAGTGGCGTGTACTTAAAGGGGCCTTACATCTGTGCCCATTGTAACTCAACTTACAACTTACTTGCTTAGTTTTTTCACTCAATCTTCGTTTTGTTGCTTCTGAAATTAAAGCGTTATGTTGGATAACGATGGATGGTGTTAGACTGAGAAAGTACCTACCTATTTAGGGATAAAAACTTGAAAGTTGTGGACAATTGGGAAATATTTTTTTTAATTTCATTTTTTTTTTAATTTTAAAATAATTTCATACTGGTGACCTTAAATAATAAAGCAAATTTTTAAATTACAATACACTGTTGTGGAATAAATGGGAAAGTGTTCAGGTTAAACAATAAATTTAAGATCATTGATTTTTAAAAAAGATTTCAACCTAAGAATAAATTTAAAAACAATAGGTTTTCTTTGATGCGACTAAACATTGATGAGGGCATCTATATTTTTTTAATCTGATAGTTGTACAGGGTGTAAATGAGCTAGCTACCTTTTATATTGCAATAATTAGGGTTTTTTTTCTCGCGAGCTGGGTGGAAATGGAGTAAATGTTTGGTTCGGAGTGTAGAATCGAGGAACGAGGACTTCCTACTAATCTTTTTAGGATTTCGCAACTTCGGTTTTCGCTAAATTAAAATACATACAAAATTGGGCCTACAGGCTGAATTTCACATTTTCCAGGACCTTGCAGATTCGCGGAGAAAGACAAATTTTGTGATCTGTTTAGTTATGATAGGAATTAAAATAGTAACATGCACATGAAGGAACTAGATATGTCTAGGTTGGAAATTAGTAAGTTAACACTGACCTGAACAATTTTCCATAATAGTGTCCTATTTTCACAGGGTGCTTCAACATATCATCACCCTCTCTTTGAAATAAGATATTGTTTCGCCTGTGGGCGTTTAACCGTTTAAAAAATATATAGGGTCCAGATGGGATTGGAATGGAAATCACAAGTTTTTGGGTTTATTGACATTATACTTAGGAAATAGGGGAAATGTCTAATAAAAAGTTTCTTTTTGGTTTTAGGCCGAGTTTTGTTGATATAACAAAAGTTTATTTGGGGCCGGGAGGTTATTATGTTCTTTTAAAATTAATGTAATAGTTTTGGCTTCTTGATTTTTGTTGTCTGGTTTTTACGCAGGATTATTCCCAGCTGTTTCATTTCAAAATGTCATTTGTAGGGATAGGGTCTCATTAGCCCTTGGACATTTGGTAATTTTGCTTTAACTAATAGTTGTGGAAAGGGCCCAACTTAATTTTATATCTCGTGAACTCCAGGAATAAGGATCTGAGAATGCATTAAGCAGTAAACTTTTTTTTATTAGATGTTGTGTGTATATAAAGTCGAGTAGATAAAGTTAGTTTCATAACGGTCTTATGGTTGGACCTTGGAATTGTTCCATATTTATTTGATTTTCTGAAAATGCATACAAGATAATTCTTTACTGAGTTGAGTGCATAGTTTAAAACTTAGGTTCACATTATTATAGTGATACTTATTCCCTTAAGTAATAATTTTAAACAATATACTAACATCGGTTGTTTTTTTGGAACATAACTATTTTTTTTTACTTTTCCTAAACTGATTGGTTTTTTTTTTGCAATGACGATTTTTTGTACTTTATGATTCTTAAGTAAATTTAATTTTCAATACTTTTTTTTGTTTCGTATAGTAAATTAATTTTTCTAGCTCATTCACTTTAATATATTCT
Source organism: Aspidapion aeneum (assembly GCA_963576565.1). NCBI lineage: Eukaryota > Metazoa > Arthropoda > Insecta > Coleoptera > Brentidae > Aspidapion > Aspidapion aeneum. The sequence continues at coordinate 91,727,102 of OY755038.1, forward strand.
TTTAAAACCGTTAGTAGGAGCTGCAACCCTACTTAAACATTTTTTTTGAATTTTTTTTGGTATTTTTTTTAATATTTAAAAAAAAAAGGAAATTTGATTTTCTTGTTGCAAAAATTTTTTTTTGGTACATAGTAGTACCTTGTTCTACAATGATTTTACCAGTTTATTAAAAAAATTTTTTTCTAAATTAAAATATAATTTTCGAATCCTCGCGTTTTAACAACCTATCATCATTTGTTTTAATTTTTTTTCTCCCTACTCCAAACCACCTATCAGGGTAGAGTAATATTTTGAAAATTTTAGTGAGCCACTAATTAATTTTTTTCTTTGATTATATCGACAGCAAAAATTAAAAAAAAATTTTTTTGGACACCTTTCGGTACGATCTTAGGGTCTTTTGACCATTTCAATTTAGTTTAAGTTTTGGGAATTTCATTTTAATGATTATTAGAGAGTTGCAGTCCTACCAAGACGTTATTTGTATAAATTTTTTAATACCATCGGTAATTTTTTTTTAATTACATACAACATCCTTACTAGTCTAATTCGACGCAATTTTAGCGAGCGGATTTTTTTTTAATTGAGCATATTTTACGATTTCTATAACATGAACATCTGTTCCTATGTTTATTGCGTTCACTTATATATTAAGGGATGATGTTGCCTTAAGCAATGCATGGTTCGTGTAACCTCAGGATAGGTAAGCAGGTTAAAGTGGATTTTGATTTATTCTTTTGAGAAAAATCATTGTATACGGCGATTTGGGTTTTTTTTAGGAGTTTATTTGTGGAGCCGTTCTGCAATAGCAGGAGTATACCCTAGCGTTAACTGTGTACAACAGCTTTGGGATTTTTTTTGTTATAGGTAGTCTGTTGTACGTTCCATTTAGGGATAAATTTACCTATTCGGTTGCTGAGGTAAACATACATAACTTAACTTTAATTCTAATCCAGTTCAGCTAGGATAAGCGCAATTGTTTTTTTGGTTTTACTCACGCAGGAGTGCAACATAAGACCTAAACACTGCCAAAACTCTTGTCTCTCTTTTATTTTTTTTAAACTTTTTTATGGCTACTTGTTAATTCTAATTTAGGATTTAAGTAGTTATTTCTCTCTGCAAGGTTGGACGTCATAGTTGGTTGTACAAATACTTAATATAAACTATGATTACATTTTTAAATACAAATAAATTTTATTTTCTTACTGCTCCGGTGTTTTTCGATTTTGTTCGCGTCTGCCCGTATTTAAGTTTTATATTTTCTACATTTGTGAGAAAATTTATAGTGATTTTCACTAGTGAATTTAAAGTGAACTTTGTGTTTGTTTTAACGTGGTTTAGTTTTTATAATTTGGAGGTATAATTAAGAGTTTTAAAGTTTAAAGTTTTAAGATAAAAGGCACCATGGCTATTTCTTTGAGTCGGTTGTCTGACATAAGGTACTTAGTCAAGGACGAGTTAATCTACGAATTAACATGGAGAGGCATAGCCATTGGATCGGTGGAAGAAATGAAGCATCAGCTCATACTGATTAGGCAGAGAGAAAGGACTGATGGAAGTATGAGATACCCTCCGTATCCGTTTAAATTTGACCAGGATGCTTTTAGCTGCATGAAGAAGCTAGATAGTCTGATACCACTGGTAGAGAAGTTCTCTGGTACGAGCAAAGGAGGAGAGTTTAGGAAAATCGCTGTAAGGTAGCCAGGATTAACAACATGAATCTGTCCAACTTTGAAGAGAGTCAAACAAAAGGCATTATGGTTGCGGAAACTTTGAGTTTGATTGGGAGATTGCAGAGCCAAGCAACAGATTTACTAAGATTTGGCGTTACCTCAGATGATGATGAAGCATCTGAAACCCAATCAACGAGTCGAAGCTCAGACCACTCGACAAATGTTGGCAACATTCCCAGCCAGTCTCAACTCCCGCAACCACAGCACACGAGCACACAAAGAACAGCTCAACAGCCTACGAACCAACCGTCGGTCATTGCTCCAGTGCAAATGCAAGTGCTAACGAACCCAACTCAAGCACCAATACAGGCATCACCCCCAATGCTGATCCAGAATGACGTTGCATCAGCTTTTCATTATCAAGAACCGTCTACCGTTCCTTTAAGTCTAGCTGCCCTCCAAAGTAGCATTGCACCAATTGCTCAGTCACGACCATTTTCATGTTCGTCGCCAGTACCAATGTCAAGTGATCCTGGTACCTCATATCACGTTGCACCTGTACCTCCGCATAAATGGAACTTCAAGTTTACAGGCGAGAGGGGGTACAATCTCCGTCACCGCATTTTTTGAGAGAGTGGACGAGTTGAGTCAGGCTAGAGGAGTTAGCAAAAAGGTTTTACTGAACTCAGGCATTGATCTTTTTGAAAAGTCAGCTTATACTTTTTACAAAGATGTACGTAGAGAAGTCCATACATGGGAACAGCTGGAACAAAGGTTCATGGCAGAATATATTCCTTCTTCATATGGCGAGAAGCTATTGAAGGAAATACAAAAACGTAAACAAGGCCCTGGAGAGTCTATAGGGACCTACATTGCTGTCATGAACACATATTTCCAAAGACTTGGCTGTCCTGTTTCTGAAGAGGTGAAATTAGCCATCGTCTTCAGAAATATCGCGGACATCTATAAAAATGGGTTAATTGCTACTGAGGTCAATAGCCTATCACATTTAAAGGATCTGTGTCATAGAATAGACCAGAGATATGGTTTAGAGGAAGAAAATTTTACACCTAGAAGAAACCAATCAATCGAACCTGAGTAGTCCACTACGTTGACGTAGAGAGCGACAGTGACGATTTTCCAACAGAAGTCAGTGCAATTCAAATATCAAGTACCGCGACATCTAACCAACGGAATTCAAATCATCATGCTGATAGATTTGACAGAGATAGGCAACAGCCAGCAAGCGATTTCGCTGCTAGAGCTGATAGAGATAGACAGCAACCAGCTAGTGGTCAGTCTAGTGAAAATGATAGGGATAGACAACCACCACAAGGTGCTAGATCTGGTAGGGCGAATAGAGACGTGGTATGTTATAGATGCAATCAAACACGGCACATGGCGATCGGGTGCGCATTACCTAAAGGTAAGCAATGTTATTCGTGTGGACAGGCAGGGGTAACAGTAAGAGAATGTCGTAATTGTAATCGTCAGGGAAACGGACCCAGGCGCTCGTAGGCGGTCGACCTTCGAGTCAGCCTGAACAAGCATCGACCAATAGGCTAACGTACGTCTTAAAGTATGTGATAAGTCATGCTCGTAAAGATGAGAGGCCTTATTTAGAAGTGGATGTGCTCGGAAATAAGTTATTAGGTTTGTTGGATTCCGGGGCTTCACGTACCTTTTTAGGGAATCATGGTTGGTCAATCATCGAGAGGTTTGGTTTTTCACTTGATACGACGAAGAAGACGAGTTGTATTGTGGCAAATTTAGGTTAATAGAGGTCGTCGTCGTTCCTGAGTTGCCGCACACTTTGATTTTGGGATTAGATTTTTGGATTTCGATGGGTATAGTACCGAACTATATTTTTCTCTATTCGAATCCCACTTGAGGTATGGCATAGCATTTAACAGCCTCTCAATATCTGCTAAAACTTTTATTTGTTTTACAAAAAAAAGCCATACGCTTTATAGCGGACATATCTCCAAGAGAATCTTGCAGGCGACATTTTACAAACTTAAAAATTCTCACTCTTACATCAGTTTTTGTACTTGAGACTGCAAGTTTGGTATATAAAAATTATGTTAGCAATGATGGGGGCGGAAATGCACAAGTTACTCGACAACAAAACCATGTAGCATTACCAATTCCTAAAAGGTCTCTTACAAAAAGATCAATAATTTATGAGGGAAGGAAAATATTTAATTTTCTTCCTGAAAATATTAGATGTGCTGCTTCTGTTAGGATTTTTAGGAAAAAATTGAAAAAATTCTTATTACAAACTCCATTATATACTCTTGACGAATTTTATAGCCAAAGCATGTCTTGACAAAATTTTAATAATTAGGTCAGCTTGTTTTCTGTTTTTTTTTAAATATATTGATTGATGTCTAAACTGACGGGTGATATTGTTTTATAGTAAAAAAAATAGTGTTACATAGGTATGATGTTGTGTCCTTTAACTTTTTTGGGCTTTTTTATTTTTTTATTTTGTTATGTTTTTTTTGTATTCTTTTTATTGATGGACTTATAAAAATAACAATAGGAATCATGTAACTTAGTCTTAGTCCGAAGTAGTTCATATTGCCTTAATAGTCCTTGTTTTTTATTTATCTATTTTTTGATATTCTTGTACTGAGTATTTTCTTTGGGTGCCAAGCACCTGTATTTGTGTTTGTTCAGTTTTACTTAAGAAAAAAAAAATGTAAACAATGTTTTCTTAGTGTTATTTTACAGATTTCATGTTAGTATTGGATTTTTTTTAAAAATGGTTTCTTTTAGGTATAAAGTCATTTTTCTTCAACTTTTTTAGGCTTTAAAAAAAAATTTAACTCTTTTTGATAAAATAATGATAAAAATATGATCAATCATGTAAAGTAGTTTTAGTCCGAAATAGTCTATAGCCTACTTTGTCTACAGAACTTGTATTCTTGACAATAAAGTATTTTTCTATTCTATTCTATAACTTAAGTACTAATGAGTGGCACTTTGCCGATAATAAAGATATGATTTGTGACCGTGATGTTTCTAATCAGACCAACAAACTACTCTTACGCCTTATGAATCAGAACGACTAGAGGAATTGGTCGATGAATATAAGACTATTATGGGGGACTCACTGGGATGTACAGACAGAGTAGAACATAAGATTACAACAGATGCAGCACCGATAAGACCACGTTTATATAAGGTCTCACCGGTCATTCAGAAACTTATTGATGACGAAATCGACGAAATGTTGAAACTTGATGTTATAGAACGGAGTAGTAGTTCATGGGCTTCACCAGTGGTAATGGTACAAAAGAAAAACATAAAGAAATATCGTTTCTGCGTAGACTACCGCAAATTGAACTCAGTGACGGCGCGTGATAGTTATCCTTTATCACTCGTATCCGAGACTCTTGACAAGTTGAAAGATGCTAAATACTTGTCAACTTTAGATATCAAAAGCGCTTATTGGCAAGTACCAATGGAAGAATCATCAAAGCCACTAACAGCATTCATCTGTCGACGAGGTCTCTTCCAATTTAAGCGCTTACCTTTTGGACTTCATAATGCACCTGCAACTTGGCAGAGACTCATAGATAGCATCATAGGAAACGATTTAGACCCCTACGTGTACGTATATCTCGATGACCTCGTAATTGTCACACAGAGCTTTTCTGAACATCTTAGAATTCTTGAGGAAGTCCTACGAAGAATGCAGAATGCCAAGATGACGGTAAGTTAGGAGAAATGCCAACTGTGTGGCCAGAAATGACTTATTTAGGATTCGTAGTGGACCGTCGAGGCATCCGAGTTGATCCTAATAAAATTAGAGCCATGTTAGAGCTCTAGAGGCCAAGAACCGTCAGAGAAGTTCGTAGAGTTGTAGGTACAATATCCTGGTATAGACGTTTCATAGAGAATTTTTCAGTGATAATAGCTCTAAGAAGAATCAAATGGTCGATTGGACTCCAGACTGTGAAAAAGCATTTATTAAGATTAAGGAACTTTTAGTGACTGCACCGATTCTTACATGTCCAGATTATACCAAGGAATTTGTCATTCAAACAGACGCATCAGGATATGGAATAGGAGCATGTTTAACGCAGCCTTATCCTGAAGGAGACAAAGTCATATGCTATTTGAGTCGATCTTTGACTAAGCAAGAACGTGTTTACACGACCACCGAGCGAGAATGTTTGGCATTGGTTTGGGCGATAGAGAAGCTCCGGCCATATATTGAGGGGATCTCATTTAAGGTCATAACAGATCATTTTAGCTTAAAATGGCTTCATAGCTTGAAAGAGCCCAGTGGAAGACTTGCTCGTTGGTCTGTAAAACTGCAGCAATATGACTATGAAGTAATCCATCGGAAAGGGAAAGATTTAGTTGTCCCGGACATGTCTCGCGCAGTACCCATGATTGATATAATTTTGCAGCCCAGAGACGTTTCAACAACAATTAAAGATCGATGGTACCAAAAGATAGTAAAGAGGGTCGTAAAATCACCGTTAAAATTTATGAATTGGAGATACACTGATAATAAGTTGTATAAATATGTCAAACAAGAATACCCTCAACTTTCACCATCTAACGAATATTTGAAAGAGGTTGTCCCCAAAGATCATAGGCGTAGAATTATTGGAGAAGCTCACGATCCTCCTACCGCAGGACATATGGGTGTGTATAAAACCTTCCACAGACTGGCAGAAAAATATTATTGGCCAAAAATGCGCCAGGACGTGGCAACTTTTGTAAAGAAATGCTTTGTCTGTGCAGCTCATAAAGGTGATACACAAGGTGTATCTGATCAGATGATATCTTACCCAAAACCAACTCGTCTTTGGGAAATTATTTCGACGGATTTATGTGGACCTTTACCTCGTTCGACAAAGGGTAATTGCTGGATTCTCGTCGTTACGGACTATTTGAGTAAGTTTTCCTTAGTTTTTCCAATGCGAACAGCCCCTACACAAGCAGTTGTCAAGCATCTTGAGAAGCAAGTATTCATGGTCTTCGGAGTATCCCGTTTGCTACTGTGTCATAATGGCCCTCAGTACAAAAGTAACGAGTTTAAGCGTTTTGCTGAGAGTTATCAGGTTAAAATTCAGTATAATCCGTATTATCACCCCAGAGCGAATCCAACAGAATGGACGAATCGTACGTTAAAAACCATATTATGTTGTTATGTGAAAGACAACCACAGGAAGTGGGACGAACAAATACATAAACTTGCCTGCGCGATTCGTACTGCAACCCATGAGACAACCAGGATGTCTCCTTTCTTTGTTAATTTCGGTGGGAATATGTGTTTGTCAGGAAAAGATTACTCCAACCCAGTTTTGTTATCTGAAGAGAATGGTGTACAATATGCAGCTGAAAGTAAGAAGCTCTATGCGGATGTTAAGAGAAGGTTAGAGGTGGCGGGAGAGAAAAACGTAGTTCAGTATAATTTGCGTACAAGGGTACCCAACTTTGTTGTGGGTCAGCGTGTTTGGAAGAAGAATTATGTGTTGTCAGATGCTGCGAAGTTTTTCTCGAAGAAGTTAGCACCGAAATTCGTTGGTCCTTATGTGATTAGGAATAAAATTTATCCATGGATATTTGAGCTTCAGGAACCATCGGGTAAAGTACTACCAGGGAGCTGGCATGCCAAAGACCTTAAGTCGGCAGCGGACCTCTCCGATTAACCTTTTTAGGTTAATCGTCTTGAAGTTGGGGGGGGGGATTATGTAATGTGTCATTTTTACGTTTAAGGCAAACGTTACATATTTGTTTTATTTATGTAAATAACCAAAACTATTCGATTCATTTTTCTGTACACACATTAAGGGTAATTTATAGAGCTAGGTTTTGAGATTATATAGTGTCCAGAAAGTTACCTTATGAAGGAGGCATTCCATCGAATTACTGTGGACACTGCGCACATCGTATTATTTGGGCATTCTAATCGGAATTTGAGATCACAGGTTTCGGGAAAAATCACAAAAACTTTCGATTGTTTTGTTTATCTGTAAAATTTCGTAATTTTCTTTGACGTTCACGAAGATAAACATCTGGTCTGCTGGGGCATGGCGGCGTTGCCGCATCACAAATGGTTTCGGTAACAGGAAGAAAACATTTAGGTGAACATTTCATTCGCTTATGTTTATTTTCGAGGATATTGGGACAATCATTTCTCTTCCGAACCTCATATCCTTCACGGATTAGCTAGTTTTGATAGCACGAAAATATATTTGGGTCCACGGTTCGACCAGGAACAACCGAGGCTCCGCCACTTTGATATCTTTATTAATTTGATAAGGAGAAGATAAAATAAATACGAGTTATGCACTTTTGTAAATGGGAGATAAACGAGGGATAAAAACCAGGACTAAAAGAATAAACAAAATCGTATTTTTATATTATATAAATTTATATATAATCATAGTTAAACAAAGTTAATATCTAGCTCAGTTAGTCGGATTGAAGGGTTATGTAGGGCTGGCTAGTGATGAACAAACTTAACATCCGAGCACTCTTGTGCCGAGTTTAAGCAGTAGTTCAATGTGTATTTTTAGGTTCAAGTTCAGAAACAACTTTATTAATGTAGAAATGTTTTACAAAAATGGCGTCAAACCACATAAATCTTAGAGAAAACATATATAAAGAGCAAAGGAAACTTTTGACTAAAACTGTAACTAAAATACAACTAAATTCTACACTTAGTATAGCTTTACTCATATGGGAATTGGTTGAGTGTTCGAATATTCCTGGGTTTGATGCAGGCTCTGATCTCCAGTAATTGATTTTACAGTGGATGGTTTCAATGCTGAGCTTCTTATAGTCCGGCTGGTTATTTTCCTCCTACTTGCTATGTTGGCGGGGGTCCGGTAGGCAAATGTGCGGTCTATGTATGGAGGGTGTCTCGATGTCCTTGTTATAAAAATTTCAACCGTGGAAATAGATCCGACAACACCTCATGCGCAGGGTACGGAAGTATTAGTGTATTTCATCATTGGTTAGTTTGAAAACCGCGGTTTTTTTTCTCCAAGCTCGCAAACCGGAGTTGGGGACTTTTCGGCGAGAGAGTTTTTTTTATAAAAAGGTTTGCATTCTTATTTGAATTTAACCGGGAAAATTAGGTTGGTACTGTCCCCAATGAACCAAATTTAGAAACGATTTCCGGCAACTTCACTTTTTTTGTGTTCTTGAAAAAGTGTCTTTTCTCTTTTCCTAAAGAGTCGGCGGTGGGTCGACAACAGTTTCTGGGATCGCCATTGTTTTTTTGGTTATTGGCACTGCAGCAATTGCAGGAGATATCCCAGAATCTGTAGAAGTGAGTCCGTCGTGAGGCGTATTCTCGTGGACGGATCGTATCCCCTTTGAGAGGGACTAAAAGGCGACCTACGCCATTCCTACGGAAAAAGCAGTGCCCGTCCATTCCATCGACGGGACAGTTTTGCTGGTGGAACGAGGTTTAAGCCAGTTGTAACCCTGGGAAAGGGTTTTTACGCTCGGGCAAGGATCCAACATCTTAAGACCATGTGCTGCCCCAGCATGATGTGCTAAGCGAGCACTAGGGGAGGCGCTGGCAGAACCGGGACCCGAAGCAGCAGTGGGAAAATGGCTGGGACAACAGAACTTCCAGGTTTGCAAAATAAAATACTTTTTTTTATTTTAACCACAAAATAACCAAGGACCAAGGTAGGAGCAAGCCTTTAGATATAATCTTTTCATATCAATTTTCAACATAATTTAGACATAATCTTTCATATAAATTTTCAATATAATTTAGACATAATCTTTCCATATATAACCACAGTATAATTTCAACATTACTTGTAAACGCAAGGTAACGGTATGACGTCATGACCACCATTTTGCGACGTATTTCCTACATTGACTTGTTTTCATTTATTTAGGATAATTTTCCTGACAATTTTAAAGCGCCTTGCTATTTTGGCCCTAACTTATTTGGTATTTTTCTCAGATTTTACAATCTAAATATACAAGATGAACTAAATTTTTGTGTTATTTGTACAGCCCAATTGACCAACTTTGCAGAGACAAAAGAGAGATAGAGTTTTTTTTTTTTGTGGTTTTATGGCACAGATTTACCTCATGGAGTAGATCTCGGACTGGGTTGCTGTCTGTCTCATTCTACCCAACGTAGAATGATGACAGCAGATATTTGGTCCAGATCTCCCCTATGATGGAATGATTTTGGAAGTATATTTTTCTTTAACAATCATTTATATATGTGAGTCTTACACTACTGACTCAAATGTAGGTACACTGTGACCTGTTGGAAATGTGCATCTACCTATAAAGAACTTTCTATTTGTGTCATTTTGATTCATTTAGGAACCTTTTAGAATTTTATTTTGTTTATTAGTCAATTTTTTTTGGTTTTTTTTATTACACAAATACTCTGGAAGCCTCGGAAGTAGGAAGAGTTTCATTGTTTGGCTACAACGTTTGGGTTGAACTGTATTTTAATTAAGATCTTCTTTGTAAAACATTGATATTAAAACACTGTGGCGCTTAAAATTTTCATATTTCTGAACCTCCCCCCCCCCCTTCTCCACTGTATAAAAGTTACCGGGCATATCAATGTTTTACCTAGCTGGAAAATACAGTTCTGCTTCCAGATATTTGTTTAATTACTCAGTAATTTGATTTTAGTGTCACAAATTGGCACAGCGTTATTGTTCTATTTACAGTGTCACAAAATGGCGGCAACGTCTTTTAGTTTGCCACAAATGTCACCCAACGCATTTTAATTGGCCACAAATAAAGTGGTGAATCTTATGCAACGGTTTAGGGGGGGGGGGGCGTAATCATAATTAGGTACTCATTGGGATCAACAACCAACCTGTCAAGAGTTTGATATCTTTTTGCCTTATACTTATGCAATTTATGAACAGGCTCCATAGTATTAAAAATCACTGATCCACTGGCATCGCCGCGCCACACTGCGGTAATCATCTAAAGGCGGCTAACTTAGCTACCCATTAGTACAAAAGGTCGAAACAAAATTGACAAAACAAAATATTAAAAATACAAATTTTCCGTATCAAGTCGAATTAACCTGTCCAGTCGATGTGGACCCGCGGCCGTACTTTCGATCTTTTGTACTTTCGACCTTTTGAACTTTCGACCTTTTCTTTTTTGATCTTTTGTACTTTCGACCTTTTGTATTTTCGAACTTTTGTATTTTTCGACCTTTTGTATTTTCGACCTTTTGTACTTTCGACCTTTTGTACTTTCGACCTTTTATCCGCCGCTCTTTATTATCCACCGAAAAGCTAATAAGACACAAAATTGATTAGTTTGGATTGATCTTAAATAATTTCTTTAAATTAAGAACACCACTGGAGCGGTAAATATAAAATAACTTCCACTTTGTTATACATCGTTTGAAAGGAAATTTTATTGGCGATGACGAAGTATAGAACACATTTTTTGATAGAGAGCTTGGTTTTTAAGAATATTGAATAAAACGTATGAAAAACATGTTTTTTAATGTTTTGTTGAAATCACCCCCATTGACGGACGTCGCTGGAGAGTTTGCTATACGTGAAACTCCACCGAATTTTACATTTTTAAAAAGGGAATTTCCCTGTCTACAAAAAAGTGTAGAACAAGTTGTTTCATTTTTTTTTGTAACCATCAGAAACAACTACTCCGAGGGAAAATACCCCTAACCGGCATTGAATTATACTGATGGCTTGATGCTTTCGTTGGGAACTTGTTAAAACTGTCTGGTTTTCACTATCTCCAACGTCGATCACAGGGATACGAGTGATCCCCGTCTGGAACACGCCCTGATAGTCAGGAACAAGTCATCCATCCACTGGATTGGCATGGATCACTTGTTCCTGACTATCAGGGCGTGTTCCAGACGGGGATCACTCGTATCCCAGTGATCGACGTTGAAGATAGTGAAAACCAGACAGTTTTAAGTTTTTTCATGTTAAGCTTAGTTTTTGAGAAAATTAGATAAAACGTGTAACAAAAATGGTTTATTTTCTGTTTTTTCAAAATTAATTTAATTTACCCTGAAGTTTTATTTATAAAACCGATTTAATTATGTTATACGTCATTTTGAAGGAAATTTTATTGAGTATACCGAAATGTAATACATAGTTTTCTGTAGATATTAGTTTTTAAAAAAATTAAATAAATCTTGGAGAAAACATAGGTATTTTTTCAACTTTTTTTAATTACTTCAATTAACGGACGCCGCTGGAGAGCTTGTTACTAGTCTAACTATATTAAGTTATACCATGTTAAAAAGGGAATTTTATTGTCTACAATAAAGTATATTATACATTTTTCTCTTAGAAGCTTAGTTTTTAAGAAAATTTGAAAAAACCTCAAACTTTCAGATTTTGGGCGGTCTGGGGGGGTTTTTGGAGGTTTTTGCAGCCATTAAAAAAAATGTGTTATTATTTTTTAATTATACAAATATATATTATGAATGTACACCTGTGACAATTTAGGCTTTCCAGCGGAAATTTAAAATTCCGCCGCCATTTTGGCCGCCATCTTGAATATCTCAGCCCCTGTCAATATTTCGAGTTGGCAACAGGGATATTCGGATTCAGCGGGGTCAAAATAGGGCGAATTGCCCATTTGCCAAAAGGTAATATAAAATGCTTCTAGAAAGTGGATTTTCCCGAATCTTATCTGAACTATTAGTTTTTAAAACTTTGAGCACGTCCGTAAATTAAATCGATGTTAAAAAATCACCAAACAAATTAATTTTTGTTCGATTTTTTTTAAGATCCCTAAAATTTGAATCAGTGGCGGTAGTAGGCCATCCCCCATCAAACCGTACCTATGGCGCAGGATGTGGAGAGAAGGTGTGTAAGAGGGATCACCGTTGCTGCTTGAGCCGTACCTGGAATCTTTTTTCCGGGGGGAGTTTCATCATTTTTTGTTGTGGAGGGTGGTTAGGAGGAATGATGGGAAGGTTCGAAAGCTGCACAGACTATCAATGCGGATGGTGTGTACAGTGTGGTACTTCATTTGGTAATTTTTTAAAATTTATTTTATATACGGAAGGTTTAAAAATTAAATTAATCTTAATGTGTTACTCATCATTTAAATGGAAATTTTATTTTCTACAACCAGCTGTGGGTCATATTTCTTACAGAAGGCTTGGATTTTTTGGAAAATCGGGTGAAGCATGTGACAAAAATGTTTTTTTTTCTAACGGTAGCTCCACTTGTGGCCTGCAGCACACTTGTACCACCAAGTTCCAGGAAATATCCGTTATATACGGAAGGTTTAAAAATGAAATTAATCTTACCGTGTTACACATCATTTAAACGGAAATTTTATTTTCTACAACCAGCTGTGGATCATATTTCTTATAGAAAGCTTGGATTTTTTGGAAAATCGGGTGCAACATGTGACAAAAATGTTTTTTTTTTGTTTTATATTATGACCATTATATACGAACGTCGCTGGAGAGTTTGTCATCAACCAAACCTCACTGACTGATATATCGATAAAAAGAAAATTAATTTTATTTTCTATAATAAAGTTAAAAACATATTTTTGTAACAAAATTAATTTGTTTGGTGATTTGTAAAAATTGATTTTATTTACGGACGCCTGTAAAGTTTTAATTTAAAGCTAAGTCTTACTTTGTGATCCAGCATTTAAAAGAAAATTTAATTGTCTATAATCATCTATAAAACATAATTTTTGATAGAGGGCTTGGTTTTTAAGATAATCGGGTAAAACATGTGACAAACATGTGGTTTTTATTTTTTTTTTACATTTTCTCAATAAACGGACGCCGCTGGAAAGTTTGGTATTAGTCTGACCGCACTAACTTATACATTGTTGAAAAGGGAATCTGATTTTCTACAATAAGGTGTATAGTAAATATTTTTTCAAAAATATTTTGAGAAAATTGTCCAATTGGACAAAACTTCTAAAAAAATTGGAAAGTTTAGTGATTTTTCAAAATTCATGTAATTTATGGACGACCCTAAATTGTTATAAATAAAAATATTCTTACCTTGTTATACACTGTTTTAAAGGAAATTATCTTGTCTACAATCGACTGTGGGACACAATTTTCAACAGATTAGTTTTGAAGAAAATCGGGTAAATCATGCAATAAACATGTTTCTTTCTTTAATTTTTTTACATCACCTCAATAAACGGACGCCGCTGAAGAGTTTGTCATTGGTCGTACCCTACTGACTAATACATCGTTAAAAAGCAAATTTTATTGTTTATAATAAAGGTACTAATATATTTTTCCCTGAGAAGCTTAGTTTTTGAGAAAATTTGAAGAAAATCTCAAAATCTCAGGTTTTGGGGAATCTGGGAAGTTTTTGCAGCTAAAATTTAACAAACTAATATAATTTTATTTTCAGGTTGGATTTTGCACATTTTTGATTCATTTCTCTGTCATTGTGGCTTTAAGGCGTCAACTTAGTAAAATTTTCAGAAATTCGAACGACTATAAGAGAAAAGGGGATAAAAAAAATTGGACCAAAACCTAACTTGACATCCTTTTGTCAGCTAGAATCCAGTGTCAAACTGCGGTCCTCATATTTTGCATACTCAACTACCTAGAGCGCCTGCACTCAAGCGCGGATCTGGGTCAAAATCTAGGGGGGGGTAATAGTCGACAATTTTTTTTTGTAATATAATTATTTTTTCTAGGGGGGTAATTCTCCTGTTTTACCTTATTTTATTAAGAAAAAGTGCATATATTTTTTTTTAGGGGGGGGGGGTAATTACCCCGTTACCCCCCTCAAATCCACGCGTGCCTGCACTAATAGGGGGCAAAATTAATTTTTACCAAGAAACGCACACGAATGCATGGGCACACGAATATTGGTGAGTAAGGGACGGGGACAAAATGCGGCAGTACCACACACAGTGTACCTGAACGAAGTATAGTTAGTTAAAAATGGTTCCAAAAATTAATTGCACATTTTGAATATGGACTTTTTCCTGACTTCAGAGCGATATTCATATAAATCCTAGCTGATCCTCTTCTCGAAATTGTTTCAACTTTTTGCCATTTTTTTAGTTAGTCTAGGCGCTGGCTCCTGTCACGTGTGACCTAAAAGATGCGCTCAGTTTGACTGCATGTTAAGCACCCATAGTTGTATAAAAAAAGTTTGGTCACGTGGTCGCACTCATGGACGTTTGGCCGCCATCTTTGAAAATGGCCGCCATATTGATAGATTTTTTGTTTACGCGTATGTCCCTACCCAGTCATCCGATTTTAATTTTTCACAGCTTATTATACTTCTTTTCTAAAGGCAAATAAATTTTGTTATTACACATTTTTTAATAAATCAAGTAGTTTTTGAGATATATCACGATTATTAGTATTTCCGCTCGCAAGAGAATTAAAATAATACCCATGCTCATTTTATTGTAGCTACAATATTATTGACATTTGTTTTTTTGTTACATAAAAGGCTTTAAATCTTTCACAGAAGAGGCTGTTGACTTTATGTTTCTAAAGTTTGATGGAGGGTGGTTTCTAAAACTGTTCACAAGATTATACAAAAAGTGAATTTGCAGCGAAACGATGCATCCTAGTGAAAAACGTAAAGAATAATTTTTTATAGTACTTTTAATTCCATTTTCAAAGATGGCGGCCAAACGACCATGAGTTCGACCACGCGACCAAACTTTTTTTATACTGCTATGGGTGCTTAACAAAGCCCCGCAGTCAAACTGAGCGCACATATTAGGTCACACGTGACAGGAGCCAGCGCCTAGACTAACTAGAAAAAAAGCAAAAAATTGACAAAATTTCGAGAAGAAGATCAGCTAGGATTTATATGAATATGGCTCTGAAGTCAGGAAAGAGTCCATATTCAAAATGTGCAATTAGTTTTTGGAACCATTTTTATGTAACCTATACTTCATTCAGGCACAGTGTGCACACGTTCCCAGCAGAACGGGTGACACCTTTTCCTTTACAAAAAACTTATGGCAATTATTTGCATAATTTTTTCACTATTATCTTTTGGGCTACCTATGTCAGAAGTGTCGGATGTCATTCTTTGTGTCAAATTTTCGCAGCAACTTAATCAAGTTAAAAGAAACACCGTGAATATTTTCTTGTCAGAAAGAAAGATGTATTTTGAGTTATTAAAGTTACATATTTACATTGAAGGATACGAAACCTTAGGACAAGTGAATTATCATTAGTGCACTTCAACAGTAATTTAAAACTAATATAACTTAACTTAATGTCAACAACTTACCTATTTTTTAAGTCAGGGTTAACCAGGGCTATCAAAACGGAAGGGCCACGATCCTCCACTTTGTTGACGTCACATTGGGGGCTGTTTTTTTGAGGGTCACGTTACGACACAGCTGATTGTCTTTAAAATATTGAAGTTGGAATGACGGTTCATAAATATTTGAGTTTTTTTAAAAATAAAGCCAGTTTTGATATTGTTTTTACTATATTCTTGCAGAACAATTTTTTTAAATGTATAGTAATCCTTAATTTTTCAGAGCTGCTTCATTAGCTCACACAAAAATTAAATTTAAAGCAGAAGCGAATGTGACAAACACAGATGTCAAAGTCAAATATATGTCAAATATAACAGTTGGCATGCAGTACATGGCGGATAATTTGAATTCAGAATAAGAAATGCGAAATTTTGAAGATTTTAGTTTGATAGAAAATCGGGATGGTGTCTGAGAATGTTTCACTGAAATTTTGCGGAAATCTGTAGTGCCATTTTAAAAATATCCTAAAAAAACGTCTGACCTCCCATAAGTCCCTTGAGAACAGCTGTTTTTTTCAGGGTCGTGGCCTCTATTTTTTTGTTGGCCTTGGGCATATCTTTATAGTTTTGACAAATAATATACAGGGTGTTTCCCTTAACTTAAAAAAGTTGCTGTCAAAATTTGACACAAGGAATGATATCTGACATAGTCCGAAAGATAATATGGAGAAAATTATGCAACTTTTGAATTTAAAGCTGTTTTCTATGGCCTACATTTACCCCTGAAAAAGACCACGCTAATATAATAAATGATCAAGAACTTTTCTAAAAAAAAACAAAAATTATAGTATTAAGTTGCATGCTTTCTAATTTAAATTTTTCAAATTTTCTCTGGTGGCGCGGCGCCACCACCTTCCAGGGACACCATCTAATATTCAAAGACAAAATAAGCTACCTTAAGGCATATTGTTTAACTTACTTACTTATATATTTCTGAGGCGTTGACATCTTTCGTATTTACTTTTATATCGAAATCACAACAGAAATTTCCATAGCATAGATTTTCCATTATATTACCTTTGGATAAATCTAAATTTTTGTAAGTGTAGATGCTAGCATTAAAATCTCTAAGGGTTGCGTATGAACTCATATTTTTTATGTGAATAACATTTTTCGAAGACGCGTTTTTCTAAAATAAGAAATTTAGTAATTTTATTAATCAGCCTATTTATTGTAAAATTTTAGTCCCAACATTTTTTCGTTGAAATAAAGTATAAGGGATGTTAACCAAAGAAATCTCCTTCCCAAGACGCGTGATATCTAAATCCATCGAAAGTCGGTAACTACATAAGGCCGCATCCTACGGCGGGATGATTGCCGACGCATAATGGGTTATATGGCGGAGCTAGCACGACATTAGCCCTGTATATGTTTTTTAAATTATGATAACCAAACCCACCCAAATGTATTGCAGATAGTCCAGTTAATAAAAAAAATGCAACTGATAAAAAAAGTCTTTATGTATTTCTCTGTAACAGAGCCTCAAAGTTGTAAAATATTTTGGGAGAAAAATGTATGTATTTTTACAGTATTTTTAAATAAAAAAAATGACAATACAAACATTACTTTTTGGGTATATGGGTATAAAGTGGGCAAAGGCAGTAACTGCACTTTTCAAAACTACTAGTAATTTTCTAATTCCATAACCCTTTTTATGGTTAAAATTTTTTCAAATATATTACGTTTATTTTCGTATCTATTTTTCCTTGTAAAGCTTGCAGAAACAAGCTTAGCAAGGCTTAGTAAAATGTCCACCAGAATATTAGAGAGAAGGGTCTATTTGACTAAAAAAACAAAAAATTTGCTGCCCCTCGCTGCCCCTGTTTTTTGATGGTAGCCCTAAACAGTGCCATGTACGTGGTCTTTATACAATCAGTGAAATGGAATAAATTCGACTGCGGATTGAATTTAGATTATTCTGAAAAATCCAAAAGTACTTCGACTAAGATTTTTAACGAGCAATATTTCTGTTCGAATTGTTTTTTTATAGACCCCTTGCAATGGGATCTACTCGCATAAAACTTTTTTTTTCAAATTAGATAACCCCACTTGTGGCATCTTGCTCGAAAGCTTTTTTTTGACACCTGTCAAATATTAAAAAAAGCTAACCTTTACTTTTTTGCCATTTCTAGACAATAAAAAATATCCTTTTAAGTAAAATTTATAATTTAATTAAAAAACTTAAGTAAAAAATTAGTAACATCCAACCTCTTTTGCAACTGGTAGACCCAACTTGTAAAAACTTGTTCGAAAGCTTATAAATAAGAAAAAATATGGTGCGTGATCCTAAACCCCGAAAACCCCTCCACTATCCTTAAAGATGGAGAGTTTCCAACTTTAGAGCTTTATAATATTGTATTCTCGCTGTAACTATAAGTCTATACCAAATTTGATGTTGATCGGATATGTAGAAATTGGTCAAAATTGACTTACAAGGACAAGGGCGGCGTCAATTTCACAATTTTTATTTATTTCGTCGGTTTAGAACGTTTTTCTATGTTGTCCGACGCCTATTCTCCAACTCCTTCGATCCTGACAATCATCTTCTGTCAGAATTTTTTGACTCATTGATCTTTGGATTGACTGTTGCCATTCTAGTTTAGGACGCCCTCTTTTTTTGCGCCCTATTGGTCGCCATTTTAGGACCCGCTTTGGTAATCTTTCGTCGTTCATCCGTTGTACATGGCCGTACCATATCAGTTGTCTTTTAGTGATGTCATCCGTTATGCTCCCTTCGATTCCCATTCTTTCTTTTATGATCTCATTTCTTATGTGATCTGTTCTAGATATTCTCATTGATCTTCTTATTGCATCCATTTCGACACTTTCCATTTTTGTTTTGTATTTTTCTGTTACGCGACAAGTCTCTATTCCATACAACAGCGTGCTTTTCACCATTGTTTCATATATGTTAAATTTTACATTCTTTTTTACCTCTCTGCTCCATAAAATACTGTTAAGACATCCAATAACCTTTTTTGCTTTTACTATTCTTTTTTCCAGTTCTTTACAGTCTGTTCCTGTCTTATCAAATGTGACACCCAAGTGTACATACTCATTGCATGGAGATATTACTTTTCCATTGTCTAGTTCTAACTCACTGGATTCGTTTCCAATACATAAGTACTGTGTCTTGTCCACGTTCACTGTTAATCCCCACTTTTGGTATTCTTCCATTAACTTTCTCATCATATACTCCATGTCGTCTTTATCATTAGCTACAATTACTTGGTCGTCAGCAAACTGTAGTGTGTATATGGTAAATCGGTCGTTAAGTGGTATTCCCATGCCGTGCACTTTACGTTTCCAGTTTTTTAGAGCTACTGCGATATATGTTTTAAAAAGAGTTGGAGAGATACAACAGCCCTGTCTTAAGCCTTTTGTTACCAGGAATTCTTTTAAAAGTCGATTTCCAATTTTAATTTTAGATTTTGACCCTTTGTATAGTTCTTTTATCGCTTTTATGTATGCTTGCTCTAAAACTGTCCATAATTTTTCTACTGGAACGGTATCATATGCTTTTTGTAGGTCCACAAAGGTAACATGAGTCTCTATATTTCTGGCGCTCCTTTTCTCGATTACTTGTTTAAGACAAAAACATTATCACTACAAGATCTGCCTGCGCGAAACTCACTTTGCTCTTCTTCTTCTTGTTCATGAAAATCATTCTCTATTGGATCTCTAAGAATCCTACCGTACAATCTACTTAGAGTACTGGTTACCGAAATTCCTCTGTAATTATTGCAATCCAGCTTGTTTCCTTTTTTATGTATTGAGGATATGAATGCAGTTTTCCAATCATTAGGTACTGGATGTCCGTTTATGCATTGATTAATAATATATGTGAGATTTTCGATTAGTTTCTCTGATCCATATTTGAGCATTTCAGCATATATTCCTCCAGGTCCGCTAGCTTTTCCGGATTTAAGCTTTTTAATACTAATTTTTATCATTTCTTTTTCGATGATTACTTCCTCTTCGTGTACTTCTATGTCTCTCCTCGGAGAGGCTGCCAGATATTAAGGTCTTGTTTCCTGCAGCAGTCCCTTGTAGTGTTCTGTCCATTGTTCTGGTTTGATGATCTGGATGTTTACTTTTTCTTCAGCTGTCCACCTATAGCATAGTCAATGATTGATTTAGGATTTCTTGTTGGCTGAATCCAGGTATATCGATGAATATCCTTGTGTCTAAAAAAACCATTATTTATTTTTAGGTTGTGGGTTTCACACAATTGCATCAGTCTCAAGCCATTATCATTTGTTACTTCTTCTCCAAATGGTCCTATCACTTTGCTCTGGGTTTGTCTACCAGTTCGGCTATTAAAATCGCCAAGCATAATTATTTCTCTGGTATTACCGATTTTGGTGATAGTCTCATCAAGTTGGTCAAAGAACAGTTGTTTTGTTGCTACTTTTTCGCCATCTGATGGTGCGTAGACTGCTATTATGCTTATATTATGACCAAGCATCTTTATGTTCACTCGAAGTATGTTTTCACTAATGCAATCGTAGTCGGTAATCTTATTTTTTAGGTTTTTCTTTATTAATAAGGATACCCCTCTGGCTGCTCTTCTTTCTTTTGGGACTCCAGTGAATATATGGACGAAATTGCCGACACTATTCGTACCTGTTCCTTTCTTTTTTGTCTCTGTAAGTGCAATGATATCGATCTTACAATTCTGCACTTCGGTTGCAATAAGGTCCAACTTTTGATTCACTCCCTGTACGTTCCATGTAGCTATATTCATAGTCCTTTGTCTTTGCTTTTTTCGTCTTTGAGAATTTCCATCTATTGCTCCGAGGCTTTGTTTAGGCTTTTTGGTAATTGCTTTGTTTTAGAGAACATCTAATGCCGCAACCCCCTACTTGCAGGGCCAGGATTTTTAATCAAGGTTTGTCTCCTCTAGCCTTTGACGAGCCAACGCCATACTGTAAGGCAACAGCTGTCTTTTATACTATCCGTAAAAGAAAGGGTTGCCACCTACGCTATGATCACCGTACCGAGGTGCATTCTCTCCGCCTTTCATATCGATGTGGTCTTCTCCGGTAACCCTGGGAAAGGGACCCTAGACAGGTGCTAACTCTCCGGGTCGGAGAGTACCTGGAATCTACGGAGGGCAGGGGTCGATTTATTTCCCCTGATAGACATCTGACGAGGTCTATCCGTACCCCGTTCACAATTTTAAAAATATAATTAAATATTCGTGATTCCGTCAAAATTGTCCAAGGGGGAGGGGAGCGTTACTTTCACCATTTTAAAAATCTAATTAAAAATTCTTGATCCCCATCCCCAGAAGTCCCTGCATACCAATTTTGAACGATATCGGACATACTTAGATAGTAGCCCCCCCTCCAGCATTTTCAATGGGGGGAGCTGTGAACTTCATAATATCAGTATATTGTATTGTCATCGAAAATTTAAGTGTGTATCAAATTTGAAGTTCATCCGATGTCTAGGAGTGGGTTAAAACTGAGTTAAAATTGAGTGTCGCGCTAGTCCTTTCATATAACCCATTGTGCGACGGTCGACGGGCATGGGATGGGGTTGGCGTGGCGACCTTTATGCCGCCTGGCCAGAGCGGTCGAGTACCGGTAACTTCACAGGAAACACGCCCGGTACGGTAGTAGAATGAGTGAAACACTTTTAATTTAATTTTTTTAAAATTCACTATATAAAATATATTGTTATAGTTTTTGCAAAGTCAGTTGAACAAAGGTTAAAGACGACCATCGGCATATCTTTTAAAGAAAGTGACATGGGCGGCGGTAGATATACTCATGAAAATTATTTCATTTAATTATGGCGTAAACTAAAGAAATAAAAATAGATAATAAAACTTTCTATTCCTACACCTACAGAAACGACACTGATTTATTTTCTAACTCTGCATACTGCCGACTAAAAGGGTCCCGAAAAGCACACCCGAAAGCAATTAAAAGCGCATCTCAAAAAAATCTGCCAATCAGGTGCGGTCTATCCGCCTGTGCTGGGTCGGTCAGAAAACAAATACTTTGTGCTCGGACCGCAAAGAGCCTCGCCTTTTCTCTGTCGGTAGGGTTGAAATTATACCAGGAAGATTTTATATGAATTTGGATAACTTTTGAAGGGCAGATTGAAGCAAAATTTCATGAAATCGATAGAACCCCGTATTAGGAGCATTTCAGGTGAATTTGCAAAAACTATACTGTTAAATTTTGTTTGTGAAATAAAGCATTTTAAGTATATTTTTTTAACTATTGAGTTAAAATGATGATTTTTGGACGTTTGATATTCCGGTCGTTGGCTGAAAATAAATGTTCAACGTACATTTTATTCTTTAAAGGCGCACTTTGTTACTTTAGCACGGAGCGTCGGACGCGAAATCTGGCCATTTGCGCGGCGCTACTCCTGGCGTAATAAATTAATAATAAATAAAGCCATAAGTAAACACGTCCATACTATTAAAGGAATCTCAGATCGCGTTGCCTATCTTACAATCAAAATGAGAAGAACATCACTTAAAGTTATTCAAGTATACGCTCCCACCTCTACCTACGATGAAGAGCATATCAAAGCATGGAAGAACAAAACCCATCTGACACTTGTAATGGGAGATTTCAATGCCAAATTAGGTAAGAGCATGAACATGGAAGATATTAAAATAGGGGATTTTGGTTATGGAGAAAGGAATAACAGGGGCACAACCTTAATGAATTATTTAGAGGAAAAACACCTTTATGCAATGAATTCGTTCTATAGAAAGAAACTGACCACTTTAGTTGCGGTTTCTCTCGGCTCAGCCCTAATGGAATAACGAAAAACGAAATTGATTACATACTGACTATTGAGAAAAACATCGTTAGAGATGTAACAGACCTAAACAGCGTTACAACAGGCAGTGATCATAGGATGGTCAGAACAAAAATCTGCATTGACAGCAATTTCTAAATGAAAATGAATAAACTTACACAAAATAAAGCTTTATACAAAGAATTGCTAATGGAACAGCTAATCCAAAACTGTTAGAAAAAAGGCGGAACCTGGAGAAAGAAAGAAAAAAACATCGATAGAATACACGGAAGGAAATAAAACTATAAGAAAAATAATAAAAGAAAATAAAAGAAAGTGCCAAAAAATACAGGTTGAGAGAGTTATAGAAAATAACAGTAATATGAAATGTCTAAGGCCGACTCTAGGTAGATATGAAATAATTAAAATAAAGGATATGAACGGCAAAGAGAGTAACCTTAGAGAGGATATTATAAATATCACAGAACTATTCTATACAGAATTATACCAAACAAAAGGGGAACCATCACGAGAAACCACGAAGAAACTTCGAACAAAATTAAATAATACAAACTTAGAGCTACAACCTGAAATAAGCAAAGCTGAAATAAAGAGAGCATTAATGAAAATGAAAAATAACAAATCCCCTGTAACAGACGGAGTAACGGCAGAAATGCTCAAATACGGTGGTAAAGCTGTAGTTAGTAAACTACATATTCTCCTGAATAAAATACTAAAAGAAAAAATAATCTAAAACAACTGGAAGGAATCAATAACCATTATTCTACACAAGAAAGACGATAGAGCAGACCTAAAAAACTATCGACCTATAACACTGCTAATGTAATTTATAAGCTTTTCACGAAAATATTAACAGATAGATTAACAACAAAATTTGACGGATATCAATTAAAAGAACAAATAGGCTTCAGAAAAGGTTTCAGTACAGTTGACCACCTATAAACCATGAAAATCCTAATAGAACGAGCCAACGAATACAACATTCCACTATATATTGCGTTTATAGACTTTGAATAAGCTTTCGATAGCATTGAACACTGGACAGTAAAAGTAAATTAATAGCCGAATAGATCACAGATACAGAGACTTAATAGCCAATGTATGTATATAGCGAAGCAAAAACATCAATCAAAATCCATGAAGGAACCAAGCTAATCCACATAAGAAGAGGTGTCAGAAGGGTGATAAACCTCCCCTAAACTATTTAACCAGGCCCTAGAAGATGTTTTTAAAAACTTAGATTGGGAAGAAATAGGCATCAAAGTAAGCGGACAATACTTGAACCACCTAAGATATGCTAATGATATTGCCTTAATAACAGATTAGAAAGAAGAACTGATAAAAATGCTGGATTAGTTGGATACAGCAGCTTAAAATATAGACTTGTCTATGAACTGCACTAAAACTAAAGTCATAACAAATACAGATGAGGATATCACGATCAGAATAAACCAAGAGAAAATAGAACAAGTAGAGGAATATATATAGCTGGGACAAATTATTAAACTAAAAAAGGAAAACCAAACGACTGAAAAGAGACAAGTAAGATAGGCCTGGACAGCATTCTGTAAATTAAAAATTAAAAATATCCTCAGTACCTCAAAACGAAAGAACCTATATAACCAATATATCGTTTTCGAATATCAAATTGCAAATAATTCAAGGACCTAAAACCATAAAAAACGAGCGAAATTAAAGAGAGAAAAATAGGAAAAAAGTTTTTTTTTGTCCCGGCCGAAGACAAAAAACTTTTTTCTTATTTTGCTTTCTTTAATTTTACTTGTTGTTAATGAATCCTTCCTGTACTTACCTATGGATCCCAGACCTGGACACTTACAAAATCAAACATGGTTAAGGTAACAAAAGTCCAAAGATCAATAGAAAGGCAAATTTAATGTTACATGTAAAGCTAACAGATAGAAAATATGGATAAGAAATAAATGAAAATGGAAATTTGCCGGTCATAATATCAGACAGAAAGACGATCGATGGAACAAGTGTACCTGGAGACTTTGGAAAAATAAAAGAAGTAGGGGAAGACCCGAACTGAGATACGCTTACGATTTGAAGAGACATGAAGAAGCTAGATGGATGAACACGGCGCGAGACAGAGCAGGATGGAAGATATTGGGGGAGGCCTATGTCCAAAGATGGATCGAAGAAGGCTAGATAGATAGAATTCCTGGCATGGCGTGGCAATCAGTCCGCCGTGGGATGTGGGGGGCTATATTATTTCATGGCGCAAGCGGGAGCGGCCTGTGCGGGCTCGTATACGCCTGTAATAGTGCCACGGATCACCAAACAAATGATCCGTGATAGTGCGCATTTCTCATTTTCGTCACAAGTTACCTAACTGACTGCTTCGCGCACCGACGACGTGCCTCACCAAACTTATGCCTCCCCACGATATTACGTGCTGTGAAAAGTCATCAGCAGCTGTCTCTTCTTCTCTGAACTTCAAAATATTAATATTTTTATATTCTACCTCCATTTGGAAGTCCCAAGGGATGCTGGAGTTTTTAGATATGAGAAAATATATCTTAGAAATTTATTAAATTTGTTTTAATTTTATCGCAAAAATATAAATAAAAGCGGTCGGTGGTAGCCAATCGATGGAAACTAGCCAGAAAGTTTGAACAAGAGAAAATGTATTTGTGAAAATTATTACAGTAGCTGACTTAACAGTGCCGCGGTAAAGAATGGAGACGAATTCTCGTGCTATATATTTCGAAACAGTGTGGTTCAATAAATACGTCAATAATATTTGGTAACGTCATTACTTTGTTCGTGGCTATCTTCGCTTAGGTCTTCTACGACAGCGGGGGCCAATTCTTCAATGGGAACGTGTGGTTTTGCTTGCGAACGTTAACGAAGGCTCCCCATATTGTATTTGTGTGATCATGGGAGACCGGGAACGATCACATCTCTCGAGAGAACGTTCATTCCTATACTTTTTTAAAAGAAATGAAATTAAAAAAAAGTTATAATGTATTTTTGAAGAGCCTTAAAATACACTTTTTCTACGAGCGTGCGGAAAGTGTCATTTTTCCGCACGCATTTTAGTTTTGAAAGTGCAATTTTTCCGCGCTAAGTGCGGAAAAGTACTTTTTTTGCGCTACTTTGCCGCAAGCTTCTTAAAACTTCAGATTCGGTACCTTAATATTTGTGTTTTTAGGTGTCTTTGACAACCCAACTTTCAAATAGTTGTCAAACACCGCCCATGTCAAGCTTTCATTGCTATATCCGCGTGAGCTACTGGATGTGGTGTGTGTGTCACTTTATGGTAGTTTAAAATATTTTTCTTATAATTTTATTATTTTTATGCTTTCCACACGCTCGTAGAAAAAAAAGTGTTCCTAACTCTTGCGGAAGGTTTCTTTTCTGCACTTGATTGCTGGCCGAACTCGCAACGGGTTGTTCGGTCAACTGCAATCGCGTGCGGAAAAGTGACACTTTTCGCACTTGTTAAGAAATATACTATTTCACCATATCAATAATAATTTTTATTATTTATTTAATTTATTAAAAAATAACTACCTAATTCATAATGTAATTTTTAGTTGCAACTTGTACCTATTTTATATATCATAAGAAAAATTAGTTTTAAGGTTTGAGTAAAATTAAGATTATTTTTATACATGTTACCATAGTTCTACTTTACATTAAGCTTGTTTTGTATGTAAAATTTGTAAATTGTAAAAATTCTCGATGCCAGAGCTTCAAGCACTGATTGGAGAATATGTATTTGAATTTTTCTATCTTAAATATAAAAACATAAAAAAGAAAAAAAAAACAAATCAAGAATTTACCCCCAGGTGCTTGTCAGCATCGCAATATTCAAAGGGACTTATTGCAATAGTGCCAGACACTAATTGTGCCGGGCACTATATTGACAGTTTCACATTAGAAGAAAAGCTGTCTTCTTTCAAAATTAGGCCTTTGTGTATCATAAGACCCGGAAAATAAACGACTGGATTTATAAATTCGACTTTGGTACGTCATTTTATGTAATTATTTGAGGTTTAGCTGAAAAATGAATATTAAAAAATCAAAGTTAAAATTTTGTTTTTTTAATTGTGACATTGTTTCTTAATTTTATTTAGTTTTTACTAAAATATTCACAACAAATTCACAATTTACACCTCTGTGAACGATATTCCATCATGGTATAACAAGACAGCTGTCTTGTTGTATCATGGTATTTCATCGTATAACGCCCATAAATTCGAAAATATAGAAATGAAACGTCACCAATTGATGACGTATTTATTGAACCACAATGTTTCGAAACATATAGGACAAAAATTCGCCTTGGATTTACGCTCCCGGGGGAGACGACCTAGACTACGCACCACCACCACGGATCACCTAACAAAGGTGATCCGTGCCACCACCACCCGGCGCCGGCGCGGCTATCAATTTCCGCGACGAATCGGCAAAGGTGAATTGTCATATTCCCGTATTTCTATGCCTACAAGGTTCTATTTATATTCTGGCTACTAAATGTGTAATAAAGAAATAAAAAAACCCGACTTACCGAACTAATTTTGGCTAAAACTAATTCTGAGCTATTTATCCCAGATATGTACATATTTAGGATCACTCCATCTTTTGAGTAAATGCCGCTTCCACCCCTTGCAACTGACGGAATGGCGTAGTTGGAAGCCAGAAGATTTACTTTATTTGCCT
The DNA here is from genome assembly GCA_963576565.1 of Aspidapion aeneum. Lineage (NCBI taxonomy): Eukaryota > Metazoa > Arthropoda > Insecta > Coleoptera > Brentidae > Aspidapion > Aspidapion aeneum. Next base: position 91,754,511 of record OY755038.1, read on the forward strand.
TAGCGTAAGCAAGTTGAACTTCAATAGCTAAAAGTCCAGTTAATTTTTATATCTTGACTACAACTTTAACGATAGTGTGTGTGTGTGTGTGTGTGTGTGTGTGTGTGTGTGTGTGTGTGTGTATTTAGGTTTTATGGCCTGGATCGAGCCAACTGGAGAGCATCTATCATTGTTTATTATAATATTTAGGTATCCAGTTGTTCCGCTATACATTTTTATTATGATATAATGGTAAAAATTTGACTCGTGATATTTTGTTTTACCTTCCTAGCCCGCGCAGCAATGGCTAGAAAAGGAATTATTTTCGACGAATTTTATTTTTTTTGAGTTAACGCCCAAAATATTTTAGTTGGGTGTATTTTGACCTATCTTAGCAATATCGTCGTGATGACTGTCTGTGTGTGTGTGTATGTATGTCTGTCCGTAACACGATAGCTCCTAAACCGCTAAACCGATTTTCATAAAATTTTCAGGTAAAATAGTGTTTGACACTCTAACGAGCGGACATGCTAATGACAGTTTTTGACAATGACAAAAAAATGCTAACTTTAAAAAAAAAAAAATTAGTAAATTACATTTTACTCAATAATTTGTGTTATAACAAAAAACTTTGTAGGAGCTTTAGTTTCTGAGGTGTTTACAAAAAACTGTTTTCAAGGATGATATATCATGGCTTCACTTGAAGTGCGCTAATAGACTAGCTAAGAAGGTATCAGATCTGTCATGGATCCATTTATTTAATTTTAAATCACACCAAACACATGACCGTTTAAAACAGTGGCGTATATAGAAAAATGTTTTGGGGGGGCCCCGAGCCCCCAATGAGGCCATATTTTATGCTATTTTATGTTTGTATTTATGAAATATGTGGAAAATATTTCTAAAAACCTTCAAGGGGGGGGGGCAGGCCCCCCTTATATACGCCATTGGTTTAAAATCTCTATTCAATTTAACTACCTAACGTAATGAACATTTAATTATGTTGGCCACATAATATTATTTAAATATAAAAAACCAAACATTTTTTTTGTGAATTAAAACTAATAGGAGCCCTGGTTTGTTACCCTAAAAGGCCTAAATTTATAATGGGGACTCTTGGAATAAAGCCAGGCAGTAGTTGTAACCGGAACTATTCTGATAGTTTCGCATTATAAGAAAAAGAAATGATAAAGAATAGTATTAAAAAGCTTAAATCCGGAAAAGCTAGCGGATCTAGGGGAATATACGCTGAAATGCTCAAATATGGATCAGAGAAACTACTAGAAAATCTCACATATATTATTAATCAATGCATAAACGGACATCCAGTACCTGATTATTGGAAAATAGCATTCATTTCCTCAATACATAAAAAAGGAAACAAGCTGAATTGCAACAATTACAGAGGAATTTCAGTAACCAGTACTCTAAGTAGATTGTACGGTAGGATTCTTTAGAGACCAAATAGAGAATGATTTTCATGACCAAGAAGTAGAAGAGCAAAGTGGGTTTCGTGCAGGCAGATCTTGTAGTGATAATGTTTTTTGTCTTAAATAAGTAATTGAGAAAAGGGTGCCAGAAATATAGACATGTTACCTTTGTGGACCTACAAAAAGCATATGATACCGTTGCAGTAGAAAAATTATGGACAGTGTTAGAACAAACTAATATCAATCATACATATATAAAAGCGATAAAAGAACTTTAAAAAGGGTCAAAATCTAAAATTAAAATTGGAAATCGACTTTCAAAAGAATTCCAGGTAACGAAAGGCTTAAGACAGGGATGTTGTATCTCTCCAACTCTTTAAAATATACAGGGTGTCATTAAAAGTTTGTAACAAACTTTGACAGGTGATAGTACACATAAAAATAAGAAAAAAAGTTCATATGAACATAGGTCCTAAAATGCATAGTAGGGGAGCTACGGGCACCAAAAGGGTTAATATCGAAAATGGTTTTTTTTATAATGGTTTTTTGGAGTAGAGAACCTTTTCGACGTAAAAAGGTCGCGTAACACAAAAATAGAAAGCAAAAAAGACAACTGATATGGTACGGCCATGTACAACGGATGAACGACGAAAGATTACCAAAGCAGGTCCTAGAATGGCAACCAATAGGGCGCAGAAAAAGAGGGCGTCCTAAACTGGACTGACAACAGTCAATCCAAAGATCAATGAGTCAAAAAAACCTGACGGATGATGATTGTCAGGATCGAAGGAGGTGGAGAATAGGCGTCGGACAACGTAGAAAAACTTTATTAACCGACATAGTAGTAGTAACTGTCAATTTTCAATGCGAAACTGTCAGAATACTGCCCGGCACAATTACTGCCTAGCTTTATTGCAATAAGTCCCTAATAACACACATTTCTTGTCTCATTTTAAGTTATTAGAAAAACCCGCACCAGCATAGGCTAGCGAAAATAGGATTGCTCAAACATTATGAAACCCACTATAAAGAATGCCTCTCAAAAAGTAAATAAATAAGACAAGAGAGTATTTTTTCGATTTAGCGTATATGGATCCTTATTTTAGGGTAGGTATCTATCTACAGTGGATCTTAAAAAATATTAGCGCCTCCCATATTGCTTAATAAATATTTTCCTTGTTTACAATGTGTAACCCACTAAAGTTTAAATTACTTTTAAATCGCCGAAAGAACACTTTTTAAATTCTAAGATTTTATTAATTTTCTCAAAAACGTAGCTCTAGAGAAAATGCTGCTGCTGCAAAAAAAAGAAAATAAAGTTGTATGTAAAATGATGAATAACAATTTAGTACTTATTCGCTATACATTTTTAAATAATAAATAAATAAATAAATAAATAAATAAATAAAAAGGCCTTTATTTTAACCTCGGCGAAGGGCAGCATTGCTGTTTACTTAACCGAGAAAGAGAAAAAAATAATTTACAGTAAAAGAATATTACAAAATATTACAAGTAACTAATAATTATCTAATAAGTATGATTATTAAATTCTAAATTCGTAATTGTTAAAAAAAAAATAACAATTTTATTATTATAGAGAAAAAAAAATAAAACAACCTAAACTTGCCATAATAGTATTTATTGCTAGTTTCATTCCAAATTTTGGCTTTCCAATAGTCTTTTTAATGCAGATTTAAAACATGGTGATGATATGTCTTTTTTATCAAATATTTTTAAGCTATTTATTATTTTTGGTGCACAATACGAAAAACCTCGCTGAAAAGTTGCCGTACGATGCCGTGGTGTGTCATATCCTCCCACAGTGCGAGTATTGCGACTATGTCTAGTGGTTCCAATATTAAGTTTTTTAATAAGATAAAATGGTTTCTCTCGCCGTAAAAGCTTATGTAAAAAACAACTAAAATGCAACATTTCCCTATTTTGCATATTGAGCCATTTTAGGTCCTTTAGTTTTTGACGAACGTGATCACGCCTCCTCAGCCCATACACGAATCGTATACAAGAGTTTTGAACTTTTTGTAACCTATATTTACTTGATCCATCAAGACAGGGGCCGTAAACAAAGTTGCAGTAGTTGCAATGTGACAACACAAGGGTTTCGCATAAATTTTGTTTGAGTTTTTTGTTTAATACATCTTTACTTTTGTATAAATTCCTCAGAGAAATATACGCTTTTTGAACCACTTTGGCAACCTGTGTCCTAAATCTTAATTGGGTATCAAAAACTACACCCAAATTTTTTTGCTCTAGCACATCATTTACCCTTACATTATTTATCAAAACATTAAAATTTTGTCTGGACCAGGCTGCCAAAGGGCCAACATATATAACAGCTGATTTATTTGGATTTAATTTAAGACCATTTTCTGTGGAATACTGATGGATCAGGTTTAGGTTTTTAATTAAGATAGTGATTGACATTTGAGCACTAGTTCGATTAAAAGGCTTATATACTTGTGTATCATCGCAATATTGGGCTAAGCTGCAGTCTTCTACATACTTGTTCATGTCATTAATATAAATAATGAAGAGGAGAGGGCTCAAAATGGATCCCTGTGGTACGCCACGATTAAGCTTCACAGGTCTGGAGTCTCTAGCGTCCACCCTAGTTCTTTGGAATCTTTTGCCCAAATAGTTACTAACAAATCTGACACTTTTTGATTGGAAACCATAATAAAAAAGTTTGGCGAAGAGCAAATTATGATGGATAGTATCAAAAGCCTTACTATAATCCAATAGCACAAGTGCCGTAGTTTCTCCTTTGTCGATAGCAGCCAAATAGTAATGATGCTCTCTATAAAATTTTATTTATACTTATAATTTCATGCTTAAATTTTTTTCGGAAAGGTTACAATAAAAATGCGTTACTGGGAATTTTTTTATACAAAACGAAGGCTTTGTACTTCGTTCAAATACTTTTTATATTTCTAGTGCAGAGCGCTTTCGGTCTCAAAGACCAACCAACCGAAGGCGCTCTACCCTAGAAATATAAAAAGTATTTGCACAAAGGATAAAGCCTTTGTTTTGCATTCAAAGGCACTTGCACGCAATTACCTCCCCCCCCTCCCATTTTCGCAATTATTTTTTGGTTAGATTTCTTAGGTTTTCTTGGGTTTAGGGAATGGAATGAGAACCAATTTACCTTATGGCGACGTTTCGACCTTTAGTTGGACTTTTTTAAGCCATACGAACAACAAGGTTTAATAATAATTAATATATAAATGAAAGTTTATAGGCAAAATATAACTTTACCTAAGGCACCTCAGATTTGATGGTTCATCCAGATAAATATCTGGTGAGTAGGCAGCATAGCATTCTATCAGTAAAAATCACAATCACAATAACTAATTGCTCATTCCACTCCCTATACCTAAGAAAACCTAAGAAAAATCATCTCTAGGGAACGAAACAAATTCTAACAATGAAGTTTTTTAGTTAGATTATGTATTATTACACCCACTCTCTCTTATCTTGAAGTGCTTGTGCTACCAAAGTCGGTTATAAAGTTTTCTAATGCCTTAAATCTATCGACTATATCAGTTAAATCTCAGCTCTATTAATATAAGCAAAACTGTTAGCAAGAATATTCTAACGGACCTATACCTCAAAAGCAACTGTCGTTCGTTTGAGGTTAGATAGTCAGATTGTAATTTGTTAACATTTCAATTTAAGATTTTTAGATTTTTTAACTGTTATATCGTTCGTTTTTACAATACAAACAAAAATCACTCCAGTAGTTAACAGTTGGTGACAAAGATGATGGAAGTTGAAGATTTAGCTAAGCTGTTGGAACAATAAAACTAAATCTTACAAGCTTTATATTCCCAGGTTCCTTTTAAATTTTGGTTGTAAGATTTATTTAAAACTGATGGTGCTAGACTAAGTCATGATGCCAGAGTATGATTCCTTTTAAGAAATTTAAGTTTATAGGCTCATAAGCGTTACTAAAATTTTATTTTGCCTAAAATTCAGATGAGTTGGTATTGAGAGCAATCAATGTGAAGATTTTCAAATCAAAAAGCTTGGGACCTATCCTTAAATTACGTAATGTTTAAGGGGGGAGGAGGGTTTGGCTTTGCGTCACACCTAATGTTTATTTAATGTGTTAAATGGGGTGGTGTTAAACATCCTGAAAATTCTTGAGTTACGTAATTTAAGCACGTTCCCTTGACGAACACAGTTCTTCTTTATATACACACATACCACTCATTTGACTTTAAAAGTAAACAACAACAAAGACATTTTTTCTTTGAAATATTTACTTAGTGCCAAAACATTCTTAGCCCAGAAGCAGATACCGCGCTAGTTTGAAACAAACCTGATTAAACTATCCACTCAGTTCGCAAACAAAAAGAAAAACTAAGGAAACCAACAAGGACCAATTCAAAACACATTTGTTTTAAACTGGGTCACAGAGAAGGCTACTACCCTTGTTTTAAGAAGAATCGATTTAAAACAACTTTTTTAATATAAAAGGTATAATTATCAATCAAGTGACCTCATCACGCAAGTTCATGAACTTGACACTAAATAGTAAAGCCCTATCAGTCCAGTTTAATACAGCTTCTTGCATCACAATTATTGATAAATAAATTTGGAAAAAAATTGGTCACCTTGTTTTAATTAATAAGTCTGCTTTAAACGCACCAGGTCAACCAGTTGATCTTTTAGGAGAAATAAAGGGCCAAGTATCCCTTAATCAAGATTCCACAAGCAAGAAGACCTTAAGAAAACATCTTGTAACCTTATTTCCAGAAACTAACTTAACTTAACTGATAAACTTTAACGCAAATCGCTACCTAATTTTTACAAAACCAGTTTTCTAACATTATCCAACAAGGTAGGATATTACAACAAGTCTAAAGCAAAGTGACCACTTGCTTACAATATCAAACTACTAGTATAATATGAAGAATTTGACCGTCTAAAGAAACACAGATCAATCATACCAATAGAATTTTCTGACTGGGCCGCACCAATTGTATTTGTCAAGAAAACCAATGGAAAAATCCGCAATTGTACTAACTACTCTACAGGTCTAAATGATTCTCCAGAACCACGCTGTTATCCATTGCCGCTGCCAGAAAGCATTTTCGCCAAGATATCCATTGGCATTATATTAAGTACTAAGGGTAAGGGGTAGACCTCGTCAGATGTCTTTCAAGGGAAATGAATCGACCCCTGCCCTCCGTCGATTCCAGGTACTCTCTGACCCGGAGAGTTAGCAACTGTCTAGGGTCCCATTCCCAGGGTTACGGGAGAAGACCACATCGGTATGAAAGGCGGAGAGGATGGACCTCGGTACGGTAATCATAGCGTAGGTGGCGACCCTTTCTTTTAGGGATAGTATAAAAGACTACAGCTGTTGCCTTACAGTATGGCGTTGGATCGTCAAAGGATAGAGAAGAACAACCTTGATAAAAAATCCTGGCCCTCCAAGTAGGGGGTTGAGGCATTAGACTGGTTCTCTAATACTTTTAAAACAAAGATATTACCAAAAAGCCTAAACAAAGCCTCGGAGCAATGGACGGAAATTCTCGAAGACGAAAAAAGCAAAGACAAAGGACTCTGAATATAGCTACATGGAACGTACAGGGAGTGAACCAAAAGTTGGACATTATTGCAACCGAAGTGCAGAATAGTAAATAGACATTATTGCACTCACAGAGACAAAAAAGAAAGGAACAGGTACAAGTAGTATCGGTAACTTTGTTCACATATTCACTGGAGTCTCAAAGGAAAGAAGAGCAGCCAGAGGGGTATCCTTGTAAATAAAGAAAAACCTCAAAAATAAGATTACAGACTACGAGTGCATTAATGAAAACTTACTTCGAGTTAACATGAACAGCCTACGCACCATCAAATGACGAAACGGTAGCCATAAAACAAATGTTCTTCGACCAACTTGATGAGACAATCACTAAAATCGGCAATACCAGGAAAATAATTATGCTTGGCGATTTTAATAGTCGAACTAGTAGACAAAGTCAAAGCAAAGTGGTAGGACCATTTGGAGAGGAAGTAACAAATGATAATGGCTTAAGACTGATACATTTGTGTGAAACCCATAATCTAAAAATAAACAGTGGTTTTTTTAAACATAAGGATATTCATCGGTATACCTGGATTCAGCCAACAAGAAATCTTAGATCAATCATTGATTATGCTATAGGTGGACAACACTCGGAACTAAAGTGGTATGATGTGCGAACACTTCCTGGTGTTACCTGTGGATCTGACCACCATCTGGTAAAAGCAAAAATATTATTCCCTGTAAGAAAAACAAATAGAGACGAAAGTATTGGAAAAAGTGAAAACCTAGAGTGTATCGAAGAAAGTCAAAAATACAACTTTAGAAGTCTAGCAATCGAAAGTACGCAAAGATTGTATCAGAAACGATTGGATGAAAAATTATTAAACACATAGCATTCATTTGAAGAGATATATACAAACATACTAAAAAGCTTAAAGGAAGCAAGCAAAGAAGCTGTTGGATACCAAGATAATAGAAATAACAATAAGATGTGGTGGACGGAGGAAATACAGGAAACGGCCAAGGAGAAAAAACGCACATACTTGAAATTCAGTACTAAAGAGCAAAGAGACCTAGAAATCTACAGGGATACTAGAAGACAGCTAAGAAATTTGATACGCATAGAAAAGAATGAAATGTTCGAGCGCAAATGCCACGATATAAATACACACGTAGGAGGTAGGCAGAGTTCTGAAGTATGGAAATTCATTTCTACAGTGAAAAACCCCACAAAAGAAAAAGTAAACATCCAGATCATCAAACCAGAACAATGGACAGAACACTATAAGGGACTGCTGCAGGAGACGAGACCCGAATATCTGGCAGCCTCTCCGAGGATTGGAGAAGTAATCATCGAAAAAGAAATGATAAAGAATGGTATTAAAAAGCTTAAATCCGGAAAAGCTAGCGGACCTGGGGGAATATATGCTAAAATGCTCAAATATGGATCTGAGAAACTATTCGAAAATCTCACATATATTATCAATCAATGCATTAACGGACATCCAGTACCTGATGATTGGAAAATTGCATTCATATCCTCAATACATAAAAAAGGAAACAAGCTGAATTGCAACAATTACAGAGGAATTTCAGTAACCAGTACTCTAAGTAGATTGTACAGTAGGATTCTTAGAGATCTAATAGAGAATGATTTTCATAAACAAGAAGAAGAAGAGCAAAGTGGGTTTCGTGCAGGCAGATCTTGTAGTGATAATGTGTTTTGTCTTAAACAAGTAATTGAGAAAAGAAGCGCCAGAAATATAGAGACTCATGTTACCTTTGTGGACCTACAAAAAGCATATGATACCGTTCCAGTAGAAAAATTATGGACAGTGTTAGAGCAGACTAATATCAATCATACATACATAAAAGCGATAAAAGAACTATACAAAGGGTCAAAATCTAAAATTGAAGTTGGTAGTCGACTTCCAAAAGAATTCCTGGTAACGAAAGGCTCAAGACAGGGCTGTTGTATCTCTCCAACTCTTTTTAAAATATATATCGCAGTAGCTCTAAAAAACTGGAAACGCAAAGTACACGGCATGGGAATACAACTTAACGACCGATTTACCATATACACACTACAGTTTGCTGACGACCAAGTAATTGTAGCTAATGATAAAGAAGACATGAAGTATATGATGAGAAAGTTAACGGAAAAATACCAAAAGTGGGGGTTAACAGTGAACGTGGACAAGACACAGCACTTATGTATTGGAAACGAATCAAGTGAATTAGAACTAGAAAATGGACAAACAATATCTCCAAGCAATGAGTAAGTATACTTGGGTGTCACATTTGATAAGACAGGAACAGACTGTAAAAAACTGGAAAAAAGAATAGTATAAGCGAAAAAGGTTATTGGTTGTCTTAACAGTATTTTATGAAGCAGAGAGATAAAAAAGAATGTAAAATTTAACATATATGAAACAATGGTGAAAAGTACGCTGTTGTATGGAATAGAGACTTGTCCCGTGATAGAAAAATACAAAGCAAAAATGGAAAGTGTCGAAATGGATGCAATAAGAAGATCAATGAGAATATCCAGAACAGATCATATAAGAAATGAGATCATAAAAGAAAGAATGGGAATCGAGGGAACCATAACTGATGACATCACTAAAAGGCAACTGAGCGACGAAAGATTACCAAATCAGGTCCCAGAATGTCAACCAATAGGGCGCAGAAAAAGAGGGCGTCCTAAACTGGAATGGGAACAGTCAATCCAAAGATCAATGAGTCAAAAAAATCTGACGGAAGATGACTGTCAGGATCGAAGGAGGTGGAGAATAGGCGTCGGACAACGTAGAAAAACGTTCTAAACCGACATAGTAGTATTATATTAAGTACTCTTAATTTGGCCGAAGCTTATAAGAGGGCGATGTAGATGACGAATCCAAGAAATTAATTAATACAACAACAAGTCCTTTTTAATAAATTATAGATACTATGTTGGTTTAAATATGGTAGCACAATATCTCGATGACATCATTGTGACAGGTAGAACTGTCAATAAACCTAACCAAAATCTTTAAAAAGTCCTACAAAGGATTTTAATTCATGGTTTTTAACTTTAGCTTAAAGAATTTAAGATTTTTATGCCACAAATTAAATTACCTTAGACATACATATTTTCGACAAAGATTGAAAAAAATTTGATCAAACCCGAATTCAAGCCATTCAACTAAAGATCTTACACCACTTAGGTCTTTCTTAGATGTACGTAGTCAAATATTATGGTAAATTTGTAAAAAATATGAAAAACATTCGATGGGGTCAGAATTCCCAACTAACATTTATAGTAGCGGCTACATGTTCTAAAGGCTTTGCTACTTTCTTATAGTAGAAATGTGGTGATCCAAACCAAAATTTGTTACTTTTTAGTTCTAACTACTATTTAGTATCAGGAAATAGTAGATGTTTCGTAAAAACGACACTCTAAACTACTTCTCAGGATTGTTTCTTGATAGCCGATTCTGATAGTCTTCTCTACCACAATAGGACGTTGCTAAAGTTTTACTTTCTTTTTAGTCGTTATTTCGTAGTCGCCCTGACTTTTATAGCCTACTTAATTACCACTAGAAAGTTAAGCTTCATTGGAGTCCCAAACAAGTGTATCCGACAACTACATTATAACTTTAATTTTTACCACAAAAGTTTGTGTCATCATAGTAACATCTGATGTAACAATGTAGACAAAATAACTTTTTGGATTAACTTTAAAGCCGCAACTACTTTTACTTTTTTTAAATGTCGATCTTTTAAAGTAATCTCTCCTTCCTGTTTCTACTTTGAAAACGTAGACTTTTTGAAGTCGCATCTTGGTCGCACACATTCTTAACCCTACTTTTTGTGGCTCCTTTTATAATATGGGAATATTAGGAATAGTTTTGCAAATATTTTTTTAACAACCTTGAGCAGTCCATTGTTTCGAGCTCATTGCTTGACCATTTTGCAAAACAATCAAAATGCAAAATATTGATCCAAAGTATTGAGTACCGCACACGGATTTTAAGAATTCCCTGGTCCATGCTTAATCTCCATCCTTAATCTTTTACGCTACTTGTTGCTGTTCTATTCTTGTACTGTCTTTACGGTCGTTCGTGGTTTGTGCTGTGGCACCACCCTATCGCCATCGTAACCCTCTTGTGCGGACTTAACCGAATTCGTTTATCTATGCCTCTTGTGCTGACGTGTCGTGTCTCACTGTGATTCATTTTATGTGTTTAGCTTTTGCGCTGTTTGCGGCTAATAAAAAAACAAGTTAGATATATCGTGGTTACATGCGGATTTCTAAGCGATCTAACAAGTCTCAGAGATTGTTTTTTTAATTATAGGGCTTATAATAATAAAAATTGCTGAATATTGACAATGCCAAAATATCTAAAAACAATAAAAAATATTACATACGAATTGTGAGGGCAATGTGTAAATAAAAAAAGTAACAATAAGTTGATTTCACTGATGTGACTACGTTCTTTTAGTTCCTTGACCAACACTTCCTAGAAATTCAAGAATAGGGATCATGCTCTCGACTGCAACATACATTTTTAAAAAACACTTTTTATTGGCACTTTATTTATTGTTCTAATGGAATTTAATTTATCTTGTTTTTGTTTTAAAACCTACCACAAATTCAAAACCTATAAGCAGTGGTGCTGTTGTTGACAGAAACGGCAAATGACAAGTGGCGACACCCCAATTAATGAACCAATAACTTGAGGGTAGTAGTTATACTTATCGCGTGGTTTCTATCACTCTGTAGACGTTTTCTAGTGGCGAAAGCGAGTTAATAATACGTTTCTGCAACGAAGGAGTAGAAATTCGAGTGTGTTATCTAGAACTAAAAAGGAATGCCGACATAAAAGTCGTAAGTGACACGTTGCCGTAACTTAGGCTCATTTTCAAGTAACCCTTTCGACTATCAGGGAATATAGTTTGGGACGCCATGTTTTTATGTAAGAAAGAAAATTTAATATTTTTGTTGTCGATTTATGAGCTCATAATAATGAGCTATACTATTTTATAAACAAATTAGTTGAAGCTTACCAAAAATGCTCTTCTTAAGCACCATTTGTTGGAGTTAACTGTCGATTATGAAAACATAACCTCCAAAATCACAACACAAAAATTCCATCAGCTACCAGAAAACGGCTCAATTTTACGGGCGCACCAGTTTTTTGCAATATATATAATGCATGTTATACAAAAAACTTTGCGTCGCACTCGAATTTTGATCCTCTGCTCGTAAATTCTCACACTTTTGGATAACATAGTACATATTATAACCATAACCAAACAAAAAAACTAAGCGAGTCTGTTTACTGTTGTGTCCACCATATTGTGTAACAATTCTACCAAAAAGAAACGATTATATTATTTGCAACTACATCGCAACTTTTATGCCATTACGGAAAAAAAACAGCCTCTACGACGTAGTAGATACCTGGCTACGACGTAGTAGTGTAGTTGTTACTACAGTGACTTTAAACACTTGGCCAAGTAGTTATAACCAGAAATTGGTTCCCCACTTAGGGAATTATAACGTCGATGTATGGCATACTGAGACGTAGCGGGAGTACGATGCGGTTACTTTTAAGAAATTCTTTCTAGTTGGGGTTTCATCGTTACAACTTTAAATGTTTGTTGGGTTAAAACTGTCAAAAAGCTGTTGAAAAACTCCTGCCTATTCTAATATCTGACGTGTTGCTTACACATTACCGACCTGATTTACCTATTATAGTTGCAGCAGATTCTTCAAACTATGATATAGGCGTCTGCATTCTTTATGGGTTTCCAGATGGTTTTACCAAAGCAATAACCCATACATCACGCTCCTTAATACAAACTGAGTGAAAAGTTGGTCAAAACGAAATGAAAGCTTTTGCACGAGTGTGTGTTAAATGAAAATTTACATTATAGACGGATTACAAGTCACTGATTATTTTCGGATCTGGGCTCAGAACACTGGGCTCAGTCTAGGACAAATTGGCGCCGCCAACCGGGTGCCGTCAGCTGGGCGCCAGGCCAACTCGGCGCCGGAAAAAAATTATTTTTTCGATAAAATGTGCAGATGAAAATCCAAATAGATATATTAGTTTGATCCAACAGCTTTTGCAAGAGACCAAAAGGACCTAGAAACTACTTGGACAATTCAGCAACCTGTCTTTTATTCTTTGATTGTATGTTTCTTTGGCGGCGGCAATAGTAATTTTGCAACTATTTCTGGCTTCTATAAATTCTGTGTTGTTTTGAGCGGTTTGTTGTCGTTTCCAAATGTTATATCCTCTGTGTTTTTTCTGTACAGCCGTTTGACACTGGCTGTTGAACCAAGGTTTCATCCATTCCAGATAAGATTACTTTTGTTATTTCATTACAGCAAGTAGTGGGATCAGCTGTTTGAAAGCAAACCTCTTGCCATGGAAAATCCAGGTAAAACTGTTTAAGGTCATTCCAGTTTGCCGATTTATAGTGCCACATTTTACGAGGAATTGATTGTTGGCTTGGTGGTATGAGCATTTCGCACTTTGTTATTATAAGTTTATGATCGGATGAACCAAGTGGGGGATCTACTTGAATTGTGTACGAGTCGGGATTTGTAGTTAGGAACAAGTCTAGATACGGGTAGGTTCATCGACAAGCTACGTTAGACCACAACTTATGGCAAAAGCCTCGGTAGGTGTAGGGTTTGGTAACCTGGTAATACTACAATTTACGTTTTTTATCACAACAATGGCGGATCCAAAATGGCGGATTTCTTTATTTTTAAACCGATACTTAATACAGTTTTATCCCCAAACATAAAACTTCAAAATGGCGGACCCAAAATGGCGGCTTTACTGATTTACTAACCAATTTGTCTCAAACTTGAATTATTATATTGCTTAAGGTCATAATTTAACACAATTTTTTACTAAAACTTAAAAAAATCAGAATGACCGATCCAAAATGGCAGACTTTCTTATTTATGAACCGATGTGTATCAAATATAGAAATTGCCGGTGTTTCAAATCGATGATTATGATTTTGACTTAAACTTATAAAAAATTCAAAATGACGAATCCAAAATGGCGGATTTTCTTATTTACTAACCGATTTGTCTCAAACTTGAAATATTATATTGCTCAAGTCATTTAACCAAATTTTTTACTCAAACTTAAAAAAAATCAAAATGGCCGATCCAAAATGGCGGACTTTCTTATTTATGAACCAATGTATTTCACGAAAATTGCATGAATAATTTTTTAAAGATGTTTTTGTATAAATAATATATCTATTTTGTTCTTCATCTGCACATTTTATTGAAAAACATTTTTTAGTCCAACGCCGGGCGAACTCGGCAGCGCCGAGTTGGCGGCGCTCAGTTGGCGGCGCCCAGTTATCCCATTCCGCGCTGGGCTCTCTAACATATGATTTTAACATTCAATGTGTTTCCGCAACTTATTCATATGCTGACGTACTTTTCTTTCTACTAGATAGTATTTAAAAACCTTATGAAAATATCGTTATTGCTGCTGTTCACAGCAAATGCAAGAAATGACACGATCTTAGGCTTAGGAAAATTCAACACTCTGATTCAGATTTACAGTTTTTCAACAGAAAAAATTTACTTAGAATTACACTTAGACATAGTCTAAAGAGTTACACAAGACTGCATTTTAATGAATGACAGAGTTCTAATTTAAAAAATTAACCGAAAACGTGACATAAAATAATATAACCGAGCTCCATAAATTAAGTTTTTTGTTTTTTTGTCTTTCTACGAAACTTGGGTGGATGTCTCAGGAGAGACGCGATCTCATTAAACTACAGAAGCATTGAAGCATTAGTCTTTGTCTACAAATTGTAATTTGTTTTATGGAAATAAATTGATTGATTGATTGAGTTCATATTATTATTCTAAAACTACTTTAGCAATATGCTTTTTACAAAACCTAGTGGGTCAGCGTCAAAACCTCTACTAATAAGGTGTTACAAAGTTGTAAAGTCTTAAAATTATAAGAAATGCGATAAAACTTTTAATGGCAAATGATTTTATTAAAGAAATTGCTCGTTTAAGTAGATTATTTACACTGTAGTGAAATTACTGCCGGACTGCTCGATATTGCCAAATTACATTATATTTCTTTAATTTTTTGAATCTGAGGAAGTCGACACCACAATATTTTTGAGACCGACTTTTTTACTAAACTCTATAGAATAAATACTTACACATATAAAATGGCAAAACGGAATTCCATGCAGTTGGAAAAATAACGTCAGTTACTTCTCGATTATTTGTAAAAATTTCCTGACTTGGTTGGTGGTACAGTATATCCATACATGTAAATAATCCAAATGTGCCAAAATCTGTTTTAAAAACTACTGTTTCATTTCCTCTTGCTATTTGTGGCTCATAAAATAATCCTATTTTTCGGTATCTGAGTAAAAAATATTATAATATTTATTGATTGTTTTCTATTACTTCATATGGGGTGGGTTGAAAAATATTGTACGACATCTATTTGTTATTAGGGACTTATTGGAATAAAGCCATGCAATAAAAGTGTCAGGTTTAAAAATTGACATACCAAAGTCGAATTTAAAACTATGTCGTTTATTTATGTATAATTAAAGTCGACTCGGCCCGTATGCATATTCATATCTATCACCTGGAATAGCGAATCGGGTGAGTCCGAACGTATGCTGGACCTAGGCTCTTTTCTATCACTTGTTAAGCAACGCGCCTTCATAACTAGCCCACGCAATCGCGAAATTAAGATGTGAGTTCACCTTCAGCTCTGTAGCGAGCCATGTGCTTTTGTCTTATTTTGCAAAAAATATTAGCCTATTTTTACCCTCAACATATAGTTACCATCACATTGATGATTGTTTATTCAGAGTGAACTTGTCAACGGAAGAAGAAACGGAGGTAAGTTGTATTCACTGTTTAGGGTTCGGTTCGGTTCGGAGCAATGGTTCCGGTTCGGTTCGGAACAATGGTTCGGTTCGGTTCGGTTCGTATTATTTTTACCACCTCATTAAAAT
Source organism: Aspidapion aeneum (assembly GCA_963576565.1). NCBI lineage: Eukaryota > Metazoa > Arthropoda > Insecta > Coleoptera > Brentidae > Aspidapion > Aspidapion aeneum. Next base: position 91,770,504 of record OY755038.1, read on the forward strand.
CAGCTTGGCAATATTTGCGTGATGACAGACACACACAAAAATTGTGAAAATTGCATTTTTGATATCTAAGTAGGTATTTAAAAATTATTCAATGTACTGAAATATCGCGATTGCACATGCTGGTTATGAAGACGCGTTAATAACATGTGATGGATAAAAGCTGCGCTCGAGCTCGCTTGATGCGCGATACCAAGTGATAGATATAGATATAAATATAACATGTGATGGATAAGAACTGAGCTCGGGCTCGTTCGAATCGCTATTCCAGGTGATAGATATGAATGAATGTGCGGCCCGTACGGGAAACAAAATCTTTATGTTGAAAGCTTAGGTGTCATATTCCAATGCAAAACTGTCAAAAATACGGAAAGTGTCTCTCATTTTAGTAATACATTTAGTACACTTCAAAAAACCTAAAACCTTAATGTTAATTTTTTTCTGTGTCCTTGGCCACCCAAATATTCGATGAAGAACTTGACCATCTTAAGAAACACAGATCAACCACACCAATAGAATTTTCAGACTGGGCCGCACCAATTGTATATTTGTACTGACTACTCTACAGGTCTAAACGATTTTTCAGAATTCTCCTTGACCACCCAAATAGTTGCCAAGAACCGCCCATATTAAGGCACTGTCAAGGTTTTAAAGCTATATATGCATGATAATGATCTGGCCAATAGGGATCAGTCATAATGTTTCGTAATGTGGTATTTTTATTATTTTTCTTTTTTTATATTTTAAAATAGTGTTCCTGGCTTTCGCGGAAAGTTCCTTTACCAAACTTAATTGCTGGCCCAACTCCGCTATGCGTCGGTCGGCCAACTGAAATCTCGTGCGGAAAAGTGACACTTTCCGCACTTGTTAGGAAATATACTATTCTACACCTAACTCTGTATATGCAGAGTGTACCGGCAAAAGAGTACTAAAGGCCATTTCGAGTATTAAAAGTAAATTTTAAAAAAATCCTCGCACACGTCGATTTTGTTAGCAAGGAGGACATTTTGTGATCCTGATTTATTTCTATCTATCAAATCCTAGCTGAGGTCGCCTTGACCCCTTCTATCACTTAGAGGCCTTTTTGCACTTTTCGTATTAATCCAAAGTTAACTCCATGGGTTGAAAGTCCTTACCTTTGGGATTGACAAATTTTAGAAAAGAGTTTAGAATGATACATAGATCCCTAATTTGCTACGCAACATTATTAAAATAGTATATTTTATCATGACTACATTTAAAATCAAGTTTTCTAATTTCCGATTTGAATTTGCCGCTAAAACGCTCATTTCTAGCATGGCGTTGCAATGACGTCACAGCGCAGTAAACTCGCGGACAGATACACGGCATTCAAGTGTTTATTTGTTTTTGGTCTGTGTTTTTACTGTTTTTTATATAAAAAAATGTCCTATAAGTGATGTGTAGTGCCTCAGTGTTCGAATACTAGCATAAAACCACCTGAAAAACTATTTACTCATGTGCCTACAGCAGTAAATGAACGGAAAAAGTGGCTAGAACTTGCTCGAAGAGAACCAAGGGCCTTATCTAATACTTCTTCACTTTACATTTGTGAAGATCACTTTGATGTGAGTATAACTAAATTGTAAGTGGTATATTAAACAAAAAAGCAAAACATATAACCTAACCTCAAAATCTAGATGAGTAAAAGTAGACGAAGAATATCGTAAAAAACTTTCAGTTACATACAAAACAACACATCGAATACTTACATTAACATTTTAACGTTTCTAAATTCCGCAGTACAAAAATCACTGTTGTTGGCAAAGAAGCCTGCCACCATAAAGTTGAAGCTATCGGCTTTGGAGGATCCGTTTTCCATTGAAAATGTTTTTATAAGCAAAACACAAAATAAAATCTAATTTAGGACGATAATTCGCACTTTAAACCAAAGCAAACATTACCATCCATAAGAAAATAACATAGAAAATAAGTTCGTTCGAGGCGTTTACTGTTTTGTGACGTCACTCGCAGCTGATTGGTAGACCGCCTGTTTTGAATCACGTGGCTAATTGTTTGAATTCAATAAAGAACTATGAATTTGATAAAAAATTAAACAAAAACGTTTGTTTTTAGCATTTCCAAGACCTAAAGAGATATCTAAAAATAAATATATATATTTTTTTTACCACTCTCAAACACCCTATTCTACTTTGGCCTGTAATTTTAAGAGAAAAATGGTTTAGTAGTTTTTTGTAAAGCTTTAAATTACCCTTCAGCCGATGGGCCTTCTAGTTTCCTGAGGATGCCCTAAGGTATAAAAAATAGTCGGGAAAACATTGGTGCAAAATCGTAGGTCGGCCATATTTAAACCGTCGTACTTGACAATATATAAACCACAAAAAATTTAAATTAGCTTACAGTGTTTACAATGGTAGAGCCTTCTAATTTTTAAAGCATTTTTTCCAGTTTTGAAACTTTCATGAAAACGTAAAATTTTGGTGTGGGGGTACCAGGCCGATTTCGTAGTTTTTTCAGTATAACTCAAAAACGTTTTAACTTATGGTAAAAATAAAACCCACTCTAAATACAACTTGTCAGTGCACATCTTTTTTGTATGATTTTTTTGTAAAATCAGTAGTTTCTTCAAAAACGCAAAAAGCACGAAAAATAAACATAATATTAAGGGATATATTTTATATTACTATGTCGGTTTAGAACGTTTTTCTACGCTGCTCGACGCCTATTGTCCACCTCCTTTTTTGACTCATTCATCTTTGGATTGACTGTTGCCATTCCAGTTTAGCACGCCCTCTTCTTCTGCGCCCTATTGGTTGCCATTCTAGGACCTGTTTTGGTAATCTTTCGTCGTTCATCCGTTGTACATGGCCGTACCATATCAGTTGTCTTTTAGTGATGTCATCCGTTATGCTTCCCTCGATTCCCATTCTTTCTTTGATCTCATTTCTTATATGATCTGCTCTAGATATTCTCATTGATCTTCTTATTGCATCCATTTCGACAATTTCCATTTTTGCTTTATATTTTTCTGTTTCGCGACAAATCTCTATTCCATATAACAGCGTGCTTTTCACCATTGTTTCATATATGTTAAATTTTACATTCTTTTTTATCTCTCTGCTCCATAAAATACTGTTAAGACCACCAATAACCTTTTTTGCTTTACTTTTCTTTTTTCCAGTCCTTTACAGTCTGCTCCTGTCTTATCAAATGTGACACACAAGTATACATACTCATTGCATGGAGATATTGTTTGTCCATTGTCTAGTTCTAACTCACTTGATTCGTTTCCAATACATAAGTACTGTGTCTTGTCCAGGTTCACTGTTAACCCCCACTTTTGGTATTCTTCCGTTAACTTTCTCATCATATACTCCATATCTTCTTTATCATTAGCTACAATTACTTGGTCGTCAGCAAACTGTAGTGTATATATGGTAAACCGGTCGTTAAGTTGTATTCCCATGTCGTGTACTTTACGTTTCCAGTTTTTTAGAGCTACTGCGATATATATTTTAAAAAGAGTTGGAGAGATACAACATCCCTGTCTTACCTTTCGTTACCTGGAATTCTTTTGAAAGTCGATTTCCAATTTTAATTTTCGATTTTGACCCTTTGTAAAGTTTTTTTATTGCTTTTGTATATGTATGATTGATATTAGTTTGTTCTAACACTGTCCATAATTTTTCACAAAGGTAACATGATTCTCTATATTTCTGGCACTCCTTTTCTCAATTACTTGTTTAAGACAAAAAACATTATCACTACAAGATCTGCCTGCACGAAACCCACTTTGCTCTTCTTCTTCTTGGTCATGAAAATCATTCTCTATTAGGTCTCTAAGAATCCTACCGTACAATCTACCTAGAGTACTGGTTACTGAAATTCCTTTGTAGTTGCAATCTAGCTTGTTTCCTTTTTTATGTATTGAGGATATGAATGCTATTTTGCAATCATCAGGTACTGGATGTCCGTTTATACATTGACTGATAATATATGTGAGATTTTCTAGTAGTTTCTCTGATCCATATTTGAGCATAGTAGTTTCTCTGATCCATATTTGAGTATTTCAGCGTATATTCCTCCAGGTCCGGTAGCTTTTCCGGATTTAAGAATTTTAATACTATTCTTTATCATTTCTTTGTCGATAATTACTTCCTCTCCATGTACTTCTATGTCTCTCCTCGGAGAGGCTGACAGATATTCGGGTCTTGTTTCATGCAGCAGTCTCTTGTAGTGTTCTGTCCATTGTTCTGGTTTGATGATCTGAATGTTTACTTTTTCTTTTGTTGGGATTTTTAACGTAGAAATGAATTTCCATACTTCAGAACTCTGCATATCTCCTACGTGTGTATTTATATCGTAGCATTTTTGCTCGAGCATTTCATTTTTTTCCGTGCGTATCAGTTTTCTAGCTGTCTTCTGGTTTCCCTGTAGATTTTTAGGTTTCTTTGCTCTTTAGTACTGAGCCATTTCAGATATGTACGTTTTTTCTCCTTGACGATTTCCTGTATGATGGACGGAGGCCACCACATTTTATTGTGATTTTTATTATCTTGGTATCCAACAGCTTCTTTGCTTGCTTCCTTCAAGCTTTTTACTGTGTTTGTATATATCTCTTCAAATGAATGCTGTGTGTTTATTAATTTTTCATCTAATCGTTTCTGATACAATCTTTGCGTACTTTCGATTTCTGAACTTCTTAAGTTGTATTTTTGATTTTCTTCGATGCATTCTAAGTTTTCACTTTCTCCAATACTTTCGTCTCTATTTGTTTTTCTTACAGGGAATAATATTTTTGCTTTTACCAGATGGTGGTCAGATTTTAAAAACAGCATTATTTATTTTTAGATTGTGGGTTTCACACAATTGCATTAGTCTCAAGCCATTATCATTTGTTACTTCCTGTCCAAATAATCCTACCACTTTGCTTTTGGTTTGTCTACCAGTTCGACTATTAAAATCGCCAAGCATAATTATTTCCCTAGTATTGCCGATTTTACTGATAGTCTCATCAAGTTGGTCGAAGAACATTTGTTTTATAGCTACCGTTTCGTCATTTGATGGTGCGTAGGCTGCTATTATGCTTCTATTGTGTCCAAGCATCTTCATGTTAACTCGAAGTAAGTATTCGTTAATGTACTCGTAGTCTGTAATCTTATGTTTAAGCTTTTCTTTATTAATAAGGATACCCCTCTGGCTGCTCTCCTTTCTTATGGCACTCCAGTGAATACGTGAACAAAGGTACCGACACTACTTGTACGTGTTCCTTTATTTTTTGTCTCTGTAAGTACAATAAAGTCTTTCTTACTATTCTGCACTTCGGTTGCAATAATGTCTAACTACATATTTTTTCAGACACAGAAATATTAAAAATGCAAATAAAATAGAATTAGATTGAAAAAAATCGATAAAAATATTAAAAAGATGTGAATTTTCCAAAATTATTCTGTTTCATATTTGAGCCGCCATATTTTATTTGGCATGCGTTTAACAAATGGCCGATAAGTGGAATTGTGTTCCCAAAGGTAAGGGCTTTCAACCGCTGGAGCCAACTTTGCATAAACTTGAAGAGTGCAAAAATATAAGCCAATAGAGTATTCATTTCAGATATGGAAAGTGGGTAAAGTGATTCCTCGTTCGAGAGTTTTTTTAAAATACCTTTACAGCGTTGATATTATATTAAAAATATATTAATTTGTCTTTGAGATATTCGCATTTAAAATTGCAAAAAATGATTTTAAGAGCAAATATCTTAAAACAGGTTAAAATTTAAAAAATGCACTTTAAAGATGGAGATAAAACTGATATCCGGTACCTATCCTGTATCTGGCCTATCCGGTCTAAATTTTGCCATCCGGTCAGAAACTGGATAGAAAGTAACCCAATCTCCGGCTGGACAAAATATATTTTATTTAAAAAGTAATATAAATAACAAGGAATAGTTGATTTATAGTTATAACGGCTTTTATTTAAAGCTTAAAAGTTAAAGAAACATTCAGAAAAACTAAAGCATTCGTTATCTACCATATTTTAATTTAAACTATTTAAAACTAACAACAGTAAAAACTTGTAACATAAATAACTCAACTTGTATAAAATCACTTACAAATTATTAAACAAAAAAGGTAAAAAAACAAAGAGATCCTCAGAATTGACTTTCTTGCTGGCTTGAATATCAAACAGTCGCATTTCGGAAGCTGTGTGCTTAGCTCTGGCGATATTAGAAAGTTTCAACTCAGAAAAATCTGCTCCTTTGCTAAGGCAGCGGGTCCTCAGGGCTAGGTGGCCTAAGTGCAAGGGATTTCAACGCCCACAAAACTTCTAAGTCCTATTTAAAGGAGCGTAGCTCCCTGAGGAAGCATTTTCGGACCCATATTAATAAAAAATGTTGCCTTACTCTTATTTAAGAATTGCGCTTACTTTTAAATTACCTTCTATGTAAGAGGCAGAGGTCTGCCTGTGTTGAAGGTTGTTGTGAGACATAAGAGTTTAATTAAACTCATTATTAATTTATTAACGACTTACTTAGCTACAAGAGTTCCATTTTTGGCAAACACTAAATTAACGTTATAGTAAACAGTTTCATTTTCTGTATCCTCATATTCCAGTAAGTTGACAACTACGTAAATTTCATTTTCCTTTGCAGCTGATGAAAATTTATTTAGGGGCTATAAAAAAATGGTTTTAATTAACAATTAAAATTGTAGATTGTAGGTATCCAATTAGTAAAATAAAAGATGGGCTAGTATTTTATTTTTTATTACTTCACTACTTCACATGGTAAAAGCTTATCCATGCCAATTTTTACCGTTGAATGTATTTTTGGCAAGGCCCCTTTTTCAGTTTATAAAAGATTAGAGGTTGCCTCTTTGATGGATTATTTTTTATAAACTGACAAAGCGCTTGCCTGTATTCTACAATAATTAAATTTTGCATAAAAATACGAAAAAATAAGATTTTTGCTTAACCCATCAATTTTCTCTTCATGGACGATTAATCCTAGTATGAATAACAAGTCCCAGTAATATTAAAAAAATACCCTGACAATTAATGGGTTCTTAAACTTACAGTTTAGCCTTTTTTGTATCTTCTTTTGTCAATGAATACATATTAACAATGTTACAAGTTATATAATCAAAGATATTAACGAATTCGGATTATATTACCCTATATTTGATGTCATGCAAGCCATATTTTGTATAAAATATATTTTGAAAAGTTTCCTTTTATTGTTATCGCCTCTGGCTAAAAATTCGCTTTCTTACAGTATACCCAACCTCTCGATTTTTACCTTCCTAGCCCGCGCAGCATTGACAAGAGAAGGTATTGTTTTCGACGAAAAATTTTTCCATCCGTAACACGCTAAACCGATTTTCATAAAATTTTCAGGTAAAATAGTCTTCGACACTCTAACAATTAAACAATTTTAAAAACAATTTTAAAAATGCTAACTTTTTAACGGAGCATCGCATCATTATGCGATTTTTGGAATATATTAGGCGTAGGAGCTTTAGTTCTGAGATATTTACAAAACCAACTGTTTTCAAGGCTTATTATTATAGCTTCACTTGAGTTGTACTAATAAGCTAGCTAGGAAGGTATCATATCTGTCATAGATCCATTTTCTTTATTGTTAATACGTTCCTTTTAGAGCAATCTTGGACCTCAAGAGTGAAGTAATTTTTTGGTCAGAATTGCCAAAAAAGGAATGTTTTGTGGCCCCATTAGAGAAAGAAAACGAGAATTTAAGATCACTGCATTTGCAGGAAGGAAGTGAATTCGATCGGTCGTGCACGCTGTAATGAAAACGAGGCATAATGTTTTTTAGCTCCAATCCCTTCCCTTTTATCTGAACTCCCTAAAACTAACGAAAATTAATAATATATTTTAATTATATTTATATAACTTCAGGCTGAATTCACATTTACTTTATAAATGACCACATTTTTATACAAAACTATATTGACAATTTTCCTTGTGGTTGGTATAATCGCACAAGCTACAACAAATTTTAATTCGATAGTTACCTATAGTATTTAATAAAATACTTTTTAAGTGGCAGAAAATATTAAAAATATAGCCCTTTTTAATCGATTGGAATAATAGTATGCCCTTGGTATCATTACCCAGTAATCCTAACAGGGGAGGCAGCGTCACCTCAGGTATCTAGAGTAAAACATAGAAAAAGAACTTAAGTTTCATTGGAGTAAAAGCGCGCACGGCCATACCAAAACAACTGTGGAAGCGATTATGCTTCTGGATAATACCTACTAATTTGAAAAGAATTCACGGAAAACCGTCCTCACTTCACAAGAATCTTAAATTTTTCTGTAAAATTAAAAAATGCTCCCACAGTAGTTGTCTAATATCAATTACACATAAATCTGGAGATTTATCCCAAATAAAATAATTATAACAGCAAAACATTAACACACCGCAGTGGGTCACAAAGGATAGAATGCAGCAATCAGCAGTTTTTACCCAGCACGAGGCACAGTATTGTTTTTAATTAACGTATTTTGTATATAGTTAGAACCATATATAAACCTGTACAGTATATCAATAAAATCAGTATTAAACTTGCTATAGTTGTACTCACTATAAACCCGTTGTTAATATCATACACAAAAATACCTACTAGAAGTCACATACACGGGCTTCACTTTAAGGGATTTGTATAAATTATTACACGTAGAATTTACAAATATTTTCATGGTCCTTCGAAGCCTTAAATTAACCAAGCGACTTCTGAACTTCAAACGACTTCTGAACTTCAAGAAACTTTAATCAACTTCAAGTAACTCCGACTGCAAAATTTAAGTGCCATAAAATAAAAAAAACTGAAAGTTTGGTTCTGCGTTTAAATCTTATTATCTGACCAGTCTAACGGCTAACAGACGATAATTTTTAATCGAAGATAATTGTCTTGTATTGTCAAGCCTCACGGCTAACGTACAAGATAATTGTATGTACCAAAAAACGCTATCTTGTCTATTTAACCTTGTTCTTCTTGACCAGTCGAGAGGCTAACAAGAAGAACAAGTTAAAAGGCAATAATAGTTAATTCTTATTTTTGTTCCTAAGAATATTTTACGGGATAATAAAAATCAGTTACTCTTGCGACCAGTACCTTTACAGGCGCTAACGCAAGATAATTTATCTCACTACGAAAGTTAAAATAATCAAAAACGTAGCTCAATATTAATAATAATTTTGTAATTTTATGGCACGCAAACAACTCAATAAAAAACAACGTCAACGAATAAGACTCCTAAAGTTGGCAAAACTCATTATTATCGAAAGTGACATTAAACTGCACCCATCGGGACTTCCTGTCACACCAACCATAGAAGAAATCAATTATAACAAAGAACAGCAACAAATAACGAAGCAACCTACGGAAGAAGCCGAATTGGAGCTACACATTGACAGCAAATTATTCGATGATGTAGATATTCAAATACATTTATCAGGGTTACCCGTAACCCCAACGATTACCCGACTAAAATTAAAATTTCGATTTCCGGAAGTTTTAAAAAACTGTGACCAATTCAAAAAAAAAATCTCGACAAACAATATTTAGAAATAGTTGAAGAAAAATAAACACATCAAGCTTATCAAACTAAAGTATCAAGCAACTCAATCAAATCAACCGAATCAATCAATCAATCAAATCTATTCATTTGACTCTATTAAATCAATCAATCCAATCAATCAATCGACTCAATCAAAGCAACCTAATAAATCAATCAAATTAATCTAACTAATTAAATAAATCACACAAATTACTCAACCAATCAATATGGAGGAAGTAGACCAACTCGCAAGCCTGCAAGCGCAGCGAGGAAAGGAAATATTACGCATAACTAGCAACGTCAAAAACGACCCATTAGACAGAAAAACTGACAAATATTACAATCTCAAAACAGCAAGTATCGAGAAAATTTGGGAAGAAATTCAACATACCAATAAAGAAATAGAGGAGCTACAATGTGACGAACAAAACTATCATCAAGTAAAATACTTCGAGCAACTCACCAAAGTATACAATGACGCCATTAAAGTTATAAACGACCTACAACAAAAAATAACTCAACAAACAACTCTGTCAAGTCAATATCAACAAAATATACCAGCAACTCAACAGCATCTGCAACAGTTAACCAATCGCATCAAAGAAGAAAAAATCCAGACAAAGACTGACAAATGACTGAATAATTGGATAAAATCAAAACAGAAAAAGCTACAAATACTTTATCTATCCATAAACGCCAACAACTAACCACAAAAATTACAAAAAAATTTAAAAAAAATAATAGCGCAAATTTTCCTACAATTGGAAGTTCAAGATTTTCATGCATCAGTTAAGACTGAATATACAGAACTGGAAGATTTACGCGAAAAAATGATTCTAGAGCTTGAAGAGAATATAGAACCATTTACAACAACAGTAAATAATAACAACATTATGTTACCAAAAGTAAAATTACCATTATGACGAGTGGTCAACGTTTAGAGACATCTTCATCAAGGTGGTACACGAAAATACTGGATTATCCAACACAGAAAAGATGCAATATCTAAAACTCGTCTCAGGGGTAAAGCCAGCCGCCGCATCCAGCACCTTCAGATAACTGAAAACAATTACAAAACTAGCTGGACTCTCTTAAATGATAGATACAGCAACGAGCGACTTACAGCAACAAATTTAATCAATAAAATACCAGAATTTCCTGCATTTCAACAAGAATCTACATATCAACTGAAAAAGCTACATGATACAGTAACAGAATGCTTAAAGGCATTGGACAAGAGACATAATCATGGGATCCAATAATAAATCTCATAATAAGCAAAAAATGGGACACTGAAACCAATAGACTTTACGAACAATCACTGGAAAAACCGAACAAACTTCAAGATGCAAACAAACTGATGAGTTTTTTACAAACAAGATTTCAGTCTTTGGAAGCCGTAGGGCAAAATAAAAACAAATCCGAACAAACAGCGATTAAAAAATTGACACTTTCCAAACCAAGCTGCAAGTATTTCAAAGAACCGCATTCTTTACAATTATGCTCTAAATTTCAAGCCTTACAATCACAAGCCAGATTTAAATTTGTAAAAGAAGAAAAAATCTGTGCAAATTGTCTTATCGTACAGTCAGATGTACATCAACCTACAGATGCCTGAGATGCAAAAGATTTCACCATACTCTACTGCACATAAATGCAAATCAAAACGGAGATCAACACCAATCGAATAACAGATATCAACAACCAAATGTCAGAAATCAACAAACAACATTTCATAGAAATAACAGGAGAGAAAATCAAGCGCAACAAACAGAACGCAACGATCAACGAGCAACATCAAGCTATGTTGAAACACATAATGAAAAGGTTGTACTAGCAACAGCAACTATAAAAGTACAAAATGCACATGGAGACCATAAACTCTTGCGTGCTTCAATTGATCCATGTTCACAATCAACGTTTATAACAGAACAAGCTGCTGAGCTAGTGAATTGTACACGCCAAAAAATATCTGCTGAAGTATCTGGAGTGGGAGCAGATACAATACAACCAGTGCAATCAAAATGGTTAACGGAAATAACAATCAAGCTACGCTTTTCAAGCAATTTCGAATTTTCTCTTCCCAGCGAAATTATTAATATCAATGATGAAGAAATACAAAATACAGTATTAGCTGATCCAAACTTCTATCGACCTGGACCAATTGATATTCTGCTAGGAGCTAAAGAATATGTCCAGCTAATTTTAGGAGGATAAACAATTGAACAAGTTTTGGGAGATCGAAGAGATTAATCAAAAACAAAATATGTCTGAAGAGGAGCTATATTGTGAAAAGCACTACGATAAAAACACAATTAGAAATGAAAACGGCACATATACTGTTCGAATTCCATTTAGAAAAGAAATTAATCAATTAGGAACTTCACGACCGCAAGCAGCAGCAAGATTATTACAACTTGAAAAAAGATTCGCCAATTTTGACAATTTATGGAAGAATATATCAACCTAGGACATATGGAGCTTAATCATGATCATACTAAAACGAAATACTATATACCACACAAACCTGTTGTGAAAGAGTCAAGCACAACAACCAAACTTATAGTCGTATTCGATTCTTCAAGTAAGACATCGAGCAAAATAAGCCTTAATCAAGCAATGTTTAACGGTCCACGACTTTAACAAGATATTTTTGAAATATTATTAAGATGGAGAACGCACAAAATTGCAATAACCGCAGATATTGAAAAAATGTATCGACAAATTAAAATTCACAAAGATGATCAACCCTATCAAACAATTATTTGGAGAGCAGATCCGCAATTTCGATTTCAAGAATACAGATTGACAACTGTAACATATGGCACCACTTCAGCCCTATACCTCGCAATTAAAACTATTCAACGTCTAGCGAGATGAAGAAGCAAATTATCCGAAAGCAGCTAAAGCAACCTTACAAGACTTCTACGTGGATGTTTTGTTTTCAGGCGCAAATAGCATTGAAGACGCACATATCTTACAAAGAGAACTAATTGACATGTTTAAGACAGCTGGATTTGCACTAAGAAAATGGTCTAGCAACAATCGATACCTCCTAGAAGCATTAGAATCGGAATACAGAGATCAATACGAAATTAATCAAAACGAAACAAGAAAATCACTTGGCATTCATTGGGCGCCATATGAGGACACGTTTAAATTCAAGATGATAATCTTCGATTCAGAGAAAGTTACCAAAAGAAAAATACTATCTGAAATAGCCAAACTATTTGATCCACTAGGATGGCTAGCTCCAGTGGCTATAAAAGCCAAATTACTAATTCAAGAATTATGGGTACAAAATTTAAAATGGGATGAAGCAGTTCCCAAAGCAATGGAAGATAGTTCGAAAAAAATTCAGTCAGAACTCAAGCATGTAGAAAATTTTACCATACCAAGATGGACAGGACAAACACCAGGAAAAACAATAGAAATTCATGGAGCAGTCATTTACATGAAAGTAATATCAAATACTCAAGAAACTAAAATAACACTTCTCACAGCAAACTCAAAAGTTGCTCCAGTGAAATCAAAGACAACACTACCCAGACTAGAATTATGTGCAGCAGTCCTCTTAGGAAGATTAACAGAAAAAACCTTAAAAGCTATAGCAATAAAAAATATAAAGCTATTCGCATGGACAGATTCCATGATTACACTAGCATGGATAAAAGGTGATCCTACTAGATGGCTAACATTTGTAACTAATTGAGCATCTGAAATCAATAGATTAGTACCTAGTAAACATTGGCATCATGTAAAGGCAGCAGACAACCCAGCCGATGTCATATCTAGAGGAAGTGATTCGTCAAAACTGCAAACTTACAACAACTGGTAGCCTGGACCAACATGGCTACAAGGTGCCGAAGATTTTCATTATGAAAGTACTATCCCGACTACTAATGAAGAAGTGAAGCTATGCCATTCAACTATAATAAATAACTGCCTAACCAACGAAATAAATAACTGATTTTCAACATTGACAAGATTAATTCGGGTAATTGCATACTGTCAGAAATTTATAAATTACTGTAGATCAAATGTTAAAAATGGAAAACCACTAACAAGTGATAACCTACAAAACTCCTTGGAGCAGGTCTTAAAAATTGAACAGAGCATTTTCAAGAAGAAATGGCCGCCTTAACAAAAACAAAACAAATTAATAAAAATAGTAAGTTACATACACAACTGGAATACTTCAAGTTGGAGGAAGATTAGAATATTCACAGCTATCGTATGATAACAAACATCAAATTATTCAGCCCTACAAAAGTCATCTCACCAATTTATTCATATTAGATGCTCACACAAACACTTTGCATGGAGGAAACCAACTAACTTTAGCATATACAAGAAGACGGTACTGGATAATTAACGAGCGATCAAAGCAGTCATTGGAAAATGAGTAGTCTGTCGCAGATACAAAGCACGCACTGCCGAGCAATTAATGGGACAGCTTCCCGCACCCAGAATCACCCCGTCACACCCGTTCCTGCATATTGGTGTTGACTATGCGGGACCATTTCAAACAAATAAAAACTACAAAGGGGCGAGGATTTAAATCTTACAAGCGATAGATAGCCGTATTTGTATGTCTAGCAACAAAAGTTCTGCATCTCGAGGTTGTCAGAGATATGACAACTGATACCTTTTTAGCAGCATTCAAAAGATTTGTAGCAAGAAGAGGTCGTTGTAGCGATTTGTACAGCGACAATGGAACCAACATTGTAGGCGCCAGCAAGATCCTTTACATGAATGACCAAGTTCAAGATCGACTGGTGATAATGGGAACACCATGGCATTTTATACTACCATCAGCTCCACATTTTGGAGGTCTTTGGGAAGCCGGAGTTAAGTTCATGAAATATCACTTGAAAAGAGTCATTGGAGACACCCGTCTAACCTATGAAGAAATTAACACATTGATCCACCAAATTGAGGCATGTTTGAACTCGAGGACATTATGTCCATTATCAGATGACGTAACAGAATTTGACGTACTAACACCAGGTCACTTTCTGATAGGCAGACCTCTAGTGGAACCTCCAGATATCATTACAACAAACATAAATTCAAATCACTGCGAAAGATGAAAACTTATTCAAAAAATTAAAAAAGAAGTTTGGAAATCCTGGATTTCAAATTATCTGAATCAGCTGCAACAACGGTTTAAATGGTATAATAAAAAAAAATCCTTGAAAGTTGGAGACTTAGTCTTAATCAAGGAACAAGAAATCAATCCAAGTAAATGGCCACTAGCCAGAATAATTGAAACTCATCCAGCAAAAAACGCGGAAGAAGTAAGAGTGGTTACGTTAAGAAAATCAGTTGGCAATCCAATAAAATGACCAATCGACAAACTAGTTCCTATACTCGAAAATAATTCAACTAACCAGATATCGTCAGACAAACATCAACCATGCCAGTCACTTCAAAGACACATAAAAAACATAAAACATCTAAGCTATGGAGGATAGCCATAACAGCGATATTGTTTTGAATATCAATGAACTAAACGAAAACCAAAAGGAGTTAATAAAAACTTCAAATCATCAAACTAAATGCATGCTTCATGCATTAGCTACGTTCAACGAAGAGAGCAAAGAATTAATAGTCAATTTAAACGGAGCCAAGAAAAAATAAAGGCAGGACTCGAAGCTATCGAGAGCATCAATCACTGGTTTAAGAGTATTGATGAGAACAAATTGAACATACAATTTTTCAATGCTTACCAAATAGTGATGAATTTCATTGACGAAGTTACAGAATATCATAGAAAATTACTAGATGTTCACTACCACCGAGGAGATCTATTTGAATTAATCTCGCCTGCTCACGCCGAGAAAACTATCCTAAATATATCAAATACTCTACCATCTAACATACAAATTATGTCTTATCCAATACTTCGAACAGAGGTAAAATACAGCACCGAATTTATTCACATTTATGGATTCTTTATTTTAACGGAAGTATCTCAGTTTAACTTGGTGATAGCAACCCAAATCCCAATTAAAAGTAAAGGCAAATACTGGAATTTTGATATTTTCAACGGATTCACAGCAATCGATTACAACACACAATCTTATTTTCAAATGACTGAAGAAGAAGTGATAAAATGCTTCAAGATGAATTATAATACATACATTTGTAGCCCGACCACAACTAGAAATATTGAGACTAGCCCGGATTGTGTAATAGATGAAATGCATCGACGAACTGAAAATACATCATGTCCACTTACAAAGATGACACTTCGGTCAACCACCTGGAAGCAACTTCATGATCCCAACACGTGGATTTTTATTGTAGAGAATAAACTAAAAATTGCAATAATTTGTGATGGAATTAGAGAAGATGTAGTCTCAACCAAACTGGAATTATCAAGATTTCACAAAATTGTCTAATTAAGACAAAGAAAAACATCTTAATGCCCAAAAGAAGAGAGTCTATGAGAATAGCAAGTACCCTTTTCCACCCGGTAAACATAGACATAGGGGCATTAAACTCTACATCTGTACAAATTACGAAGATCGACACGGAACCTGTTTTAGATACATCTGAATCAATCAACGCTTTAATGAACGAGAAAGTTCAAATAGAAGATCAGCTACAAGAAACTAAATGGAAAAAAAATCATCATCATATGATAGCCAATAGCACTGTGATATCAATGTTATTGGTTGCAACGATGTTAGTTTCCGCCCTCCTCTATTATAAATGGAAGCTCCAGCATAACCAACCACTACAACAAGAAGATCCTGATGTACGACGAGGTATCCCACTTGAACCTCTTCCCTTATAAAGTAGCGTACCTACCACAGAAGATGCCACTTTGTCGAGTGGGCAAAATGTCTAATTTTAATTAGACATAAATCTGGAGATTTATCCCAAATAAAATAATTATAACAGCAAAACATTAACACACCGCAGTCGGTCACAAAGGATAGAATGCAGCAGTTAGCATTTTTCACCCAGCACGAGGCACAGTATTGTTTTTAATGAACGTATTTTGTATATAGTTAGAACCATATATAAACCTGTACAGTATATCAATAAAATCAGTATTAAACTTGCTATAGTTGTACTCACTATAAACCCGTTGTGAATATCATACACACAAATACCTACTAGTTAGGTCACTATATCACGAAGTTCCTTCTAAAGGTACCGACATAGATTTTTACGTTTCAAAAAACCTCGTATACAATTGGTTACCCATTGGCTTTGGGGCAAAACTTTAAAATTGTAACAAAATTGTATTTTCAACAACATGACTTGTCACTGACTTGTGTTTGTTTACTATGTCATAACAAGAGATTATGAAGAAATTAAATACCTAATTTTTTCCCAAATTTAATAAGGGTATTTGTAGTATCCATCCAAATTTAAAAATACCTAGTTGTTGATGTGTCTTGCAAGTCAGTAGTGTAGTCAGGCCAATAAAAGAGGTAGTTGATAGCAGCTAAGAAATAGTGATACATATTTGCGTTTATGCTGGTTAGAAATTTGAAAGGAGCTCAAATGTTATTACTGTGGCAAGCTAAAACACGTTGCCGCCATTTTGTGACACTGTAAATAGAACAATAACGCTGTGCCAATTTGTGACACTAAAAAAATTACTGAGTAATTAAACAAATATCTGGAAGCAGAACTGTATTTTCCAGCTAGGTAAAACATTGATATGCCCGGTAACTTTTATACAGTAGAGAAGGGGGGGTTCAGAAATAAGAAAATTTTAAGCGCCACAGTGTTTCAATATCAATGTTTTACAAAGAAGATCTTAATTAAAATACAGTTCAACCCAAACGTTGTAGCCAAACAATGAAACTCTACCTACTTCCGAGGCTTCCAGAGTATTTGTGTAATTAAAAAAACCAAAAAAAAAATTGACTAATAAAAGATTCTGAATAAGTTAAAATGACACAAATAGAAACACTTTACAGGTAGATGGACTTACAGGTAGGATCTCCAACAGGTCGTAGTGTACCTACATTTGAGTCAGTAGTGTAAGACTCAATTATATAACTGATTGTTATAAAAAAATATACTTCCAAAATCATTCCATCATAGGGGAGATCTGGACCAAATATCTGCTGTCATCATTCTACGTTGGGTAGAATGAGACAGACAGCAACCCAGTCCGAGATCTTCCCCATGAGGTAAAACAATGTAAGGAAACCGCAAAAAAATATAACCTCATATCTCTTTTGTCTCTACAAAGTTGGTTCACTGGATTGTACAAATAACACAAAGATTTAGTTCATCTTGTATATTTTGATTGTAAAAACCTGGGAAAAAAATATCAAACAAGTCAGGGCCAAAATATATAAAATGAAATATTTCAGTTTCCTTCGTCGGTTTTGCACGAGGTTCCCCTACACCGAGAATCTTAAATTACGAACCCCATGTCGACTCAATAAAATAAAGCAGATTTCAACAGATGAACTAAAATAACCCTAACATACCTTTCCCAGGGTTACAACTGGCTCGAACCTCGTTCCACCAGCACAACTGTCCCGTCGATGGAATGGACGGCTGTAACCAAAGGAGAAAAACAATATATAGTTTTTATCCAAAACGTGGTTTTAAAAAAAATACAAAAAAAACTCCAAAAATTCCACACGTCTGTTGTAGAAAAATTACATTTCACACGAAAAATAATTACAATTTTGGAGGCAAATATTATCTTGAAGAATCCTCAAATAATAAAAAATAAAATCGAACTTACCACGCTTCTTTCCGTAGGAATGGAGTAGGTCGCCTTAAATCCCTCCTCAGAGGATGTGAGCCGTCACTTTAGATTACGCCTAACACGACGGACTCACAGTTATACCGTCTTTGGTATAATTCTGCATTTATTGCAGTGCCAATAACCACAAAAACAATGGTGACACCAAAAGACGGCCACCAGCCCAGCCAAAATTCTTTAGGAAAGAGAGATGACACGTCCGAAAAAAATTAAGATGCCGGAAAACCATTCCCCAACTTGGGTGGGGCACCGTACCAACCTAATTTTCCCGGTTAAATTCAAATAGGGATGCAAACCCATTCATAAAAAAGCGCTCTCGCCAAAAAAATCCCTAGCCCCGGTTTGCAAGCCCGAAAATACTACCGCGGTTTTTAAACTAACCAATGATGAAATACACTAATACTTCCGTACCGGTCTGTAGGGGGCAGCGTCAGTCAAGGGAACATTGGAAATTCGTCCTTTACACATTGGGGTGTTGTCAGATCTATTTCTACGAATCATTTTTATAAACGAGGATTTTCGAGATACACGTATACAGACCGAAACATTTGTAAACCGGACCCCTGCCAACATAGCAAGTAGGAGGAAAATAACCAGACAGACTATATGAAGCTCAGCATTGAAACCATCAACTGTAAAAGCAATTACTGGAGATTCGAGCATGAATCAAACTCAGGAATATTCGAACACTCAACCAATTCCCATATGAGTAAAGCCATACTAAGTTTAGAATTTCGTTGTATTTTAGTTATAGTTTTAGTCAAAAGTTTCCTTCGCTCTTTATATATGCTTTCTCTAAGATTCCTATGGTTTGAAGCCATTTTTGTAAAACATTTTTACATTAATAAAGTTGTTTCTGAACTTGAACCCAAAAATACACATTGAACTACTGCTTAAACCCGGCACAAGAGTGTTCAGATGTTAAGTTTGCTCACCACTAGCTAGCCCTACATAACCCTAACCCTAGATATCAACTTTATTCAACTATGATTATATATTAATTTATATAATATAAAAATACGATTTTGTTTATTCGTTTAGTCCTGGTTTTTATCCCTTGTTTATGCCCAATTTACAAAAGTGCATAACTTGTATATATTTTATCTTCTCCTTATCAAGGTAATAAAGATATCAAAGTGGGCGGAGCCTCGGTTGTTTGTGGTCGAACCGTGGACCTAAATATGTTTTCGTGCTACAAAACTAGCTAATCCGTGAAGAAGAAAAGGTTCGGAAGAGAAATCACTGTCCTAATATCCTAGAAAATACAAATAATCGAACATCCAAAATAAATTAAATGTATATCTAAGTGTTTCAAACTGTCCTTAAAACATCGTGAGTGGTTTGTGATATGGCAACCCGCCATTTCCAAGAATTATACCGGGTAGATTGGATTAGAATACTTTTCTCATTTCGTCTATTTATTGAACGTACGCGGTCGCTAAAACAGCTGATTATTGATTTCGTAAACGTCACATAACCACGAAATTCCAGATAAACAAAACAATGAAAAGTTTTTATGTGATTTCCCCCGAACCTGTGATCTTAAATACCAATTACGATGCATAAATAATGCGACGTGTGCAGTGGTTACAACAACACGATGGAATGTCTCCTCTATAAGGTAAATTTCTGGACAATATATAACCTTAAAACATAGCTCTATAAATTACCCTTAATCTTTTCCTGACAGACACATATTCCTACCAAAATTAACAAAGAAAGGAGACATCCTGGTTGTCTCATGGGTTGCAGTACGAATCGCGCAGGCAAGTTTATGTATTTGTTCGTCCCACTTCCTGTGGTTGTCTTTCACATAACAACAAAACATGGTTTTTAACGTACGATTCGTCCTTTCTGTTGCATTCGCCCTGGGGTGATAATACGGATTATACTAAATTTTAACCTGATAACCCTCAGCGAAATGTTTAAACTCATTACTTTTGTACTGAGCACCATTATCACAAAGTAGCAAACGAGGTACTCCGAAGACCATAAATACTTGCTCCTCAAGATGCTTGACAACAGCTTGAGTAGGGGCTGTTCGCATTCGAAAAACTAAGGAAAACTTACTTAAATAGTCCGTAACCACGAGAATCCAGCAATTACCCTTTGTCGAACGAGGTAGAGGTCCACATAAATCTGTTGAGATAATTTCCCAAGGAAGAGTTGGTTTTGGGTGAGATATTATCTGACAGACAAAAAATTTCTTTACAAAAGTTGCCAAGTCCTGGCGCATTTTTGGCCAATAATATTTTTCTGCCAGTCTGTGGAAGGTTTTATACACACCCATATGTCCTGCGGTAGGAGGATCGTGAGCTTCTCCAATAATTTCACGCCTATGATCTTTGGGGACTACCTCTTTCCAATATTCGTTAGATGGTGAAAGTTGAGGGTATTCTTGTTTGACATATTTATACAACTTATTATCAGTGTATTTCTAATTCATAAATTTTAACGGTGATTCTACGACCCTCTTTACCATCTTTTGGTACCATCGATCTTTAATTGCTGTTGAAACGTCCGGGGCTGCGAAATTGTATCAATCATGGGTACTGCTCGAGACAACATGTCCGGGACAACTGAATCTTTCCCTTTTCGATGGATTACTTCAAAGTCATATTGCTGCAGTTTTACAGACCAACGAGCAAGTCTTCCACTGGGATCTTTCAAGCTATGAAGCCATTTTAAGCTAAAGTGATCTGTTATGACCTTGAATGAGATCCCCTCAATATATGGCCGGAGCTTCTCTATCGCCCAAACCAATGCCAAACATTCTCGCTCGGTGGTCATGTGTGGTTAAACATGCTTCTATTCCATATCCTGATGCGTCTGTTTAAATGACAAATTCTTTGGTATAATCGACCAATTCCTCTAGTCGTTCTGATTCATAAGGCGTAAGAGTTGTTTGTTGGTCTGATGTTTCTAAAGAACAAATCACATCTTTATTATCGGCAAAGTGCCACTCATTAGTACTTAAATTCGGTACTATACCAATCGAAATCCAAAAATCTAATCCAAAATCAAAGTGTGCGGCAACTCAGGAACGACGACGACCTCTATTAACCTAAATTTATCCTGAACTCGCATAGGAAGCTGCACTGTCCCAATACTAATCGTGCTTTGACCATTTGCCACAATACAACTCGTCTTCTTCGTGGTATCAAGTGAAAAACCAAACCTCTCGATGATTGACCAACCATGATTCCCTAAAAAGGTACGTGAAGCCCCGGAATCCAATAAACCTAGTTACTTATTTCCGAGCACATCCACTTCTAAATAAGGTCTCTCATCTTTACGAGCATGACTTATCACATAATCTAAGACGTACGTTAGCCTATCGGTCGATGCTTGTTCAGGCTGACTTAAAAGTCGACCGCCTACGAGCGCCTGGGTCCGTTTCCCTGACGATTACAATTAAGACATTCTCTAACTGTTACCCCTGCCTGACCACACGAATAACACTGCTTACCTCTAGGTAATGCGCACCCGATCGCCATGTGCCCTGTTTGATTGCATCTATAACATACCACGTCTCTATTCGCCCTACCAGATCTAGCACCTTGTGGTGGTTGTCTATCCCTATCATTTTCACTAGACTGACCACTAGCTGGTTGCTGTCTATCTCTATCAGCTCTAGCAGCGAAATTGCTTGCTGGCTGTTGCCTATCTCTGTCAAATCTATCACCAAGATGATTTGAATTCCGTTGGTTAGATGTCGCGGTACTTGATATTTGAATTGCACTGACTTCTGTTGGAAAATCGTTTCTGTCACTCTCTACGTCAACGTAGGCCAGGTTCGATTGATTGGTTTTTCCTAAGTGTAAAATTCTCTTCCTCTAAACCATATCTCTGGTCTATTCTACGACACAGATCTTTTAAATGTGATAAATGCGTGTTCATGACAGCAATATAGGTCCCTATAGACTCTCCAGGGCCCTGTTTACGTTTTTGGATCTCCTTCAATAGCTTCTCGCCATATTGTGGCCAATTAAAATGCGTTGGGTGACATTTGTGGCAAACTAAATAGAACAATAACGCTGTGCCAATTTGTGACACTAAAAAAAATTACTGAGTAATTAAACAAATATCTGGAAGCAGAACTATATTTTCCAGCTAGGTAAAACATTGATATTCAGAAATAAGAAAATTTTAAGTACGCCACAGTGTTTTAATACCAATGTTTTACAAAGAAGATCTTAATTAAAATACAGTTCAACCCAAACGTTGTAGCCAAACAATGAAACTCTACCTACTTCCGAGGCTTCCAGAGTATTTGTGTAATTAAGAAAAACAAAAAGAAATTGACTAATAAACAAAATAAAATTCTAAAAGATTCCTAAATGAATTAAAATGACACAAATAGAAAGTTCTTTATAGGTAGATGCACATTTCCAACAGGTCACAGTGTACCTACATTTGAGTCAGTAGTGTAAGACTCACTTATATAAATGATTGTTAAAAAAAATATACTTCCAATAACATTCGATCATAGGGGAGATCTGGACCAAATATCCGCTGTCATCATTCTACGTTGGGTAGAATGAGACAGACAGCAACCCAGTCTGAGATCTTCCCCATGAGGTAAAACAATGTAAGGAAACCGCTAAAAAAATATAACCTCATCTCTCTTTTGTCTCTGCAGAGTTGGTTCATTGGATTGTACAAATAACACAAAAATTTAGTTCATCTTGTATATTTTAAATCATAGTAAAAATACCAGAAACATGAAATAGAAAAAAATTAAATGGTTGGAAACAAGACAGGGCCAAAATAGCAAGGCACGTCAATTGTACGATAAAACTTATAAATAAATAGTTATTCCGCAAAAGTGTGGTTATGACGTCATATAAACGCAAAGAAATTATTATTAAAAAAAAATTAAGTCTAAAGCTTGCTCCTGGATTATTGTTTGATTAAATAAGAGGATGTTTTGTTTTGTAATCCTGGATGTGTTGTACCAGACATCTTCCGCTACTCCACCGGTCCCAGTTCTGCCCGCGCCTCCCCTAGTGCTCGCTTAGCACATCATGCTGGACAACACAGGGTCTTAGATCTGTTGCTGGATCCTTGCCCGAGCATAAAACCCTGTGGAAAATGAAATATTTCAGTTTACTTCGTCGGTTTTGCACGAGGTTCTCCACACCGAGAATCTTAAATCACGAACCCCATGTCGACTCAATAAAATAAAGCAGATTTCAACAGATGAACTAAAATAACCCTAACATACCTTTCCCAGGGTTACAACTGGCTCGAACCTCGTTCCACCAGCACAACTGTCCCGTCGATGGAATGGACGGCTGTAACCAAAGGAGAAAAACATCCAAAAACACAACATTCCCAGGGTTACAATGCTACACCCGGCTTCACACCAGCGCCCAGCACAACTGTCCCGTCGACGGAATGGACGGGCTGTAACCAAAGGAAAAAACAATATATAGTTTTTATCCAAAACGTGGCTAAAAAAATATAAAAAAACTCCAAAAATTCCACACGTCTGCTGTAGTAAAATTACATTTCACACGAAAAATAATTACAATTTGGAAGGCAAATATTATCTTGAAGAATCCTCAAATAATAAAAAAAATAAAAAAAATAAAATCGAACTTACCACTGCTCTTTCCGTAGGAATGGCGTAGGTCGCCTTTTAGTCCCTCTATGCAGAGGATATGAGCCGTCAACGAGAATACGCCTCACGACGGACTCACTTCTACAGTTTCTGGGATATCTCCTGCAATCCCTGCAGTGCCAATAACCAAAAACAATGGCGATCCCAGAAACTGTTGTGGACCCACCGCCGACTCTTTAGGAAAAGAAAGAAAATGACACTTTGTCGAGGAAGATGCCGGAAGTAGAAATTTGGTGAGACGCAGTACCAACCAAATTTTCCCGGTCAAATTCAAATAAGGATGCAAACCCATTTATAAAAAACGTTCTCACCAAAATAATCCCCAGCCCGGGCTTGCAAGCCTGAAAAAAAAACCGCGATTTTCAAACTAACCAATGATGAAATACACTAATACTTCCGTACCGGTCTATAGAGGGCAGCATCAACCAAGGGGATATCGAAAATACGTAAAACGCACATTGAGGTGTTGCCAGATCTATTTCTACGGATTGGAATTTTTATAACAAGGACATCGAGACACCCTCCATACATAGACCGAAAATTTGCCTACCGGACCCCCGCCAACATAGCAAGTAGGAGGAAAATAACCAGCCGGACTATAAGAAGCTCAGCACTGAAACCATCAACTGTAAAATCAATTACTGGAGATCAGAGCATGCATCAAACCCAGGAATATTCGAACACTCAACCAATTCCCATATGAGTAAAGCTATACTAAGTAGGTCGCCTTTTAGTCCCTCTATGCAGAGGATATGAGCCGTCAACGAGAATACGCCTCACGACGGACTTACTTCTACAGTTTCTGGGATATCTCCTGCAATCCCTGCAGTGCCAATAACCAAAAACAATGGCGATCCCAGAAACTGTTGTGGACCCACCGCCGACTCTTTAGGAAAAGAAAGAAAATTACACTTTGTCGAGGAAGATGCCGGAAGTAGAAATTTGGTGGGACGCAGTACCAACCAAATTTGCCCGGTCAAATTCAAATAAGGATGCAAACCCATTTATAAAAAACGTTCTCACCAAAATAATCCCCAGCCCGGGCTTGCAAGCCTGAAAAAAAAAACCGCGATTTTCAAACTAACCAATGATGAAATACACTAATACTTCCATACCGGTCTATAGGGGGCAGCATCAACCAAGGGGATATCGAAAATACGTAAAACGCATATTGAGGTGTTGTCAGATCTATTTCTACGGATTGGAATTTTTATAACAAGGACATCGAGACACCCTTCATACATAGACCGAACATTTGCCTACCGGACCCCCGCCAACATAGCAAGTAGGAGGAAAATAACCAGCCGGACTATAAGAAGCTCAGCATTGAAACCATCAACTGTAAAATCAATTACTGGAGAGAGCATGCATCAAACCCAGGAATATTCGAACACTCAACCAATTCCCATATGAGTAAAGCTATACTAAGTGTAGAATTTAGTTGTATTTTAGTTATAGTTTTAGTCGAAAGTTTCCTTCGCTCTTTATATATGCTTTCTCTAAGATTCCTATGGCTTGACGCCATTTTTGTAAAACATTTCTACATTAATAAAGTTGTTTCTGAACTTGAACCTAAAAATACACATTGAACTACTACATAAACTCGGCACAAGAGTGCTCGGATGTTAAGTTTGCTCACTACTAGCTAGCCCTACATAACCCTTCAATCCGACTAACTGAGCTAGATATCAACTTTATTCAACTATGATTATGTATTAATTTATATAATATAAAAATACGATTTTGTTTATTCTTTTAGTCCTGGTTTTTATCCCTCGTTTATCTCCCATTTACAAAAGTGCGTAACTCGTATTTATTATATCTTCTCCTTATCAAATTAATAAAGATATCAAAGTGGGCGGAGCCTCGGTTGTTCCTGGTCGAACCGTGGACCCAAATATATTTTCGTGCTATCAAAACTAGCTAATCCGTGAAGGATATGAGTTTCGGAAGAGAAATCATTGTCCCAATATCCTCGAAAATAAACATAAGCGAATGAAATGTTCATCTAAATGTTTTCTTCCTGTTACTGAAACCATTTGTGATGCGGCAACGCCGCCATTCCCCAGCAGAACAGCTGTTTATCTTCATGAACGTCAAAGAAAATTACGAAATTTTACAGATAAACAAAACAATCAAAAGTTTTAATGTGATTTTTCCCGAAACCTGTGATCTCAAATTCCAATTACGATGCTCAGATAATGCGACGTGTGTAGTGTTTACAACAACACGATGAAATGTCTCCTCTATAGGGTAAATTTCTGGACAATATATAACCTCAAAACCTAGCTCTATAAATTACCCTTAATGTGTGTACAGAAAAATGAATCGAATAGTTTTGGTTATTTACATAAATAAAACAAATTTGTAACGTTTGCCTTAAACGTAAAAATGACACGTTACAATATGAACAAGGAAGATACTCTGCCATGAACCTCTGTTCCAGCTGTTCCCATGTATGGACTTCTCTACGAACATCTTTATAAAAAGTATAGGCTGACTTTTCAAAAGATCAATGCCTGAGTTCAGTAGAACCTTTTTGCTATCTCCTCTAGCCTGACTCAACTCGTCCACTCTCTCAAAAAATGCGGTGACGGAGATCGTACCCCTATCGCCTGTAAACTTTAAGTTCCATTTATGCGGAGGTACAGGTGCAACGTGATATGACGTACCAGGATCACTTGACATTGGTACTGGCGACGAACATGAAAATGGTCGTGACTGAGCAATCGGTGCTATGCTACTTTGGAGGGCAGCTAAACTCAAAGGAACGGTAGACGGTTGTTGATAATGAAAAGTTAATGTACCGTCATTCTGAATCAGCATTGGGGGTGGTGCCTGTATTGGTGCTTGAGTTGGGTTCGTAAGCACTTGCATTTGCACTAGAGCAATGATCGATGGTTGGTTTGTAGGCTGTTGAGCTGTTCTTTGTGTGCTCGAGTGCTGTGGTTGCGGGAAATGAGACTGGTTGGATGTATTGCCAACATTTGTCGAGTGATCTGAGCTTCGACTCGTTGATTGGCTTTCAGATGCATCATCGTCATCTGAGGCAACGCCAACTCTTAGTAGATCTGTTGCTTGGCTCTGCAACCTCCCAATCAAACTCAAGGTTTCCGCAACCAGTATGCCTTTTGTTTGACTTTCGTCAAAGTTGGACGGATTCATGTTGTTAATCCTGGCTAGCACGTGTTCCAACCTTACAGCGATTTTCCTAAACTCTCCCCCTTTGCTCGTACCAGAGAACTTCTCTACCAGCGGTACCAGACTATCTAGCTTCTTCATGCAGCTAAAAGCGTCATGGCCAAAATTAAATGGATACGGAGGGTATCTCATACATCCACCAGTCCTTTCTCTTTGCCTAATCAGTATGAGCTGTGCTTCATCTCTTCCACCGATACAATGGCTATGCCTCTCCATGTTAATTCGTAGATTAACTCGTCCTTGACTAAGTACCTTATGTCCGACAACCAACTCAAAGAAATAGCCATGGTGCCTTTTATATTAAAACTTTAGCCTTTAAAACTTTTAATTATACCTCCCAATTATAAACTAAACCATGCAATAACAAACACAAAGTTCACTTTAAATTCACTAGTGAAAATCACTATAAATTTTCTCACAAATGTAGAAAATATAAAACTTAAATACGGACAGACGCGAACAAAACCGAAAAACACCGGAGCAGTAAGAAAATAAAATTTATTTGCATTTAAAAATGTAATCATAGTTTATATTAATTATTTGTACAACCAACTATGACGTCCACCCTTGCAGAGAGAAATAACTACTTAAATCCTAAATCAGAATTAACAAGTAGCCGTAAAAAAGTTTTAAAAAAATAAAAGTGCGTGAGTAAAACCAAAAAAAAATAATTGCGCTTATCCTAGCTGAACTAGATTAAAATTAAAGTTAAGTTATGTTTGTTTACCTCAGCAACCGAATAGGTAAATTTATCGCTAAATGGAACGTACAACAGACTACCTATAACAAAAATCGCAAAGCTGTTGTACACAGTTAACGCTAGGGTATACTCCTGCTATTGCAGAAAATTATTACTTAAGGGAATGAGCAACGTTAGTACTTATTTACTGTATCACTGTAATAATGTAAACCTAAGTTTTAAACTTTGCACTCAACTCAGTAAAGAATTATCTTGTATGCATTTTCAGAAAAACAAATATGACAATTCCAAGGTCCAACTATAAGACCGTTATGAAACTAACTTTATCTACTCGAGTTTATATACACACAACATCCAATAAAAAAAAGTTTACTGCTTAATGTATTCTCAGATCCCTATTCCTGGTGTTCAAGAGATATAAAATTAAGTTGGACCCTTCTCACAACTATTAGTCAAAGCAAAATTACCAAATGTCCAAGGGCTAATGAGACCCTATCCCTACAAATGACATTTTGACATGCAACAGCTGGGAATAATCCTGCGTAACAACCAGACAACAAAAATCAAGAAGCCAAAAACTATTACATTAATTTTAAAAGAGCATAATACTCCCGGCCACAATTAAACTTTTGTTATACTCAACAAAAATCGGCCTAAAACCTAAAAATCTTTTTATTATTTATTTCCCCTATTTCCTAAGTATAATGTCAATAAACCTAAAAACTTTTGATTTCCATTCAAATCCCATCTGCACCCTATATACTTTTAAACGGTTAAACGCCCACAGGCGAAACAATATCTTATTTCAAAGAAGGGGTCAAAATATCTTGAAGTACCCTATGAAAATAGGACACTATTATAGAAAATTGTTCAGATCAGTGTTAACTAATTCCCAACCTAGATATATCTAGTTCCCTCATGTGTATGTTACTATTTTAATTCCTATCATAACTAAACAGATCACAAAATTTTGTCTTTCTCCGCAAATCTGCAAGGTCCTGGAAAATCTGAGATTCAGCCTGTAGGCCAAATTTTGATGTATTTTAATTTAGCGAAAACCAAAGTTGCGAAATCCTAAAAAGATTAGTAGGAAGCCCTCGTTCAACGATTTCTACACTCCGAACCAAACATTTCTTCCATTTCCACCCAGCTCGCGGGAGGAAAACCCCTAGTTATTGCAATATAAAAGGTAGGTGGATCTTTTATACTTTCTACAACTATCATATTAAAAAAAATATATGCCCTCATCATTGTTTAGTTGCATCAAAGAAAACCTATTGTTTTTAAATTTATTCTTAGACCGAAATCATTTTTAATAAAAAACCAATGATCTTAAATCAACCCGAACACTTTCCCATTTATTCCACAAAATTTACTGTACTATAAAAACTAGTTTCATTATTTGAGGCCACTAGTATGAGATCACTTCAAAATTAAAGCAAATGAAATAATAAAAGAATTATTTCCCAATTGTCCACAACTTCCAAGTTTTCATCCCTAAGTAGGTACTTTCTTAGTCTAATACCATCCATCGTTATCCGACATAACGCTTTAATTTTAAAAGCAACAAAACGAAGATTTTTTTTTTATTTGTCAAACACACTGTGTTTTTTTTATTACAATCTAGTCAGTAAGACTAATTAGCAATTTTGTTTTAACTTAATTTACTAGAAAAGTCAGATTTAAACTTAGGGTTCACTCAACAGTTCTCCCCGCTTTGTTTAGTCTGTAACTCACAATTGTGTTGTGTTTATAGCATTATTTTGTTTTATGTGTAATTCACTTAGTTTACTAGCTCAAACGGCTTCACTCTTTTTAGTCGTCGAACTAGCATAGTATTGTCTAGAAACTGAATTGCTTCCACATTCACATGCCGATGGAGTCTATCTTCATGGCTTTTTGCGTACTTTTTTATAGTCTCTGCTACAGTTTCGATTTTTAGATCTCGATGAAGGTCACTATTTCGAACGTACCAAGGTGCATTCACAATGTTTCTTAATACTTTATTTTGAAATCTCTGTACAACTAGATTGTTACTCTCTTTAGCACAACCCCATAGTTGAATACCATATGTCCATACTGGTTTCAGTATTTGTCTATAAAGCAGTAACTTATTATGAATTGTTAAATTGGAGTTCCTTCCAATTAGCCAGTTCATTTTTCTATACCTTATCTCAAGTTCTTCTTTTTTTTTCTTAACATGTGCTTTCCAGCGCAATTTGGCATCAAGTGTCATACCTAGATATTTTGCCTGATTCGAATATGGTACTGGAATGTTGTTAATTGTTATTTGTATGTGATTTATATTTTTGTTTGTAAAATCAACATGAATTGATTTGGTTTTATTTAATTTTATTCGCCACTTTGTGGTCCAACTGTGAATTTGGGTGACTGCATCCTGAAGTTTTTCTATGCATTTTTCAATAGATTTTTCTACCGTCAATAAACCAGTATCATCGGCAAATGTTGCTAAGTGACAATTTTCTGGCTTTGGGATATCACAAGTGAATAATAAGTATAGATAAGGGCCTAGTACGCTACCCTGGGGCACGCCTGCTTGAATTTCTCTTAAATTTGAGTATGAGTCTTCCTGTTTTACTCTAAAATGTCTATCAGATATGTATGATTCCAAAATATCCGAATATTGTTTTGGCAGAAACCTTTTTAGTTTAAAATTAAGGCCTTCATGCCACACTTTGTCAAATGCTTGTGCTACATCTAGAAAAACTGCAGAACAAACTTTTCCCTCTTCTAGTGCTTTTTCTATTATATTAGTAATTCTGTGTACTTGATCTATCGTGGAATGCTTGTCTCGAAAACCAAATTGATGAGATGGAATAATTTCTTGTCTTTCTATGATGGGTTTTATTCTTTTAAGCACTAATTTTTCATAGAGCTTGGATATAATTGGCAGCAAAGATATTGGCCTGTAAGATGACACATCATGGAGTGGTTTTCCCGGTTTTGGAATCATGATAACTTCTGCAACTTTCCACAGTTTAGGTACATACCTAAGCCTAAAAGACGCATTAATTAGGTTGCATAGTTTTACGATAGCTTTTCTGGGGAGTTGTTTTATGACTACCCCGTTAATAAGATCATACCCTGGGGCTTTTTTCAAAATAATATTTTTGATTTCTGTTAATATTTCTTTTGGTGATGTAAGCTTAATATGGTCCTCGATTTGATGGGGTTCATTTAAATGAAAGTGTTCATCTGGTGCTTCGTGGGGCTGAAATGTTTTTTTCTAAATGATTTGCAAAAATATCTGCTTTTTCTTCGTTACTCCTTGCCCACTGGTTGTTAGATTTTCGTATGGGTGGAATTTGGATAATTGGTCTTTTAAAATCTTTGGTTGCTTTCCAAAGGGAATAGTCGGTATTTTTATCATCTGTAAGTTCATGAAGAAAATGGTTAATAGATTCATTTTTTATTACTAGAATTTCTCGCCTAATGCGCTGCGTCATGTTGTTGAGATTTGTTTTGTCCCGAGGATCACGGCTTTGTTGCCACTTTCTTCTTAGTTTCCTTTTTTCCAATATAAGGTCTCTAATTTCCTTTGGATAGTTTTTTCCCTTAAAAATTCTCTTTGGTTTTGGACTGTTTTCCCAAGCTGCTTGTTGAATATTTGTAACAAAATAATCAACTTCTTTATCGATTTGTTCTGGCGTTTGCAATGGTACTGATAGGTTTATTTTTTCTGACAGACTTTGTTTCAAACTAATCCAGTCAGTCAGTTTATTAACTAGTGAGATATTTGCTTCTTTCTTTATTATGTTTTTACTAAGAGTTAGAATAATAGGTGAATGATCTGAGTGTAAATCAAAACTTTCTTCTATATCTACAAAACTTAAAGATATATTTTTTACTATAAAAAAATCAATTAGATCTGGAATTTTTCCTGGATCTGTTGGATAGTATGTGGGCTTACCAGTTGATATCGGCTCACATTGATATTCACTAATAGCTTGCAAAAGTTCTTTTCCTTTAGAATTCGTCAGTCTAGATCCCCAGTAGGTATTTTTTGCATTAAAGTCACCTCCAATTATAAAACGGTTTCCTAATTTTCTGAGAAAATTAAGATATTGATTTTTCTTTAGTAAGTGCCTTGGTGGTATATAGACAGCACTTATGACTAATGTATATGTTTTGGTTTTTACACTTACTAATGTAGCTTGAATCTCTATGGTTTTATATCCCATCTCCTCATAGTGTGATATATTTTCTTTAATTATTACAGCACTTCCCCCATGTGCAGTATTGCTAGGGTGAGTTGTATGATACATTTTATAACCTTTAAATTTAATGTGAGACTGGTTAGTGAAATGCGTTTCTGACACAAGACAGACGTCAATTTTTTTTATGTCTAGAATAACTTGCAAGTCTTGCTGATGTTGCAAGAGACCATTTTCATTCCAAGCTAGGATTCTAAGATTACTGACCATTTTGAGGCATATTGGTAGCTCCGTTATTGCTACTTTCTAGTTTAGTTAATCGCTCATCAAGTTTGTTCAATTTCTCCAAAATTAATTGTAGTGTTTGTTCCATAGTATTTTGACTACTGATATTAATATCAGGTATAGTAGCTGTTGCTGCTACTTGGCTGTATGTCCTTGTCACAGAGTTTTGTGTGACTGTGTTTCTTGTCTGTTGGTTTTGTCTATTTGTACTCACGTTTGGTATGAGATTCGGTTTCTTAGGTTTATTTTTCAATTTTTGTATTTCCTTAGCAACAAGGCATCCTCTGTAGTTAGCAGGATGCTTGCCTCCACAGTGGATGCATTTTGGCTCAGATTCTTTTGGTTTGGGGCATTCTACAGTAAGATGTTTCCCCGTGCATTTTACGCAACGTGGTTCTTTAGCGCAATATTTTTGCGTGTGTCCATAAGATTGGCATCTTTTGCATTGAGGGACTAACTTTGAGGTTTTTAGTGCTTTTATTTCCACTTCAATCCCAAGGATACTGGAAATTTCAAAAATTTTGTTGATATCTTCATCGTGGCTAAATGTGAGCATAAACATGTTAAGAGGTTGTCTTGTTCTCCATTTAAGTTTGTTGCTGGCCTCCAGTGCCTTAAAACCTTTTTTTTGTAGATCAGCTACAATTTTTTGTGGGTCACATGAGAAGTGTAGCCTATTCGCTATTACTCTAATTGGCCTTATTTGTTTGTTTTCCTATGAGTGCCATTGATGCTTTATTTCATTAAGCATTTTAGTAACCAGCCGATAGCTGTCTGCGTCTTGTACATTTATTTTAATATTTTCGTTATTTAAAACTTTTATTTTAACTCCTTGTATGATATTTAACTTTTCATAAATATCATTAAAATTATTTACGCCATTTACCATAATCGGTGGAGGTAATGGAGCTTTTTTAACCTTAGTTGGGGGTTCTTCATTTTGTGTTTTTTTGGAGGGCTCTCCAGTGCCCGAGCTTTGTTGTGGTGGTGAGAGTGAAGTATCCATTCGACGTTTTTTCCAACCTTTTCCTTTTTGTCTGATCCACTCAGTTTCTCTTGCCAGATCGTCCTCATCAGTAATGTAGTCCATGTCAGACTCTTCTTTTTTAGTGACTTTTGTCTCTAAATCTGCAAATTTTCTTTGCATACTTTCCAGTTGACTTCGGAGATAATCCACTTGTACACTAAGTGAATTTTTTTCGTTTTGGGATTTTTTCCATTCGCTATATAAAACTTCTTCATTTTGTGTTCTAGCATGGCTATCCTGAAATAATTCGGCATTATCCATTTTTTCTTGATTTTGTTTGGGCTTTTCGCTAATTTTTAAAACAAGTTTCACAGGTGATGGTACACTTTTTTTGCTTTTAAACATGATATATTATTTATAATACACATTGTATATAGATTTTTAACACAGGTATTTCGCGCGCGAGGTTTTTTGTAAACAAAACAAACTTCGACTTTGACCTCGTTAGTACTATCATGCAGGTACGATGCAATATAACCGTACTGAACTGCGATCGAACGAATACTCAAAACGAAGATTAAGTGAAAAAACTAAGCAAGTAAGTTGTAAGTTGAGTTACAATGGGCGTAGATGACAGGCCCCTTTAAGTACACGCCACTGTCCTGAAATGCAAACTATCAAAAAAAACTGAAGACTAGCATATCTGCCGTCAAACAACATTTGGCATGAAATAAAAATAATTCCATATCACACCAGTATCCTCAAAAACAAAACGTTTTTTATTATAAGACCCAAACACCTAACCAATAAATCTTGTTATTTAAAACTATGATTTGGAAGTAAAAGATTTATTTATTCCTGCCTGATCAACTAAGACAAAAAAAGTTCCCCTTTTGTAACTCAAGAAGTTCCCGTTTGGTCCCCTAAAAAAATATAACCTGTCTGGTCACCCTTTAAAACTACGACCACTGTACAAACCGATTTGACCAAAACAAGAATTCGAGAAGTTATGTTTACAGAAAGAGATAATCTTTCTAAGAAAAATTAAATTATTTGTAAAAAAAAGTTAAATTTTGAAATAATTTTACCAATTACCACCGCCTAGCATTTATATCTAGTTAAAAGTTTCTCTTAAATTTACTAACCAATTTCACGGCTCAAAATGACATTACCTAAAAAAATTACTGAACCTACAAATGAACTAAAAAAATCAAAAAAACTTATATCTATATCTGTCTCAGTTAAACATTTCTTTTGTGGTATTATATCTAGTTGGGCTTCAAATTCATTTTCTCTGTATTCAATCCGGAGCAGGCAAAACTTCTCAAGGCTCAAACATAAATGTTTGCCCTCCAATGGCCATGACCAAGCTATGACCTGAACGCAGAAAAAAAATACAGAAAAAATAATTGTGCACCAGAAAAACTTTAATTGATAGAAATACCCGTAGGTCATTTTTAAAAAAAATGCACTTCAAAGCCCAACGCTGTATTTTCTTCCAAAAAATATTTGACCAGTCACTAAAACACAACTGGACAACTAAACTTGGCAACCAAAGACCTAAAAAAACTGCCCGAAAAAAAATACCCAAAAAAAATGTTAACTGGACTTTTGGCATTGATGTTCAGCCAATGTGTTGCTCTAGGGATTTTAGCCTTGTGTTTCCTAACCTCCCGAGCCGACACTAAGTAGTAAAACCCTCCTCTGACCCGATGTAACTGAGTGACGTAAGTTGTTACGCATCATATCAACAGTTACCACCAAAAACAAGAAAAGAAAATGACAAAGCAAAATAAAATCCTTTTCCTTCTCTTTCATTTTCATCAATTTATACTTTCAACTAAATAAAATTACCAGCTGTTAGGCTATATTTACTTTAAAACAACCCAGCCAAGAAAAATTTGTGTGAAACCCTGTAAAAATATTTCAACTTCCAAGTTGTGATATCCCACAAAAAATTAAAATCACCAAAAAACTTGTTGACCTATATACATTGACTGCACTAAAAATAATAGGTGAAACAATTTCTATCTTATCACGAGCAGGAAATAATAAAATAATAGTAGTTGGCAACCTGTTGAAAAAAATTGTTAGAAAAACACACTACCTATGTCATATATTTAAAACCTAAAAAGACCCTGTCTGGAGGTCCATCCACCTATAAATCAACAAAAAATTGAAGTTAATTTATATTACATTTCTTAAAAGAAAAAATTAAAACATGTTTTTCCTACAAAAAACTTTAAAGAATTAAGACATGAATTGGACTCCGTTCAATAAGAACTCCCATGTTTTTTTATCTACTTATTCTTCCTTAATAAATAAAAATGAATCTTTTATTTTCCAAGAAAAAACCTGTGAAGATAAGCTAACAAAAAACTATGAGAATTACTAAAACAACAAAACGAATTCCAAATCAACGCTCAAATATTACTAAAAAATATTTAAAAAGTGTTATCAAAACCAACGATGATGGAAAATCTTGTTTTTTATTAAAAAAAAGTGATTGGGTGTCAAAAACACCAACAGCCACCGAAAGTCTTTAACCTGGCTTTGGCTGTAACACAAAAAAATTTTTTTCTAAAATTCAAAAAAAATACCGGGTAGATTGGATTAGAATACTTTTCTCATTTCGTCTATTTATTGAACGTACGCGGTCGCTAAAACAGCTGATGATTGATTTCGTAAACGTCACATAACCACGAAATTCCAGATAAACAAAACAATGAAAAGTTTTTATGTGATTTCTCCCGAACCTGTGATCTTAAATACCAATTACGATGCCTAAATAATGCGACGTGTGCAGTGATTACAACAACACGATGGAATGTCTCCTCTATAAGGTAAATTTCTGGACAATATATAACCTCAAAACTTAGCTCTATAAATTACCCTTAATATGTGTATGGAAAACGAGTCGGAGAGCTTTGGTTATTTACATAAATAAAACAAATATGTAACGTGTGCCTTAAACGTAAAAATGACACGTTACATTACCTAAAAGAAGAAAACTCAGAAGCGCAATTAGCTAAGTACCTATACGATTTGGTCAGCCCGAGGCAGTCTAGAATAAGTCAAAGCGTGGCTTGGCCCCATAACGACAACTAAGGCCAGACCAGGAATTAAGGGGGAGTCCTGTACCAGTTATTAGGCTAAGTAAATCCCCTTTTTTTCCTCCCACCAATTGAACCACCAAATGAACCAGAAACGAGTATAATTTTATATTAGTTTCTGGTATTATTATAGTAAAAAAATCTGTAAACCCGGTAATGTAAAATTAATCTTTTATATGATTATTTTCTTTATTAATTTATGGTTTTTGAATTAATTTGTTATTTATTTTAAGAATACCTTTTGTTTGTTTTTTACATAATAAAAATACATATTTGAAATAAAAATAATTATTTTGCAAAAAATGTGTAGCATTTTCAACGTCCTTTACATGGTGAAATTTAAATACAGTCAACTTCTGATATAGTGAACTAGAAGATTGCACGGAAACTGGTACGCTATATAGTCTATGGACAAATCGGCCTAAAAGGGGGTTTCGTGTGCAAGTCGTGCCAACTTTTTGCCGACAAGCCAAGTTTGTTAAGGACACTCCATAGATCAGGTTTTGACTTGTTGTCATTCTGGTAAATGCGTTTTTTTAAAGATATGGCCCCCACCACTTTTTTTTTGCATGATACTTTTTAAAACGATGTATCTTTCTTAAAAATAGTCGTAGAGGGTTGCAAAAAATTGCAAATGAATCAGTAAGCACCCACAATAAAATAACTTTCCATTATATTTTTCAAAATTTTGCTTCGTTTTTTTAGAAAAAATAAAATTACTGAATTTTAATTTTTTTTTGTATAGCTAGTAAAGTTTAACCTACATTTTTAATAACACCAAAGCAAAATTTAAAAAAAAAGTTTAAACAAAAGTTATAGAATGAACATTTTTCTTTAATTTGGTGTATACAGGTCTTATATAGATGTATATTTTATATTTGTTTCAATAAAAAAACAATTTCTTGTCACCAAAACAAGTACGCGGACGCCTATAAGGCGGCGCGCGGCGTCGGCGTTACGCAGCTGAGGCGTCTAGTAAAACAGATGATTTCTATTATAATTGTTATCGTTGTTTGATAGATATTATCAAACAACGTTTTTATTGTTATTTTTGAAAATGAATATCAATCGACGAAAGTTTTTACAATATAGTGCAGGTGCTAGAGGTAGTTGAGTATGCAAAATATGAGGACCGCAGTTTGACAATGGATCCTAGCTGAGAATAGGTCACAGACTAACGATTTGGATGTTGCAGGGCAAGTTTTTGGTCCAATTTTTTTATCCCCCCTCCTTATATATGGAGGGCTCAGAAGCCAATCAGTGTAAGTCAAACAACAATCAATTAAGATATGGGACATTTAAAAAAAATACTGAATCGAAATTTTTTTTTACCCTTACACTTTTTGACAGTTCTGGAACTGCTATCACTTGGGTATAGAAATATTGACTTGCGTGTTATGTCAAATGAAAGTTTAAGTATCATAAAATCACATGTAGTATGTAAGTTATTTTCGGGAAAAAATTGACTTACACTTATTGGCTTCTGAACCCTCCATATAGTCGTGTTTGAATTTCTGAAAATTTAACTAGGTTGACACCCTAAAGACACAATGACATAGAAATGAATCAAAAATGTGTAAAATCTAATTTTAAAATAAAATTATATTAGTTTTTTAAATTTTAGCTGCAAAATCCCCCAAAACACCCCAGACTCCCCAAATCCTGAAATTTTTAGATTTTTTTCAAATTTTCTTAAAAACTAAGCTTAGGGAAAAATATGTACTAATCTTTATTGTAGACCATAAAATTTCCTTTTCAACAATGTATAAGTCAGTGGGGTACGACTAATAACCAATTCTCCGCGGCGGCGGCGGCGTCCGTTTAAAAATAAATAAAATAAAAAAATAAATAAATTTAAAAAAGAAACATGTTTATTACAGGTTTTACCCAATTTTCTTAAAAGCCGAGCTCTATATCAAAAAATGTAATACACACTTTATTATAGACAATAAAATTGTTTTTAAATGAAGTATAATAAGGCAATGGTAGTTTTACCTATAACACTTTAGGGGCGTCCGTAAGTTTTATTCAATTTTCTAAAAAAATTAAGCTTTTTGGAAAAACATAATTTGGCCGTTTATTGTAGAAAAAAAAATTTCCTTTTTAACAATGTATTAGTCAGTGGGGTCAGGCTAATGAAAAAGTCTCCAGCGGCGTCCGTTTATTAAGAAAATATAAGAAAATTAAAGAAATCACAGAGATTTTACCCGATTACCTTAAAAACCAAGCTCTGTATCAAAAATTGTGACCTACAGTCGATTGTAGACAATAAAATTTCCTTTTAAACGTGTATAATAATGTAGGATTTATGTTCAGATTAAAACTTCACAGGCCTGTGCAACTTAAATCAATTTTTTATACGACTGTCTTGTAAAAGGGGGTTTTGCGCACGGAGAACACGATCTGAAAATGGCATTTTGCGCACGCTGTGTGCAAAACGTTTTGCACACGCTTATGTCATTTTTGCGCACGCCTATGTCATTTCTGCATACGGGTCTCCCGTCATTGTGATTTTTGTTGTTGTCACCCATCAATATAAGTTGGCTTAGTTCCGTAGCAACCGTCACTGCTCGTATGTTTTGTTGATTAGATACGTCAAAAAATTGTTGAATTTTTAAAGTTTTGTTGTAAAAATGTCGGAAATAAAAACAAGTTAAATTAAAATTTGATTTTTCTTTCTTTATTAGCAGTCGTATAAAAAATATTGTAAAAAACTCGTGTGAAAACCTCTTTGCACACTCCCTTGACTTGTAAACCTCGCCTTCGGCTCGGTCTACCAAACTGTCTCGATCGTGTGCAAAGAGTCGTTTTGAAACCTTGTTGTTTAAATAACTATTTACAACTCACCAAACAAATTAATTCTGTTACAGGCTTTTTCCAGTTTTCTCAAAAACTAAGCTCAATCCACAAAAATGTGTTTTATACTTTATTGTAGGAAATAAAATTTTCTTTTTAATAATGTGTAAGTCAGTGGGGTTTAATTAATGACAAACCCTTCAGCGACGTCCGTATATGGGGGTCAATTAAAAAATAGCATAAATAAAATCATTTTTGTCACATGTTTCATCCGATTTTTTTTTCGAATATTAAAAAAAATACATTTTTTAAAAAGTATTTTTTTAATACATTTCAAATCAAGTAATTTAAACTTTGTTGTATTAAAATCGGATAAAAAATAAAAAAGATACAATTTGTTTTTAAATATGCTTTTCCACCATAATGAATCCGCCATATTTAAAAAAACACGCGATTATCACAATAACAATAAGTCAAAACCTGATCTGCTAGGTATGTTAAACAAATTTAAGTAACTTCTAAAAAGCTCTTAAGATTTTCATTAAAAGCATAATTTTTAAATATACCCCAAAGACCCCTATTTTTTTCCAGTTATTTGGAAATAACTTAAAAACTAATTAACGCATTCGAACAATTGAACCATATTTGAATAAAGAATTAAAACGGCTATCTTTTTTATATTAACTCTTTTTTTCTAGCTCCAATAGTTTTATAAATAAAAAAAATAAAAATTACCTTTTTTTTACATTTT
This sequence comes from Aspidapion aeneum, assembly GCA_963576565.1. NCBI lineage: Eukaryota > Metazoa > Arthropoda > Insecta > Coleoptera > Brentidae > Aspidapion > Aspidapion aeneum. Next base: position 91,810,424 of record OY755038.1, read on the forward strand.
TTTATTTTTTTGACAAATACAAAAAAATACATATTTTTTGACTCATACATTTTTAAATACATTATAAAGCAAGTATTTTAAACTTTGTTCCAAGAAAATCGGATAAGAAATAAAAAAGTTACAATTTTTTTAAAGATACGCCTTTCCGCCATTTTGAATCCGCCATATCTTTCAAAAAACGCATTTACGAAAATGACAAGTCAAAACCTGATATATGGGATGCCCCTAACAAAGTTAGCTTATCGGCAGAAAATTGGCATGACTTGCACACGAAACTTGATTTGTCCATGAACTAATATCCGAGGTTTACTATAAGAAGACATACACTATATATATACACATATACCTCAGTAAAGTTTTTTTGGGTCTTTTGAACGGTGTTTGCTATAAGCGAGTGTTCATTATAAACAGATTCACTAAATGCGAACTTCACTGTAGATGCATTTTGGTTTAGAATTTAAAAATAAAAATATACCAAATACCATCAGATAAAATTTAAAATGTTTTTTTGTCAAAAAACTCGAAAACGCGGTACTTAATTGCTTTTTCTCAACTTTGCCATAAATGTTTGTTAAAAATGCTACCTAATTTCCTAATTTGAAATACTTTTTGTCTTTAATCAACTTTAACAGCCTTGTAGAGACGTCCCATCAGTTTTTTTCTAAGCCATTTTTAAAAGTTTGCGGCCCAAGATCTTTTTTCATTTGGGTGTCGTTGGCTGCTAGGGCCATGGCAGAGAATGTTGGACATGGCTCTGGCAGTCAACGGTACCCGAATAAAAATAAGATAAGAAGAAATCGAGCCGAGAACTTTAGAACCGTCCAAAAAAAAAAAATATGGACGTGATGTACCAATATTATATTTTATAACATACATTCATACATTTTTAAATATTTAAAAGTACCTGTGTACTATTTTGAAAAAATTCTAAAGCTAATTAAGAGAAATAAAACAGTGGTAATTAAGGATTTATTATTATACAATTTTTTATTAATTTAGACTCGACTATCGCAAACAAAAATAAACATTTTAAAGTTAGTAAATATCTTTAATTCAATATTTTATAAAATTGTTTTAGGGTTCTTTTTTCGATTTTTCTTATTAAGCAAGCATATGTGTGTGATCCTTCCTTGTAACAGTCTTTTAAATTATCAAATCGTTTTCACCAAACCTAAAAAATAAAAATAATTAAAAAAATTAATGTTTTTTTTTGAAATGAACCTAGAAAGTAAAAAACTTTGAAATATTAAATAATATTACGCCGGGGAACTTTCTATAATATAAATGGACAAATAACGGATCTAATATCTTAGAAAAGTAATCTTAAAAACGAAAGCTAGTTGAAAAAACTTAAGTTTTTTTTTAATTTTCCAACTTTAAAAAAATGTTCTTAGGAGGAATAGCTAAAATATTATAAACCGCCTTTTGCTCCGTTTAGAGCACAAAGTAATTTAGAGTAGTATTTTTTATTATTTCTCTTAAGCAGCCCGTAGCGATTCACAAGCACAGATAGAGAATAAAACGAGATTGCTAATTTAAGACCTTCAAATATCAAATTTGTAATCTGTTTTTTTCTCACAAATATCGAGTCAAAGAACACCTCAAACTAGAACTATAATAATAAGGTAAAAAGTTTATCACTTACCTCATACACCATCACTTCGTGCCATAAATCATCCAATTTTAAGTTTTAATTTTATTTTCATTTTTCTCTTACGCCGCTGTTTGACCCTAAAAATAATAAGTACTTAAATTAAGCAAAATTTAAAACATTGACCGGGTCGGGTCCTAGGCACATACTACTAAAATGTTTGGTCCTCCTACTTTAAAATCCATATAAAAATATTAATAGATTCTAAATTAGGTAAGTAGGCAGGTAATAAAAAATTAAATTCATGTTTTGCGTTCCTTTCTTCACAAAAATTTATAACTTTTATAACTAGTGGTCGTGCGACCATTGAGGGCCTTAGCGAATGGCTGGTGAATAAACCAGTGTCAACAAAATGGCTGGCTGGAAGAAGATTGATCTAAGTAACATTTTTATTGTTTAATCAAGATTATAAATTTATTAAAGAACAGAAGCACTATGCAGTTGGTTATTCTTGACATAAGGTGGAACATAAAAATACAAATATGGATTTAACTTATGTACACAATAAACTAAGGATTCTCCCTTATGTTAAAAATGTTAGTTAAATCCACAGTATACTAATTATTTATAGTAAGGGAAGCACCCCGGTCTTGTCATAATACTGTTATACATACCCCCTGTATACATTAGTTCGGAATACAAAGTTCGAGAGGTGCTTATTACAGACCGTCACCCCTGGTATAAAAATATTATTTTCAGACTCCTGTGCTGTCGCCATGGACATTAACCGCTACTCTCGGTATATGTTTTTGATTATGACTGACATTGGCAAAACAGATAAAAATACGACGTAAATGTAATTCGGCATTTTTCATTTGTGGTTGTAGTTTTTCGTGATTTTTCGACTTTTTACCTTATTTTTAAAACTGTTTTTTGCTAAATTGTGGCCTATCGGTAATTAAGAAATTTAAAAGAAAACAATTTTGTGTTCGTGGGTGCGAAGACTATGTTAGCAAGCGCCATTCCCAAACGGAACCTAAAAAAAATAAATCGGCAAAAAAACTAACTTTGACGAAAGACGAAATTCACAAATATATAATGTGATGGACACTTTGAACCTGGACGGAGTTTTAAATGTTTAGTTTTAAATGTTAATATTTGGAAAAACATAGATTATTTCACTATACTTATATACAGGGTCCGGCAGAATGATCTCCCACAATAAAAACGCCATTGTAAATGCTATTTATATTTCATTTTTGTCGGTACACAGTCGAAGCTGATTGCTGAAAGTTTCACTCGTGCAGTAACTCTAAAGCGATGTTCCTGTAATTTCTTGGTGTATTGCTGCTTTCAATTCGTCAATGGTTCGGGAATAGTGTTCAGTTATTCCCAAAGTATCTGGAACTAAAACATGTCTACCAAGTGCGAAGTGAGTACGAAAAGTTCTTTGTGTCGTAATCACAGATTCGTTACCTACTTTTGCTTAATGTCTCGATAACGAAGGCACGATGGCAAGGTAATGGCAAGCCGCGAGCTACCAACCAACTACGCTAAGCTTCCCCTCTCTTCAGTGATTCAGGCACAGTGGCAGTGCAAAATGTAAGAGATCATTATGCCGGATCCTGTTTAATTAAATGAATAACCGGCAATATTCACTTTACTTTAAAAGGCTTACGTTATATTTTTTTATTTTTCATGAAAAAACAATTAAAAAAGTTTCCGTTTATAGAAACCTATATTTGCAACATTATTATGTATAAAGCATTGTAAAAGTATACATTATTAATTTAAGTTCATGTAGAATGTGTAAATATTTTCTATGCACTAATAAAAAGGAAATTACTGTAGAATATTCGTCAAAAAGCCTTTTTTTAACTAGAAAATTAGCCTCTCAAGGAAATTTATGTACCTAAATGAATGGGAAACAAACTTTTAGACCTTATAGATTGAATAAAAATTTAACTTTCCTTTTTTTTATTGCTAGTAGTCATTAATTTAAACATTCTTTGATTAAGCTTTCTTATTGATTGGTGTTTATAGAGTCTTTTTAAGCAAATTGAGCTTTGACACAAAATAACTTATTCTTATCAGCGCGCATCGTTTAAATTTAAATCTATGTAATTGACGAGTAGAATGAGTTTTTTAGTGTTAAAATTTAATTTGATTAAAACTGTTCAAAACACTATATTAAAAGATGTAGCTTGATTGGAGACCGATTTTATTGATGACTACGAGCATCCGCTATACAATAGTTTGAAAGCTGTTGCTTAGCGACAAACTGCGCAAGCGTTATATTGTTTCAAATCCCCCTCTAAATGTTTAGTACGGTGTACAAAGTTGGAGAGGCGCTGATTCGTGCACGACACCCCGGTATACTGCGCCAATTTAGTAATACAACTCCCACCGTGTAAGTGTCTGGTCTATCTCTGTCATTCGTCTATGGTTAAATCATTTCTGTTCAACACTGGCCAGATAATGTATTTCTTACCTTTTGATAATCAACAAAGGGAAATCCCTTTCATGTAGGATTTTCGACAGCCGCCCATGCATTAAATAACGGGCATTTTATGTTTTTAGCACTTTTTAATTAAAAATTAGCAGTTATATCAAAGTTTTTGTTTTTGCTGCTTTGGCAGTGACAAAATACCAGAAGGTTTACAAATAATGACATTATATAATAAAAAAATCTACGCCAATGTGTAACCAATTGTATACGAGGTTTTTTGAAACGTAAAAATCTATGTCGGTACCTTTAGAAGAAACTTCGTGATATAGTGACCTTACCTACTAGAAGTCACATACAAGGGCTTCACTTTTAGGGATTTGTATAAATTATTACAAGTAAGAATTTACAAATCTTTTCAGTAGGAGAGTCACACTTAAGCCACGAATCACCTAACAAATGATCCGTGCTTTAGCTAATTCTGTACTAGTTCGAAGACTAAAAAACGTGTTTGTTAGGTGATCCGTGCTCATTGGGCTAGCAAACTAAATAATATAAACAGAACAAAGTAATGCAAACACAATAATATTTTAATTTAAGACAATTATTACTAAGCGGGAAGAGCTGAGTTGATCCTAAGTTTATGTTTAAAATTTATTCTAAATTGAGGGGCACAGAACCAGAACGGCCTAAGGCACCAAATTATATAACTGAGAAAAATATGTTTTAAGATTTTGAAATAAGTGTGATATTATGGTTATAAAATTTCTCTTTGTTGCGTTTTTGAACCAATTTAGATATTCATTTCTAAAGAGCAATTTAAAAGTATTTAGCTATCTTATTCCGCCCCTAACTCACAATATCCCGTTTGTTGCTTAAGCCGTTCTGGTTCTGTGCCCCACATTGTCTTAGGGACCATTCTTAAATTATTTAACGCTCAAGTGAGGAAGGGGTGGTTAAATCCCAAGGTTTTTATACTTTTACACAGGTTGCCTACACAATTTAAAAGGTCATTGAATCAGACTGGCTTGGTGTAATCAGATTCAAAAATCTACGTCACCGGGTTGGCTTATACCATTTGTTTTCTGGAAATCCGATGTCGCACATACAGTCGTCGAGTTAAGTTCACATGATTGGTCACAATTTGTAGGCAACCTGTGTAAATCATAAATTTTTGCGTTACGTAATATAAGAATGTTCTCTTACTAAGTTTATTCATAATATAATAAACACAACTTCTTTGTCCAAACAAAAAATATTTTAAATTAGTGCGAATAATAATACTTACGTATTGGTTTAAGAAATTTGATGTTCCTACATTGGGAATACGAATAGCGTAGTCATGTGGGTAAATTATTAACCCAGTTAGCCCGTATTCTGGGAAAACTATTATATGTGCTTTATTCTCCTAAAAAACATTGTATATTTGTGCTGTGGTAATGTATAATATTTTCGAAAATTTCACGGATCGACAAAAATACGTTTCGCTAGAATTGCTTTCTTCTCTTTTATTTTTCGATTTTTCGACGTTTTTACGGTTTGGCCTTTTTCAATTCGCAGTTTTTACGGTTCGGCCATTTTGCGTTTTGACTGAACTCCGTTTGATGCTTTTAGGTTTCGACTATATTATTTTTGACAATTTTACGGATCGACAAATTTATTTTTCGTTTAAATTATTTTCATCTATTTTACTTTTGATTGTTTTCTTTTCGACATGAAGTTACGGTAAAAATATTTTTTTCCAATATTAAACGTTTCGAAAACTTTTTTTTCGATATTTTCGTGGGCCGCCAAACGCCTATTGATATTTTAAATTTTAATACCAACATTGCATCTATTACCGTTTTTTAAATCCCAATAAAGCCCCATATAGTTGCTTTTATCTGGGACACCCTGTATTTAAAATTTTTAAAAAAAGTATTTTTAAAATTTCTCAACTGTTTTTAAATAAAACAAAATGCTTTTTAGCAGTTTGTTATATGTAGGCAGGTAACTTATATAACAAATAAATTATCGAAGAAGTTTTTCTTTGACAAAAAAATTTTTTGAGTCATCCTTCCCCGCTTCGATATGTTGGAACGCTATTCAAAAAAAAATCGGTAAACGACCTCTTCCCAAAGCGTCAGTAGCGAAAACTGCTATTAAAAAGCAGGTATTTGAGAGCTGTTATTTGGCAAAAGCAGCTACTTTTAACTGATGTTTGAAAAAACATCGGCGCGTGGTGTGAAGCTTTGGGGGTGCACACTGAAAAAAAAATTGTGGCGCAGGCGAAAATTTTTTTTGACTGTCATGACCAACTTTTTGAGCCATCGAGTTATATAATTTAGAGCAAATAAGATATTGATTACCTATTATTATTGTTTTTATAAATAAATAATAAATGTATCATACCTAGTTTTTATATTTAATAAACACTTTTTGTATTGAAAATGAAGGCGTCTGTCCTTTTTTGAAATAAATTCTTTAATAACCAATTCATTGAACTTAGGAATTTCTTGAATAATTTTTTTCTCAATACATAATATTGCGAGCATAGTGTCACCCATATGGTGAATAAGAAAATTTTATTGTCTTTAAATATTGCACGCTAATGCTATCAGAATTAGAAACTTCGTGACTACGAAATCGTCAGTCTTAATAAACGGCCTGACCAATAACGCCAAGTTGTCTAAGCGCACTAATTTAAAGTGCACATGAGGTGCTGCAACAGGCAGCGCTAATCGTGGATGCGGGGGGCATCACGGAGGTGCGGGCGGCCCAATTTCTGCATAAGGGCAAAATCGAAGGAAGGCTTAGATTCTATGTACTGTAAAATTCTATAAGGACATGTCGTCCTCTCTTTCTATATTTCGGAATTCGAATACGGTATAACATCTACGGTGCATAGAATTTGGTTCCAGAAGAGCGCGTCGCGAGTCAGCCCATGCATCCACGATCCACCACATCCGGTATTAATTTCTAGTATTTAGTAAATTCGTTTTGGGGTTTATTGATACTTTATAAAGAAATTATTATTATTTAATTTTAATATTTTCTAAAGTAAAATTTGGGAGTGCACGTGTTCATGTGCACTTATGGAGGAACGGCCACTGCAACACTGCAAGGATAAAAAAGTTGGTTGGTTAATATAATCGCGTTCAGAAACTCAAAATTTCCACTTTGGTTGGCTGTATCCGCACGATTTCATAGGACTTACTATACAGGGTTGTATCTTATGTTCCCTCAATTTCCTTTGAATTTAAAAAGTGTTGCAATTGGGTACTTTGGCGTGGCGCGTGGCACCAAGTGAAAAAGCGTGAAAATTACACCCAAATTGTCCCGTCTGGCAATCGTAACCAGCTTCGATGTTTGTGAAACAGACACTGTAATACTTGACTTACACTGGCTTGTTTTATATACACAAGCATATTTTGTAGATTTTCTTTGATGGTTTGGTTTGCTAAAGTATAATTTGCCGCATGGTAATCTACTACTGCTGCTGTATAGTCCTAAAAAATGCGATTAAGATTATTGCCAAAAGAGAACAAAAATATTTGCATTACATTTTGCATCAATCCTCTATCCTGTTTGGATAAAGGGAGACAAATTTCAAAAAACCGACTTTTTGTTATAAGTTCGTTAATAACTACAACAGAAAATCGAAATTTTTTGGCATTATAAATTACTAGGGTTGTATTTTAAGTTTTGCATTTTTGTAATTTTTTTAGTGAAAATATTTTTTGATATATATATATATATACAGGATGTCCCAGACCAGCCGTCCACCCCTTTTAAAACCTAGGGGATGAATTTTTCAATGATCCAAAGAATGATTCCAGCCCATTAACGTATTAACCGGAGGAGACCAGGAACCGCGGCAAAAATTCATTCATCAAAACAATTCGATTTGACCCCTAGATGCTTCAATAAGTTGGAAAAGAATAGAAATATTTTTTGGAAAGACGATGGCAACGCTGTGCGACACACAGCAGACGTATGTTTATTCTTGATGGTCGATCGATTTACCAGTGACGGCGGCAAAATATTTATTTATTATAAGTAAATACCTAACTTATTAAAACAAGCAATTTAATTTAGTTTACAGATGAATAGATACCCATTGACAATAAAAATTTACATTAATAGCATTGTCGAGATTATGTTCTGAAATACAGAAGTCGAACATTAAAAATAGGAGTCAGGCTCTAATAAAAACTTGAGAGCCCACTTGATTTTCGAACCAGGGCACTCACCGAGAATTGTGAAGTCGTCTCCAAATATTGTAAAAAAGTAACAGAGCTCTATTTGGATAAGGATATTTTGGACATTTTTTGAAAAAGCCCTCGATTTATTGCTTTGATGGGGAGACAATTTGCTTACTTTGGGGATCTATTAAGATGCACCCCATCAGTGGGGTTACATTTACCCATTTGTTTTAATTAGGATAGTAACCATGGCCAGAACTAAAATAGTTTTTTTGGTTATGCTACTCTACATTTTTCAATTTTTTTTCCCTTTCTTGCAAATATATTTGTATTTACTGCCTCCTACGACGGTGGTTTTGTCCCTTTTAGTAAGATTAAAGGTGTGTCTACAAAAACCTACAAAAAATATGTACCTAAAAAACAACTCTTTTTTAAAGCGAGTTATTTTGAAAAAAGTGAATGCGACACTTATTCCGTCGTACTACCATCTCGGTTTTCATCAGCAGTTTCATTAGAAAAGAAACTGGAATAAAGTGCAACATATCAATTTCTGTTCTGTGGTAATTACTTTATTATAGTTTTTTCAAAAACATCTTTTTCGAATGTTGTTTTGTTCAATTGACATTTTTTTTTAACAATTTGTTCAAAAACTTTTTTTTTTAATGACATTTTGTTTGAATAACGTTTGGTTCAAAAACATTTTCTTCAAACAGAAAACTCTTCGAAAAACTAGCTTTTGTGTGTCTCTTTTTGGGAGGTCGCAATCGGTGGTAGCTTTATCAATTGATCCTAACCTGTTAACCTAACCACACTGAACTCTAATCAATTGATCGCAACCGTATCCATTTCAAGAAATTAAAAATGTTTTCAAAAAAGAGATCATTTGAACATAATATCGATCACAATGTTTCCGAAAAAAATGCCAATAAATCACACTGTTTTCAAACAAAATTCAAAAAAGATATTTTTGAACAAAACAATTTGACAAAATGTCATATGAGTTTAAGCAATTTTTGAACAAAAAGTTTTCTATCAGATTCTCAAACAAAATGTTTTCGAAAAAAATGCAACTCGAACAAAATATCACTTAAAAAAGATGTTTTCGAACAAAATGGTTTTGGTCAGATTATAATTTGAACAAAATGTTTTAAAAACACAGTTGAACATGTTTTTGAACAGATTCTCATTTAAAAATGTTGAACAAAATGTCATTGAACAAAATGTTTTAAAAAAAAATATAATATAAAAAAGATATTTTCATAAAAAGTGTACCATCAGATCGTCATTGGAAGAAAATATTTTTGAAACTAAAAAATTTGAACATTATATTATTTAAACACAATGCTTTTTGCCATTTGAACAAAATGTCATACAAACCCACTGCTTTCGAACAAAATGTCATGTAGAAAAGATATTTTTTAACAAAATGTTTAAAATCAGATTGACATTTAAACAAAATGTTTGAAAAAAAGTCATTCGAAAATAATATGTTTAAAAAAAAATGTTTTCGAAAGAAAACCCCATTCGACAAAATGTCATTCGAAAAACTAATTTTTCAACAAACCAAAAGTTTTTTTATCAGGTGGATGTTTGAACAAAATGTTTTTGAAAAAGATGATTTTAACCAAAACGCCATTTGAACAAAATGTCATTTAAAAAAGTAATTTTTGAACAAAATGTCAAATCAAATTGTCTTTTAAAAAGAATTTTTGCAATGCAATTTGAACAAAATATCATTTTCGTTTAAAAATTTAATTTTATTTGCCAGTTTTATTTTTTGACACATCACTTAATGCTGATAGTATTTTGAAAAATAACTTTTTTTATTTAACATTTAAAATGAGTTAAATAAAAAAACATATATTTATATCGTCTCGCTTATAGTTAAAAATAAGGAACAAAAAATATTTTATAAATGATCTAAAAAATAGGGTTATTTAGATACCAGGGCCGAAATTTACTTTTCGTTTTTAAATAAATTGCAATCAATTTTTGGGTCATAACAATCATCCTTAGAAATGGATTTTATTTAACAATGAAAAAAATAATAAGTAGGTAACTATAGTTTATTGTTTTTAAATTTTTTGAATATAAAATTTTGCTGACATTTTATAGGGTTAAAAACAAATCTGCATGTAGAGACCTCGTCTTTACACTTTTTAGATGTTTGATTAGGATGCTTTTAGCTTGGTGTATTTTATTTTAGGTTAGACAATCTTAAAAATTAGTAGTAGGTAAAAAGGACTAACCCAACCTAAAAAATTGCCTCGATCCAAATCTAAAAAAACTGTTTACATAAAAAAAAAACGGTTATATAAAAACTTTTTTACTTTATCTGTTGAAAATCAAGGCTCGTAGTTCAGTTAAAAGTATCAAAACCCCAAAACTTGAGACACCCTGTACATTTTTAACTAAACTTATGTTTAAACACTTTTAACAAATAAATAATTATTTATATAATAGCCTAATATTTTTGTTCTGATTTTATATTGATTTCTACGGCACTGGTCTTTGTTTTGTTTTGAAGGTCAAACAAGTTATTTAACTTACTTGTAAAACGAAACTTCTGGAAAAAGATGGTCGAGATTTTAGCACAAAATACACTCCCACACCATTTTAAAGTCTTTTAAGATTAATTTTGAGTCCAGATCGAATATATATTTTAAGAAAAAACACGAAAACAATTCCGAACCGTAAAGAGACAGGTCAAAAACGCCGCATTTGACCCTTTACAAAATACTAATGGGTCCAAAGGGACTACCTTCTAATCAAGAATAGTTTTGTCTCTTTTTTTCGCATCGGTTTAACAAAAGAGGAACAAAATAAGATACTTTACGCGGGCCTAGACGATTGCAGCATGTTTTTAATTCCTTTTAGTTTTAGTGAGGGACTGTAATCGAGAATAGTTTTGTTTTTTCTCTCGCACTGGTTTAATAAAGGAAAACGAAGGAGTAGCAAAATAAATGCTGGAAGCACATGTTAAAGTGATCACCGCTTGTTATATATCCATATTTGGTGATGTATAATTAATCTGGTAAGGGTTTGTAAGAAGAACAGTTTCGTCTTTTTCCGTTGCATTGGCTTAAAAAAGAAATAAAAGTAAAGGAAAGATCGGATAATTTTGGTGATTCTTAAAGAGAAAGGAAATAGAGTTTTCTATGGACCAAACAAAAATAGTCGATGAGTTCTTTTCTGCAGAAGTACGTTTTTTAAAACAAATTGTTTATCTAGACGGCCGATTTTTTTGTTTATTTCCTAGTCTCTTCCGGTTAATACGTTAATGTTCTAGCCATATCTAGTACGCTCTTTCATACCACTGGTGGTATTTTCAAATTCCGGCGCCGACCGGAAGTGTCCTATTCAGGCCTAAAGTCCGTTTTATGTATAGGCATGGGCATAATTTTGCAACGGATTCGGATTCTACACAAGAAAATACGTACCCTTTATTTGAAACATTTTTTTTTAAATGTCATTATTTTTTAAAAATATATGCCCATATCATATACATAATATTCCGCTCGGTAATTGCCAATTCATGATGCAAACATGAGTCCTTGCGGTCCTTAAGCAAAAATGACTTGATTGGTTGCTTTCAAACACATATGCATATTATTTCCATATAGTACGTATTATGGCAATACCTACGGTACCTTACGATGCATAATGCAAACATATTTGAAATAGCAATGTCAATGGGTATAAGTCTATCCTTTTTCCGGTCCTTAAAGCATACATATTATTATTGTATTCTTGTATTCGTTACGTCAAATCATCGGCTCAGAGTTGACAAAAACTCTATCTATGTAAATTTGGTGTCTGTGCATTTTATGTATCTTATTTTCTGAATGTTTGCATCAAATGCCAGCCATTGTGTAAATGGGTAACAGGGAGTAATAGAATATTACGTATAGACCCATACCCATTTGAAAAAGGGACTCCAGGCCTAAATAGGCCACTTCCGGTCGACTCCGAAAGTTAAAAACACATACTACCAATCGAAAGAGCGTACTTGAGTTGTTTGTTTTTTTTTAGTTATAACTATTTAGTAAAAATTTTTGTTAGGTTTCATTTGTCTTAACAAAGATGTACAAAATTGTGTCTTTATAATGTAGGTACATGGTGCACCCAGAGGTAAGGGGCGGGTCCCGCCCCCCCTTAAACCTTATTTTTTTTTTAAATATTTTTTACCTTTTTCATGAATAAAAAGATAAAATAGCATACAAGACGACATCATTAAGCGTCGCTCCCCCCCCCCACCAAGAAGCCTCCGTCCCCCCAAGACATATTCCTGGGTGCGCCACTGGTAGATATAATAAACTCATACCTTCAACCCAAAGTGGGTTTGCCACTTTATTAACGTTTTCAATCAAATGTATTTTTAACACGAAAACGGGTCAAAAATACTCAAAATTGTAAAGATGGGTTGTCGGATCGATTAGGTAAAAGTCGTTTTAAGCAATCTTCCAACCGCATCGGGCTTCCTTCAGTTTAAATTTGGCTTTTTGCTGGTCAGTGAGGTGATCCCTATAAGGTTAGTGCCATTAATTAATATGTTCTTCCGTCAACGTTAAGTGTGTAATGGATTCTATGGATTTTGTGGAATTAGTTCTCGAAAAACTGGAGGAATGGGTGCCTACTTGCAGTCCTCAAAGAGAGATTTCGGGGTAAGTAAATTATTACACATAGGACTACCCAAGCTTTTAAGTATAGTTGATCCATTTTCTTTGGAATAATAATAATAAAGAAAATGGAACTATATAGAAAGCTATTCAGGTAGGTTCCTACTAGAGTCCCTGTATGTTGACATCCAAATATGTCAACATACGGGACTCTAGTTCCCGCTATCCAGATGTTAGTTAAATTTTAAATAAAAGTATATTTGTTGAATCTTGCTGAGAAAACTATAAAAGAGATAATTTGCCATTTTGCCTCCTTTTTCAACAATTGCGCAAAATTTTCCAACAATTGTGCAAATTTTTCCAACTATTATACTAAGAATGTTTTCTTTTCATTTTGTAACGAAACATAAATCTGAGAGTGCATTTTAAACAATTTCACAAAAACTTTCAACAATTCGTTGCATTTTTTTATCGCTTTTTTTAAACCATTTCAATATGTTTCATTTTTTTAAGTATCAAATCCACTCCATACTTTATATTTTGTTATCTTTTCAAACAATTTTGCAAACATTTTCAGCGATTTCTTGCATTTTTTGTTTCCTTTTTATTTAATCGTTAGTTAAGTGCATCCCGCATCTACAATTGTGTGAAAATAATTAAACCAGTTCATCCCGCCATTTTTCAACTTTTTATACAATTGTGCAAAATTTTTCAACAATTGTGCAAAATGTGTTTTTTTTTATGTGTAAAATATATTTAAGAGTATTTAATAGTCACGTATTCTTTTCGGTTACTTTTTTCATCTTATAAATTACAAGATAAAAAAATAACAATAAAGAAAAAGTAACCGAATTTTTTTTTCTGTGATTTAAAAAATGTGTTTGAAAGTAAATGGCAACATTGTCCCCAAAATTGGCTTGGTTTAGCCAGTCCGAAATTAGGAATCACTTTCAAGAATTTTTAGCAGAGAAAAAATTAGTCGTCTTGACCAAATAAAACTATGTACAAAATTTCAGCCTGTTGCTTATCGCTTAAGATATTTTTGGTTTAAACTGCGCTTTTTTATAACGGCCGATTATAAAATTCTATATTTATACCACTTCCTTTTTATTTTTTAGCTTGAACGATTTTGCAACGGCATATCCGGAAAACAAAGCCAGTTTTTTCACAAATGTGCATAAGTTTGTTCAAAACTTTGGATGCTGTTAAAATCAAAGGCTGATCAATTTACCAAAGATCAGATACAGCGGTTTGAAAAGGGTTTCCATATACCAGACGAAGGTAAATGATAATTTTGACTAAAAAAACTAAAAATTGGTAAATTATAAGTCAAAAAATACATTTTGCATGTATCTATAAAACTGTAACATTTATTTACTTAGTTCTAATTTTTTTTAGGGGACATGCAGCTATTTTGTCTTTGCTGCCTTCCTTGCAGTTCCCAAACAAGGGAAAATCCGAACAATGGAAGCCCAGCAAACAAGAATCTTTAAATAGATATATTTTACAGGTTCAGGTAAATTCATTAAGCATTATACTATTTGCTATTACTACGTTCTGTAGTAAGTCTCTCAGACATGTTAGACATAAAATAACCCATGAAAATCCCTAACGTTGATTATCCGGTTTATAGTTTTCAATGATAAACCATAAAATTTTGCTTGCGTTGACTTCTATGAGGTAAATTTAAACTATCTTTAAATAGAACAAACTCAACATAGATACCAAATTTCATCAAAATCAATCTAGTTGTTTTAAGTTAAATGCGACAGACAAACAGACGGCACGGTGCGACCAGAAATGTCCAAATTCTCTAAACAGCAAAAATATGTAAAAGTTTTTGTACGTGTGCTAAGCTAACCAATCGACCTTATAAAAGTAATTAGTCTAAGAGCCCAGTAGGATTTTGGGCTTGAACTGCAAACCGATACTCATATATTTTAATCGATTCGTCATAAGACCATGTCCCAAAAAAATGGAGATATGTACCTGCGAAAATCCTGCATAAACAACCCGCCAACTTTGTTTAAAGATGGCGAAAAGGAGTTTGAATCAAATGTACGTAACTTTTTTATTATTACATCGATTTTACTCAAACAAATTGTGATTAGCTTTTACTATAATGGCCTCTCCAAAACACTATTAATACTTTGTTTTTTACTTGTCTCTATACTGTAAATTCTGTAGATTCCTCAAATACGCTGTTTTTTTTAGGTTTTTTTGATTTTTTAAAGAAAACTACTGGTTTTACAAAAAAAACATAAAGAATAAAAATATGCATACTGTTAAGATGTATTTACGGTGGGCCTAATATTTGCTGTAGATTAGGCGGTTCTCGAGTTACCCTCAAAAAACCACTAAATTGGCCTATACCTTATCCCTGGGTACAAAATTTTCATGTTTTCACCAAAGTCATGAAAGTAACTAAAAAACTATACAAATCGAAAAAGGATGTCAAGCTAAATACTCTGCCAATCTATGGGCACATAAGCTCACACTGGGTACTATAGTTTTAGTGTATCTACTTAAAAGCTAATATAACTAAAAACTGAAGTATATTTTATTGAACTCCAGACTCAATTACCTTTCGTTGGATACCACACAAGCCATGTTTTGACTTAAACTCTAATTTTTCAAATCTACCCCCACCCTTTTTTTAAAAACTAAAATGTATTTTTTTTAACTCCAGACTCAATTACCTTTCGTTTGATATCACACACGCCATATTTTCACTTAAACTCCAATTTTTGAAATATACCCCCACCCTTTTTTTAAAATAAATTAAAATGTATTTTGTTTAACTCCAGACTCAATTACCTTTCGTTTGATATCACACACGCCATATTTTCCCATAAACTCTAATTTTTGAAATCTACCCTCACCCTTTTATTTGGTTTGTGTTCGGTGTGTTCTCGGCCCAAAACCCAGCCTAGGTACCAAATTTCATTAAAATCGGCCAAGCGGTTTTTGAGTTATGCGCGTTGGTCGTTACAGACAGACAGACAGACATACAGACAGACAGACAGACAGACGGCGCAAGAAAAAAGTTTCAAAATCATCTGAAACGCAAAGATATATAAAAATTTTTGAAATCGGAGCAACTTTTTTTTTCTCGAAAAAATTAGGATCACCATAGCTCACACTACTATAGTATAGTATATGTGTGAGCTAATAAGAAACGGCTATTAGTTTCCAAAAAGAAACTGATACTGAGGTAGATATAGCGGCTTAAACATGGCCGAAGCGTAATTTACAATTTTATTTTTAAGGGTAATTTTTTTATGTATAACGAACCCCTACGGGGTCAAAATGTACCCCCGCTAAAAGAAAATTTAATCATCTTCAGAAAAGTATAGCACACTTTTTGTGTAAAGCTAATAGGTTTCCTCAAAAACACAAAAAATATGCGGGATACATAATTCGATGTTTTCGTTTCATAGAAGTACGACAATGGCATGGGTCCATTAAGGGAAAAAATATTTTATTCACAGATAAGCGAACCCGCAGTTACATATTTAAACTAAGCGTCAAAAATCTTACAAAAAACATATTTGATACTTTTCTGTTAAATTGACAGGTAGTCACGTGATTTTGACAACTTCTTAACGATTTGAGCTAGAGACTTGGTTCTTTTTTTGATTTTTGGACAAAATTATCCAATTTGAAACTGTTCCATAATTAAAATATTACCCTTTTCCAAATTAATTTTTTGAAATTTTCTGATAAAAATGTTGATATTGGTATATTTTCCTTTGTTCTTGCGGTAGTATTTCTGAAGTGACACTTTTATTTAAAACTGGTGTCACCCTCTAAAATTCGCCAAGAAAAAAAATGCTTTATTCGCTACTTTTCGTACTTTTTTTTAGGCCCGATCTGTCACTTTTAATCCCTGATTGTCACTTTTTATCCCTGACCCGTCATTTCATTTCTAACTTCGTTCCCCATGAATTTTTAACACCGAGATAATATAAAGGGTGTCCCAGATAAATTTTGATTTCGAAAATTGTGTAAGAAATACAATTTTGGTTAAAATATAGATAAAGATGCTGTATAGTAGTTAAAAATATTTACACTGGTTTTTGTAATGTCGAGCAATAAATATATATTTAATAATAAAGACAATTTTTAGTTTCTGCTTTTTTCACATTTATCCAAACTTTGTATTTCTTCTATATAAATCTCCATAAATTAAGGTAAATGTATCTGGAATACATATAAACTTTTCTTTTAGTTTTAGTACCAGCTATCTCTACATATATCTAATGTATCTATATCTACAGGTAAATATTTGGTTTATTTCACAGTTATACAATAGGGACTTATTGCAATAAAGCCAGATAATAATAGTGACGGGCACTATTCTGACAGTTTTCCATTGATAACAGACAATTGATCTTTTAAAACTGACCTACCAAAGTTGTCATTATTTATTTTATTTCTGCTCTTCATGACAATAAAATTAGCCAAGAGAGTAAAAAGGAAATGCCAGGAGCGTTAGCGAAAACAAGATATATATACAGGGTGTCCCAAAACTCTGAGTCCACTCAATTATCTTCTGAATTATTGAAGATAACTGAACCATATTCGGCAGTAATCGATAACATCAAGAGATCTATTTTATGAGGGGTGGTTGTGCCGCCACTGCATTAGGGGCGGCATAGCGGTGATCAACTTAAAATTTTTATAAATCCATATCGATTGATACCTTGTTTTAAAGGTATTTGAAAACTAGATATTTTGACATAGCCGTTAATTGTCTACATCAAATCTGTCAAAATCTATGGACTGTCAAAACTAATTTTTTCAGTTTTTGTCAAAATTCACATTGTCTAATTTCAATTAGGCATAAATCTGGAGATTTATCCCAAAATAAAATAATTATAACAGCAAAACATTAACACACCGCAGTAGTGTAGTTGTGGAGGTTCTGGAGCAATTGGTAACATGCCATCCACTTCTCCGAAGTGGATGACCTGCTGCTGAAGAAGTGAACTTGGTATGACCTTGGGGCTAAAAGAAGTGTGCAAGAAGCTGTCAGCAATGACGTAACAACCAGAGGCTGTTGAAAGGCCCTATTGGGCAATGAGTTAGGTGCCAATGCGAGAGTAGGTAAAATGAGGTGGTTTTTTTAGTAAGCTAGCCGCTTCACTTGCTTAGCCTGGGCTGTTGAAAGGCCCTATTGGTCAATGAGGGAGTAGATAAAATGGAGTGTTTTTTTTTAGTAAGATAGCTACTTCACTAGCTTCGCCTGGTCTAGGCAAGGCTTAGCTGTTGAAAGGCCCTATTGGTCAATGAGTTAGGTGCCAGCCAGTAAGATAGCCACTTCACTCGCTTAGCCTGAGCTAGGTAAGTCCTAATGTGAAAAAGGCCTTAGCTAGGTAATTGTTGGTTAAAAAATAAAATAATTTCTAGAAATATTTGTTAAAATTAATCGGGATAGCCTGTGTATCTCTTATCGTTGTTTATGCAGTTAGCAGTTATAGGATAACCTTAGTGACCCCGCACACGTTCCTGTTTTATCTAATACAGCTGGTTATTTATGCTGTACAGGATGTCTCAAAGTAAATAATTATTAAATAAAAACTCAAAGTAGGTTTTAATTATACAAATTTATTCATATATATCATATAAACCACACTCATCTCGACCATCAAATTTAAAAATAATTGATTGAAGATGTTTTTTCACGTCATAGTTTGGATATATTTTTGAATATTCCAGCGCTGCATCTGTTCATTTACGTTTCCATATTGTAGGTAATAATGGGTATAATGTTGGTAGTTTTTCCTCAATGATGTACCTGCATGAATCAAACCCAAAATATATCCATTCTGCTAACCATTTATAAATATTTTCATAACTTTTCTCTTCTAAAAGTCCTTCTAGTTCAAAGTCATCTAACTGTTATAGCTCTGGCAGAACGAATGAATGAAGTGTTGGTTAAAAAGATATAAGGCAAAAGTTGTTTGTGGTGTTTAACACCACGTGACCAATGCATGCTATAATAGTTATATGTGTTTGTATTGCATCACCTACCTATTATGTGACGTAATCCGTGGCTGTTGTTCAAGTTTAAAGGACCCAAGAAATAATGTGTACCTATTATTGTGTTGTTACCTAACACGGTGTAAAATTGACAGGATAGCCAACAAAAAGACCTCACTAGCTTAGCCTGGTATGTTTGAATGTAAAACAGGCGTTAGTTGATTAATAATAATAATTATTGTCTCTGTTTGTTAAAAAATAAAATTATTTTTCGATGTGCATTTTGTATGTGTATTTTTTAATGTTGTTTATATAGTTAACAGATAACCTTATGACCCCTCACATGTTTCTGTGTTATCGAATTAGCAATAGCCACGAGGTCACGTAATATGATGCAATCGTATGTAATATGATGCAATATTATGTAATACAGTTGGTTATTTATTTGTCATAATATTTGATAAAAATGGTATTTTTTAATTTTTTAAAAATGGTTGTAATGATCGCCAACAGGAATATTGCAAACATATTGAATGGTAATATTTCAGCACAACTAAAACTGCATCAAAATACTTATTAATTTTAGTATCTATTGGAAAAACACACAAACAAAGGCTTAAACAAGCAAGAGATAGATGTATGTATTATAAAAAAGTAAAATAAGTGCCAAAAGGCATAATAAAATAAAATAAAAATAAGGGTACATAATGAATGATCGCTATTAGCTGGGGGTATCAAAGCTATTTTTTACGCTATGTGCGCATGTTTTGCGTCGACAGTTTCCAAGAAAGACGCATTTCGGTGTACTGCGCAAATCTCATTTGGTCCTTAATAGTTTTTCACTAATTTCTCAGCACCTATTGAACCGATTCGAGAAATTCTTTTTGTATGGTATTGATATATCTAATTTGTATTAATTTTAGCCTTAATAGTTTTTCGCTAATTTCTCGGCACCTATTGAACCGATTCGAGAAATTATTTTTTAATGCATTGGTATGGCTTAACTTGTGCTAATTTTTAAGGAGCAATAGATCACCCAAAAGGGCATTAATAGTTTTTCGCTAATTTCTCAGCACATATTGAACCGATTCGAGAAATTGTTTTTTTTATTGCATTGGTGTGGCTTAACTTGTACTAATTTCTAAGGAGATCTAGATCAATCAGAAAGGCCTTATTAACTAGGTATGTAATACTTGAATTAATGAAGTGTTGGTTTAAAAAGCATTAGTGTTACAGGGTGAGGTGTAAAAATATGGATGTTAACCAAAAAGACCTTAGGCGAATTAACATGTTGGTTGAAACGGCATTATTAAAGTTGTTTGTATTTAACATGTGATCAATGTATGATTAGGAAAACCAGTTTTTCAATATTGTGTTTACGTTTTGATAGGTTTGTAAAACTAAAGAGACCCAATTGAAAAATAGTCACTTTTAACTTAATTTAGGTTTTTTGATAGCTATTGAGTAAGTACATTAATATTTACACATATGTGAAGTATGTGTGGTGTTTTATGCTAGATTAAATGCCATATAAACGGCAGGAAACTAACTTTACAGGTCGGACTCCTCAGGTTAGTGTAAAAAGGTTCTTATTAACTAAAAATATTATAGCTCTGGTTAAATGGTTACAATAACAAAATGTTGGTTAAAAAAGCATTAAGACTAATACTAGGCTAGTGTAGTCTAAAGTGACACACCTCTTTGTTAAAGTTTAGTAAATTTTTGGTATTTGGTTAGAATAGTTATCTATATCTATTACAAATAGAATGATACAAACACGAAAAAGCCAATTTAATATTTTTTTTTCCTAATTTCTCAACATATATTGAACCGATTTAAGAACTTATTTTTGTATGTGATTGGTGCTGGATTCACATTGACTTTATTTTTAGGAAGATAACTGTCGGTCACTAGGACCTTGTTAGGTTTTTGTTGATATCACAACTTTAAATAGACCGATTTGAAAAATTATTTTTGTATTGAATTGGAGCATCCAAATTAAATTTATTTTTATCAAGGCAAAGCTCAACCAAAAGTAGTTTTCTGTTGATAACTTCTTATTCAACCGATTTCAAATATTGTTTTTTTAATAGTATTTTTTGGTTCAAAAATTAAAAGGACATTATTATATAAACACACACTAGGAAAAGTTGTTTACCTATAAGTTTAATTCTTGTTTGTTACCTATTTATTATTGTGTGAGATTTGATTTTAAAAATTGAATTAGAACTAATACTTTAATTTAAAATAAAGCAAAAATCTTTAATTTAAAATAAAGCAAAAAAATGGTCTTTTTGTCAAGGAGATAATTTAACTAACTACCTATGTAACTGCTAAAGAAATTATTATTAACACTTTCTTATTTGTTTTACCTTTAGACAAAATCCTTCAAGATTTAACATCCGAAGATGCCTGAATGTTAACGAAGATTTACGATTACCTTAGAAAATCTGGTTTAATGTTCCAAGTTAGGTACAAAAACTCTGACATGTGCCATATAAATTATCGCACTATAGGTTTCGTGTAATGTAATGTAATGTATAAACGAAGAAGGCTGAACTTCTAAAGATAGTAAGTGGTTGCCACAAATCTCTCATTCAAGCTTTTCAGTACAGCATTAAACAGAATGGTAAAAAATTGATAAAATGTGCACGCGCTTGCAGAAAGAACAACAATCTATGAAAAAAAAATATGGATATGTTTCTTGTAGATGCGTTATATTTTTTTAAATCATTTTGCATATATATTAAAGCGTAAAACAGAATTAAAATATCATCTGCAAACAAGTGTTTCTTTATTGAACAATATTTGGCATTTGGTAACAAACCAGTGTTTCTTTATTAAACAACTGTTTTTGATTTATTTTTTCTTTATTAATACCATAGACTATAGGAGAAGACTAGCAAATAAACAAAAAACTTAATAAAGAAGTATAAAATCTTTGTTTGGCCCATCGATAACTCAATTTCCTTTCATTTTAAGAATCACCAAAATTGTATTCTCCTCTAACCTTTATTTTTCTTTTTAAAATCAATGCGAGGGAAAACGAAAACAGTGCTTCTTTAGAAACCCTTATAATGATCACAGAACACCAATTATAGCAAGTCTTTTTTAAAGCAATTGTAGAGAAAGAGATAAAACTGTTACTATAATATTAAAATATAAAAGACTGAATATTGTAAGATCTGCCTATAAACTCTGAATGGTAAAATACGACGTTGAAAAAAATTTTTGGTAGTTTAAAGTTGTTTTGATGTTATTTTGAAAGTCAAAGAACATTTAACAGATATTAAAATGATGCGGGAGTCACTTATGCAACAAAACTGAACAAAAGTGTTCAGAAATTTCGTTTGTCAGGTAAATCTTTTGAAACTGCTTGACCTTCAAACACCTTTCAAATCAAAATCATAAGAACAAATAAATCAAAGACATTTTGGGAATAATTTAGTATGACTTTTTTTAGCACATACCAATATAGAACATTTTTTAATCCTAACTGTCATTCAAAACATGTACAGAGTATCCCAAACTTTGGTGGTTTTAATACTTCGAGGTCTAGGGGATATGAAAATCATCAGAGCCTCATATTTTTAAACTTAGGCATCCGTATTTGAAAATATAACCTCAAAAATGTTATTATTGTTTATTTTTATTGTAAATATGTCTATTCAGACGTCCACACTGGTAAATCAATAGATGTACTCGATGTATAAAGAATAACTATACGTATTTCGTGTTTCATACAGCGTTGTTTTACACTTTTTTCTAACTTATAGGCGCATGTTGGGGTAAAAGCGAATTGTTTTCATGAATGAATTTTTATCGCTGTTCCGGGTCTTTTGGTCTGGGTTGGTCTCCTAATACGTTAATAATTAATACTATCTACCCACCTACCAAATAAATATTAAAAAAAAAAAATAAAATAAATTATAAGAAAAATGTATTTATTTATATTATGGGCGATTCTTATTTTTTAAGTTATAACAGAATTTACCTCGAATTTTGTTGCGCTCTTAGCAGTTTAACACGTAATCAAACTAACTAAAGTTTATAATTATATATTTTCTTTTGAAAAAACTAAAATCTTAACCATATTGAATTGATAAGTGAGGTAAGTGAGTGGCAGAATAGATTTGTCCTGTAAATGTCACTTATGTCCCGCTACCTTCTTCTTTCACTTTCCAAAAATTTTATTAACAGTTGTTTTTTAAAATGATATCACTTGATTTGAGTGCAAAATTTTTCCAGGACTTAAGCAGTTGCGGAAAAATATTTTACTTGTGTTTTTCTTGTAGTTTTAAACTTTTTTTATTTTTTAGTAATGGAAGCACAAACATAGAAATAAGTTTTTGACTAGGGACACGAGTGACTCAGAACCTGGATACAAAATGTATATTTTTTTAGATGCAAATAACTTGATGTGTTTAATAAGGTTTAGTAATTCCTATACTCCAAAAACATGTTTAAAATAATTATACCTTATGCTGTTTTATTTTGTAAAAAAATTTCCTTGTTATTAAAAAATAATACTGAAGACAGAGACACCACAAACTATAACTGATTACATTTAGTCTGCCTCAGAATAATTTCTTTAGTGATTTTTGAACAACAAGATCATACGTGAGTACTAATCATGGGGATATGATTTTAAACAAATGAGAATTGCTTCACAATAATATCGGGCACTTCCGAAGGCTACAATTTACACAATGTGTTCACCTATATACATAGATAGTTAAATAAGAAAATTCCTAAGCAAACCTGGAAACCATATTTAAATAGTAAGATTCTTCTCCCCAAATTTTCGGTATCGTCATGTTTTAAGACATTATTCTAAAGTTGTCAGACACCTTTATACAACATTAGATAGTAACTACTGGCCGTAATTTAAACAAGTAGTATGTTCTCAAGACTAGGCACTAGTTTTCTTTTCAATAAAAATATGCTGCCTGCAAATTTATATTTTTTTTAGGTTTTGTCTTGTTTTTAAATAAAGGCCGAATAATATTTTTGTATTTAGTCCCTCTAGAATCTCGATGGACACCGCTCAGCTCTAATATTTGTTTGTAGATCTGATGCTCTAGAGGTTAAAAGTTCTTTGGTTCTTTAAATAATATTAAGTTTTCTTGAAAATGTGATTATCTAAAGCAATATTCTTATTATCCATTGATATTTTCCCGTTAGCTAACATCCACTTATTGTTATAATATCGGGGAACCAAAAACCTTATCATACACATCTTCCTTATTGGAGTCATTATCGTCTTGTACAAAACTTAATGCAGTTTGTTTTTGAGGTTCGAAGAATGGCTTTAAAAAGTTTTCTGTTTGCTCTTCCTTTTCTAATTCCACTCTTTCTAATACGAAGCACCTATCATTTACGCCGTACAACAACATATTGGTAAGTTAATTATGTTTAAACTACACCTGAGGATAGCTGAATTACGTCTGCAGTACATCTGAAGTACATCTGAAGTACATGTGAAGTACAACTGAAGTACAGCTGAAGTACATCTGAAGTACAGTGGAAGTACATCTAAACTACAGCTGAATTATGTCTCAAGTAGTGTTAAGTTTTCAATTTTTTGCTTACAATATGTATAGAATTACTGATCTCCCCACAAACCGTCTTCTTCTCCAAATGATGTTGGCATTTTCCAAACTAAATTGGTCTTATCATTTAATAAAGATATTAATATAGTTTATCTTTATTTAACCCACCTTGTGCCTTTTATGTTCCTAATAAATAATAATTTATATTATATTTTACAGAGGGTACAAGGCCCTTACAAACATAGTCAAGATCTGACTGTTATTTAAGTTTTATTACTGTATTTGTTTATTATTTTGCTTACAATTTGATGAATATTTTCACGCACTTTAATTAAGTTATTTGGGGCCTTATCGAAGTAAACAGCTGTTGACTTGGTGTTCTCAAATTCATGGAACATTTCCAACAATTTAAAATGATCCATTATTTTGCATACTAATTCACCTTTTCTATGAGTAGCAGCAAAATTTTGTGGTAGATAATGTTGCGTTATCGCAATAGTAGGATCGTATATTAAATTATTAAGCTCAAGCCAGAAATGCGGTTAAATTTTAATTCCAATTGAATATAACTTAGTACTCACTTGTACCTTGGTTTTTATTCCATATTTCTCAGCTAATTCGTGGAAAAATAAACTTGCAGCTAAGCAAACACCACAGTAATTTGCCCGAATAAATGCCTTTTCAATGCCATATTTGATTATACTATTTAATCTGATGTACTCTCGAATTATATCAGACATGACTGGTCACATCAAGAGCTTGATGATAAATAGTTCTTATTTGTTTTAGTATTTGAAATTATGCAATCTTCTAAACAGTATGTTCTAATTAGTTTAATAATTTTTGAAGATGTCTTTCTCATTGACATATTGATAATTTTTAAGTTGGTAACACTGGTAGCAGTGAAATTTGGTTGGTATCATTGACTGGTTGGCAATTTCTATTAAGTTCGTAGCCATGGAATATTGTTGGTCACAATGTCTGTTTGGTTTTGCATTTTGTTAATATATCTTGGTTTTTATCATTTTATTCATTATGATTTAATTCATTGAAGAGAAAATATTTAGTGGTTTTAAAAAAGACGCTAGGTAAAGTCAATAAGTAGGTAGGTAGATAGCTTAGATATACATTTTGTATCCCTAGTCAAAAACTTATTTCTATGTTTGTGCTTCCATTACTAAAAAATAAAAAAAGTTTAAAACTACAAGAAAAACACAAGTAAAATATTTTTCCGCAACTGCTTAAGTCCTGGAAAAATTTTGCACTCAAATCAAGTGATATCATTTTAAAAAACAACTGTTAATAAAATTAGTACTATCTTTTGGAAAGTGAAAGAAGAAGGTAGCGGGACATAAGTGACATTTACAGGACAAATCTATTCTGCCACTCACTTATCAATTCAATATCGTTAAGATTTTAGTTTTTTCAGAAGAAAATATATAATTATAAACTTAAGTTAGTTTGATTACGTGTTAAACTGCTAAGAGCGCAACAAAATTCGAGGTAAATTCTGTTATAACTTAAAAAATAAGAATCGCCCATAATATAAATAAATACATTTTTCTTATAATTTATTTTATTTTTTTTTTAAATATTTATTTGGTAGGTGGGTAGATAGTATTAATTATTAACGTATTAGGAGACCAACCCAGACCAAAAGACCCGGAACAGCGATAAAAATTCATTCATGAAAACAATTCGCTTTTACCCCAACATGCGCCTATAAGTTAGAAAAAAGTGTAAAACAACGCTGTATGAAACACGAAATACGTATAGTTATTCTTTATACATCGAGTACATCTATTGATTTACCAGTGTGGACGTCTGAATAGACATATTTACAATAAAAATAAACAATAATAACATTTTTGAGGTTATATTCTCAAATACGGATGCCTAAGTTTAAAAATATGAGGCTCTGATGATTTTCATATCCCCTAGACCTAGAAGTATTAAAACCACCAAAGTTTGGGATACTCTGTACATGTTTTGAATGACAGTTAGGATTAAAAAATGTTCTATATATTGGTATGTGCTAAAAAAAGTCATACTAAATTATTCCCAAAATGTCTTTGATTTATTTGTTCTTATGATTTTGATTTGAAAGGTGTTTGAAGGTCAAGCAGTTTCAAAAGATTTACCTGACAAACGAAATTTCTGAACACTTTTGTTCAGTTTTGTTGCATAAGTGACTCCCGCATCATTTTAATATCTGTTAAATGTTCTTTGACTTTCAAAATAACATCAAAACAACTTTAAACTACCAAAAATTTTTTTCAACGTCGTATTTTACCATTCAGAGTTTATAGGCAGATCTTACAAGATTCAGTCTTTTATATTTTAATATTATAGTAACAGTTTTATCTCTTTCTCTACAATTGCTTTAAAAAAGACTTGCTATAATTGGTGTTCTGTGATCATTATAAGGGTTTCTAAAGAAGCACTGTTTTCGTTTTCCCTCGCATTGATTTTAAAAAGAAAAATAAAGGTTAGAGGAGAATACAATTTTGGTGATTCTTAAAATGAAAATAAATTGAGTTATCGATGGGCCAAGCAAAGATTTTATACTTCTTTATTAAGTATGTTTCAATTTCTCGAATCGGTTCAATATGTGCTGAGAAATTAGCGAAAAACTATTAATGCCCTTTTGGGTGATCTATTGCTCCTTAAAAATTAGCACAAGTTAAGCCATACCAATGCATTAAAAAAATAATTTCTCGAATCGGTTCAATAGGTGCCGAGAAATTAGCGAAAAACTATTAAGGCTAAAATTAATACAAATTAGATATATCAATACCATACAAAAAGAATTTCTCGAATCGGTTCAATAGGTGCTGAGAAATTAGTGGAAAACTATTAAGGACCAAATGAGATTTGCGCAGTACACCGAAATGCGTCTTTCTTGGAAACTGTCGACGCAAAACATGCGCACATAGCGTAAAAAATAGCTTTGATACCCCCAGCTAATAGCGATCATTCATTATGTACCCTTATTTTTATTTTATTTTATTATGCCTTTTGGCACTTATTTTACTTTTTTATAATACATACATCTATCCCTTGCTTGTTTAAGCCTTTGTTTGTGTGTTTTTCCAATAGATACTAAAATTAATAAGTATTTTGATGCAGTTTTAGTTGTGCTGAAATATTACCATTCAATATGTTTGCAATATTCCTGTTGGCGATCATTACAACCATTTTTTAAAAATTAAAAATTAAAAAATACCATTTTTATCAAATATTATGACAAATAAATAACCAACTGTATTACATAATATTGCATCATATTACATACGATTGCATCATATTACGTGACCTCGTGGCTATTGCTAATTCGATAACACAGAAACATGTGAGGGGTCATAAGGTTATCTGTTAACTATATAAACAACATTAAAAAATACACATACAAAATGCACATCGAAAAATAATTTTATTTTTTAACAAACAGAGACAATAATTATTATTATTAATCAACTAACGCCTGTTTTACATTCAAACATACCAGGCTAAGCTAGTGAGGTCTTTTTGTTGGCTATCCTGTCAATTTTACACCGTGTTAGGTAACAACACAATAATAGGTACACATTATTTCTTGGGTCCTTCAAATTTGAACAACAGCCACGGATTACGTCACATAATAGGTAGGTGATGCAATACAAACACATATAACTATTATAGCATGCATTGGTCACGTGGTGTTAAACACCACAAACAACTTTTGCCTTATATCTTTTTAACCAACACTTCATTCATTCGTTCTGCCAGAGCTATAACAGTTAGATGACTTTGAACTAGAAGGACTTTTAGAAGAGAAAAGTTATGAAAATATTTATAAATGGTTAGCAGAATGGATATATTTTGGGTTTGATACATGCAGGTACATCATTGAGGAAAAACTACCAACATTATACCCATTATTACCTACAATATGGAAACGTAAATTAACAGATGCAGCGCTGGAATATTCGAAAATATATCCAAACTATGACGTGAAAAAACATCTTCAATCAATTATTTTTAAATTTGATGGTCGAGATGAGTGTGGTTTATATGATATATATGAATAAATTTGTATAATTAAAACCTACTTTGAGTTTTTATTTAATAATTATTTACTTTGAGACATCCTGTACAGCATAAATAACCAGCTGTATTAGATAAAACAGGAACGTGTGCGGGGTCACTAAGGTTATCCTATAACTGCTAACTGCATAAACAACGATAAGAGATACACAGGCTATCCCGATTAATTTTAACAAATATTTCTAGAAATTATTTTATTTTTTAACCAACAATTACCTAGCTAAGGCCTTTTTCACATTAGGACTTACCTAGCTCAGGCTAAGCGAGTGAAGTGGCTATCTTACTGGCTGGCACCTAACTCATTGACCAATAGGGCCTTTCAACAGCTAAGCCTTGCCTAGACCAGGCGAAGCTAGTGAAGTAGCTATCTTACTAAAAAAAAACACTCCATTTTATCTACTCCCTCATTGACCAATAGGGCCTTTCAACAGCCCAGGCTAAGCAAGTGAAGCGGCTAGCTTACTAAAAAAACCACCTCATTTTACCTACTCTCGCATTGGCACCTAACTCATTGCCCAATAGGGCCTTTCAACAGCCTCTGGTTGTTACGTCATTGCTGACAGCTTCTTGCACACTTCTTTTAGCCCCAAGGTCATACCAAGTTCACTTCTTCAGCAGCAGGTCATCCACTTCGGAGAAGTGGATGGCATGTTACCAATTGCTCCAGAACCTCCACAACTACACTACTCACCGCAGTGGGTCACAAAAGATAGAATGCAGCAGTCAGCAGTTTTTAACCAGCACCAGGCACAGTATTGTTTTTAATTAACGTATTTTGTATATAGTTAGAACCATATATAAACCTGTACAGTATATCAATAAAATCAGTATTAAACTTGCTATCGTTGTACTCACTATAAACCCGTTGTTAATATCATACACACAAATACCTACTAGAAGTCACATACAAGGGCTTCACTTTAAGGGATTTGTATAAATTATTACAAGTAGAAGTTTACAAATCTTTTCACACATGTTTGTTGTTTTAAACAAAAACCCCATTAAGAGATATCTTGTTTGAAAGGTCTTTAAAAAACCATGTACGCCAACTGTCCCTTGCCTATGACAAAAAACGTGTCAAAATCTGTCCACTGTCAAACTTATCCTTTACCATTTTTCACAAATTTTTAACCATAGCCATCCCCCATATTTTGTGTTGGTATTGCCATGTGGTTTAAGGTTTTGGTTGTTTGCCTCTGGTCAATTATAGCATACCCGGGAAAAACATGGAAAAGCACGGAAATATGGATAAAATTACGTATATACAGTCTGTGTCTATAAAAGGTCAGTACAACAGCCTAGGATATATTTCTAAGGTCAAAATAAGACACTTACTTTAGTCTGATATTGCTCCGTTTTCGAAATAGAGGGTGGTTAATTTTAAAAGAATCAAATAAATAGCTATAAGATAAATATTTTAAAAATTTTACGTATTACCTTTAAAATTGGTACCCAGGGTTTTCTTGGGATGCGGAAGCCCAAATATGGACCCCTATGGCCGTAAGAGGGTGCTTTACACTCCAGTTCTATTGGCTTAAACTGGCCATAACGTTTTTCTTAGTGTATTTTTTAAACTTTTTTGTTAAAAAAATGTTGTAATCCGTTGAAGTATTCGTATTTAGTGTTTGATGTCGCATCAAAATATTTAAATTATTTTGAATACTTTAGCGGATTTTAGCAAGAGGACCTTTTTGGCTTAGAATTGCTTAGAAAATTACTTTCTTAACAAAAAATATACACCAAGAAAAAGTAATGGCTATTTTAAACAATCAGTGTGAAACGCCCTCTAACGGCTACAGTAAAAAGATGTCAATAGTCGAGTTACGGATCCCAAAAGACTTCCGTTGAAAAATGTTCAAAATATTTTCAATTTGAGGAATGTTTCGTAGGCTAGTGTATGACCTTTGAGACACACAGAGTCTGTGTCAGTAATTTTATCAAAATTTCCATGCCATATTTCTTCTTCCTTAAAGTAGATGAAAATATCAATAAAAGTGTTTCATATTTGCGGCTTATGGTCTATTCGAGGTCAACAACACAATAACAAATTTGAGAATTTTGACAAAAACTGAAAAAATTTGGTTTTTTACAGATTTTCCCTTTACGAAAATAAATCTCCCGATGTTATCGATCACTGTCAAATATGGTTTAGTTATCTTCAATAGTTCAGCAGATATCTGTGTGGACCCGGATTTTTGGTACACTCTATATATATTTTACAAATTTAAAAACATGCCAGTGGTAATTAATTTTGATCGGATATTCTTGTCTACAAATCAAAAAAAGAACCAAGTCTCTAGCACAAACCGTTAAGAAGTTGTCAAAATCACGTGACCACCTGTCAATTTAACAGAAAAATATCAAATATGTTTTTTGTAAGATTATTGTAAGTTTAAATATGTAACTGCGGGTTCGCTTATCTGTGCATAAAATATTTTTTCCCTTAATGGAACCATGCCATTGTCGTACTTGTATGGAACGAAAACATCAATTTATGTATGCCGCATATTTTTTGTATTTTTCAGGAAAACTATTAAGTTTACGAAAAAAAGTGTACTATCCTTTTTTGAAGATAATTAAATTGTCTTTTAGCGGGGGTACATTTTGACCCCGTAGGTGTTTGCTATACATCAAAAAATTACCCACATAATTAAAATTGTAAATTACGCTTCGGTCATGTTTAAGCTCTGTCTACCTCAGTGTCAGTTTTTGTTTGAAACTAATAGCCGTTTCTTATTTAGCTTGACATTCTTTTTCGATCTGTATAGTTTTTTAGTAACTTTCATGACTTTGGTGAAAATATGAAAATTTTGTACCCGGGGGTTCGGTTCGGCTCGGTTCGGTTATATATCGAGAACCGCTTAATCTACAGCAAATGTTAGACCCACCATGAATACGCCTTAACAATCTGCATATTTTTTATTTTTTATGTTTTCTTTGTAAAACTAGTAGTTTTCTTTAAAAAATCAAAAAACCTAAAAAAAACAGCGTATTTGAGGAACTTACAGAATTTACAGTATAGAGACAAATAAAAAACAAAGTATTGATAGTGGTTTGGAGAGACCATTATAGAAGCTAATCTCTATTTGTTTGAGTAAAATCGCTGTAATAATAAAAAAGTTGCGTACATTTGATTCAAACTCCTTTTCGCCATCTTTAAACAAAGATGGCGGGTTGTTTATGCAGGATTTTCGCAGGTATCTCCATTTTTTTTGAAGATGGCCTTATGACGAATCGACTAAAATATATGAGTATTGGTTTGCAATTCAAGCCGAAAATCCTACTGGGCTCTTATATTAAATGGAATGTATGTAAGAAATATTTTTTTATATATACTTATCGGTTTCACAACGTTCTACGTCTTCCGATACCCAATCTCCACTCGTTTCTGTTTGCCCATAATTCATCATCTAGGCCTCTTATTCTTATTTCACTATCTATTCCTTCTCTCCAGCTTCTCCTCGGCCTTCCTCGTTTTCTTCGGCCAGTTGGTTTCCATTGTAATATTTGTTTAGGTAGTCTTCCATCATCCATTCTTTGTACATGTCCGTACCAAACCAGTTGTTTTGTTCTTATATCATCCACTAGAGTACGTTCACCCACTGTCATAATTTCACTTATTCTTTGATTGGTAACTCTTTCTCTTTTTGATTTCCCTGCTGCTCTTCTCCAATAGTCCATCTCCGTAGCGGAAAGCATTTTTTCTGTTCTATCTTTGATTGGCCATACTTCTGAGCCGTATGTAATAATACTTTTTACAATGGTGTTATATATAAGAATCAAACAAGTTTCATGGCTAATCGGGCAAAAAGGAGTTTTTTGTTTCCCTTATATTTTTCCGTGGGTAGCTTGAAAGCTTAACCTCACGGGGGTCCAAGATCTAATGGACACCTAATAAGTGTTGACATTTAACCGTTTCGTCCTTATGGGACTCCTCAGAACACTGCTGGTCAAATGACAAATCTTGCGAAGTTAAGCAGATGGTTTTGTCTCTAATTAAATGTAATTAGTGAGCGAACTATAGCAAGAGGCGCCATCTACCGAGATACGAGAGAAACAAGAAACCAAAAACAGGGAAAAACACTGCTATACAATATCGATCAATGAAAAGATCGAATACAAATAAAAGAAAACAACTATAGTCCGTGACCTACGACAGCTCTTTGTCTTTTCAGGCCGGATCAACGCATTTTGCATTTTTACCGTCATCAAGACAGTGAGCGTCAATCAACGGAATTTTTAAGCCAAATAATACTAACAAACGTGAAATTTCGTACCCGTGAATTTAAAAATCAAACAAGTTTCATGGCTAATCGGGCAAAAAGGAGTTTTCTGTTTCCCTTATATTTTTCCGTGGGTAGCTTGAAAGCTTAACCTCAAAGGGGTCCAAGATCTAATGGACACCTAATAAGTGTTGACAGTTAACCGTTTCGTCCTTATGGGACTCCTCAGAACACTGCTGGTCAAGTGACAAATCTTGCGAAGTTAATCAGACGGTTTTGTCTCTAATTAAATGTAATTAGTGAGCGAACTATAGCAAGAGGCGCCATCTACCGAGATACGAGAGAAACAAAAAACCAAACACAGGGAAAAACACTGCTATACAATATCGATCAATGAAAAGATCGAATACAAATAAAAGAAAACAACTATAGTCCGTGACCTACGACAGCTCTTTGTCTTTTCAGGCCGGATCAACGCATTTTGCATTTTTACCCGTCATCAAGACAGTGAGCGTCAATCAACGGAATTTTTAAGCCAAAGAATACTAACAAACGTGAAATTTCGTACCCGTGAATTTAAAAATCAAACAAGTTTCATGGCTAATCGGGCAAAAAGGAGTTTTTTGTTTCCCTTATATTTTTCCGTGGGTAGCTTGAAAGCTTAACCTCACGGGGGTCCAAGATCTAATGGACACCTAATAAGTGTTGACAGTTAACCGTTTCGTCCTTATGGGACTCCTCAGAACACTGCTGGTCAAGTGACAAATCTTGCGAAGTTAATCAGATGGTTTTGTCTCTAATTAAATGTAATTAGTGAGCGAACTATAGCAAGAGGCGCCATCTACCGAGATACGAGAGAAACAAAACACCGAAAACAGGGAAAAACACTGCTATACAATATCGATCAATGAAAAGATCGAATACAAATAAAAGAAAACAACTATAGTCCGTGACCTACGACAGCTCTTTGTCTTTTCAGGCCGGATCAACGCATTTTGCATTTTTACCCGTCATCAAGACAGTGAGCGTCAATCAACGGAATTTTTAAGCCAAATAATACTAACAAACGTGAAATTTCGTACCCGTGAATTTAAAAATTAAACAAGTTTCATGGCTAATCGGGCAAAAAGGAGTTTTTTGTTTCCCTTATATTTTTCCGTGGGTAGCTTGAAAGCTTAACCTCACGGGGGTCCAAGATCTAATGGACACCTAATAAGTGTTGACAGTTAACCGTTTCGTCCTTATGGGACTCCTCAGAACACTGCTGGTCAAGTGACAAATCTTGCGAAGTTAATCAGACGGCTCCTTTTTGCCCGATTAGCCATGAAACTTGTTTGATTTTTAAATTCACG
The DNA here is from genome assembly GCA_963576565.1 of Aspidapion aeneum. Taxonomy (NCBI): domain Eukaryota; kingdom Metazoa; phylum Arthropoda; class Insecta; order Coleoptera; family Brentidae; genus Aspidapion; species Aspidapion aeneum. Next base: position 91,844,462 of record OY755038.1, read on the forward strand.
GGTACGAAATTTCACGTTTGTTAGTATTATTTGGCTTAAAAATTCCGTTGATTGACGCTCACTGTCTTGATGACGGGTAAAAATGCAAAATGCGTTGATCCGGCCTGAAAAGACAAAGAGCTGTCGTAGGTCACGGACTATAGTTGTTTTCTTTTATTTGTATTCGATCTTTTCATTGATCGATATTGTATAGCAGTGTTTTTCCCTGTTTTTGGTTTTTTGTTTCTCTCGTATCTCGGTAGATGGCGCCTCTTGCTATAGTTCGCTCACTAATTACATTTAATTAGAGACAAAACCGTCTGATTAACTTCGCAAAATTTGTCACTTGACCAGCAGTGTTCTGAGGAGTCCCATAAGGACGAAACGGTTAACTGTCAACACTTATTAGGTGTCCATTAGATCTTGGACCCCCGTGAAGTTAAGCTTTCAAGCTACCCACAGAAAAATATAAGGGAAACAAAAAACTCCTTTTTGCCCGATTAGCCATGAAACTTGTTTGATTTTTAAATTCACGGGTACGAAATTTCACGTTTGTTAGTATTCTTTGGCTTAAAAATTCCGTTGATTGACGCTCACTGTCTTGATGACGGGTAAAAATGCAAAATGCGTTGATCCGGCCTGAAAAGACAAAGAGCTGTCGTAGGTCACGGACTATAGTTGTTTTCTTTTATTTGTATTCGATCTTTTCATTGATCGATATTGTATAGCAGTGTTTTTCCCTGTTTTTGGTTTTGTGTTTCTCTCGTATCTCGGTAGATGGCGCCTCTTGCTATAGTTCGCTCACTAATTACATTTAATTAGAGACAAAACCGTCTGATTAACTTCGCAAGATTTGTCACTTGATCAGCAGTGTTCTGAGGAGTCCCATAAGGACGAAACGGTTAACTGTCAACACTTATTAGGTGTCCATTAGATCTTGGACCCCCGTGAGGTTAAGCTTTCAAGCTACCCACGGAAAAATATAAGGGAAACAAAAAACTCCTTTTTGCCCGATTAGCCATGAAACTTGTTTGATTGTTAAATTCACGGGTACTAAATTTCACGTTTGTTAGTATTATTTGGCTTAAAAATTCCGTTGATTGACGCTCACTGTCTTGATGGCGGGTAAAAATGCAAAATGCGTTGATCCGGCCTAAAAAGACAAAGAGCTGTCGTAGGTCACGGACTATAGTTGTTTTCTTTTATTTGTATTCGATCTTTTCATTGATCGATATTGTATAGCAGTGTTTTTCCCTGTTTTTGGTTTTTTGTTTCTCTCGTATCTCAGTAGATGGCGCCTCTTGCTATAGTTCGCTCACTAATTACATTTAATTAGAGACAAAACCGTCTGATTAACTTCGCAAGATTTGCCACTTGACCAGCAGTGTTCTGAGGAGTCCCATAAGGACGAAACGGTTAACTGTCAACACTTATTAGGTGTCCATTAGATCTTGGACCCCCGTGAGGTTAAGCTTTTAAGCTACCCACAGAAAAATATAAGGAAAACAGAAAACTCCTTTTTGCCCGATTAGCCATGAAACTTGTTTGATTTTTAAATTCACGGGTACGAAATTTCACGTTTGTTATATATAAGCTTTTTGTTATGTTTTGATATAATTTGGTCCCAAATTATTCCATTTAATAAAGTTATTGCTTTTCTTCCTTGCACGTTTCTATCTTTTATAGCTTTGTCTAGTGTTCCGTCAGCTGTAATTTTTAGACCCAAGTATTTATACTCATCACAGGACTGAATTCGCTGCCCAGTATTTAAGGTTAGATCCTGTTTCGTTCCACTAATACACATATACTCTGTCTTATTGATATTAACCTCTAGTCCCCACTTATTGTACTCTTCTATTAGTTTTCGTGTCTTATATTCGAGGTCGTCATAATCCTGAGCCACCACTATCTGATCATCGGCGAAACATAAAGTATACAAGGTGGTTTCATTCAACGGAATTCCCATCGTTTGGCATTTTCTCTTCCAGACTTTAAGGACCTGTTCCAAATATATCTTGAAGAGCGTAGGCGAGATACAGCAACCTTGTTTAAGACATTTATTTACTTGAAAGCCTTTGGTTAGTTTTATAACTCTTTGATGGTCTTAATTAGTTGTACGCTTATGTTTGTCTTTTCCGACGCTTTCCAAAGTAGATTTAGTGGTATACTATCATATGCCTTCTGCAAATCTACGTAAAGCAGATGGAGCTCTTGTCCGTATGCCATTTTCTTTTCAATAACTTGGGTTATACAAAAGAGATGATCTAAAGTCGATCTACCCGCCCTGAAACCAGCTTGTTCTTCTGCCTCCATATTTTTATATTCGCTCTCCACTTTATTTCTTATTATTTTGCCATATATTTTGCTTAGCGTACTAGTTACAGATATACCTCTATAATTGTCACATATATCTTTCTTTCCTTTTTTGTGTATTGTGGATATATATGATGTTTTCCACTCAGTTGGTACTACAGCTCCATTTAAATATCTTTGGAAAAGATTCCGAAATCTCCAAAATAATTCTTCAGTGCCATATTTAATAAGTTCAGCTGGGATATTTCCGGGTCCGGCAGATTTACCGCTTTTTAAGGTTGTGCACACGTTTTTGACCTCAGATATTGTGAGGGGTACTGGAGATCCCATCGTTCTAATGATATTGTCTCTTTCGTCTTCCTTGAATTCTGCTCTCCAGTTAAAAGTTTTTTAAAATGCTCGTCCCATTCTTTGTCTGGTATTGGTGAAATAATATCTCTGCATGTTTTTTTTTTTATCGATCTTATAGTTTTCCAGCTTTCGGTACTTCTCCTACCTCCTAAGTAAGAATCTATTTTCTGGCACTTTTGCATCCAGGATTGATTTTTCTTATCACTGATCATTCTTCTCACCTTTGATTGCGCGATTTTGTATTCTTCTTTGCTTCTATCTGTCTTTTGGGATAAGTATGTGTGATATAATTTCCTTTTTTCCTCTATTTCACTTTCAACCTCAGCATCCCACCAGTATGGTTTTGTTCTTTTAGGAGTTTCTTCCACTAATCCTAGTGCTTCTTTTGAAGCTTGATGGATGCTTAATGTGATACATTCGTATTCCTCATCTGGGGTCTCACCTGAACTTGAATTAAGTTTTTCGTTCAGTCTCTTTTTGTATAAGTTTTTTACGCTGTCATGTTCTAGGCTTAGTAGATTATATTGACAGTGATCAATTTCCTCATTCACTGTATCATCAAGATTTTGTTGATGAAGGCTTCGGCCTTGATAAGGAAAGATAATTTTGGTCTCCAGAAAATAGTGATCACTTCCGCATGTTGATCCACGCTTTGTTCTGACACCTTAAATTTTTAGTTTTGTCTTTTGTTTAGTGATAAGATAATCAATGACGGATTTCAGGTTTTGTGAGGGTTTGGTCCAGGTATATTTGTGTATTTTCTTATGTTGGAAAAAACCGTTTTGGATTTTTAGGTCTAATTGCTCACATACTGTGATAAGCCGGTTTCCATTGTCATTAACAACATCTTCTCCATATTGGCCAACTGTCAGATCATTTACTCTGTTACCTGTTCTACTATTTAAATCTCCCAATATTACAATTTCTCTAGATGTACTTACTGCTGATATATCATTGTGGATTTCTTCAAAAAAATTGTCTTTCACGGCTACATTTGCATCGTCATTATACGCATAGATTCCAAAAATCGTAAGTCTCATTCCTTTTATTGTTATATTCATTCTTATTAGCCGTTCATTTACTGCTTCCCAGTTGGTGATAAATTTTCTAAATCTTTTGTTGACCAAAATAGATACTCCTTGTTGAGCATGTTTTTCTTTTGCCACTCCGCTATAGAAATGGTCATACTGTCCTAGGTTTTCAGATCCTTTTCCTTTCTTCTTCGTTTCTGTTAGTACAGCAAGGTCAACCTTCATTCTGCTGCACTCATGTACTATTTCATTCACTTTTCGACTCATTCCTTGTACGTTCCATGTACCAAAAATCATATTCCTGTTTCTTTGCTTGGTTCGTCTTAGGTTTTTCATTTCTTTCCGAGGCGTTTGATTGGGTTTTTTAACAGTGTACGTTTTTTCCGGGTATCAGAGAGTTAGTCTAATGCCCCAACCCCCAACCTGGAGGACCAGTTGATTTTTGATCGAGGTTTTCTTCCCCTAGCCTTTGACGATTCCAACGCCGGTACTACAAGGCAGCATCTTCTTCTTTTATACTATCCCTAAAAGAAAGGGTTGCCACCTGCGCTATGATCACCGTACCGAGGTCCATCCTCTCCACCTTTCATACCGATGTGGTCTTCTCCCGTAACCCTGGGAATGGGACCCTAAACAGGTGCTAACTCTCCGGGTCAGAGAGTACCTGGAATCTACGGAGGGCAGGGGTCGATTCATTTCCCCTGATAGACATCTGACGAGGTCTACCCCGTACCCAGATTTAATAGGTCGGGTTCAGCTTTCTATGTTTTTTATTCATTATTCAATATTACAAAGAAGATGTAAACAATTAGCTTTTTAGTCTTTTTTTAAAGTTTTAAAAAACTTATTTATTCTTTTAGAGTTGAGGGGGCATACAATCAGCCTTAACCAGAGAGCGGAGAAAAATATTTCATTTAAGCGGAAGACGCAGGCGGTGCCAATTGTAACAAAGGAGGGTAAAGCGTCCGAACCAACTGAAAAAAACCCACTACGGGCTAGATACGCCACTGAAGGCGATAAATTTCTATTTCAATGCGTCATACCACCACGAAGCACAGGTAAGCTGGGGATTCGATCATAAACAAATTTATCTGGTTTTTCTTTGTTTGTAAAAAAATAAAACGATCTCATTAATAAAAAATAAGTATAATCAAATTGTTATTTATACGTTAACAGTGCTCTTAAGGGACTGATATAAGTTAAACGGAACTAACATGGTACTTTTTTTTCTACATGTCTATGCCAAACGCCCAAATTTAAATTTTAACAGAATCTGAAGAAATAAAACTACTTTAAGTTTTTTCAAAAACCTGTGAGTCGTGTAGCGTTTTTAATTTTCGCTAATTTAAAAATAATTAAATAAGTTTAAAAACGCTCCAGTTTCTCTTCCCTTTCTTTTAGCCCAATTTAAAAAATAATAATGGAAGTACGAAAAATAGGAAAAACTATATTGTCACGAGGAGGTTGTCGTGAGGGTGCAAACGTAAGTTGGGTTGAGTTTAGGTTGGCTGGTTCACCACTTACACCACTCATTCGAGAAATACCCAAGTTTTGAGATAAGAAATTGAAAAACGTAATTGTAAAGTTTATTGAAAGGAAATCAGTAAAAACGATGCATATAAAACATATAAAGTGCACCTACCTTAGTTTTCATCTAGTTGCAGTCGTTTTGGTCGCTTGGAAGATAGGAAAAAACGGGAAAATTGTAGCACTCACGGCGTTTCTTGTGCTTCTTGTCGGTTTCCCGATTGCGATTCCTCGCGGACTCGTGCGTATCTCGGTGCGGGGATAAGTCATATGCATATACCCCGCGAAATTTGAAATGAAAAATAATATTAAAATATAAAGGTAGCCAAAAGCTGGCAAAAAATTCTTGCACCAACATTTTCCGGCCACCAAAACACGTGTGTTTTTAGTAAGGATACGAAAAAAAAACTATATCTAAATACCCAAATCGTGCAAGTGTGCACGAAAATTTACCTTAATTCTAGTAAATTACAAAAAGAAAAAAATATATATATAAGGCAAAGAAAATAAAAAATTTGAGCAAAATTTCGAAAAATTTACTTGTGTTCTACCTCCGGCAGGGGCAGGACACATAACTTGACCACCGGTCTTCGATAAGTACCAGTAGCGGTTTTTACTGTCACGACGCGAGTAAGCCCATCAGCACCTGGATGTAGCGCTACAACACGTCCGAGCGACCACTGCATAGGTGGTTTTTGCTCGTTCTTAATAACGACTAAAGTGTTGACTTTTATGTCATTGCATTTCTAAGTCCACTTAACACGTTGTTGAAGTGTGTTTAAATATTCTAAACGCCACTTTTTCCAAAAGTCAGCTTGAAGTCTTTGGACAAGCTGCCAGCGAGACAAAGTGTTAAGCTTGAGGTCGGAAAAATCAGGTTCTGGTATAGAATTTAAAGGCTCCAATGTTAGAAAATGACCTGGTGTCAGCGGAATGAGGTCATTTGGATCTAGACTTTGAGCATAGAGAGGTCTACTATTGATTAAAGCCTCAACTTAAAACAAGAAGGTAGTGAATTCCTCATATGTAAGGCTCTGCTCGCCTACAACACGTTTGAGGTGAGCTTTGGTGGATTTTACTCCACCCTCGGCTAAACCGTTTAAGTGAGGACTTCCAGGGCTAGAAAAGTGCCACGAAATGCTTAAGCTTTCACGTGCTTCCTTTGAGTAGGTTTGAAATAACCTATCTGCACCGACAAAGGCGGTACCGTTATCAGAATAAACGTGTGATATCCTTCCACGTCTGGAGACAAACCTTTTAAAGGCCGCAAGAAACGTATCTGTTGAAAGATCGGAAGTTAATTCTAAATGCACTGCTTTGGTTGCAGCACAAACGCAAACAAGAATATAGCCTTTATAAAGTTTGGCACCTCGGTGTCTTGACATTAAGATATCAAACGGTCCGCAATAGTCCACGGCAACATGGGAAAATGGTTTTAACTGGGAAATCCTTTGAGGAGGTAAATCTCCCATAAATTGCACAACTGGTTTTGGATGATGTCTGAAGCATAAAATACAATGAGAAACTACCTTTTCAATAGCGTATCGAGCAGACAACACCCAAAATTGCTGCCTTAGCAGATAATGTAGGGTTTTGAGACCTCGATGAAAGTATTTTGAATGTGTATATTCAATAATTATTGTAGTAAGCCGGTGTGAACGTGGCAAGAGCAACGGATGCTTAGCAGAAAAAGAAAGTTCAGAAGCATACTTAATGCGACCGCCTACTTGGAGACAGTCTTGTTGGTCCAGGAATAATGAAAGTTTACGAAAGGGTTTTGGAAGCCACTTGTTTGTTTTAAATTTTGAAAGAAGATCTGAAAATACTGTACGTTGGACATGGCGGACAAGAACAATCATGGAATTCTGCAGTTCCTTTTCCGTTACCAAATGATCTGAGTAATAGATTTTCGAAATTGGTCTAAGCGTGTAGGAAATGATTCGTTGTATTTTCGTGAGAGAAGAATGTTTATTCAAGAGAACATCGATCTCATGTGGGTCTGACATGACCGTGAGAAATGTCTTGCGTTCTTCCAAATCATCACTGTCGCAAAGATCTGGACAATGAAAGCCATTAGACCATTCCTCTCGTGGAAGGCTTAGAAAGGGTGGACCTTTCCACCACATGTCATGGTGAACAAGTTGGTTAGGTGTAAGTCCACGAGAAGCACAATCCGCTGGGTTTTCAGCAGACGGAACATAGTGCCATACATGAGGGGGTAAAGTTTCTTGGATTTTGCAAACACGATTAGCCACGAATGTAACCCATCTATAGGGAGAATCAGATAACCAGCGCAAGACCACTTGTGAGTCAGACCACGCCCAAATTTCATTAAACACCAAAGTTTCAGCGTAACTTGCTTGAATGAAAGAGATAAGATCACACAGTAGGGTAGCGCCCAAGAGTTCCAGTCTTGGGAAACTAACCGTTTTAAGTGGTGCAACTTTAGATTTTGCCATAACAAGAAAAGTAAACAGCTCGCCAGAAGATGCTTCAATACGAAGGTAGACTGTGGCTGCATAACCAACCATTGAAGCGTCGGAAAATCCGTGTAATTCTATGCGAGTAGGTTTGTCTATTGTAAGACGTCTAGGTAAATGAAGATTAAAAAGTTCGGGAAGCGCCATGCGAAACTGATTCCAAGTATTTATGATATGAAGGGGCGAAAGAGAGTCCCACTCTATCTTTTCCTTCCATAAATCTTGCATCAGATGCTTGGCCAGTAAGCACACTGGAGAACAGAAACCTAACGGGTCAAATATTTTCATTATTTGAGAAAGGATTCCACGTTTAGTGCAAGGGTTATCGTCAGCTATAACAAGATATGTAAATGAATCTGTCACTGGATTCCATTGGAGACCAAGCACCTTGACAAAATTAGGCTCTGCTTTGTCGAAAGAAATAGACATTTGTGTGTCCGTCTCTGGAAATGATGAAATAAGTTCTGGTTTGTCACTTGCCCATTTTTTGAGCTCCAAACCACCACGACGTAATAGTGAAATGAGTTCTTGCTGTAGATCTATGGCCGAAACTATGGAATTGTGGCCGCTTAAAACGTCATCGACGTAGACGTCTTTTAACAGAACTCTAGAAGCATTAGGAAAGTTTTTAGACTCTAATCTAGCCAATTCCTCTAGAGTACGTATAGCCAAGTAGGGTGATGATTTAAGACCATAGACAACAGTTCTGAGAGAGTAGGTTTGAATGGGATCGGTTTCAGAGAATCTCCATCAGATATTCTGATATCGTGTGTGCTCAGGTGTGACAAGAATTTGTCGAAATATTTTAACAACATCTGCAGTAAACACTACGGCATGATATCGGAATTTCAGAAGTATTTCGCGGACATTAGATTGAAGTTTAGCACCTGCGCACAATGTATAATTTAAAGATAAACCCCTAGGACCCTTTTGTGAAGCATCAAAAACGCAGCGAATTTTTCCCCTATTAAAAACACTATGGTGTGGAATGAAATATGAACAGTCTAAGATTTCTTTGGAACTAGGTGTAGGGACTGGAATCATGTGACTTGATAATATGTATTCCTTCACGAAGTCTTTGTATGCTTCATAATGCACAGGGTCTTTAAGAAGTCGGAATTCAAGCGATTTAAACCTTTTTACAGCAATAGGATAAGTATCACCTAAAGTAGGCTGTGAGTTAACGAAAGGTAATGAAACTATGAATCTGCCTGATTCGTTACGAGATACTGTGTCCGAAAAGATTTTTTCACATAGAATATCTTCAGGGCTGCTGTGAACTTTATGTGGGACTTGTTCTATTTCCCAAAATTTCTCTAAACAAACTTCTAAGGGCGGTTCTAAAGATGTATAACAGCTAACGACTGTACTTGGCTTGGATTGAGTCGAAGCATCTACCTTACCAATCAAGACGTAACCGAAAACACTGTTAAAAGCGCTAGCTTGCCCTTTTTGACCATGGAGGACTCCATTTCTTAAAATCTGAGGAAATAATTCACAACCGAGTAAAATATCTATGGGGCTAGGTATGTTGAAAGTTTGGTCTGAAAGTTTAATGTTCCGAATATGATCCCATTGACTGGAATCTATAGAAACAGAGGGAATATTGGAACATAATTGAGGCAATACTAAAGCCTCAAACTGAAAGGTAGGATCTGTTCTTCCCTGCGGTCGAATAATGCAATTAGTTTTGCCTTTGGTAGTCTAAGATGCCTTTTGATTTAGACCATGAATGGAAATTGAAAATTGCTGTCTGGGGAGACCTAGTCTATTAAGACATTTTTCCGAAATGAAATTGGCTTCAGATGCTGAATCTAGCAAAATCCGCACGGGTTGGTAATTTCCTCTAGAATCCAAAATGTCAGCTACCACTGTTGAAAGTAGAAAAATAGATTGATTGGGAATAGTTGTGGCGTGACAATTGGTTGAGGAAGTACCTTGTGAAACAGAAAGAAAGTGTGGATTTTCCTGAGTACTAGTATTTGTACCCTGCTGAACACGTGTATTGATCTGACGGGGGTGGGGGCACAGTAAACTGTGGTGTTTAAGGCCACACCCTCTGCAGCTATAAGAAGAAGAACAATTCCTTGTTTGAAGAGAAAAATGCATGCAATTTTCACATAAGTTAATTTGTCTTACATGAGAAAGTCTTTCTTCTGAATTTTTATTTAGGAAATCGGGACATCTGGCTAGGACGTGATTGGACTGGCACAAATGACATTTGACATTTGAATTGAACGGTTTATTTGGTTGAATTGGATTGTTTGAAACTGTAGTTTTGAAAGATGAAGTTGATGTATTTTTAGGATAATTATTGTGACTAAAGTTCCGCTGATTATTATTCAGGGGCTTAGCATGATTTGAACTAGAGGGGGGCTTACTAATTGACTGCATATGTTGGACAGACTCCAAGGCTATACAGTGATTTTCGATAAAGCTGTACAAGTCAGTGTAAGAAGGAATGTCGTCTTGGCTTTTCTCTCTGCTATAATCTAGCTCAAACTCTGTGCGTAGCTTAACGTCCAACTTGGAAAGCAATTGATTAAATGTAAGAAAGTCCCACTCTGTCGTAGGAAAACCGAGTTCCGTCAAAATGGCTAAGTTCTCGGAAAAGGTGTCTAACATAAAACGGAGCTTTTTCGCAGAACTGGTTTTCACCGAAACGGAATTCATAGCATTTAAAGCAGTCGTAGCTATGAGACGCTTATTTTGATATCTCTTGACTAGAGCCTCATATGCAATATGATAATTACTGTCAGATAACGGAATTGTTTTTACCAGACTAAGTGCTTCGTTAGTCACTGAACTACGTAAGTGCTGAAACTTTTATATATCGCTCAAGTCGCTATCATGAATCATGACCTTATAGAGGTTAAACCAATGTTGCCAATTCTTATTGTTGCCATCGAAACTAGCCAACTTGGGTAAAGAAAAGATCTAGAATTTGACCTAGGGCTATTGGCAGAAGTATTTAGTGAAACGAAATTAGTATAGCTGGATCGAAAAATATCATAATAAATGCCACGACATTCATAAAAAAGTAAATCGAATCTTTTTCTTATGTTGTCCTGTTCATCAAAATCGAGTTCCAACTCCTCGAGAGATCCGATGATTTGGTTATGAGACGCGTAAAACTTTTGATGACATTCGTCATTATCCTCCTACCTAGATTTAAAAAGGAACTGGAACGAAGAGTCTGCCTTCGCCTGTTTCGCGACCTCACTCGATTCGGTTATTTGATTTACACAAATGGCACGCTTGTCTAGCAATAATGTCTTTTTTGGTTTTGACATTTTGATTTTCAAAATTACCTTTTTATTCTAAAAACCAAAGATTTGTTAAAACTTCTAAAACGCTTTAGAAATCCAATTTTAGTTTATAAAATGAAAGAAAAATTAATTAATACAAATTTCATTAAATTAAAGAATTTTTAATTTATTTTAATTATTTATTAATTAGTAATTAGTAAATTTTAATTAAGGTTGTTTGTACTAACTATCCTCTGAAGTCCGCGATCAAGTATGTCGACCAATGCCTATGCCGGCAGTGTAACCCAAGTCAAGTAATTCAAACAACACGCGCGTGGCTTACAATACTGTATTGGTCGACTATACCTTTTAATTCCATAGGTATATTCGATATTAGATATATGACTCACCCGAGTTGATATTTTTAACACACGTGACTTAAGAAAATACGAAAAATCTCGGCGAAAACGGAAAATTTTGGAAACTTGTAAGTTTGGAACGTTACAGGATAACTGCTGAAAATGTAAATTGAAAGGAACCGGTTAGAAGGACCATCAAATGAGGGTGCAAACGTAAGTTGGGTTGAGTTTAGGTTGGCTGGTTCACCACTTACACCACTCATTCGAGAAATACCCAAGTTTTGAGATAAGAAATTGAAAAACGTAACTGTAAAGTTTATTGAAAGGAAATCAGTAAAAACGATGCATATAAAATATCTAAAGTGCACCTACCTTAGTTTTCATCTAGTTGCAGTCGTTTTGGTCGCTTGGAAGATAGGAAAAAACGGGAAAATTGTAGCACTCACGGCGTTTCTTGTCTTGTCGGTTTCCCGATTGCGACTCCTCGCGCAGACTCGCGCGTGTCTCGGTGCGGGGATAAGTCATATGCATGTTATATTAAAAATATGCGTAGGTGTATTTACTTAATGCGTAGTTTCTAGGATAAGTTAAGACGTAGTACCATAATTGCACAATATTGCTATTGTTTTCAAGATCATATAAAAGTCATTTGATAAACATGTTTACTTCCATATTCTTCGGGAACCCACGCGAAGCTGTGTCAGCACTCTTGTAACTATAAGTAGGCTAGCAGGTAAACAACGTCTTTTAGGTTTGACTTAGCATCTGAACGGTTCACATCTAACTTTAAAGTTGTCTTATTTGTAAAAGTGACTAAATAAAATAAAGTTATTTTTTAAAAGAGTGTTTTATTAAGCTCGTTTCTAAAATTGGCGCAGTCGTGCGGATTTTTTGAACACGTCGTACTCTAAAGTCGCGTGGTGAAGTTCTAACTTCTTTACGAAAAATAAAGGACATATGTGCTAAAAAAAAAGTGCTAAAAATCAAGAACATTGTATAAAAAAACTGGTCTCCATTCGTGGATATACATCGTTCCTGAACAGAAGTGACTCGAAGAAAATAAATGAAGAAAAATACCAGTATAAACTGAACAAAGTAAATGAAACATTCAACACTGAAAACTTAAATTGTTGTGTGTGAGCAAGGAGTTGAACCCAGCCTTTGGAAGTGGCTACGAATTTTCTATTGGAACTTCGCGAGACGCCCGGAATTGAACCCAGCTTCTGAGGGTTGCTGCGCAACAAAGTCCTTCAGCAGATTGAATCAAACAAGAAAAAAGAAGAAAGGAGAAAGAAGAAAGAAACAAATGAAGACAACACTTTCTATTTAAGCAACTTTATTATTATTTCCTTTAATTATTTTTATTTTTTTTGAACTTGCTGTCAACCTCCGTGTGTGTACACGTAAAACTATTATTTAATTTTATAAATAATTAAGTTTCAATTTAAAACATCTTATTTTATATTTATTAAGTTTTAAAAATACTTTAAAAATGTCAAATCGAGATAATATTAATCAAAATCAAGCTCCAACAACAACAACAACAATTGAAGCTTATAAACTTTCCGAAATATTTTCGTTACTACCAGAATATGATGGTAACCTTATTAATCTTAATACCTTTATAAATGCGTGCGATCTGGCGTACCAAATGTGTGTTCCAACACAAAGATCATTTTAATTGTCAAAATTAAAAATCAATTACGCGGAGAAGCCTCTAGATTAATTAACTCGCAAGACTTAGATACATGGGCACAAATTAAACGAATGCTTCTAGCCCATTACGCGGATCAAAGAGATTTGTCAGCTTTGACTCAAGATCTTCAAAAATTATTTCAATTACCAAACGAAAGTCCTTTAATTTTTATTTCAAGACTTCAAGTCCATATTGCTAAAATAAATGCTACAATTAATAAACAAGACTTAACAAATATCGAGAAACAAGCTCAAGGTACACTAATCGAAACAATGATTTTAAATACTTTATTAACAGGCTTAGATAAAGACTTAAGTTTAGTCGTAAGAGCAAGTAAACCTGCAACATTTTTAGAAGCAGTTTCTTGTGTTAAATCTGAACTTCAATTTGAATATTTTCAAAAACAAAGACTTCATAAATTGCAATTTTCTCAAAAATTAAAACCTAGTCAACAAAAAATTTGTTCTTTTTGCAAAAGATCGGGACATTTAATACATGAGTGTAGAACAAAACAAAATAGTAGAACTATTCAAAATTACATACCAAACTTTAATCCGACTTTACCTTTCACGTCAAATTATAGACAAACTCAAACTTTCACCCCAAATTATAGACAAAATCAACCTTCCACGTCAAATTTTAGACAAAACCAACCTTCCACGTCATACTATCGACCAAATCAATCACCAACATCTAACAATTATAGACCAAATAATCAAGGAAATTATTTTAGGTCTCAATCAAATAATAATCCTCAATCAAACAATAATCAAAGATCAAATTTTCAAAATAAACCTATGCATTTTATGGAAAATGTAGAAAATGAAACTCAAGATTTTGAAGATACTTATTATCAAAATCAAACTAATGATTTTTCTAATGATCAAAACCTTTATGATAATAATTTTGAACAATATGAAGATGTTTCTTTTGAATGATGAACAAAATGTAAATTTTCGAAGACAAGCCTCGGAAATCGATCAAACGTTAATAAATTTTCAAACTATGTCAATACAGAACGAACACGATCAAGCGAACCAAACTCAAAACAAATTCATGTAAAACATCAAATTTTAACTTTTTCAAGTAATCTTTATTATTTTACAGACATTACACAAAAATTTAAAATTTTAGTTGATACAGGTGCTAGTTGTTCTGTTTTTAAACCAAAAACATGTGAGCAATATTTACAAAGATTTCCTGAAAATGTAACTGTCAAAGGCATTTCAAATGAACCAATTCAATCAGTTTTAATTCCTTTTACTTTGGAAGATCCTTTTAAAGTACTAGTTTGTGATCTTGACATAGGATTTGATAGACTAGTAGGATCAGATTTTTTAAAACATTATAATTGCATTATTGATTATCAAAATAATAAATTGATTACCAATTTTAAAACAGTTCCTTTATATAGAACTAACCCAGAACAAAAAGACTTTACTGTAAATAATGAACCAATAAAAAATATAATACAAATAGAAGGAAGAACAGAAAGAGCTTTTAAATTAAAAACAGATAAATTAAAAAATACAGAAGTTATTTTACTAGCTTAACAAAAAGACAAATGTTGCATTCCTAATTGCATTGTTAAAATAAATGAAAAAGGAGAATTTTGTACAACAATTATTAATGCCTATGCAACTACTAAAACGATAAATTTTGATAATTTTAAATTTGAAAATTTACCTAGCAACTCAAAAACAACTGAAGTATGTTTTAATCTAAAAGAAAATAAACCAATAATAAGAGAACATGAAATACCAAAACAATTAAGACTAGATCACTTAAATGATGAAGAAAAAGAAATCATAACATCACTTTGTCTAGATTTTTCGGATATATTTTACTTAGAGGGAGATAATTTAACTTTTACAAGCGAAATTAAACACTCCATTCACACCAAAGAAACCAAACCAATTTTTACAAAGTCCTATCGATATCCTCAAGTACATAAACAAGAAGTAAAAAGTCAAATTTTAAAAATGTTAGAACAAGGCATAATTCAACATTCTGTTTCTCCATGGTCTTCTCCAGTATGGGTAGTACCAAAGAAATTAGATGCTTCAGGGAAACAAAAGTGGAGAGTTGTAATTGATTACAGAAAGTTAAATGAAGTTACAATTGATGATAAATATCCTTTGCCAATGATATCAGATTTACTTGATCAATTAGGACATTGTGAATACTTTTCAACTTTAGATCTTGCATCAGGATTCCACCAAATTGAGGTAGATCCTAAAGATACTCAAAAAACGGCTTTTTCAGTTGGGAACGGTCATTATGAATACATTCGAATGCCGTTTGGACTTAAAAATGCTCTATCAACATTTCAAAGAGTTATGGACAATATTTTACTTGGTATCCAAAACGAAAGATGTTTGGTATACATGGACGATATTATTATTTATTCAGATACAATTAATGAACATGTCAAAAGACTAAAAGAAGTTTTTTCTAGATTAAGAAAAGCAAATTTAAAGATTCAATCAGATAAGTGCGAATTCCTACGAAAAGAGGTTGCATATCTAGGTCACATAATAACAGATAAAGGTGTAAAACCTAATCCAAATAAAATTTCAGCTTTGAAAAATTTTCCAGAACCCAAAAATCAAAGAGAAATTAAAGGTTTCCTAGGATTAGCAGGATATTATCGACGATTTATCCAAGATTTTGCCAAAATTTCTAAACCATTAACTAAATTATTACAAAAAGATCAACCATTTGTTTTTGACGCAACTTGTAAAGAATCTTTTGAAAAATTAAAAAATATTTTGACAACCAGTCCAATTTTGATTTATCCTAATTTTAATGAACCTTTTCTTTTAACAACTGATGCCAGTGGTTATTCAATAGGACCTGTGTTATCTCAAGGACCAATAGGAAAAGATTTGCCTATTGCATATGCCTCAAGAATTTTAAATAATACGGAACAAAAATATTCTGTCATTGAAAGAGAACTTTTAGCCATTGTATGGTCAGTCAAACATTTCAGACCATATTTATACGGAAGAAAGTTTAAATTAATCACAGACCATCGTCCTTTAACTTGGTTATTCTCAATTAAAGATCCTGGAAGTCGTTTAGCCAAATGGAGATTAAAACTGGAAGAATATGATTATGAAATAATCTATAAACCAGGAAAAATTAACAAAAATGCAGATGCCCTTTCTAGAATAAGAATTGAAGAAAACAAACAAAATATATCACTGAGTAATGTTTCAAAAGAAAATTAATGAAGAAAATATTAAAATTTTATATGGAAACTTATTTGATGCACCTCAAAATTTTTCATTAGCACATTGTGTATCAAAAGATTTAAAAATGAAAAAGGGAATTGCAAAAGAATTCAAAGAAAGATTTGATAATGTAGATTATTTAAAAGAACAAAATAAACAAATTGGTGAAATAGCAACTTTACAACTATCCAACAGAACTATTTACTATTTAGTTACAAAAGAATGATACTATCAAAAGCCAACATATGATACAATTTATCAAATTTTGCAAAACCTAAAAAATATTCTTCTGCAAAATAACGAGAAATATTTAGCTATACCCAAAATAGCATGTGGTTTAGACTCACTCGATTGGAACATTATATTGGCAATGATTAAATCAACCTTTCAATCAACTGATATACAAATAAATATTTATAGTTTACCAGACAAAAGATCTGCTTTAATTAATGCCCTTACAGAGGATGAAAATTCCAATGAATCAGAAAATATAGTTGAAGATGAACTAGCTTTAATGTCTCCTCAAACTTTGGAAAATGAATTTAAGAGATTTCACAATTTATATCAAACAACATCGTTAATTGATTATTCAAAGATTAGATATACAAATGATCAACTATTGGATAAAAAACACAAAAATATTATAACCATTTTTCAACAAGATAACTTAAAAGAAAAACATCATAATATAATAAGTGACATAATAGATGAAGAGCTTAATTTAAATAAAATTAATATTTGTTCTTCAAAAACAGTTAATAAACGAAAGTATTTTATAATTCCAGTACCGTATGTTGAGGAAGAAGCCAATTTAACTCTTTTCAAAATTTTATGTAGATGTCAAAATGACATTGATATGCCATGTTGAAAATAATGTAGATTTACCAATTTTAGAAATGCTCTGTTTTGTCTTTGCTGAAAAAGATTTAAATTTAGTAATTTGTCAAGATACAGTTACTGAGCCAGTAGAAGATCAAAGACAAATAATAATTGATCAATAATATTCCGGAAAAAAGAATTTTCATAGGGGAATTAATGAAACAATCAGAAGAATTAAAGAAAAATATAATTGGAAAAATTTAACCAAAGATGTTGAAAAATTTATAAACCAATATGAAATATGTCAAAGAAATAAAATTTTAAGAAAAAATTTGGACAATCCACTTGTGATTACTGAAACTCCAAAAACACCATTTGAAAGAATTAATCTAGATATTTTAGAAATTCCAGAAAGAAATTTGGTTTTAACAATAAGAGACGAATTGACAAAATGCATTCAAGCTTATCCATTAAATGATAAAACTGCAAAATCAATTGTTAATACACTATTATTATTTTTTCAACATTATGGAACTCCTTTAAGAATCCATACGGATTTAGGTAGAGAATTTAATAATCAGCTTTTAAAAGACTTGTGTAAGATGTACGATATCAGACTAACTTTTTCAAGTACAGGACATCCACAATCAAATGGAAGTTTAGAAAGATTTCATGCAACATTATTAGAAATGATCAGAATTTGTAAAACAGAAAGTCCTGAAGAACATCCACTACAATTGTTATCATTTACTGTCATTTGTTATAACAATTCAACATGTAAAACTCATGGATTTACACCGTACGAGTTAGTTTTTGGACATACAGCAGCAAGACCTCCAGAAACTCTTTACAATGAAGAAGAACTTATTTCCAAATATATCAGAGATTTAAATGCAAGGATCAAACATTATTATCGAATAGCTAGATCAAGAACAAAACTGTCAAAACAAAAAGCTAAAGAAAGATTCGATAAACACGTAACTCCAAATTATGAATTTAAAGTAGGCGATAGAGTTTTCGTGAAAGAAACTCAAATTACTGGAAAATTATCACCTAAATTTAATGGACCTTTTGAAATTAGAGCAATTTCAAATAATTCTGCAACTGTTTATAATCCAATAACTAAACAAACTTCAAAATATAATTTTGATCTTTTAAAACCTTGTCATAAACCCGATTCAGACTCTGATTCTGACTGAAACTTTTCCTTGTTTCAGATTACTCGTTTTCCTTATCGGATGAGGAAAAGGACAATACAAGATCGATGAAATAAATAATACCGTAGGTGTTTATTTTCATAAAGAACTTAGTATAAAGGTATCAAATGATATATGAACCTTATTAGTTTATAAAGATATTAAAGCTTTGCAAGATGCTTTTATTAGTAATAATGTTATTTTAGATAGCTTACGCTTAATGCTTCATCAATCAACTGGAAATATTAAAATGATCCACTTAGATATAAGACCACACGTGTCACTTTTATTTCAAATTTCTAATGATATAACCAATAAATTTAATGAAATCTATTCAGACATGCCTTACACACCAAGACGTAAAAGAGGTTTAATAAACGCTCTCGGTACTGTTTGGAAGTACATAACGGGAAATTTAGATGCAGCTGACGGTCAATATTATGAAAATTGTATCAATAAAATTGAAAAAGATGATAAAGAATTGGATAACTTAATGAAAAATCAAATAAGTGTTACTACGTCATCAATACATCAGATTCATGATGAAATCGAACTTCTTAATCTTAAATTTTATTTTATTAATCTTTGTGAACAATTATTGGAATCATACACTTATATTCAATCTCAAATAACGGATGTATTGGATTCAATTTCTTTTGCCAGATTAAAAATTATTCATACAAGTATTATCCTTCCTAATGATTTAACTAATGCTTTAAAACAAATTGCCCAAAATTTACATACAAATAATTTACCGGTAGCGCCCATGGACGACAGAATTGCAACATACTTAGATATTATTGATTTGAGTGCTTATATTACAAATGAAAGACTTGTTTTTGTCTTGGACATACCATTGGTTCGATCAAAATGGTATTCCGTTTTCCGATTGTACCCAATACCAATTTATGATAATCGAACTATGTTACATCATATCTTGCCTGTTAGTAAGAAATATATTGCTAAAGATAACGATGATGATTTCTATTTGTCTTTATCAGAAATTGACACTTGTAGGGATTTGGGCTATAAAATGAAAATTTGTAAAAATTTATATCCTCTTCCGATTGATAGCAATTCAATTTGTGAAGCTCAGTTATTAAGAACTCAAAAATTGTTAACTTTTCCAAAAACCTGTGAGTTAGTTTTGATTTTAGCAGAAGATTATAATATTCAAATTTTACAAAATAATGTTTGGCTAATAAGTGTAACAAATCAACTTCCAATTACAATAAAATGTAACACTGATACTATTTCGAAAATTGTAACAAAAAATGTAATTTTGTCTTTAAAACCATATTGTTCAGCTTTTGTAGGATCAACTGAAATCCAAGCCAATCAATTACAAACACTTGATTTAAGTTATAATTACTCAAATTTTATTCAAATTCCTTTCAATTGTTGTGAAAAATATCCAGAAAAACTTAGAAATCTTCCTAGATTAAAACCTTTAAAAATAACAAAACTAAATTTGGAAGATTTGGAAATTGCTAAACATAAATTAGATCAATATGCAACCGAACCGAACCGAACCGAACCGAACCGAACCGAACCGAACCGAACCGAACCGAACCGAACCATGGCTTACATATCTTGTATTGGCTTTGATTATGGTTTTAGTTTTAATTTATCTTTATTGTAAATGTAAAAATCGAAGAGCTAAAAATGTACGTATAGGCATCGAAAATAATACTGATAACAATGATTTTCCACCATCACCAAATATATCAAGTTTATCAAGTTTAGGCAAAAGATTTTCAATAGCTAGGCGCAGGCCATCAATAAGGCTTACAGAGCCAATCGAAGAAGATATTGAATTAAATACTAATGTTTTAAGAAAATCTTATGTCTAATTGTGTTTTGTAATTTTAGGAATTTTAAATTTTGTTAGTAAAAGTTACTGCATTGTATTTTTAAATTGCGGGGGAGTTGTTATATTAAAAATATGCGTAGGTGTATTTACTTAATGCGTAGTTTCTAGAATAAGTTAAGACGTAGTACCATAATTGCACAATATTGCTATTGTTTTCAAGATCATATAAAAGTCATTTGAAAAACATGTTTACTTCCATATTCTTCGGGATCCCACGCGAAGTTGTGTCAGCACTCTTGTAACTATAAGTAGGCTAGCAGGTAAACAACGTCTTTTAGGTTTGACTTAGCATCTAAACGGTTCACATCTAACTTTAAAGTTGTCTTATTTGTAAAAGTGACTAAATAAAATAAAATTATTTTTTAAAAAAGAGTTTTATTAAGCTCGCATCTAAAATGCATATACCCCGCGAAATTTGAAATGAAAAATAATATTAAAATATAAAGGTAGCCAAAAGCTGGCAAATAATTCTTGCACCAACAATTGGTTTTATAGAAGCATGTGATTACAAACGTGTTTTAATCTTAAACATAAATCGTTTGCACCACATACTTCCAAGGTTGACGTCCTAATACTTTTACATCAGGTTAAACAACCCAGTTCCGGATAGCATGCTCAAATTACATACATGACAATATGTATGTGTGTGGGGTTTGATCCGGGGCCTCCGGATTGTGGAGCCGCCGCGGGCGAGTGGTGGACATGCCAGCTCGTATAAATATTTTTATAACATCAGAGTCTAAATGAATTATTTATCTGCGCTGAAGTATACCACAGAATTAAAAGCAGTTAGATTTACAAAATGATATAAGGCTGTGAATTATCCCTTTTTAAGGGTAAAAATATTTTTACTGGAATATATGCTTTTGAGACATGCGCCTTTCGTTTCTAAGGGTAGCAAACTGATTTGGCGATTATTTTGGTTGATTTATTTTTGTCCTCTAATTCTAGCAAGACTTGTCGGCTGCTATGGGTGCGAGTCCAACCTGCGCAGGCGGTAGTGCCACCACAAATTTATGGTACAGGATCATTGCAATATCGATCTTTCTTTTCCGGCAACCATGGATGATAAAAAACATCATAAATCTTAAATTTGTGTTTTTCTGAGTGAAAATGTTTTCTAAGGGTAAGTTTCTTTTCATAAATTACTTCTAAGGGTATCTTCTAACGTTTGATTGTACCACTGATGATTTTTTCAAAACCTTTTTTCTGTTGTTACAGAAACACCTATTTGGGTTATGGCAAAGAAATTCAAGGAACCCTAGAAGACGCATCCCCATTATTTAATACGCAAATTCATTCATCATGCATGAAATCTCAGAAAATTTCGCCGAATCCTCGCAGGCAACACTGTAAGAGGTACAAAAGAGAAATCGATGAAAAACCATGGGCGTGCAGATTTTGTTGAAAATAAAATAAATATATTATAGACATTTTCCTATAAAATTTTTGCACCCAAAATTATAAAATTTAAATAAGTGTAAAATATTACCGGTACAGCTTTGACAGCCATTCTATTTAAATGACTCTTTTTACAGAATTAATTTTTTTATCGATTTATAATAGAAGTCAATAACTTATTTACAGCTGGTAATATCCGTAGTTTTGATTTTTATTATTTTTCCCTAAAGCTAAGAAATCTACTTTATATTATTTTTTCTGGATATAGAAAAGTGTTACTTTAATCCCTAAAATTTAAAACACAGGTAAAAGTGTTTCTTTTTATTTCAAATTGTCAAAGGTGTTTTTTTCGCTTTTTACTCTTTCACCTTGGTAATACATTGCTCTTAGTAAATTTTTTACAATAAGTAGATTGGTTCTGTTAAAAAAAGTCAAAAACTCTGAATTATAGACCTTGAGATATTTATCAAAATTTTTGCATCAGGATTTAAAGAGTCTATTTGATCCCCTAGTGTACAGGGTGCATTTTCGACACTTTTGGGTGTTTTCGGTTTCTATGTTTATAATATTGATATGCGATGTTTACCATCATTATTCTCTTCAAATTAAAGCACACTAAGGTGTAGTCGTTTTTTCTTCAATCTTCTCTAGAAGTTCCCGAAACCACCCAAATGATAAAAATGGGACAGCCTATACTTATAATATAGATTTTTTGTTATATTTTATCAGCAAAACTCTTGCCTCGAAATAAAAAGCACTCATTGGTTTATTTTACCAAAATCCATTCATTAGTTTATTAAACTCTAGAAATTAGTTTTTTTAGAAAATATTTGGTATGAATCTGTGTTTTTTTACATTTGCAAATGTTAAAAAATATGACTTATTCAGTTTTATCAACAAAATACTTTTGATTTCCATAAAAAAATCTATTTAATTTTTATTTACCAAATAAAATAAAAATGAAAAAATAATATTTATATTAAGTGATTATTATACAGGGTGTCCCATAACTTAGGCGCCATAGTGTAGCAGGTGATAGAGGAGGTTATTTCCAAGAAAAAAGTTTATATAACATGGGGTCAACATTCATCTGTTTTTAAGATATAGGATTTTTAAAGAGGAGTGGGTGAAAACGGGTTATAAAAAAAAATCTGTCACAGCCAGCTGAATACTCAGCTAATTGTGATTAAAAAATGTACTCCTTTTTTGATAATATTACAAGTGGAGGAGGTATGGGCTGTAAAAATAACCTCCAAAATGTATAAAAAATAATAATTTTTTTTAAATTAATGTTTGCTTTCTCTTTTAAAAAATATCAATAATATTTCATTATTATGTCTCGCTAGAGACTTGTTTTTATTAACAAAAAATATTTAAAAAACATAGCATTTAATATGGCATTCATAAAAGTTCATACCAAAAAAATAGTATTTTCTAAAAAAATTGACTGACTAACTTTTTTCAAATTAATTTTTTTAAATTAATTTTAATTTACTGCTTTTGTTTTAATGCAAGACTACGCAATTTCATATTTTTACTGCGTTTTTTTAAAAAGTTATTATCACAAAAGTTAAAAAAACAACAAGTTATGGGACACCCTGTATATACAAACATTACTAAATTTGGCAAATATAAGAATTAAGAACAATATTTTAATCCATTTGACTCAAGGCTCTCTTTTAATTAATCACCAGGGACTATGCAGTAAGTAAGTGAAAAGGAAGTTAAAACTCTTTTTTTTCTGTGTAAAAGTAGGTACTACCTTTTTTCTTCTTATAGTTATATTTGTTAATTCTAACTACTTTCATTCATTACATGATGATCGAACATCAAAAACAACCAGTGATAATATATTATGTATACTTTATAATAAAAAGAGATAGTTCAATATTTAACTACTAACCACTAGTAGTAAGTAGTTTTCTTAATTTGAACTAGTCTTTAACACCTGACCTTGGGCAAGGCATTTGGTACAAGATAGTGCCTACTAGGTGCTAAACGAACATACTGAGGATCAAAGTGGTCAGAACAAAGACATGCCCATTTTGACAGAATTTTTTCCTTATTAAGGCCAATAATCTCCCTCCAAAGCTCTCTCTTGTTTGGATCAGTGGGGAACCTAGTAAACTCATAAATTTGAATATATTTAAAATGTTTAATAACTGTGCAGTAGCATGACATAACATAACATCACAGAGTGAAAATGGTTGTTTACATAAGAAATATATTTTTACAGTTATATATTATTGCCAGAATAAATTAAGAAACTTTTCCAAAAAAACCCAAACACTAGAGGTGGGAAAATAAGGGCATTTGCAACAATAAATAATGTTTCTTAAAACTTTTTTGTAAAATAAATCACTAATATTTTGTAAAAAAAGTTATAAACCACACCACTGTCTTACCAAATCGTAAACAATATGAGGGTTTCTGGAAGAGATTCAAACTTACCGGTGAAATGATAAATCCAGCCACTTCTCGTCACTTTTGTCACACAGAATGCACTTCTTAGGCATTTTTAAAGTTATTTAATAAAAAAAAATCTTTATTTTGTGATAAATATTGCAAAAAAACAACGAAAACGCACGTTTATTCGGATAACCTCTTAAAGGCAACGATAAATGATGCAAGGGTGACGTTTGGTCTACATGGTTGCCGCTATTAATTTTTTTTTTGAAAAATAGCGAGCAAAAAGCAGTTTTTTGCATTTTACGCGAGAACGATAAGTCGTAGGGCAAAATTTAATGTATGAGAAATATTACCCATAGGATTCCCTACAATCGGTCTCCATAGTCTATAGGTCTACAACCACACGTTTAGAAGAAAATTTCAAAAAATTATGTTTTTTGCAATTTATGCAAAAACGGTAAGTCATAAAAAAAACTTTATTGACATAAAATGATCAAGACACAATTCTCTACAATGCGACAATGACAATTTACAGCTCTACAACCACATGTGTTGAAGACAGAGGGTGCCGAAAATGCCCATTATATACTTTTTTGCGTTTTACGCAAAAACCATAAGTCATAGAGCTGTGACTCACATAGGTGAATTGTAGAGAATGGCGTCCTGGAGATTTCTTGTCTATAGTGTGTTTTTCTAGGACCTACTGTTTTTGCATAAAATAAAATAATAATTTTTGCAAATTTGGCGCCCTATATGTTCTACACGTAGTTGTAAACCTGTGGCCCAAAAGGAAAGAATGTAGAAAATTGTGTTCTTTAACATTTTATGTTTATAAAGTTTCTTTCTACGACAAAAAAAACACAATTTTTGACAACTTAGCTGCCATCTACCTTCTAAACATGTTGTTGTAGACCTATAGACTATGGAGATTGATTATAAAGACTCGTATGGGTAATATTTCTCTAAAATAAAATTCTTCTCTACGACTTACCGTTTTTGCGTAAAATGCAAAAAACTGATTTTTGTCAATTTTGGTGCCCTCTGTCTTCTATACATGTAAGTCTAGAGCTATAACCTTTAAGAAAAATTGTAAAGGAATTTTTGAAGTGTAAACTTCTTTAGGCGCGTTTAGTAGTTTTTGTGGGTACTGAATTGAACTGAGCCGTCAGACTCGGCTATGTAACGCTAATTCGGGTGAAGTCGGCTAACTGTGAGAGGAACATTCAGCGAGCAATATGATGATGCAGATGAAGGCCAGTATTATTAATTTCGCCTTGTTCAAGTTTACACTTCTGCCATGTGGTCTTAAGCACACACAATTTTTTTTTGTCAATAAAAGTTTTCTCTGCGACGTTCCATTTTCGCGTAAAATCAAATCAAAAAGCTTTTTGAGTTTTCCAGAGTTGCCCAGGGGAGTTTTGTAGACTAATTTTTTTAAGCTATATATATATATATATATATATATATACATATATTATATAAAGAAAAGGTTTTTTTTAACTTTCGTGATCAAAACATTTAACTTAAATTTATTTGGACTAAAAGCAAGAGTTATTTTTATACCGAAAACACTTGTAGTGAGAACAATAATTAATAGTTAAAAGTGCAGTTTAGTCATCTGGTTTTAATAACTTTTTAAATACCACCTAGGAATACAAAACTAATAAACTATTTATGAACTCTAACCTTAAACCAAAAAAATTTAATTAAACTTACTTTCAGTTGAACGTTTTTCACACTTAAATGGAGTCCCGTTTTTTTCAGAAAACCGAAAACCAAATCAATATTTTAAACTGCGCATTCGCTACCGTACTTTCTCTTCTCACATAAAGTATCTCCCTCTTAGCTGTGGTCGAGCATATGTGAAGTTAGTAAGAGAAAGATAATTTTATGTGATCAGAAAGAGAGAGGTGCGCATGTGCAGTTTAAAAAAATGGGTTGCATTACAGGATATCGCCGCTAGTTATTTTGTGTTCCTGCAAAAAACAAGCTCAAGTTGGTTGACTGCACAAAAATTGCAATTTTGTGCTAATCGCTGTACGTTCTATAAAAATCGACAATCAACAATCTTCGAAAAAAAACAACTTAAGCTGATTATTTCAAATTTATACTTTCTTTTTAATTCAAAATAGATAAGGATTTAAACCGCCACATAGATCTATAAAAACAGGGACTTAAAAGCAAATGTTTTATGATTTTTGTTAAGTTTAGGTACCTATGAAAACAAAAATTTACCGATTGATTATTGGATAACATATTCTAACTTAAAAAAAAAACTTTTTTTCAAACATTTATATACATATGTGCATATAGGCACACAGACAGACATGAGGAGACATATCTAGAGGTTATACTTACAACCTAGAATTAAATTGTAAAGAAAAACCATTTTAATTATAAGATCTCAAAAAAAATCATCCTTTTCTCACATAGGATGGTAAACATATTCTATTACAGGTACATGTATAGCAATCCAAAACGTAAGCCGAATTCAAAAACAAAATATTCTTTTGATTTTTATTAGTTACCATTTTACTTATGTACCTACATCAAAATTACAAGTTATAAAAGTACTGGCAACATTGTTGCGAATTTAAAAGAAATCCCCAGTATAATACTTTTTGTGTCTGATGAAGTTTAGGATTTCTATACGGGGTCTACCTTTAGTTGAATGTTTTTGGGTTATGGGAACGGCCGTAGCCGCCATGAGATAAGGAAGTGGGAAGAAGGAACAGGGGTGAGTTAAGGATAATTTATTATTAAGAATAAAGATGTTGGTAGTTGATTTCATTCCTTTCAATTACATTTTTTCTGATTGGTTTTTTAATTTATTGCAGAGATTCTGGGGAAGGAAACAATGTAGCAGCTAGTTTTTGTGTGGCCATGGGGTTAAAACAACTTCCACCCTTGCGCTGAGCTTCGGGTCTGCCGTGACGTGTTGGTGATTTGCAGTCCCTGTATTTTAAGGGAAACTTGAGTCACGGGAGATGAGGCGAGGTAGAAGACCACACAGGTATTCTGGGATTTTTTAAAGAACCAAAGAAAATAAAAATATTTAATTTTATTAAAAATGTTTTTCCAGTTTTTTAAACAATAACATTAAGCAGTTGAAGAGGGAATTCTGTAATCTAAAATATTTAGTTAAAAAATTAATATGGAATATTTTATTTTCGAACAATTAACTATTTTTTTACTAAAACAAAAATGGACGTTACCATAGTAGTTAGTATTTAGATGTAAGTGATCAGAAAATTCTAGAATTTTGGAAACAATTAGGTTAAGTTAGTTAAGGACAGTTCTTTCACATTTTTATATATATATATTTATCGGTTTCACAACGTTCTACGTCTTCCGATACCCAATCTCCACTCGTTTCTGTTTGCCCATAATTCATCATCTAGGCCTCTTATTCTTATTTCACTATCGTTTCCTTCTCTCCAGCTTCTCCTTGGTCTTCCTCGTTTTCTTCGGCCAGTTGGTTTCCATTGTAATATTTGTTTAGGTAGTCTTCCATCATCCATTCTTTGTACATGTCCGTACCACACCAGTCGTTTTGTTCTTATATCATCCACTAGAGTACGTTCACCCACTGTCATAATTTCTCTTATTCTTTGATTGGTAACTCTTTCTCTTTTTGATTTCCCTGCTGCTCTTCTCCAATAGTCCATCTCCGTAGCGGAAAGCATTTTTTCTGTTCTATCTTTGATTGGCCATACTTCTGAGCCGTATGTAATAATACTTTTTACAATGGTGTTATATATAAGCTTTTTGATATGTTTTGATATACTTTGGTCCCAAATTATTCCATTTAATAAAGTTATTGCTTTTCTTCCTTGTACGTTTCTATCTTTTATAGCTTTGTCTAGTGTTCCGTCAGCTGTAATTTTTAGACCCAAGTATTTATACTCATCACAGGACTGAATTCGCTGCCCAGTATTTAAGATTAGATCCTGTTTCGTTCCACCAACACACATGTACTCTGTCTTATTGATATTAACCTCTAGTCCCCACTTATTGTACTCGTCTATTAGTTTTCGTGTCATATATTCGAGGTCGTCATAATCCTGAGCCACCACTATCTGATCATCGGCGAAACATAAAGTATACAAGGTGGTTTCATTCAGCGGAATTCCCATGTTTTGGCATTTTCTCTTCCAGACTTTAAGGACCTATTCCAAATATATCTTGAAGAGCGTAGGCGAGATACAGCAACCTTGTTTAAGACCTTTATTTACTTGAAAGCCTTTGGTTAGTTTTGCTTTTATTTTAACTTTTGCCTTACTATTGCGGTATAACTCTTTGATGGCCTTAATTAGTTGTACGCTTATGTTTGTCTTTTCCAACGCTTTCCAAAGTAGATTTAGTGGTATACTATCATATGCCTTCTGCAAATCTACGTAAAGCAGATGGAGCTCTTGTCCGTATGCCATTTTCTTTTCAATAACTTGGGTTATACAAAAGAGATGATCTGAAGTCGATCTACCCGCCCTGAAACCAGCTTGTTCTTCTGCCTCCATATCTTTATATTCGCTCTCCACTTTATTTCTTATTATTTTGCCATATATTCTGCTTAGCGTACTAGTTACAGATATACCTCTATAATTGTCACATATATCTTTCCTTCCTTTTTTGTGTATTGTGGATATTTATGACGTTTTCCACTCAGTTGGTACTACAGCTCCATTTAAATATCTTTGGAAAAGATTCCGTAATCTACAAAACAATTCTTCAGTGCCCTATTTAATAAGTTCAGCTGGGATATTTCCGGGTCTGGCAGATTTACCGCTTTTTAAGGTTTTGCACACGTTTTTGACCTCAGATATTGTGAGGGGTACTGGAGATCCCATCGTTCTAATGATATTGTCTCTTTCGTCTTCCTTGAATTCTGCTCTATTTTCAGTTAAAAGTTTTTTAAAATGCTCATCCAATTCTTTGTCTGGTATTGGTGAAATAATATCTCTGCATGTTTCTTTTTTGATCGATCTTATAGTTTTCCAGCTTTCGGTACTTCTCCTACCTCCTAAGTAAGAATCTATTTTCTGGCACATTTTTTACCTATTTAAATTCGTACTAGTTGTTTTTTTTTACAGAAGGGTTGAAACCCATGCAATTTTAGTAAAAAATATAATTGCCCTTATTTTTGTATTTAAGCATTCTCTTTTATTTATAAAACCGCTCCCATTTTATATCTTTAAACAAAGGAACTAAAGGCTTCATAAATTAATTAAACATATAAGAATTCAGTAATTACTAAATAATTACTTCAGTATTTCTTAATTTTTCCTAAATAAAAACTAAGTGGCGTCCAAATTAAAGAAAACCATCATATCCATTATTCAGAGTTAATATCTACTCATTAAGGTCGTTTCATATTTTTTTATTAGACCTATGATCCAATGCCTCCAGATGAACAGCTGACGGAGCTGATGTACTTATTTTTTTTTAATAGGTTTATTTAAAAAAAATTCCTGTTGTAAAAAAAGAAAATGGCTGCATAAAAAATGGCGTCCAACCAAGGGGCTCGAAAAATATGATTTCGATCTGAACATTTTTATTTTAAAATATCTTAAAAACCAAGTTCCTTAAAGTTATAAAGTGGAGTTTTAAAGAAAAAGCTGTCCTAACTTACTAAATTTAGGTTAAAATAATTTTTGTTTTGCAAACAACCTTCCTAATTCTTTGTGCGTTTTAATAACTGATAACTTACATTTAAGAAGAAGATTGATAAATATTTTTCGACATTTTTTTTCAGAGCGCCGTAATCTGTTTCTTATTTTACCAATACCTACTTGTTATTTACATTGTAAAATATTTTTCGTATTATTAATTTTTCGATTGCATTTTATAGAAAATAGGTATACTCACATTTATTTTTATATAAGTTATTTTTATCCTTATCATAAGTTATTTTTTACAGGGCGCTCTTAAAGTTTAAAGTACATTTGTGTAATACTATGGCAACGATTTTGAAGCATGGTTTTCCTTGTTTTGACTATTATTCAATATTTTTCGCGGGTATCATTGGTGCACCAAAAATTTTTTATTTTTTTTTGCTTTTAATATTTTATTGAGTATGTGCAATATTATAGCACAACCGATTTTTTTCTTCGAGGAAAATTACGGTAACGAATTTATTTGTTAAATTTTTGATTAATGATTCTGCAGTAGGGGGCCTCTACTAAGGCTAGTAAATAAAAGAATACCGCTGCTCCGTGGTTTCAGGGATGGGGTAAAAGTCTCCCTAATTGACCTTTGTGATGTCATAACCTTCAGTTGATGTCATGAGTATTGTGTGTTGTCACAGTTGGGCCGGATTGGGCTGGTGATGTGTGGACTAGTGACAGGTTTCGATGAGAAACTTGTCATTGAAGTCGCTAGATGGCCACTATTATTATACTAAGATGGTCGGGCGTGGGAGTAACTTCCCTGCTACCCCTGGTGACAAATTTTAATTTTTTATAGGTACTAGATCAAGTTTATTACTATTGCTCCTATATAGAGATCAAAACATTTTTTGGGTGAGCCAATGAAAGTTTTTATTCTTAATCCTTGGTTAGTTATTTAGTTCTTAAAGTCACTTAAAGAATTTTGATGCGTTACGAAGATCGTCGAGCGATTTAAAAACTTTTTGCGATTCATGATTTCAATTCCTTTATCAATTTTTTAAATATTGTTCTTAATTTTTTCTTGAACTTAAGGTTGGCTTTAGGCTTTGGAGTGCATTTTTAAAATATGACCTAAAGGAACTTTAAATTTTTTTTTAAATTCAAAATTTTTATTTCTCAATTTTTTTTTATCTTGGTGTAGACTTATGGAGTGCATATTTCAAGGAGATATAATCTACAGAGGGTAAAGGAAAATTAAGCAAAACCATTTAATTTGAATAATTAACATTTTAAATTTTTTATCAAATTCCTTTTTTGTTTTTTGTGGTCGCTGTCAGGTAAAGAGTAACGCAGATAAGAAGTTAGTACCTCTTAAATTAGATCCGGTGCCTATGAAAAAACATTTTTTCGTGTGCTATTCTTGGGCCGAAAAAAATTGATTTTTTTTTGTAGTAAAAATATTTTTTAGGAAATTGAAAACAAAAGTATTCTTCCTTTCTCAACTGCTATGTTATATATTTTTTTTTTCAAATATTTTAAACTAGCTATACAAACAGTGCTGTCTAATAATAATAATGAAAAAAAAAGGGTTTCCTTTCTGGTAGGAACTCCCTGTCCCTCCCTTATTATTTAAAATTAATAAATAATTATTTTTACTGATTTATTTTTATAAATTTTTGCGCAATTTAGATTGAATTAATTTAGGTTATGCCTAAAACATTTTATGTTATTGTATGCTTCTTAGGCATATATTTATTGTGCGTAAATTACACACAGGACCGATAAAAAAATTTTAAGAGCATCCAAAGTGCCTTTTGTACTAGTTCTCGAAGGTTTTAGTCTTGAAACTTAGAGATTTTCTTGAATTTTTTTAATTTTTGAAATTTCTTTTGATTTTTTTTTTGAAATTTTTATTTTTTATTGGAGATAAGTAAATTGAAATGGATCCTTTTGGGACGCCAAAGGCGGGTCATTTATTGGATTTTGAATTAGATTATGAATTGGCTATTCGAGGCGCTTCATCGTCTCGTCCTAATAAAGAGAAAAGACAAATTTTAACGCGAATTTTAGCTAAAGAAAGAGAGAAACGTGCCCCTGGTTGTTTAATTTTGGCTGATGCTTATATTTACGTTTTCGCCACAGAGAAAATAGAGGTTACAAAGTCTTTAAAAGCAGTTCAAGAGGAAGTTGATAATTTTGAGGGAACTAGCAAGGGTTATGCCTTTCAAAAATTAAAATATCGACTTGCGCATGCGTATGACCGAGCGCTCCATTTTCCAATTGCAGAAAAATAAGATCTTGACATTTCCGAATTTAAAAAATCAGTCTATTCAACCTGTTTAAAACTTGAGGATGATTTAATTTCTAAAGCTACTCCTGAATCAGCTACTTATAGGCCGAGTTCCCCGTTCCCTTTTACTTTTGAGGGTTCAGCCCCACAATTTCAAGTGACAACGCCAGTGGTCGCGTGCAATGCACTTAAGGTACCCATTTCTAAATGGGGAGTAAAATTTTTTGGTGAGCGTAAGTACTTGCATGATTTTTTGGAGCGTGTCTCTCTTTTGTTTAAAGCTCATAATGTTTCGGAGGAGGAACTTTTTAGAGCCGCAGGCGTTCTTTTTGAGAGAGATGCTTTTCATTGGTACAAGTTTATTAGTAATAAGGTGGGTTCTTGGAGCGAATTGGTGGATCGCTTGAAGAAAGACTTTTTATCTAGACATGAGGATGAAGATCTTTGGGCCCTGATCAAGGCTAAGAAGCAAAGACAAGGAGAGTCAGTACATATTTTTGTAGCTCATTTAAATACCCTGTTTACTCGGTTAGCAGCAGAAACCACAAAATTAAAATACATGAGACAAAATTTATTAAATGAATAAACAACATTTGGCCTAATTTCAATTAATAGTGTTGATGAATTAATTGACTTTTGTAAGACACTAGAAGAAAATCTGAATTTAAATCAGAAAACTAAACCACCAACCATAGAAACCTTTTTTTCAGGTGCTAGTTTTCAAAATAGAGGCAATAATTATAATAATAATCGACCTAAATTTCCAAATTATAAGATTCTCCACTCAAAGTAACAGTTCCCCAAGTACAAGCACTGGTAATAATACCCATGCTACCTCGCAGAGAGAAGCTAAACCTATAGTTTGCTGGAATTTTGGTAAGAACAATCATTATTTTCAAGGGTGTCTGGCTAAAAAGAACGTATTTTGCTATCGGTGTGGATTTAAAGGTAAGAAACTGGTTGAGTGCCCCAAGTGTTCAAAAAACTAACAGGTAAGGTGTCTTTAGGTGGTCGAGACACTCTACCAAAGGCAAAGATCACCCCTAAAAATTATTTTTCAAATAAGGAATGGGAATCCTGGAAAAAATTTGTTGCTTCATTCTATAAAAATTCAATTAAAAGTTCAGATCTTAATCAGGTATCACCGTTGTTTGTTAGAAAAGACTTTGATAATCGACCTTATATATCAGTAAAGTTATTCAACCAAACTATAGTTGCTCGTTTAGATTCTGGGCTACCTCTTCAGTTGTTGGTTCCCAAGGTATTGATATTTTAAAATTTTGCAAATTAAAACCTACCTATTCCGAACATAAAGTTATAAGTACTGCCGATGGAACTCAAAGAGAGGTCCAAGGTGTCGTTGATCTTCCTATCTATGTAAGCAATTGTTGCCACATTATAAAAGCATTAGTTGTCGCTTCTTTACCTCAAGCATTTATTTTTGGTTCAGATTTCGCCAGACAGTTTAAAATAGTAGTCGATTTTCGTAATGACTCTTGGAGTATGCATAGTGATTTTTAGCATTCTGAGTTAGATTCTAAACAAAGAGCTAGAGCCAAACAGGTTATTGAATCATTTAGTGAGATTACAAGCGATACAAGACTAGGTCGTACTCATAAGATGGAAATGACTATTGATACTAGCGATGCTAAACCATTTAAAAAGAGAGCGTATCCTTTATCACCTCATTTATCCAAAATTCTTAATGAGGAAGTAGACGAGATGCTAAAATTAGGTGTAATTGGGCCTTCTGATAGTCCTTGGTGTTCTCCGGTGCTTTTAGTAAAGAAATCAAGTGGAAAATATCGTTTTTGTTTTGACGGTAGGGCTCTGAACGAAGTTACTTGCCATGATAGTTATCCGTTACCGAATATGGACCGAATTTTAAGTATGCTAAGAGGAGCTAAGTTCATATCTTGTATTGATTTAAGAAAAGCGTTCTGGCAAATCCAATTAGCTAAAGAATCACGTCCTAAAACAGCTTTTAGTGTAATTGGTAAAGGTTTATTCCAGTTTCGATCGGTTCCATTTGGTTTGTGTAACTCTGCGCAGACGCAACAGCGTCTTGTTGATAGTATCTACGGTCCGGAGTTTGAGCCACATGTATTTTCATATTTGGATGATTTTTTGATCGTTTCACCTGATTTTGAGCACCATGTGAAGTTATTATCTGTTGTAAAAACAAAGTTGCAAGAGGCAAACTTAATAATTAATTTAAAAAAATCGGAATTTTTCAAAACAGGGGATTTAAAATTTTTAGGTTACGTATTGGGCAATAATTCCTTACGCACTGACCCAGATAAAGTAGAGTGTATGGTCAATTATCCAAGACCCAGGAATTTTACAGAAATTAAGCGTTTTGTGGGCATGTGTTCATGGTATAGGCGTTTTATTAAGGATTTTGCAGCTCTAATGTCTCCCATAAATGATTTGCTTAAACGTCGGAAAAAGGGGCAAACAGTGTCCTGGTCTGAGGGCGCGGAAGACTCATTTGTAAAGATAAAAGAAATGTTGGTTTCAGCACCTATTCTAAGTCAGCCAGATTTTTCTAAGAAATGTATTATCGAGTCTGACGCTAGTACACGTGGACTTGGAGGGGTGCTTTTACAGAATGTTGACGGTGAAGAAAGGGTTATAGCTTATGCCAGTAGAGGCTTGTCAAAATCGGAAAGGAACTATAGCATAGTTGAGTTAGAATGCTTAGCTGTACTGTTTAGTATCTCAAAATTCAGATGTTACATAGAGGGGGCGGAAAAATTTACTGTAGTAACTGACAATTGGTCTCTATTATGGTTAAACTCAATGAAAAATGCCAGTGGGAAACTCCAAAGATGGGCCGTGAACTTGCGTGAGCATAATTTTGACCTTGTTCACTGTCTCGTATTCCTTATAACGAAGAAAACGAAAACACTCAAGAATGTAACGTAGTCAGTCAAATATCAATGTATCAAATTAAAGTAGACCAATAAGATAAGTTTTACATTGACCTGCGTCAGAAAATTTTGTCAGAGCCCTCTCAATACGCACAATGGAAAGTGGACAATGATTTTGTATTTAAATTTATCCCTACACGACTACCTATGCACACTGGATTGCCAGAATGGAAATATTTAGTTCCGAGACCTCAGCGAGTAAATGTGATCCGATCTTGTCATGATCCACCATTGAGCTGTATAAGGCTCTGAAAGGGCCTTAGAGACGCAAAGACAAGGCATTTTTTACTGACCCTATCCAATTTGGTTTCTAGGGACGGGTATTTCTTTTACAATAAAAACAGAGATAGACATTATTGAACATGTGAAGCGGACAAAGATAGGGTGATTTTGCATGCTAATAATACCTTAGATAATATATGGGTACTTTTATCTCTTTCACACTGACGGCATAAGTGCGACAGAAAAGCAGCTGGCTACTTTTAATCCACCTGCCGTATTTTGAGTGATTCAACCTGCTAGTCGTTTTATATAGGGTAAACTGATAGACAATGTTGTCTAAGTACGGAAATGATTTTTTTAAAATTTCGTGCGGGAATATTACAAAAATAAATCTTAAAAACGGTTAAAAACAAGTTTAGAAGTAACTATTTGAGTTCAAACATGGTCCGAAATTGCTTTTGTGCAAAAGAAGAAAAAAAATCGATGAAAAAACAACATTTCATGGGTAAGTCGTCTTGACTGATTGTTTTTGCTAAAAGACAAGAAAGTTCAGTAGCATCACGATAAATAGTTTTTTCTGCGACCGTGCGATTTTACCCTCACACATTTTGATTCAGAAAGTGTCACTTCCCCGCACTTATAAGATTATTTCTTAATAATAATTTGTCCTGAAATGTGTTGTAGTCTAGGACGAATGGGCGCCGGGCCAATTGGACGCCGGGCCAACTGGGCACCGGACCAAAATATTTTTTCTTAATAAAATGTGCAGATGAAAAACAAAATAGGTATATTATTATATATGCAAAGACATCTTTAAAAAATCCTTTACGTAATATTCTTGAAATTTGGTTTTGTTAGAGTTAAATCCATTAAGTCGAGTGTTGAAATTTTGGTAGGTCTAGAGTTCTGGTAACCTGATAACATAAAATTTACGTTTTTGATTACAAGAATGGCGAATTCAAAATGGCGGATTTCTTTATTTTTAAACGGATTTGTCTCAAACTTGAAAGTTTGCAGTGCTTGAGATCACTTAATACAGTTTTATACTCAAACTTAAAAAAATTAAAAAGGCCGATCCAAAATGGTGGGTTTCTTTATTTTTCAACGGATTTGTCTCAAATGTCTCAAACTTGAAAGTTTGCAGTGCTTAAGGTCACTTAATACAATTTGCGACTCACACTTGCAAATGGCAGACTTTTATAGCTTAATACAAAATATGACTCAAGTTTAAAGAAAGAAATGTAATATTTTAAGCTTCAGACAAATCGGTTAGTAAATAAAAAAGTCTGTCATGTTGGATTCGCCATTTTGATTTTTTATGAGTTTAAGTCAAAAATGATAATCAGCAAAGTCCACCATTGTGGATACGCCATTTTAAATTATTTATGTGTTTGATATTTGATATAGTCTGCAATAAAGCTAGTCCTTTTGTTTAAGCACCCTGTAATTCTGGTAACAAAATGCACGTGTATTCTTAATTCAGTTTTAAACCACAGATTCCTAAGGTAACGCTATATACGCTGCGAAACTAATTATCAGCTTCCTTAAGGTTAACATGATCGGTCACCACCCTCTATAATAAGGGTGGTGGATCGGTGTTTAAACTCTCAATCGTTTTAAAATTTGTGACTTTGAAAGATTAAATTCTAATTGAGTTGCTATTTGGAATAGTTTTTTGAAAAAGTTTCTGTCCCAAAATGATTTTATGTTGTGAAAAAGGTATGTACAGCGTATGTGCTTTACTGGCATGCATTGATCATTCAATTGGGGTGCACTGCCGACAAAGTTTCTACATTAGAAGATTTTCAATGCGACCGGCCGTAGAGCTACAAACTATGAACAAACGATAAACTAATGATGATTTCCTTTAAAAAAAAAAGTTAATATCTACAATGTATTTCGAGCTGTTAAGTAAATCTTAAGCTTTGCAATCTGTTTTGGTAAAAATTATGATTCAAATAGTATTAGGCAATATTTATATTATTTTTGTAAATTAACGTTACAAATATTAATACCTAAGCATACAGATTTAATAAAACTTAAATTAATATTATTTGTAGTTTCTACAAACTAACTTCAGCTCGACTCATATTAATGTAGGTACTTACTTATTTCTTTGTTATAATAATAGTATAAAGGCATTCATATTTTTTGTTTAAAATAAAATAAAACACAGTATTTTATTATATTTTTTAATAAGAGAGGTGTTCATACGAAAATCTCACACTTTTCATGAGTAATACATAGATCTTTTAAAAAGTGTAAAGACTTTCCCAACTAATTTAAACTTAAACTGTATTAAGTACAATAGACATACAGACTCTTTCTGAGTGAATTTAAAAAAATATTTCAGACACATTATACATATAAACTATAAGAGTCCATATTGAGGCTACTAAGTTTAAAATGTTGTACTAGAAGATTAAGTTTAAATCGAATCATTAAAATTATTGTATAAAACTTTAAGCATAATTATTGATTTTATGGATCTGTTAACCTATTTTAATGAAATAAAATAAAATGAACAAACCAAAAAACTAAATATCTAAAACCTAACTACACAAACTAAAAAAAACACTACGCAAAAATCAGTTATTTTCATCGCCCAAAAAACTTCATCTTTTGAACTGCTATCGTCAGTTATGACGAAAGGAACGACATCTATAGCTGCTTCATTTTTCCAGTCTTCCAAAATTAGTTTGTCGCGATGCATCATGTAACTTTGCTAATGAGTTATATTTTTTTAAAGAATGGGTTCACAAACTTTTTGAAGTTGTTTTCTAAAGGACTTGTTTTAAATGGAATGAGAAAGTCTTCATATTTTTTGTCATTATTACTGTTTTTCTTGAAATTTCGCTCTGCAGTTACTACAGCTGGGACTGAAGGTCGCAAGAAGCGTGGAATTTTCTTGTCCATTTTTCTGAGAATATATTTATTTTTAAATATCTACTTTACAAAATATTTTGACTACTTGTCAGAATTTTTTGGTTTAATTGCATTGTCAATTTTTACTTTGATAGACAAGCAGGCTTGCAACTGCCAACTGCAATCTGGGGCCAACAATGATTTTTGATGCTATTTTCTGTCTTCTTTATAGCAGAAAAATAAAAAAGGATGGCAAAGGGACTTGGGGTATTGCAAGGACGTGCATAAATAAAAAATCCGCCATTTTCCATCCGTCATTTGAAATTAAGTGCTTTCAAGCACTGCAAACTTTCACGTTTGAGACAAATCGGTTTAAAAATAAAGAAATCCGCCATTTTGAGTTTGAGTCAAAAATCATATTCAGCGAGTTGAAACACTGCCAATTGATGAATATTGGTGCATAAATAAGAAAATTCGCCATTTTGGATCCGCCATTTAAATTTTTTTAAGTTTAAGGATAAAACTGTATTAAGTGATCTCAAACACTGCAAACTTTCAAGTTTGAGACAAATCGGTTTAAAAATAAAGAAATCCACCATTTTGGATCCGCCATTCTTGAAATAAAAAACAAAAATGATATTTTTACCAGGTTACCAGAACACTCCACCAACCAAATTTCAACACTCGACTTATTAGATGTTGAAATTTTTTATCTGCACATTTTATCGAAAAAAAAAATAGTCCGGCGCTGAGTTGGCCCGGCGCCCATTAGGCCCGGCGGCGGCGTGGCGCCCTGTTGGCGGCGCCGAGTTGGCCCGGCGCTCAGTTGTCCCATTCCGAATTGAAATTTTTAGTACCGAAGTTTCATCTGACTCGAGCATAACTTGTAGTCCACCCAAGAAGAAAAGAGTTGAAGAAGACCCTTGTTCAAAGAAAGAAAATATTTTTCCTGGAAGGTACAACATTTGTAAAGTTCTAAGATGAAAACAATAATTTTAATACATCCATTGCACTTAGCATGCTAACAAATTCTTTTTACTCTTTTTTTAACTGAAGAGAATTTTGTAAATACAGTATACACAAGTAAGTATTCATGAATTATTTATTATTCAAAAAGAAAATTGTTGATAAAAAAATGCTAGTGGAATTCAAATTTTTATTTTGCGCCGCCACTGACCTTTTTTATCCAAGACAAGCAAATAGAATATTTTTGCGATGTTGCATGTGTCCGGACGTACCAAACCGAAATTCTATTTTCATCCCTGTCTTGTTCATTAAATTCTTACTTGTATTTGGTTAATTGCGATAAAAGCTTGATATAATGGCAATTTAGACCCATGCCGGGTCTATTCGTAGGGTATAGAAGTCAATGTGATCCACCTACTTCAGGTCATTTTGGCTGTTTTAAAACATTGGCAAGGGCGCAAGAATTTTTCTATTGGCCTTAGATGAAGAGAGACGTTCTTAGATATTGTAAATCGTGTAGAGCTTGTGGTGCACAAAAAATTAGTCATCGAGCGCATATGGGTCTTATGGGCAAGGAAATCAAAGCTACAAGGCCATTTGAAATTCTTGCTATTGATCTGATAGGTCCTTTAGTTAGGTCCAAAAAGCAGAATAAGTGGTTGTTAGTAGTAGCAGATTGGTTTTGAAAGTACACGCTCATTTTTCCTTTAAGAAATGCTACGGCTCCTCTGGTTCGGCGAGCCTTGGAAGAAGAAGTCTTTTTAGTCTTTGGAGTCCCCGATACAGTCATAATGGATAATGGAGTTCAATTTGCCTCAAAAATAGTGAAGGATATTTGTAAGGAGTATGAGGCAAATAAGGTTTGGTTTACCGCCCTTTACTCTCCTCAGTGTAATTTTGTGGAGCGTAATAATCAAAGCGTTGGCACAACTTTGAGATGCTACATACAGTCTCATGATGATTGTGATGTAAATGCTGCCAAGATTCGTCAAGCCATCAACACTTCAAGACACCAAGTCACCGGCTATTCGCCATCTTTTCTTGTTTTCGGAAAGCATATACCTTTGTCAGGCAAATTCTCTCGATGCGGGTAGAATCCAGGAAGAAGATATAGAAATCCACCCAGGAGATCGAGATTCTTATGCTGAGAACTTGAAAGGCTTAAAGGAGATATTTACTGAAGTTCGTAAAAAGCTTCACCTTGCTTATAAGCAAAATTCTAAGGCATATAATCTTCGTAAGAGGGATGTATCATTTAAAGTAGGTGACAAGGTTTGGAGACGTAATAAAGTACT
Source organism: Aspidapion aeneum (assembly GCA_963576565.1). Lineage (NCBI taxonomy): Eukaryota > Metazoa > Arthropoda > Insecta > Coleoptera > Brentidae > Aspidapion > Aspidapion aeneum. Next base: position 91,884,557 of record OY755038.1, read on the forward strand.
GTCCAATGCTGCGAATAAATTTTGTTCTAAACTTGCTCCCAATATGTTTTGTCAGTTATAAAGAAAAAAAGATCTCCTTTGGTTTACGATTTGAGTAATGAGGATGGTAAGAAGGCAGGTGTTTGGCACATCAAGGACCTTAAACCATTTTTTGATTATGACGATAGTCATTTAGTTGATTCTTCGAGTTCTTCCGAGGAAAGTATTTAATTTTAGTGGCCACTTATATATAAATTTCATGCGCATGCGCATATTCTTAAATATATCCAAAATATTTCTATGATATAAGAAGACTAGATGGTAGGTGTATAAATTCGTTAATCTTATTCTCACTGGTGATTCCTAATCACATTTAGTTTTAAAGTTTAGTAGTAATCAGTTTAATTTTAATTTTCTACAAATCTACCTATCGTGTTTTCCTGATTAGACCTTCCTGCTTTTGTCTTTTCATTACTATGTCCATAAACTAATTTAAACTGTGTTGTACTGGTTTTGACCCCATTGGGCGTGTGATACGCGTAGATATCAAGAATCAAGAAAAATCACTGTAGGATTTATTGTAGAGTTAATCTTTGTCGCGTAGATGTAGGTAGTAATAAGAAAAAGTTGTTTTTTAAATATTTTACTGAGTAAAATATTTTTCCTAGGTGGGGTGGTGTGTTGCGTTTTTAATTTTCGCTAATTTAAAAATAATTAAATAAGTTTAAAAACGCTCCAGTTTCTCTTCCCTTTCTTTTAGCCCAATTTAGAAAATAATAATGGTAAGAAAAATAGGAAAAAATGTGTGTGGGGTTCGATCCGGGGCCTCCGGATTGTGGAGCCGCTGCGGGCGAGTGGTGGACATGCCAGCTCGTATAAATATTTTTATAACATCAGAGCCAAAATGAATTATTTATCTGCGCTGAAGTATACCACAGAAATAAAAGCAGTTAGATTTGCAAAATGATGTAAGGCTGTGAATTATCCCTTTTTAAGGATAAAAATATTTTTACTGGAATATATGCTTTTGAGACATGCGCCTTTCGTTTCTAAGGGTAGCAAACTGATTTGGCGATTATTTTGGTTGATTTATTTTCGTCCTCTAGTTCTAGCAAGACTTAAGGATGCTTGATCGTTGTCGGCTGCTATGGGTGCGAGTCCAACCTGCGCAGGCACTAGTGCCACCACAAATTTTTGGTACAGGATCATTGGAATATCGTTCTTTCTTTTCCGGCAGCCATGGATGATAAAAAGCATCATTAATTTTAAATTTGTGTTTTTCTGAGTGAAAATGTTTTCTAAGGGTAAGTTTCTTTTCGTAAATTACTTCTAAGGGTATCTTCTAACGTTTGATCGTACCACTGATGATTTTTTCAAAACATTTAGACCTTTTTTCTGTTGTTACAGAAACACCTATTTGGGTTATGGGAACGGCCGTAGCCGCCATGAGATAAGAAAGTGGGAAGATGGAACAGGCGTGAGTTAAGGATAATTCATTATTAAGAATAAAGATGTTGGTAGTTGATTTCATTCCTGTCAATTACATTTGTTCTGATTGTTTTGTTAATTTATTGCAGAGTTTCTGGGGAAGGGATCAAACAATGTAGCAGCTAGTTTTTGTGTGGCCATCGGGTTAAAAAAACTTCCACCCTTGCGCTGACCTTCGCGTCTACCGTGATGTGTTGGTGATTTGCAGTCCCTGTATTTTAAGGGAAACTCGAGTCAGGCAAGGTATTCTGGGATTTTTTAAAGAACCAAAGAAATTAAAAATATTTAATTTTATTAAAAATGTTTTTCCAGTTTTTTAAACAAAAACATTAAGCAGTTGAAGAGGGAATTCTGTAATCTAAAATATTTAGTTAAAAAATTAATATGGAATATTTTATTTTTGAACATTTAACTATTTTTTTGCTAAAACAAAAATGGACGTTACCATAGTAGTTAGTATTTAGATGTAAGTGGTAAGAAAATTCCAGAATTTTGGAAACCATTAGGTTAAGTTAGTTAAGGAGAGTTCTTTCACATTTTTTACCTATTTAAATACGTACTAATTGTTCTTTTTTACAGAAGGGTTGTAACCCCATGCAATTTTTAGTAAAAAATATAAGTGCCCTTATTTTTGTATTTAAACATTTTCTTTTATTTATAAAACGCCTCCCATTTTATATCTTTAAACAAAGGAACTAAAGGCTTCATAAATTAAATAAAAATATATAATAATTCAGTATCTACTAAATAATTACTTCAGTATTTCTTAATTTTTCCTAAATAAAAATTAAGTGGCGTCCAAATTAAAGAAAACCATCATATCTATTATTCAGAGTTAACATCTACTCATTAAGGTGTCGGAGCTGATGTACTTATTTTTTTTTTGAATAGGTTTATTTAAAAAAATTTCCTGTTAGAAAAAAAGAAAATGGCTGCAGTCGCTTAAGAGCATTGTAAGTATAAGTTAAATGATATAAGAAAACATATGGATCGCCTATTAATGGTTAAATAATTTAATAAACTAATGTGTTAAAATTGTTTGTACTCATAAGAAAAACGAAAATCAAGGACTTTTAACAAGTGAATTTTTAGTTTAGTAATTTTTTGTCAAATAAAAATTAAACATTGTGTTCTATAAAAAGTAATAAAGCGTTTTTTAAAAAATATATACGCAAAATTTAAAACAAAATGCAAAATCATATTTAATTGAAGTTAAAATTATAAGTTAACGTGACAATTTTAACAACCTATTAAAATATTTAAAAAAATCACATCTACAATATTGTGTACACATTCATTTAATTGTTGAAGAATATTATGTAAAAATTTAATATTTTTAACTATTTCTAAGTTCTAGAAAATATATGTACAAAATTGTACAATTTTGGCGGAACTAAAAATATTTATTGTAAAATACATAATATATTATATTTTTTGTGGTAAAAATAAAAATTTGACTGCAAAATATAACACCACAATGTGCAAAAGAATACAACAATTTTTTAAAATTTAACTACATAATTATGCATTTATATCCCACAAACCAGATAAAATACTCTGCCAATATATGGGCCTCTAAGCTCACACTAGGTACTATAGTTATAGTGTACGCGTGAGCTAATATAACTAAAAACTGAAATATATTTTATTCAACTCCTTTTGTTTCATATCACACAAGCCATGTTTTGACCTAATCTCAAATTTTTTAAATCTATCCCCACCCTTAAAAAAACAAAAACTAAAATGTATTTTGTTAAACTCCGGACTCAATTACCTTTCGTTTGATATCACACACGCCATATTTTCACTTAAACTCTAATTTTTGAAATATACCCCCACCCTTTTTTTAAAATAAATTAAAATGTATTTTATTTAACTCCAGACTCAATTACCTTTTGTTTGATATCACACACGCCATATTTTCACATAAACTCTAATTTTTGAAATCTACCCTTTTATTTGGTTTGTGTTCGGTGGATTTTGTTCATTTTTAAATGGGACCATCTCGACCCAAGACCCAGCCCAGGTACCAAATTTGATTAAAATCGGCCAAGCGGTTTTTGAGTTAAGCGCGTTGGTCGTTACAGACAGACATACAGACAGACAGACGGCGCAACAAAAAAGTTTCAAAATCATCTGAAACGCAAAGATATATAAAAATTTTTGAAATCGGAGCAACTTTTTTTCTCGAAAAAATTAGGATCACCATAGCTCATACTACTATAGTATAGTATATGTGTGACCCAAAAATTTCACAAAATTATGTAAAAATGTTTAAATGCAGGAATAGTTTTTATAAAATTATACTAAATTTTTGCACAAAATTATGCAATTTTTCCAAAATTTAAAAAAAATTAATGCAAAATATAACAACAAATTGTGCAAAAATATGTGATATTTTTTATACAGGCCTGTACAATAACATCTTGCACAGCATTGGGCAAAAAAAAAATAGTTGCACAATTGTTTAAAATTCTACAACATTCTATTACACAAATCTATACAAAATTTTTGCACAAATTGGTTTTATACCCATTTTGGAAACAAATTCTGCAAAAAAAATTACCAATTGCTGAAAAAAATTACACACATTCTTCTGTCTGTCTTTCAGGATAAGCCAGCATCTTTTTACCTTCCTAGCCCAAGTAGCCATGGCTAAAGGAGGTATTATTTTCGAGGATTTTTTTTTGGTATTTTGACCTATTTTAGCAATATCGTCGTGACGTATGTCTTTAACACGATAGCTCCTAAACCACTAAATCGATTATTATGATATTTTTACGAAAAACAGAATTTTTTGCATTTTTACTTACCCCTGTCGTAAAATGGTTGTTAGCTAGTACGAATGAGAATATGATGACACTAAACATATTGAGACTGCTTCTTCATATATTCCAATTTTAGACTGCAAAACCAAACTTTCTCTACCTACTTAGTTTTATCACAAAAAATATAGCAGTATATTCTTTTACTTTCGTTTTCGAATAAGCTGATAGGTTTTTGTAATTAGTGTTACTGATATTTGTCGAAAAACACAAACACTGCGTAAGTGAATAAATACATGATGAACGGTAATTCCCATTAAATCCGATTTAAATAACATGTACGGGGTGCAATACACTAACTTATCGTGTGTTTGTTAATCTAGGAAAACCTTATGAATGAGCTTTCGTAAAAACGACCCTCTAAACTACTTCTTAGGATTGTTTCTTGATAGTCTATTATGATAGTCTTCTCTATACCACGATAGGACGTTGCCAAAGTTTAACTTTCTTTTTATTTCTTTTTAGTCATTATTTCGTAGTCACCGTGACTTTTGTATATTACTTAATTAATAATGTAGTGAAAATAACTTTGTGCCACAACTGAAAAGCCGTAAATACTTTTTTTAGTGTCGATCTTTTAAAGTAGACACTACATCCTGTTTCTACTTTGGAAACGTAGACTTTTTGCAGTCGCATCTTGGTCGTGCTCATTCTTAACCATACTTTTGTGGCTCCTTTTATAAATTAGGAGTAGTTTTTCATGGATTTCCAGTCGATCTAGAAGTGTCACAAATAATAAAATCAAAATAAAAAGAAAGACAACATAGAAAAAAGCATTCAAATCGGTATTTTTGTCACCACAGCATTTATTTTCAGGTAGACCAGTTTCGTATTGCAGCATCATCAGTACCATATACCACTTTTGTATTTTGTTCCAATATTTAACAAATATTTAAAAAAGTGCAATAATGCAAGATTTTTCTCATGGTAAAATTAAAGAACGAAAAATTATAAAAATAAAAGTTTTCTGTGCCTCGGCCGTGACTCGAACCAGAAACCTTTGGATATGTACCTCAATTGGTAGAGCGTTGGCGTAAACAGGCAAAAGTTACAGATTTGAGTCACCCCTGGCTTGAAACAAAATATTATTTCGTCGGCGATCTGACAATGCCTACTGTCAGATTTTTTTACAAGAGGCAATAAAAATAGCAAATATTGTCGCAGCCAGCAACCGGTGGAGATAATAGCAGATGATGTTTTTTTTATAAAGTAAACAAGGATTTAATCTGTAGTTTGCAGTCCATTTCACCATGTGGGCAATAAATGTCTAGCGCTATCTGCATAAAAAAGCAATATTAAAAAAAAGTCACTTAGCAGGTATTGTCAAATCGCCGAGATTTACTTAAATTTATAAAAAAATACTTTTAGCTTCTTGATAACACTTTCTAGAATAGGGACCTTACTTAATCAGTTTATCAGTAGTAAAATAAATCACAATATTTATTTCTGTTTTTAATACAATACTTGTATAAGTTTCAAGCATTGTTGTTGACAAAAATAAGAAATGACAATTGGCCTCACCCCAATAACTTAAGGGTAGTGATATTGCTTGTCGCGTGGTCCCTACAACTGTGAAAGTGTTTTTATAGTGGCGGAAGCTAAGGACTAATACGTTGCCGTAACGAAATAGTAGAAATTCGAGTGTGCTATCTAAAACTAAAAGGCTCACTTTCAAGTTATCCTTTCGACTGTTTTTTTTACAAGTAGAAAATTTGATATTGACATTTGGTAAGTATTTTTGAGCTCATATTACGGAAATATACTATTTTATAAACAAATTAATTGAAGCTTACCAAATGTCAATATTAAACACCATTTGGTGGAGTTAACTGCCGATTATGAAAATATAACCTCAAAAACAACAACAAAAAATTCCATCAGCTACCAGAAAACGGCTCAATTTTACAGGCGCGCCAACTTTTTTGCAATAAATATGATGCATGTTTCACATAAAAATATGCGTCGCTGTTGAATATTGGTCCTCAGCTAGTAAATTCTCTCACTTTTAGATAACATAGTACATATTATAGCCATAACCAAACTCAAAAACTTAGCCAGTTTGTTTACTGTGGTGTTCACCATATTGTGTAATAATTCTACTAAAAAGACACGATAAAATTATTTGCAACTACATCGCTACTTTTACGCACTTACGGAAAAAAACAGCCTCTACGACGTAGTATATACTTGGCTGCGACGTAGTAGTGTAGTTGTTACTACAGTGACTTTAAACACGTAGCTTAGTAGTAATAACCCGAAATTCGTTCCTCACTTAAGGAATTACGACGTCGATAAATGGTATACTGAGACGTAGCGGGAGTACGTTGCGGTTACTTTTTAGAAATTCTTACCGGTGAGGGTGTCGTCGCGAACACTTTAAATGTTAGTTGGGAACAATGGACCAAGAACCGTGCCCTGAGGAATGCCGACCTCTAGATTTAGCATTGAACACAGAAAAAAAATCTTTGGTTCGGTCTACCGTTAAGTTGTGTAGGTCTAGGACTATAATGAGACCAGTGCCCTTTTAGTCAGAGCATATTATTTTAAAAGGCTTTCCGTTTTCGGTCTAGAAGCAAATCATATTACTTTTTGGCAACAGACCATTTCCCCCTAATTTGACCCCGCTGAATCCGAATATCTCTGTTGCCAACTCGAAAAATCGACAGGGACGGAGAAAATCCCCCCCCAAACCCCCAAAAACCTGTTTTTTTTTCAGTTCTATGCAATTTTCTAGAAAACTAACCTTTATATCAAAAATTGCAAAGAACAGTTTTTTTGTGGAGAGCCCTTTTCAACGATGTATTGGTCAATAAGGTTAGGAAAAGCAAGTAGCTCTTCAGCGGCGTACGTAAATTGGGATTATTTAGAAAAAACATATTTATTATAGGTTTTTCAAAATTTTCTCAAAAACTACACCTTTTGGGAAAAAATATGTAGTATACTTTATTGTAGAACATAACATTTTCTTTTAAAAACTCTATTAAAATGTCGGGTTGTTGTCATATTCAAGGCTTCAGGGGCGTACTAATATAAACTTATTTTCAAAAATAACTGAAATAATCAGTCTCTTGCATATTTAAATATCTTTTCTAAGATTTTCAGAAAGAAATGTGCCTTTATTCTTTACTGAGGATAAGACAATTTCTTTTTAAATGATATATTACAAAGTGAGGTTAATGTTATGATAAATACTTCAAAAAGTTTCGTAATTTATACCTACTAAAATAAAATGTTTCCAAATTAAAATAAACTCTTTTTTGATTAGATTAGATATTTTGATTTATCTAAATAAGTTCTTTAAAGCAAAAAACACTGGTGGTTATAAGGGGAGGGGGCATAGGGGCCTGGCCCCCTAAGCAATATTTTTGTGCAGAAAGTAACAGTAGTAACTTTGACACAGGTGTTTATGGTTATTTTTTTAAGCATAGGGAACTAAATATAAAGTAGTGAATCTTATGCAACGGTTTGGCGGGGGGGGGGGGGGGGGTAATCATAATTAGGTACTCATTGAAATTGAAATTAAAATTGAAATTGAGATTTTGATGGAAATTGAATGAAACCCGTACCAAAAATAATATTTTTTGGTAATTTTTGCAATTTACGGACGCCCCTGGAGAGTTTTCTATACTATGGGTCACATTTTGTGACACACTGTTTAAAAGGACATTTTATTATCGGGCCCGCCGCCGAAGCCATAAAAGGTCGAAAGTACAACAGGTCCAAAAAAAATCGACAAAACAAAATATTAAAAATACAAATTTTACGTATCAAGTCGAATTGACCTGTCCAGTCGATGTGGACCCGCGGCCGTACTTTCGATCTTTTGTACTTTCGCCCTTTTGTACTTTCGACCTTTTGTACTTTCGACCTTTTGAACTTTCGACCTTTTGTTGTTTGATCTTTTGTACTTTCGACCTTTTGTATTTTCGACCTTTTCTATTTTCGATCTTTTGTACTTTCGACCTTATTTTTTCGACCTTTTGTACCTTCGACCTTTTGTACTTTCGACCCTTTATCCGCCGCTCTTTATTATCCACCGAAAAGCTAATAAGACACAAAATTGATTAGTTTGGATGGATCTTAAATAATTTCCTTAAATTAAGAACACCACTGGAGCGGTAAATATAAAATACCTTCCACTTTGTTATACATCGTTTGAAAGGAAATTTTATTGGCTATGACGAAGTATAGAACACATTTTTTGATAAAGAGCTTGATTTTTTAGAAAATTGAATAAAACGTATGAAAAACATGTGTTTTTTAATGATTTGTTGAAATCACCCCCATTGACGGACGTCGTTGGAGACTTTCCCTGTCTACAAAAAAGTGTAGAACAAATTTTTTATGTTAAGCTTAGTTTTTGAGAAAATTAGATAAAACGTGTAACAAAAATGATTTATTTTCTGTTTTTTCAAAATTAATTTAATTTACGGATGCCCCTAAAGTTTTATTTATAAAACCGATTTAATCATGTTATACGTCATTTTGAAGGAAATTTTATTGAGTATACAAAAATGTAATACATGGTTTTCTGTAGATATTAGTTTTTAAAAAAATTTAATAAATCTTGGAAAAAACATAGGTATTTTTTCAACTTTTTTTAATTACTTCAATTAACGGACGCCGCTGGAGAGCTTGTTATTAGTCTAACTTTATTAAGTTATACATTTTTCTCTTAGAAGCTTAGTTTTTAAGAAAATTTTAAAAAACCTCAAACTTTCAGAATTGGGGGGTCTGGGGGGGTTTTTGGAGGTTTTTGCAGCCATTTAAAAAAAATAATATGTTATTATTTTTTAATTATACAAATATATATTTTGAATGTACACCTGTGACAATTTGGGCTTTCCAGCGGCAATTTAAAATTCCGCCGCCATTTTGGCCGCCATCTTGAATATCTCAGCCCCTGTTAATATTTCGAGTTGGCAACAGGGATATTCGGATTCAGCGGGGTCAAAATAGGGGGAATTGCCCATTTGCCAAAAAGTAATATAAAATGCTTCTAGAAAGTGGATTTTTCCGAATCTTGCCTGAACTATTTAACTTCTTAACGTTTTTAAAAACTTCTCTGACTGAACGTTTTAATTCTAATACAAACGCCAGCCGGTATATATTTTTATATTTATAAGCACTAGAATGAATTCAATTAAATCCTCATTTCTTGAAAACTGAAACAAAGCATTTTAGTTTCAGAACCTGCATATTAAAATATTTCAAACAAAGAACAGGTCACTGCTTTGTTAATAGATCGGGTTTTGCACAAGTTGAACATTTAAAATCATATTAAAACAGCATATTATGAAAGATGGAGTTGATAACTAGGTACAGGGTAATCTGCCCTAACGGTCACCACTATTTTTTTTATTATAAGCTTTTATTTAGCTTCAGATGTTCTGTCTAACTAACTATCTAACTAACTAACTAACTATCTATCAAATCTTGTGAAGCATTTTTGACACACTTCCCATTATCCGATTTGGATGAAATTTGGTACACACATAGTGGTCCCATGACAATACAACATTAAGAAAAAAATATCCCCCCACTCCTACCCCCACCCCCTTTCATAGAAAAATGAGTTTTTGACACACTTCCCATTATCCGATTTGGATGAAATTTGGTATTCACATAGTGGTCCGATGACAATACAACATTTAAAAAAATATATCCTCCCAACAATCGCTTTTATTATTATGATAATATTAGAATGTTAGAAAATTATTTTTTAATTTTTAGTGCATTTTATAAAAGCTTGTGACTTAAAAAAATTTTTTTACCAATTTATTCTCAAGTGATTTACAAATAAGTTTGGGATCGAAAAGTTGCATTAGTAAGTACCTATCTCTTAGTAGGTAATCAAATATACAATATTTTATATGAAACTATTTTGATACAAATAATTAAATTCAGAACAGATTTTTAAATATTTTCAAGTTTTTGTTCAAGGGTAGAACTTTTTTGTGATCTGGAGATTTCTATCTAACAACACCTAGTAGGAGTTAATTTTGATAATTGATTTCAAATACAGGATGCGTTTTTGATGATAAACATTTTCTGACATGTAGCGCATTAGGGTTAAGTTGGCTAAATCGTACCACTTTATGGTTATTTTTTTTTTTAAACTAATAATCCTAATTAATTTTTTTTAATTGTAAATGATAGATCAGTCTTTTGGACACATACGAGCAATTTTTAAGAGATAGTATTTTATTGAACTTTGGGAAAATAAGAGTTTTTGTAAGGGGTTGCAAACGGTAGGATTTGGGAAACTGGTTGCCTAAATCGTGCCAGCGGGTTCTTAAATCGTACCATCGGGCTGTTTTAAGATTTAATTAATATAAAGAAGTACAGAAATTTGTTGGCATACAAAAAAACAACATTTTAAATTATGAAAATTTTTAAGTTTACAAAAAGAAGTCGCACAAGTAATCACCCTTAACTCTAACGATATAAAATCTGAGGTTTTATTAAGTAGGTCTTCACAAAAAAAGCAGCATTTTAAATTATGAACTTAACTGACAGGTCAGAACACATTTTATGTGCTCATTTCTACACTTGATGCACTTTATCATATCTTCGACAAAAGACTTGAGAAATGAGTTCTGTTAGTTTTTTGATTTGACTTTCCTGGTTGAGGATGAAGAATTTCTTCCTTGACAGTCTCCTTTGCCTTTTTTAATTCTTCTTTTTTACCTTTAGAGAATATTTATCCTCCAGCTTATTCTTATAAGAGCTTTCCGTTAATATTGCAACTTTTTGCGCACCTTTTTTTGCTTTTTTATCCAATTTTTTACGACTTTTGGTAGTAGACTTTATTGCTCGATTGAAACAGCCTTACTCTTTTTATTGAGATCTAATATTTCTTGTCCAGTTAAACTACTTGTAGATGGAATTGGATCATCTTCGTGGATAAGAGTATTTTGATTTTTATCTGTCTCATCTATATCTTCGAGAGGAGTATTCTCCTTTTCGAATTCAACCGAGTCTGGTACCAGTAAGTTTTGAACTAGCCACAAAATCTGCTTCAGAAAAGACATTTTGTTTTACTGGCCATATCCCCGAAGCTTTAAATGCATTTACGGCATTACTTATTGTTGCAGAATTCGTGTAAGCATCTGGTAATAATGCAGTTATTTCAAACTGTGTTACTTTTTGTTTTCTGCAAGGCAAAAAATAATCATGCTTAAACATCAGATATTGGAACGACATAAGTTGCCCAAATTGTACAGGTACGATTTGGGAAACACCAGCTAGCTACGATTTAGGCAACTTTCAATAAAGGTAAATAAATAAAATTTTAAAATTAATTTCCAAATCTAATATTTAATTCCAGTTTTGTAAATTAATAAGTACTTCCTAAGCTATACTACTAAAGAATATAATCTGTAAAAATACTACTTATGGATGAAGTACAGCCTTACATAAACATAAAGAAGGTTACATCTATTGTTTCTATAGCTTTTTGAGTTCAATGCTTTCACTTTAAAGTAATTTTAAATGTAAACAGTTGGTAACACTGATAGGTTGGTAACAGTGTGTTCTAGAAAAATATGGGTCAGTGTGTCAAGTAATAAAAAAATGAAAGTTGTTTTTGTATTCTTAAAATGAAGTTTTTGTGAAATAAATTTTTTCTAAAATATTTTCTGCGCTGATTATTCAAGCTTCCACAAAAGTCAAGAGGTTATGGGCCCAGTAAAAAGAAGAACGCATAGAACACTGGAATTTGGTGTTAAAAAGAAAAGCAAAAACAAAGTAAGGTTAGTGAAACATTTCTAGAAAATTCCAAGAAGGAAAAAATAGGAAGCTAGAAAGGTGGCGGAAATATATGGAGTAAAGCCGTTTAATGGAAATAACTTTTCAACCTGGAAGTTTAGAATTGAACTGATTTTGGAAGAGCAAAGTGTATCAGATGTTTTGAATGATCTACTGCCTGCAGTGACTGATGCTAAATATGCAGAATGGAAAAAGCCAGACATTAAAGTCAGAAAAACTATTATCCAGTGTTTATCAGATAATAAGATAATAAGATAAGAAAACAGCGAAGCAAATCATAGATACTCTAAAAACAACATGGGAAAAGACTGGCCTTTCGACACAGGTCATGCTTCAAAGAAAACTAAGAGGCTTGAAATATAAAGAAGGCACTTCATTAGGCATATTTTTGCAAGAATTTGATAGCTAAGAACAGCTGGAGGGAATCTCAGTAATGAAGAGGGAGTGTTACAATTGCTTTCGGCCATGCCAGACTCTTTTCAGAGTGTGGCAACAGCAATAGATATTATGTTTGCACAAAACGAAGGTGGAATAGATATAGAATTTGTTAAAAATAAGTTGCTGTTAGAGGAACAAAGACAGAGTAAATCAAAGGATGAAACTAGTTGCCCAAATGTAGCTTTTGGAGCTAAATATAAAGGAAACTACAAGAGAGGAAGTTTTAGAGGGAGATCAGGATCTAATGATTAAGGTCCAAGTAGGTCAAATACAGAAACCGAACCTCGAAAAGAGCCTTTTCCCTATAGATGTCATTTGTGTAATCAAATTGGTCACAAACGTTATGATTGTCCTCAAAATAGAAGAGGTTTTAGAGGAGGCTATCGAGTTTTTAGAGGTGGTCATAGAGGTGGTTTTCAAACTGGTTACCGAGGTACTTATGCACAGAATACACAATAAAAATCAGAAGAGGAAACAATTTCATTTTTCATATCAGAAACAGATGCTTGTTTGACTAGCAAAGATGAAGTTAGCTTTGTTATTGATAGTGGGGCAACCAATCATTTAGTTTGAGTCACTTAGCTGAATTTTTATTAGATAAGAAAGATATAAATAAAAAAATAAATATTGCAAAACAAGGAGAGAATAGTAATGTACAAAGAGAAGTAAATCTTGCTGTAGAAGCAGAAAATGGCAGAAAAGTTCTTTTGAAAAATGTTTGGGTTTGTAAGGATTGATGTACAACTTGTTGTCTGTCAGAAAACTAGAAGAATATGGTTTTGAGGTTATTTTCAGAGAAGGCCAAGTAGAGATAAAGAAAAACAATGTACCTGTACTTCAAGGAAAATTAAAAGGTAATTTATACTGTCTAAACTTGAAATTAACATCAAATGTTCACTCAGCTGTGTGTAATAAACAGAAAAAATGGCTAGAGCATAGAAGGATGGGTCACTCATCTAAATACCCTGCACTAAGTTTATGTGAAGTTTGTGTTATGTCAAAGCAAACAAAATGTCCTTTTGAGGATTTACCCCCAGAGAAAAAAGCCAAAAGAATTTTGGAAACAGTTTCAACTGATCTTTGTGGTCCCATAAAACCTGTCACACATGATGGAAAGTCATATTTTATGACATTTATAGATCACTACAGTCATTTTTTTGTAACTTACCTACTAAGTAATAAAAGCGAGGCCATAGAAAAATCACAAAGTTATGTAGTATCAAAATTTAACATGCATATTAAAAAATTGAGATGTGACAATGGAGGCGAATATGTTTCCAATGATTTCAAGAAGTTTTGTGAGAAAAAGGGACTAAGAATTCAGTACGCAGTAAAATATACCCCAGAGCAAAACGGAGTGGCAGAGAGGTATAATCGTACAGTGATGGAAACGGCAAGATGCCTAATTTTTGACTCCGGTTTAGACAAACAAATGTGGGGTGAAGCTGTAAAAGCAAGCACATATTTAATAAACAGACTAGGGACACGAACCTTGGAAAATCATGAGACACCGGCTGAAAAATGGTATAGTGAAAAACCCAATTTTGACAAGATTAAAGTATTTGGATGTACTGGGTACAGTTTAGTACCAAAAGAAGTAAGAAAATCAAAACTTGACTCAAGATCAGAGAGACTTATTATGGTTGGTTATGCCGACAAGGGGTATAGGTTGTGGAATGAAAATGAAAGGAAAATTTTACATGCTAGGAATGTAATTTTTGAGGAAACGAAGAGGGAAATCAACCAAAATCTACCCATTTATACCCGTGAGAATGACAATAGTAAAAACATACCCAAAGATGAAAAATTAACAGAAAAGGAACAAGAACAACAAATTGAGACAGAAGAACTGAAAAATGAAACAGAGGAAATTTTTGACAGAAAGAACTAGAAGAAGATCAATAAAACCCAGATATTTACAAGACTATGTTCTCGATGAAGACTTAAATTTGGTAGCAGCATTAAATGCAGGAAAATTATTTGCTGAAGTTCCAAAAACATATCAGGAAGCAGTAAAACAAGACTGTGAATGGAAAAATGCAATAAAAGAAGAGTTAAGTGCGTTGAAAAATAGTGAAACTTGGAAGGTAGTAGTGCAACCAGAAAATGTAGAAGTGATTGTCTCAAGAAAATGTAGAAGTGATTGTCTCAAGGGTGTTCAGTGAAAAAGTTATTGATGGAAAAGTAAAAAAGAAAGCGCGTTTAGTAGCTAGAGGTTTTAAAGAAAGTGTAATCACAGATGATGTTTATGCACCAGTGGTAAAAATGGCAAGTATAATATTGCTTTTATCACTGTATATGGAGTGTGATTTATATGCATGTCAACTTGATGTCAAATCAGCCTTTTTAAATGGAAAGTTGAAAGACCCAGTATATATGTATCCACCAGATGGTTTAGTAGTCAAAAATAAAAATTTAATTTGTAAACTGGAGAAATCCTTGTATGGTCTTTGTCAATCTAAAAAATGCTGGAACTCTAGTTTTAATGATGCTTTGATTGAAATGGGATTTCAACGATCCAAAAAGGACCCATGTTTATACTTTACAGATTTGACATACTTGCTTTTTCATGTCGATGACATACTATTATTTTCTAAGTCTCAGGAAACCTTAAGTTTTGTCAAAAATAGTTTGATGTCGAAATTTAAAATGAATGAACTTAATGGAAAAAATATTCATTTTGTCGGTTTGGAAATTTCTAGATGTAATGACATTTTATACATAAAAGAAACTGACTTGATCAATAAAACTTTAAAAATATTTGACATGACAGATTGCAAACCGCACAATGGGCTCGATTCTTTGCCAATCGACAGAAATACTGACGGAAACGTCAGTATTGTTAAGGTTATTTAAAATGCAATTTTTGTAGTTACAAAAACTTACCAGACATATTTTTCATGTTAGATTCCTTACGTGGGGTTTTTACGTATTTATCAATAATTTTTAAACGTTTATTTCACTGTTTTGGATTATTTTTTATTAAAATAAACGCATGCTTCACTTTTGTATAAAACTGACCATTTGAAACGTCAAGAAATGTCATCAAAATGGAGTATGTTCATGCATTACACAATTTATCCAGTAATATCACAGTAATGTATGTTTATAAAACCTCAAAAACTAAAGAAAAAGTGATCAGTGATGTTAAAGAAACGAAATAAATATTATATTTGCGTTTACTTCCATTTACATGAATGTAAATTGCAAGAATTCGAACTCATTTCATATTTAAACTGTAGCATTGCGGCGCTGCCGGAATTCATTTTTCAACGTTCTTTTTTTAAATCAAGAGACCGGTTTTCGTCGAAAGTTTTGACGTCTATTCTGAGCGACAGATCTTTTGACGCCCGCGACAATTTTTTCGGCACTATCAATGTAGCGTATTTTTAGTCCGGGAGCCCCAAGCCATATTTCTACCACATATGCTATACGAATCCAACCTGCGTTATTTTGAAGGGCTGAACCTTCATTTTTCTAAAACGTCACTTCTAATACACTGTTTGTTTGTTTAAAAACCAATATGATGTAGATTTTAAATTTTAATTTTTGACTATGTTTTAATGTTTTTTGTTTTGGTTTTTTTGTTGCAGGTAACATTTTATTTTATTTTATTTTATTAATTTTTATTAATTTTTACAATTTACGTGCAATTAGTTGTTATTATTTGTAGGTCTGATGATGCTTGTATAAGCGAAACTACCAAATGAACCGGACCGAACGGAACCCATTAAATTACATACAAATTTTGAGACCAAGACTGTTTTTCCAATTTCCCGAATCTAATACACTAAATGCCTTAGTCCAGAAGAAAAAAACACCTGGGGCGATGGCGCTATGAATCTAATCTCAATACATAACTACACAGGTTTTGTCATTCAAGATAGAAAACTTTATGGTTTATCAAACAATATCGAGAGGGAAGAAGCAACAATGACATTTTTACCGCTGTGGAACTTTTGCAAAATTTTAAAAAATGCTCAAAATCTTTAGAAAAAAATTTTTTTTGCCTGTGAAGTATTTGGACAATTTATTGAGTTGTATCTTTAAAAATTTTCCATGTGGTGCTAAATTTACACTGGCTTTAGATTACCTGTTATTTTGGAAAACAAGCCGATTATTATTATTTTTTTTAACATAAATTCAATACATAGCTAGTTTATCTTCGGAATCTCTTAAAGAGTGTTCAATGGGGAATAAGGTCAAGTGGCACCTGGTTAAAAACATACTTATTGCTGTAGTGCTGATAATAATTTTTAAAAAAAATCAAATCAAGTCAATAAGCATATATCTATATATTCAAAAGGTGAATTTTATCATATGCATAGGTACTTATAGACTCAACTCTTAAGTTGACATAACTTTTAACTGTAGATAACGTTGAACGTAAAGAATAAAACTTATTAAATGAACACTAACTACACAGGTTACACGAGTCCCGGCCAAGGAGGAAACTTTTTTATAATTCTTCTTTCTTTAATTTTACTTGTCGTTTACGAACTGATGATATTTTACATTTGTTTAACTTTTGTTATTTTTTTATTTATTTATATATGTTTTTAAGATTTATTTAATAACTTTGGTATAAATACATTATTGGACTATTACTTTCTAACCTGACTATCCGGATTATTAGTTTACCTATGCCCGGTATAGCTTAGGATTAATTTAAAGAGGTCACACTGTAAAATCAAAAAATTAATATAGAAACGAACAATTTTTTAAAGCATTTCTTAAGCTTGGCAATCAAGGCCTTTAGTTTATTTGACGAGATGCTGTTAGTTTTTATTTGGGTTTATTTAATAAATATAAACACAGTGGTGCATCCAGGAATATGTCGGGGGGGACTGGCGATTTCTCAGGATGTCGCATTTTATGCTATTTTATACTTTTTTTCGTCAAATATCTATAATAAACATAATATATAAAAAAATATACTGATAGGTTTGGAAACAGTCGATTATTTCTTAAACTATACATGCAAGATCTCGAATAAACGTTTAATACAAAAGATGTAGTAGTCTTAAAATATCTACTAAGCAGTAATAATTTTATTTTTACGGGGTTGGGCGTATACAGTCCTAACACAACAACTTCTATTTTTTAAAAGGAACATCCGTCCTGAACCCAGTTATTGACAGTCAAAAACATATACTAAAAGTAATGTTAAAAAAGAATAGAAAATTTTATTGTGACACTTTATTTGGTGAGGCTAGAGTAATTATCTAAACTAAATATATGTTAACAAACGATATATTCAAGTTCTATCTTAAGACAGGCTGAAAATCTTCAAGCAAGCATACCAAATGTTAGGTTAACATTATATCAGAGAACTTTACCATACACTGGCTCCTAAAATATATAACTCACTACCAGCAGATTTAAAAGACAAGTCATACCTTAAAATTAAATATCAGCTACATACATGGATTTTGGATCCTAATATCACCTAATAGCAATAGTAATTAATAAGCTATATAACATATCAATTTATTAATAGTAGTAAGGGTAAATTTATTTTCTGTGCAATCGGACGGCTACAATCACGGTGGATAGAATAGACCGGTGTTAGGATATTATAAATATATGTCGAATTTTCACGACACTGGTGGTCCAGCTAATTTTTGTAAACAAAAGTTAGATATGATATGAACAACTAATATTTTTTAAATTTTTTAAAAACTAAGGCAGTTTTCCTACTATTTTTTAGTATATTCTTATAAAATAATATTTTTCAGACATACCAGTTGTTATTTTTTTAGCCCGCTTCATTTCTCTTTACACAAAAATTAAAATTCGAAGAAAATAACTTGTCCGTTTCAGCTTCAAAAATAATCAGCTGACCTACATCTTTGTTTACTTCCCAAGTCCTCGGTTCTTCTTTGATATTAAATGATCACATTCAGTTTGACTTGTAGTTTAAGTTTTTTGTATTAAAAAACATAGTGGACAAAAAAAAATAACTACAATAAGTCTAGAAAATAATATTTTATAAGGATGTACCTGAAAACAGTGGGAAAATTGCCTTAGTTTTCAAAAAATTCACCACCAGTGACGTGAAAAATTCGACATATATATATATATATATATATATATATATATATATATATATATATATATATATATATATAAGATCCGAACACCGGTCTATTCTATCCACCGTGGGTTATAATAGCCCTTCTTATTGTTCTGAATTTAAGCTCTAAAGTAATAAATGATTTTTTTAAATAATTTTTTTAAAGTTAATTTTATTGTCTAAAAAAAATACCAGTATTCTGGTGGTAGTAGGAGCTCACACACAGATTTTAGTTCCATTGTGTCGCCTGATTCCACCAATTAGTTATACTGAAATTTGTAATTTTGAAAATAAAAGTTGATTTGATTTAATAATTTTTTATTTTAATTATCCCTTTAAATCTAAATAAAGTTTGTGGATACATAGTGTACCTAAAGTAAATAGTTTTCAAGTTATTAGGTTTTAAAATGAATGCAGTTGCATAAGAAATTGATTCATTAATATTCATTGTTGTTATACAGCTGAAAATAAGACCACAAATTTCTTATGTGAAGACACTACTTTAAAACTCGATAACTCAGAAAAGGTTAAACGTAAGTACATTATGTTTTAATGAATTTTGCTTAGAATTGAAGAAATAATTAAAATGTTTAATAATATACAGGTTGTTCAAAATAAAAACAATTATATTGCGGCACAACTTTATGGCCAACCCTGTAAAAATAAGATGACTACTACTTAGTAGATATTTTACAACCCTAAAACTTTCCTACTAAACTTTTTTCTATATTGTGCATAACTGTGAAATAATCGACTGTTTACATACTTAACAGCGACCCTCTACATTATTTTAAAAAATATGATTGCGAGCTCCCGGTCTAGTAATACTGACAAGATCACAGCCTACCGTGACAAAACTGTCAAACTGACAACGTCAAATAGAATAACACCGATCACCACCCTCTTAACGAAAGCCTTAATAAGTTTATAAGGGGCTGTTCTAAAATGATTTAACTGAAAATTATGTTTCGGGGTTTTTCTAAGGTGATTTTCCTTTCAAATGTATTACGAGGTCGGGACGGGGGGTTAAGAATTGCTGCTTTTTATCCGATCGCGTAAATAAAAAAGAAGGTTATGCGAGTTTGTTTTTTACCTTATTCATATGGCTTGGTGTATAATATATGTAAAGTTCCCGCTGAGATAAAAACTATCATGTGCGCACCCAGGGCGGGTTAGGTTGATGAAACGATCCCCCCGTCCGGGCCTAAGAACTTTTTAGATATTTTCCTAGGTGCGCCACTAAAGCTATACCACCCTAAATTTGACAATTAATATCTAATTTCGTTCATTAGGCAATATATAGGCTGCGTGTAAAAAAAATCAATATAGGGGAGAGTGGGGCATAGTGGCCGTCAGGGCAAAGTGTTTATTGTGCAAGTTGTGCGACACAAAAAGTTTTCATTTTAAGTGCTCCTTAACTATAACCTATTTATGGTAATTTTGTTCGGCTTAGTAAAAAGATATCGCATTTTTTCAAATTTTTGGTGCTTTGTTATTTCTTTTTGGTTAACATAGGTAGTGACGAACATTCTCTCGAACAAGGAACTATTAGAGAGGATAAAGGGCATTAGGTTTGAATTTAAAAACTTTTTTTTTAGAATGCTTTGTAGGGCAAAGTGGTCACTTAACCTGATTGCTTTGCCCCAGGGCAGGTAATATTACTTTGCCTAGAGGTTTTCTGTTTAATTTACTTGCTTAGGAAATGTTTGTAGGTACCTTTTCAAAGTTTATCATATTCTTCCTTATATCCTATCTATCTGCCTACCAAAATCTTAAAAGTAATATATTTATATTGAGAGAGTTATAAGTCTCCTAGTGATCATGACAAGTGAAATATGTCAATCACTCAAATGTATATTTGTAATTGGTATCCATTTTTTAAGACTTTTTAGTTGTTAGGTTTTGCCTTTTTTACCAAAAATTATACAGAAAAACGCTTTTTTTAGCTATACATGCGACAAAAAGGCACTATATGTATTTGTAAAGTTTTTAAATGTACGACATCATGACAGCTCGTGACAGAAAGTGAGGCCTACGCAAGGATGAGACAACAGGCACTAGGGCACCAACCCTGATGTTTTTTTTTTAATATTATATTATTGTCAAACTCTTAGAGTAAACTTTCAGAGTACCATTTAGCATAGGGCTGTAGTGTGCAGTTTAAACAAATAAATAAATAAATACAATATAAATCTGTATATTATACAGTTTTGTAATTGCTCTTCATTTGGGCGACACTATATGTGGTGTTTACAGTGGCGTGCTGTGCTAACCAAAGCAGGGTAGGCAAAAATTGGTATTGTTTTGCTACTTACACGCTTATTGCATACACATGCAAAAAACCAAAATGGACTTTTTTGGTACCAATTAATCTTACATTATTTTATATTTTTTGCCTAAATTCAACCTAACAAAGCAGTAATTTACTTTATTTATTCTAAATATTCTACAAAATATTTACTGCTTTCTGAAAAAGCACCTTTCTCTGGTAGGCAGAAGTTGATTTAAGCATGCATGGGACACAGGAATATTCGTGTCACGTGACACGACCATCACGACAGGCCAACAAACCACACGATGTCTCTTTCTTCTGTCTTTCTCATTCTTAGAGAATCGAAAAGGCGCAGCCTTTAAAATCCCATTAGCGATAATAGAAACGAAATCATATGCAGCCTTCACGAGAATCATATGGAGCGCCTATTAGGAAAATATTAAATGAGTAATGCGCTGTAATACAGTATACTCAATTAACGGAAATATGCCTTCGCAATCTGTAAAATAAAAATTATTTAAAAAATCCTTCTTATGCATATTTTTGTTGGATATATGTCTTGGGTAGGGTAACTCAAATGTCACAAAATGAAAAAAAAATTTGGATTTTTATAAGGGTAGGCAACGTCTTTCTGCCTACATTATATGCACGCTACTGGGAGCTTACGAAGTAATTCATATTTTTATTATTTGAATTTGCAAGAGAGAGAGAGAGAGAGAGAGAGAGTTGCGAAAATATTCTGATTAAGTGCTTTTTACCGCAGGGCAACTTGTCATATGAGTTTTTTTCATAGTAGGTAAAACATTTTGTTGAAATCATTAAGTTTTATTAAGCCTTTTAATTGGGTTTTTAAAAACTTTAAGAAAACTTATAAAGATATCCTGAAAATGTATTTTATCGCTTTCGAGATATTAGGGTTTGAAACATTCGGGCAATTTAGTTTTAAGTAGGATTTTAAGTCTCTTATATCTTAGTCGTATTGTATGCTTTTAAAAAAAAACCTGTAAAAAAATATCAATAAAATGAATCGAAAAGAAGTTAAAAATTTTTCAATATATATGTACCGGGTGGGCCAAAAAAATCCGGACAATTTTTTTTTATTATAACTTTTTGCAGAGAATTAATCAGAGTTTTAACTAAATTAATTTTTTTGTCCGCCATCTCAAAATCCAAGATGGCGGACAAAATTAAAATGTACCCTTCAAAGATGCTCGTTTATTCTTGTGTTGCGAACATGTTTTAATTATGTTTTTAAATTAGTGAAGCTACATTCCTGCCACGCACAACAAGGTAAAAATCAGCAAAATCAGTTCGGTGGTTTTAAACAAAAATATTTTTGTTCCAACCATTGTTTTGCATATTATGCGATTGCCTTGCCAATCATGTCTGCATTTATTTCCTTATAAATTCATTACTACTAAACCGATTTTGATGAAATAAAAAACATCCTGGCTAGAATTGATTTCTCTTTAAAGTTTATTGCCTTTTTAAAATTTAAGATGGTGGACAGAATCAAACCTGATTCTTCAAAATGGCGTATTTATTTATATTTTCCGAAAATGTTTTAGTTTTTTTTTTTTTAATTTATAGAAAAGCACTTCAACAGGAACAAATTAGTAAAACCGGTGTGATGGTTCTCAAAAAATCTATTTTTGTTTCAACCATTGTATTAAAGATTATACGATTGTATTGCCAATTTTGTTTGCATTCATTTCCTTATAAATTCGTTATTACTAAACCGATTTTAGTGAAATAAAAAATCATAGTGAGAATGGATTGCTTTTTAAGGACTGGAATCAACATTCTCCGCTATCTTAGAATTTAAGATGTCGGACAGAATCATACTTGATGCAATGCAATAGTATAATTTGTAAAACAATGTTTAAAACAAAATCAGATTTTGTAAGAATCACTTCACCGATATTAGAGCATTGTACCTTGTTAAGCTAGGAAAAAGCATTGCAATACAATCGTAAAATCTGTAAAACAATGGCTGAAACAAAAACAGATTTTTTGAGAACTACTATACTGATTTTACTAATTTGTACCTCATTATGCGCGGAAAAAGTAGTGCTTTCCTATGAATTAAAACAAAAGCTAAAGTTTTTACAGAAAATAAGAATAAACACGCCATTTTGAAGAATCAAGTATGATTCTGTCCACCATCTTAAATTTTAAGATGGCGATAAATTTTGATCATGATCATAAAAAAGCAATCAATTCTCACTAGGATGGTTTTTATTTCATTAAAATCGGTTTAGTGGTAATCAATTTATAAGGAAATAAATGCAGACATGATTGGCAAGGCAATCGTTTAATATTCAAAACAATGGTTGAGACATAAATATGTTTTTTAGAACCACAGAACCGATTATGCTGATTTCTACCTTGTTGTCCGTGGCAAAAATGCATCTTTTTTACTAATTTAAAAAAATAATTAAAACATGTTCGCAACACAAGAATAAACGAGCATCTTTGAGGCGTACAATTTAATTTCGTCCGCCATCTTGGATTTTAAGACGGCAGACAAAACAATATATTTATCCAAAACTCTGCTTAATTCTCTGCCAAGTGCAGTTTGTCCCATTAAAATCGATGGTATAGTTCAAAAGTAATAATGAAAAAAAAATTGTCCGCTTTTTTTTGGCCCACTCGGTATATAAAATAGGTTTAAACTTTAACTATAAACAGGCGTAGTCATATATAGTATCTTGTGATTAATTGTGAAAATGGATTAGTAGTTTTCAAGTTGTCGTGGGACAACAAAAATCGAATTTTTGACACATTTTTACTTATCACAGCCGCCGTAGTAAATTCAAATATATATATATAGTTTATGTTCCCCATATTCTGATCCACATCCACAAATCCAAGAAAAAGTTTTGTAGTTGTGAAATCACTTTTAGCTTCGCATAGTCGATCCACAACGCTTTTTATATAAATTATTTCTTTGATGTAAATTTCCCTTATGAAAATTATTTTTCCCATTCTTAAAGTTAGTTAAAAGATTAAATAAGAGAAAAATGCAGGAGTATTCGCCTTTAGTCGGCAGAAAACACGTGACTGACGCTAAAAGACGCGTGACGCATAAGGCTTTAAATGTTATGGCTGGTGGTGACTGAGGGCGACGCGGCGTTGCCGCATAATTAACGCGTCAGTTTTACTGGCGTTTTAATCTGCCAATGCAACCTAAACTGCAACTTGATATTGATAAAAATTGTTAGTTTTCTGAAAATTTACCATATAAAGAACTGATAGGCTCGTTAATGTACCTCATGCTTGGTACAAGACCAGACTTAAGTTATTGTATCAGTTATTACTTTCGTAATTGTTTGCGAATTGTTGAAATTTAAAATATTAAACCTGTATGAATATTTTTTTATTTACAATAGGTTTGTTTACATTCTAAAATTAGGCGGAAGTATTGTTTCTATAGCTTTTTGAGTTCAATGCTTTCACTTTAAAGTAATTTTGAATATAAACAGTTGGTAACACTGATAGGTTGGTAATAGTATGTTCTAGAAAAATATGGGTCAGTGTCAAGGTCTGGTCAGTGTGACAAGTAATAAAAAAATGAAAGTTGTTTTTGTATTCCTAAAATGAAGTTTTTGTGAAATAAAAGTTTTTCTAAAATATTTTCTGCGTTGATTATTCAAGCTTCCACAAAAGTCAAGAACATTAAAATACCCGAAATATAATAACTTCTATTTACTACTAAGCGAAACGCAACACTTCCAAAACAACGCACTGAGACATACTTTTTGGCGAAATAAAAAAAAAACATAATAGTCGTCTTTTAAAAACTTATCCAAAAAAGGAAAAGCCATAATAATAGCCATTTTTTTCCGTAGAATTAAGTAATATAGTCAGTTTTAAAAGATATTTGAAAATTTATAAAATAACTACAATAACTTAAAAAAATATTGCGAAAATTTTTTTAAAAGTTTTTTCCTGTTTCGGGCAGTTCTTTAAATGACGACTTTATTTTTTTTTATTTCACCAAAAAGTATATCTCAGTGCCAAAAACTGAGTATCAGCAGAACTAGATGCGATGATTTTCTGAAAAAGAAATTTCATTTAAAAAGTGTTTTTGAGCTGGAAAAAACAAATATCTTAGAAACTTCTTAATATTTTTGTTTATAAAACATTGTAGACACACACCCAAAGAGCTCTACGCTTACTAAGGTATGTTCAACTGACATTATCTTTGCAAAAATAAAACCAAAAAAAAATACGGTTTTAAAATTTTTAAAGTTTTAGACATTTATGGCCTATGACTTTTCTATATCACTTTTTCTCCGGACGAACACTTTTGTCGGAAATCGCAATAATACAATTTCCTGCCCCTTTTTACCCCCCACACCTTACCCGCAACGCCCCTGCTTACGCATTTATTTTTTTTAACTTCGTTTTTCGCCGCCCTACAATTTCCAATGCTCCAAGTCCTGTTAATATCTTTTTTTCTTTCAAAGTGTAATTTGACTGGTCTAAAAACCAATCCAACTACCTCCCCTCCTCACCTCTATTTTATGGTTTTAAGATGTCTATAACCGAATTTATTGAACATGACAAATAATGGAGTGTCAAATTTCTACTTGGAAATAATAAAAAAATTGGAAATTCGTTCTCGACGTTTCGCCATCTTGAGTGGATGGCATCTTCAGGAGATGTTGACTGTTTATCGGCTTCTCGAAGACTGATGGCGAAACGTCGAGAACGAATTTCCAACGACGACGGCCGAACAGCCCGAAAGCACACCCACCATTGGACCATGGACGCGAAAGCCTTTCACAATTTGTAAAGTATACATTTATTACAAAAATTTAGATCTACCTAAAATATTTGTTAATAAATTAAGGGAATAAATAGAAAAACTATTTAAGAAAAATAAATAAAATATTAGAAACAAATATTTGATATATTAAAAA
The DNA here is from genome assembly GCA_963576565.1 of Aspidapion aeneum. Taxonomy (NCBI): domain Eukaryota; kingdom Metazoa; phylum Arthropoda; class Insecta; order Coleoptera; family Brentidae; genus Aspidapion; species Aspidapion aeneum. The sequence continues at coordinate 91,910,333 of OY755038.1, forward strand.
AAATGTCTTTATTTGTTTTTAGTAGTTCATATAATTAAACAAATATGACCTACACTTTGATTTAATTAAATCATAATGTCCCATGCGAAACTTTTTGTTAGCTCTAGCGCCATCTTCTACGATTCATTTAAAGTTTAAATGGAACATTTGTTTCAGGAGGCTTTATATTGGCATACATTAAATTTAAGTTCAAAACCTATTAAAGACAAATAGATTTTCCAATAAAAATTAAAATCTTCAAATAAAATTGAATAAAGTTTTTATTTAAACTAAGTGGTCAAATAATTTGTTTTAATTTTTTATGGTAAAATGTTAAATTTTATATTATTGCGAAGCACATAAAACTCAGGTTGATAATCCATTTCACCGATTTTTCTCAGTGTAGGTAATTTAAAAAAGCGGCTACAATATGTAAAGCCGCGTATTTACTTGAACACGAAAACACATGCTACGCTGCGAGGATAAACGAATGCCTTGTTCGCATTCAAGCTCAAGTGAATACCGCATTGAGACCAACATACAGTTATGGTTATATAAATAGGACATTTGTTTGTTTATGATTTTTTTACAAGAAAGTGAATCCTGACTGATAAGGAAATATTTGTGGTTTTGATATTTTATTAAAATAAAAGATTTACTATTGGTCTTTAGTATTCTTCTTCTTCCAGGAAAAGCTGCAGTACATTTTAATTAGTTTGAGACTGGCAACATAAATAGCACAGAAGTAATAAATAAAAAGTTTAAATTGATTGCAAGTAAGTTAATAATATTATTGTCTTTAAATTATTAAGTATTGTCCGAAATGATTTAATTTTTAGTGGGTAGAAAGAAACATTGTGGACCAGAGAAGCGAGCACTTATTAATAATAATGCCTTGACCAAATTATTTTAGGAAACCATTTTCAAATTCCCCACAAATATGAAGAGAATTGGCAGATCAATATAGCGTCAATAGCAAAACATAGTAGGGACAAAGTTTATAATTTATTAACCAATATGTTGCCTTCATTTAAATAAGAGGTTAGCCATGGTGCAAACTTAATGAATCACCCTGTATACAAAGAGTGTTGTACTATATTTCTAAAAAATACTTAATATAAAATAATAAAGCTGTTTCTAACCTATAAACGAAATAAGAAATATTTGTTTCATTGTTTTAATTAAATCCCCCTAGATCATAAACAAGACACAATGTGCAGCGGTTCCAAATATCCTGTACCAATTTAGCGGTTTTTACCAAATACGTTAGAGCATAAATATGGGGCATACCCATACGTAATACTTGAAGCCAGGACCCCTATTTTCTCTCGGACAGGGTTTCGGTTCCTGCGCATGCGTTAGTTTTGATGGTTTTGGAACATACTCTTATACGTCACTCCATTATTTGACAATTGTCAAAAGTTTAAGGTTATGTCTATTATTTTTGTCTAAAAACTAGTTGATTGGGTGAAAACTTATCAAATTGTGGATTAAAATTGTAGTTTTTCTAAAACTAATTATGCAGGTTTATTGTCGACACCATGAAGAGTGTTTAATGGCGTTTATAAACCACTCTTATATTTATCAACAAATTATGAAGAAAGATACAAGTAGTTACCTATTGAATGGCTATAATTTTACACGACAAACGCAAAACACTGCAAAATGTAAATAAGCAACAAAGATGGCCACCACCCACACGGCAGCTGTGTCTACATGACAAGAAACACGCATGCGCACTTGAAAATTCGCGTCCGCGTATTTGTTAGCTCCCGCTAAATTTCGCGGTTGTTTATATATTTTTAAAACCACACAATTGTATGAAGGACAGAGCGCATTTCGCGTATTTGGACATGCGCACCAACAACCAGTGAGATCCTTGTCGACCGCCTCGAGAAAATGGCGTGTTAATTTCGTTCTCCAACTATTTCAAATTTCTACACCTCAAAGTGCTCGATTTTGGTGTACTGAAGCATAGAACTAGAAACTTCAGCCCTTCAGCTACGTGGTGACATCATTAGATCCAATCAGGGGCCCCTTAGAACGTGGAGAAAGTGGCTGCAAACTGGTGAGTGCATTTGTATCTGATTACCGTTGTGTGGCACCAATATTTTACCTATGGACCTTTGATTATTTCGTAATTTCATATCAATATATTTATGTTTGTTCGCGCTTTCATTAATTAAAATATTTACAGTCCATTGCATTTATCGTTTTGCTTACTGCGGGCATAACATATGTGCGTGCAAGTACTGAAAAATAATGGAATTTCCTTCGACAGGTCGCCGGTTTGGCTTTACAAGCACATTTAAAAATAATTGTCGGTATTGACGATTGTAAATGGAAAGTTACGATACATATGGAATTTTATATGAAAAGGCACCTACCTCGGACTCTCTTGCGGCTCCAGTCAACGTTTAAACGTCCAGTTTTTCACCTCAAAATTCACTTTTTTGGGAACGTGATTTTTCTAGTGTCTTGTTGTGACGGTGGTTGTTTGCGCAATCATCGCGGCGCTGCTTGTCCTCGCACGTGTGCGGTGCCGTGAAAACCCATATGCATATTTAAGAGCGCGAAAATTTAAATTATTTTAAACGCGCAGAAAAGGAAAAGAAAATGAAAAATAGGAAATTCATTGCTTGCACCAACAACATAAGTGTTCCTTCCGAGCCGAATTATTTTAAATAATAAATCCATACGACGGTATTAATAATTATTTTCACGCCGAAAAACAAGTCGGCCTTGAATTTTTCGCATCGTATTTAAAACGAGAGAAAGTCGTCGGTGCAGTGCACGTGTCTATCGCGTGGTCGATTTAGTAAGCAAAGCGAAGGAATCAAAACAAAACAAACAACATTTCTCATTTATGTGTTAGGTGTTCCATATCATTTCGATAATTAAAACAATTTTCATCAATTGCGATAAATTAGTGCATATTTTCGACAATTCGTCATTTTTCTATTTCAGAAGCATTAATTTAGCGTTAATTGTATATTTACCGACAGTTTCGTCATTTCAAAGGTAAAATCATGTCTGTCAAAAAAGCCGTGCAAAAACGCAAGGGTTTTTTATCTGCGATAACCGAGTGTTATGTGTTTTCACAAACTGCGGCATCGGATGAAAGAGCGAGAAACGAGTTTCAAGTGAGGTATTCCGATTTGGATGAAATCTTCGATAAATGCATGCTGGCACATAATGACGTCATTATGTTGATAGACGACGCGGACGACGAGGAGTTTAAAACACAGGATGCGATCCTTTCAAAAGCTCGTAAATATTTTTATGCGTGTAAGGGGGTTTACTCTAAAATATTTCCGGTTGAGGCCCCATCCTTTTCGGGATCATATGTTCGACAAAACGAAACTCCAAAACTCAAAGAGTTAGGTATTCCCATATTTCGAGGTGATAAAAAATTATGGCCAAGCTTTTTCGATCTTTTTAATAACATTATAGATCAAAATCAAAGTCTAAGTAACGTTCGAAAACTTCAATATTTATTTTCATATCTCCCTTAAAAAGCCTTTAAAATTGATATCAGGGATTAGCTTATCTGATCAAAATTATAAAATTGCTTACGACAAATTAGTCAATAGATATCAAAACAAGCGAGACCTCGCAAATGATGCTTTAAGCTCAATTATGAACTCCACCTTAAAAAACGAGTCAGCTAAAGAATTACGTAATTTAATTGACACCTTTTCTGAATCCCTAGAAATTTTAAAATCACTTAGCTTTGACGTTGACAGTTGGGACTTTATTATTTTTTTCATTTTGTTAGAAAAATTGGATATTCCGACGCGTTCAAATTTCGAAATGAGTCACGCCAATACTAATACCGAAATTCCCACTTTTCAGTCACTTTTTCAATTTCTAGAAAAAAGATGTAAAGTTTTGGAATCACTTCCTCAATCAACAGCACCCAAAAAGGTGCCTATCTATCAAAAATCAAATTCTATGCAAAATCAGTCTGGGCAAAAGCCTACCTATCAAAATTCAAATTCTATGCAAAATCAGTTTGGGCAAAAGCCTACCTATAAATCATCCAATTCGCCTTTTATAGGACTGGCTGGCACCTCAACTAATTCAAGTACGGGAATAAAATGTTTCCGGTGTAATCAAGGTCACGTGCTTTCGAAATGTCAAACATTTCTTGATCTCTCACCTATCGATCGCCTATCTTTCGTCAAGCAGAAAAAATTATGTCTAGCGTGTTTTCATCCCTTGCATGGTGTAGATACGTGCAAATCAAAATATTCATGCAGGACTTGCAATAGTAAAAGGCACCACACTTTAACTCATATCTTAGAAACTAATCAAGAGTCTGGAAGCCAAGATACTAGTCCTGTCATTCACACACCACCTGTCAATAATCTTCATGTGTCATTAAATGCCTCAGGACCTTCAGGTACCTTTCTTTTATGCACCGCCATAATAGATGTTATGGACGGTTGCGGAAATTTTCAACCTGTAAGGGCACTGCTTGATTCTGGATCACAGACAGGATTCATCAGTGAAAAGTGTATTCAGCGTCTTAATCTTCCTAGGCGAAGTTACACCACTGAAATATTCGGATTAAATCAGATGTCTTCTTTTACTTCCAAAGGGCTCGTTCAATGTCACATTAAGTCACAAGGACTAGTCACTCCTTTACTTAATTTCGAAGCAATTGTTGTTCCACAACTGTGTTCCAATATGCCTACATTCTCTTTGAACGATAATCAGTGGAAACACTTGGAAAACCTTAAACTTGCCGACCCATCTTATTTCAAATCTAGACCTGTGGACCTGGTTATTGGTTGCGAGCTATTCGCACAGATATTCAAGGAGGGCAGGGTTCTTGGGCAGGTAGGGCAGCCTTCAGCCCTTGAAACTATCTTTGGCTGGGTCGTCATGGGAAAGGTTGACGAAGTAGGTAGTCTTACGGAACGAACCAGTTGTTTTTTAACGAGTCATTCACCTCCTTTAGAGGTCATTCTCCCTAGGTTTTGGGAATTTGCCTAAAAACAAATCTTATCAAAGGAAGAAAAACAAGCAGAATCAATTTTTACTGCTAGTGTATTACGGCAACCGAGCGGTAGATTCATGGTAGATCTTCCGTTTAAAGATAAAATAAACCCTGACCTAGGAAATACTTATCCGCAAGCTTATCGTAGATTTTTACTTCTAGAAAATAGATTAATCAAAAATCCTGATCTGTACACTGCCTATTCAAGTTTCATGCAAGACTATATCGATTCTAATCATATGAGTTTAGTTTTATCTAGTCAACCAAAGGTCAACGTATCGTGTTTTTTAGCACATCATTGCGTACTAAAGCCGGAAAGCTTAAGTACAAAATTAAGGGTAGTCTGGGATTGTTCGGCAGTCACCCCAAAAAATATTAGTCTCAATGACACATTGTTATCTGGACCGAAACTTCAAAAGGATATTGCTTCTTTACTCCTTACGTTTCGTCTTAATCCTATTGCCTACATTGCTGATATCAAACAGATGTTCCGTCAAGTCCTTATCAATCCTTATCACCGTCCTTATCAAAGGATATTGTGGAGGTTTTCTCCACATGACCCACTTTCAGTGTGGGAACTCTCTACTGTCACTTTTGGCATGACATGCTCACCTTTTCTAGCCATGCGTACCTTAAATGAGCTGGCAGAGAGAGAAAAGGAACGTTTTCCTATGGCTAGTACTGTTCTAAAAACGTCAATCTATATCGACGATATCTTGGGAACTAGCCCTTCGCTTTCTGAAGCTCTCTCCCTTCAAACAGAACTCAATGATTTGTTGAAGTCGGGAGGATTTGAACTTAAAAAATGGGCAAGCAATTGTCCCGAGTTATTGGCAACATTGCCAGAGTCCGATCGTCAAATGCCTCTCTCTTTCGACAAGGAGGAACCCCACTTTATCAAAGCTTTAGGACTTCAATGGCATCCAAAAAACGACATTTTTTCTTATCAATGCCGAATGAAGGAAAAACCCCCAACCAAACGTGCTATTTTATCTATCATAGGAACAATCTTCGATCCCTTAGGTTTTCTTTGTCCCTTGTTGCTACAAGCAAAATTTATTTTGCAACAGTTGTGGATATCAAAAATAGGCTGGGACGAAGAACCAGATTCTTCTATCATCGACTCTTGGAACAAACTTCGTTCTGAATTCCCGCTTCTTTCCAATTTTCAATTACCCCGACAAATCAAACTGTCAAAAACCAATACCTGTCAAATCATCGGCTTCTGTGACGCTTCAATTCGAGGCTACGCGGGCGTTGTATATTTTCGTGTAGAGGCGGAGAATAATATATCTGTTTCTCTCATATCTGCAAAATCTAGGGTCGCGCCTATAAAGTCACAAACTTTGGCTAGGCTAGAACTCCTAGGCGCATTTCTTTTAAGCGAATTAATTTACTTCGTTTTATCTAGCTATGAAGGAAAAATAACTTTTACAAATATCGTTACTTTCTGCGATTCGCAAGTCGTATTGCACTGGCTTTCATCCCCTCCTAATCGCTGGCAAACCTTTGTTGGAAATCGAGTCAGTAGAATCCAAGAAATCATTCCTTCAAACTCATGGCGCTACATTCCTTCTGCTTTAAATGCAGCCGATATTGCGTCACGAGGGGCCACCCCTTCACAGCTCATGTCACATGACATGTGGTGGAACGCACCGTCGTTTTTGTGGTCTCCCGAAAACGAATGGCCCGATTTTCATAAATCAAAAATGCCGATTGATTTCGGAGATATTAATCTGGAGGAAAAGCCAAAAGTCTGTTGCAATGCGATAATTGATGTCAACTTCTTAGATCAGCTTCTTATCAAATATTCCTCTATATCAAAAACTCAACGTATCATTTGTTATGTCCTTCGAATAGTTAACCTTTTTCAAAACCATTCCTATCAAAAACCCACTAAGCCGCCGGACCAAAAAGTTATTTTTGAGAATATTGTTTTTCCTACCACCGGTGAGATGCAAAGTGCGTTATACCTTCTTATCAAACGCGTTCAAGGTTCTTGTTTTTCTGAGCTTTTTTCCGTGTTATCTAAGGATAAACCAATACCGAAACCTTTACGAAAACTTTCACCTTTTCTTGATGAAAATAATATCATTAGAGTCGGTGGCAGATTACAAAAATCTGACCTTTTGTCTTATTCTGCAAAACACCCCGTCTTACTTTCGAGTAACCATCGTTTAACTACTCTTCTTATCGAGTCCGCTCATCTACAATACCTTCATCCTGGGTTTAAAACATTACATAATCTGCTTTTACAGCAATTTTGGATATTATCTGCTAGACGGGCAATTCAAAGAACCATATCCAAGTGCTTGCAGTGTTTTAGAGTCAACCCTAAACCCTATAGACCGCCCATAATGAGTTCACTTCCCGCTCATCGAATCAATCAACTTAAACCTTTTTCGAGTGTAGCTATCGACTTTTGTGGACCTTTCTTTGTGATTCCTCATCGTTACCGTGGTTGTAAAGCTTTCAAATCGTATGTCTGTGTGTTTGTCTGTACGGCCACACATTGCGTGCATTTGGAATTAACCATGGAACTGTCCACCGAAGGGTTCGTAGGTGCATTCCATCGATTCATTTCCAGACGCGGAAGCGTGACGCAATGCTGGTCAGATCAAGGCAGTAATTTTATAGGGTTTCGTAACCAATTACTTGATTACGCAAGAAGTGCTGCCACCAGACTTTCTATTCGTTGGCATCTGGGACCTCCTCTCAGTCCACATTTCAATGGCCTGGCAGAAGCTGGCGTCAAAAGTTTTAAAACTCACTTTGTTCGAGTTGTCGGCGACCAGAAGTTGTCTATCATGGAGATGTCCACCCTTACCTGTCGCATAGAAGCCGTACTTAATAGTCGCCCGTTTTCTCCTGCCTCTTCAGACCCACACGATCTTCAACCTCTTACCCCTGGGCATTTTTTGACACTTGAACCCCTTAATTCAGAAATTCCGGAGTCAAATTTGTCCGAGGTTCCCCTAAATCGGCTCTCGAGATGGCCACTAATCCAAAAACTACATAATGATTTTTGGAAACGGTATTCTATAGAGTATTTGCATACGCTACAACAGCGACACAAATGGGCTGATTCGTCCCCAAATATCAAGTTAAATGATTTGGTAATCATAACAAGTGATCACATTCAATCACCTTTGAAATGACCGGTCGGTCGGGTCGTCGAACTGCATCCCGGCGGGGACGGTCAGGTGCGTGTTGCGACGGTACAAACGGTTACCGGTGTTTATAAGCGGCCAGTTGTATAACTGTGCCTCTTGCCAAATTAAAAGTAATTTTAATTTTCTACCTTTTACCGGGTATTACAATAGGTTTTTTTTATTTTAATATTTTTTTGAATTTTTTGTTTGTTTGTTTTGCCTTTTTCGGGATTTCGTTATCTCTAAATAAACTTACGATACTTATCTGTTTTCATTCATTTATATTTATCGGTCGATTTTTTTTCTTATATCTATATCTGTCCGGTTGAGATTCTAAAATTGTGTGTTTTGGAGGGCAGTTATGTTAGCTCCCGCTAAATTTCGCGGTTGTTTATATATTTTTAAAACCACACAATTGTATGAAGGACAGAGCGCATTTCACGTATTTGGACATGCGCACCAACAACCAGTGAGATCCTTGTCGACCGCCTCGAGAAAATGGCGTGTTAATTTCGTTCTCCAACTATTTCAAATTTCTACACCTCAAAGTGCTCGATTTTGGTGTACTGAAGCATAGAACTAGAAACTTCAGCCCTTCAGCTACGTGGTGACATCATTAGATCCAATCAGGGGCCCCTTGGAACGTGGAGAAAGTGGCTGCAAACTGGTGAGTGCATTTGTATCTGATTACCGTTGTGTGGCACCAATATTTTACCTATGGACGTTTGATTATTTCGTAATTTCATATCAATATATTTATGTTTGTTCGCGCATCATTTAATTAAATTATATACAGTCCATTGCATTTATCGTTTTTCTTACTGCGGGCATAACAGTATTTACATTTGCCATTGTTTCCAAAGCCAGCTATGAAGGCTTCACTTTTCGATTGTTTGAACAAATACTTATACTATTTATACGTATTTGTTTTTAACATATAAACTCAAAAAATTATTATTATTTATTATATTTGCGTTTATATAAAAAAAAGTACAGGCGGAAAACAGTTCTTACCAAATTTGCATTTTCAGACGTTTCATTGTGGTTCAAATCGGCCTCGTAGTGGGAATTAACTAGCTATATCAATAAGAAAAGATAAGTGTTTTTTTAGGGACTTACACTTGTTGAGATGGACCTGAGCGCTCATGCATACGAATTTTTCTGCCGCTTTCATCTTTGCGACTTAAACAAGTCAAAGGTTTGTTTTAAATTACTTCCGAATAGTGAAAAATTCTATGATGAACCATCCTATAGAAAAAAAGTTATAATTATTTATTTAATAGTGTAGGTAGATTAGAGCCGGGAAAAAAGGCACCATTTGGCACCTAAGAATCCCATTTTTAAGGTACCTAAATATGACAGCTATAAAATGATATGGGTGCCATCATTTCTCCGCATATTCGCAATATATATATTTTTTAATAATTTATAAATTAGGTATATACCGGGTGGGCCAAAAATAACAGGACAATTTTTTTTTATTTTAACTTTTGAACTATAGAATTGATTTTAATGGGACAAACTGTACTTGGCAGAGAAATAATCAGAGTTTTGACTAAATTATATCAAGATGGCGGACGAAATTAAATTATACCCTTGACAGATGCTCGTTTATTCTTATGTTGCGAACATGTTTTAATTATTTTTTGAAATTGGTAAAAAATCTGCATTCTTGCCACGCTCAACAAGATTTGAATCAGCAAAATCGGTTTAGTGGTTTTAAATTTTTTTTATTTTATTTCAACCATTGTTTTGCATTTTATAGGATTGCCTTTCCAATCATGTCTGCATTTATTTACTTATTACTTCATTACTACTAAACCGATTTTAATGAAATAAGAAACATCCTGGTTAGAATTGATTTCTTTTTAAAGATCATCATCAAAGTTTACCGCCATCTTAAAATTTAAGATGGTGGACAGAATCATACTTGATTATTTAAAATGGCGTGTTTATTCTTATTTTACAAAAATGTTTTAGCTTTTTTTAGTTATTTATAGAAAAGCACTACTTTTCGCCCATACAACGAGGTACAAATTGGTAAAATCGGTGTAATGGTTCTCAAAAAATCTATTTTTGTTTCAACCATTGTTTTCCAGATTATACGATTACATTGCCAATCCTGTCTGCATTAATTTCTTTATAAATTCGTTATTACTAAACCGATTTTAGCGAAATCAAAAAAATCATGGTGAAAATTGATTGCTCTTTAATGATTAAAATCAAAATTTGCCGCCTTCATGGCATTTAAGATGTCGGACAGAATCATACTTGATTCTTCAAAATGGCGTGTTTATTCTTATTTTCCGACAATGTTTTATTTTTTTTAATTTATAAAAAAACACTACTTTTCTCCCGCATAAAAAGGTAAATCCGATTTTGTTTTAACCATTGTTTTACAAACTATACACGGTAAAAAAAATTGTCTTGGATTAAAGCAAATTGCTTTGAAGTAAAATAATTTGTGGTTTCCTATTCACCAAGAGAATATTTTCTTGATATAGCACAAAAAATGTCTTGCCTCTTTATTTTAATGTGAGACAGAAATTGTTTTAATATAAATTGGAACTGAATTAATCTAAGGCACCGTTTTCTCTGAAAGCAAAATATTACTTATATGAAGACAATTTGCTTTGTTACAAAATGGAGTATACTGAAACAAAACAATTAAAGAAGAAAAATAAAGTCTCATTTCAGGATTAAACGCTGCGTTGAACTAAAAAGAAATATTTTAATTTAAAACAAATTGTTTTAAGTTAAACCAAATTATTCAAGAAAAGAACGTGTTTTTATTGTAGACAAAATTTTTTAATGTGTACGATTGCATTGCCAATCCTGTCCGCATTAATTTATTTATAAATTCATTATTACTAAACCGATTTTAGTGAAATAAAAAACATCATGATGCAATGTCTCAGTCAGTTTGTACCATGATGTTTTTTATTTTACTAAAATCGGTTTAGTTATAATGAATTTATAAAGAACTGAATGCAGAGAGGATTGTCAACGTAATCGTATAATTTGCAAAACAATGGTTAAAACAAAATAAGATTTTGTGAGAACCACTTCTCCTTCACCGAAGAAAAGTAGAGCTTTTCTTTAAATTAAAAAAAAAACTCTTTGAGGGGTCAAGTATGATTCTGTCCGACATCTTAACTTTTAAAATGACGGCAAATTTCGATTATAATCTTTAAAGAACAATCAATTCTCACCACTATTTTTTTTTTTATTTAACTAAGATCGGGTCAGTAATAATGAGTTTATAAGGAAATTAATGCAGACAGTAGTGGCAATGCAATCGTATAATCTGTAAAACAATGACTAAAAAAAATAGATTTTTGTAGAACCTACACACCAATTTTACTAATTTGTACCTCGTTGTGCGGGGAAAAAGCAGCGATTTTCTATAAATAAAAAAAAAGCTGAAACATTTTTGGAAAATAAGAATAAACACACCATTTTAAAGAATCAAGTATGATTCTGTCCACCAAATTAAAAGAAAAACTAAAACATTTTCAGAAAATAAGAATAAACACGCCGTTTTGAAGAATTAAGTATGATTTTGTGTGCCATCTTAAATTTTAAGATGACGACAAATTTTGATCATGATCTTTAAAAAGCAATTAATTCTTACTAGGATGTTTTTTATTTCATCAAAATCGGTGTAATAGTAATAAATTTATAAGGAAATAAATGCAGACATGATTGGCAAGGTAATCGTATAATATTTAAAACAATGGTTGAAACAAAAATATTTTTTTTAGAACCACTGAACCGATTTGGCTTACTTTGTTGTGCGTGGAAGAACACAGCTTTTTTACTGATTTAAAAAAATAATTAAAACATGTTCGCAACACAAGAATAAACGAGCATCTTTGAAGGGTACAATTTAATTTCGTCCACCATCTTGGATTTTGAGACAGCGGACAAAAAAATATATTTAGTCAAAACTCTGGTTAATTCTCTGCCAAGTGTAGTTCGTCGCATTAAAATGGATGATATAGTTCAAAAGTTTTAATGAAAAAAAAAAATTGTCCGGTTTTTTTGGCCCATTTTGTTATAATAAATTATGAAAGCCGAATAAAAATCAACTGAATTTTTAGCAGTTGGTCAAGAAATCTTGCTCTGAGTAGTTAAAAAAGCAATTCAAAACTAAAGGCGTTAATTCCTGAGTTTATGAAAATAATTGTTATCTTTTTTGTTATATATAACAAAGCAAATTGTCTTCATATAAGTAATATTTTGCTTTCAGAGAAAACGGTGCCTTAGATTAATTCATTTCCAATTTATATTAGAACAATTTCTGTCTCACATTAAAATAAAGAGGCAAGACATTTTTTGTGCTATACCAAGAAAATATTCTCTTGGTGAATAGAAAACCACAAATTATTTTACTTCCCCTTAGGGCCCATCGCACCGACTTTTAAAATACCCTTTCTTAACTATGGACTGCTTTAATTTTAAGAATGCCTTATTTTTAAATTTGTTGCATGGAGCAAAAATCTCCTCTTCTTTGTTAAGATGCGGCCACCTTGTGAACTAATCAAGCAACCCCGCTGTTTCAACCAACAAAATTTTTAAACTGTGAAAAAATACCAACAACACCCAGTACGTCCCAAAGTAGTTTTGTCAAAACCTATCAATTTTCTGTGTCAAGTCGCCTTTAAATTTATTTACAAAAATGAAAGTTCTTGAATTTTTCGAAAAATATTTGGAAGATGATGAAATCAAGAAGGTTTGTCCTTGTCGCCTTTTTCGTACAGTCGCGTATTTTTTCCCGGGCTGGTTTACGGTTCCCCATCCAGCCCGGGAAAAAATCCGAGCCCGGGTCAAAAATCTACTGCTCATAAGACACAGGCCGATCAGGCACCTGCCCATGAGGCTCCTGTCCATGAGGCAGCGGCCCATACGGCTCCGGCCCATAATTCACCACCCCAAAAAGCACGGGCGCACCGAGATTTTTTTAATTTTCTCAAATGGCCCATACACCCCTGGGTTCAAACAAAGAATTAGAAATTATAGAATAAAATTAGCGTAAAATGTAAAGGCAGAAAGGAAAATCGTCTTGTTACTTCATACAGTGCAGTTTAATTTAAATGCAAGGGTTTTCTTACACTGGTCAGTCCTATCCTACCCTTACCGTTGTACCCACCAGGCTGTGAACAACAAAAATACTGTAATAAAAATTAGATTCAACTTTATTTAAATTATTTTTTTTTCCTTACAAATCTTTTTGTAATCGATACATAGATATATTTTTTCACAAAAACATTATGACAAAAGAACCAAAATCTAGCCGTTATCTTGTGCACTAAAGTTTTTCAAAATCATTTTTATTTATTTTAAAAAAACATGTTTTTTCCTTTATTTACTTAAAAAAAACAACATTCACTTTAATCAAAACACTGCTCATTTGTAGGTACTGTCAGTTGCTATGGCTATGCCAGACGGGTAACATTATGTGACCAGCATCTTATCTTTAAGGGGACAAATTCGATTTAGGCAATTTTTTACGTAAAATGCAACAATGCAAAATAGTTAAATATCAGTGAAAAGGTGGCACTACTGAGTAAAGCATTGCCCCCGGTAGGTGCTTTTGTTTAGAGTAATAGGTGATGTCGACTTAGGACAGAGTGTTCCGAATTTGGTTAAAGTACAGTAAGGCCTCCTGTTAGAATTTTTAGGATGACAGTGTGACCTAAAGTCACTAATCAAATACTTTGGCATTTTATTCGTTTCAAAGTAAATGTTTAAATTTTTTGTTCAAAAAGAAATGCCGCTTTCTTGCCAGAAAAAGCTCGCCCGGCCTCTTCAACATCATCATAATAAGTAAGTAGTTATTTTTTAATACAGTAGGCAGATAATAATAATCAGTTGCTTCTGTGATTTTCAAAAAATAAGAAAACGCACGAACAAGTGCCTAATTTTTTTTATAATTTTTTTTCATACCTTTATTTTTTAAATATATTCTAGCAAGCTTTAGTTTCTAAGATATTTTGAACATATTTTTACAGCAGCTATGCTTTCTACAGTTGGTTATTAGCTAGGAAGGTAGTTGATCCATTTACTTTTGAATTATTCTTTACAGATACAGAATTTCATATGAGCATTCCTATTCATACAAAAGAAAGCAGAATAAGTGGATCATTAAATATGATAGGTAAAGTATATCGAAAAATATTGTAACAAATATTTATCTTAATATTTTCAGGGACGTGAGAGAAGGTTATTTTCGAGAAAAAAGTTTATATAAGATGGGGGTCAACGTACATCTGTTTTTAAGATATAGGATTTTTAAAGTTAGACGAGTAGGGAGAAAAAGGGTTTTAGAAAAAAAATTAAATCTGTCACAGCCAGCTGAATACTCAGGTAATTGTGATTCAAAAATGTGGTATTATTTTTTTTGATAAAAGTACAAGTTGAGAAGATACAGGCTGTCAAAATAACATCCAAAAATTTATAAAAAATAAAATATGGCATTTACAAAAATTTATACCAAAAAATTTGTTTTTTCTGAAAAAAATTGACCGATTAATTTTTTCAAAAATTATTTTTAATTCAATTTATTGCTCTTGTTCTAATAAACGACTTTAGCCAATTTCATATTTTTACTGTGTGTTTTTAAAAAGTTATTATCAAAAAAGTTTAAAAAATCTCCGACTTTGATGAACCCATGCGGAAACTTTTTATCAGACATGACCTCCTCTATCACCTGTTGGCCTATGGCTCCTAAGTTATGGGACACCCTGTATAAACAATGCAAAAATTAATAATTTTATTGAATTAGTCAGTGGTTGTAATTTCGATGATAATAACAATAGACACTTGCATGCGCCGCAGGCAAAAATTTTGAATTTTTATTAGCAAAAACATTACTTTTTTTACTAATTTTTTATATATTCAAAAAATTCTCGGGGGGGGGGGGCAGGATCCGCCCCCCCTGGATCCGCCACTGTTTGAAACATATTAATTTAAAAACTTAAAGCAGCTCTATTGCCTTCTACAGTAGCCACTTAGCTAGGAGGGAAGTTTAGTCGATCCATTTCTTTTTGAGATTTAATGTCAAAATTATTCTTTACAGATCCACAATTACATATGAACACTCATATTCACGTAAAAAGGAGACCATCAATAATAATAGGTAAAGTATATTGTAAACTATTATAACAATTAAGGACCTGTCATTAAATTACGTAACGCTCTAGGGGGGGGGGTTTGGCCTTGCGTTACACTCAATGTTTTTTTTTTCATGTGTTTTTTCTTGAAAATGCGTTACGAGGGGGGAGGGGGGGGGTCAAAAATCCTGAATTTTAGCGTTACGTAATTTAAGGACCTTTTCTAATAAGCAGTACTTATTTATTTTAATATTATGAGGGAAATTGACGTGGTTAGTTCTTTGCACTGCTTTCTAGCTTTATTTAAAAAATAATTTTGTTTTAGGGACGCATTAAATTTTCCAATTATTGTACCGCTGGTCTTTAATGCAATGGAGCGAATATCGTTTGCAGGCCGTTTACACCATGCTAATATCTACAAGCAAAATAACGAGTTCGTTTGGGTTTTCTCTATATCAACCAATACATATACAGTACCTTCCACGGTTCCAAGAACTTACTTTATTTTATGTTAACTGGTCTGTGGCGTAGAGGCGATTTACTGACATTTATTATATTTCTTCACAAACGGGACCACCCTGTATATACTGGCAAATTTTTTTTTAAAGCTGTTTAATTTTTTTTTAATTAAAAAAAATATCAGGTTTTCTCGTCAACCATAATATTTCTGTTGATAATTGTAAAGTATAAAAAATTAATAGAAATACTAAAAAAAAAACATGGCTTGCTAGAATAAATAATTGGATATAGAGCACCATCGCGCAGATAGATAAATGTGACACTTTTTTATTTAGAAATATATAAGAAACGAAAAAAATGTTACCAGATAAAATCCCCAGTAGAAATGGCAAAAACGGACAAAATTGACACCAAATCGGCATTTTTATTATTTGTGTGGCTTATGTCCTTGTATCTAGAATTTTTTTTGCGAAAGCACCAAAATTCTGCTGCAAACTGGTGAATAATTCAAAATATTTTAAAGAAAATTCGATTAATCCGAGTCAATAAAATATCTTTAAAAAAATGAGATTTTGCTTGTTTTTGTCAGCATAAAACCTTATCGTGTTTCCCCTGTATAGTAGCAAATTTGACTTTTTTAAAATTATTTTTTAGTAGTTAACAGATTTCAAAAACTTTCTGTGGTAAACCGTCTTATTTGTTTTATATTTTCTGCTTTTAAGGATTAAAAAACAAAAAAAATATTTTTTCAAAAATCACAAATTTTTTGGAAAAACTAAATACTTAATTTCAAAAAAATTCTAATACATCATTTAATTAGACATTTTAACAGCTTTTAAAAAATATAGGCAGACATGTTTGTAGGAATCTCGTATGTCAGTAGATCGCCTCTGCGCCTCAGACAAGAAAACAAAAAACTTGACGAAGTATAGGTTCTTGGAACCGTGGAATGGTACTATATATGTGTACAAAATGTGGTAAAGAGGTACAATTAGTTGGACATCCTAAATTTTTACCTTGTCTAATAATGAAAACGCCCACGGTAAAAATTTTTGTCTAGAATGAAAACACGTTATTTTCTTGAATAAATTGTTTTACCGTAAAACAATTTGTTTTGAATTAAAATATTTCTTTTTAGTTCAACGCAATGTTTAATCTTAAAATGAGACTTTATTTTTCTTCTTTAATTGTTTTGTTTCAGTATATTCCATTTAGTAACAAAGCAAATTTTCTTCATTCAGTTCTAATTTATAAAAAAAAAATTCTGTTTCACATTAAAATAAGAGGCAAGACATTTTTTGTGCTATATCAAGAAAATATTCTCTTGGTGTATAGGAAAGCACAAATTATTTTACTTCAAAGCAATTTGCTTTGATCTAAGACAATTTTTTTTTATCGTGCGGTATAAAATATTAAAACAGAATAATGTTTCTGACAATTATCGATACAAATTATGCAATATTTAGTTTTCTTTTGTTACGGGGTTTTGTGAGTATATGAATAAAGCAAGATAGTTTTCAAATTAGGTGTCAGGCTAGACCTGACGTAACCTGAGGTAATTCCATATCCTTAAAAAACCCAATCATTTCGAATTAGAAGTCACTAAAATAACTACATAAGAAAAGAAACCTATATATCCTGCATAATTGTCAATAATTTACAGGTTTTAGTTGTATGTTTTCAGAGAAACCAGCAGATGCCGTAAAAACGATCCTTACTGAAAACTTTTTTAACACTTGAGGTAAGTTAGCAGCCACCTGAGAAACGAAGTGTCTATGCCCACTAAGTTTGGAGATAATTCCATTTTTTAGTATTTACTTATTTTAGGAGTTGACAGTGTAAAATATGCTTCATAACAATAAACAATATTAAGAAAATTAAAAACATGAGCCATTTAATTATTAAATACAAAAATAGTTATCAACAACTTCTGTTACATCTAGTCAACAATAAATCCAGATTTCAATAAAGAAAGTCGCATTTAAATCGGTTCACTAATTTGAGACCTATACACCTGCGAACAAACAGACTTATCCAATATGATAATTATGAACGCGAACAAATTTAGCCTCATAATAGTTAACGGTTCGATTTCGTTTTCTTGGACTTTTGTGCGGGTGTCATAACGTAAGCCTGCCTGTTTTTTAAACTTTGGTGCTATTGAAACTTGGTAAATATAGGCACATACAGGCAATAAGTAAGCAAAAATTATTATTTTTTTAATTATTATTTTTTATACATTTTTGGTGGTTATTTTGACAGCCTGTATCTCCTCAACTTGTAGTTTAATTAAAAAAAAGAGTACCACATTTTTGAATCACAATTAGCTTTTAAAACCCTTTTTTCCCTCCACTTCTACAACTTAAAAAAGCCTATATCTTAAAAACAGATGTGTTTACCCCCATGTTATATAAACTTTTTTCTCGGAAATAACCTCCTCTATCCCCTGGCACTATGGCCCCTAAGTTATGGGACACCTGTATATGGTAAGCTTGCAGCTGCTCAACGAATATCCAAGAAGTAGAAACCAAACTTTTTTATCGAATCGACAATAGTATATATCCCATATAACAAGTAGCTGGGAGTTTATATTCAATGTGGGAATTACCTTTATTATCATTATTATTATTATTATATATCGTTCAGATTCACCGAAGAATATACCATTTTTAGATCAACATCTCAATTTTATATCTAAGAAATATTCAAATCTTACACTATTACAAAATGGCTAGTTCAATATTCTAAGCCAATAATAAAACACGGGTCATGTGACCTTGATCAGCTAATTACCTTACACCGAATTTTTTTTTACCGAATTTACCTAGTGTTCTGCATTCATTAGAATCACGTGATTTTAATTCTGGTGAATAAGTGATGCCCCCTACTAGCAACATAATGAAGTATACTTTTTCGCTCCGATATCGACTTTACTCCGCTTTTAAAAATCCTAATAGATCTCGCTTAGAAAATGAAAAAATATATATTTATCTTGTTTATATAAAAGATTTTGTCAAAATTGTCAAACGTATCTTGTTAGATTTTTTGTTTTTGTTTGTATTTACCTAAAACATAGGAAAAACGAGAAATTATTGTTACAGTTCGCTGTAGTTTATACAAGGTGACGCAAGATCATAGATTTTCCAAACTTTGTTTTGAAGTGTTGTTGGGATTTAGCCATACATATTTTTTTATCTTTTGAATAAGATAAATTAGCAAAAAACTGCCAAGATACGGTTGCGAAAAATGCTTTAAAAATGCACCCCTCAAAGTTTCGACGCGTGCCGCTTTCTCGTTTTCTAGTTCTATTAGAAAAAAGATTTGGCCAAAAAATGGGATATCAGTGTTGTCAGATGGTAAGTTTTCAGGCGACGTTTGCCCCCTTAAGCAGCTCTTAAGGGACAGTAAAGTCACGAAAAAAGCTGACTTAATTTTAACAACACTAAGGGCCCATCACACCGACTTTTAAAATTCCCTTTCTTAACTATGGATTGCTTTAATTTTAAGCATGCCTTATTTTTAAATTTGTTGCACCCCGCGAAAATCTCCTCTTCTTTGTTAAGATGCGGCCACCTTGTGACCCAATCAGGCAACGCCGCTGTTTCAACCAACATAATTTTTAAACTATTAAAAAACAACAACAAAACCCAGTACGTCCCAAAATAGTTTTGTCAAAACCCATCAATTTCCTGTGTCAAGTCGCCTTTAAAAATTTATTTAAAAAAATTAAAGTTCTTAAATTTTTGGAAGATGATGAAATCGAGATGGTGCTACTCGATTTTTTGGAATTTGGGTGTCCTTGTTGGTACAGTCGCGTATTTTTTCCCGGGCTGGTTTACGGTTTCCCATCCAGTCCAGGACAAAATCCGCGCCCGGCCGAAAAATGTACTGCTTCTAAGGCACAGGAGCTTGGAGCTTTTCATGTGTATAGGCGTATCGTGAATTTTGCGGTAAGTGGCTGTTTTTTTGTATTATTACTACTAAAAAATAATAAACAAGACAAGTGACACAAAAAATTGTGTAATGTCCGAAACCTGAAATTTCTTCGATAGTGTGCTAAATAAATAAAAAAAATCACGGTTTTGGCAAAAAACTCGGCAAACCATTTTGCATTACCTCAAAAAACACTCTAAATTTCAATAAGGCACTGACTGTGACGTAGCACGGCACCCCGACACATAATAGGATTCTGGAACATACTACCATCTAATCTAATCATATCATTGACTCAATTTACACATTATTATCCGATTATTTACCATCTCTTTTTAAACTAATGTATTAGTAAGGGCGCTTAATAATCTTAATCACACATGAGTTTATTACCTAAACATTGGTCCACTCGTTTTATTTACTTAACTCACACATTGTCATTCAGCTATTTACTCTCTCTTTTTAACTCAAAGTAGTGGGACGGGCGCACTCATTCTAAAATAGTCTTGGGCTTATTTTGCAAATAGAAGCGTTTATAAGATGTCATTTTAACCATCAATGTCAATCGTCTTTATTTCATCAGTACACAGTGTGCTCGCGAACCTGATTTTTCGCCAAAAAGGGTTAGCTTATAAGACATACTGAAACTTCTGAACACCTTTACTAAAAAAGAGTAGATAGTTCAGTAGGCCTTGAAAAAACTATGATATGATTGAAGCAACTTTTAGTTATTTTTAAGAAGGGTCATTTTTCCTTTCAAAGGAACGCGTTAAAGGAGCATATTTGTATGGCGATTTCATTCAGATTTAAAGCCATTTTGCGACAATATTATATATTGTCTAAAATTCTCATAAAATAAATCTTGTAAAGGGAGGTAAGTAGATTTAGAATTTTGATGTGTAGACAGGTATAGTCCTTGGAATAAACAGTTACACTTTTGTGACTTTGACATGAAATAAATATATTTCCTAACAACAAATATATTAAAAAGTAAACATGTCATATTGGTATACAATTAAAGGTAAAACACTCATTGTCTCTGGATAAAAAGATGCTGCCTGTAGGTTGACAAAAAAAAAACGCACAGATACAGTTCATATCATTATTTTTGAGACAACTTTTCACAACTTTTTTTCGTTGGCCTATGGTTTTTGTTATGGTAAACAGCTGATAACTGTCAAAAAGTTATCTCAAAAATTATGATATTGGAGTTAAAAACAGATCCAAGACATGCCATTTTTCAGATTATTTTTTGTTGCGCTCCGTATGCATATGATAAATAAAGAGGTTGAAAATGACACAAAATTGTAACTACCTATGGCAAGGACTATAAGACAACGGTTTTTGCTTGGGATTTCTGAAATTCTATAAAAATATAGATTTCTCATAAATGTTGGACAAAAATTTTGCTTCAGTCATTAACCGTTTTCTTGAAATTTTTATTATCTTAAACATATCTTTCAAAAATTATACTTTATATCTGCTGCCACAAGTTGCCCATATGAAAGATATTATTAATTTACTTAAAAGGGATTTCTTTGACAAAAACGAGTTTTATATTTTTTATATACAACAAAGTATGTCAGTCTTAACAAAAGTGCTTGTCTATTAGTTTTAAAGCACTTTGGTGTAACTGAAACAAATAAAAATATAAAAAATACAAATAATGTAAAGAATATTCAAAAATTAAAAAGTTAGAAATAAAAATTTTTTAAATGTTCAGTATGACACGTCATTTTAAAGAGAATTTTATACTAATTTCAAAAATCAAATAAAAAAAAAGGTCACTCCATAAAAAATACCAACTGCAATATCTCAAAAATCAAAATTTACAGATGCAGTTAATTTTAACAGCTGGATTGTTTATGAAAAAAATAGATAAAAAACTCTTAAGGTAAACGGTTCTATTTTGACTCATCAGTAGTTTACCAAACCTGGCTTTTAAGAAACTAATATAAAAACGTGGACGCTATAAAAATATTTGTTTTGTTGGACTTAAAAATACATTTTTCTAGAAAAATCATTCTTATTTGATTATGAAGTCGTTAAACTTGCAAGTTCTTATCCGCTACAAAGTCAGGGTTACGTCCGTATAATTTTCTAGTTTTTGGTACAGCCAAAGAATAATACCATTTAACTATTTTTAATTTTTAGTTTATATTATTATGCAAACTCCTCATCCTTCCAACGCAGCATTGTTGTGCATTACACGGTGAGCTCAATTTAACCTTAAACAACCCCAAGTACCAAGTTTAACACAAATCGGTTCATAAATAGGATAGTATATAGGATAATAATTTTGGGTCCGCCATGCTATTTTTTTTTGTTTGAGTAAAATATTATAATAAGCGACGTTAAACAACGGAGAGTTTCAGATTTAATACCTACATATCGGTTACTAAATGTAAAAGTTCTCCATTTCGGATCCGCTATGATATCTTTTTTAAGTTTAAGTCAGAAATCTCAATTAGCGGCTTTATACACCCTAAATTTTTAACTTTGATACATTTTAGTTCATAAATAAAAAACTTTGCTCTTTTGGATCTGCCATATATTTTTTTTAAAGTTTGAGTTTATTATTATAATCAGCGACTTTAAACTCGCCAAAGTTCCGAATTTGATACCTAATGGTAAATAAGTTTTTTAAATATAAGTCAAAAATCGTATTCATAAATAGGAAAAACTTCGCCATTTTGTAGCCGCCATTTTGATTGATTATTACTTTTTTCACATTTTAAAACAAAATATTGTTACAAAACCTATTTTTTTAAATTTTCGTCAAAACCGGGAGCCCATTGTGCAGTGCTATGAGTTGGACAGCAATAAAAAATTAGCTGTGCTTTAAAAAGAGATGTAAATAAGTATGTTCCAAAATTACAATTTATTTGGGTCCGCAAAGAACATCGCACCCGTTTACACAGGCCTTATGGAAAATTTTTGGCTCGGTGGAATTGGCTATAATTTTGGTATGTTATAGTAGGATATGTAGCTCAAAAAAAAATTAAGTAAAGTTAATTTTTTCTATGTACAGTTTTTGAGATATAAACGATCAAAGTTTGTTAAATGGTCGTTTTTTGGTATGTTCTAATAATAATAACTTTTACATCTTGACCGAAAAAAATTAATTGAGCATAAAAATGACTTAGTAAAGGTCTAAGGACAAAGTCATTTGTGGTGTCATTCTTGCCAATTTATTAAATAATATACGGGGGATAGTCAAAAAACATTTTTATTATATCTGAACTATTACCAAATTTTATAACTAGCACATTTTATTTTGGTACAGATTAATAGTTTTATATAATATTTAAAGAAAAAAAAATATTTTTGCTTTTTGATTGCGCCCACTTTTATAGATATTAATTTTTTTATTGCAGGTATTTTTTCTTACTAAATAAAATTGACTTTAGCTGTTTTAAGCTATTTTCCGTATGATAAAAAATTTATTTGTCAAATATTTTGTAATAAAATACAGCTCAAAGAATATTTTTATTGTATAAAAAAAATACTATAGCTTTTGGTAGAGTCAAAGGGTCTTTTCAAAAAAAAATATTATTATTTTTTGCTCTTAGTTATATATTATATTGCTCTTAGTTATATATATAGTAACTTATTGTTAAGCACCAGCTATGGGTGTCATTCTCGGTAATTCCAGAAGCCCCCGTAGACCAGCGTATCCTGGGATACTACTTTACATGCAGTGTATTATGGTACTTAGGATACGCTCGTCATCAGGGGCATATAAGATACCCCAGGCAAGGTGTGCTTTAAAATATCTTGGATGCCGCATAGACCACATAATATTAATCAATAAACATATAAATAGAAAAGGTTATAATCTATATATATATATATATATATATATATATATATATATATATATATATATATATATATATATATTGGATTTTCTTTTTTCTTGAACCATATATTTTATATTTCTTAGGTTTGTAGGTTTCTTGGGAATGTGGTTAATTAATAAACTAGCAACTTTTAATTTACATTTATTAACGTTTCGGTCTAAAGACCTTCTTCAGAACTAAAAAGAAATTAACACAACGCTTTAGGCTATTTGTTTTTTATGCCATTATTTTTAAAAGAAAGAGTAAAATAATTAAAACAACGTACTCACCATTTATACACTCATAATTTCACATTACATTAATCAAAACAACATACAAAAAACACAAGTTCAAAAAGACACATCACATTATTATACGAAAGATTTTTAAAATCAATAATAAAACAAACTATACGACTATTACTTAGGTTACTAATAAAATATTTTAATTTAAAATTCTGTTTAACAGCGTGATATGTGTGTGTGCATGGGTGTATCTCATGGAGGTATAATGATAAGTTTTTTTTGTGTTATTTCTTATAATTTTATTTTGTCATTTTTGTTATGGATCTTTTTAGCATATATGTTTTGGCGAGTTTGAGTTTGGTTGGAGAGCGTGTTATTTGTTTTTTGTTCCAACCCAACCAACCTTGAGCTGTATTTTAGTACAAAATAGCTTAAAACAGTTAATGTCAATTTTATTTAATAAGAAAAAATATAAAAGTGGAGGCAACCAAAAACAAAAATATTTTTTTTCTCTAAATATTATATAAAACTATTAATCCGTGCCAAAATAAAAAGTGCTAGTTATAAAACTCGCTAATAGTGCAGATATAAAAAAATGTTTTTTTGACTATCCCATATATATTATTTATAAAATTGACAAGAATCACATCATAAGTGACCTTGTCCTTATACATTTACTAAGTCATTTTTATGACTAATTAATTTTTTTTGGTCAAGATGTAAGAGTTATTATTATTAGACCATACACAAAAACAACCATTTAACGAATTTTGACCGTTTATATCTCAAAAACTGTAGATAGAAAAACTTGCTATAACATACTAAAATTATAGCCAATTCCACCGAGCCAAAAATTTTCCATAAGGCCTGTGTAAACGGGTGCGGTTTTCTTTAAAGCTACGTCACGAGTCAGCGCCTAATTGCCAGCGCTGCCGCGACCAAAAATGTTCGAAGCAAAATGTATCCATCCGAAACATCAATTTTTAGGTGTTTTGGCCGACATTATATAAGGTGTCCCTAACTAATGCTACATAGTAACACTTTAGATTCCTTTAATCAAAATATTAATATTTAGCTACAATTGTCTTAGTTCAGAAGTTGATATTAACCGAGATACAGGGTGTTAAACTTTATTTTTTATCACGATTTTCCTTAATAACTTTTTTACAAATCAATTTTTTGGAATAAGCAATTACATTTTGGTAAAAAATTAGTTGTACATTGAACAGGGTGTTTTTTGGGTCACCACCATTACACTAAAATCGGTGTAACTTTTTGTGCCTTGGTGTATACCAGTTTTTATTTAAAATATGATTTTTGCAATAGTTTTTATGTAAAAAAGTTACACTATTTTGATGACCCTTAGAGCACGGGTCTTCGAGATTTCTACATTTAAAATTTTTATTGAATGGGTAAAAATGTTTGATTTTAATTTGCGTCTTTAAAAAATACACCATAAATAAATAAAAATAATTTAATGAGAAACAATATTGGGTCTTAACCTATTATTATTATGTTGTATTTGTTGAAATTAAACTATTCTGCCGTGCATAATCTATGATGCCGTTATCCAGCATTTGGAGAATTTTGATTTTTTGGTGCCGTTTTAATCACATTATTTTACATCAATTTTTATAAGCAAATCTACTTTAGCTTGTATGGTTTTCAAAAAACAAATAACTACATACAGTTAGCAAGGAGCATCATTTGTTTATTATTTTTCGGTTCATTCTAGCTTAAGGACGGCAGTGTTGTAGTAGTCCTTACAATATATCTGTTTTATCAGTTATGTGCTTATGTAACTGTCTGAAAACGATGTGTAATTGTCCGAAACCCCTAAGCTGTCACATCTATTTGTCTTTTGTAATGTTGTTATTTTTATAGTTGTATATATATTTTTATTTTATCCAATAATTATTAATTTTCTCTAACATTTTTTGCCTTATAATAAGATAATAAGATAAAAACTTTAATTTAAATACTTGCGGAGAACTATTTTTTCTACAGGGGAAAATAGAGGTGTTTCGAATGGTTACAAAAAAAAAGACATGTTCTTCACAAACTGCTTCTACCTACACCAAAAACAAAAAATAGCTATTAGGGGCCTTTGAGTAATTCGTAAAGTTAAAGCTTTAACAACACTGATAACCTATTTAATTTATCTTGATTTCAATTTTTATTTTTTGACAACAAATTTTGGAATTTGACCTTTTAAAAAAAATCCATATATATTAATAAAGGCGTATTGTTTTGATTTGATTTAATTTTTAAATATTATCAGCACTAAGGCTGTAGTTAAGCCACATGACTTAATTCCTCATAAACACTCTTAAAGGGATTGTCAAAATAATCATCTGGTTTTCCCGAATAACAGATAAACTCAAGCCAGTGTAAAATTAGCACCGCAAGCAAAAACAACTATAAATTGGCAAAAAGCTTTACAGGTAAAACACATTTTCTCCTAAAATATTTTCAATATTTGCAAAATTTCTTGAATTTTCCACAGTAGTTTAAGGGTTACTGCTGCGCCTCCTCTCTCACAATAACCAAATATTTTGATATGGATTTTTGAGCCTGAAAAGTTTTTATCCTAAAACACAAAATTTGTGTGGTCAAGTATTAGTGATTTTTGTTTAAATAATTTATTCGTGTTACGGAGGGCATCTGAATTACAGTGCATCTGGGCTAAAGTGTATTTTTCGTGTGTGGTTCTCAGTGGGGTAAAGATGATGAGGAGAAAGTGTGTAGATAAGGAAAAAAAATTCAACGAACATTATTATTATTACATATAATTATTTCTATCTATTAAAATGTTGATAAAAATTGCAAATATTTGTAAATTAATTGTTTAAATCCTTTTTGCCTATAGCAGCGTACATAGAACGGCTGGCGAAACAAAGACAAAAAAAAACAAGAAAAGATCGATTGCAAAAAATCGAAAGTATTAAAATGGAAAAAATAAAATTGGAAGTACTAAATATCTAAAAACAAAAGATCGAAAGTCTAACCTGGCCTACTTTTCTTACCTGACTTAAACAAACCTAACCAAACTTAACCTTTGCAGACCTCACCTGAACTTTTTCTCACCTAAACTAACTTAACTTAATATATCTACCAAAATTTACTAACCCAACGTAACCTAAGCTGACATCATTGGTCGTGGGTTGCGATACATGCAACGTATTATAAATGCTCGAAAAGTGAAGTCAGTTTAGTTTAAGTTGAATTAATTCAAGTCAGGTAGAATAAGTTAAGGTCTGGTTAGACCTTCAATGTTTTCTTTTTCGATCTTAAGTACCTACCTTCGATCTCAGGTAATATTGTTTAAAAGCACATGAAAAGGATAGCCAGTTGCTAGGCGCCTTTCCGTTGGATGTACGCGGTTTGCTTTCTCTGCCTTGCACACTTAGATCATATATACCTTGTCTCACGCACTCTTGATTTTTTTAATTAGGAGATTGAGCACCCTGTGTAGTAATTGTATTTTGCTTATAAAGGTTAGCCCTAGATCACACTTTAGGAACCTAGTTTTCATTTTTGACATTAAAATCGGTCAAAAAAAAAATTATATTGTATGACAAATGTCAAATTTCAGCTTCGTTTTTAAATAACGTTACGCAAAAATTCGAGGATAACGCCGAAAATGTGTTATTTGGGTGTATTTTGACCTATCTTAGCAATATCGTCGTGATGTCTGTCTGTGTGTGAGTGGGTGTATGTGTATAATATTTCAGTCCGTAACACGATAGTCCCTAAATTGCTAAGCCGATTTTCATAAAATTTTTAGGTAAAATAGTGTTCGACACCGAGCTAATTAGATTTTGGTCATGTAATGCTAACTTCCATTAATGCTAACTTTTTAACGAAGCATTGCGTCATTATGCGGTTTTCGAAATGTAGTAGACTGCATTTTGCTCAATGGGTAGGGCACAATTCGCCGCGGGGACAGTTCGCCGCTGGGCGATTCGACGCGGGGACAATTTGCCGCCAGATTTTTTGTTTTATGATTCTTGGAAATTGTTTAAACAGTTTTATTTAGCTTGACTTCATATAATATATTTGTTTATTTGGTTGATTATAACTTTTTTCAACTAGGTATTTGGTGGTTAGCATACAATTCAAAAAATTTTTTTATTTAACAAGATACATAAAATGGCGGATCCAAAATGGCGGATTTTCCCATTTATGAACCGATTTACATCAAACTCGGAACTTGGAGATCTTTTAGACCGCTAATTCTGATTATTAAGTTAAACTTTAAAAAAATCAAAACGGCGGATTTTCCCATTTATGAACCGATTTCCATCAAACACGGAACTTTGAGATCTTTCATGTCGCTGATTATTATTTTTAACTTAAATTTATAAAAATCAAAATGGCGGATCCAAAATGGCGGACTTTCCCATTTATGAACCAATATGCATCAAATTCGGAACTTTGAGGTATTTCAGGTCGCTGAATATGATTCCTAACGTAAACTTTATAAAAATTAAAATGGCAGTTCTACAATGGCGGATATTCCCATTTATGAACCAATATGCATCAAATTCGGAACTTTGGGGTGTTTCAATTCTTATTTATAAACCAATTTGCATCAAACTCGGAGGATTGAGAGTTCTCAAGTCGTTGATTATTATTTAAAATTAAATTAATAAAAATCAAAATGGCGGATCAAAAATGGCGGTCTTTCCCATTTATAAACCAATACGCATCAAACTCGGAACTTTGAGATCTTTCAGGTCGCTGATTATTATTTTTAACTTAGATTTGTAAAAATCAAAAGGGCGGTACCAAAATGGTGGATGTTCCCAATTATAAACCGATTTCTAACTTAAATATAAAAACAAATCAAAATGGCGGATCTCGAACTTGAAAAATCGCGGCGCTTAAGGTAACTCAATAAAATTTTTGACTTAAATTTAATAACATGAAAATGGTTCGGTATTATATGACTTTACCGTTTCCCAACAGTTGCCAGCAGTTGAAGTACACAATTAGTACAGTTCCGTCAAATTAAAGTTTTTAAATTTAAGTCAAAAATTGTATTGAGTAACCTTAAGCACCGCGATGCTTCAATTATAAGGTAAATCAGTTTATAAATAAGAAAATGCGCCATTGTGGAAACGCCATTTTGATTTTTTTAAAGTTTAAGTTAGAAATCATAATCAGCGACCTGAAAGATCTTGAATTTGAAGCATATTGGTTCGCCATTTTGATTTTTATAAATTTAAGTTAAAAATAATAATCAGCGGCCTGAAAGATCTCAAAGTTCCGAGTTTGATGCTTATTGGTTTATAAATAGGGTATAGAACGAAAGGGTACGTAATATCAATGAAATTGTTCATCGATTTTATTGATGGTCAGCTGATGAGCAATGAACGTGTTCATTGTATTAATGTTAGTGTACATTAAATCAATGTTTTTCCGTTCATCGGCTGAAAATACCCATTTCGTTGTTTCTATGTATAAACGTAAAATTACTTTTAAAAATACCCAAATTTAAACTGTTATTACTTTATGAAAAGCAAACCAATTATAACAAAAAGGGCAAATAAAGATACCCAGATACCTTTTCTTTAAATTAATGTTCAAAAGTACCCAAATTTCTTCTTTTGGCCAGCCATTCTCTGAGATTTCATAAAAAGTTTTTTAAAAAAATTTTCGTGGCAAATCGGGTAAAAATAAGTTTTTGTTTCTTTTATATTCTTTCGTGGGTAGCTCGAAAGCTTATCCTGACGCGAGTCCAAGATCTAATGGACACAGTGCTCCCGATGATTTGCGGAGAGAATCGTGTAATTCGGCTGCCAAAAATCGTGTAAAGTCGTGAAATTTTGAATATTTTCATTTTCAAAAATACATAAAAACAAGTAATAAAATACGTATATATTATTTATCAAAAAAAACTTTATTGCTATATTAAATTGGCAGACAACATAATACCAAAGATTATAGATAAAAATATCATGATACATCATTTTTTTATATTTTTATAAATGCCAATACAACGGTATTATTTTTAAAACAACAAATAAAATAAATACAGAGCGTCATATAGACATAACTAAGTACGGTCGGCCACTTAATAGACACTTATTGGAATAAAACCTGACCTTATTTTAAAATCGACCGTATTGTGACAGAATTGCTAATAAAAAGCAGCTGGTTTCTTTCAAAGTTCGGCCTTTGTGTATTTAAAAACCTGATTTATTAGTGTCGGTATTTATTATATGAAAGTTAGCGTCTTTATTATTAAATTCGGCTTTGGTATGATTGATCAATTTTGAGAGGTCAGCTGTTAGTTTTCTGTGTAAATGTGTCAAAATAAAGTCGACTCTAAAGTAAAGTCAAGTTTTATTCCAATAAGTCCCTAATGTCATCTTAAAATTTATTAAACTCGTTTGGAAATCACGAAATTTCACTCGTGCCATGTTGTTTCTTTGTAGTTTACAAATGTATGCATGATGTTGTTTATATTGACCGGCCAGAATAAAATGAGGCACAAAAGAGGCTTCAATTAGCGCTATCTTTCTCTGTCCAGCGGCGTGCTGTAATTTTTTAATTCATCATTACTGGAGTCCTAAAAGAAAGGAGAGCAGCCAGACGGGTATCCTTATTAATAAAGAAAAACTTAAAAAATAAGATTACGGACTATGATTGCATTAGTGGAAACATACTTCGAGTGAACATGAAGATGCTTGGACATAATATAAGCATAATAGCAGCCTAGGCACCCTCAGATGACGAAAGAGTAGCTACAAAACAACTGTTCTTTGACCAACTTGATACCAGAAAAATAATTATTCTTGGCGATTTTAATAGCCGAACTGGTAGACAAACCCAGAGCAAAGTGATAGGACCATTTGGAGAGGAAGTAATAAATGATAATGGCTTGAGACTGATGCAATTGTGTGAAATCCACAACCTAAAAATAAATAATGGGTTTTTAAACCTGGATTCACTCAACAAGAAATCTTAAATCAATCATTGATTATGCTATAGGTGGACAACACTCGCAATTAAAGTGGTATGATGTGCGAGCACTTCGTGGTGTTACCTGTAGATCTGACCATTATCTGGTAAAAGCAAAAATATTACTCTCTTTAAGAAAAACAAATAAGGACGAAGGTATTGGAGAAAATGAAAACCTAGAATGCATCGAAGACAATCAAAAATACAACTTTAGAAGTCTAGAAATCGAAAGTACTCAAAGATTGTATTAGAACCGATTAGATAAAAAATTAATAAACACAGAACACTCATTTGAAGAGATAAATAAAAAGCTTGAAGGAAGCAAGCTGTTGGATACCAAGATAATAGAAATAACAGGTGGACGGAGAAAATACAGGAAATGGTCAAAGAGAAAAAATGCACATATTTGAAATGGCTCAGTACTAAAGAGCAAAGAGACCTAGAATTCTACAGGAAAACCAGAAGACAGCTAAGAAATTTGATACGCACAGAAAAAAATTAAATGCTCGAGCGCAAATGCCACGATATAAATACACACGTAGGTGGTAGGCGGAGTTCTGAGATATGGAAATTCATTTCTACGGTAAAAAACCCAACAAAAGAAAAAGTAAACATCCAGATCATCAAACTAGAACAACGGACAGAACACGACAAGGGACTGCTGCAGGAGACGAGACCCGAATATCTGGCAGCCTCTCCGAGAAGACATAAAAGTAGATGGAGAGGTAGTAATAATCGAAAAAAAAATGGTAAAGAATAGTATTAAAAAGCTTAAATCCGGAAAAGCTAGCGGATCTGGAGGAATATGCTGAAATGCTCAAATATGGATCAGAAAAACTACTTGAAAATCTCAGATATATTATCAATCAATGCATAAATCGATATCCAGTACCTGATGATTGGAAAATTGAATTCATATCCTCAATACATAAAAACGAAAACAAGCTGGATTGCAACA
Organism: Aspidapion aeneum; assembly: GCA_963576565.1. Lineage (NCBI taxonomy): Eukaryota > Metazoa > Arthropoda > Insecta > Coleoptera > Brentidae > Aspidapion > Aspidapion aeneum. The sequence continues at coordinate 91,941,990 of OY755038.1, forward strand.
ATTAGAGAGGAATTTCAGTAACCAGTACTCTAAGTAGATTGTACGGCAGGATTCTTAGAGATCTAATAGAGAATGATTTTCCATATACACACTACAGTTTCCTGACGACCAAGTAATTGTAGCTAATGATAAAGAGGACATGGAGAATATGATGAGAAAGTTAATGAAAGAATACCAAAAGTGGGGAATAACAGTGAACGTGGACAAGATACAGTACTTATGTATTGGAAACGAATCCAGTGAGTTAGAACTAGACAATGGACAAGTAATGTCTCCATGTAATGAGTATGTATACTTGGGTGTGACCTTTGATAAAACAGGAACAGACTGTAGAGAACTGGAAAAAAGAATAGTAAAAGCAAAAAAGGTTATTGGAGGTCTTAACAGTATTTTATGAAGCAGAGAGGTAAAAACGAATGTAAAATTTAACATATATGAAACAATGGTGAAAAGCACGCTGTTGTATGGAATAGAGACTTGTCGCGTGACAGAAAAGTACAAAACAAAAATGGAAAGTGTTGAAATGGATGCAATAAGAATATCAATGAGAATATCTAGAACAGATCACATAAGAAATGAGATCATAAAAGATAGAATGGGAATCGAGGGAAGCATAACGGATGACATCACTAAAAGGCAACTGATATGGTACGGACATGTACAACGGATGAATGAAAAAAGATTACCAAAGCAAGTCCTAAAATGGCAACCAATAGGGCGCAGAAAAAGAGGGCGTCCTAAACTAGAATGGCAACAGTCAATCCAAAGATCAATGAGTCAAAAAAATCTGACAGAAGATTATTGTCAGGATCGAAGGAGAACAACAACGTAGAAAAACGTTCTAAGCCGACATAATAATAAAAAAAATTATTAGGTAATAATTTTATATTTTACTCCTTCTAAGCCTTTTTTTGCTGAAAATTTCCATACCTTATTTTTTTTTAAACTTTTATACTTATTATATTATATGGGTACCTACCTATTTCATTAGATAGGTGCGTACGAATCTAGAAACAAAAAAAATACCAATTGACTTTCTAAAAATTGCAAAGATCCAAAACCATTCGTTATATCCTTAAAATTGGAACACCACACAGTTTTATTAAAAAATGAAAAAATAGTACATAATACGCCACTGCTTCTTTTTATTGGTGTAGAATGTGTATGATAACAATGGCAACCCAATAAAAGGGTGTGAATTGTGAACGGGCCGGGGTCGGTATGAATAATTGACGGGCTGGAGTCGATTTCGTTAAACGAACCAAACGAGTACCGTCTTTTCTTGTAATATTAAAATTATATTCATGGTAAATTTGATAAAAATGAAGACCACCTAGTAAGAGCAAAGTGCTGTAAACAGAAGGAGATAGATTGAGTTAAGCCATCTCTTTTGCCCCTCTTTTTATTCTGGTCGGACAATACATATATTTTCAAACTATCTTATGAAAAGCATTTAGAATCGCTGGAGTCTTTACTTTCTGTTTCACCTAAGTATAGTAGCCTACTATTACCGAGTTTTTTGGTAACATTTTTATTCAATATAAACATGTTTTGTTTTCCATAAAACTTTTTGTGTACAAATTTTATTTATTATTTTTAATTTATTGAGAAATTGTGTTTTAATCAGATTGATTTGGGAGAATATCCTCTCGACAGCCGCGCTAAAATAAGGAAAATACACAACTTGAAAAATAAACTTAGGTATATTTGGAAATTTTAGCGAATCTCCTATCTTAACATTGGCAATTTCTTTCCAAAATGGTACAACATCATTTTCAGTAATGGATAATTTTTTAGCAATCCTTTCAGATTTTTATTTAGAGTGACGATTTCTTTAGCAGAATTTAAAAAATCGTGAGAATTGGCCTTTGATTCGTGTAATTGTGTAAAAAGAACTGAAATCGTGTTACTAAACGATTAATCGTCTGTTTCGTCCTTATGGGACTCCTCAGAATACTGCTTGGTAAATGTGACACCCTTGCAAAGGTAATCAGACCGTTTTGTCTTTCATGCTACGTCTATAGTGAGAAAACTTTCGCTAGAAGCGCCATCTACCGAGATACGAGGGAAACTAGAACAAGAGCAGGCAAATAATACACTGCTATATATATCGAATGATGAAAAGATCGATGGAAAGAAAATAAGCCATCCGGAACCATCGACAACACTCTTGTCTTTCAGGTCAGATCAACGCTGATTAGCGTTTTTGCACACCTTCAAGACGTGAGCATCAATCAGCGGAATTTTCAAGCCAAATAAATACTAACAAACATAATTTTAAGTACCCATTTCCCAGTGTGCTGAGAGTTCTTTTACCTAAATATTTCAGATGAGCAGGACTGGCTAATAAAGCAAACTGGTCTAATTGGCTGGCATGGTAGCGCAAGTTCAAGTACAACAGAAATATCTTAAAGTGTCAAAGACACGCATTAGGTCGGGCACACCAACAACGTATGGGTGGACACCTCGATATTCAAAACGCGATTTACTTTCACAAAGAATTTTACACGATTTTGTCGCGGTTTTAGTTTGTGCTTATTTATTTAGGTAAGAATAGTTTTTTTTTTATTGGTTTTATGGAATTAATAGTACCTATTTTATTTCTAAGAAGTTTAAGCTAATTAAAAAAAAACAGATGATTTTTTACTTTAATCAGGAAAATGTTAGAGAACGGTTTAACATTTTGGTAGATACCTATGTTAATAAATTGCAATTGTTGGACTGTTAAAAAAACAACAAAATATAACAAATAAATTTCACTTTTTGAACTGTCAAAAAAAACTTGTACAAATTATTGGTACCGGTAATTTCGTTATCTACATATCCCTACTAATCGCAAACAGTGTGCAGAAAATTAGCTTAACATAAAAACAATTTTCGGTAATTTTTTTAAATTACTTTGTTAAAAATACTATTTTACTTCCTGTCGGTAAATTATACCGATCCAAAAAAATTATGCAAACGGGCATACAAAAAAATTCTGAATTTAATCGCTATACCTACCAGCTTTTATCGAAGTTGAGTAAACAAATTGCCAATAAGGCTAGGGGTCATCAGCTCACAACAGTACACAATTTTACAACAGGACTTATAACAGGACCCGACAGCACGCGACTGGACACGACAGGACCGAACAGGAATCAACAGGACCCAACAGTATACGACAGAACCCAACAGGAATCAAGTTTTTTTCAAGTAAATTTAAAAATTTTTGGATGAGGACCTTTTTTGTGCACCACCCAGATAATAATGCCTTTTGTTTTGTCAATTAAATCTGGATTAATATTTTGTTTTATGATAGTTTTATTAGTATCATACTGACATCATATTATACACCAAACCGAATCTCCATGCTTGTCATGAAACATACGGGTAGGTGCGTACAATTTACCCTAACCTTAAGTTTTGCATTTAATATATTTTTTCATATAATAATAGATGTTTTTATAATAATAATTGACTTTATAAGGTTATCGCACCTTGAGAATTACCCGACTTTGCATAAATAACAATAATAAATAATTATCCAAATTAATTTAATTTGTATGGGTAGTTGAAATTAAATCTGGAGAATAATTTTATTTGTTAAATATTTAGCTTGATTTTAAAATCTGCATTACGAGTATCTAGTTTTAGACAAAATAAACTCAATTTTTAATATCCTAGGTAATTTTTTCGTCGAAAAATAATTGAAATATCGTCAAAAAAGCTTTTTGATTAAAATGAGCGATCCGATCATCATCTGCAGCAAGTGCGGGACGTTTATTCTTGACTGCCCGTGAGGTGAGGTGAGCGAAATATTAACTTTTTTTTCAGTGAATTTAAGTCCACCGGTGATCTTGAGTTCACCATCTTTTTCCACGGGGTAATGAATTCACAGGAGTCTATCTAGCCTTACTTTTGGTGGTCAGTTTTGTTTTCAATGGTTTCAATTGTTTGATAAATATGGGTGAAAAATAAATGGTAATGACCTCCAAACTTTAGAAAAAGTTCGCCAAAACAAACCTGACAAGAAAAAAGTGGTGAACTTAAGTTCACCTCACGGCCCACAATGGGTTATATGGCGGAGCTAGCACGACATTAGCCCTGTATATGTTTTTTAAATTATGATAACCAAACCCACCCAATAGTCCAGTTAATAAAAAAATGCAACTGATAAAAAAAGTCTTTATGTATTTATCTGTAAAAATATCTTGGTAGAAAAATTTATGTATTTTTATAGTTTTTTTAAATAAAAAAAATTACAATACAAACAGCCCTTTTTGGGTAAATGGGTATAAAGTGGGCATAAGCAGTAACTGCACTTTTAAAAACTACTAGTAATTTCCTAATTCCAAAACCATTTTTATGGTTAAAATTTTTTGAAATATATTACGTTTATTTTCGTCTCTATTTTTCTTTGTAAAGCCTGCAGAAACAAGCTTAGCAAGGCTTAGTAAAATCTCCACCAGAATATTAGAGACAGGGGTCTACTTGACCAAAAAAACAAAAAATTTGCTGCCCCTCGCTGCCCCTGTTTTTTAGGGGTAGCCCTAAACACTGCCATGTACGTGGTCTTTATACAATCAGTGTATCAGCCAAATGGAATAAATTCGACAGCGGATTGAATTTAGATTATTCTGAAAAATCCAAAAGTACCTCGACTAAGATTTTTAACGAGCAATATTTCTGTTCGAAATTTTTTTGTATAGACCCCCTGCAAAGGGGTCTACTCGCATAAAACTTTTTTTTTCAAAGTAGATAACCCCACTTGTGGCACCTTGCTCGAAAGCTTATCAAAAAAGAAAAACGATAACCTACTTTTTTTGACACCTGTCAAATATTAAAAAAGCTAACCTTTACTTTTTTGCCATTGTTAGACAATAAAAAATATCCTTTAAAGTTAAATTTATAATTTAATTAGAAAACCTAAGTAAAAAGTTAGTAACATCCAACCTCTTTTGCAACTGGTAGACCCAACTTGTGAAAACTTGTTCGAAAGCTTATTAAATAAGAAAAAATATGGTGCGTGATCCTAAACCCCGAAAAACCCTCCACTATCCTTAAAGGTGGAAAGTTTCCAACTTTAGCGCTTTATAATATTGTATTGTCGCTGTAACTATAAGTCCATACCAAATTTGATATTGATCGAATATGTACAAGTTGGTCAAAATTGACTTACAAGAGGGACAAGGGCGGCGTCAATTTCACAATTTTAAAAATATAAAAAAAAATTCGTGATCCCTATACCCAAAAGTCCCTACATACCAATTTTGAACAAAATCGGACATACTTAGATGGTCCCCTTCCACCCTCTTCAAAGGGGTGAGGGGTTGCCAACTTTAAAGCATTATAATATTGTATTGTATTGGTACTGTAACTTATAATAACTATAAGTCCACAACAATTTTGATGTTGATCGGATATGTACAAGATGGTCAAAATTGTCCAAGGGGGAGGGGGGCGTTACTTTCACAATTTTAAAAATTTAATTAAAAATTCTTGATCCCCATCCCCAAAAGTCCCTGCATACCAATTTTGAACGATATCGGACATACTTAGATAGTAGCCACCCCTCCAGCATTTTTAAAGGAGGGGGAGCTGTGAACTTCATAATATCCATAGTATATTGCATTGTCATCGGAACTTTAAGCGTGTACCAAATTTGAAGTTGATCCGATGTCTAGAAGTGGGTTAAAACTGAGTTAAAATTGAGTGTCGCGCTAGTCCTCACATATAACCCATTGTGCGGCCGTCAAGAATAGCGTCTTGAGATTTGGTGAACGCTCACCTCCCCTCACCTTAGGAATAGTCAAGAATGAACGTCCTGGGAAGGCAAAAAAGAATGTTATTAGTTTATAAACCGCAGTATTAGATTCATTATGTCTCCATTAAATATATAGGTACCTAGGTTGCCAGATTTCCAAAGGGGAAGCATGGCAAACGATGGACAGAAGTTAGGTCAACAGCGATTTTGACCTCTCGAAGGGAGGACAAGAAAGCTCCTTTAAAAAATTGTTTTCAAGGCTAAAGAGTTTTGAAAAACGACAGAGAAAAAATGTTTTATAATTTTTTTAATTGCTACGTTGAATATAAAAAACTAATTGGTCAATCATATAATTCTTCAGCTATTTTATTAGAGAACTATGAACAAAGCCAAACTTGTTCTGGGAGAAAAAATTATTATTAACAAAGTGTTCAAAAAGTCTTTTTTGAATTAGCTTTTTGGAAATTTTTTAAAAAATAGATAAAAAAGCTACAGGCCTATCGTTTTCAGGATTATTTGTTGGCCGCTTTGTACCGTAAACTAATTGTATTAAAAATTTCAATTTCAGTGATTGGAGTCCATTTAAAATTTTTTTGTCAATGGGTGTAGTATATTTCCAACGCTTCAGTTGCGAAAATTGCTGTTAAAAAGCAGCTATTTAAAAGCTGCTATTTGGAAATAGCAGTGACTGCTTTTACTGCCATGACTAGACAAGCTAAAATAAACCCATTCAAAAACTAGGAAGTTATCCTTTGCCTAACCTAACAATTACCTACTCGTATTCTTACGTTCTCCTCAATCTACTCTGAATTCAGAAAGCATGGCGATTGAGTATTCTAGTGTGACACAAAGTGGAAAGAAACCTATAGGTACCTAATAACAAACTATTTTTTTAGGATGTTGGATAGGACAAAGCTACTAGTTTTTTTTTCAATAGTCGTAGCATCTAAGTAAGTATCTACTATATTATAACTAAATCATTTATTTCACAAGTAAAGAGTTAACTCCGTAGAGTAATTTTTTATTACTCTAAGGTTACAATTTTCCAAGCAGGACGAACTTTAGCTTTAAAAGGTATCTTCTTAATACGCATTAGGAATATTTGTTATAATTTTAAAGTAAAAACTCTAAAGTTATAATCCTGAAAAAACTTACGGATCATTCCTAAATAAGTCTTAAGGGGTGATGTGGGGGTTTAGCGTGGCGTTACATTTAAGGTTTTTGTAATAAGATTTTCTTGAAAATGCGTTACTTCGTTACTAAGGATTAAAGGAGGGGGGGGGTAAAAAATCCTGTATTTTTATGGCACATAATTTATAAATGTTGGGTCCGAGACGAAATACGATGTAACAAATAGCGACGTACGATATAATGAAGGAGCGACTATCAAAATATAGATGTATCAAAATAGCGGGTAATAAAATAGCGGTATCGAAATAGGGAGGTAATGAAAGAGCGACTATCAAAATAGCGATGTAACAAAATAGCGACAGAACAAAATAGCGATTGTAACAAAATAGCGATGTAACAAAATAGCGACTATCAAAATAGCGATGTAACAAAATAGCGACCATCACAATAGCGATGTAACAAAATAGCGACTATCAAAATAGCGATGCAATAAAATAGCGACTCACCGTATTTAAAAAAAAAAAAACTTCCCTTACTTTTTTCCCAGGATCCTAGAGGGTGTGAATCCGACCCTAACCGAACCAAATTTGGTTTAGTTCGGTTCGGCTAGGTTCGGTTCGGATTCACACCCCCTAGAATCCCGGGAAAGAAGTTAGGGAAGTTTTTATTAATATGCTGGTCCGCATTTGCATTTGGAATATCTCTATTTTGATTCATCGCTATTTTGATACATCGCTATTTTGATTGTCGCTATTATGATACATCGCTATTTTGGTTGTCATTATTTTGATACATCGCTATTTTGGCATGTCGCTGTTTTGTTACAAATTCTATTTTGATACATCGCTATTTTGATAGTCGCTCTTTCAATACATCGCTATTTTGATAGTCATTTTCATTTTCATTTCATTACTCGCCATTTTGTACGTCGCTATTCTGTATATCGCTATTTCGTTCCGAAGCCGTTAAAATTGTATTTGGATATATGCTGACGAGAAATGACATCGCACAAATTACATGAACGTTGGGCTAGCTAGCTCATAAGAAAGTATTAGAAATAGCTATCGTAAGATTTAAAACAAAACTATTTTTTATTAAAAGAGTCCTTTTTGATAAACAAAAGCATCACTCCCGTTATACAAAACCAGTCAAATAATTGTCAAACACCTTTTGAATTTTCTTGATTGGGGGTGAGTTTGAAACATGTCACACAAGCAATAAGTAATAATGGTTTTGTAGGGGTTTTAGTAATGTTCACATTAAACTGAACTAATCTTAACCGCGTTTGCCAACACTTTAATTTTTATATTTTTTCTTTCCATAATTGAAGACCTCGGTGCAATAACCGGGTACAGCGGCGTAACGTGCCTGAAGGGGCGGGGGTGTCGACAGATAAAAAGGACGCCCATCCAAAATCTTGCGACCAAAAAAAAAGGTCATCATGTCTTTACTTTCCAATCTTGCGACCAAAAAAAAAAAAGGTCATCATGTCTTTACTTTCCAATATTGCGACAAAAAAATTTTCCTAGTGACAGCTTTGCCGCACTCTCAATTTGCCGTTGCCGGCCCTGCTGCTTAATAAAGCTTGGAGCGCTTAAGGCACGCATGGGGCGCCAGTACCCTCGGGGCGGGGGAGACGACAAACTCCCCCCACGCGACGCCACTGACCGGGTACCTCCCTCTTATACCGAAATTGAGTTATTATAAAATGTTCAATTTTTTGCGCAATGTGAATTAAAAGTAGACTCAAGGTAAATGCAGCTTTTCTCATGATACTCTAGAAAAACTAATAACATTAAATATATATTTTTTTTGGAATTTCAGTAATATATTAGGTTTTTCTTGTTTTCAACAATTTAAAAAAGTGGAGTTAAAATAATAAAAAATGTGTGCAAAAATAGTTTGTTATTTCTTTGAACACTACAAAACTGGCTAGGGAAATTTGATTTACCCTAACTGACATCTGCCATATCTTAAAACTAATTGAACCCAATATAGTCCAAAATCATTAAAAAATATATATCTAATTCAAAGAAGGATCAGGCTTCTTAAATTGAGGGGGCTGTGAGTAGACACAAACGTGATGTTTTGTAACTGGTTGCTAGCACGTCAGTTGCTACATATTACTAATTCAAGTTATACATTTTATTGTAAAGTAAATATTAATAGGCAGGCCTAAGTTTATGTTTGATGGTTACCAATTTAATCAGCATTAGCAACGTTTTTACGACTAAATATACTTTTATAAAAAACATAGCGCGAGCCTAAAATATTTCCTAATGGATTTTTTTGAAATTTCGTTTTCACCCCTTTTTTTAAGTAAAATAATTATACTTACGTTTATACTACTATGTCGGTTTAGAACGTTTTTCTACGTTGTCCGACGCCTATTCTCCACCTCCTTCGATCCTGACAGTCATCTTCCGTCAGGTTTTTTTGACTCATTGATCTTTGGATTGACTGCTGCCATTCCTGTTTAGGACGCCCTCTTTTTCTGCGCCCTATTGGTTGCCATTCTAGGACCTGCTTTGGTAATCTTTCGTCGCTCATCTGTTGTACATGGCCGTACCATATCAGTTGCCTTTTAGTGATGTCATCCGTTATGCTTCCCTCGATTCCCCTTCTTTCTTTTATGATCTCATTTCTTATATGATCTGTTCTAGATATTCTCATCGATCTTCTTATTGCATCCATTTCGACACTTTCCATTTTTGCTTTGTATTTTTCTGTTACGCGACAAGTTTCTATTCCATACAACAGCGTGCTTTTCACCATTGTTTTATATATGTTAAATTTTACATTCTTTTTTATCTCTCTGCTCCATAAAATACCCAACTAACATTTATAGTAGCGGCTACATGTTCTAAAGGCTTTGCTACTTTCTTATAGTAGAAATGTGGTGATCCCAACCAAAATTTGTTACTTTTTAGTTCTAACAACTATTTAGTATCAGGAAATAGTAGATGTTTCGTAAAAACGACCCTCTAAACTACTTCATAGGATTGTTTCTTGATAGTCGATTCTGATAGTCTTCTCTACCACAATAGGACGTTGTTAAAGTTTTACTTTCTTTTTAGTCGTTATTTCGTAGTCGCCCTGACTTTTATATCCTACTTAATTACCACTAGAAAGTTAAGCTTCATTGGAGTCCCAAACAAGTGTATCCGACAACTACATTATAACTTTAATTTTTACCACAAAAGTTTGTGTCATCATAGTAACATCTGATGTAACAATGTAGACAAAATAACTTTTTGGATCAACTTTAAAGCCGCAACTACTTTCAAGTAACCTTTTCGACTATCAGGGAATATAGTTTGGGACGCCATGTTTTTATGTAAGAAAGAAAATTTAATATTTTTGTTGTCGTTTTATGAGCTCATATTAAAGAGCCATACTATTTTATAAACAAATTAGTTGAAGCTTACCAAAAATGCTCTTCTTAAGCACCATTTGTTGGAGTTAACTGTCGATTATGAAAACATAACCTCCAAAATCACAACACAAAAATTCCATCAGCTACCAGAAAACGGCTCAATTTTACGGGCGCACCGGTTTTTTGCAATATATATAATGCATGTTATACAAAAAACTTTGCGTCGCACTCGAATTTTGATCCTCTGCTCGTAAATTCTCACACTTTTGGATAACATAGTTCATATTATAACCATAACCAAACAAAAAAACTAAGCGAGTCTGTTTACTGTTGTGTCCACCATATTGTGTTACAATTCTACCAAAAAGAAACGATTATATTATTTACAACTACATCGCAACTTTGAGGCCATTACGGAAAAAAACAGCCTCTTCGACGTAGTAGATACCTGGCTACGACGTAGTAGTGTAGTTGTTACTACAGTTACTTTAAACACTTGGCCTAGTAGTTACAACCAGAAATTGGTTCCCCACTTAGGGAATTATAACGTCGCTGTATGGTATACTGAGACGTAGCGGGAGTACGTTGCGGTTACTTTTAAGAAATTCTTTCTAGTTGGGGTTTCGTCGTTACAACTTTAAATGTTTGTTGGGTACTGTTAAGACAACGAATAACCTTTTTTGCTTTTACTATTCTTTTTTCCAGTTCTTTACAATCTGTTCCTGTCTTATCAAATGTGACACCCAAGTATACATACTCATTGCATGGAGATATTGTTTGTCCATTTTCTAGTTCAAACTCAGATTCGTTTCCAATACATAAGTACTGTGTCTTGTCCACGTTCACTGTTAACCCCCACTTTTGGTATTCTTCCGTTAACTTTCTCATCATATACTCCATGTCTTCTTTATCATTAGCTACAATTACTTGGTCGTCAGCAAACTGTACTGTGTATATGGTAAATCGGTCGTTAAGTTGTATTCCCATGCCGTGTACTTTGCGTTTCCAGTTTTTTAGAGCTACTGCGATATATATTTTTAAAAGAGTTGGAGAGATACAACATCCCTGTCTTAAGCCTTTCGTTACCAGGAATTCTTTTGAAAGTCGATTTCCAATTTTAATTTTAGATTTTAACCATTTGTAGTTCTTTCATCGCGTTTATGTATGTATGATTGATATTAGTCTGCTCTAACACTGTCCATAATTTTTCTACTGCAACGGTATTATATGCTTTTTGTAGGTCCACAAAGGTAACATGAGTCTCTATATTTCTGGCGCTCCTTTTCTCAATTACTTGTTTAAGACAAAAAAGATTATCACTACAAGATCTGCCCGCACGAAACCCACTTTGCTCTTCCTCTTCTTGTTCATGAAAATCATTCTCTATTAGATCTCTAAGAATCCTACCGTACAATCTACTTAGAGCAATCCAGCTTGTTTCCTTTTTTATGTATTGAAGATATGAATGCAATTTTCCAATCATCAGGTACTGGATATCCGTTTATGCATTGATTGATAATATATGTGAGATTTTCGAGTAGTTTCTCTGATCCATATTTAAGCATTTCAGCATATATTCCCCCAGGTCTGCTAGCTTTTCCGGATTTAAGCTTTTTAATACTATTCTTTATCATTTCTTTTTCGATGATTACTTCCTCTCCATGTACTTCTATGGCTCCTCGGAGAGGCTGCCAGATTTTCGGGTCTCGTCTCCTGCAGCAGTCCCTTATAGTGTTCTGTCCATTGTTCTAATTTGATGATCTGGATGTTTACTTTTTCTTTTGATGGGTTTTTTAATGTAGAGATGAATTTCCATACTTCAGAGCTCTGCCTACCTCCTACGTGTGTATTTATATCGTGGCATTTGCGCTCGAACATTTCATTTTTTTCTGTGCGTATCAAATTTCTTAGCTGTCTTCTGGTATCCCTGTAGATTTCTAGGTCTCTTTGCTCTTTAGTACTGAGCCATTCATGTCCGTTTTGTCTCCTTGACCGTTTCCTGTATTTCCTCCGTCCACCACATCTTATTGTTATTTTTATTATCTTGGTCTCCAACAGCTTCTTTGCTTGCTTCCTTCAAGCTTTTTACTATGTTTGTATATATCTCTTCAAATTAATGCTGTGTGTTTAATAATTTTTCATCCAATCGTTTCTGATACAATCTTTGCGTACTTTCGATTTCTAGACTTCTAAAGTTGTATTTTTGATTGTTTTCATTTTCTCTAATACTTTCGTCCTTACTTGTTTTTCTTAAAGGGAATAATATTTTTGCTTTTACCAGATGGTGGTCAGATCCACAGGTAACACCACGAAGTGTTCGCACATCATACCACTTTAGTTCCTAGTGTTGTCCACCTATAGCATAATCAATGATTTCTTGTTGGCTGAATCCAGGTATACCGATGAATATCCTTATGTTTGAAAAAACCATTATTGATTTATAGATTATGGGTTTCACACAATTGTATCAGTCTTAAGCCATTATTATTTGTTACATCCTCTCCAAATGGTCCTACCACTTTGCTTTGGCTTTGTCTATCAGTTCGACTATTAAAATCGCCAAGCATAATTATTTCTCTGGTATAGCCGATTTCAGTGATTTTCTCATCAAGTTGGTCGAAGAACATTTGTTTAATAGCTACCGTTTCGTCATTTGATGGTGCGTAGGCTGTTATTATGCTTATATTGTGTCCAAGCATCTTCATGTTAACTCGAAGTAAGCTTTCATTAATGCACTCGTAGTCTGTAATCTTATTTTTGAGGTTTTTCTTTATTAATAAGGATACTCCTCTGGCTGCTCTTCTTTCTTTAGAGACTCCAGTGAATATGTGAACAAAGTTACCGACACTACTTGTACCTGTTCCTTTCTTTTTTGTCTCTGTGAGTGCAATAATGTCTATCTTACTATTCTGCACTTCGGTTGCAATAATGTCCAACTTTTGGTTCACTCCCTGTACGTTCCATGTAGCTATATTCAGAGTCCTTTGTCTTTGCTTTTTTCGTCTTCGAGAATTTCCGTCCATTGCTCCGAGGCTTTGTTTAGGCTTTTTGGTAATTTCTTTGTTTTAAAAGTATTAGAGAACCAGTCTAATGCCTCAACCCCCTACTTGGAGGACCAGGATTTTTTATCAATGTTTTTCTCCTCTAGCCTTTGACGATCCAACGCCATACTGTAAGGCAACAGCTGTAGTCTTTTATACTATCCCTAAAAGAAAGGGTTGCCACCTACGCCAAGATCACCGTACCGAGGTCCATCCTCTCCGCCTTTCATACCAATGTTGTCTTCTCCCGTAACCCTGGGAATGGGACCCTAGACAGGTGCTAAGTCTCCGGGTCAGAGAGTACCTGGAATCTACGGAGGGCAGAGGTCGATTCATTTCCCCTGATAGACATTTGACGAGGTCTACCAGTACTATAATACTTACGTTTATACATTTCTTAAAAAGTTGGCTTTAGGCCAGCGGCGTAGCGTGCCTGATGGGGCGGGGGGGGGGTCGACAGATAAAAAGGGCGCCCATCCCTTGCGACCAAAAAAAAACTTTAGGGCCCAATCATTTCTTTACTTTCCTAGCGACAGCTTTGCTGCCCTCTCAATTTGCCGTTGCCGGCCCTGCTTAGGGCGCTTAGGGCACCTATGGGGCGCCAGTACCCTCGGGGCGGGAGGGGGGACGACAAACCCCCCACGCTACGCTACTGCTTTAGGCAAAATTTCCAACCAATTTCCGGAAATATCTTATGTATATTTCTACTGAAAATTTTATGTTGTCATGGTATTAAACACAGCAGAATCTTAAAACCTAACAAATCTTAAAGTTAAAGGCATCCTAACAATAACGACAAAGTTAAAAATTAATGGATTGTCTATAAATATAACAACATTAGAGTGAAAAATATTTAAGATCTTTATACCTTCAACTCAGTTGTAATAAAAAAAACTTTCAGGGGTACCTACTGGGTCAATATTAATATTTCCCTTTGATTTTTAGAGCTTTATCTTCTCCATGGCGATATGAATGCTTAAAAGGATACTGTCAGAAGAAGCCAATTACCAATCAAACCCAAGCCACTGCTCTGAGCTTGCCGGCTTGCAGACTGTTTTGCTCCGATGGAGCAGCTATTTGGCCGAAGCCCACTGGTAAGTATTTCCTAAAGTAAGACAAAAACGAAACAGGAATTCAATTATTTCGGGCTCTCAGTTCATATAGTATGTAGTAAAACAAATACTTACTTTAAGAAGGCAGTGGTAATTTACATACAATATTGGTAAAAGCTTAACTGTCCATAGGATAGCCCCTTAGAAAGAAACAAGTTAATTTTTTAGGGTTAAGATGAGTGTAAAAGCACAAGTCCTCCCCTAAACCCTTGTTCGATTTATGCTACGAGTGTCGGGGGGTTGTCCGTGGTTTTATTATCCCGGAGATTTTTGTTGTGAAATGTTCCTCATCACGATACAATTTCTCCTCTTATATTCCTTCTATTCTTTCGAGTATTACTACAAAAGTCGAGAATGCCTCAGGTCGATGTAAACCCTGATGTACCTATTCTTATTTAAACACCTGCTTATATAGTTGTTCTTTTTCTAAACAGGATGGATGATCCCTATGTACAGTAAAGATTTTGCCTATACTGTATATAAAAATGTGACGTTTTATCATAATTTGTAGGCGATGTTTCGGTGGGCAATTATTTGGCCGTCATTAACATTAACAGCATTGATGTGATTGGAGCGAAATACGATACACCTACCTACGATTTAGTTCGAGGTGCTGCAACAATATTCAAGAGACAAATAGAGCAGTTAATACCAAGGTAATATTTTTATCCCTCGATCGAATAAATAACTGAGATTAATCTTGTTCTTTGCTTTGAGTCTTCAGCATGATCTACCTTTAATTCGCCTTCCCTATTAACTTGATTAATGTAAGTGACAGATAGATAATTTTAGGAACAAAAACTGTACATTTTTTTGAGAAATTTCAGATGATAAACTTATATCAGAACTCTAAAATTAAATGGAACATCCTATATATAATATTTAATTAGGGTGTTTTTTCAGTCACTATAAAATTCAATTTCGTTATAGTTGTGGTTAAATTTTGTGGTTAATAACGATAAATAAACAAAAGCTTTTACGTTATCGAACAGTAATTGTACCTCAGATTTTTTGTTTTTTTTTGTGACCATTCTTTTCTAAAAATTTTAATGGTTAAAAACCAGTTACCCCTAATCATCTGAAAATAATTACGTCTCTTATTCTGCCGTCCTACAGAAAAACACCGTATGTTAGGATTTCCACTTTCTAGAAAATGACATTTAAAAATTTGACCAAAGTGAATTGACTTAAAAGTCAAATAATTTTGAAACGGAGCATACATTTTTATAAAGTTTATGTAATGTATGGACCTAATAGTGTATTTTACAAAACTAATTACTAGTTTTTAATAAATTTGCTTAAGTTTATAAAAAAAAGGTTTCTTTTTAAATATAGGTTACTATTCCTTAGCAAAATTATTTTCGTTCCTAAGCATGAATATCGTAAGTTAAAAATTTTAACATCCGCTAATTTACAAAACAAAAATAAGTTGCAATGCTAGTAAAATGTACCGTATGTTCTGACATACGGTGTTATTAATTTGTTTAATTTATGGTTTGAAGGAAAGTTATTTGAACTAAACACAGTAAGTTTGATAAGGCTAATCTTTTATTATAAAAATTGCACAAGGTATTGCATTACAAGTTTAAAAAACAAACCAAAAAAAAATTACGTCATTTAATTGTCTTCAACTAGAATGATATTTGATGTTTTGGCATTATTGAGGATAAGTTTGTGAGAATTTGATTTTTTCTTTCAGCAGAAATTCCACGATCGGTCTTGTGATTTTCAAGATCTTTTAAAGTTGTGTTTTTTTTTGGAAATTATATTTAATTCTTGATAGTCTTTATCTTTGAAAGATGTCTTGTAATACTAACATTTAGATCCTCTTCTTGCTTCCAAAATCGAAATATCTTTTAAAAGAGGTCGATTTTTGTTAAGTTTTTGTAACTGGTAGTTGGTCGTTAAGTTGGGCCAATTTATGAAATTGGAGAAACGCATTTCTTTTATAACGCAGTTTCTTGTACTGTCCTGTACAGCATTCACAAAATCTTGAAAATCATAGGTCTTAGGATTTTCTTTCAAACTTTTTTCCACTAAATGATGACAACTGTCAGCTGACATGAATGTGTGAACTGTTTCAAAATATTTAATCGTTATTTTTTCCGCAGCAATGTGGTCAGAGTCAGAGAGAACTGATGTCGACAGCATTTTCATTCATGAAACTCTGTGATATCAATGGCTGCATGTTTTCATCAAGTAATACCATGTCATTTATCGATACATCGTTAATATCACTGATCCTGGAGGTATCATTCTGGTCGCACTCATTGAAGAACTAATATTTTTCTCTAAATCGTATTTTGAACTATTATTTATGACCTGAAGAATCATTCGCCTGGCGCCATGTGAACGTGCTGACTTCCGAAACGCAACTGAGCTTTTTTGACGTAATGCATATAACTAGGATAGAACACCGTATGTTTTACATACGTGCGGATATTTTCGCGCGCTAAGATAGTCTACTCTCCGTTGCTAGGCATGGTATTGTGTTGTTCTAAATTGTTCTTCTTTGCTAAATAACAACACCGTATATTAGAATATACGTAACTTATGCTTAAATAATTTCTGTATTGTTTGCTTTAGTTGCTAGGTAAAAAAATCGTATGTTACACCCTACGATAGAATAAGTGACTAAAGCATAAAGCTGCAATGATTGCTAGGCATAAACGATGTATGTTAAGAAATTCGTTAGATATACGGCTTTTTTACTTTATAATTTTCCAATTACCAGGCGCATACGTTATTCTTTTGCACTTACGGCTTTCATACCATGTAATATATGTTTTGTTTTAGATACGTTAAAATCATTTAGTTTTATTTATATATTTATTTCTTTTTTAAGTTTTTGTAAAATATTTTATTTTTTCGCAAAAATCGAAAATTTTTGTCATTAAAAATCTGAAAAACTCAAATTCTCATTTTTACAAAAATTCAACATACGGTGTTTTTCTGTGGGACGGCAGTATTATTTTTGAAAATAAAATTAAATCACTCATCCTGATAGATTTTGTGGGTCCCTATAAAAATGTCGAAAATAAAAATGTCGAACCGTAATTTGGTCGAAAATAAAACAATCGAAAATAGAATTGACGAAAATAATTTAAACGAAACGTAATTTTGTAGATCCGTAAAATTGTCGAAAATAATATAGTCGAAAATAATTTAGAGGAATCGTAATTTTGTCGATCCGTAAAAGTGTCGAAACGTAAAAGCATCGAATCGTAAAATGATCGAAACGAAGTTAAGGCGAAACGTAAAAAGCTTGAACCGTAAAAAAGTCGAATCGCATAAAAGCCGAACCGTAAAAAAGTCGAAAAATAAAAAAGTCGAAAAACAAAAGAATAGAAAGCAATTTAAGCGAAACTTAATTTTGTCGAACCGTAAAATTGTCGAAAATAATATAGTCGAAAATAATTTAAACGAATCGTAATATCGTCGATCGTAATTATGTCGAAACGTAAAAAGCTCGAAGCGTAAAAAAGTCGAATCGGAAACTCGTCGATTCTATAATTAAGTCGCCACGGTGCCAAGTTTGCTGTTACATTCTGGCGTTGTTTGATGGATCAAACAACGATTATCGATTATAGTTTAGAGTCACTGCATCACGAAGACGTAGTATCTTCTTTAAGTAGCGACACGACAGCTAAATCTTTTTGGTTATATGACGAGTCTGACACTCTCAGGAGCGTAGCTTTCTGTGTTCAAAAAATAAAATGGTTTACAAATATTACGTAGAGAACTGTCTATCACACCCGGTATATATATTTAGACTATCCAAATAAACAAACCATTAAAATAATGCTTTTTCAGATTATCGAATATAAAAAATAAGTTTTTTATGATTGCAATATGTGTTAGGACCCACGCAGCGCAAAAAACCAAAAATTAGTTGACATGTTTTATATATCGATACCCTAATTCTGACACGTCGTAACCCACAAAAAAATGAAAATTCTATATGCTGCTAAATTCTCGCAACCAAAAAAAATAATAAAACGGTCATTCCCGCGATTTGTTATAAGTCGCATAATGTTTACGCTATGTAATTTGCTTCTAACTTTTCTTATTCTTGTAATATTTTGTTGAGTTGGGTTACGATGTTTCAGAATTAGGGTGACGATATATTATAAAATATAGAAAACTATTATGTTTTTCTTTATGCGCTCTAGGGAATAAAAGTGTACGTTTAATCCTTTTTTTTCAGGGACTAAGGTAACTAACTTCTTTAAAACTATAAAGGCCCAATATAGGTGTTTTCGATCATTTTATTTTATTAGAATACAAAAACAAAAAGCTATCAAGATACACGATTACTTTGCTGATGACTTGGTATAAAATGGAGAGCGTTACTGGAAAAGGAGCCAAGCGCCTAAACCTAAATTTTGCATTATAAGTGCCAAGCGCCTTCAATAAAAAAAACAAAATTCTGGCAACATTTTTAAGGGCATAATTAATTAGGAGTACTCTATTCAGAGTATATCAAAACATAATTTGATTCTCTTTTAAACGATTTACAATTTAATCTTAACTTTAACTCTGATTTTTCCAAAATATAAATAATGGCGCTTGGCTCCTTTTCCAGTCATGCTCTCCAAATATTGCCTTCATAGGAAGAATTTAACGTTCTAGACTTCTTCAGGATGTAAATCAACCTTCTGAAATTTTCGACATTCTGTTTATTGCTTAATAATTCATTTTTTAATGTCCATCTCAAAGTAGTATGTTTGTTCCATCTTAGAGAAATTTAATTCGAACTTTTTCTTGACAAAGCCTATTTAGTTTGTTACGAAATAAATATTATTTTTTCCACATTTTTCCTATGTTTGTTAGCGTTTGACTGACTTTTGTTTAACGTCATGCTATAGCAACGGGTCCATAGCCCACCAAATAAATGACAAATCACTGCCCACTATATTATTATATACCGGGGGTTGACATGCTAAAACTAGAGTAGTAGGACGAGAACCTTAGGGCGACACTACAAAAAGTCGAAAAACAAAAAGCCGAAACTACAAGAGGTCGAAAATACAAAAGCCGAAAGTTCAAAAGGTCGAAAATATAAAGGATCAAAAATACAAAAGGTCGAAAATACAAAAGGTCAAAAAACACAAGATTGAAAAACAAAGGGTCCCAACAAAAAATCGAAATTAGCTACACTCTAATGATTAAAAAAAAGGCTTTACTACATACACATAGGCACAAACACACACACTCACAAACGCACAAATAGTGTTTTTTTACAGTTTTTCCTGACGGAAATTTGTTTCAAAACATTTTCTTCGAACGGAAATTTGTTTCAAAACATTTTCTTCGAACGGAAATTTGTTTAAAAATAGTTTCATCTAATAGAAATTTGTTTAAAAATATTTTTTTTTAAACGAAAATTTGTTTAAAAACCATTTCTTTAAACGGAAATTTCTTCGAAAACATTTTCTTTAATCAAAAATTTCTACGAAAACAGTTGTTTTGAATGGAAATTTATTCGAAAGTAATAGTTCGAAAACATTTTCCTCGAATAGAAATTTGTTTAAAAATAATTTCATTGTAAAAAAAGCTTTGTGAAAAAAAAAGTTCTAACCTGGATTGCCAAACTTTACACAACTCGTATAGTTCGACTTTCTAACATATTTTTTCCTAAGAAAACTTCCTTGACTTCTTTCCCCGGATCTTAGAGAGTGTGAAACCAAACCGAACCAAACCGACACATATTTTGGAAAAATTATTTTCTTGAATTAGCTCCACTGTCCTCCTTTTAGGAGGTCGAAATTGGTGTTTTCCTAACCTTTGTCAATTAATCACAAACATTTCCTTACAGGTTTGGATACCCCCTGCATGACTTTTTTCAACCAAAAAACTGTCCCCAAGTAACAGGTTTGCGCTCAAAAGAGAACCTCCCAAAATGAGAACCGGAGAGCTTACGCCCATATATGTACGTCGCGTCGTAGGGATTTGTACGTACTATGGAAGTACTATCTACTAACATTCGACGTATTTTCGATGAATGTACCTACTATGTACGTAAAAAACTCGTACTAGATACTAACATGGTACGTCCAGTTAAACGTAAAATGTACGTACTCCAGACGTACATAGTACGTATATAGCACTGAAAATGTACGTACCTCAGACGTATATGGTACGTACAAAGGACATCAAATTAAAATAAAGAAAGTGTAGCATTAGGGCAAGGTACTATTAAAAATTATTCTGGCTTCCTAAACATTCCTACTTTAGATCGTCCAGGTTTACCTCGAGGCTCGAAGTCCCGATAGGTTTGAAGTTTATTTTGCTTGATTTAATATTTAAATAATATATCTCTAACAATGCCGTTAAATGATCACGAGTCTAACAAACTTTAAAGATACTGTGTGTTATTTTAAAACAAATCGATGTAAAACAATATCGATGTAAAATACAAAACTAAAAGGTTTGGAAATTTTTTTAAAAAATAATGTTTTTGCACAGAGTCTACCTGATTGGAAGCACAGGAATATGACTCTAGAAACTATAACCATTTTAACCAAAAAGGCCAAAATTTAGAGTAATCCCACAGAAATATTATTTTTTTTATCATTGTAGGTAAGTGCTATAACTAATATTATATCTAATAGGATATATCTTCCAGGATGCAGTGACCCTAAATATGTTTGCTGAGTTAAGCCATCCAGCGGCAGAGAGCAATATGTCTGTCTGTCTGTCTGTCTGTCTGTCTGTCTGTCTGTCTGTCTGTCTGTCTGTCTGTCTGTCTGTCTGTCTGTCTGTCTGTCTGTCTGTCTGTCTGTCTGTCTGTCTGTCTGTCTGTCTGTCTGTCTGTCTGTCTGTCTGTCTGTCTGTCTGTCTGTCTGTCTGTCTGTCTGTCTGTCTGTCTGTCTGTCTGTCTGTCTGTCTGTCTGTCTGTCTGTCTGTCTGTCTGTCTGTCTGTCTGTCTGTCTGTCTGTCTGTCTGTCTGTCTGTCTGTCTGTCTGTCTGTCTGTCTGTCTGTCTGTCTGTCTGTCTGTCTGTCTGTCTGTCTGTCTGTCTGTCTGTCTGTCTGTCTGTCTGTCTGTCTGTCTGTCTGTCTGTCTGTCTGTCTGTCTGTCTGTCTGTCTGTCTGTCTGTCTGTCTGTCTGTCTGTCTGTCTGTCTGTCTGTCTGTCTGTCTGTCTGTCTGTCTGTCTGTCTGTCTGTCTGTCTGTCTGTCTGTCTGTCTGTCTGTCTGTCTGTCTGTCTGTCTGTCTGTCTGTCTGTCTGTCTGTCTGTCTGTCTGTCTGTCTGTCTGTCTGTCTGTCTGTCTGTCTGTCTGTCTGTCTGTCTGTCTGTCTGTCTGTCTGTCTGTCTGTCTGTCTGTCTGTCTGTCTGTCTGTCTGTCTGTCTGTCTGTCTGTCTGTCTGTCTGTCTGTCTGTCTGTCTGTCTGTCTGTCTGTCTGTCTGTCTGTCTGTCTGTCTGTCTGTCTGTCTGTCTGTCTGTCTGTCTGTCTGTCTGTCTGTCTGTCTGTCTGTCTGTCTGTCTGTCTGTCTGTCTGTCTGTCTGTCTGTCTGTCTGTCTGTCTGTCTGTCTGTCTGTCTGTCTGTCTGTCTGTCTGTCTGTCTGTCTGTCTGTCTGTCTGTCTGTCTGTCTGTCTGTCTGTCTGTCTGTCTGTCTGTCTGTCTGTCTGTCTGTCTGTCTGTCTGTCTGTCTGTCTGTCTGTCTGTCTGTCTGTCTGTCTGTCTGTCTGTCTGTCTGTCTGTCTGTCTGTCTGTCTGTCTGTCTGTCTGTCTGTCTGTCTGTCTGTCTGTCTGTCTGTCTGTCTGTCTGTCTGTCTGTCTGTCTGTCTGTCTGTCTGTCTGTCTGTCTGTCTGTCTGTCTGTCTGTCTGTCTGTCTGTCTGTCTGTCTGTCTGTCTGTCTGTCTGTCTGTCTGTCTGTCTGTCTGTCTGTCTGTCTGTCTGTCTGTCTGTCTGTCTGTCTGTCTGTCTGTCTGTCTGTCTGTCTGTCTGTCTGTCTGTCTGTCTGTCTGTCTGTCTGTCTGTCTGTCTGTCTGTCTGTCTGTCTGTCTGTCTGTCTGTCTGTCTGTCTGTCTGTCTGTCTGTCTGTCTGTCTGTCTGTCTGTCTGTCTGTCTGTCTGTCTGTCTGTCTGTCTGTCTGTCTGTCTGTCTGTCTGTCTGTCTGTCTGTCTGTCTGTCTGTCTGTCTGTCTGTCTGTCTGTCTGTCTGTCTGTCTGTCTGTCTGTCTGTCTGTCTGTCTGTCTGTCTGTCTGTCTGTCTGTCTGTCTGTCTGTCTGTCTGTCTGTCTGTCTGTCTGTCTGTCTGTCTGTCTGTCTGTCTGTCTGTCTGTCTGTCTGTCTGTCTGTCTGTCTGTCTGTCTGTCTGTCTGTCTGTCTGTCTGTCTGTCTGTCTGTCTGTCTGTCTGTCTGTCTGTCTGTCTGTCTGTCTGTCTGTCTGTCTGTCTGTCTGTCTGTCTGTCTGTCTGTCTGTCTGTCTGTCTGTCTGTCTGTCTGTCTGTCTGTCTGTCTGTCTGTCTGTCTGTCTGTCTGTCTGTCTGTCTGTCTGTCTGTCTGTCTGTCTGTCTGTCTGTCTGTCTGTCTGTCTGTCTGTCTGTCTGTCTGTCTGTCTGTCTGTCTGTCTGTCTGTCTGTCTGTCTGTCTGTCTGTCTGTCTGTCTGTCTGTCTGTCTGTCTGTCTGTCTGTCTGTCTGTCTGTCTGTCTGTCTGTCTGTCTGTCTGTCTGTCTGTCTGTCTGTCTGTCTGTCTGTCTGTCTGTCTGTCTGTCTGTCTGTCTGTCTGTCTGTCTGTCTGTCTGTCTGTCTGTCTGTCTGTCTGTCTGTCTGTCTGTCTGTCTGTCTGTCTGTCTGTCTGTCTGTCTGTCTGTCTGTCTGTCTGTCTGTCTGTCTGTCTGTCTGTCTGTCTGTCTGTCTGTCTGTCTGTCTGTCTGTCTGTCTGTCTGTCTGTCTGTCTGTCTGTCTGTCTGTCTGTCTGTCTGTCTGTCTGTCTGTCTGTCTGTCTGTCTGTCTGTCTGTCTGTCTGTCTGTCTGTCTGTCTGTCTGTCTGTCTGTCTGTCTGTCTGTCTGTCTGTCTGTCTGTCTGTCTGTCTGTCTGTCTGTCTGTCTGTCTGTCTGTCTGTCTGTCTGTCTGTCTGTCTGTCTGTCTGTCTGTCTGTCTGTCTGTCTGTCTGTCTGTCTGTCTGTCTGTCTGTCTGTCTGTCTGTCTGTCTGTCTGTCTGTCTGTCTGTCTGTCTGTCTGTCTGTCTGTCTGTCTGTCTGTCTGTCTGTCTGTCTGTCTGTCTGTCTGTCTGTCTGTCTGTCTGTCTGTCTGTCTGTCTGTCTGTCTGTCTGTCTGTCTGTCTGTCTGTCTGTCTGTCTGTCTGTCTGTCTGTCTGTCTGTCTGTCTGTCTGTCTGTCTGTCTGTCTGTCTGTCTGTCTGTCTGTCTGTCTGTCTGTCTGTCTGTCTGTCTGTCTGTCTGTCTGTCTGTCTGTCTGTCTGTCTGTCTGTCTGTCTGTCTGTCTGTCTGTCTGTCTGTCTGTCTGTCTGTCTGTCTGTCTGTCTGTCTGTCTGTCTGTCTGTCTGTCTGTCTGTCTGTCTGTCTGTCTGTCTGTCTGTCTGTCTGTCTGTCTGTCTGTCTGTCTGTCTGTCTGTCTGTCTGTCTGTCTGTCTGTCTGTCTGTCTGTCTGTCTGTCTGTCTGTCTGTCTGTCTGTCTGTCTGTCTGTCTGTCTGTCTGTCTGTCTGTCTGTCTGTCTGTCTGTCTGTCTGTCTGTCTGTCTGTCTGTCTGTCTGTCTGTCTGTCTGTCTGTCTGTCTGTCTGTCTGTCTGTCTGTCTGTCTGTCTGTCTGTCTGTCTGTCTGTCTGTCTGTCTGTCTGTCTGTCTGTCTGTCTGTCTGTCTGTCTGTCTGTCTGTCTGTCTGTCTGTCTGTCTGTCTGTCTGTCTGTCTGTCTGTCTGTCTGTCTGTCTGTCTGTCTGTCTGTCTGTCTGTCTGTCTGTCTGTCTGTCTGTCTGTCTGTCTGTCTGTCTGTCTGTCTGTCTGTCTGTCTGTCTGTCTGTCTGTCTGTCTGTCTGTCTGTCTGTCTGTCTGTCTGTCTGTCTGTCTGTCTGTCTGTCTGTCTGTCTGTCTGTCTGTCTGTCTGTCTGTCTGTCTGTCTGTCTGTCTGTCTGTCTGTCTGTCTGTCTGTCTGTCTGTCTGTCTGTCTGTCTGTCTGTCTGTCTGTCTGTCTGTCTGTCTGTCTGTCTGTCTGTCTGTCTGTCTGTCTGTCTGTCTGTCTGTCTGTCTGTCTGTCTGTCTGTCTGTCTGTCTGTCTGTCTGTCTGTCTGTCTGTCTGTCTGTCTGTCTGTCTGTCTGTCTGTCTGTCTGTCTGTCTGTCTG